>CM035844.1:353926040-355213540 GCA_020510985.1 Pholidichthys leucotaenia | reverse complement strand
AAACAGTCTCAATGTGCTTTTCAATCAAAAAATGTAACCTGCAACATTTTAAAGTTAATATACATGATCATGACATCAGTTTAGCTACAGAATTCAAATACCTTGGCATTGTACTAGATCCTCAACTCAAATTTAATCTTCATATAAAGAAAATTTCAAAAACAGTAAAAAAAAATCTGAACTGCTTTAAATTAATTAGATATTACATACCTTACGAAGTAGCTGCACTGTATATGCATTCTATGGTTTTTTCTCATATATCATACTGTTTGACAGTCTGGGCTCAAGCAGCCCCTTCCACAATAAGACATATAGGTTCATTATAAGATAAGATAAGATAAGATAAGATAAGCCTTTATTAGTCCCACAACGGGGAAATTCCAGGATTGCAACAGCACAGGGATAGCAACACTCAGAGCAACAATCAGAAGGCAAGAAAAAAAAAAAAAAAAAAAACAAGCAAGCAAGAGCAGCTAATATACATATGTACATATTACTATAAAATATATATATACACACACACACACACAGACACACAGTGCAGAGCATTGTAGCTGGATGGAATAAATATATAGATATATAAATATAAACACACCCAGTGCTGAGCATTGTAGCTAGATGGAATAAATATATAGATATATAAATATAAACACACCCAGTGCAGAGCATTGTAGCTAGATGGAATAAATATGTAAATATATAAACACACACAGTGCAGAGCATTGTTGCTAGGTGGGATGAAACAGCATAACCGTCTATTTAGTTATCCTACATGGTATGATTATGTGCCCATACATATTCTCACCCTCCATAGCGACCGGTATGTTCCTAGTTGTATGCCGGAGAGGACCATTGTGTAAGTCTATTGCATCTTTTGCATTCAAAAAAAAAAAAAAAAAAAAACTATTAGTTTGTTACGTCTTTTTGCTATCTCGCTTTATATAATCAAACCCTAAAAATCTTGGACAAAAAGCCCATTAGGTGGCATCACTGTAATGTTTTTAAAAAATACAACCTATTGAGTTTTGAGAGCTTCATTGACCTCTGTCTTCTGAAATTAACGTTCAAATGTTTCCATAAATCAGCACCCGAGCCACTTGCTGGTTTCGTCCAAAGACAGGACAGCAGCAGAGCCACCAGGAGTTCTGTTAACAATAACTGTAAAATATTCCACCGCAGAACCACATTTGGACAAACAGTTTTCTCTATAAAGGGCAGTCACATCTGGAACACAATGCCAAATGAAATTAAAATAATAACGGACTTTAAAACATTCACTAAAAATGTTAAAAACTGGCTGAAAAATAAACAAGAATGTACTCATGTATGAATTAATTGTCTGCAAAGTGAGAGTGAATGAAGGGAAGGAATAAATGTGTTTGTTTATAGTGAGTGACGGAGGGAGGAAGGCCTGAAATAGGCAAATGTGAGTTATGTTATATGTGTTAAATGTGAGTCAGCCTGTTATATTTGTGTATTTATAATATTTATAATATTTATGTTAAATGTGAGTCAGGCTGTTATATTTGTGTATTTATAATATTTATAATATTTATAATTGTGTATTTATAATTTTTCTGCATTGATGTATGTGGTTATTGTGTATATTTTTTATCTTGATTCTTTTTTCTAAAGCCCATCCAGGGACAAGAGTTGCAAATTAGCTAATAGCTATACACTCTATGTGCAACACATCAGATTGATTGTCTTTGATTAATTGTCTATGTTTATTGCACTGTCCCTGTCAAATAAACTAATCTACTACTACTATCATACTGATATACACACACTGCTCTCTCCCTGCTGTGTGATTTGTCTACTAAATGTCTGCTAAATAAGCATTGAGGGTTTTTTTGCCTGCAATCAAAATTTCGCTTACTTACTCAAGCGTCAATTTGATAAAACATGTTTTTTTCTCTCGCCTACTGTGTCATATCCACTCTTTTTCTTTTTTTCCTTTCTTCTTTATGACTGGCGCCTAGCGGCTGCCCCGGCCTTGGATGCGCTCTGCAGAGCGTGCCCAAATGCCAAGTCACGTTTCGTTACCTTGTATTCATACATGTGTAATGACAATAAAGTTGAATCTCATCTCATCACTACATATATTATGGAATTACACAGGTGAAAGTCTGTGGTGGAATGTCACTATTATATTATGCTTCATTGCTGTATATAAGCTGAACTGTCATGTTGCTGCCCCTCAGTAGAGCAGATTTTGCAACACGCAGGGTGCTGTCTTCAGCTGCAGCCCCCCTGCAAAACTAAAAAGGATTAAGATTAAGAATATGGATGGATGGATGGGTAATGTTTAAACTAGTTGCTTGTAGTGTGGCCGCAGAAATCTGAATGGGTTAATACAGTCAGCTGACGCAAAGCATTTCAATGAAGCATGTTGATTTCAACGGCAGTTCATGAGCTTTAGTTGTTTTTATAAAACAGGAGTTACAACAGCACGTCAATCACCACACCTAAAAATGGTTGTGGAACACCGATAAGTGAAGACCAAAGAATAACCTTTTTGTACATTTAAAAAGACATTTTCAATTAATTAATATGCAGCTACAGGAAATTGCATTAATCAATTTGGTACATAACTTGTTAGGCTCCAGCCCCACCGCAACCTGTAAAGGATTAAGCGGTAGAAGATGGATGGATAGATGGATTTTCGACCCTGGTTTCCGCTGCTGGACCTGTTTCAACCAAAAAAAAAAATCGTGGTTATTGTGCCTTACTGGCACTTGAACGTGATCCAGATGGAGCTGGTGATGTGGAGCTGATCCAGCTGGCGCTCAGCCAGACGCACACGCAGACGCAGCGTCAGGAGAGTCCGCTGTGTCAGTCATCTCCACTGAGGTGGACCCCTGTGATATGAAATGCGATTCTAGAAAGAAAATGCACGCAATTTAAAACTTAACACCAAAGTGCAACATGTACACAACACTCTCAAGTTTTTAACCGTAATACAATAAGCGTAATTCAGCGTTTTGTTCGCGCTAATACTTAACACAAAGCAAGCGTGAATCTGCAGTTGGCTGCAAAACAATACGCGAGCCTCAGTAACAACAATTACTCACAATCTAACAACCTTCCTATTTCTTAAAAACAGTGAGCTTGGCATAGAACGGATCAAGTGGCGAACAGATGCGCAATATCAAATAAACACTCACCATCCACGGTTTCCAAGGGCCGTGACCGTGACCGTGTGGAGCCCAATGTCTCTCAGCGAACCACTTCCACTCCTTCCATCCGCTGAACTTGGAGCAATGTGGTCCTTCACTGCTCGGTAATCGCTTTTCAGCTTTTTCAGCTTCTCCCGACACTGTTTGGCAGTACGGATGTGCCCTTGAGAAGCCATCTGCTCGGACACCTGCATTTCAAGTAGAAGATCCATCCAACTCGTGCTGGATGCGATCGTGGCCTAATATAGAAAGAAAATTGCGCACCTCCTAATATATAATATTAGGAGTATATTATTATATAAGTATATTATACAGTATATTAATATAATATACCGTATTAAAGGGGCGCACTGTGTTCACTGCTGAACAATTACAAATGGCGGTCGTGGAGTAAATTCAGCAGAAAAAGTCGCTTTCATGACGTTACAACCTGACCAATCAGCGGCGACCGGTCTCTTAAAGTCATATCACAGCCATACTCAGCCCTACTCGGCCCGGTTAGACCCTGCCCTGGATCAGGTACGAAAAAAGTACCTGCTTAACCGGTGCTGGGGCTAGTAGAAAAGCGCCTAAAGCGGGCTGAGTGGTGCGGTGTAGGGCCAAGTGAGGCTAGTGGAAAAGGGCCTTAAGTGGACAAAACAAGGAGACAAAATACAGCAGTAATCTGTGTCTGAGGTCTAGGATGACATCGAACCTCAGACACATGACAACTTTGGCTGTGATCAAAACAATAAAATTAAATTAAATTAAAAAAACAACTAACGAAATTGCATCCGTTATCCCATTTTGGCTCAACTCCTATTTCATTTTGACAAGGCCAAAATGATATAAAGTCTATTTCTGGTTATTCTGTTTTTGTTTCAGAAACATAATATTGAAAAATTCTCCACCCACCCCCCACCCCTCAGACCCATAAAGGATTAAGAAGTTCAGAAGATGAATAAAATGTATTACTTTCTATTGTAAATTTGCAACTTTTTTCTCCTAAATTGTCAACTTTTTTCCCGCATATTTTTTCTTTTAAATTTACAATTTTTTCTCCAAAAATTTCAAATTTTTCTTGTGAATTTGTGATTTTTTTTTTCTTGTAAATGTGCAGCATTCATGTGGTTGCTGGTTATTTTTTTTTTTTTTATTCTATGTAATGGTTCATTTTTTCTGTTCATCTAGACCAGTGATTTTCAAACACTGCGGTTTGCCGCAGGAAATTGTCTAATTTCACTCAATAGGGCCCAAAAATTAGGATTTTACAAATAATTTGCCGTTGTGCATCGGTGCCTGCAATGTAATGGCTCTTCCATGCCAGTGGGCAGCAGTATGAATGCAATAATGACAATCTTCCTCTTCTTAGTATTTTTTTTACAGAAGTTTTCACTCAGGCTGTGTTCGGAATGTTCACTCATTCACTCCCTCCCTACTGAATATATAGTGAATTTAGATATAGTGGACTATACAGTTAACTCAATACAGCAATAAAATTAACAGCTTTCGGACACTGCTGGGCTTGTTTTCGTGGCACGGTTAATGATGTCATCACGTGAGACAGTAAAACGTAACTCACTAACGGTGGTAAAAAAAAAAATGAATACTTGCATGTAATTTGCAGTAAATATGTATTAAATCGTTTTTACTGAATTAATAAATATAAATACCTTAAGGTAAGTTTTGTTGTGATGTGAAGCTCTTCTCTCACTGCTCCGTTGGCTGTGCATTGCATTATGGGATATATTGGCTAAGGTAGTGACCATCCATTGTACACTACTTTTCAAAATGCATTGTGGGATATTTTGAGCGCACTATATAGTGAATGAAATTTTCAGTTAAGATTTCGAACAGCACTACAAAATGGCTGATTTACTATATAGTGCACTATGAACCGGCCTCAGTTTGTGAGAACCTGGGACTGTGTGTCCGACACGATCATTGATAGCACGGGGGCCCCCCAGGGAACGGTTTTGGCTCCCTTCCTGTTCACCCTTTATACTGCGGACTTCTCACACAACACAACACACTGCCATCTACAGAAGTTCTCTGATGACTCTGCGATCGTTGGCCTCATCTCCAATGGAGATGAAGCTGAGTACAGAGAGCTTATCCAGGACTTCGTGGACTGGTGCCATCGGAACTACCTCCAGATCAACGCGAGGAAAACTAAGGAGCTGGTGGTGGACTGCCGCAGGCAAGGACAACCCCTCACAGCACCAGTAAATATACAGGGAACAGACATCAAGATGGTGACATCCTACAAGTACCTGGGTGTTCATCTGAACAATAAACTAGACTGGTCACACAATACTGACGCACTCTACAAGAAGGGACAGCGCAGGCTGTTCCTACTGAGGAGACTCAGGTCTTTTGGTGTACAAGGGGCGCTGCTGAAGACATTCTATGACACGGTGGTGGCATCAGCCATCACTTTTGGAATGGTCTGCTGGGGCAGTGGCATTACTGCAGCCGATAGGAAGAGACTGAACAAACTGATCAAGAAAGCTAGCTCTGTCCTGGGGCAGCGCCTTGACCCAGTGGAGGAGATAGGAGAGAGAAGGACGGTGGCTAAACTGTCATCTCTGCTGGAGTCCGAGTTCCACCCTATGCAGGACATACTGAATGCACTGAGGAGCTCATTTAGCAGCAGACTACATCATCCTAGGTGCACAACCGAGAGGTTTCGCAGGTCCTTCCTACCAACGGCTGTCAGACTACAACCTAAGCAGGGCTGCTCGCAGAGATAGCAAAAAGACGTAACAACCTAATAGTTTTGAATGCAAAAGATGCAATAGACTTACACAATGGTCCCCTCCGGCATACAACTAGGAAAATACCGGTCGCTATGGAGGGTGAGAATATGTATGGGTACATAATCATACCAGAATCAGAATCAGAATCAGAATGAGATTTATTGCCATTGCTCATGTAGTACACAAACTAGGAATTTGTCTCGGTGCAATGCTGCAACATTAAACATGGAGTAGCACTAAAGATAAAAATAAAAAACTATGCGTGCAATAAAATGTAGAATATGAATGAGTAATATTAATCTATGCAATTTTTAAATATATTAACAAGCAGCAGATATTGTGGAGTTCCACATAGTGCAGTCGGTAGTGCAAAAGAAAACAGTGATAATTATCATGAGTCCGGTTGAGCTGCTGTACGTAGTGCACGAGAGTCTAATAAGTCACTTAGTGTTCAGCAGTCTGATGGCAGAGGGGAAGAAGCTGTTCATGTAGTGGGAGGTTTTAGTCTGAATGGACCGAAGTCTTCTGCCTGAGGGGAGGGGGGCAAACAGTGCGTGTCCAGGGTGTGAAGGGTCGGCTATGATCCGACCTGCATGCCTCCGGGTCCTGGAGATGTACAGGTCCTGGAGGGATGAGAGCTTGCAGCCAATCACCTTCTCAGCAGCGCGCACAATGCGCTGCAGTCTTAGTCTGTCCCTGGCGGTGGCACCTGCGTACCACACGGTGATCAACGTATCGTCACGTATCGTCACTTCCTGTTTTGCTGTCTGCCTGTGTGGTTTGCTCTCCAGCCATTAGCTATGGCTATTAGCTCTCTTTCCTCTCCTCTAGTGTGCTCTCTCTGTCAGATGTTTAGCTACACCTCTGCCTCTTTTAGTGATAACGGTAAATGTAATAAATGTTGTCTTTTTGAGGCGCTCGAGGCGAGGTTGTCTGATTTGGAATCCCGGCTCCGCTGCATTGAAACACCGTCTGTGCCAGTTAATCTCGACGGACGCCCATTAGCTGCAGCGGAGCTAGCTAGCTTAGGCCCCTCTGTCAGCGGTTCCCCGGCTCTCCTCAGCAGCGAGGAGACTGGGTGGGTGACGGTGAGAAGGAAGCCTAGTCGCAAAGCCCCGGTACACTACCAACCTGTTCACGTTTCTAATCGTTTTTCCCCGCTCAGCGACACACCCGCTGAGGAAAAAACTCTGATCATTGGCGACTCTGTAGTCAGAAACGTGAACCTAGAAACTCCAGCGGCCATAGTCAAATGCATTCCTGGGGCCAGAGCAGGCGACATCGAGTCAAATTTGAAAATGCTGGCTAAAAGTAACTGTAAATTCTCCACAATTGTTATTCACGCCGGCATTAATGACATCCGTCTCCGGCAGTCGGAAGTCACGAAACTTGATGTAGAATCGGTGTGTGAATTTGCCAAAACGATGTCTGCCACTGTAGTATTCTCTGGGCCCCTCCCCAATCTGACCAGTGATGACATGTTTAGCCGCTCGTCATCCTTGAACCGCTGGCTGTCTGTGTGGTGTCCTAAAAATGACGTGGGCTACATTGACAATTGGAGCTCTTTTGGGGGAAAACCTGGTCTTTTGAGACGAGACAGCATTCATCCCACTTTGGATGGTGCTTCTCATTTATCTAACAATCTGACATCTTTTTTATCCAAATTTCCAAAACCCTGACTACTCAGAGTTGGGACCAGGAAGCAGAGTCGCAGTCTTACACGCCTCTCTGCAGCTCCTCTTCATCCGCCACCCCTCAACTTAGCCCCTGACTTCCCCATCAGAGAATCGTTGTCTGCTCCCTCCAAAGTGAATAAAAATATAATGTATAAGCATCCCAAAGTGATAAAGCAAAATACTGGTAAAACTCAAATTAAACATAAAGCCTCTAAATTGAATGATTTGGCCTCTGTTCCTCCTCATAATTTAAAAATTAAATGTGGTTTATTAAATATTAGGTCTCTAACTCCCAAGTCTCTGTTAGTCCATGATCTGTTAATTGATCATCAGATTGATTTAATATCCCTTACAGAGACTTGGTTAGGACAAGAGGATTATGTTGGTTTAAATGAATCAACTCCCTCTGGTTATTTAAACTGTCAAAATCCCAGAAGTTCTGGTCGTGGAGGAGGAGTAGCAACAATTTACCATTCCAAATTACTAGTTAATGTAAAGCAAAAAACATGTTATAATTCCTTTGAGGGCCTGGTCCTCAGTATTGGGCACTTTAGCAATTTTAGGTTAAACCCAATTTTATTTGCCATAGTTTATCGTCCCCCATCAACCTACTCAGAATTTTTATCCGAATTTGCTGATTTCTTAGCTGATTTAGTGCTGAAATCTGATTGATCTGAATAATCTGAAAATCTGAATAATTATAGTAGGGGACTTTAATATACATGTGGATGTAGATAGTGACTACCTTAATGTGGCTTTTAATTCAATATTAGACTCGACTGGGTTTTCTCAGAAAGTAGGAAATTCTACTCATTACCTCCACCATACATTGGACCTTGTTCTGACATATGGCATAGAAATAGAAAATCTTGTAGTGTCTCCTCATAACCCTGTACTGTCAGACCATTGTCTGTTAACCTTTGATTTTACTATTTCTGAGTATTTGGCTCCTAAAGAAAAATATTATTACAGTAGATGCCTCTCAGATGATGCTGTTTCCAAATTTATGCAGATTGTTTCCTCTATGCCATGTGTCAACACAACTGAAATAAGCTATAGACAGCTTGCTCCTTCTGTAATTGATAACATGGTGGGTAGTGTTTCAGCTTCTCTGCATCAGGCTCTAGACTTGGTGGCCCCCTTAAAAAAGAAAAAGTCTAATCAGAGATTTCTAACTCCTTGGTTCAACACAGAAACTCGTAGCTTAAAACAGAACACTCGTCAATTAGAAAGAAAATGGCGCTCTACTAATTTAGATGAAATCTATTTAGCTTGGAGAAATCATCTTTTAATTTATAAAAAAATCTCTTAGAAAAGCTAGAACAAGTTATTACTCTGCATTAATAGAAGAGAACAAGAATAATCCCAGGTTTCTTTTCAGTACTGTAGCCAGGTTGACAAAGAGTCAGGACTCTGTCAATCCTAGCATTCCCTTAGAGCTTACTAGTCAGGACTTTATGAACTTTTTCAATAATAAAATTTCATCCATCAGAGATAAAATCAATCAGATTCTTCCCACAGTTAACTTAAATACTGTAACTACTACAACTCCTTCTTTTGATGTCTGTCTTGATGAGTTTACTCCAATCGACCTTTGTGAGTTAGACAAAATAGTTTCCTCATCCAAACCTTCAACTTGTCTTTTAGACCCTATTCCTACCAGGTTATTTAAAGAAGTCTTCCCACTTATTGGTAGCTTTATTCTTCATATAATCAATTCTTCATTAACTTTAGGCCATGTACCGCAGGCTTTTAAAACGGCTGTAATTAAACCCTTACTCAAAAAGCCAACGCTAGATCCAGGAGCTTTAGCTAACTATAGACCAATCTCTAATCTCCCTTTCATTTCAAAAATCTTAGAAAGAGTTGTTGCTACGCAATTATTTGACCACCTGCAGGGAAATGGTTTACTTGAAGAGTTTCAATCTGGGTTTAGAATCCATCATAGTACTGAAACAGCCTTAGTGAAGGTCACTAACGACCTCCTCATTGCATCTGATAATGGACTAGTTTCTGTACTTGTCCTTTTAGACCTTAGTGCAGCTTTTGATACTATCGATCATAATATTCTACTTGATAGATTAGAACACTATGTTGGACTTAATGGAACTTCGTTGCAGTGGTTTAGATCTTATTTATCTGATAGGTTCCAGTTTGTTCATGTAAATAATGAGTTTTCTTTCAACTCAAAGCTTAGTCATGGAGTTCCACAGGGATCTGTGCTAGGCCCTACTCTCTTTAGTTTATATATGCTTCCGTTAGGCAACATTATTAGAAAGCACTGTATACATTTTCATTGTTATGCAGATGACACACAATTATACCTGTCAATGAAGCCAGATGATAGTAATCAATTAGCCAAGTTAGAAGCCTGTCTTAAGGAAATCAAAGCTTGGATGACTTGTAATTTCCTGCTATTAAATTCAGATAAGACTGAAGTCATTCTTGTTGGTCCAAAAAACCTTAGAAATTCCTTTCCAAATCAAACTTTCAGTTTGGATGCAGTTACTCTTTCTCTTAATAGCTCTGTGAGGAACCTTGGAGTTATTTTTGATCAGGATTTGTCCTTCAGTTCACATATTAAATTTGTTTCTAAGACTGCCTTCTATCATTTGCGTAATATTGCCAAGATTAGGAGCATCTTGTCTCAGAGTGATGCTGAGAAGCTGATCCACGCTTTTGTTAGCTCGAGATTAGATTATTGTAATTCTTTATTATCAGGCTGTCCTAAAACATCTTTAAAAAGTCTTCAGCTGATCCAAAATGCTGCAGCAAGAGTTTTAACAGGTACTAGAAAGAGAGATCATATCTCTCCGGTTCTGGCCTCCCTTCATTGGCTTCCCATAGAGTTTAGAATTAAGTTTAAAATCCTTCTTCTTACTTACAAAGCTCTAAACAATCAGGCTCCTTTTTATTTAAAAGATCTGATACTACCGTATTATCCTAACAGAGCACTACGCTCCCAAAATGCAGGATTACTTGTAATACCTAGAATCTCCAAAAGTACAATGGGAGGCAGAGCCTTCAGTTATCAAGCTCCTCTCCTGTGGAATCAGCTGCCAATCTGGATTCGGGAGTCAGACTCGATCTCTGTTTTTAAGAATAGGGCTAAAACCTACCTTTTTGATATAGCCTACAATTAGGGAGGGATCATGTGTTTCTGAACCCTCCCTTAGTTATGCTGCTATTAGGTTTAGTCAGCCGGGGGACCTCCAGTAATGCACTGGGCCTCACTCCTTTCCTCACTCTCTATGAAATATTTTTTTTGCTGGTCATTAACATTTGTTTGTTCTCTCCCATAGATTGAGTCCCCATCGTGCTGTTTGCTCTCTACATGTCTGTTCTTTTCTTCTTCTCTATCCCCTCACCCCCCAGCCAGTCGCAGCAGATGACTGCCCCTCCCTGAGCCTGGTTCTGCTGGAGGTTTCTTCCTGTTAAAAGGGAGTTTTTCCTCTCCACCGTCGCCAAGTGCTTGCTCACAGGGGATCGCCTGATTGCTGGGGTCTTTCTGCAATTGTGGGGGTTCCCCCCTACAGTTGATAGTGCTATGAGATGGCTGTTGTTGTGAAATGGCGCTATATAAATAAAGTTGAATTGAATTGAATTGAATTGATGGAGGTGGTGAGGATGGACTCGATGCTGGCCGTGTAGAACTGCACCAACATCTTGGTGGGTAGCTTGAGCTTCCTCAGCTGCCGCAGGAAGAACATCCTCTGCTGGGCCTTTTTGATGAGGGAGCTGATGGTCAGCTCCCACTTGAGGTCCCGGGTGATGGTGGTGCCCAGGAAGCGGAAGGAATCCGCAGTGGTGATGGGAGAGTCTGTGAGGGTAAGGGGGGGCAGAGGGGCTGTGACTTTTCTGAAGTCCACGATCATCTCCACTGTCTTCAGAGCGTTCAGCTGCAGGTTGTTGTGGCTGCACCAGGACGCCAGCTGGGCCACCTCTCTCCTGTAGACAGACTCGTCGCCGTTGGAGATGAGCCCGATGAGGGTGGTGTCGTCCGCAAACTTGATCAGCTTGACAGACTGGTGGCTGGAGGTGCAGGAGTTGGTGCACTGGGAGAAGAGCAGGGGGGAAAGTACACAGCCCTGGGGTGATCAGGTGCTGATGCTAACAGAGTCTGAGACAGTCTTTCCCAGCCACACATGCTGCCTCCGGTCCGTCAGGAAGTCGGTGAGCCACCTGCAGAGGGAGTCAGGCACGTTGAGCAGGGACAGCTTGTCCTGGAGCAGAGCGGGGCGGATGGTATTGAATGCAGAGCTGAAGTCCACAAACAGGATCCTGGCGTAGGTTCCCGGGGAGTCCAGGTGCTGCAGGATGGAGTGGAGGGCCAGGTTGACTGCGTCGTCCACAGACCTGTTGGCTCTGTAGGCAAACTGCAGTGGGTCCAGGAGGGGAGTGGTGATGGTCTTGAGGTGGGGTAGGACCAGGCGCTCAAAGGACTTCATGACTACAGAAGTGAGCACTACAGGTCTGTAGTCGTTAAATCCAGTGATCCGTGGCTTCTTGGGGACAGGGACGATGGTAGAGGTTTTGAGGCAGGCCGGCACGTGGCATGACTTCAGGGAGGTGTTAAAAATGTCTGTGAAGACAGGAGTCAGCTCCTCCGCACAGTGTCTCAGGGTGGAGGGAGACATGCCGTCCGGACCGGGGGCCTTGCGCGGGTTCAGTCTGGAGAACTGTCTGTGCACATCCTGCTCACTGATGGCAAGGGCAGGGGGGAGGAGGGGGGGCGCCTTTGATGAAGTGGGGACCATGGAGGCAGTGGCGCTGGGGGGAGGGGGGAGTTGGACACAGCTGACGAGGTGTCAAAACGGGCATAGTGTTGGGACAGTCTTTGACAAAGGGCTTTGTCATCCTGTCCCTTAGAAGTCTGAGGCCGATAGTTGGTGATTTGCCTCAGTCCTCTCCACACAGAAGCAGAGTCGTTAGCAGTGAACTGTTGCTGGAGTCTCTCAGAATACACAGATTTAGCTCTCCTCAGCTCTCTGCTAAACAGGTATTTGACCTCCCTGTAGCAGTCCCTGTTCCCACTTTTCATCGCTGCTTCCTTCTCCTTCCTGATTTGTCTGAGCTTAGCTGTGAACCAGGGCTTGTCGTTGGAGTAACTCACCCTGGTGCGCGATGGAAGAATGCTCTCCTCACAAAAGTGGATATATGAGGTCACAGTGTCCGTGTACTCATCCAGATCATGCGTGGCTCCTTTAAACATGCCCCAGTCAGTTATTTCCAAGCACGTGCGCAGCTCCTTCCCAGCTTCACTGGTCCACTTCCTCGTAGTGCTCACAACAGGTTTTGTGAGCTTCAGTCTCTGTCTGTATGTGGGAATCAGGTGGACCATCACGTGATCAGATAGTCCGAGCGCAGCGCGGGGAACAGCGCGATACGCATCCTTAACTGTAGTGTAACAGTGATCCAGCGTGTTCTCTCCTCTGGTGGGGCATTTAATAAACTGTTTGTATCGGGGGAGTTCATGGCTCAGGTTGCTCTTGTTAAAGTTGCCAACCACAATAACCAGAGAGTCCGGGAAAGTCCGCTCCGCTTGCTGAATGTGATCCGCGAGTGCGCGCTGAGCCTCACGCACGTCCGCGTTGGGCGGGACGTAAACAGCGGCCAGGATGAATGAAGCAAACTCACGCGGGGAATAAAATGGCTTGCAGTTGATGAATAAATATTCCAGAGCGGGAGAACAGTGTTGGGAGATCACAGTTACATCGGAGCACCAGCTGCTGTTGATGTAGAAGCAGACTCCTCCGCCTGTGGTCTTGCCAGAGAGCCCCGTGTCTCGATCAGCATGAAGCAGCTGAAATCCCTCGAGGAGGAGCGTGCTGTCCGGTGTCTTTTCCTTGAGCCAGGTCTCAGTGAAGCAGAGGGCACACGAGGTGGAGAGGTCCGTAAATCGCATCAGCAGTCTCAGTTCATCTACCTTTTTATAAAGGGAGTTGACGTTGGACAGAAATATCCCAGGCAAAGCCGTGCCTCTCCTGCGAAGCCGCACGAGGGCGCCCGCTCGTCTTCCTCTCTTTCGCCGTCTCACTTTTTGGGCTAAAAAGTGAACCAGGACTTCCGGTCTGGACGCCATGGCGACTGCAGCTTAACACTGAAGCTCTCAGACTCAATCCAGGATAACACCTTGAAAATCAAACTTAACGGATTTTTGGAGGAGTGAAAATCAAAAGACAAAATCATCATGTCTAAAGGAAAACAGAAGAAACTGAAATTCTCCAGGCTAGGACACGTATCGGCCGGAGAATCTGAACTGGAAGATCCCCGTTCAGAAGACGAGGAGCTGGTGATAGCTAACAAAAGGGTTAGCCTGAAATCACTATTTGAGGAACTACGACGATTTCGCCGAGATGTTACGGCCGAATTTCGGGAATTCAGAGAAGAATTGAAAAGGACAAACAGCAGAGTGGACCAGGCCGAGAACCGAATCTTGGAAACAGAGGATCGAATAAAAGTGCTCGAAGATTCTGTGCTGGACCTACGCAAAAGACAAGCAGCTATAGAGGCTAAGCTATCCGACCAAGAAGGAAAACAAAGAAGAGACAACATAAGAATTCATGGTCTGATAGAAGGAACCGAAAATGGTTTTAACTCAATGGCAGAATGCGTGGAATCCTTACTAAGAGAGAAATTGGATATTCCACAAACCACCGACTTGAAGATAGAAAAGGCACATCGTTCATTAGCCGCTAGGCCGGCGGCGGAAGCGCCCCCACGTTCGGTGTTGGTAAGATTTTCCAATTTCAAAATAAAACAAGAGGTTGTAAGACTGGCCTGGCAGAAAAAAGGATTTATGCACCAGGAGAGAAAAGTCTACGTGGAACACGATTACGCCCCGGAGGTCCTTAAAAAGCGCAGGGAATACAATGACGCGAAAAAGGTGTTAAGAGAGAAGAAATTGCGCTTTCAGACACCATTTCCTGCGAAGTTAAGGGTCTTCTACGGCGATGAAACGTGTCTCTATAATTCGGCGGAAGAAGCAACAGCTGACATGGCGAGAAGAGGCCTCCCGGTAACGGTATTTAAACCCCCAGCAGACCCGAGTGAGAAGATCAAAGCGCAAACATGGACAACACAAAGACCCTCAAAATCCACGGACCAGCAGCGGGAAACCCAGCACCAGAGCGTCGCGGATAAACTATCCGTTTTCAGGTTGGAATAGCGACCTTTTTTTTTTTTTTTTCCTTTCTCTTGAATCAATCCGCACATCCAACCCCCCTCATACAAGGTAACAAACATTAAAGGAGATGCATATTCAGCATGTGGTAAAACATTTCATGGAACAATCATATTATTTGAAACAAATAAGTCTTTGTAATAAAAAAAAAAAAAAACTTGTTAAAATAGAAATGTGACAATAATCCACATGTTCTCCTCATACTAACAAATACTGTTTCTGCGTGAATGTTTGATGTGATGGGGGTGGGAGGGTGCACACAATTTCACAGGGTTTAGGCATAAAAGGAAAAAAAAAAAAAATCATTACAAGTTTGGATTGGGTTCTGAAACTCACGTTAAAAGCATGGTACTACTTCCAGTGGTAAGAGAGGGCCCTCAACACGTAACAGAGTTTGAGGAATTTCCCTCAGAGCCTTCACTCCATCAAGGCTCTTACAGGGTCTTTAAAAAGACCTCAGCTCAGGAAGTTCTTTTGACAGTTTTTTGTTTTAAAGTTTTTTACACTATGTTCTTAATGTTTTTCTTGTTTTTAATGTTCTTTCAGTTTCTGAGTAGCACAAAAGAGGGCCACCACACAGTTATACTAAACAAAACAACACAATGGAGAAACAGGGTGTAACCAAAATAATTTCATATAATGTAAAAGGGATCCTGAATCCAGTTAAAAGATCCAAGATTCTAGGCAAAATGAAAAAAGACAAAGCAGGAATAATACTTTTACAAGAAACCCACCTAACAGACGTGGAACACAATAAACTCAGTAGACAAGGGTTTAAAATGATCTCCTCATCTTCATATAAATCAGGGAGGAGGAGGGGAGTAGCGACATTGATATCAACCAAAATTACATTTGAAAAAAAATCAGAACACAAAGATAAAGAAGGGAGATACAGTTTGGTAACTGGGCGGCTAGAGGGAGAAGATATCACCCTGCTGAATGTGTATGCTCCCCCAGGGGCTAACTGGAAATTTTATAAAAATGTATTCGACCTAATGATAACTAAAGCTCAAGGTTTAGTGATATGTGGTGGGGACTTCAATCTTAGACTGAATCCATACTGGGATGCTTCTGGTAATTCCCCACATCAAAATAACACCCAAAACAGGAAGACTCGGATGCTACTAAAAGAAATGGGAATCTGTGATGTGTGGAGGGAACTCAACCCCAGTGTAAAAGACTATACATTTTACTCAACTCCACATTCATCTTACTCAAGGATTGACTATTTTTTTATGTTTAATAGAGACATTGGTAGAGTAAAAACATGTAAAATAGGACTGATGGATCTCTCCGACCACAGTCCGATCTACATGGACTTAAATATCCAAAAATACACAAATAATACATTTTCTTGGAGGTTAAATTCAAATGTCCTGAAAGGACCATTGAAAGATGAATTGGAGTCAGATATTCTCAGATATTTGGAAGATAACGATAATGGAGAAGTATCCCCTTTAATACTGTGGGATGCATGTAAAGCTGTAATAAGAGGAAAGATTATTGCAAAACTGGCAACCCAAAAGAAACTAAGACAAGAAAAACTATCCACATTAGAGTCAGAACTTAGGAACCTAGAAAAAGAACACAAAGGCAACACTCATTCTACTGACTCGCTCAAGATTAAGGAAATTAAAAACCAAATAAATGAGATCTACACAATAGAAATCCAGAAGAAACTTACATTTCTGAAACAAAAATACTATGAAGCAGGCAGTAAATCGGCAAAATTGCTAGCCTATAAATTGAGGAAACATCAAACAGAAAGAGCAATCTACAAAATCAGAGACCCAGTATCAAAGGAAATAAAATTCAGAATTCAGGATATTCTTAAAAACTTCGAGAATTACTATAAGAACTTATACTCCCACAAAAAACATAAAAACGCATCCGAGGCATTCCTAAACACATTAAACCTTCCCCAACTTACGGAGTCACAAAATAAAACACTACTGTCAGAAATACATCCTAAAGAATTGGAAAAAGCAATTATGAAACTTAAAGCTAACAAATCCCCAGGAGCTGATGGCTATACAGCAGAGTGGTACAAAACCTTTAAACAGCAACTATCTCCTCTCCTCCTGAAAACATTTAATTATGTCCTCCACACAGGGGAAATCCCCCCCTCCTGGAGAGAAGGGGTCATTGCAGTTATACCTAAACCTGAAAAGGATAAACTAGAGTGCTCCAACTACAGACCAATCAGTGTACTAAATCAGGACTATAAGCTTTTTACCATTATCCTTGCCAAAAGGTTAGAGAATATACTGACAGACCTAATTCATTTAGACCAAACAGGTTTTATAAGACAAAGACAGACACAAGACAACATTCGACGCACTTTACACATAATTCATCATATAAAAAAATATAACTTAAATGCAGTCATATTAGGATTAGATGCTGAAAAAGCATTCGATTCGGTTGACTGGTCTTTTCTATACAGAATCTTATCCAGTTTCAATTTTCATAACAACTTCATTAGAACTATACAGGCATTATATAAAAAACCAACAGCTAAAATAAGGATTAACGGTAATTTATCATCATCTTTTGAACTGGAAAGAGGATGTCGTCAGGGCTGCCCCCTGTCTCCACTGCTCTTTGCAATCTTCATAGAACCTCTGAGCCAATGGATAAGACAAAACCAAAAAATTCAAGGTATTACACTTGGTCAGAAGGAACATAAAATAGCACTCTTTGCTGATGACATTTTAATTTACCTAGGGCAGCCGGACACTTCTTTACCAGAACTAACCTCAGTTTTTTCAGAGTATGGAGATTTATCGGGGTACAAATTAAATATGCATAAAACCCAAGTTTTAACATTCAACTATGACCCAAATCATTATTCACTAAGCAAACTCAAAACTAACTGGGAGTCGGAATCTATGAAATATCTGGGGGTCAATATCCCGAAACAACTCAACAAAATTATATCACTAAACTATGATCCACTGGTGACAAAAATAAAATCTGACCTAGCAAGATGGAATATGATACCATTCTTGGGTATTGCACAAAGAATTGAAGCAGTCAAAATGAATATACTTCCACGTCTTCTATACCTTTTCCAAACAATACCGGTAGAACCTCCCAAAAAAACATGGCAGGAGCTGGACAGAAGGATCTCAAGATTCATATGGCAGGGCAAGAGACCTAGAATCAGATATAGAACCCTACAGCTAAACAAAGACAAAGGTGGGCTCGCGCTGCCAAATATCAGGGACTACTTTAAAGCCGCACAAATTAAAACTTTAGTAGAGATATGTAACCCAGTCTACTCTGCACAATGGAAGGAGATCGAATGCCAAATAACAAGTGACATCCCCCTACAGGCGATAATAGGGAACAATGTCTTACCTAAGCTTTTGAATAACACTAACCCGTGGATAGAGACCCCGCTAAAAATTTGGTTTAAGATAGTCAGAGAGAATCAAACTAAAGAGCCCTATCGACTTCTGCAATGGATCGCCTATGATCAGGACTTTACTCCTAATAAAACAGACACCAGATTTAAAAAGTGGAAGGAGAAGGGGCTGATAAAATATTACGATTTTTTTAAAGGGCAAATCTTAAGAAGTTTTGAAGATTTGAAAAAACAAGGCCTAATAAATCAAGACCTTTACAGGTTCTTCCAGCTTAGACACCACATAAACAATATACTTAAGAAGGAGGTTTTGGAAAGGGCCCAGTCAGGTGTTCTGAAGGTCTTCTTAATGGCATATAAAGGGATCCCAGGGATCAGATACATTTCTAAAATATACCAAGGTCTTCAAGACTTAAAAGGAGACAACACATCTTATATAAAAGAGAGATGGGAAAAAGAGGGGAATTTCACTTTACATCTGGAAATATGGGAAAAGCTAAATAAACAGCAATGGAAAAGTACCTCATCCCTGCAGTGGAGAGAATTTGGATGGAAAAACTTGGCAAGATTTTTCAGAACACCTGCACAAATCAAATTTACCCATAAGGGATTGAACTGTTGGCGCTTGTGTGGTGAAAAGACTGCAAATCATTTTCATGTGTTTTGGTCATGCCCAGTTATCCACCAATATTGGACCAATGTACAGACAATATTGGGGAAAATATTCAAAATTACAGTTCCCTTTTCTTTTGTAACTTTGTATTTGGGTTTACTACCGGACTCACTGGAAAGACGAGGAGAAAAATACTTATTCAATGTTTTAATATTGGCAAGCAAAAAAGCTCTAACTAAAAAATGGATGTTGAAGGACTGTCCTACACCTGAAGATTGGACTAACGTGATCCAAGACATTTACTCGATGGAAAAGTTGACATTCGCACTGAGACAGGACATGGATGGGTTCATGAACTTTTGGCAACCCTGGACCGCATATGTGTCTTCCATTAGATCTAATCTTTGACAAATACCATTTCAATAATGGTTCCGCTCTTTGTTCCAAAGCTACTCAGATGCTCTTTTATCTTTATTTACTTACTTTTTCTTTTTGTTTGTTTTTTACTGGTTTGTTTGTTTTTTTTATTTGTTTTTTGTTTTTTTTTTGTTTTTTTCTCTTTAATTTCACTTTTTCTTTCACTTTAAAAAAAAAAAAAATAAGGGGTGTTGTAAGAATTAATCTTCCAATGTTGTCAGATATCAGAAAATAAGGGAACATGTGATGAAAATGTAAACACTGCATTGCTGTAACGACCTGTATACCCTTTACAAAAACTTAAATAAAAAAAAAAAAAAAAAAAAAAAAAAAAAAAAAGTGAACCAGATCGGCGGCAGGAGCCAAAAAAACTGGGAGTAGGTCTGTGGGAGTGAAAGTCCTGATATTTAGTAGCTCTTCACAGGTGTAAGAGCAGGCAGACACACAATTGACGAACAAAAACAAACAAAAAAAAGCGCAGCGAAGCACCATGGCGACCACTGTGGGCGCCATCTTGGATCCATCCAAGATGCTTACCATGTAGGATAACTAAGTAGACGGTTGTGCTGTTTCATCCCATCTAGCAACAATGCTCTGCACTGTGTGTGTTTATATATTTACATATTTATTCCATCTAGCTACAATGCTCCGCACTGGGTGTGTTTATATATATCTATATATTTATTCCATCTAGCTACAATGCTCCGCACTGTGTGTGTTTATATATTTACATATTTATTCCACCTAGCTGCAATGCTCCGTACTGTGTGTTTATATATCTACATATTTATTCCATCTAGCTACAATGCTCCGCACTGTGTGTTTATATACTTATATATTTATTCCATCCAGCTACAATGCTCTGCACTGTGTGTCTGTGTATATTTATATATATTTATAGTAATATGTACATATGTATATTAGCTGCTCTTGTTTTTTGTTTTTTTCTTGCCTTCTGATTGTTGCTCTGAGTGTTGCTATCCCTGTGCTGTTGCAATCCTGGAATTTCCCCATTGTGGGACTAATAAAGGCTTATCTTATCTTATATGTGGAAGGAGTGAGCATTTCGAACACAGCATCAGTGTTAGGTTATGAACTTGTTAAGTGATACTTGCGAGACATGGCAGTGACAAGATGAAAAACATTTGAAAAGGAAAGATTCGAGAGGCATTCTTGCCAAACAGGGACTGGAAATCCATGTCGCTCTACTTGCAGACAGCTGCCAGAATTGAGATCAACATGTGAAAATTCACCCTGTGGAGATGCAGGGTTACCTTCATAACTTCTGGATCCACTTTGCACCTGCCATGGCAATCCCAAAAAAACAGTGGCACATTTGAGTTCACAACATTATCCGGAGGGCCACACAGCTGGGAAAATGTCACTGCCTCCTCCAGAAAGTACATCTTGATGTTGGCCATTTTCAGCACTAAACAAGCGGACTGGTGTCCGGTTTCATGAGCTCCTAGCCCTCATTAATAGCAGCCTAGCAGGATATCACAGGTGGATATACATTACTCACAGAAAGTTAGGGATATTCGACTTTGGTGAAATTTCAAGATGCACCTAAAATGCACTATAACCTTTACAGGTGAACTTAATTTGACCTTCTCTAACCTTTTGAATGTACATGTCCAATTGTTCAATATTTCAGTACTTTTTACATAACTTCCTATTCTCTAACAAGGTGCTTAACGGCAAAATTCACAACAGGTGTTTGATCCATGACTCGACCAATAAATTTTCTGGTTCAGTTAGAATTGGTATTTAAACAGTCCTCTTCATCATGCTGTTCACATTTTGACATTATGAAACCAAGACGATGCCTAACAATTGATCAACAGTACTTCGCCATTGCAAGGCTTCAAACAGGATGTTCTCAGAAGGAAGTGGCCACTGAGCTTAGAGTGTCACAGAGTGTCATTAGCAGGTTGCAACAGAAATACAGAGAGACTGGAAGAGTCACAGAAAGGCATAGAAGTGGACGTCCTTTGGCCACATCCCACGCTGATGACCCCTTCATTGTGAACAGTGCTCTGCAGAACCGGATGATGTATACCATTCAACTCCAGGCACAGTTAAGGGAGGTGAGAGGCACCCAAGTGTCACATCAGACCATTTGAAACCATTTACATCAGCATGGTCTGCATGCTAGATGACCTGCAAGGGCACCTGACCACACCACCAGGCACAGGCATCACCATTTGCATAGGCCAGGGAGCATTTACGCTGGACAAGGGACCAGTGGGCCTCAGTGCTGTTCTCTGATGAATGTCAATTCACACTGAGCAGAAATGATGGCCGCCAACGATG
Organism: Pholidichthys leucotaenia; assembly: GCA_020510985.1. NCBI lineage: Eukaryota > Metazoa > Chordata > Actinopteri > Cichliformes > Pholidichthyidae > Pholidichthys > Pholidichthys leucotaenia. Next base: position 355,192,051 of record CM035844.1, on the reverse strand, counting down.
TTGAAGATGTCAAGGAAAGCACTATGCATCAGCTACTGTTGTCACCATGTTACAGTCTGGGCAGATATGTCTAGTGAATACAGAACTGCCCTACACCTTGTGAATGGTACAGTGACAAGCCGATACTACCTGAATAACATCATTAATCCAGTCATTTTGCCCCTGCATGAACAGCACAGGCCCAATTTCATTTTCATGGACAACAATGCTAAGATAAGATAAGATAAGATAAGCCTTTATTAGTCCCACAATGGGGAAATTTCAGGATTGCAACAGCACAGGGATAGCAACACTCAGAGCAACAATCAGAAGGCAAGAAAAAAAACAAGAGCAGCGAGTATACATATGTACATATAAACATAAATATATAGACACACGATGCGGAGCATTGCAGCTAGATGGAATAAATATATAGATCTATAAACACACAGTGTGGAGCGTTGTAGCTAGATGGAATAAATATATGAATATATAAACACACAGTGCGGAGCATTGCAGTTAGATGGAACAAACATGCAAATATATAAACACACACAGTGCGGAGCACCGTAGCTAGATGGAATAAATATGTAAATATATAAACACACACAGTGTGGAGCATTGTCGCTAGATGGAATAAATATATACAGTGGGGTAAAAAAGTATTTAGTCAGCCACCAATTGTGCAAGTTCTCCCACTTGAAAGATGAGAGAGGTCTCCAATTTTCATCATAGGTATACCTCAACTATGAGAGACAAAATGAGGGGGAAAAAATCCAGAAAATCACATTGTCTGATTTTTAAAGAATTTATTTGCAAATTATGGTGGAAAATAAGTATTTGGTCAATAACAAAAGTTCATCTCAATTCTTTGTTATATACCCTTTGTTGGCAATGACAGAGGTCAAACGTTTTCTGTAAGTCTTCACAAGGTTTTCACACACTGTTGCTGGTATTTTGGCCCATTCCTCCATGCAGATCTCCTCTAGAGCAGTGATGTTTTGGGGCTGTCACTGGGCAACACGGACTTTCAACTCCCTCCAAAGATTTTCTATGGGGTTGAGATCTGGAGACTGGCTAGGCCACTCCAGGACCTTGAAATGCTTCTTACGAAGCCACTCCTTCGTTACCCGGGCAGTGTGTTTGGGATCATTGTCATGCTGAAAGACCCAGCCACATTTCATCTTCAATGCCCTTGCTGATGGAAGGAGGTTTTCACTCAAAATCTCATGATACAAGGCCCCATTCATTCTTTCCTTTACACGGATCAGTCGTCCTGGTCCCTTTGCAGAAAAACAGCCCCAAAGCATGATGTTTCCACCCCCATGCTTCACAGTAGGTATGGTTCTTTCTCCTCCAAACACGACAAGTTGAGTTTTTACAATAAAGTTCTATTTTGGTTTCATCTGACCATATGACATTCTCCCAGTCCTCTTCTGGCTCATCCAAATGCTCTCTAGCAAACTTCAGACGGGCCTGGACATGTACTGGCTTAAGCAGGGGGACACGTCTGGCACTGCAGGATTTGAGTTCGTGGCAGCGTAGTGTGTTACTGATGGTAGCCTTTGTTACTTTGGTCCCAGCTCTTGGCAGGTCATTCACTAGGTCCCCCCGTGTGGTTCTGGGATTTTTGCTCACCGTTCTCGTTATCATCTTGACCCCACGGGGTGAGAACTTGCGTGGAGCCCCAGATCGAGGGAGATTATCAGTGGTCTTGTATGTCTTCCATTTTGTAATAATTGCTCCCACAGTTTATTTCTTCACACCAAGCTGCTTACCTATTGCAAATTCAGTCTTCCCAGCCTGGTGCAGGTCTACAATTTTGTTTGTGGTGTCCTTTGACAGCTCTTTGGTCTTGGCCATAGTGGAGTTTGGAGTCTGACTGTTTGAGGTTGTGGACAGGTGTCTTTTATACTGATAACAAGTTCAAACAGGTGCCATTAATACAGGTAACGAGTGGAGGACAGAGGAGCCTCTTAAAGAAGAAGTTACAGGTCTGTGAGTGCCAGAAATCTTGCTTGTTTTGTAGGTGACCAAATACTTATTTTCCACCATAATTTGCAAATAAATTCTTAAAAAATCAGACAATGTGATTTTCCGGATTTTTTTTTTCTCCTTTTGTCTCTCATAGTTGAGGTATACCTATGATGAAAATTGGAGACCTCTCTCATCTTTCATGTGGGAGAACTTGCACAATTGGTGGCTGACTAAATACTTTTTTGCCCCACCGTAAATATACAAACACACACAGTGCGGAGCATTGCAGCTAGATGGAATGAAAAAGCATAACCGTCTACTTAACTATCCTACATGGTATGATTATGTACCCATACATATTGTCACCCTCCGTAGCTACCGGTATTTTCCTAGTTGTATACTGGAGGGGACCATTGTGTAAGTCTATTGCGTCTTTTGCATTCAATACTATTAGGTTGTCACGTCTTTTTGCTATCTCTGCGAGCAGCCCTGCTTAAGTTATACAGTCTGACAGCCGTTGGTAGGAAGGACCTGCGAAACCTCTCGGCTGTGCACCTAGGATGATGTAGTCTGCTGCTAAATGAGCTCTTCAGTGCATTCAGTATGTCCTGCAAAGGGTGGAACTCGGACTCCAGCAGAGATGACAGTTTAGCCACCATCCTTCTCTCTCCCATCTCCTCCACTGGGTCAAGGCGCTGCCCCAGGACAGAGCTAGCTTTCTTGATCAGTTTGTTCAGTCTCTTCCTATCGGCTGCTGTAATGCCACTGCCCCAGCAGACCACTCCAAAAGTGATGGCTGATGCCACCACCGTTTCGTAGAATGTCTTCAGCAGCGCCCCTTGTACACCAAAAGACCTGAGTCTCCTCAGTAGGAACGGCCTGCGCTGTCCCTTCTTGTAGAGTGCGTCAGTATTGTGTGACCAGTCTAGTTTATTGTTCAGATGAACACCCAGGTACTTGTAGGATGTCACCATCTCGATGTCTGTTCCCTGGATGTTTACTGGTGCTGTGAGGGGTTGTCCTTGCCTGCGGCAGTCCACCATCAGCTCCTTAGTTTTCCTCGCGTTGATCTGGAGGTAGTTCCAATGGTACCAGTCCACAAAGTCCTGGATAAGCCCTCTGTACTCAGCTTCATCTCCGTTGGAGATGAGGCCAACGATCGCAGAGTCGTCAGAGAACTTCTGTAGATGGCAGTGTGTTGTGTTATGTGAGAAGTCCGCAGTATAAAGGGTGAACAGGAAAGGAGCCAAAACCGTTCCCTGTGGGGCCCCCGTGCTACCAATGATCGTGTCGGACACACAGTCCCGGGTTCTCACAAACTGTGGCCGGTTTGTGAGGTAGTCCAGGATCCATGATGACAGGTGCTGGTTCACCCCTGCGCACAGCAGCTTGTCCTTCAGGATCATCGGTTGGATGGTGTTGAAAGCACTGGAGAAGTCAAAGAACATGATCCTCACTGTATTCCCGGGCTTCTCCAGGTGGAACAGAGAACGGTGAAGGAGGAAGATGACCGCATCCTCCATCCCAATACCATGCTGGTAGGCGAACTGGAGTGGATCCATTGCTGGACCCACCAAGGGGCGGAGGTGAGCAAGGAGCAGTCTCTCCAGGGTCTTCATCATGTGGGACGTCAGGGCCACTGGTCTGTAGCTGTTCAGATCTTTGGGGTGGGAAGTCTTTGGTACAGGTACCACGCAAGATGTTTTCCACAACTGTGGTACCCTCCCCAGCTTCAGGCTCAGTTTGAAGATGTACTCCACAATCCCACACAGCTGGTCTGCACAGGACTTGAGGAGCTTTGCACTGATGCCGTCCGGTCCCGACGCCTTCCTCGCCTTGATCTTCCTCAGCTCCATCTTCACCTGGGTCTTAGTGAGGGTCAGGTTGGGGGGCTGTGTGTTGGGAGTTGGGGGGTGATGGTGGAGTGGGGAGTGGGCAGCAGGACTTGATGTCTTCAGTGGCAGCAGTGGTTGTTGTGCAGTCGGGGGGGAAGGCGGTTGGTCAAACCTACTGAAAAACAGATTCAGATTGTTCGCCCACTCCCTGCCCCCCGTGGCCTGGGGGGAGGTATTCTGGAGCCCAGAGATGGTTTTAAGGTTTCTCCAGACCCCACTGATGTCGCTCTGTTGCAGCTTGTCCTCCATCATCTTCCTGAAGCTGTCCTTCCCTTCTCTGATCTTTCTCCTCAGCTCCCTCTGTACGGACTTCAGCATCTCCCTGTTCCCCGACCTGAAGATCCTCTTCTTCTCTCTCAGAAGTGTTTTTATCTCAGGGTTGATCCAGGGTTTGTTGTTTGAGCAACACCGTATGGTCTTGGTGGGAACAGTGTTGTCCACACAGAAGCTGATGTAGTCCGTGATGGTGTGAGTGAGGCCATCGATGTCCTCACCATGTGGATTGCAGAGCTGCTCCCAGGCGGTGGTTTCAAAACAGCCCTTTAGAGTGTCCATTGCCTCCTCAGACCATATCTTCACCATGCGCATGGCCGGAGGTTGTTGGTGTACTAGGGGTTTGTACACCGGCCGAAGATGAACCAAGTTGTGATCCGATCTCCCGAGTGGGGGGAGTTGTAATGAGGTGTACACCTCCTTAGTGTTTGCGTAGAATAAGTCCAGTGTTTTATTGTCTCTAGTGTGGCATGTGACATACTGGGTAAACGTGGGTAGAATGGGAGACAGTGAAACATGGTTGAAATCGCCTGAGATGAGGAGAAGAGCATCTGGGTGTTCTATCTGCAGCCTGCCGGTTACTGAATGGATGACGTCACGCGCTGTCCCAGCGTTCGCCGTCGGATTTGCATAAACAACAATGCAGATCATGTGTGAGTATTCCCTCGGGAGATATGTAAGCCGCATGCTAGCAGCTAGCAACTCGATGTCTTTGCTGCAGTGCTGGTGTTTAACAGTGATATGTCCCGGTCTGCACCAGTTGTTATTAACATAGATCATCACTCCACCGCCCCTTGCTTTGCCACTGTCTGGTGTTCGGTCTGCCCGTATCACGTGGAAACCCTCCAGCTCAATGTTAGCATCTGCTACTAGTTCAGATTGCCACGACTCGGTAAACAAAAGGAGGGAGCATTCCCGGTATAAGCTGTCGTAGCGGGAGATAGCCGCTAGCTCATCTACCTTTCCCAATGTAGAACGTACATTCCCCATAATAACGGATGGGAGGGTGGGTCTGTACCTTATACTCCTTGTCCGCCGTCTAACACCAGCCCGACAACCACGTCGTTTTCGCCTTATTTCTCCCGGTACGTCGAGTTTTTCCATTAGCACCGAGTGGCGATTAAGTGCAAGCAGCTGTTCCCTGCTGTACCGTCTCCTGCTGTAAACAGTGGACAGTGAGTGGATGCTCCAGCTCATCATGGTCACATCATTAGGGAACAGCTGTTGGAGGCTGGGGTACTCCAATGGAGTGGCCTGAATCCCATAGAAAACCTATGGGATCAGCTGAGTCGCTGTGTAGAGGCTCGTAACCCTACACCCCACAACCTCAATGACCTGAGGGCCACCCTTCAAGAAAAGTGGAATACCATACCTCAGCAGACAATAAGTCAACTTGTGAAGAGCATGAGACATTGTTGCCAAGCTGTAACTGATGCTCAAGGGTATATGAGAAGTTATTGAGACACTGACATTTGTTGTTGTGGTATACCCACCACTGTTGTTGGCTTTTGTTTCAATAAATTATTTGAGATGAAGAAATCACTATTGCATGCTTCTACTTAAATGCCCTACTTTCACGAGATAATATCTCTGTAGCGTGAACTTTTTACATTTTCCATAAATTTCAGCCGAAAGCCAAATATCCCTAACTTTTTGTGAGTAGTGTAAACTACAGACATACTGTCTTAGCTGCGGTGCTCTGGTCCATCAGTCTCTGGTGAGTGGCAGTCTCATTTTTAAACATATTTATTTTCCATTGTTGATACTTACACCCAATAATGGCAGAATCTCAATACTGATTGGCTATTGCAACTAAGCATCAAGACAGTTTTTGCCTTTGAACAAAATCCAACTCACACAGACACAAATTTATGTGTATTTGAGTCACATGGAGCAACATTGCATGTGTTTGCCTCTTTCTATTGATTTTGTTTAGGCACATTTTACACTGAGTGAGTATGTAATGCAAGACTAAATTGCCATTGCATATGCTATAATAGACTACAGTGTGTCATTTTGTAACATTTTTGGTTGGTGGTGTGCCACAGGATTTTTTTCAATGTAAAAAATATACTCAAAAAAGGTTGGCACTGATCTAGACAATGACCCAAGTTTATTTTTTAAAACATTTTTGTTAGAAGGGGACTTTTTATATGCATTTGAAAATGTTTACAAAAAATACCAGCCCCCAAACACAATCTTGCATAGAGCCTCCCCCCCCCAAAAAAAACTAGAAACTGCTCTGCTTCCTTTTCTTTGCAGATTTGCAGCATTTTTACTGACCACACCCTCAGAAATTCATGTAATTCACCCTTGTGCTTATCCATCATTTCCTTCATTAATTAGCCAAGCTATTAATAAGCATCAACTAATGAGGTGATTAGAAGGACACCAAGCACTCAAGTGTTGGTACACACAGTATATTAAACTACATCTCAGGAGGACAAAAAAAAAAAAATCAGCCCTGCCAGCTGACTAGTACAGGAGACCTTTAATGCAGCTGCAGCTCTTCATTCAGATGCTGAGTGGAGCGACGGACGACCGGAGGGGGAACCACTTTGCAAGGAAAACCAGACAGCGGCTCTTTTCTAATCATATTTTTGATGCCACAGTGAGAGATTTCCCCCCACTATCTGAAGTATTTAGCCGGGAAAGTGCTCTCTTGGATGCAGACTGAGCGGATTGCGGCAATCAAAGAGTCCTGAACGATCGGAGCTCGGCAGCAGCAGCACTTTGTATGAAATGCGTCACCGTGATCCGGTTTTTACATTTACACACATCGGCTCTCTGCTCACGGACTGTTCCCAGCACTGACCATTTCATCAGGTAAGATTCCGGCATTTTCCCACTTGGCGAAAACGACATTAGTGCAGACCGTAACCTCTGCGTAAAGCTCATGTAAAGCTCACATTCTCGCCCTTAAAGGCTGCTGCGTGGAGCGCAAAGAAACAGCTAAATGTCATAGGCCTGCACGTTATAATAGACGATGTATTGTCTGCCTCGCCTTATAATAAAAGGAACATTGGGTGTTATTGCGTGGGAATGTCGGGCTGATCTGTCGTCGCGTTTTTGCTTTGTTAATTGTCTTAGATCCATCCTGTGTTCCCAGCCTGGAGATGCTGTTGTAGATGTGGAGGGCGGGTTTCTAAACGGTCCTGTCTCGTCCATGGACGGACGACCATCGGCCCTGGACCAAAACTTACCACGGGGTCCCTAACATCTACAAATAATAGGTAGCTACTGAATATGGCTTTGCAATGAGCACATAGTTTAGTTGTTTAAAAAAAAGACATCTTACAATTATATTTCTCAGTAGCAGTGTACAGTATATTTATTATTTCTGCCATTCTGTTCTACTTCATAAATGAGCAGATGTACAGAACAATTCTGATCCATTTTTATCAGAAGTTGGCTGCAATAATTGATTAATTGAGAAATTTCCAGGACATTCTGTCTTGTCATACTAAAATGCCTTCAAAATTATACAAAGATAATTCAAACAAATGAGAGAAAATTCTCAAGCCCCAGGTGATTCCTAGTGAATGATGAAGATCTGGATCCGAGTTTCTGAATGGCTCCATCCACGATTTTATTTTTTTTTTGGGGGGGGGGGTGTTCTGTCTCATGTGGAGATGCTCTAGTGGAATTAGGTTTCTTAGGGCACATTCAGATGGCCACTGTTTGGTCTGGACCAAAGGACCAAACAGTGGCTTCCGCGGATAGCTCAGTTCGTTTGGTGCCGTCTGAACGTGCGTTGGAATTCTGGTGCGCACCAAACAAAGTCTGGTCCCCCTGAAAAAGGGGTTCTCGGTTCTCTTGCAAACAAAGTCTGGTGCGCTCCGCTTGCAGTGTGAATCCAAACGGAGTATCTGGCAGACCAAAGAGCGGAAGTGCCCCTCGGCATTTGTGTAACCATAGCAACACGTAGTCTGAGAAGAGGAAGGGTCGTTTACCGTAGTACATTTTGGGCAGAAAATAGCAGTAAAGACAATCGCACAAATCCAAGAAATCCTTTTACTGGTGAAAGCCGAGGAGAGAAGTTAAAAATGTCTCATTTGTGGCGGACAAACAACCCGGCTGAAGGGAACGGATTTCCATTTTCGGTCCTGGCCAATCGATGAGCTTGATTGTTCTTTGCCGAGATTTTTTCTTCCTGGTCCGTGGTGGTTTCAGCTACAGCGCCCCAAATGAGCAGTTGTTGTAACTGCGTGACATTGTCCAGGCAGTTTGGTCCGCTGCAGTGTGAATGCAAACCAAACCAAACGAAGGTGTGAAAATTCTCAGCATTCCCCGCCCAGTCGAACCGAGACCCCCCAGACTATCCTGGTCTGAATGCAGCCTTCATGTTTCTGTATCATGTGAACTATGCTATTGTGGTGTTTTTAAATATGGTTCTGTTTCACCTGAACTTAAGTTTGTGAATGGTTCTGTCCATAGGTGTAAATCAAGGGGTGGGGACATGTCCCACCCCAAACCTGGAAAAAACAGGGAATGGTCCCCCTCTGTGGCTGCATGATTGGTACCCAGAACAGGATCAGTACCAAGAAGAAAAGACAGAATATTGTTTAAAAATTATACATTTGTGTATTGAAGATGTTACCAAGTACTTAACGAAAAATCTGCATGTTATTAAACACTATATTCAGTTGTAAACTAAATACATTTGTCATGATGTAAACGTGTTGTGCATGCAGGATACCGATCTTGTTCTGGGTACCAATTGTGTGTCCACACCCCCAAAATCAGCATACATTTTTGCTCAAATTGAAGATGGCCTATATCTAATGACATTACTGTCTTGTTTTGAGACACAAACTGAGAAATAAGTTTCAACTTCTGACTGAAATAATCTTCATGATGGTTATTAGTGGAGATTTTGTTACAAAAGTCACATCATACTCACTGTAATTTGGAAAACTACCATCATACACAGCTCTGGAACAAATTGAGACCAGAGGCTACTGCATAATTATCATTTTATCTGGTTTTACCATTTATACATATGTGTTTGAATAAAATTTAGTTTTATTCTTTAACCTACTGAAAATAATCAGCTAAATTTCAAGTCAAAATAACATCATTTAGAGCATTTATTTACAGAAAATGACAACTGCCCCCCCCCAAAAAACCCCCCCACAAATGCTGCTTTTAGATGTGCTTTTAGATCAAATAATGCAAAGAAAAGTTCATGTTCATTCTTAAACACTATAATATTTAAGTTTTAACGTAGGGGGAACTCAGAAATGGTGTAATACCTGATTTTTATTCACAGCTTTCATGTGTCTTACCATGCTTAGATGATCACATAATCAGAACCACCTTAAGAAGACTGAGGTGTCCATGTGTTGGAATTCAACAGATACTCAAAATGAAACGCTGCTATACATGTAGAGATGCTAAATCAGGAAAGATTTTAAAGTGGTCTCATTTTTTCCCCAGAGCTGTATATTGTACTATTGGCACCTAGTGGTCATTTTTGGTATTGCAGTTTGTAAAAATAAAAATCTCTTTAAAAGTGTAGACTGAGTTACTCAACTTACAAGGAACATTTATGCAACTTTTCTTAAAAATTACAAATATATTAAAAATATAAAAAAATTGTTATAAAAATAGGGTACTCTGACACTACATTTACACTTAAATGTAATACAATAATAGCCTACTTAGGCCTCCCTCTCATATTAACTAAGCTATTGAAAGAAAAAATGCCCCCCACCCCACCCCCAAACAGTGAAATTAAATATCCGCCCATGGTTCTGTCTCATGTGGAACTGCTATAGCAGGCTTACGTTTTTCAATGGTTCTACTTCATGTGGAGCTCCTGGAGCGGGGGTCTCATGTGTCTTCTCTCCGGTGCAGGTAACCACATGCGCGGGCCGGTGTCACCGTGCTGAGCCCGGAGAGCACGAAGGGTACCTGGGGGTGAGAGAGAGACTATAGAGCAGCTCGGGGATGACAGCCAGAAGCGCCCAGGCCTCGGGGCTGCCGGTACCGCCGCTGCACCGCTGTCACGGGAGACTCCACGCCGACAATAACGGCACCTGCGCGGAGCAGCTCAGCAGCCTCCTGCCGCCGTTCTCCTCCACCCTCGCTCTCATCGTGCTGGTGGTCGTGCTCGTGGGGATCGTCCTCGTTTCCCTGGCAACCTTCCACTTCCACAAGAGGAAGCTCCGGAACAGGAAGATCCAACGTGCGCAGGAGGAGTACGAGCGCGACAGTCGCAATCCGGCACACGCCGGTGCGAGCAGAGAGCCCGCGAGGCCGTGCGTCTTCGTGCGACCGGTGAGGTGCGAGGAGAAGGTCTCGTGCCAGATCACGGAGAACGAGCACGTGGAGACAGATGAGGAGGACAAAGCGGCGCCGCACGAGACAACTGCTCCTGACTGTTAACTTCAGGGAACGAGACTGTGGAATAAACAGGAAAAGCAATAAGGCACAAAGAACCCCCACTCATATCTCTGCTGCTTGTAGAATTAGAAATTTTAAAAAATGCAAAATACTGAGCAGAACATTAGGTCTAGAGATAATGTTAGAACAGGGGTCTGCAACCCGTGGCTTTGGGGCCATGTGAAGCTGTTTTGCTTATAACCAGTGGCTTCCTGTGGCTATGGGGGGAAAAAAAATCCTTCATATTTCCTTTAACATAGCTTCAATTTGCAAACTGACTAGAAAAATCAGCAAATTTAGAAGTTAAAAGACTTGCTTAGAGTACAAGAGAAGAATTACAATTTTGAAGGAAACATGCTAATTAAAATAAAAAGCAATTTTCAATAAAATGTGCATTTATAAGGATATGATAGATTTATGCAAGGAAGTTGCAATTTTCCAAGAAAAGATTAAAATAAACTTGTAGGGCTGGATTAATAGTGTCAACATAGGTGACTGGATTATAGTCAGTTGAGCCGTCTGTCGCCTGCTGAGTTTCACGCCCATTTAATAAGTTCAGTGCAACCTTTGCACATTGGAAGATGATGAAATTTACATCACTCACACTAAGGTGGCATGGAAGCAGACATGCTACTATAAATCCAGCTCAGAGAGGTATTTGTTATACTTTATTAATCTGAGAGGGAAATTCAAGGGCATCTATAGTGCAGTGCCAGTCCATTCACATCTAGGGCCAATTTAGAGTCACCAATTAGCCTAACTTGCATGCTTTTGAAACGTGGGAAGCATGGGGAGGACATGCAAACATTGCACAGATGGGGCCCTGCTGGCTGGTGGATTTGAACCTACAACCTTCTTACTGTGAGGCAATAGTGGTAATCACAACACCACCGTGCTGTGCTGCTCACAGATGCAAGTCTATAAGTAAAAAGTATCAGATTTATGAGGGAAAAATCATGAATTTATTAGCGAAGAGTTGCAAACAAACAAAAAAAAATGTAAGGAAATCTGTATTTGTTGTGAAATTATGATAAAAAGCTTGATAATTTATGAGAAGTCACACATTTATACATTAAATAAAGTCATTATGAATCGCAAGCTTTATGTTTAAATTTTATTTTTTAGCAATTATTTAGCCAAGGTTGCAGACCCCTCTGCTAGAATCCCACAACATACCCTCCTAAAACTCTACCTAGCCTACTCCTAACAGGACAGTGTAAAGTATTTGCCTGCTTTGACTTTTGGACCTCTTCCTATTCCCCAGCCCTAAAATGTTGTTCAAACCTCAAGGATGTTTAAACTTTAAATCCTTCTGTGGGATGCGACACACACGGTTGTGTTGAATTATTGAGAGCTGGTGAGATGACACAGAGCATAATGGCTCGCTGAGCTTCCTTGGCATGTCCTCTGACACACTACCAGTATGTAGTTAGTCTATAATGGATGTTGTGGTGCTGTTAGGCAGTGCAAAGCTGCATATAGGCTATAGAAGCAGCTTATTTGTTTGCGTAGTATTTTTTCCTTCAATTAAGTGACTTAGCATATTTACATAAAGTACTGTCCTCCTATGTCTGCTGGACATCTGTAGGTAGCTCTAGTTAGCCTGACAAGATGCAAAACCTTTTTGCTGTAGTTATGCACATAAGATTTTTTTTTTTTCATTGAGGTGTGTTTACAGTAACTTCTAGCGCTAATACGGTATTTTCATTTTTGAGTATTTATAATGTATTCTCTAACATGTAATAAATCTTCCAACGGAGGCTTTCGGTTGAAGCCAATCTTTTTTTCCCCCCTGGTTGAATTCATATTGTATCATAGTGGACCTAATAGAAACTCAGTGTCATTTATTACATGAATTCACTGTAAATGTATGCCATTATGAGAGCTGGAATGTTTTTGCAGTATCATCATCTTTCCGGAGTTCATATAACCTGCCTTATCAAAGGAAACTATGTACTTATTCAAAGTTTATAAATAAATAAATGATACATAAAAACGTTAATGCTCTGAATGTGTCGGTGATGCTGCTGCTCATAGGCATAAATGGGGGGGGGGGGGCAAGGGGGACATGCCCCCCCCAGCCTGGACAGAGAAGTGTCCCCCCAATGTCATCATAAACCCTTTTTATATTCAAAGATTCAAAGATTTTTTATTTGTCAATACTTCTATATGTACAGGACACACAGGAGAATTGAAATGCCATTTTTCTCTCTCTTAGCGGTGTGCGCAATATTTAAGAAAAGAAGGAAAAAGGATGAAAAACAGAAACAGTAGTCTATATACAGTAATGCTACCCGTAGTGCAAATAAAGATAAAAGATAAAACCCAGCAATCCTAGTATATACAGAAAAGGTGGAACTGTAATACTCATAATTGCAAGTTCAATGCGGTAGTGTAGGTGCAGACAGTGACAGATTGGACTGCACATGATCAATATTGCAATAACAGACAGCAGCAGGTATGGCATTTGTGCAAATGGTTGCAGTAAGGTGCAGAGACATACAGCAGCAGATGTACGTATTACTGTTGGTGTGCCAGTCTTTCTGTGCAAACAGCCGAGGTAGATATTGTGTGGGTGAGTGTGTTACATGTTACATTCATATCATGTTACAGAACTGAATAAAATACTATGTGTGTGTGTGTGTGTGTGTGTGTGTGTACATACAGTATATATACACAGTGGATATAAAAAGTCTACACACCCCTGTCCAAATGCCAGCTTTTTATGATGTAAAAAATGAGACAAAGATAAATCATTTCAAAACTTTTTCCACCATTAATGTGACCTATAACCTGTACAACCCAACTGAAAAACAAACTGAAATCTTTTAAGGAGAAAAATAAAAAATAAAAAACCTTACAATAACCTGGTTTCATAAATATGCACACCCTTAAACTAATACTTTGTTGCAGCACCTTTGGTTTTTATTACAGCACTCACTCTTTTTGGGTAGGAGTCTATCAGTGTGGCACATCTTCATGTGGCAATATTTGCCCACTCTTCTTTGCAAAAACGCTCCAAATCTGTCAGATCGCAAGAGCATCTCCTGTGCACGGCCCTTTTCAGATCACCCCACAGATGTTTGATCGGATTCAGGTCTGGACTCTGGCTGGGCCATTCCAAAACCTTAATCTTCTTCTGGTGAAGCCGTTCTTTTGCTGATTTGAATGTGTGCTTTGGGTCATTGTCATGCTGAAAGATGAAGTTCCTCTCCATCTTCAGCTTTCTAGCAGACGCCTGAAGGTTTTGTGCCAACACTGGTATTTGGAGCTGTTCATAATTCCCTCCACCTTGACTAAGGCCCCAGTTCCAGCTGAAGAAAAACAGCCCCAAAGCATGACACTGCCATCACCATGCATCACTGTAAGTATGGTGTTCTTTTGGTGATGAGCAGTGTTGTGTTTGCGCCAAATATACCTTTTGGAATTATGGCCAAAAAGTTCAACCTTGGTTTCATCGGACCATAGCCCATTTTCCCACATGCGTTTGGGAGATTTCAAATGTGTTTTTGCAAAATGTAGCCAGGCTTGGATGTTTTTCTTTGTAAGATAAGGCTTCCATCCTTGCCACCCTAGACGGAAGATTGTTGTCACATGTACTAAACAGCCAGTGCTTGCCAGAAATTCCTGCAGCTCCTTCAGTGTTGCTGTCGGCCTCTTGACAGCCTCCCTGACAAGTTTTCTTCTTGTCTTTTCATCAATTTTGGAGGGACGTTCAGTTCTTGGTAATGTCACTGTTGTGCCATATTTTCTCCATTTGATGATGATTGTCTTCACTGTGTTCCATGATATATTTAATGCCTTGTAAATTCTTTTGTACCATTCTCCTGACTGATACCTTTAAACAATGAGATCCCGCTGATGGTTTAGAAACTCTCTGTGGACCATGGCTTGTGCTGTAATGATGTGACTACAAAAATGTCAGGAAAAACCTACTAGAACAGCTGAACTTTTTGGAGGTTAATCAGAGGCACTTTAAATGGTGGCAGATGTGTGCTGATTCCCATTAACATGAGTTTAATGTGAGTGGTTAATTCTGAACATAGCCACATCCCCAGTTATAACAGGGTGTGCATATTTATGCAACCAGGTTATAGATCACATTAATGGTGGAAAAAAGTTTTGGAAATGATTTATCTTGGTCTCATTTTGTTTACATCACAAAAACCTGGCATTTGAACAGGGGTGTGTAGACTTTTTATATCCACTGTATATATACACACAGATGCTTTTTTTCTACATTTTATAGGGTTTGAATTCTTCTCCATTACAAGGTTCTGCATACTGCCCCCCCCCAAAAAACAAACAAACTAGGAATTGCCCTGAATACAATCATACCCTTGAGAAAATGTTCTGTTTATCATTCCCCACCACCACCACCAACAGTGAAATTAAATATCTGCCCATGCTGCTGCTGCTGTAGAAATGCACAACTACATAGGGTCATTGAACTGAAGGGGTAAAAGAAGATCAATATAACTTAATAAATGCTGTACCGGTGGCATTTGATATTATGGAAATGTAGAAATTGATTTTTATCACATCACCCAATCCTCTTGAGCACAAATTACCTTCTTTGAACCATTAACTCTGTGTACGGATTCAGATCCACTGCATGCACAGCCAGGTCTCTTGTAGGCTCTATTGATCATTACCTGTGATTTACTGACATGAAGGTTATCCACAGACGTACTGTTCCTTTACTTGACTTTTCCCCGTAATGAAGCCACATCATGTCTCATTGGGTGGGTCAGTGGATTTCAGTTGGCATCACTCAGCATGGGCAGGGAACACCATGTTCCTAATTGTCCCCAGTGGGAAAAAAAAAAAAGTGTGGGAATATGAAGAAGCAATTGTTTGGCGAAATGCCACCCCTGGAAGATGCACTGACAGGCTGCACATCTATCTTATCTCATTGGCATAAGTGCAACAGAATGAAACCATTTATCTTGGAAGGGAAATTGGAAGAGAGTCAGTGGAGGATGACTAATGCTTTTTGCATTTAAACATATGTTTCCTTTAGTGCAATGTATAGATTGGGATCCAGAATATCAAACATGTTTTTATATATGAGATAAACTTAGTGATAGAAAATAATTTGCAATAACAAATAGGGATTTTACAATAATGTAATAATATACAGCTTGGGATTGTATGAAGAAGTCATGTTTAACTTGTTTTGATCTCATTTGGGGTGGGGTAGTATGAGGGATAAGGTTTGCTGTCTGTCAGAAGCACTGCAAGAATGGGTGGAAGTGACCATGAACGGGTGGAAGTCAGTGGTGAGGGGACTCGCTCAGTGGAGGTCAATGGATTTTAATAGTTGGAGGTAAGCATCTGGGGGGGAAATGGGTGGTCAGTGACACTCAGGAACTATAGGGATGAAGGAGAGAAATCAATGAAGTTCACTGAGCATCAATCAGTGGGAGTCTGTTGTACAGGGGTAGGAATAAATTAGTGATAGCTAAAAGATGATGGGTTGGCTATAGGCATCGGTGTTACAATTACATACAGTACAAGAGCTATGTAAAGATGCAAATCCTTACTGAGTGATACAAAGGCAAAGACTCCTATGAATTTAAAATTTTCAAACAAAATGTGAAATAATGCAATGTTGTGAAAGCCTCTAAGCTCATTACCTCACATTTGGATTCTCACAATTCCTTTAGTAGTCGAGGAAGAGCTGGAGAGCATACTGATTCAATTTTTCAAAATTTGAAGAGGAAAGGGCTTATAGGTGGTTGTCTGCTTTTTTCGTGTTTGTATTGTGTTGTCATTTTGAGTTGTTACTTACCCTATATTGTTTCTCAGTATAATTTATTTTCCCATTTGCATTTGTTATAGTTTGTTTATTGTATTTTTGAGGTTGCCTACCTCCACTTTCTGCTAGATTGTTATATTTGTATTCTGTTGTTTTCTTTCTCTCAGGGTTGACAGCTGTCAATGACTTTCTGGGGTTTTGCTCTGTGTGGGCATGGCCCTGTCAGCTGTCAGCTCTGATGGCTTCCTCATTATTCCCAGCTGGTCCGGATTGTATCTTTGTTTTCTCCTGCCCACTCAGATTGCTCACACCTGTTGCTACTTGTCTTATTTTGTTTGTAGCCTTATTTAACCTCTTGCGCTCCGTTGTACCGCGGACGGGCAAGTCTCTGCGTCCTAGAGCGCACGAGAGCGCACAAGGGCGCTCTCGTGCGCTCTAGGACGCATGGTGTAGATGGTGATGTAGGTGGTGATGGCGATGTAGTGGCGTCCAAGCGCGCACTGAAAATAAAAGCTGCAGACACAGCCGCGAACAGATTAGTTCATCTGATTGACCTCTCATTCGACTAATAAGAGCCTTGAATTGGGTTTCTGAAACCTTGAAGAACCAATGACTGAAAACCTAGCCAGAAGGACCCGCCTGCTGTGAATGCAGTGAGCCAATTGAAGCAGAGAAGTTTGCGAGCTGTTTTTTTTAAGGCTGGGTGAAGATTGACTGCTGGAGCGGATCAAAAAAGGATTAGACGTTATGAGACGTTATGATTTCTTCCATGGTCATAGACCGACGGAGGCTGACGATGAAGGCTGAGTGACACACACGCCTTCGCCGGTCTTTTTTTAATTACTACTGTTATTTGTTTTGAAAAATCGTTCGCCAAAAACCGCAATCATGGAAGCACAAAACCGCAATAATGGAATTATGTTTTGACCGGGTCGCGAGACCAGAACCACGAGCGGACCAACGTCGCATTCGTCTGACAATGAGGAAGAGAAGTTGGCCAGGACAATGTGGCTGTGAAGAGGTAAGGTGTTATAAGCCAAATTATTTTTTATCCCTGAAAATTGTAATCCAAAATGACTTTTGACCAATCGGTAAATTACAACTGTGCTTCGCGGCGCAGTTCGTGTGCCACTGTACAAGGGGTTGTTCGCTGCGTACAGACTGTGAACGCCCCCCCCGCCGCTATTCTTCTGCAGCAAGGGGGGGGAAGCCGCGGTGATTGCGCTGCTGTCCCACATCACCACATGAGGCTAATCCGTTGTGTAGCGATGGCCAAAGTCCATCCTCTGTAGTGAGCGGGGGGGGGGCAACCCCCCCCCCCCCCACACACACACACAGACAGCCCTGAGTGTGACCTTTCATTAGAGCCCAAAATGAAGCTTATATATTGAATCATTCAAAAGTTACAGATGTTTTTCCAAACTGTGCCATTTGGCACAATTTGGCACAGTTCCAAAACGCCTGGGAACAGCCTGAGGAAAAAGCTGTGTAATATATTCATTTTTTGTGGTATTGTTACAAAATTTGGACCTCAGCTGTATAACACTTGGTTCTACATTTCTGTTGCATTTTCCAACCCGGATCTGAAGCTGTGTGTTATTTGCAAGCATTTGTATCCAAAAAACACTCAGGCCAAATTTATTTTCTTCAAGTTCACTATGTTTAGATGACTGTAACTCAGTGGCCGGAGCACTTAGAGAGATCATGTTTTTTTTGCCAAAAAATTCAAAGTGTTTTCTTTTAAATGAGACCAACCCCATGAAGATGCTGCAAAGGGTTGAAGAACAGCTTTCAATTTACTTTGGGCACATTATTTTTTGGCATTTTTAGGAAAATTGACCGGAGTGCAAGGGGTTAAGGGGCTGTGCACCATTTTCGGGTGCAGCACCCTACTATCTTCTGACAAACGTAAGTGTCTCTGAATTGTATTTTGTATTTTTCCTAGCGTGCGCTCCATGGCTAGCCTCCATGGGTTTAGCCTTTGCTATTTTTGGCTTCTCCTGTGTCTCTTTATTTCTACTAGTTTTGGTTTGGTCTTGTTTGTTCTTTTGTGCATTTTCATGATTAAACTTGCAAACTCACAGCCAGCGTTTGGAGCCTTTATTCTCCCCCGACAAGGGAGTTTATGACAATAGAGGATATTTTGTGAGAGACATATTGGTTCAAAAACACCCCAGCAGGTGCATTCAAGTGAGTAATGGGTGGCAAAACCTTTGTTTGAACACACTATAGGAGCAACAAGGTCAGCAGGTACGGATGGATTTAGGCCCATAGCTGTGAATTTATTTGGGTCAGTAAAATGGAATGATCAAGGGAACCGCAAGACCTCAGAATACAGGAGTGGATGTAGGCCAGTAGTTATGCATTAAAGTATCAGACCAGGATTAAATGCAAGTCAGTGCCTTGGAATGAATGGAAACCAGGTGCTAGAGAAAAAGATGAAAATTAGTGGCAAAGAATTGACAGAATGACTGGGGAAAAATGATGTAAATGGTCAAAAACAGAGGCCAGTGGCCAGGAATGGGTAGGGGTCAGTAGCCAGGCAGGAGGTTTTGCAAAGGAGATTTGGAAGAACTTTGGGAATAAATAAATGTCAATACCTGGGAAAAGTGAGGAAGCCAAAGGAAAAAAATTGTGAGAGCAATGGTAAGCCAGTGGATAAAACTGAATGGAAATAAATGGTTACGTAAGTTTGAATAAACGGCTGTGGGTAAGGATTGAATTGAAGACTGGTTGGATTGGCAAAAAGGTTCAGTAGCTAGGAATAAGTAAAATCCTTTGGCTAAGAATAGGTGGAATTAAATTAATAAAAATGTCTGGTAAATGAGGGAAACTACCCTGCCAGCATGTCCATGTTGGCCCCACCATAGGTTAAAATGTGGGCTGTCTTATGGGTCCTATGGGTTTGTCTGTGGTTTCCATGTTGGTCCCATCTGTTTGGCCACATGGACTTTAAATCTATCTGGGGTTTAGATGGGGTTAAAGATTACCTGCTTACCTGTGCCACAGGTAAAGTTCAAATATAGATGGAGCTGATATGGAAACCATGAACAAACCTACAAGGGACCCATAAGACAGTCCAAATTTAACTTGGTGGGCCCAGAGGTTGCACTATGTTTTTTTGTTATCTGTCATTTTGACAGACAAGGTTGTAAAAATTATGTCATAATCCATTATTATCTGTCATTTGAGTTGATTTTAATTAGATCACCTTCAGCTTAATCTGTCAAAATTACAAGACAGCTTTCAGATTTTTCTGTCATTGCTGAAAAAATCTGTCATCAGTTAACGCAATCTCTGGGTGTACCCACATGGACATGCTGGCTGGGACTACGATGCAGATCAGAGTTTACATTCCAAACTTGTACTGTGGTGAGCTGAAGAACCGTACAGTAATGCTTGGTGGAAATGAGGCTCTAGATGCTAGCTACAGTCATGTGAAAAAATTAGGACAACCCATTAAATATTCAGGTTTTTATTAAAAATGTTCACATATTGATGTCTGATCTTGTTTTTATTTATCTCTGGAAAAGAAGGTGATTTAATTGCAGGTAAATAACAAAAATTAACCTTGTTTTACTCATTAGACAAAAGATATCAACAAAAATGCATATTCTAACTGAGGAAAAAGTCAGGACACCCTACCACCTAATAGCTAGTGTTACCCCCTTTGACTGAAATAACTTCAGTGAGACACTTCTTGTAGCCATCTACCAGTCTCTGACATCGGTCTGAGGAAAGATTGCCCCACTCCTCAATGCAGAATTCTTTCAACTGTGAGATGTTTGAGGGGTTTCTTGCATGCACAGCCTATTTCAAGTCACCCCACATCATCTCAATGGGATTTTAAGATCTGGGGTTTGACTCGGCCATTCCAGGACTCTCCATTTCTTAGTTTTTAGCTGGTCCTTGGTGGATTTACTGGTAAGTTTTGGGTCATTGTCATGTTGCAGGGTCCAGTTCCGCTTCGGCTTTATTCTTTTTACAGATGGTCTCACGTGGTCCTCAACCCTCTGATACGCAATAGAATTCATGGTGGATTCTATGATGGTGAGCTGGCCAGGTCCTGCTACAGCAAAGCATTCCCAAACCATGACACTTCCACCTCCATGCTTCACAGTTGGTATGAGGTTCTTTTCCTGGAATGCTGTATTTGGTCTACGCCAAACATGTCCTCTGTTCTGGTGTCCAAATAATTCAATTTTAGACTCATCTGTCCAAAGAACATTATTCCAGAAGTCCTGGTCTTTGTCTGCGTTCTCTCTGGCAAACTTCACTCCGGCCTTCATGTTTCTCTTAGAGAGCAAAGGTTTCTTCCTTGCATGCCTCCCATGCAAATTAAACTTGTGCCGTCTCTTTCTGATTGTAGAGGCATGCACTTTAATATCAACAGTAGCAAAAGCCTGCTGTAGGTCCCTTGATGACATTTTAGGGTTTTTGGAGACTTCTTTTAGTATCTTGTGGTCTGCACTTGGGGTGAACTTGCTTGGACAGCCAGATCTGGGCATGTTGGCAGTTGTTTTGAATGTCCTCTACTTGTAGACTATTTTCCAGACAGTGGAATGGCTGGTTTCAAATTCTTTTGAGATCTTTTTAAATCCTTTGCCATGTCATGAGCGGCCCCTCCGTGGCAGAAAGATAGGCCCAGGCGCTAAACTGCAGTTGTGTCATTATTAATGGAAGAGAACAAAATTCCAAAACTATGCAGACCATACAAAAAATGCAAATAAGGATACCTTACAAGAATGCACTCCAGAGCAGGAATGGCTCTGGAGGAGGAGAAGAGATTACCCGGATGAATAAAGTCCATTCAACTCCAAACAATCCAATACTGCCACAGTGAGAGGATGAGCTGGCAGTGTATAAATAGATGAAAACAAATGAGCGGCAGGTGCGGGGCAGCTGAGCTGGCAGGTGACCTAATTACATAACTGCTCACAGCTGAGATGGCAGGAGAGCAGACTGTGAGTAGCGAGTGGGAGTGTCTGGAGAGAGGAGGCACAAATGACACAAACCCAAAATATATAAATCATCATCATCATCATCATCATCATAGCAGTCTGTCAGGCGCGACAATGACTGTTTCATTTAGGTCTGATCAGATTCCGCCACGCAACTCTGTAATTCGCCTTCCGCTGCCAGGAACTCCTGACCTTGTTAACCCGGGCGACGTCCAAGCTGGTATGAGTTGCTGTCTGACTGATCATTTCAATTGAGTACCGCTAGCTTTTGCTGGACTAGCAACACATTCTTGGCAGATAAGGTATTATCAGTGGCAAGGACAGGCCAAGACAAACTGACTCCAGTATCTGTTGCAGTGACTGACCAGATGATAGGTTTGTTTATCTCTGCTCTTTGTGTAGTGCATGTCACGATGCACTGACTGGCAAAAGACCTTGCAACAGATGTGTTTATCTGCCAGGATGTCCAGTCTCACCCCGTGTAGTATACTGGGAGTGGTCCACCAAAGACCTGGTTTTACCCACGAGGCATTTTTCTCCCTCCGAGATGCGCAAGACAGTCGACTCCTTCATCAAACTTCTGTGTGGCAGAAGAATAGCCATATCACCTGTAATACTGAACAAGAGGTGGAATAATGCAACCTTCCTCTGCTGTCTGAAGTACTGGAGCAGTCAGAGGAGACAAGCATCTTTAAACGCAGCACAGTCTCCGACTACAGGACCAGGGTGGAGGATCTTCTGGCGTTTCTCAGTTTTGTGGTGGAGTGTGGAACCTCTTTGCTTAAGTAATATGGCTGCCAGTGAATGTAAAATGACCATCAAAGACTCTGAATGGGTGTGCTTTAAAGTGCTGTGTCCTATTGTGTACGGCATCATCCTTCTGTCTGTATGACGGCATCACGAGTCCTGATGGTCTATATGACATCATAAAGGTATCATCTTTTTGTCTGTATGATGGCATTGCAAGTCCTGATGGTCTATAGGTCTATATGACATCATAAAGGCATCGTCCTTTTGTCTATGACGGCATCGCGAGTCCTGATGGTCTATGTATATGACATCATAAAGACATCAAGGCATAGGGACATCATAGGCGCATCATAGGCTGTGCTATGATGCAGACATCATAGTGACATCATAGGACACTGTGACAGATTTCTTGAATTCTTGAATTTATTGTATTATTATTATTATTATTATTATTATTATTATAGAGTGATGATTTCTTGAATTTATGGAGTGATGATGAATGAATGTGTTTAAGCTGCTACAATCTTCTTTCTGAAGGCCTCAGACAACTCACTTCAACAGTCAGGAGCACACCAAACTAAATGTCTGAGGTTTAAATAGGACAAGCCTCCTTCAAAATGCTGAGTAACAATGATCTAATTGTGCACCTGCTGTGATACACCTGTGTGTGATTATAGCCATTTTAAGTGGGAATAAATGTGGGGCTGTCCAAATTTATTCCTCACCAGAAATTGCATGTTTTTAGAATTACATCCATCCATCCATCTTCTACCGCTTGATCCTTTTTGGGTTGCGTGGGGACTGGAGCCTATCCCAGCATCTTTGGGCGAGAGGCAGGGTACACTCTGGACAGAGTGCCAGTCCATCGCAGGGCCAACACAGAGAGACAGACAACCATTCACTCTCACATTCATACCTAAGGACAATTTAGAATCCCCAGTTGATGTCAGTTAACCTAAGCTGCATGTCTTTGGCCTGTGGGAGGAAACCGGGGTACCCAGCGTAAACCCACGCAGACACGGGGAGAGCATGCAAACTCCACACAGAAGGGTCACCGATGGTCAGGGGTGGAATCGATCCCGTGACTTTCTTGCTGTGCTGCCACAGTGCTAACCACTGCTCTACCATGCTGCCGCTAGAATTACATTTTACAGAAAATTTTAAAAAGCCTTTCCTTCACTTTTGTTTAGTTATATTACTTGAATCTCCCAGTATTGCTAAAATTGATATTAAATTTCCATATGTCCAAATATGTTAAAAAAAACACACACACAGGCTTTCATAGGGTGTCCTAATTTTTTCACATGACTGTATAGCCCCTCAAACTAGCATAAAAATTGTACAGCAATTAAGGTGCAAAATGCTCTTTGTATAGGGTTACAAAGATTGTCTTTGTCAGCTGAAAAAGAGCTCTACTTCATATCTGAAGAAGCAGCTGTAAGCTATAAGAGAAAAAATGATATAGCTGTTATACACCAAAACTCTTAATAATTTATTTGAGTTGCTTAAGTGTCAGTTTGAGGGAAATTAATAATCTTATAACTGGTTGCAAGGCAGATGAGACAAAGTTATTTATAGTCAATGAAGTAAATTCAGAACATTGAGCAACCTGTACAACAGGCTGGATATCATCTGTCTGGACAGTGCACAATTGCAACCCACAAGTGCAATTTTCAGTAATACAATCAGAGCTTGACATTACCTTTATTGCTCACCCACCATTGTGGCTAGTGGTTTTCCAAAGTTACTAGCCACTCAGACTTTTCACTAGCCACAAGTTTGTGGTTGGAAAATTGTTTAATTTGATCAAATTTGATTATGGCATGCTAAACTTTACTTGAACTAGATTTACAACCTTTTTAAATGAAAATGACCTTTATGCATACATAAAAAAATAGCAAAAGAAAAAATGTTTAATTATTAATAGCAGTATATTGTCATAAACTCTCCATGTGCTTTATCATTGCACACAGAGGAGGAGAAGGATGAAGGATTTAAATGCAGGAGTTCACCACACACACATTTATTGACAAACGCTGTTCACAAATACAGACGAGCAAGTTGGTCCCAATACAATATGAATGCGCTCGGACAGCGGGGAAGACTACGGGGAGTTCAACTACTCAGGGGGAATGCAAACAGGGCAACAGCCTAAGTGCAGCGGTTATGCTGCGAGAAGGCACGCCACCAGAAGCGTAGCAGAATCACTGCAAGAGGAAACGCTTCTGGTCCAGCGTAGCAGCAACCGCACAGAGAAACACAACAGTTTACTCATGGGTAGGGACAGTCCAGAAAGTCCAATTCTCTCGGCGAGCATAATCCAGAAGTCCTTCCTGACGTGACGGTCACACCATGGAGAACGGGAGTGACTCGTACAATGACTCAGTGGCGTTTGTCTAGCGAAGAGCCGCTTAAATCCAAACGCCGCTGGCCACACAAATTGGAAACACCTGGGCAAGGCGCGGGAAAGATAATTACCGGGGCTGGGAACAGCTGATGGAACTAAGAGCGAGGGGGCGTGGTTGGACCAGCAGACTGTCAGCAGCGTGGGAGAAAATAGATCACAAATGCTGACCAACAGCTACCGGTCAGGCAGTGGCTATGGTAGTGGAATAAATACAGATATACACAAAAGGCACCTAAACACTGACACCAAAACCCACAGAGAGATCGAGACCGAGCTGGGGAAAGCCAAGCTGACTCGGCTCGTGACAGGGCCCCACCTTTAAGGGGTGGATACCCAGACACCCCAGGTAACATCAAAAAGACCACCCCCCCCCCCCAACAGTTGCAACAACAACAAACAACACAAACCCAGGTGGGCAGTAGGGGGAACAGGAAGGAGGAAACACAATGCCCCGCCCAGGACCCACAATTAACCCCCCCCCCAAGTCCATGGGCGTTGGGGCTCAGGAGGCCGCCCAGAGTCCCAGGCCCAGCAGAAGGTCCAGTGGACCAAGTCCGGCGGCCTGCTGGACCACATGAGCCACCTGACCCGGGGAGTCAATTCTTCTGGTGGTCGGCCCGCATTGATTAGCCACCAGGACCGAAGGGGTGGAGCAGGAGGCAGCCTGCCCACCGGAAGGTTCACTGGTGGATAACAGGACCGGAGAAAGGGGACCTCCATGGCGTGGGGCAGAGATAAAGGGACCATGGTGTCCTCGAGGTGGTCCGCAACAGCACCCGCGGAGGACCCCAACCGGGCCAGTTCCGCAGCACCTGCAGTGGACTCCGACCGGGCCGGCTCTGCTGCACCCACGATGGACTCCAGCGGGAGCCTTGCTGCACCCGCAGTGACCTCCGGCTGAGGCTCAGCTGCACCCACAGTGGACCCCGATTGGTCCAGAGCTGCACCCGCAGTGGACCCCGACCGGGTCAGCTCCGCTGCACCCATGATGGACTCCAGCAGGAGCCTTGCTGCACCCATGGTGACCTCTGGCTGAGGCTCAGCTGCACCTGCGGTGGACCCCGATTGGCCCAGAGCTGCACCCACGACGGTCCCGGTCTGGGACATGGCTGCACCCATGGTGAGCGGGCCAACCTGCAGGGACACCAGTCTGAAGAGGCAATCGATGGAGGGAGCCCTGACGACCTTGGCAGGAGGGGCTGAAGCAGCGATGTCCTCCTTCCGCAAGGCCAGACCCTCGGCGACTTCTGGCGGCGACTCTGCAGCACCCGTGGTGGGCCCTGATTGGGCCAGCGCTGCACCCACGATGGTCCCGGTCTGGGACGTGGCTGCACCCACGATGGGCTCTGGTTGGAGCACCGTTGCACCAGCAGTGACCCCCATCAAGGGCGTCATTGCTCCCGCGGTGACCTCCCCAGCGAGGGAGGTGGTGCTCCTAACGCCACCTGGCACTGGATCCTGATCCTCGGCAGCCTCCGGCGAAGTCAGCTGCTCTCCGGCGACCCTGGCAGAGGGCTTCGACCCCGGAGGGAGAGAAAAAGAGACCGGGTCAGAGTCGCCGGCAGTGGCAGAGCCCGGTGAGGCAGCCCTGAATGTTCCTAAGAGCTGCCCCGGGCCCTCCTCACCATGAGTTGGGCAGTGTGACTTTGGCACAATGAAACACACTTGCCTGAACTCGGGCTCCACTGCCGTCCAGGACTCCAGCGGTTTGGGGTACGTAGCCTCCATCATCGCGCCCGGTGCTGTGCCCCCGTTGACCTCCTCTGAGACCGCCAAACTCTCATTGTCGTCGGTTGACAACCCCGGTGATGGCAGCTCCTCTCTGACAACCCTAGTGAGGGGCTCGACAGGCATGGGAGAGGAGGAAAGGTTAGGGTTGCCGGCAGCGGCAGAGCCTGGTGAGGGAAGCCCAGGTGCGGCTGAGAGCCACACCTGACTCTCCTCCCCAAAAGCCAGACAAGATCTCTCAATTACTGGCAATTGAACTACAGGAGAGATAACTTGCCTGTGCTTGAGCTCCACCGCCACCCAGGACTCCGATGCTGTCAGCGATGACAGTCCAGGTCCAGTTGGCTGGGGGTCTGATCCGAGGGATGACTCTGCTGCAGCGGTCCCTGCAGCAGGCGTGATTGTGGTAGTAGTCCTGGTTCTCTGACGCGCCTCCTCGACCCAGCTGTTGACTGCGGCGAGCAGGTTCGCCCCCTCCTCGTCTGAAGGCGAATCCGGGGGCAGAGCAGGCATAGGAGATGGAACCCTCACAGCCGGGGAAGCACGTCCTCGAACCTCCCTCTCACGATACTCCTCCTTGACCCAGCAGTTGACGAAGGCATGCAGATTCGCCCACTCCTCGTCCGCCGGTGGGATTGCGGGGAAACACCTCCGTCCGGGCTCCTGGGCAGGATCATCCAGGGCCTCAACCTCCTCCATCGTCAGGTGGGCTGGTTGTTGGACTGGCAGGCCCTCAGAAATGAAAAGAGGAGACACGGAGAGGGGAAGAAAACAATCATTGATTGCAGCTGGAGGAGAGGACCCAGTGGACTGCTGATACCGGGCCTCTCCCTCGGGAGACAGGCAAGATTCAGTGTTCATAAATGATTTAGAATGACAAAATACTTGCCTGTCATCCCGGTTGATGACATCCACAGCTGCAAAGGGCAGAAACTCATCCCTCTCCGTGCCAGCGATGACTTGGACCCCTCCACAGACTATTGGAGGAGCCGTCTCCCTGACGACGGAGGTAGGCGTGGCCGGGGTGAATCCAGCGGACCTCTCGGTGGCTGAAACAATGATGGCCGCTGCTGAAGAGGGAGGCTTCTCCAGGCGTTTCCTTGCGGGACGACGCTGTCCTTTGCTTTCCAGGACAGACCGTGCTGGAGCGAGTGGAGGGTCGAGCAAAGCGCCACGGAGGCTGCCAGTTTGCGGGAAAACAGACCTCCATCTTGGCGTCGCAGGAAATACCAGACCAGGGAAGGAACGCTGAAGCGAACAGACTGTGGAGAGCAGGTCGGCGTACTGCAGGTAGGTCCATTACCTGGGATGCGCTTCCAAGATGCCTACTGCTCCGTCCAAGTTTTCCAGTGTCTCCTTAGGACCCCGGGCAGTGAGGGCGTCATTAACAAAGTCCTGAACGAACTCCGCAGCCCATTCCTCCTCTACTGTGGGGAACCCCGCTGCTGTTCCTTTACTTTGGCGAGACCGGGGCATGACGAACTCCAACACAGGTTAGTCCAGAACAGAAAAATAGTTATAATGAAAAAAGGGAAAATGCTGTGTGGGTGAACCCGCTAAATCCATTTTGCAGGCTGTGTCATTCTGTCATAAACTCTCCATGCACTTTACTAGTTACTAGTTACTAGCCACTCAGACTTTTCACTAGCCACAAGTTTGTGGTTGGAAAATTGTTTAATTTGATCAAATTTGACTATGGCATGCTAAACTTTACTTGAACTAGATTTACAACCTTTTTAAATGAAAATGACCTTTATGCATACATAAAAAAATAGCAAAAGAAAAAATGTTTAATTATTTATTAATAGCAGTATATTGTCATAAACTCTCCGTGTGCTTTATCATTGCACACGGAGGAGGAGAAGGATGAAGGATTTAAATGCAGGAGTTCACCACACACACATTTATTGACAAACGCTGTTCACAAATACAGACAAACAAGTTGGTCCCAATACAATATGAATGTGCTCGGACAGCGGGGAAGACTACAGGGAGTTCAACTACTCAGGGGGAATGCAAACAGGGCAACAGCCTAAGCGTAGCGGTTATGCTGCGAGAAGACATGCCACCAGAAGTGTAGCAGAATCACTGCAAGAGGAAATGCTTCTGGTCTAGCATAGCAGCAACCACACAGAGAAATGCAACAACAGTTTATTCACGGGTAGGGACAGTCCAGAAAGTCCAATTCTCTCGGCGAGCATAATCCAGAAGTCCTTCCTGACGTGACGGTCACACCATGGAGAACGGGAGTGACTCGTACAATGACCCAGTGGCGTTTGTCTAGCGAAGAGCCGCTTAAATCCAAACGCTGCTGGCCACACAAATTGGAAACACCTGGGCAAGGCGCGGGAAAGATAATTACTGGGGCTGGGAACAGCTGATGGAACTAAGAGCGAGGGGGCGTGGTTGGACCAGCAGACTGTCAGCAGCGTGGGAGAAAATAGATCACAAAGGCTGACTAACAGCTACCGGTCAGGCAGTGGCTATGGTAGTGGAATAAATACAGAAATACACAAAAGGAACATAAACAGTGACACCAAAATCCACAGAGAGATGGAAACCGAGCCGGGGAAAGCCAAGCTGGCTCAGCTCATGACAGTATATACTGTAAAACAGTCGAGAAAAATATTTGCAATGAGAGTCAGCCTCCCTGGGAAGGTCTATGCCAAGGTACTGGAGAGGAGAGTCCGGCCGTTGGTCGAACCTCGGATTCAGGAGGAGCAATGTGGTTTTCGTCCTGGCCGTGGCACATTGGACCAGCTCTTTACCCTCTCGAGAATTCTTGAGGGTTCGTGGGAGTTTGCCCAACCAGTTTACATGCGTTTTGTGGACTTGGAGAAGGCATTTGACCGCATCCCTCATGGATTTTTGTGGGGGGGGCTTCGGGAGTATGGGGTATCGGGCTTGTTGTTACGAGCTATTCGGTCTCTGTACGACCGTTGTGAGAGTTTGGTTCGTATTGCCAACACTCGGTCGGATTCATTCCCAGTGAGAGTTGGACTCCGCCAGGGCCGCCCTTTGTCACCGATCCTGTTCATAATTTTTATGGACAGGATTTCTAGGCGCAGCCAGGGAATGGAGAGTGTCATGCTTGGTGACCACAGGATCTCATCTCTGTTGTTTGCAGATGATGTTGTCCTGTTGGCTTCATCCAGCAATGACCTACAGCTCTTGCTGGGACAATTTTCCGCTGAGTGTGAAGCAGCTGGGATGAGAATCAACACTTCCAAGTCCGAGTCCATGGTCCTCAGCCGGAAAAGGGTGGATTGTCCTCTCTGGGTTGGGGACAGGCTCCTGCCCCAAGTGGAGGAGTTTAAGTATCTTGGGGTCTTGTTCACGAGTGAGGGGAAAACGGAGCAAGAGATCGACAGACGGATTGGAGCAGCATCTGCAGTGATGCGGACGTTGTACCGGTCTGTTGTGGTGAAGAGGGAGCTTAGTTCTAAGGCAAAGCTATCGATTTACCAGTCAATCTACGTTCCTACTCTCACCTATGGTCACGAGCTTTGGGTAATGACCGAAAGAACAAGATCACGGATACAAGCAGCTGAAATGAGCTTTCTCCGTAGGATTGCTGGACTCACCCTCAGAGATAGGGTGAGGAGCTCAGTCATCCGGGAGAGGCTCAGAGTAGAACCGCTGCTCCTCCACAGTGAAAGGAGTCAGTTGAGGTGGTATGGGCATCTGATTAGGATGCCTCCTGGACGCCTCCCACTTGAGGTGTTTCAGGCACGTCCCACTGGGAGGAGACCCCGGGGCAGACCCAGGACTCAGTGGAGAGACTATGTCTCCCAGCTGGTCTGGGAACGCCTTGGTATCCTCTCTGAAGAGCTGGAGCAGGTGGCGGGGGAGAGGGAAGTCTGGGCTTCTCTGCTTGAACTGCTGCCTCCGCGACCCGGACCTCCGGAAAAGCGGTAGAAGATGGATGGATGGATGGATGGATGGATGGATGGATGGAGAGTAAAGTATGATTTGGGGTCTGTCCCAATTCTCATTTGTACCCCTTCCCCTTTGCCTACTCCTACCCCTTGGCCCTTGAAATCAAGGACCAGGGGTAGGGATTGAAAATTACCCCATGAATTGGGACACTCCTTCAGGGCTGCATGACGTCATTAGTAGTTGATGGAGTTAATCTAAATGGACACTACCTGTTTTCACCAGAAAAAAGACAAAGAAAACTGATGAGAAAAAAGTCTCATGTTAAGGAGAAAAATGTCTCAAATTTACATGAACAAATCTAATCAGTAGAAAAAGTCAGAAATTTACTAGAAAGAAAGCTGTAAATTCACAGAGAGCAACTTGGACGCCCTGGCGGTCTGTTTTTGGCCCACTGGCCATTTGTTTGACCAGTACATTAAAAATACATACGGGGGAGTTCATAGGCTGACATGATGCAGTGGTCAAATTTGACCAAATGTGGTTTCTTTTTCAACATAGTCTCCATTGTCAGTGTATCTGAAAAGAAACAATGCAGTTAATATCAGAAAAGGTTGAATTGTGGCGGCATGGAATAATAGACAGCGAACTGAGAGTTTTTGAGGGAGTTTATTAATCATACCGTCATCACAGAACTCACCCCAGCACTGTATAAGCGTGCCAGAGTGAGCCCGGAGGCTCTCAGGCAATGCGTGTAGTCAGAAGCAGTGGTCAGAGAGAGAGGACATGAGAATTTCCGTCAGCTTATATACCCAGTTACAGACAATACATGAAAGGCACATATGCATCACAGTAACTGGCAGGAAGGCAATGGGACATTTGCATCACAGTCAGAGCAGGAAGCATGAACCTTTGCATTTGAGTCATACATAACAGCAGGATACTGGCGCCTGAACTTGACAAAGAGAGGCTGCCTATTGATGTCAGCCATTGTTCTGCTAATTGCTCCAGCTGAGCGCTTTGCTTGTCCCAGTCTGTTGTGGGGGTCACCCACAGTACTCCCCCCCCCCCCCCAGAGGGCTCAGCGGGAAGCTGAGGCCTCAATAGTCCGGCTTTGAGAGCGAGCTGTGGGGAGAGCTCGCTGCAGACGGCAGTGGAGGGGGGGGGGTGGGGGTAGCAAGTGCCGGCCCGGGACGGCGAAATTGTCTGGGCCGTGCAAAAGTTGCCTGTGGCTCCGCGATGTTGAGGGGCTGTCCCGTTGAACGTGCGGAGGTCCACAGCAGCTGTAAGAAGAAAAATTAGTCTCTGACTCCTCTCGCGGTCATGAAGAAAAACAGCAGCTGCAAGGCTGCATAGCGGCTGTGAGAAAAAAGGAGCTGCAGCAGTGAGGGACTTGGCGTGTTGGCTTTAGGTGCGCACGCGCAGCCCTAAAGCCCTCGGGGACAGCTGACGGCTGAATTCCCTTTGTGCGCCGTGGCTGAGACCCGTACAAAATCCTGTGAGCGAGCTGCGTGCGTGCTTCAGGTGTATGAGCAGCCCTGAAGGTTCTGTGTGCAGCGGCGAAGGACGATGGCGGTCTGTGTGGAGCCGGTATTGTCCCGTGTGTGGTGCGCTGTCCTCATAACCCCCCTGTGTGCGTGCGGGGTTCGGTGCATGGCAGGACCGCTGTAGAGGCGAGTCAGGGTCAGGGAGCTTGATGGAGATCAGCGTCGTTGGCGCCGATGGTCATCCCTGTTGAGCTGTTGCTGTAGTTCGGTCATGGTGCGTTCAGGTCCACGCGCTGCATTCTCCATTGGCCCTGGAGGTCGCCGTCGTGGAGAGAGGACGAGGTGCATGCGCTCTCATGTGGAGGAGCTGTGAGAGCGGCCGGTCCCAGCGTGGATGTGTAGATCTCAGGCGTGCAGATCTCACCATGAAGCTTTCTGCCGTTGTCCCGGTCGTGGGTGATCTCCGGAGAGTTCGCCTGGTGGTGGCTCTGCATCAAGGTCACCCTGTAGCAGAAGGGAGGGCAGTCCATTTGCGTCAGGCTGCTGTGTTCGCTTGTCGTCGGAGAATCACCGCCGGGTGCTGCGTTTGTTGTCGTCTGGTCACCAGTATGACTGTCCAGACCAGAAGGTTGCGTTGCACAAAGCGTGTGCTTTCTCGGGGTCACCAGTGTGGCGGCATGGAACAATAGGCAGCGAACTGAGAGTTTTTGAGGGAGTTTATTAATCATACCGTCATCACAGAACTCACCCCAGCACTGTATAAGCGTGCCAGAGTGAGCCCGGAGGCTCTCAGGCAATGCGTGTAGTCAGAAGCAGTGGTCAGAGAGAGAGAACATGAGAATTTCCGTCAGCTTATATACCCAGTTACAGACAATACATGAAAGGCACATATGCATCACAGTAACTGGCAGGAAGGCAATGGGACATTTGCATCACAGTCAGAGCAGGAAGCATGAACCTTTGCATTTGAGTCATACATAACAGCAGGATACTAGCGCCTGAACTAGACAAAGAGAGGCTGCCTATTGATGTCAGCCATTGTTCTGCTAATTGCTCCAGCTGAGCGCTCTGCTTGTCCCAGTCTGTTGTGGGGGTCACCCACAGAATTTAATGTATGACTACTTTCGTCGCTGTAGCATAACTCCTTCTTCGTCAGCCTATGAACTTTCCAGCCCCCCCTTGTAATTAGAAGTTTAACTAACATGAAATAGCTGCATATCACAGATATCATAGATAATCACAGATAAATGAAAGTTCACCTCAGAAGAAGTTTCATTTGTTCTTTACAGCAACATATTAAAGTTTAGTCACTTTTTCTCTCTGTCATACAAAAA
This sequence comes from Pholidichthys leucotaenia, assembly GCA_020510985.1. Lineage (NCBI taxonomy): Eukaryota > Metazoa > Chordata > Actinopteri > Cichliformes > Pholidichthyidae > Pholidichthys > Pholidichthys leucotaenia. The sequence goes on along the minus strand of CM035844.1, from coordinate 355,159,236 downwards.
CTTAAATTTGCACAACTTCAGACAGTGCTTCTTACTCTAAAAATAATCATATTTAACCACAGACATAGGAGCTAATGTGGGGGGAGAGCACAGGTTATTAGCTACTCACCAATGGGACAACAGGGGATTGGGGTAGTTGTCCCAGTGATCTGATTGCTGAGAATGGGAACAGGTGTGTTTGCCAGCTGCTGTCTTTATAGTCTCCAAACTGGCCATAAAATAAATCGACCTGCGGAGCAGACCGTCCGCAGCTTCTCCTGTACCCAGCACAGAGCGGAGCCAGACTCTGTCTGTGACTTCTCCTATGTACCGGGCTGGCAGTGGAGACAGACTACATACACGGCAACAGTGGACCAATGAGAATGCACTGTGTGTGTGCAGATAGTGCTTATAGAAGTTGTAGTTTTGTAGTCTCACATTGCAGTGGGTTTATTATTTAGATGTCGCCTGAGAAAACTTCAACCTGCCAAAGTGACTAGTGGGAGTGGCTGGCTTACCGGCCACCGGTGAAATCCACCAGCCATTGACGGGTTGGCGGGTGTTAATGTTAATCCCTGAAGACAATTGTACTCTACCAGAGCAGTGGTCTAGTTGTAGAGCAGCTGTTGCACAGCTGGAGGTTCAAACCCTGCCTGGGCCATAAGTCCATCTGGTGACGTCCAAGTGTTTGAACTCTTAACCTCCCCCCTGGACTCTACTTGTGTCACCAAGAGGACCAACCCACTTGATGAGCCAAGAAGGAATGCTTTTTATTGACTTTGTCACATATTCCCTCTCGAGATTTTGACATCATCCTGATGTCAGAGGTGCATTTAAGCTTTAAGGGTGTCTGCCTTTTGACTATGTCACCACCAGTGAGTCCTACTAGCAACATCGCTTGTGGTGGGGACCAAGCATCACTAGCAGGACCACCACACTGATGGTATCTGAGAAATAGGACCAATACACCACCACTAAGTCCTGCCAGCAAACACCAACTGTGACCAAGGGGATGGGCAGTGAAGCCCAACTGGTGCTGTCCAACCAGGGGTTCGAACTCACAACCTCCCATCTGTAGCTCGGCACTCTACTTGTGTCACCAAGAGGGTTGACCCACTTGGCAAGCCAAGCAGGAATACTTTTTATTGACTGTCACATAATGTATTATGAAGTGGAAATAGGTACCATTGCTAGATGCCAACTGGTATGCTGTGGAAAGAGAATTAACTTTAACAGTTCTCTGTAGTGATTACTTCTTAGTGGCAGTTTAATGTGTTATTTTAAAAATATGTTACCCAACACAGTTATGAATGGATGGATAAATTGTAGGTATAGTATGCGTTGAGGTTTGGTTAGCAATGAATAAATGTCAATGACTAGGAAGTCATGGGAGCCAGAAGGCATAAGCATGAAAAGAAGAGTGATTAAAGGTCAGTGGATAGCAATAAATGAAAATCCTAAAAATAAATGGAAGCCAATTGCTACAAAAGAATGAAAGTCTGTGGGTAGGAGTCAATTAAATAGAGTGATTAGGAAATGAACTAGGTCAGAGGGCAGCCATTAGAAGCGGGTGAAGATCAAGGGTTAGCAGCAGGAGAGAACCAAAGGTTAGCATTTGGGAATAAGTGGAAATTAGCAGTCAGTGTGTAGAAATGAAATATAAATGCTGTTTGCTATTGTGACACACATTTACTGCAACTGCATTAGAAAGCACAGGGCAGAGGGAAAGACTTTTTTTTAATCTTTAAGTTTGTTCTGGGAATAGCCTAGTTATTGTGTATAGCCTAATTTAGAATTAATGAGGCCAGTTTTCAGGGTTTTGCTGTCTCAGGGGATCTTCTCCTCTTTGTTGCTGAAAGATTTTGCAGGGCCAACGGTGGCAAGTGAATAGATGAGGCACTCTCAAAGATGTTTAATTTATTAATTAAAGCAAAGTTACGGCTGCTTGTAAGCGTCTTTGTTGCCTGAGGAAATAGTTCTTCAATTAGTATAACATAAACATTTAAGTAGGACCTCATTATCTCTGATGTTAATTGTAGAGAGTAAAGCATTTCTTAAAATTATTTTAAAAAAATAACTCATTTGAACTCCCATTGTATATCCATTCATTCAACCAATTTGGCTGAATAAATGGAAGTTGATAGGTGGTTGTAAAATGCTTTAATTTGTTAGAAAAGGTGGTGGTCTTTGTCAAAGCTACAGAAGCCGAGGACAGCCATGTTGGCCACTATTTTTTTCGTCCTCTTTTCTTGAGCTCAAAAGTTGTTATATTGTGACACCTCATTGATATATGCTGTGATTATGAGAAAATGAGCCGTTATCCAATAATAACACATTAATTTATCCCATGATCTGAAGAAAACATAATACAAACCAAACATGGTCACTTATGGCTTCCCTTCAGAAGTAGCTAAAGTAACATGTCTGTAGACTGGAATGGATGAGGGTGAATAGATGTAAAAGGTCAGTCACAATTAGGATTCAGTACAACTGGATAAAATGGTGCCAAAAGTCACAGTAAAAAACATGTGATACCAGGGGTCTACAACCTGAGGCTCCAGAGCCACATGGAGGTCTTTTGACAATAACAAGTGGCTCCCTGTGGCTTTGAGGTGGAAAAAAAATCACCTTTAAGAGAAAAGTTGTACATTTATAAGAAAAAAAATGCAAATTTATGTGAAGAGTCCCACAGATTTACAAAGGGGGGATAATTTGAGAAAGTAGAGTGCAACCTTATGGGGAAACATTGCAAATTTATGGAATAAGTTGGAAATTGACAAGAAAATGGGTGTGTACAAAAAAGTTCAATTACTTTCATATTCATTTTTTACACTAGCATTCAGTTTTCAAATTTTGGGTTCAAATATTTTTTTCCCTCTAAGTCAGAGCTATTCAATTATAAAATCAGTTGGGCCACAATTTGAAATCAAGACATGTAACTGGGCCGCACATGTTCAGCGATCTGTTGAATATGACTGACATTATTCGGCCCAGGAAACACGCACGCAGGCTCAGGCAGATTTGAAAGCTTTATTCTTAACCAATGTAACGTGTATGGATGCGTGTGTGAGGGATAAGAATGTATTGTGGGTGGAGGGTGCAGGTCAGGACAGAGCAGCACACTGTTCAGCCAGGCAACCCTATGAGCGAGAAGAGAACAGGGGTTAGCTGGGCAAACCACACAGGAGAGTGACAAGGTTATGTGCTTACTTGCAGTAACTGTGGTGGCTGGCGTTGGCAGGATCCCAAGCCTGGGAGACAGCGTCCTGCTGTGCATCCGAGAGAAGCAGCGTGGCAGAGGAGCGGTGAGGCGGAGGAGAGAGCGTCCGCCGCCGGGGAATCCACCTGTGCACAGGGGAAGGCTGACAGGCAGGTAAGACAACAATTGACATCTTACGTGTCGAGAAGAAGGTCAGCAGGCCTGGAGGAAAGGTAATCCGCTGAAGGTTTGAGTACGCAGGGAGACAGACGGCTCCAGGCCGAAGCTCAGGGCGAGGTGGAATAAATAGCTGCGCACTAATGAGATGCAGGTGTGCGCGCAGCTGAGGTGGATGCCCGTGAGCGGCGAGTGGTGACAGTACTCCCCCCCCTACCAGCGCCTCCTGGCGCTGGCTTACCTGGGTGTGTCCGGTGAAACTCCGCGATGAGGTCCTGATCCAACACCCACGAAGAGCGCACCCAGGATCTCCACTCTGGACCATAACCTTCCCAATCCACCAGATATTGTAGCCCACGACCTCGGTGCCGAGAGTCCAAGATGGAAGTAACACCCCACGCCGGGTCACCGTTGATCATCCTAGGAGCGGGAGGCGACCTAGGAGGGGGGCAGAGTGGATTGGAAAGCACAGGTTTGATCTTAGACACGTGGAAGGTGGGACACACACGTAGGGAGGGGGGGGAGGGCCAAACGCACAGCCACCGGGTTGACAATTTTAGAAATCACAAAGGGGCCAAGAAACCGCGGCGCCAGCTTCCTCTTCTCAGCTTTGAGGTTGATATCCTGGGAGGAGAGCCAAACCCTTTGACCCACCTGGTAGTCAGGAGCTGGCCTCCTGTGGCGATTGGCGGTGGAACTGTTGCACACCGCTGTGCGTAAAAGCGCATTCCTAGTTTTGGTCCACACACCCCGGCAGCGCCTCATGTGCGCCTGGACAGAAGGGACAGCCAACTCACCCTCCTGCTCGGGAAACAATGGGGGATCGTACCCCAAGGACGCTTCGAAGGGCAACACCCCAGTAGCAGAAGATCGTGCGGAGTTGTGGGCGTATTCCACCCAGGTCAGGTAGGAGCTCCAGGACGATGGACTGGAGGAGGTCACGCAGCACAGGGCAGCCTCCAACTCCTGGTTTGTGCGCTCGCATTGCCCATTAGACTGGTGGTGGTGACCAGAAGAGAGACTAACCGTGGCTTCCAAAGCATTGCAGAAGCACCTCCAAACCTGGGAGACAAACTGAGGGCCTCGGTCCGACACCACGTCCAGCGGGATCCCGTGCAGCCTGACGACATGTTGGACCACGAGGTCAGCCGTTTCACGTGCCAAAGGGAGACCCCGAAGAGGCACAAAATGGGCGGCCTTAGAAAACCGATCCACAATCGTCAGGACCGTGTCATAGGTGTTAGAGACTGGGAGACCGGTGACAAAATCAAGGGCGATGTGTGACCAGGGCCTGCCCGGGACCGGCAGGGGCTGGAGTAGACCCACAGGCGGAGAGTTCTGGGACTTGCCGGCAGCGCACTGGGGACAAGCCCGGACATAATTGGTGACGTCCTTCTGGAGACCCGGCCACCAGAACGAGCGTTGCAGCAGACTCACCAGGCGGGTGATGCCAGGGTGACAGGCAAGCTTGGAGGTATGGGCCCAGTGGATCACCTCTCCTCGAACCGCCGAAGGAACGAAGAGCCTCCCCTCTGGCCCCCCACCAGGATCTGGCTCCATCTCCTGCGCCCTTAGGATCTTGTCCTTGATGGACCAGGAGACCGCCCCCACGACGCACGAGCTGGGCAGGATGGTGTGTTCAGACTCCTCCGGATCCTCAGGGGCGAACTGCCTGGATAAGGCGTCGGGCAACCCATTCTTCGAGCCTGGACGGTACGTGATGGTAAATTGAAAGTGAGCAAAAAACAGAGACCAGCGCACCTGGCGGGCATTCAGGCACCGCGCTGACCTCAAATACTCGAGGTTCTTGTGATCCGTCCAGACCACAAAAGGCTGAGCTGCCCCCTCCAACCAGTGTCGCCACTCCTGCAGCGCGAGCTTGACAGCGAGGAGCTCCCTGTCGCCAACGTCATAGTTGCGCTCCGCTGCCGATAACCGTCGGGAGAAGAAGGCGCAGGGCCGCTTGACTCCATCCACTGGCGAGCGCTGAGAGAGCACCACCCCCACCCCCGTGTCGGACGCATCGACCTCCACTAGACACTGCAGCGCGGGGTCGACCTGGGTCAGGACCCGGGAGGATGAGAACTCCGCCTGGAGAGTCTTGAAGGCGGTGGCCGCCTCCTTGGACCACTGGAAGGGCACCCTCGATGACGTGAGGCGGGTCGGGGGGGTGACAATAGCGCCGAAGTTGGGGATGAAGCGCCAGTAGAAGTTAGTGAACCCAATAAACTGCTGCACCTGCTTCCTGGAGGTGGGCGTGGGCCACTTGACTACCGCTTTGACCTTAGCGGGGTCGGGGAGAATCTGGTTGTGTGAGATAACGAACCCCTGGATGGAGGTGGTCCGGGCGTAGAACTCGCACTTCTCCACTTTGATGAACAAACGATTCTCCAGCAGCCATTGCAGAACCCGCCTCACATGGACCTGGTGCTCCTCCCGTGACTTGGAGAAGATGAGTATGTCGTCCAGATATACAAAAACAAAGACTCACAGGAAATCCCGTAGAACATCATTTATGAGACGCTGGAAAACGGCAGGTGCGTTGGTGAGCCCGAACGGCATCACGAGATACTCAAAATGACCGCTGGGCGTCCTAAAGGCCGTCATCCATTCATCTCCCTCCCGGATCTGCACGAGATGGTAAGCGCTGCGGAGGTCTAGCTTCGTGAACCAGGTCGCCCCCCTGGAGGGAGTGGAAGGCGGTGTCCATGAGCGGCAAGGTGTAGCGATCCTTGATGGTGATGTCGTTCAGCGCTCTGAAGTCGATGTAGGGACGCAGGGACCCATCCTTCTTTGACACGAAGAAGAAACCCGCGCCGAGCGGGGACGAGGAGGGGCGGATGATCCCAGCGCTGAGCGATTCCTTGATATAAGCGTCCATCGCCTCGTGTTCTGGTGCTGAGAGACTGTACAGGCGGCCAGACGGCAAGGGGGCCCCTGGACGGAGGTTGATTGCGCAGTCATATGGCCAGTGAGGGGGAAGGGACAAGGCTCTGGACTTACTAAATGCTACTCCCAAGTCATGGAACTCCTGCGGCACCAGGGTGAGGTCTGGGGGCTCGAAGGCCAGCGCCGGCGGAGGGGAGGACGGAGCACAAGCCGCCGACTGGAGGCAGGTGCCCAGGCAGAAGGTGCTCCAAGAAAGGACACTGCCGGTTCTCCAATCCAGGACAGGGTTACGCAACCGCAGCCAAGGGTAACCCAGGATGATTCGGTCTGACGAGGAGGGCAAGACATATAGGGTCAGTTCCTCCCAGTGGTTGCCCGAGATGATGATGGGGACTGGCTTGATGCGGTGTGTCACTGTTCCCAGGGGCGAGCGAGAGAGAGTGACCAAGTTAAGGGGAGTTGACAGTGGTTGGCAGGGTATGCCCAAACGGGTTGCCAGGCTTTTAGAGATGAAACTCTGCTCTGCCCCACAATCCACCAGTGCGTGCGTGAAATGCCCAGTGGAGTTGTGGCAGAAACGTATGGGCAGTATGCATGAGGATAAGGGATTTGACTGGTCAGAGTCTGCGAGGCCCCCTACAGTGACTTGTGGACCCCCTCGTCCGGGTCTAACCGGGCACTGCTCCACGGCATGCTGGTTGCCTCCGCAATACATGCAGAGACCCCGCTTCCGTCGGTGTTGTCTCTCCGCTAGAGGGAGCCTGGCGCAGGGAGGTGGCGCAGTGGTGGGCTGCACGGTGGCGCAGTGGTTAGCACTGCGGCAGCACAGTTTACCCTTGGCCGGGGGATTGTGGGGATCGTGGGATCGTGGGTTCGATCCCAGCCCCCGACCAACAGTGATCTGTGTGGAGTTTGCATGCTCTCCCCGTGTTGCGTGGGTTTACTCCGGGATTTCTCCGGTTTCCTCCCACATGCCAAAAACATGCATGTTAGGTTAATTGGCTGTTCTAAATTGTCCCTAGATATCTGTTTCCTATAGGCCCTTAGAATAGAGGGTTAGTATTAGTGAAAGCGCTTTGAGTGGTCTTTGTGACTAGAAAAGCGCTATATAAGTGTAGGTTAGTTAGTTAGTTAGTTAGTAGCCTAGTGCGCCCGATTACCTTAGGCTCTGGCTCCTCGGCGGACCCCGGAGCGGGTAACGCCAGGGGGCGAAACTGAGGAGCACGGAAGGAGAATCCACATGAGTGGCGGACAGACTTCCGCTCGGCGGTCCGCTCCCGCAGCCTGTTGTCCAAGCTAATTGTTAGCGAGATTAGCTCGGACAGCCGCCCCGGGAGATCCCGGCTGGCCAATTCGTCCCATAGACCAGAGCTGAGGCTACGGAGGAAAATGCTGCAGAGAGCTGCCTCTCCCCAGCCAACCTCCTCCGCTGCCACACGGAAGTCAACAGCGTGATCCGCCGCCGATCGGCCTCCCTGTTGGAGACCAAGGAGCCGGTCGGCGAGGACGCTGTCACCACGCGAGTGGTCAAACACCTCGAGAAAGTTCAGCACGAACTGGCCGTAGGAGAGGTTCGCGTAGCTGGGCTTCGACATGACGGCGTAAGCCCAAGCTAACGCTCGCCCCTCCAAGAGGTTAGCCATGTAGCCAATTCGGCTGTGGTCTGAGGGAAAATCCCCGGGAACGCGCAAGAACACGACTCACATTGTAGAATAAACCCCCGTGCCCCACCGAGCTTCCCGTTGAAGCGAGCGGGGGTTGGAATGGGTGTGAGACGGGTTGGTGCTCCCGAGTTGGGCTGGCCAGCCGTGGGAGCGACCGGAGCCGAGGCGCCTAGAGGACCCGGGGGGAACGCCTGCTGGGGATCCAGGCGGTCTAACCGGTTAGTAATTATGGTTAATTGATTAAGAATTACCTGTTGTTGGTGTGCTAACATATCCACCCGAGCCTCAAGGGTGGAAAAGCGGCGTGCGAGCCCGCTGTCCGCTGGGCCGCTTTGCTGGAGCCGTACTGACATATTATTCGGCCCAGGAAACACGCACGCAGGCTCAGGCAGATTTGAAAGCTTTATTCTTAACCAATGTAACGTGTATGGATGCGTGTGTGAGGGATAAGAATGTACTGTGGGTGGAGGGTGCAGGTCAGGACAGAGCAGCACGCCGTTCAGCCAGGCAACCCTATGAGCGAGAAGAGAACAGGGGTTAGCTGGGCAAACCACACAGGAGAGTGACAAGGTTATGTGCTTACTTGCAGTAACTGTGGTGGCTGGCGTTGGCAGGATCCCAAGCCTGGGAGACAGCGTCCTGCTGTGCGTCCGAAAGAAGCAGCGTGGCAGAGGAGTGGTGAGGCGGAGGAGAGAGCGTCCGCCGCCGGGGAATCCACCTGTGCACAGGGGAAGATTGACAGGCAGGTAAGACAACAATTGACAGCTTACGTGTCGAGAAGAAGGTCAGCAGGCCTGGAGGAAAGGTAATCCGCTGAAGGTTTGAGTACGCAGGGAGACAGACGGCTCCAGGCCGAAGCTCAGGGCGAGGTGGAATAAATAGCTGTGCACCAATGAGATGCAGGTGTGCGCGCAGCTGAAGCGGATGCCCGTGAGCGGCGAGTGGTGACAATGACAAATTTCAAACCAACACAGATCAATATGACGAAAAATATGCACTTTTTATTCATTGTCTTGGTTTTAAATGTGCGCTTGGCACATGACAAAGGCACATCAAAAGTATATAAAAGTGCTGGGGTTGAGCAGAACTTGAAGTAGTAGAAATATTTTTCCTCTTGAGCAACAATTAAATAAATAGAATGAAAAAAATAAAATTCTGTAAATAACCATTTTGGTCACATCTTACTCAGGCATATCTCAACGTGCAAAAAAAACTCAATGTGCACTGTTATTAACATTTGTTTCCCTTTTGAAATAAAATATACTACATCCTGGCAGTCTGGACCGACATAAACCGGCCACCGGGTTTCACCTGAGCGGGGACGAAACAACACATTCCGGACCGGTACGCTCTTATCCATCATAAGGACTGATCGGAAGCTCTAGTTCTGGCGGACGATTACGTGGATCGAGAAGTCCGTTGCTGTAAAACTGACCAGAAAAAAATCAGAGCGGCACGATGGAATCGACAGACACAGCACCGGATTCCTGGGAGCTAGCCGACGATGTGGAGGCCACGATCGACGGACAGCTGGAGTCAGCATTCACGACACTCAATGTGAACGCCAAACCGTTTGTGCCCAACGTGAACGCCGCTGAATTTGTACCGACTTTCGCCATGAAAACACAGCCGGGAAACGTAGAGACTGCTGCTCCCATGGAGAACGGTGACACAGAGATGACCACAGAGGAGCCTTGGGACCAGAAAGAAGCAGAACCAAGTGAGAACGAGCCTGGGGGTGGGTCCTTTGGGGACCGGGGGCCAGCAGTGGCAGCAACAACAGAGGAGGTGCCTCCAGAGATGATGGAGGAGGAAGAGGAAACGCCCGTGACCAAAGTTCCACCTGTACAGCCAGACGCCCCCAAGAAGGAACACATCAATGTGGTGTTCATCGGACACGTAGATGCTGGCAAGTCTACCATTGGAGGACAAATCATGTATTTAACGGGTATGGTAGATAAGAGAACCTTAGAGAAATATGAGAGAGAGGCCAAGGAAAAGAACAGAGAAACCTGGTATCTGTCTTGGGCTTTAGACACCAACCAAGAGGAGAGAGACAAAGGCAAGACTGTGGAAGTGGGCCGAGCATACTTTGAGACAGAGAAAAAGCACTTTACCATTCTAGATGCTCCAGGCCACAAAAGTTTTGTGCCCAACATGATTGGAGGAGCTTCACAAGCTGATTTGGCTGTTCTGGTGATTTCTGCCAGGAAAGGTGAGTTTGAAACTGGATTTGAGAAAGGCGGGCAGACACGGGAGCATGCCATGTTGGCAAAAACGGCGGGTGTCAAGCATCTGATAGTTCTGGTGAATAAAATGGATGATCCTACAGTCAACTGGAGCCTGGAGAGGTATGAAGAATGTAAGGAGAAACTTGTGCCATTTTTGAAGAAGGTGGGCTTCAACCCAAAGAAAGACATCCACTTCATGCCGTGCTCTGGTCTAACAGGAGCCAACCTGAAGGAGCCTGCTGAGATGTGTCCCTGGTATATAGGTCTGCCATTCATTCCACACTTGGACAGTCTGCCAAACTTCGACAGATCAAGTGACGGTCCTGTCAGATTGCCAATTGTAGACAAATACAAGGACATGGGCACTGTGATTCTGGGCAAACTGGAGTCGGGATCCATCAGTAAAGCACAACAGCTGGTCATGATGCCAAACAGGCATGTGGTGGAGGTGTTGAGTCTCCTGTCAGACGATGTAGAGACGGAGAACGCTGGGCCAGGTGAAAACCTAAAGCTGCGGCTGAAGGGCATCGAGGAGGAGGAGATCCTTCCTGGCTTCATCCTGTGTAACGCTGAAAACCTCTGTCACTCTGGGCGCACCTTCGATGCTCAGATTGTCATCATTGAACACAAATCCATCATCTGTCCGGGTTACAATGCAGTCCTTCACATTCACACCTGCATTGAAGAAGTGCAGATCACGGCCTTAATCTGTTTGGTAGACAAGAAGACGGGGGACAAGAGCAAGACACGACCACGATTTGTAAAACAGGACCAGGTCTGCATTGCCCGTCTGCGCACAGCAGGGACCATTTGCCTCGAGACCTTTAAAGACTTTCCTCAGATGGGACGGTTCACCTTACGGGACGAAGGTAAAACCATCGCCATCGGAAAGGTGCTGAAGCTGGTCGCTGAGCGGGACTGAAGAGGATGGGACTGTCTCCTGAGTTCTGGTGAGAAGGAACGGGCCGAGCTTGCGAACGCTGTTACCAGTTGCGACGGCACCTCCCTGACACGCCCCTGCGTGCTGAAGATCAGCTTCAGATAATAAACTCATGTGAAAAAGAGAACCCGTTTTTAAGCAAATGACAAATGAGATGATGTCCACACGAGTCAGCTTTCTCATATTGAGAGCTCAGCTATGCCATTCTGGGTTAGCCCTCCACCCCTCCTCACCTCCCTGTACTAGTCAACTCATTAATTTGTTTTTCTTTTGTTTTCATAAATGACAATGGCAACTAGCAGAAGTTATATCTGTAAACAGATGTGGACCAGGATTCTGCTTGGTGCAAACAGATGATTTTACACGCATAACCTTCATTATAAAATTGAGAGAATCTAGCCTGTTGAAACCAAATGTTGACATTGGGTGTACATGTTTCCCTTTGACCCAGTTTTTGGTTTCTCGTGGCGTTCTGGCAGTGTGCTCAAGCGTGTTCAGATGATAACTATGACAATAAAATCTTAACTGACCTTGGCACGTCACAAAGTGCATTTAGCCGAATAAAAAATGAACTGCCAAACACGTTAGTGCACAAACCCCCAAGAAAAGATTGATATTGTGGGCGACACACATTGTGGGCTCACGTTTCCACAGAGACAGGACTGCATGTGTATTGAGGGTGTCACGTCTGCAAGGACAAAGGACTCGAATCTGCAGAAGATAACAAGTAGGTGTGAGATTTGTCTCTTTGTCCCACAGAAGATGCCCCGGAGAGATTTCCAGTTCATCAGGAAATGAGAGACAATGGTGGAGATTCAAAGGGATGCTTTGTGACTGTATGTTTACTGAAAACACCATGTGACTTGAATTCTGATGCTGGAAACATATAAAAGGGTGATGAGATATGATTCTTTCTCTTTCCTGCTTTGAGAATGCTAGAAGCTGTGTTCTGTCAATAAAGCTGGTTTACGACTAAACTCAGCCTCATCATTTGAGCACATCTTCTACAATATTAACAAACATTGCACATCCGCTATTGTGGTTTATTTTGTTTTAAATTACCATGTGTGAGTAGGAACCTCTTCTTATAACTACGCATTCCATTGCACACACACATCAGTCCAGGCAGGGTTAATCCGATGATTTTCATGATGAATTTTACACTTCAGAGTAGACAATGACATGTTTTAAGGTGTCTTCACACCAAACATGAACAGGCGAATTTTTGGCGTGGCACGATTACATTATAACTCAATGTTATAATGTTACAGGGCTGCACGGTGGCGCAGTGATTAGCACTGCTGCAGCACAGTTTTACCCTCGGCCTGGGGATCGCGAGGATCGTGAGATCGTGGGTTCGATCCCTGCCCCCAGCCAACAGTGATCTGTGTCGAGTTTGCATGTTCTCCCCGTGTTTGCGTGGGTTTACTCCGGGATTTCTCCGGTTTCCTCCCACATGCCAAAAACATGCAGGTTAGGGAGTTAAGGGGCGCTTGCACACACAGCGACCGGCAGCTGGTGGCTTGTCACCGGACTGCAGAACAAATCTACCTACGGGTACAAAATAAGTACAAAAAAAAAAAAAATAAAATAAACATGCGAATAGACATGAATTCACCATCTGAGTGAGTTGCAGACAGGAGAAGTTGCCTTTATTACTTCTGCAGCTGTGTTCAACCTGCTGTTGAAATCCGCAAAATAACGTCATGCTTAGGTTTACATTATCTGACGGGGAACTCAGCTGAAAAAGTTGTCCCTACCTCCAAAACTTCACAAGATGATAGGTGTTTATGTTGCTAGCCTGCTAGTCATGTTAGCACGTCTGTGGCAGCAGTCCGTGGGTAAATAACAACGACATTCCAATTAAACTGAAGAACTCCCAGTCCTTCTTTCTCCAGGTGAGAGACAGTCTCATTTTGAAACTAGTTTAAGATAAGATAAGATAAGCCTTTATTAGTCCCACAATGGGGAAATTCCAGGATTGCAACAGCACAGGGATAGCAACACTCAGAGCAACAATCAGAAGGCAAGAAAAAAACAAGCAAGCAAGAGCAGCTAATATACATATGTACATATTACTATAAAATATATATATACACACACAGACACACAGTGCAGAGCATTGTAGCTGGATGGAATAAATATATGAATATATGAACACACAGTGCAGAGCATTGTAGCTAGATGGAATAAATATGTAAATATATAAACACCCACAGTACGGAGCATTGCAGCTAGGTGGAATAAATATGCAAGTATATAAACACACACAATGCGGAGCAATGTAGCTAGATGGAATAATATGTAGATATATAAAAACACAGTGCGGAGCATTGTAGCTAGATGGAATAAATATATAGATATATAAATATAAACACACCCAGTGCTGAGCATTGTAGCTAGATGGAATAAATATGTAAATATATAAACACACACAGTGCAGAGCATTGTTGCTAGATGGAATGAAACAGCATAACCGTCTACTTAGTTATCCTACTGTAGAACGGCACCGAAGGCGTTATTTCACAAATGTTTTTAATTCAGCGATGCAGGAAGAAAGCAGGTGTACATACCAGTAGTCCTGGCTGTGTGTGTGTGCCACGTACGTGACGTGACGACGTGATGACATCATTCTACATCCCCCTTCTTTAGTATAGAACTTTGGTACAAAGAGAACACTATTGACTCTTGGATTGGTGTGAGAAAACATGTCACATTCCTGTGAGAGTGAGTATACTGTGACGAATAAACAACTAGTAAAATAACTTTCAATGGCACCACATAACATACCTATCTTGAAAATAAACTAATGCCTGGCTTGCAAATAAAATAAACTCCCGTGACACAACATAACTGATCTAATTTGAAAATGAACTTATGCCTGGCTTGTAAATATGTCTATATTTCAACACGAAACTACAAAAACATCAGCTTCAGTAAATGTCACAATCAGTCTGTATTGTACTTGGGATTAGGCTTCAGGAGTCTACCAAACCTGGAACGGGCCAGGGGGGTCTCGGTGACTTGTGGGAGCGATGGCTCTCCGAGGAGGCCAGGCGTGTGGTCAGTGTGCGCAGCAGGAAGCCTGGGAGGAGCGTGCACAGCGGCCTGCCTGGGGGAAGTGTGCACGGCATCATGCCTGGGAGGAGATGCGGGCACAGCGGCCTGCCTGGGGGAAGTGTGCACGGCATCATGCCTGGGAGGAGATGCGGGTAGACTGGGCACAATCTCACTGCTGGTCTTCTGTGTTGGTGAGTCTGCCGGTGAGGCTGGATCTGGTTCTGGTTCTGTTGGTGGTGGTTCTGTGACTGGCAGCAGGTGTCGCCGGTTCCGGCGGTATTCTTTTCCTCCTGATTCCACCACGTAAGACCGTGGCTCTGCTGCGATTCTTTTGATGATGCCAATTTTGTCATGTCCTTTCTCTGTTTGCAGGCGTACTACTTGGGAGCTTTGGAGCGGGGGAAGTGGCCGGCTGCCACGATTGTAGAATCCTTTTTGTGCTTGCCTCTTCTTTGACAGGTGGGTGTGGATCGACTCTGGATTCTTGGACATTGGCTTAAGCAGGTGCCTGCTGATGGGAATATTTGTGCGTGTCTCTCTGGACATCAGTCTTTGTGCAGGTGAGCCCAGCGTGCCGTCTCGTGGGACATTTCTGATGCTCAGAAGATTGAGGAACAGGTCAGTACCGTCTCTTTTGGATGTTTCCAACAGTCGTTTTGCACTCCGTACGGCTCTCTCTGCCAGCCCGTTTGCTTGATGATACTCAGGGCTGCTGGTGACATGAGTGAAATCCCAGCTTTTCGCAAAGTCTTGGAACATCTGACTAGTGAATTGTGTTCCACAGTCTGACAGCAGCTTGTGGGGGACTCCGTGGACTGAGAAGTGACGTTTCAGCTTGTTAATTACACATTGTGATGTGATTTTCTTGACTGGATCCAGTTCATACCATCCTGAATAGGAGTCTACCAGGACCAGGTAGTGCTGGCTGTTCCATTCGAACAGATCTGTTGCCACTGTTGACCACGGGAGCTCTGGGACTGTGTGTGGTTGCATTGGCTCCTTTTGCTGATGTGGTTTAAGGGCATTGCAAGTGCTGCATGACTGTACAAAATTGTCAATGTCTCTCGTCATTGTGGTCCAATAGACTATGTTGCGTGCTCGCCGCTTGGTGGCTTCAGCACCGGGGTGTCCTTTATGGAGCAGCAGGAGATATTCTTTGTGCAGCGTTTGTGGAATTGTTGCTCTTGTACCTTTCATGATTATTCCATCTTCCACACAGAGCTCATCACGGAACGGGAAGAATTCTTTCACTGTGTCGGGTACTTTGCTCAACCTATCTGGCCATCCATGCTTGATGATGTTGCTCAGGGCCTGGAGGGCGGTGTCTTTCGCTGTATGTGTGCGGAGTTCTTCCTGACGACTGGATGAGATGTGCTGCACCGTCATTACCTCGAAGTCCTCACGTTCAGTGGCATGTGAGGCTATGGCGTTGCTCGGTGCACGGGACAGCATGTCTGCCAAGTGCAATTCCTTTCCTTTCTTGTAAACTAGCGTGAGGTTGAACTTGTGCAGCTTCAGCATCATGCGTTGTAAACGCGCAGGCGCTGTGTGGAGAGGTTTCTTCAGGATGGAGACCAGGGGCTGATGGTCTGTCTCCACGATCACTGGTTTTCCGTATATGTAGTCATAGAATTTGAAACAGGTGAAAACGACAGCAAGCAGCTCTTTTTCAATTTGTGCATATTTTCTTTCTGTTTCAGTAAGAGTGCGAGAGGCATATGCGACAGGACTGCCATTCTGGAGACATGCACCACCAAGGCCATACTGCGAGGCGTCACATGTCAGAGTGACTGGTGTTTGTACGTCATAGTACCGGAGTACTGGAGGTGACGTCACACACTGTTTCAGAGTGTCAAATGCATTTTGTTGTTGTTCAGTCCAAGTCCATGCTGTGTCTTTATGCAGGAGCTGGTGGAGAGGTGCTGCAATGTTGCTGTGGTTTGGAATGAACTTGCCCAGGTAATTTATCGTACCCAGGAAGCGTTGTAGAGCAGCTTTGTCCTGGGGGGCCAGGATGTCAGTGATCGCTTGGATCTTTGCTGGATCGGGTTTCAACCCTTGTTCAGTGAAGACATGGCCCACGTAGCTGACTTCCTTTAGCTGGAATCTGCATTTTTGGGGGTTCAGCCTCAATTTCACGTTCCTTGCCCTGTTGAGCACTTTTTGAAGGTTCTCGTCGTGCTCTTTAAGATTTCTTCCACCGATTATGATGTCATCAACAATTATTGCGCAAGGGAGGCCGGCAAATATTTGCTCCATGGATCTCTGGAAGACCTCAGACGCTGCATTGATACCATATGGCATTCTCAGGTATCGATATCGCCCAAATGGAGTGGCGAAAGTGGTGAGGAATGATGACGTTTGGTCCAGTTTGACCTGCCAAAAGGAGCTCTTGGCATCAAGCACAGAAAACACGGTTGCGCCTGCCATTTGTGCAGCAACTTCCTCGACTGTGCGCATGGGATGATGGGGGCGCATAATTGCTTCATTTAGGTCTCTTGGGTCGATGCACACACGGATCTTGTCAGTGTCCTTTTTGTGTGTCGCTACCATTGAGGATACCCATTCAGTGGGTTCTGAAATGGGTGTGATGACTCCTTGCTGCACCATGTTTTCCAGTTCTGCTTTCACTTTGTCCATCATGGCAACTGGAATGCGGCGAGGGGGCCGGATGACGGGTGTCACATTCCGGTCCAGTTTCATGTGGTAGGTTACTGGGAGTGAACCTAGTTCGCCATTGAAAAGCTCAGCATAGTTATTAAACCACTTTTGAGAGGAGCTCGGTTCGGTCACGTTCACCTGGAAAACCTGGTCTTTCAGAGTCATCAGGTCCATCTTCATGCAGTCCGGGAGCCCTAGCAGTGGTTGCACTTTGCCGTTTACTACATGGAAACGCAGGTTGTAGGATCTTTGGTCACTGGTCTGGCACTTGAACAACACAGTTCCCTCAGTGTTTATCACCGTGCCTCCATAAGCGATGAGCCTGGCCTTGTTGTCTTTGTTTATTTTTTCTGTGTTTCTCACATACCTGAATGCATCCAGGGAGATTACGTTACACTTTGCGCCAGTGTCTACTTTCAGTTTGAGTGTCTTGCCATTGAGTTTTACATTGCAGTGTAGTTCTTCTTTCACATCATCAGTAGACAGTGTGTTTATCTTATTTGCGGCTGGTGACAGCCCGTTGATGTCGAATGATTCAGAGTCCTCGCCGTCACTGTCGGAGTCTGCTTGGGCTATTTGGTTGACAGGTTTGTACTGCTTGTTTCTTGCTGCCGATCTGCAGTAGTTTTTGAAATGGTTGGGCTTTTTGCAGTAATTGCATTGCTTCCCATATGCCAGACAGAGTTCCTTCTTCGCTGGATGTTCATGTCCACAGTTGGTACAGCTTATGTAGTCTGATTTGGGACTGTAATGTTCTTTGTACTGCTTGTGGCGAACTGTTTTTTGCATTCTGCGGTCTTGGCGTATTGCATCCACATTTGTTGAACTACGTGGTGTTGTTGCTAGAGTTTTAGTATGTTGTTCTGTTTGTTCATTGATTTGGCATATTTTGATGGCCTTTAGTAGTGTTAAATCACTCTCTCTCAGTAGTATCTTCCTCACGCTATCGGAGCTGATACCAACAACCAGTCGGTCACGAATTAAGTCGTCATGCAATGCTCCAAAGTCACATGTTTTAGCCTTGTTTCGGAGTGCGCTTACATAAGCCTCTATGGTCTCACCGGGTTTTTGGTTCCTTGTGTTGAATGCATGTCTCTCCATTGTGATGTTTGTCTGTGGACTGCAGAGGTATCTGAACTTTCTTTTTAGGCATTCTGGATCCTCCCGTGACTCTGCCGGACGGATCTCCTCCCCCTCGTTATTCCGTTGAGCTGGTGCATAGGTGAACGTGCGTTCCCTTTCAATAGCCTCGCTACCTGCCAAATTGAGGAGTATGTAGGCTTTGGTTCGGTCGGGCTTGTCGTTGTGGGCAGCCGCGATGAAAATGTCGTATTCTTGTTCGAACACTCGCCAGTTTTCTGCAATTTTGTCGTTGAACACAAGCGGGTCCGGATGGCGGAATCCATCAGCCATGCTAGCGTTAGCTGGGGGAGGCACACGTGTACCACAGAATACACTTCTAACGTCTAACTAAATAATTAGTTGACTTACTGGGTCTATGTAGAGTTCGGCAGGAAAATTAGTTTCCGCTGCTTTACTTCTGACACCATGTAGAACGGCACCGAAGGCGTTATTTCACAAATGTTTTTAATTCAGCGATGCAGGAAGAAAGCAGGTGTACATACCAGTAGTCCTGGCTGTGTGTGTGTGCCACGTACGTGACGTGACGACGTGATGACATCATTCTACACCTACATGGTATGATTATGTGCCCATACATATTCTCACCCTCCATAGCGACCGGTATGTTCCTAGTTGTATGCCGGAGGGGACCATTGTGTAAGTCTATTGCATCTTTTGCATTCAAAAAACTATTAGTTTGTTACGTCTTTTTGCTATCTCTGCAAGCAGCCCTGCTTAGGTTGTACAGTCTGACAGCCGTTGGTAGGAAGGACCTACGAAACCTCTCGGTTGTGCACCTGGGATGATGTAGTCTGCTGCTAAATGAGCTCCTCAGTGCATCCAGTATGTCCTGCATAGGGTGGAACTCGGACTCCAGCAGAGATGACAGTTTAGCCACCGTCCTTCTCTCTCCTATCTCCTCCATCGGATCAAGGCGCTCCAGGACAGAGCTAGCTTTCTTAATCAGTTTGTTCAGTCTCTTCCTATCGGCTGCAGTAATGCCACTGCCCCAGCAGACCACTCCAAAAGTGATGGCTGATGCCACCACCGTGTCATAGAATGACTTCAGCAGCGCCCCTTGTACACCAAAAGACCTGAGTCTCCTCAGCAGGAACAGCCTGCGCTGTCCCTTCTTGTAGAGTGCGTCAGTATTGTGTGACCAGTCTAGTTTATTGTTCAGATGAACACCCAGGTACTTATAGGATGTCACCATCTCGATGTCTGTTCCCTGTATATTTACTGGTGCTGTGAGGGGCTGCCCATGCCTGCGGCAGTCCACCACCAGCTCCTTAGTTTTCCTCGCGTTGATCTGGAGGCAGTTCCGATGGCACCAGTCCACGAAGTCCTGGATAAGCCCTCTGTACTCAGCTTCATCTCCATTGGAGATGAGGCCAACGATCGCAGAGTCATCAGAGAACTTCTGTAGATGGCAGTGTGTTGTATTGTGTGAGAAGTCCGCAGTATAAAGAGTGAACAGGAAGGGAGCCAGCACCGTTCCCTGGGGGGGCCCCGTGCTACTGATGATCGTGTCGGACACACAGTCCCAGGTTCTCACAAACTGAGGCCGGTTCGTGAGGTAGTCCAGGATCCATGATGACAGGTGCTGGTCCACCCCTGCGCACAGCAGCTTGTCCTTCAGGATCATCGGTTGGATGGTGTTGAAAGCACTGGAGAAGTCAAAGAACATGATCCTCACCATATTCCCGAGCTTCTCCAGGTGGGACAGAGAACGGTGAAGGAGGAAGATCACCGCATCCTCCACCCCAATGCCATGCTGGTAGGCGAACTGGAGTGGATCCATCGCTGGTTCCACCAGGGGGCGGAGGTGAGCAAGGAGCAGTCTCTCCAGGGTCTTCATCAAGTGGGACGTCAAGGCCACCGGTCTGTAGCTGTTCAGGTCTTTGGGGTGGGAAGTTTTTGGTACAGGTACCACACAAGATGTTTTCCACAGCTGTGGTACCCTCCCCAGTTTCAGGCTCATGTTGAAGATATACGTCACAATCCCACACAGCTGGTCTGCACAGGACTTGAGGAGCTTTGCGCTGATGCCGTCCGGTCCCGGCGCCTTCCTCGCTTTAATCTTCCTCAGCTCCGTCCTCACCTGGGTCTTGGTCAGGGTCAGGATGGGGGGCTGTGTGTTGGGAGTGGGGGGGTGTTGGTGGAGTGGGGAGTGGGCAGCAGGACTTGATTTCTTTAGAGGCAGCAGTGGTTGTTGTGCAGACAGGGGGGAGGGCGGTTGGTCAAATCTATTGAAAAACAGATTCAGGTTGTTCGCCCACTCCCTGCCCCCCGTGGCCTGGGGGGAGGTATTCTGGAGCCCCGAGATGGTTTTGAGGTTTCTCCAGACCCCGCTGATGTCGCTCTGTTGCAGCTTGTCCTCCATCCGTTTACTCTCCAATGTTGATATTTTTACTCTGATGATGGCAGAATCTCAAAGCTAGCGCTATCCCTCAAACACGAATGTGCGATTTTGCGTGTGCTCGCCTCTTTCCATTGACTTTGTATGCATTTGCGCCACCCGTTCGCATTTGGTGTAGGCTTGGTATCTTGCCTCTAGCACCGTTAGCCACAGTCATAGCCCACACTTCAAAACAAATGCACTGCATTGTGGGTTGATGGTTGCTAGGCTATGCAGAGTGTTGCATTTACAGTGTGTAGTAATTAATGGATTTCTGCAATTCTGTGAAACATGTTGGCCTTTGCTTCTCGGGGTGGACTACATACTGGGCCTGGGCCACTTAGAGCTTGGTTCTGGGCTGCATGTGGCCCACAGCCCGCTGACTGAATAGGCCTGCTCTAAGTGCTCCATTTTAATAAGGATAAATTGCACGTTTTCCACTACCAAATTTACCAAAGAAAAAAATAACAATAAAAACTGCCATTTTAAGAAAAAATATCCCACAACTTGATGAAGTCACAGATTTTTATAAAAGTCACAAATTTATATGAATAAATTTGCAAGGATATAAGAAAAAAGACACAAAGTCACATGACACAAATAGCATATATATGAAAAACAAATTTACAAGGAAAATGTTGCATATTATTTATACAGAAAATACAGTAAATTTATGAAAAAAGCTTCAAAGTTATAACAAAAAAGTTGCAAATTTACATGGAAATTTTTAAAATTCATAAGAAAAGTCACATTTTTGAAAAATACTGATGCTAATGCAGTTTTCTGAGAGAGACAAAAGACTGTACAGAATATCAGGATGTGGACTGCATTCATGTGATGTCACTGCTCACGTGATATTGTTTACGTGATATTGGCTGCACGGTGGCGCAGTGGTTAGCACTGCGGCAGCACAGTTTACCCTTGGCCGGGGGATTGTGGGGATCGTGGGATCGTGGGTTCGATCCCAGCCCCCGACCAACAGTGATCTGTGTGGAGTTTGCATGTTCTCCCCGTGTTGCGTGGGTTTACTCCGGGATTTCTCCGGTTTCCTCCCACATGCCAAAAACATGCATGTTAGGTTAATTGGCTGTTCTAAATTGTCCCTAGATATCTGTTTCCTATAGGCCCTTAGAATAGAGGGTTAGTATTAATGAAAGCGCTTTGAGTGGTCTTTGTGACTAGAAAAGCGCTA
Organism: Pholidichthys leucotaenia; assembly: GCA_020510985.1. Classification (NCBI taxonomy): domain Eukaryota; kingdom Metazoa; phylum Chordata; class Actinopteri; order Cichliformes; family Pholidichthyidae; genus Pholidichthys; species Pholidichthys leucotaenia. The sequence goes on along the minus strand of CM035844.1, from coordinate 355,137,724 downwards.
TATAAGTGCAGGTTAGTTAGTTAGTTAGTTAGTTTATTCCACCATTTTGGGTATTATGCAACAGAAGTTGCCTGGCAACTTAATTTAGGCTATATGTTCTCTAAGTGTATGAAAATGCTCCAAACCTGTTTTCCTGGGTGCTTCACAGATGCTCTCAAATAAGGTCTTCACCCTGTATAGCAACCACTTAACCTGTCACTCAAAGCTTGCCCTCAGGGCTTCACAGCTTGCCCTAAAACTCTCCACTAACTGCACTAAACTGCATCAAACAGGTAAGAGAACATGCATCACTCCAAGCTTTTGCTGTTAAATATTGATCATGGTATGCTTTCAGCCCGATTCTGTTCTGGTTGATTAGATAATAGAAAAAATAAATTAAAAAAATCATTGTATTTTATTTTTATTTACATTTTACACAATATCCCAACTTCACTGGAGCTGGGGTTATATTATGACACTACAAAATGCAAGAAATGTTGCAAATTTGTGAGAAAGGTCTTTATTACAGCTCCATACATATTTTTCTCTGGCTAAAAATTGCTCGAAATGGCTCCCTCAGGAATAAAGGTTGCTGACTCCTACTGTGCATATAAATTTGTTTGCAATTTCCTGATATACAGTACACCACTGCACAGGTCACAGATGAAATGCCAGAAAATTAAAGCATTCTTTGCATTATCAGGGTTGGAGGTGTGAAACAGAAGATTTAGGTGTGCAGATTCAAGGCTGTTCCAAGCTCTATAGGACTCAAATCAGAATGTTCCTACAAGGCCCGGCACATAAACTATACTGGGCATGCCAATTAATGGGTTTCCAGTTGCATTCAATATAAAACTAACACTCCTGCCAACCTGCCTGCTGTGGAGCATCAGCTTTTAAACGGCCACACATTAAGAGACGCAGCATGGGCTGAGATGTGAAACTGTTTTGATGAACACTCCACACTCCACCACATCATAGATTGGGAAAATTCACCATCTCCGCTGTGAAGCACAAATCCACTGGAATTAAATCATCTCTCAAGGTGAAGAGATGAATCAGACCTGCACCCACTTACAGCTTGCTCATATTGATAAGGTTTGCCCTCCACTTTACAGCTCGCTCCGATTATTCCTCTGAGCTGCATTAGCAGATTGGTTCTGGGCCTCTGTGTCTGGGCTCAGAGTGATAACAAGTGTCAGTTCACTGTCAGGAAGAGCAGAAACCGGAGCTCCGGTTCTCACCCCTGCCGTCAGGGTCGGAGGAGGATGATTTGTTACGTCTAGTGTCTGTTTATGTGCTTCATTACTGCAGGTTCTGGCTGTGACTGTGAGGGTACATCACCAGGAACTCTGGCAAGTTGCTCCACAGCTCTGCAGACCAAGGATAGAATCAAGAAAATGCCTCATTTCATTTTGATATTGAGAAAAACTTGCTGTTTAGCACTTATTCTCCTTTCATTTATATAAGTAATTTTGAGAACTCAGATAAGACAAGTAACTGAGATACATTAGTTTATTAGGAGCTTAGTGATTTAAATGAAGTCATAACTCTCCTATAGAGGTCAGGCACCAGTCACACAGACCTGTCCTGTATGCATGAATACCTGTAAATGCCTCTAAATACCTTTCTTCTCCTGCAGTGTAACTGGGATGTATTGTAGACAGTGATGCATAAGTATGTGGAGAGCACAGTCTCACAAAAGTGCATTTAAATTCCACATTTACCCTGCCTTAGAAAACATGTAATTACATTGTATCACATGTTATTAATACACTGTACACGGATTTTGCAAGTCTGAGAAGCTTAGAGCATGTACGTGTCAGCTTTGAGTCATAGAAACAGCGTGTGACTGGAGTTGTGAAAATGGGAGAGAGGAGCACTTAACCCTAACCATTTCCCTAACCTCCCATGACCCTAAAGCTAGATTTACGCACCCGTGTCGGGTCGACGCAATACCTCCCTGCGTTGCCCGATGTGCACTTTCCCGAGATGAAGAAGTGCATGTCAGCGATGCAGACTGTAAGAGCTGTGATTGCTCTGCTTTGTCTCCTCCTTCACATTTCCTGGTTCTCGTCTCTGCTCCGATTTGCTCGCTCACCGTGGCACTACTTCCAAAGCAAGTTGGATAAACAAAAAAAAGGAAGCTGGCAGAGATAGATCATTTTTATAACTCATCTTAACCCCAGTAATAACATATATTGTCAAATGACGGCAGCAATGGTGGTCGGATGTACCTTAACGTCTTCTTTTCTCTGTTGCAGAGATCGTATGAGAAGTTGCTGTTTTAACATTTATTAGCTCCAACTCCATCACAATCTGCTTTTGTCCATTGCTATTTAATAAACAAAAACACACAAACACAAATCACTCTTCACATGGCAGGAACCCATTTTGGCAATGGAATAACATATTCAAACAGTACACAAGAAAAAACTGTGACATGGGTGCATAAATCCAGCTTAAGCCTCACCCACATCAGAGCCCACTTCATTCTGCAGGCTGCAGCAATGTGAAGCCCCTGTTGAACCAACATTGCAGAAGTAAGATGCACAGGTCCTACCATAGGAGGAACATGCACTCTGTCACTCTCTTTCAAGATTCAAAGATTTTATTTGTCAATACTACTATACGGACAGGACATACAGGAGAACTGAAATGCTGTTTCTCTCTCTTCAGTGGTGTGCGCAATATTAAAAAAATAAGGCTGGAAAAACAATAACAGCAGTCTATGTACAGTAATACTACCCATAGTGCAAATAACGGTAAAAGATAAAATCCAGACAACCTGTAGTGCAAATAAAGATAAACGATAAAACCCAGCAATCTTATATACAGAAAAAGGTAAAGCAGTAATACTCGTAGTTGTAAGTTTGATGCGGTAGTGTAGGTGCAGACAGTAACAGATTGGCCTGCACATGATCAATACTGCAATAATGCAATAACAGACAGCAGCAGGTATGGCATTTGTGCAAATGGTTGCAGTAAAGGTGCAGAGACATACAGCAGCGGATGTATTACTGTTGGTGTGCCAGTCTTTCTGTGCAAACAGCTGAGGTAGTTATTGTGTGGGTGAGTGCGTTACGGTCCAGGGGGCCAGAGTTCAGGGTCCTGATGGCCTGGTGAACAGAGCTGTTTAGCAGTCTTGTGGAGTGGGCCTGGATGCTCTGGTTCTTTTTCCCCAAGGAGAGGGGGCTGAAGAGGAGGTGTGAAAGGTGGGAGGTGTCGTCTGCAATGTTGATGGCTCTGCAGGTGAGACGGGTAAGGTAGATGTCCGAGAGGGGGGGCTGAGGGGTACCGATGATCTTGCTGGCTGCTTTCACTGTGTGGTGTAGTGTCTTCCGGCAAGAGGGGGTGCAGCTTCCATACCACACCATGATGCAGCTGGTGAGGATGCTCTCAATGGTGCTCCGGTAGAATGAGCACATGATGGAGGGTGGGACTCGTGCTCTCCTCCGTTTGCGGAGGAAATAGAGGCAAGTTTGAGCCTTCTTGGCCAATGATGTGGTGTTGTTGGACCAGGAGAGGTCATCAGAGATGTGCACCCCCAGGATCTTGGTGCTGCTCACCCTCTCCACAGCTGCTCCATCGATGATCAGAGAGGGATGCTGTGTTCCCCCCTTCCTGAAGTCGATCACAATCTCCTTGGTTTTTCCCATGTTCAGAAAGAGATTATTGTCTTTACACCACTGGACCAGCTGGCTCACCTTATTTCTGTAGTTGGCCTCCTCATTGTTGGTGATGAGGCCCACCACCGTCATGTCATCTGCAAACTTGATGATGTGGTTGATGCTGTAGGTTGGTATACAGTCATGGGTCAGCAGGGTGAAGAGCAGCGGGCTGAGAATGCACCCTTGTGGGGCCCCTGTGCTCAGTGTGATGGTCTTGGAGGTGTTCCTGCCAAAACCCGCACATTCTATGACCTCCCTGTGAGAAAGTCCAGCACCCAGTTACAGAAGAGGTTTTGAGTCCTGAGTTTTTGTATTAGGTGCTGGGGGATGATTGTGTTGAATGCTGAACTGAAGTCCAACAACAGCATTTGCACATAGGAGTTCTTTGAGTCCAGGTGGGTGAGGGCTGGATGAAGAACAGCAGAGATGGCATCTTCTGTGGATCTGTTTGACCTGTATGCAAACTGAGATGAGTCATGGGAGGGAGGGAGGATGAACTTGATATTTTGCATGACCAGCCGCTTGAAGCACTTCATTATGATGGGGGGGTCAATGCTACGGGCCGGTAATTGTTGTAGCTGGATGGGACAGGCTTCTTTGGGGCTGGTATTATGGTAGCAGTTTTGAAACATGTGGGGACAACAGCTTGAGTCAGGGAAATGTTGAAGATGTCGGCCAGGACATTCTTGAGCTCCTCCACACAGTCCTTCAGAACGCGACCTGGTATGCTGTCTGGTCCAGATGCCTTGCGTGGATTGATCCTGGAGAGGGTCCTCTTCATGCCCTTTCACCACCATTAGGGGTGCTGTTTGGAGTACTTCTCTCTACCAAGGTGTCCACTTTACCCACCCTTACAAAACATGCATTATACCAACCTGATCTCACAAAAAGTAGTAAAATAACACACTTTCCAGTTTCCACCCATTTAAAAATGTACAATTTATATTAAGAATGACAAAAAGTACCATTTATACTACAAAAACCTGTAAGCCAAAAATGCAGTGGCAACCATTTTATGCCAACCCCAAGTTCACACCCACGTCACCCTCACTTCACACTCACCAATCACTTTTACATGGTTTTGTGGTGGTTAGGGTTCGGGTAAAGGGGGTGGGGTCTCCAGTCACATCACTTACAGGGCACAGTCAAATGTTAAGCCATGCCAGTTTATCAGACTCCACCCATTCAGCAGGCTGCAGCAAAAAGTTTTAAAATGAGCCCCCCACGCCATTATCCTATCCCTTTCCATGACAGCAAGGGGAGTGCCTCACCCTGGAAAACAGGCAGCATAGCTTGTCACAATTTCCCCACCCACCTCTGTACTGGTGGACAGTGTATTTGAAACAGTGCTGTAGTGCAGTCATTAATGGTGATAATTAAGCAATATTACACAAGAGGGAGTGACAGAAGGGTAACAGCAAGAGTGAAAGGGAAGATTTACATGATGGTAGTGATACCTGAAGGATGTATGGTTTGGAGACGCTGGTGCTGACAAAAAGACAGGAGGTGAAGCTGGAGGTGGCAGAGTTGAAGATGCTAAGATTTTCATTGGGAGTGACTAGCAGGGACAGGATTAGAAATGTGTATATCAGAGGGACAGCTCAGGTTGAGCAGTGTGGAGACAAAGTAAGAGAGACAAGGCTGAGATGGTTTTGACATGTGCAGAGGAGGGATAGTGGATATATTGGACAAAGGATGTTGAAGATGGAGCTGCCAGGCAGGAGGAAAAGAGGAAGACCACAGAGAAGATTCATGGATGTAGAGAAGGAGGACATGGAGAGGGTTGGTGTTACAGAGAAAGATGTAAGGGATAGGGTGAGATGGAGACGGATGATTCACTGTGGTGACCCATAAAGGGAGCAGCCGAAAGAAGAATTACACAAGAGGGAGTATGGTATCAATGAATATAGTAACTGTGGGTGTGATTCGTCATATGCCCGACGTGTAGTGGGGGGCATATGATTAATCACCTGCAGTTACTATATTCATGATACCATACAACCTCGAGTGTAATATTGCTTTTATACAGCAGTTCCGCAAGCACAATTTATTCAGTGACAGCAACAGAGGACAAAATATTAATTTGTTTGTTTAACCAGTTATTTTGCTTGCAGACAGAAAATAGCCCCTTCTAAATACAGTGGTGTGAAAAAGTGTTTGCCCCTTCCTGATTTTTAATTTTTTTTTTTATATGTTTGTCACACTTAAATGTTTCAGATCATCAAACAAATTTAAATATTAGACAAAGGTAACACAAGTAAACACAAAATGCAGTTTTTAAATGAAGGTATTTATTATTAAGGGTAAAAAAAAATCCAAACCTACATGGCCCTGTGTGAAAAAGTGATTGCCCCCTAAACCTAATAACTGGTTGGGCCACCCTTAGTAGCAACAACTGCAGTCAAGCACTTGCGATAATTGGCAATGAGCCTTTTACAGCACTGTGGAGGAATTTTGGCCCACTCATCTTTCCAGAATTGCTGTAATTCAGCCACATTGGAGGGTTTTCGAGCATGATCTGCCATTTTCAGGTCATTCCACAAAATCTCAATCAGATTTGGGTCAGGACTTTTGACTACGCCACTCCAAAGTCTTCATTTTGGTTTTCTTAAGCCATTCAGAGGTGGACTTGCTGGTTGTTCTGGATCATTGTCCTGCTGCAGAACCCAAGTGGACTTCACCTTGAGGTCACGAACAGATGGCCGGACATTCTCCTTCAGGATTTTTTGGTAGACAGCAGAATTCATGGTTCCATTTACCACAGCAAGTCTTCCAGATCCTGAAGCAGCAAAACAGCCCCAGACCATCAGACTACCACCGCCATATTTTACTCTTGGTATGATGTTCCTTTTCTGAAATGCTGTTACTTTTATGCCGGATGTAATGGGACACACACCTTCCAAAAAGTTCAACTTTTGTCTCATCAGTCCACAGAGTATTTTCCCAAAAGTCTTGGGGATCATCAAGATGTTTGCTGGCAAAACTGAGATGAGCCTTTATGTCTTTTTGCTCAGCAGTGGTTTTCGTCTTGGAACTCTGCCATGCAGGCCATTTTTGCCCAATCTCTTTCTTATGGTGGAGTCATGAACACTGACTTTAACTGAGGCAAGTGAGGCCTGCAGTTCTTTGGATGTTGTTGTGGGGTCTTTTGTGACCTCTTGGATGAGTTGTCGCTGCGCTCTTGGGGTAATTTGTAAAGTGGCCGGCCACTCCTGGGAAGGTTCACCACTGTTCCATGTTTTTGCCATTTGTGGATAATGGCTCTCACTGTGGTTCACTGGGGGATCTTTTGGTCTACTTCACTTTGTCAGGCAGGTCCTATTTACACACGTGGACAAAATTGTTGGTACCCCTCTGTTAATGAAAGAAAAACCCACAGTGGTCACAGAAATAACTTGAATCTGACAAAAGTGGTAATAAATAAAAATTCTATGAAAATTAGCCAATTTGAAAATCAGACAATGCTTTTGAATTGTGGTTCAACAGAATTATTTTAAAAAACAAACTCATGGAACAGGCCTGGACAAAAATGATGGTACCCTTAACTTAATATTTTGTTGCACAACCTTTTGAGGCAATCACTGCAATCAAGCAATTTCTGTAACTGACAATTAGACTTCTGCACCTCTCAGCAGGTATTTTGGCCCACTCCTCATGAGCAAACTGCTCCAGTTGTGTCAGGTTTGAACGGTGCCTTCTCCAGCCGGCATGTTTCAGCTCCTTCCACAGATGTTCAATAGGATTTAGATCAGGACTCATAGAAGGCCACTTTAGAATAGTCCAATGTTTCGCTCTTAGCCAATCTTGGGTGTTTTTAGCTGTGTGTTTTGGGTCATTATCCTGTTGCAAGACCCATGACCTGCGACTGAGACCAAGTTGTTTGACACTGGGCAGCACATTTCTCTCTAGAATACCTTGATAGTCTTGAGATTTCATTGTACTCTGCACAGATTCAAGACACCCTGTGCCAGATGCAGCAAAGCAGCCCCAGAACATAACAGAACCTCCTCCATGTTTCACAGTAGAGACAGTGTTCTTTTCTTGGTATGCTTCATTTTTGCATCTGTGAACATAGCGCTGATGTGCCTTGCCAAAACATTCCAGTTTTGTCTCGTCTGTCCATAGGACATTCTCCCAGAAGCTTTGTGGCTTGTCAACATGCAGTTTGGCAAATTCCAGTCTGGCTTTTTTATGACTTGTTTTCAACAGTGGTGTCCTCCTTGGTCGTCTCCCATGAAGTCCACTTTGGCTCAAACAACGACGGATGGTGTGATCTGACACTGATGTACCTTGACCTTGGAGTTCACCTTGAATGTGTTTAGAGGTTGTTCTGGGTTCTTTTGTTACCATTCGTATTATCCGTCTCCTCCTGCGGCCACGTCCAGGGAGGTTGGCTACAGTCCCGTGGATCTTAAATTTCTGAATAATATGTGCAACTGTAGTCACAGGAACATCAAGCTGCTTAGAGATGGTCTTATAGCCTTTACCTTTAACATACTTGTCTCTAATTTTCTTTCTAATCTCCTGAGACAACTCCCTCCTTTGCATCCTCTGGTCCATGTTTGCTGTGGTACGCACCATGTCACCAAACAGCACAGTGACTACTTGTCACCCTTTAAATAGGCCGACTGACTGATTACAAGTTTGTAGAGGACACATCTTGGTTGAACATGTCCCTATGGTCACATTATTTTCAATCTTTTCTAGGGGTACCATCATTTTTGTCCAGGCCTGTTTCATGAGTTTATTTTTTAAAGTAATTCTGTTGAACCACAATTTAAAAGCATTGTGTGATTTTCATTGGCTAATTTTCATAGTGTGGGACCACATGTGTATCACTTTAAGCTTCACATCTCAGAGAGAACAAAGAACTGGGCCTCCTGTGAGATAACAGGAGGATGTGAAAATTTAGTCTTTGGTATGCAAGAGATGACCTTGGGGGATTTCCTGGTCTCCCAGAGACTATGAGGAGGATGTTATAGGATTTAAGGAAAGATGTATTGTGACTTGTGATTAAATGCAGTGTGACTGTGAGCTTTGAAGGTCCTGGATATATAAAGGACGAATGTCTGAGTTTTTTCCTCTTTCTGTTTTGCTGATGTTGGAAGATGTGAATAAACCTGACTCGTGAGATAAACTCTGCCTCATCATTTTCACATTTCCACACTGGTGACCCCAAGACAGCAGCGCCCCAGCAGGATGGCGCCGCAGAAGTGGCAAAGCCCGCTTACAGCAGATACGGGAGGAGACTGAGGCCCAAGCAGCACGTGGGTTAATGTGTAATGATTTTATCATGACATGCAGACTGTATTCTGTTGTTCCATCTTAGATGTTTAGGGGGGGTCATGTGGGACCACATGTGTATCACTTTAAGCTTCACATCTCAGAGAGAACAAAGAACTGGGCCTCCTGTGAGATAACAGGAGAATGTGAAAATTTAGTCTTTGGTATGCAAGAGATGACCATGGGGGATTTCCTGGTCTCCCAGCGACTATGAGGAGGATGTTATAGGATTTAAGAAAAGATGTATTGTGACTTGTGATTAAATGCAATGTGACTGTGAACTTTGAAGGTGCTGGATATATAAAGGACGAATGTCTGAGTTTTTTCCTCTTTCTGTTTTGCTGATGTTGGAAGATGTGAATAAATCTGACTCGTGAGATAAACTCTGCCTCGTCATTTTCACATTTCCACAATAGAATTTTTATTTATTACCACTTTTGTCAGATTCAAGTTATTTCTGTGACCATTGTGGGTTTTTCTTTCATTAACAGAGGGGTACCAACAATTTTGTTCACGGCTGTAAGTGATTTCTTGATTGAGAACGATGGTGGCAGTAATAAGGCCTGGGTGTGGCTAGAGAAATTGAACTCAGCTTTTCCAAAGATGTGATTAACCACAGTTAATTTATGTTTTAATGGGGGGGGGGGGGTCACTTTTTCACACAGGGACATGTAGGTTTGGATTTTTTTTTACCCTTAATAATAAACACCTTCATTTAAAAACTGCATTTTGTATTTACTTGTGTTATCTTTGTCTAATATTTAAATTTGTTTGATGATCTGAAACATTTAAGTGTGACAAACATACAAAAAAATGAGAAATCAGGAAGGAGGCAAACACTTTTTCACACCACTGTATACCTAGTTAACTGTTGCTAAGCATTATATAGAAAAATATAATTACTGTCATTTTACACACATGTAAACAAATTAAATACTGACCAGTGCAAGAGTGAGTGTTTATAATACAGTGGATATAAAAAGTCTACACACCCCTGTTCAAATGCCAGGTTTTTGTGATGTAAAAAAAATGAGCCCAAGATAAATCATTTCGAAACTTGTTCCACCATTAATGTGACATATAACCTGTACAACAAAATTGAAAAACACACTGAAATCTTTTAAGGAGAAAAATAAAAAATAAAAAACTTATAATAACCTGTCTGCATAAATATGCACACCCTTAAACTAATACTTTGTTGCAGCACCTTTGGCTTTTATTACAGCACTCAGTCTTTTGGGGTAGGAGTCTATCAGCATGGCACATCTTCATGTGGCAATATTTGCCCACTCTTCTTTGCAAAAACACTCCAAATCTGTCATATTGTGACGGCATCTCCTGTGCACAGCCCTCTTCAGATTGCCCCTCAGAGTTGGGCAGGCACTATATAAGCACTAGCTTCAGACTACACCCTTTCGGTTGTTCTTTTATGTGTTCTACATATTTTTGTTGTTTTTTATTATATGAATGTTCATTACCGAATAAAATTCTCATTCATTCATTCAAGTTCCTCTTCATCTTCAACTTTCTAGCAGAAGCCTGAAGGTTTTGTGCCAACACTGACTAGTATTTGGAACTGTTCATAATTCCCTCCACCTTGACTAAGACCCCAGTTCCAGCTGAAGAAAAACAGCCCCAAAGCATGATGCTGCCACCACCATGCTTCACTGTAGGTATGGTGTTCTTTTGGTGATGAGCAGTGTTGTGTTTGCCCCAAATATACATTTTGGAATTGTGGCCAAAAAGTTCAACCTTGGTTTCATTAGACCATAACATGTTTTCCCACATGCATTTGGGAGATTTCAAATTTGTTTTTGCAAAATGTAGCTGGGCTTGGATGTTTTTCTTCATAAGATAAGGCTTCCGTCTTGCCACCCTAGACGGGAGATTGTTGTCACATGTACTCAATAGCCAGTACTCGCCAGAAATTCCTGCAGCTCCTTCAATGTTGTTGTCAGCCTCTTGGCAGCCTCCCTGACCAGTTTTCTTCTTGTCTTTTCTTGGTAATATCACTGTTGTGCCATATTTTCTCCACTTGATGATGACTGTCTTCACTGTGTTCCATGGTATATTTAATGCCTTGGAAATTCTTTTGTACCCTTCTCGTGACTGACACCTTTGAACAATGAGATCCCTCTGATGCTTTGGAAGTTCTGTGCAGACCATGGCTTGTGCTGTAAGATGTGACTACAAAAATGTCAGGAAAAGCCTACTATAACAGCTGAACTTTATTTGGGGTTAATCAGAGGCACTTTAAATGGTGGCAGGTGTGTGCTGACTCCCATTTTACATGAGTTTGAATGTGATTGGTTAATTCTGAACACAGCCACATCCCTGTTATATAGTTATTTTAATATGAAAGGATAAGATGCATGCGCACCTCCAGGTGGTGCCTCCGCCCCGCCCTATATAAGGCCGGGTCAGCCATCTTATCACTCTCTTTCACCTGAGCTTAGCCACCCATCTGTCAGTAGCTGTGAGTGTGTGAAACATCAATAAAGCTGTGTTCACAGTCACCTCGCCTCATCTGTCCAGCAGCAGGTAATTCCAGACATAACATTGGCGACAAGAATAAACCATGGAGGCATGCATGGTCCCTACTCGCCCGTTCCTTCAGGCGCCTGGAGTGCCGCCGGTGCCTTGGCCCAGGTGGTACGAGGCCTACGAGAACTATGTTGTCGGGCAGGGTCTCGTGGATCTCGACTAGCAGAGAGCCCGGGCACTATTGGTTCACAGTGTGGGTATAGAGGGCCAGCAAATCCTGGGTATGATTGATGCTGCTGACATATATGAAGAGGTAGCTGAGTTGCTAGTTAGCCACTTCGACCCCCTGGACAACATGACGGCCCGGAGGATCCGTGTTCAGCAGCAGCGTCAATGGGTAGGTGAACCCGTCCAGCAGTTTGTCACCAATTTAAGGCAGCTGGCTAGTGAATGCCGCTTCGGAGCACTGGAGGAGGAAATAGCCTGTGACCAGCTGGCAGAACACTGTTGTAGTGCCACGTTGCGAGCTAGGCTAATTACGGCGCCAAATGAGCTCACACTGGCCAGAGCCGTTACGCTAGCTCTCCAGATCGAAACGGCGGAAAAGCTAGCTCTGGAGGAAACTGGGCGCCAGCCACAGCAGGTGCTAGAACCTCCTACTGTGGCAAATGCCACGGATCTGGACAGCGAAGATAGCTCGGATGGAGAGCAGATGGAAGCTAACACTGCTGGCAGGGGGCTGGCCCCGGAAAAGTCTCTCTGTATGGGCTGCGGGTCTAAGATGCACTGGAAAAAGGCTAAGGATTGCCTGGCAAGAGGAGCACGATGTGAAGTTAAACCGGAGAGCCCACGGAAGAAATCGTTCCGCCCGCCCCAGAAAACCATCCACAAGGTGTCCCCAGAAACGAACGGGAGAGGCTGGACGACGTGGCGGTGCCACTGTTGATCGACACGGGAGCGGAGGGTTCACTTCTGAATTGGGCCACGGTGAACAGGGTTTTTCCCCACCACAGGGTTAGAGGCAACCCAGCACTGCTGTACGGTTACAGTGCATCCGGAAAGTATTCACAGCGCTTCACTTTTTCCACATTTTGTTATGTTACAGCCTGATTCCAAAATGGATTAAATTCATTTTTTTCCCTCAAAATTCTACACACAATACCCTATAATGACAACGTGAATTTTTTTTTTAGATTTTTGCAGATTTATTAAAAATAAAAACTAAGAAATCACATGTACATAAGTATTCACAGCCTTTGTCATGAAGCTCAACATTGAGCTCAGGTGCATCCTGTTTCCACTGATCATTCTTGAGATGTTTCTACAGCTTAATTGGAGTCCACCTGTGGTAATTTCAGTTGATTGGACATGATTTGGAAAGGCACACACCTGTCTATATAAGGTCCCACAGGTGACAGTGCATGCCAAAGCACAAATCAAGCATGAAGTGAAAGGAATTGTCTCTAGACCTCCGAGACAGGATTGTCTCGAAGCACAAATCTGGGGAAGAAAATTTCTCCTGCTTTGAAGGTCCCAATGAGCACAGTGGCCTCCGTCATCCTTAAATGAAAGAAGTTCAGAATCACCAAGACTCTTCCTAGAGCTGGTCGCCCGTCTAAACTGAGTGATTGGGGGAGAAGGGCCTTAGTCAGGGAGGTGGCCAAGAACCCGATGGTTACTCTGTCAGAGCTCCAATGTTCCTCTGTGGAGAGAGGAGAACCTTCCAGAAGAACAACCATCTCTGCAGCAATCCACCAATCAGGCCTGTATGGTAGAGTGGCCAGATGGAAGCTACTCCTTAGTAAAAGGCACATGGCAGCCTGCCTGGAGTTTGCCAAAAGGCACCTGAAGGACTCTCAGACCATGAGAAACAAAATTCTCTGGTCTGATGAGACAAAGATTGAACTCTTTGGCGTGAATGCCAGGCGTCATGTTTGGAGGAAACCAGGCACCTCTCATAACCAAGCCAATGGTGGTGGCAGCATCATGCTGTGGTGATGTTTTTCAGCGGCAGGAACTGGGAGACTAGTCAGGATAGAGGGAAAGATAAATGCAGCAATATACTACAGAGACACCCTGGATGAAAACCTGCTCCAGAATGCTCTTGACCTCAGACTGGGACAATGGTTCATCTTTCAGCAGGACAATGACCCTAAGCACACAGCCAAGATATCAAAGGAGTGGCTTCAAGACAATTCTGTGAATGTCCTTGAGCAGCCCAGCCAGAGCCCAGACTTAGATCCAGTTAAGCATCTCTGGAGAGATCTGAAAATGGCTGTGAACCAACGCTTCCCATCCAACCTGATGGAGTTTGAGAGGTGCTGCAAAGAGGAATGGGCCAACTTGCCCAAAGATAGGTGTGCCAAGCTTGTGGCATCATATTCAAAAAGACTTGAGGCTGTAATTGCTGCCAAAGGTGCATCAACAAAGTATTGAGCAAAGGCTGTGAATACTGATGTCCATGTGATTTCTTAGTTTTTTTTATTTTTAATAAATTTGCAAAAATCTCAAAAAACTTTTTTCATGTTGTCATTATGGGGTGTTGTGTGTAGAATTTTGAGGAAAAAAATGAATTTAACCCATTTTGGAATAAGGGTGTAACATAACAAAATGTGGAAAAAGTGAAGCACTGTGAATACTTTCCAGATGCACTGTATAGAGGTGGAAGGCTGGACACGGTCAGGACTTTGGAGCTGACTGTTGGGTACAAGGCTGCGACGATGCCCAACTTCACATTCCACATAACAGCACGGGGTGATAACATCATGGGCTGTGATTAATTTTACGGGCTGGGTTTCGTCATCAAGGATGACGCGGGGGAGGAGTGGTAAGGCTGTGGCTAGTGGAACCCCCAATTCCGGCCTCTGATGAAGATGTGGTGTGGGATGAAGAACTACCGGATGCCATGGCAGTCGAGCGGGACCAAGTTTGCTCAGGGCCAGCACAGGAGGGTCTCAGGGCCGGCGCTCGGGAAATGGTCGAGGAGAGTACCAAGCATGACGTTGAGGCGCCTGCACCAGCGAGTGGCACCAATGGCTTAGCTCCGGGAGCCTCCGGAGTTTAGCCACGAGGAGACGGAGGGTCTGCAGCTGCGAGAGCGCATGCTGCAGCAGCATTGGGAGAGGTCAGGACAAGACCAATGAATACGAGGGATTGGCGTGCTCGACAGCAACACCTCAAGCCGAGCCAGGCCCTGTTGAAGGTCCTGGACTGGGTCCGGGTTCGAGGTGAGGAGCGCCCGCAGCAAAGATGGGCCAGACGACAACTCCAGGAGCGTCAGGAGCACCTGCGCATAGTGGCCAGACTGGACGCAGCACACTTCAGGCTCTCTGACGGCACGGTGTGGCACACGAACTGGCTTTGGCGGGTCTGGAAGGAGGCTCCGGGAAACAAGGCTGGACATGGGATGAGGTCGATGGAGAGAAGAAGCAGCTTCAGCATCCGGAGGGTCAGCCATCACCCCGAAGACCGGCTGCTTCCAGGGGCGCATCTACTGAGAGGGTGCCCTGGGCCCCCATGCCAGTTAGGTCTTCTTACTTGAGAAACTGAGTGTAAATAGTATATATTGAAGTTCTGTGGTTGTGGTGGTGTTGTTGTTTAAAAAAAATGTTATATATGGAATGTTAATGTTGTATAAGGGATTATTTTGTTTGTTTTTTTGTCTGTCTTAGTTTAGGAACACAGCATAGAATTTTAGTTATTTATGGACGTTAATTTACTTTAGCAGGTGGAAGAATAATCCACCTTGCCGTGGGCAGGATAGCAGTCCACCCATCCTCCCTATGTTAGGTTTTATTGTATGAATGTGTTAGGCCATTTAGAAACATTAGTTTTCATTTGTTAGTGCATGATTCGGGTCACAAATTGGGGAGGGTCTTAATTGAGTGAGTGGTTTTGGACTTTTAAGGGGGGGGGGACTGTTATATAGTTATTTTAATATGAAAAAATAAGATGGACATGCACCTCCAAGTGGCGCCTCCGCCCCGCCCTATATAAGGCCGGGTCGGCAATCTTATCACTCTCTTTCGCCTGAGCTTAGCCACCCATCTGTCAGTAGCTGTGAGTGTGTGAAACGTCAATAAAGCTGTGTTTCCAGTCACCTCGCCTCATCTGTCCAGCAGTAGGTAATTCCAGACATAACAATCCCCAGTTATAACAGGGTGTGCGTATTTATGCAAACAGGTTATTCTAAGTTTTTTATTTTTCCCCTTAAAAGATTTCAGTTTGTTTCTTAATTGGGTTGTACAGGTTATAGGTCACATTTATGGTGGAAAAAGTTGGTCTCTTTTTTTACATTACAAAAACCTGGCATTTGAATAGGGGTGTGTAGACTTTTTATATCCACTGTACAAACCAGTCACCTGTTGGATCAGGTTGGGTTGTGGTGAAAATCACGGCAGGTGGCTAGTTAGCATGCTAGCGATTTGGCTTTGGCACACTTCGTTTGCTTTTTCTTTGAATTTTCAGCTGAAACAAAAAGTCCATCACCACAAAGGTATTGTGGTTTGTTAATTGAGGCAATGAATCCAACTCTAGCCTTGTTTAAAAAAAAAAAAAAAAAAAAAAAAAACAGACGTGAAATAGCTTAAGTATGTTTACAAGGGTAAACTGAATTAATTTTTTTTTTTAAAGGGTGGGACTTCAAGGTCACTCGATTTTTTTTTTTTCAAGCAGCGCCTCACTGTGGAAATTAAGGCATTCAGCATTGTATTGCAATTCGCATAAATAAGAAGTCAGTGATAAAAATGACAGACTGGACACTACAAAAATGGTTAGTAATTAATGGTTACTAGAACACCTTTGAAGAAGAGTGATACATATCCAGTGAAACGCTGGAGTGCAATTATCGTGGAATATAGTAACTCCTGGAATCCCTACTGTCCAATCAAATTGCTCGGTTGGAACTAACTGTTGTATAAAAGTAAATGTAGAATACACTGTGTGTAATGGTTACGCATCCATCCATCCATCCATCCATCTTCTACCGCTTTTCCGGAGGTCCGGGTCGCGGAGGCAGCAGTTCAAGCAGAGAAGCCCAGACTTCCCTCTCCCCAGCCACCTGCTCCAGCTCTTCAGAGGGGATACCAAGGCGTTCCCAGACTAGCTGGGAGACATAGTCTCTCCACCGAGTCCTGGGTCTGCCCCGGGGTCTCCTCCCAGTGGGACGTGCCTGAAACACCTCAAGTGGGAGGCGTCCAGGAGGCATCCTAATCAGATGCCCATACCACCTCAACTGACTCCTTTCAATGTGGAGGAGCAGCGGTTCTACTCTGAGCCTCTCCCGGATGACTGAGCTCCTCACCCTATCTCTGAGGGTGAGTCCAGCAATCCTACGGAGAAAGCTCATTTCAGCCGCTTGTATCCGCGATCTCGTTCTTTCGGTCATTACCCAAAGCTCGTGACCATAGGTGAGAGTAGGAACGTAGATTGACTGGTAAATCGACAGCTTTGCCTTAGAACTAAGCTCCCTCTTCACCACAACAGACCGGTACAACGTCCGCATCACTGCAGATGCTGCTCCAATCCGTCTGTCGATCTCTCGCTCCATTTTCCCCTCACTCGTGAACAAGACCCCAAGATACTTAAACTCCTCCACTTGGGGCAGGAGCCTGTCCCCAACCCGGAGAGGACAATCCACCTTTTTCCGGCTGAGGACCATGGACTCGGACTTGGAGGTGCTGATTCTCATCCCAGCCGCTTCACACTCAGCGGCAAACCGTCCCAGCAAGAGCTGTAGGTCATTGCTGGATGAAGCCAACAGGACAACATCATCTGCAAACAACAGAGATGAGATCCTGTGGTCACCAAGCATGACACCCTCCATTCCCTGGCTGCGCCTAGAAATCCTGTCCATAAAAATTATGAACAGGACCGGTGACAAAGGGCAGCCCTGGCGGAGTCCAACTCTCACTGGGAATGACTCCGACCGAGTGTTGGCAATGCGAACTAAACTCTCACAACGGTCGTACAGAGACCAAATAGCTCGTAACAACAAGCCCGATACCCCATACTCCCGAAGCACCCCCCACAAAAATCCACGAGGGACGCGGTCAAATGCCTTCTCCAAGTCCACAAAACACATGTAAACTGGTTGGGCAAACTCCCACGAACCCTCAAGAATTCTCGAGAGGGTAAAGAGCTGGTCCGATGTGCCACGGCCAGGACGAAAACCACATTGCTCCTCCTGAATCCGAGGTTCGACCAACGGCCGGACTCTCCTCTCCAGTACCTTGGCATAGACCTTCCCAGGGAGGCTGAGGAGTGTGATCCCTCTAAAGTTGGAGCACACCCTCCGGTCCCCTTTTTTGAAGAGAGGAACCACCACCCCGGTTTGCCATGCCAAAGGCACTGCCCCCGACCTCCACGCAATGTTGCAGAGGCGTGTCAACCATGACAACCCAACAACATCCAGGGCCTTGAGGTACTCGGGGCGAATCTCGTCCACCCCCGGGGCCCGGCCACCAAGGAGATTTTTAACCACCTTGGCGACCTCAGCCCCTGTGATAGGCGAGTCATCCCCCTCGTCCCCAAACCCTGCTTCCTCTGTGGAAGGCGTATCAGTGGGATTGAGGAGATCCTCGAAGTATTCCTTCCACCGCCCGACGACATCCCCAGTTGAAGTCAACAGTGTCCCATCCGCACCATACACAGTGTGGACGGGGAGCTGCTTTCCCCTCCTGAGCCGCCGAACAGTTTGCCAGAATCTCTTTGAAGCCGACCGAAAGTCTTGTTCCATGGCCTCACCGAACTCCTCCCATACCCGGGTTTTTGCTTCAGCAACCACCCGAGCTGCACTCCGCTTGGCCTGCCGGTACACCTCAGCTGCTTCGGGAGTCCCACAAGCCAACCAAGCTTGATAGGACTCCTTCTTCAGCTTAATGGCCCCCCTCACCACTGGTGTCCACCACTTGGTTCGGGGGTTGCCACCACGAGATGCACCGACCACCTTGCGGCCGCAGCTCTGGGCTGCCGCTTCAACAACAGAGGTGGAGAACATGGCCCATTCAGACTCCATGTCTCCAGACTCCCTCGGAATGTGGTTGAAGTTCTTCCGGAGGTGGGAGTTGAAAACCTCCCGGACAGGGGCCTCAGCCAGACGCTCCCAGCACACCCTCACTATACGTTTGGGTCTACCAGGTCTGAATGGCTTCCTCCCCTGCCATCGGATCCAACTCACCACCAGGTGGTGATCAGTTGACAGCTCTGCACCTCTCTTTACTCGGGTGTCCAAGACATACGGTCGCAGGTCTGATGATACGATAACAAAATCGATCATCGACCTGCGGCCTAGGGTGTCCTGGTGCCAGGTGCACATATGGACACCCTTATGCTTGAACATGGTGTTCGTTATAGACAGACTGTGGTTAGCACAGAAGTCCAATAACTGAACACCACTCGGGTTCAGATCGGGCAGGCCGTTCCTCCCAATCACCCCCCTCCAGGTTTCACTGTCGTTGCCCACGTGCGCATTGAAGTCCCCCAGTAGGACAATGGAGTCTCCAGGAGGAGCACCCTCCAGCACCCCAGTCACAGACTCCAAAAAGGGTGGGTACTCTGAAACATCATTTGGTGCATAGGCACAAATGATGGTCAGGACCCGTTTCCCAACCCGAAGGCGCAGGGAAGCAACCCTTTCGTCCACCGGGGAAAACTCCAATATAGAGGCAGCAAGGTGGGGCGATACAAGAATACCTACCCCTGCTCGTCGCCTCTCGCCCGGGGCAACTCCAGAAAAGGCCAAGCTCCAGCCCCTCTCCAGGAGACTGGTTCCG
Source organism: Pholidichthys leucotaenia (assembly GCA_020510985.1). Taxonomy (NCBI): domain Eukaryota; kingdom Metazoa; phylum Chordata; class Actinopteri; order Cichliformes; family Pholidichthyidae; genus Pholidichthys; species Pholidichthys leucotaenia. The sequence goes on along the minus strand of CM035844.1, from coordinate 355,118,535 downwards.
GAACCGGAGCTGTGTGTTGAGGTGAGGCCGACTATATCTAGCCGGTATCGCTCAATCTCGTACACCAGCTCAGGCTCCTTCCCCACCAGAGAGGTGACATTCCACGTACCAAAAGCCAGTTTAGAAAGCTTGGGATCAGTCCGCCAAGGTCTCCGCCTTTGACTGCCACCTAATCCACATAGCACCGGACTTCCATGATCCCTCCTGCAGGTGGTGAACCTACTGGAGGGCGGACCCATGTAACTCCTTCGGGCTGAGCCCGGCCGGGTCCCATGGGTGGAAACCCGGCCACCAGACGCTAGCCTTCGAGCCCCTCCCCCAGGCCTGGCTCCAGGGTGGGGCCCCGGTAACCCCATACCGGGCGGGGTACACTGAATCCTTGATATACAATTTATCATGAGAGTCTGTTGGATCGTTCTTCGTCTGGCCCTTCACCCAGGACCAGTTTGTCTTGGGAGACCCTATCAGAGGCAAATTGCCCCGGACAACATAGCTCCTGGGATCACTGGGGCACGCAAACCCCCCCACCACGATAAGGTGACGATCCATGAGGGGGATGGTTACGCATTGGAGGGAAAAATGTGTAGCACATGAAGATTAAAATATTAAGCAACTCACATAAACGACATCTGTGATGCACAAACACTTCCACATCAGCCCAATGTCATGGCCATGTCTGTACAGTAATTGACACGTTGGTTCACTACTGGACAGTTCTCACAGTTTTTCCCTCCAATGGTTACGCATTGGAGGGAAAAACTGTGAGAACTGTCCAGTAGTGAACCAACGTGTCAATTACTGTACAGACATGGCCATGACATTGGGCTGATGTGGAAGTGTTTGTGCATCACAGATGTCGTTTATGTGAGTTGCTTAATATTTTAATCTTCATGTGCTACACATCAGGATTATTAATGGGGGGTTTTTTTAACCTGTCAATGGAGTACAGATGTGAATTTTCTTGTGGCTATAATCTGGTGTGGTATTTAAACCATACATGTCAAAGGTATTCATGGGTACAGGTTTATGTGACAGTGGGGGATTTTCTTTGTGACATTTGTTTGTTTTTGTTGCATTTGACTACCAGACAGGCAGAGAAGATAGACCCAATTGCAGGCTGTGACCAGATGAATGATGAAACAGAAAACAAACAGCAGCATGGGAGCTGCAAACAAACTATTCTGAACTAAACATAAAAATATTAAACTAAAGTTGGGTACAACTGGACAAAATAGGAAAAGTACAAACTGGATGGAATGTTGTGAGCCCAGGAACAAAAGAATAATCCACACAGGAATAATAGGTAAATCTACAACAGGATGTCACCGCAAGAAGCAGCAAGGTAAGAACGACTAAATAACAATTGGTGAGGCGGATGATAAAATAAAGGTAGCGATGAGAGGTTTTAAGCAGGTTTATTATCATACCGCCTTCACGAGGCTCGCCCAATGGGCAAGCCCGGAGGCTCTCCAGCAAAGGGACACAGTGTGTGTCAGCAGCAGTAGTCAGAGAGAATGAGTTACAGAATATGTGCGGTATTTATACCAGTTACAGACAATACATGAAAGACATGGGACATTTGCATCACAGTAAGAGCAGGAAGGCTGAATGTTTGCATTTGATTCATACAAAACAGCATGATACCAGCGGAAGGAGCTAGACACAGGAAGGCTGCCTATTGTTCTGTTAATCGCTCCAGATGCGCGCTCTGCATGTCCCAGTCTGTTGTGGGGGTTACGCCACAATTGGTAGATTACAAGATGAGGAACAGCAGGAGACACAGGTGTGGGGAATCAAACTAATGGAGGTTGCATAATCACAAAATCTCAAGCATGGAATCACAACTAAACATAAAGACAGGGAGACTACCAAAATAAAACTAAACAGGGCCAAAACAGGAAATACTTTCAGAATAAACCTAATATTGTGGAGAGAATAACCAGGCCAAACTTTTCCGAGCAGATGAAGCTTTATTCCACTCTCTCTCACATTCACCAGAATCAGACAACTTCCCACCAGGTTGCAGGCACTCTCTTTTATATCACAGCACTAACACTTCTCTGCTACCTGGGGTGTTGCATTAACATATCACTCCCCACCTTTGATCTGCCACTTCAGTCTGAGGGAAAACTACTGAGTAACTACTGAGTCGGTTCCCCACACTGCCGCCCCTTGCCCCCCAGAGTCTCAGACTGAATGTTAACCCCCATGTCCTTTGGGCTTCAGCCTCCGTCCATAGCTGCTGTAACGGGGGGTCTTCGGCTCCGAGGCGCTGCTGTGCCGGTGGGGGGTTCCTGGGAGTGTATCCATCTATGGGGGGACATGGGGAGGGGGGAAACACCTTCAGCATGCTCGTGTGACTGATCTGACAATTCATTTACCTGGGGAGTTCTCCGTGGGGGTCTTCCGCGCCGAGGAGCTCGGGCCAACACCACCTGCTCGTCTGCTAAAACAAAGGCAGGCTTAAGTCTGTCTATACAGATTATCTCCCGGTGACCCCCCAAGTCTAACACAAAATGTTTGTCCCTGGGTTCCAGCACTCTGAACGGGCCATCGTAAGGTGGGCGCAATGGGGTCCAGTGGGCATCGTGCCTGACAAATACAAACGACGCGTCCTTCAAGGTTTTTGGCACAAAAGTACATGGAAAACAGCGGTGGGCCGGGCCAGGTGGCGTCCCTGCCTCTGCGCTATGTCTTGAATGCGGGGATGGATCGGTGTTTGGCGCGGGGTTATCTGGCAGAAATTCCCCGAGGAGCCGCAGCGGCTGGGAAAAAAACAGCTCTGCTGGGGAGGCTGCCAAATCCTCCTTCGGTGCGGAACGCAACCCTAATAGAACCCATGGCAACCGGTCCACCCAATTTGCATCCGTAAGCGAAGCTCTGACCTATGGAAACGCTCGCATAACCCATTGGCCTGTGGGTTGTATGCGGTCGTGCGATGAATTGAGATGCCCAGGCTCTGGGCCATGGTGGACCAGAGGTCTGAAACAAACTGCGGGCCCCGATCAGACGTGATGTCCGAAGGAGCGCCAAAACGTGCCACCCATGTTGTCAAAAAAGCACGTGCCACATCTGCGGACACGGTGGAAACTAACGGGACTGCTTCGGGCCAGCGTGTGGTGCAGTCCACCACTGTCAGGAGGTGCATGAGCCCCTGCAATGGTGGCAGGGGGCCCACGAGGTCCATGTGAATGTGGTCAAACCTCTTAGCCGGGATATGGAACGGCTCCAAAGGGGTCTTCGTGTGCCTGTGCGCCTTGGCTCGTTGGCACGCTACGCAGGCTGTGGCTCACTCTTTCACCTGTTTGCACAGGCTCGGCCAGACGAACTTTTGGGCCCACCATTTTGACTGATGCCCGTACTCCTGGGTGCGCTAGGGAGTGAACCGACTCAAAAACGCGGCGGCGCCAAGTGCGTGGGACCACCGGTCCCAGGCGGCCTGTAGAGGCATCACAGACTGGGGGGGGGGGGGGGGCGTGTTGCAGCACTCTGCTCTCCAGCCTTAACCCTGTTGGTCCAGACTGGAGCGCGCAAACGTCCGCATCGCCGATCTGCGCAGCGGCCATGGCCGTGTAACCTATCCCCACGTAGACTTGGGCCACTAATGCGCGCCAGAGGCAGTCCGCTACCACATTGAGTTTACCGGCCACATGCTGAATGTCGATCGTAAACTCAGAGATCGCAGCCAGCTGTCTCTGCTGCCGGCCCGACCATGGTTCCGAAACCTTGGCCATCATGTACGTAAGTGGCTTGTGGTCCACAAACGCAGTGAAGGTGTGCCCTTCCAGCCAGAACTGGAAGTGGCGTATGGCCAGGTGGAGAGCCAGTAGCTCTCTGTCGAACACGCTGTATTTATGGTCATTGTCACACAAAGACCTGCTATAAAAGGTGAGCAGCTGCCAAGAACAGGCAACGCACTGCTCCACGATGGCCCCTATGGCCACGTCTGATGCGTCAGTAGTGAGTGCTATCCTAGCCGCTGGGTCCGGGTGCGCCAGTAGTGCAGCATTCGCCAGAGCTGTTTTAACCTCGGAAAATGCCTACTCTTGCTCAGGAGTCCAGTCGACTCTGTCCGCCGGCTTCCGTTTCTTTAGCACGGCGTACAACGGCTGCATGAGCTGGGCTGCATGGGGGAGGAAATGACTGTAGAAGTTAACCATCCCCAAAAACTCCTGCAGCGCCCTGACCGTCTGAGGCCAGGGAAAATTTGCCACGGCCCGCACCTTGTCCGGCAGGGGTATTGCACCCTTCGGTGAGATGCAGTGGCCCAAAAAATCGATCCCCATCACCCCGAACTGGCACTTTGCCGGGTTGATTATTAATCCGTGCTCCTCCAACCTCTGGAAAACTGTCCTGAGGTGGGCTACATGTTCGTCCTCGGACGTGCTGGCCACCAGGATGTCGTCCAGGTAAAAGAACACAAACGGCAGATCGCTCAACACCGCATCCATCATGCATTGGAATGTCTGCCTTTTAGCCCGAAAGGCATGTGTAAAAACTCAAACAGACCAAACGGGGTTATTACTGCCGTTTTAGGTATGTCCTCAGCGCACACCAGGTGGTAACCGCGGACCAGGTCTATCTTGGAAAAAATGCGTGCCCCGGTGAGATGAACGGAAAAGTCCTGAATATGAGGGATGGAGTAGCGGTCGTGCGCTGTGGCGTTGTTTAATCTGCGGAAATCTCCGCAAGGTCGCCATGATCCCTCGGCCTTAGGAACCATATGTAGCGGGGATGCCCATGGGCTGTTTGAGCACCTGTTGATGCCCAACTTTTCCAAGTTGGCAAACTCCTCGCACGCTATGGCCAGTTTAGCTGTGTCCAGGCGCCGAGGTCATGCGAAAGCAGGCGGCCCCGTAGTGGTAATGAAGTGCTCCACCCCATGTTTAGTGATGGTCGCCGAAAACGTCAGGACCGTGAGTGCTGGGAACTGGCAGAGTAGTGTGTGGAACTTACCCCCTGGAGCTGTGACGTTGGCTAGTGTTGTGGTCCTGGCTACTCGAGCTGTACAGGGGAGAGAATCAAAAGACATTGCGTTAATCAGGCGTCTGTTAGCAACATCAACAAGTAGTCCGTGTGCAGACAAAAAATCAGCGCCTAAAATGGGGAAGCTGCATGCCGCTATGACGAATGTCCATTGGTGTGTACGCCCGTGCAAAGATACAGTCAGTGTCCTCTCTCCAAAAGTCTTAATGTCTGAGCCGTTTGCAGCTGTCAGCTCGGGGCCACTAGTTCCCGCCAGCAGGTCGGCGTAGGACGGCAGGATAAGGCTCTTTTGGGAGCCAGAGTCCACGAGGAACCGTCTCCCCGAACGTGAGTCTGTCACATAGAGCAGCTTGCTTGTTTCACCGGCGGTCGCAGCTGCTACCAACTGCCGGTCCCACGTTTCCCGAACACTTGAATTGGCACGGTTACACACATTGGCGTGCGTCCTCTCCAAAATGGCGGTGGTAGAAACAGAGCATGTCTCTCCGGTGCTTCTTGGTCCCTCCTGCAGCCACCATTGCTGGCTCCTCGCCTCCGCTGGCCGTCTCACTGGGTTCCGACGCCGTTGCGTTCACTGTGAGGGCTCTGGTAGTGAGGATGATCCGATCTGCCTGCTGGGCTAGCGCCCAGTAGTTGCGCACGGCCAGTAGCGGTGAATTGGCAAGGACCTCTCTGGCCGCTGTTGGGAGGTTCCGGAGGAAAAGGTGGGCAAAGAGAAAATGCCCGTCATCTGTGCCCATCAACGCCAACATCTTCTCCATCAATTTGACCGCCGACCCATCTCCTAACTCGGAGCGCGTCAGGAGCCTCTCCGTTCTCTCACAGTCTGAGAGCGTGTAGTGCCGGGTCAGCGCGGTTTTGAGAACACCGTATTTGTTGCGGGTTGGGAGCTGTTGGAGCAGGCTTGCCACCTGCTGAGTTGTGCGTGCGTCCAGCGCTGCGACCACATAGTAATATCTGGTGTCATCTGCCGTTATTCCCCGGAGCGCAAACTGGGCCTCGATGTGAAGGAACCAAGACTTCGGGTCGTGTAGCCAAAAGTCTGGGAGTTTGACCGAAACGGCGCACGCGTTTCTGGCACTTCCCGTCTGGGTTGTCTCCGGGGTGTTCGCCTCGTGTTCCATTGTGCGTCAAGGGTCACCAGTGTGGAGAGAATAACCAGGCCAAACTTTTCTGAGCAAATGAAGCTTTATTCCACTCTCACTCACATTCACCAGAATCAGACAACTTCCCAACAGGTTGCAGGCACTCTCTTTTATATCACAGCACTAACACTTCTCTGCTACCTGGGGTGCTGCATTAACATATCACTCCCCACACTCCCCGCCTTTGATCTGCCACTTCAGTCTGAGGGAAAACTACTGAGCAACTGCTGAGTGGGTTCCCCACAATATCAAAATGAAACAAGAAATAAACTGTAGAACTACAACTGGAATGATAATAATAATAATGACGATGATGATGATGATGATAATGTAATAAAATACATAAATAAACTAGAAAAGCACTCATAGAGCGCATACCTCCGCCAAGGCTCCTTCCATTTGTCATGGATCACCTCCAAAATGTAATGGGTTTGTGTGTAGGCCTATAGCCACTTGTGGTGAAAATTGCATCAAAGTCTGTCCATCAGTTTTGGAGTATTGTTGCTAACACACTGTGAGAAGATAAGAGCCTTGGCTGAGGTATGCATTCTCAGATCATCACCAAAATATAATGGGTTCCTCTCTAGCCCAAGAACCACCTCTGGTGAAAATGTCATCCAAATCCATCCAGTAGTTTTTGTGTAATCCTGCTGCACAAATACAAACAAAGCCCTTGGTGGAGGTATGCACTCTCAGATCATCACCAAAATCTAATCATCTGTTCCCCGTGCCATTACACACCTTTCCAGAAAATTTCATCAAAATCCGTTCATAACTTTTTGAGTTATGTTGGTAACAGACAGACAGACAGACAAACGGACAAACCTCAGTAAAAACATTACCTCCTTGGCAGAGGTAACTAAGGACAAGGAAAACCTGGATGTAAATAATACAGAGACAATTGAAATGGGCATGATCATACAATGATCATGCCCATATCATATAATATTATATCATCATATCATATTATATAATATAATCATATAATGATCAGAGATGCTACTGACTTAAATAAATACAGATGAACACCGATTAAAAAAATTATGAGTCAATGATAATCCATATTCATACACACGATAAGAATAGTTCTTTTGATACACCATGCCAAAGTACTTTAAAAAAAATAAGCAAAATAAACAAAAACTTATGATTGACTCGAGTAGACATCAATTATCCCCAGCTGGAAGAAGTCATCTGACACAGAGTGAGGAACTCAAACTCTGAAAATATGCCACTATGCTGAACATAAACCACAAGAGATGGAGAATGATATTGATCCTGATAACCACTTTTTCAATAATATTCACAACCACTGTGAATATTACACTGAAAAGCAATTCAAAAGTCAAGTGCAATTAGATGGTAAACTGTCAATAATACACTTCAATAGCAGAAGTCTTAACAAAAACTTTCCACAGATTCAGGACTATTTAAAACAGCTAGACAGAAAATTCACAGCTATAGCGGTCTCTGAAACCTGGCTTAATGAAGATCAGACTCCCCTGATGGCAATAGAGGGATATCAGATGTTTCATATTAACAGATCTCAAAAAAAGGGTGGTGGTGTTGCACTGTATATTGATGACCTGTATAGGTGTAAGCTTGTAAATGAAATGTCCTCTGCACTACCAGGGATTTTGGAATGTGTTACTGTTGAGATTGACCTAGACAAAACAAAAAATCTAATCATAAGCTGCATATATAGAACGCCGGGAACTTGCATTGAGACATTCAGAGATAAATTAGTCGAGCTGTACAATAATATTACTAGTAAGAAAATGGTAGCAACTTGTGGAGATTTCAATATTGATTTACTAAATCCACATCAACAAAATGTAGTTACAGAGTTCATGAACTCTATGTACAGCATGAGTCTATATCCCACAATAACACATCCCAGTAGAATCACAGTTCACTCTGCTACACTTATTGACAACCTGTTTGTCAATGTTATCGATAAGAAAATAGAAAGTGGATTATTGATAAATGATATAAGTGACCACTTGCCAACCTTTGCACTTATCCATGGCCACACGGGGCCCAACGCAGAAAAAATTTCAAAATCGTTCAGACACAAATCACCAAATGCAATCAATTCTCTTAAAGAGGACTTGCTGAAGCAAGACTGGACAGAAGTCTATGTATCAGATGTAAATGAAGCCTATGACACATTTATAAACATTGTAACCACTCTTTATGAAAAAAACTGCCCATTAGTTAAAAAAAAGCTTAAACACAAATTTGCTGATAAGCCATGGTTAACCAAAGGACTACAAAAGGCGTGTAAAAAGAAAAATTTATTATATAAAGCTTTCCTAAAGAAAAGGACAATAGAAGCAGAGCAGCGGTATAAAACATACAAAAATAAGTTAACATATATAATAAGATGTAGTAAAAGAGACTATTACAGTAAAGAACTGGAGAAAAACAAAGACAATATTAAAAATACTTGGACAATACTCAACAGTATCCTTGGAAATAAAAGCAGAAATACAAGCTACCCAACTAATATTCCAAAAAATAATAAAACGACTCAGAGTGTGAATATCGCTTCACCTGCAGATGAATTTAATAATTTTTTTGTTAACATTGGACCTAAACTGGCCCGAGAAATACCCACTACGGTGCCTACAGGTGATACAATATGCAATAACACTGCTGTAAAAGACTCCATCTTCATAAAGAACACAGACGAAAGAGAGGTCATTGAAATTGTTAAATCGTTCAAAAGTAAAACATTTATGGACTGTGATGGTATTGACATGCTATTAGTCAAAACTGTTATCGAATGCATAGTAAAACCACTGACGTATATCTGTAACCTGTCTCTCCAATCAGGTATATTTCCCAATGCAATGAAAATAGCTAAAGTAATTCCGATATACAAGACGGGCGACAGAGGGGAACTCTCAAACTATAGACCAATTTCACTACTACCGCAATTTTCCAAGATACTTGAAAAAATATTCTATGAGAGAATTGACAACTTCATACTGAAGAATGATTTATTGTGTGAGCAGCAATATGGGTTCAGACACAAGAGGACAACTGCATATGCCCTAATGGAATTTACAGAAAAAATATCAACAGCCACTGAAAATAAAGAGTATTCAGTTGGAGTATTCCTAGATCTTAAAAAAGCATTTGATACAGTAGATCACAATTTATTATTAATGAAACTACAAAATTGTGGTATTAGAGGGGTAGCACTGTCCTGGTTAAGTAGTTACCTAAAGAATAGATATCAGTATGTATGTGTTAGCAACAAAAACTCAGAGTTACTGAAGGTCACCTGTGGAGTCCCACAGGGTTCAGTTTTGGGACCATTATTATTCAATATGTATATAAACGATATATGTAAAGTTTCAGAAAAAATGGACTTAATATTGTTTGCCGATGACACTAATCTGCTATGCAGTGGAAACAATTTGGAACAACTTCTGGATACACTCGGAAAGGAATTAGGAAAGCTTAAACTGTGGTTTGATTCAAACAAATTAACGCTCAATTTAAGTAAGACAAAATTTATAGTCTAACAACCATCACAACAACCCAGTACCCAAACTCAGTGTAAATGGTGTAGAGATTGAAAGGGTATCTGAAACTAAATTTCTTGGAGTAATAATTGATAACAAACTGTGTTGGAAGTCACATATTAATTATATTAAAGGTAAAGTATCCAAATCAATTGCAATATTACACAGAGTGAAATATTTGCTGAATCAACCCACACTATACACCTTGTATCATTCATTAATACTCCCATACATGACATATTGTAATGAAGTATGGGGAAATACATATAAAACAAACATATATTCACTCTTCATGCTTCAAAAGAGAGCTATTAGAATAATAAACAAATCAGCTTACAGGGAACCAACAAACCCACTTTTTCTTAAACAAAAAACTCTCAAGTTGAAAGATCTGGTTGACTTTAAAACCGCAATAATAATGTTCAAAGTGAAGAATTTATCACTGCCCGCAAATATCCAAAAGTTGTTCCAAACAAGGGAGAAACGATATCACTTCAGAGGAACATGTATATTTCAAAAGCCTACAGTGAGAACAACCACCAAGCAACACTGTATTTCAGTGCAAGGAGTCAGATTATGGAACGATTTTGGACCTGAATTAAAATCATGTACAACGCTTGGACAATTTAAACAAAAACTAAAGGAAGAAATACTCCAAACATATTTACAAGACGACATGTAAACTCACATAAGGATTGACATATCCAGCCTGTGTTGTGTTGTAGCTTAGTTGTTTTTGTTTTTTTTTTCTTTTTTTCTCTGTGACATTTTGTCTTAGATTTGTTTTTGAATAGTAACCGCTTAACTTAGCCTAGCTTAGTTTTCTTTTTTCTCTCAGTCACATTTTGTCTTAGCTTTGTTTTAAATTGTAATCGCTCTTGTCTTGTTTTCTCTTTTTTCTCTTTTGAATTCTTGGATGGAATATGGGTGGGCAATATAAGCTGCGGCTTCAGCCATCACCCATTTCGGATAACTCACGTGGAATTGTATAGTAGGAGGAGTCTTTGTCTAATTTGACCTTGTTGTTATATTATACAGTTTCTTTTAACCTGTACTGTACTATCCGAAATAAATTCATTCATTCATTCATTCATTCATACTGTGGAGAGTGTGGGAAATGAGGAGGCCAGTTTACGAGCAGACTGTAGGGCCTTGGGGAAGTCAGATTATTTAGCATCTCAGACGGAGACAGTGAATAAGCATGGGAGAACAATGCCCAGGGAGTTCCTGGCGAGATAGCAGGAAGGAGTCAGGGACATAGGGGGTTGAATGCAGTGTAATGTAAATGTCATGCTGTGTGATGATAAATGCCATGAAACGTGTGAAGAGAGAGTTGAGGATAGAGAGGAGAGCTTGTTGAAATCATTCATTCTGTCCTGTGCTTGTGAGATGTAAAGTGTGTAATAAACCGTCTGTCCATGAATCTGCCTCTTATTTCACACACTCCACAAGACGAAATTTATTAACACTCTTGTGGTCTACAGTATATTACTCATATATTCCATACCTACATATGTCTGAACATGTGAAATGCTTAGTGACTGCATATGTAAGGAACTTCACACCTCTGAAAGGACAAAGGAATCTCACCCGCCGTGTTAAGAACAAAGACATCCCAGGACGCGACGGCGGACACTGAGGAGTCACCCTCACCCCCCAAGGCCAGGAGGGGAATTTCCATCACCTCCCAAGAAGAGGAGAGGAGATAACAGGACAATGGGGGGATTAAGATAACGAGGGGTATCAGCCTTTGTAATGCCTGTCTTTTGATGTGTGCCTGTATTTAACCAGCGAGCTGGCAGAACTCTGCCTCTTTTTACCTTCTGCCACGCTCTGCACCAGATGAGACAAGTTAGGAGAGCTGAATATTAAAACGCTGCTTTTAAACAAAATCGCCTCATTATTTCCAGCTCCTCTACACTGGTGACCTTGACGCGAGTATGGACCAGAGGCGTTCTTCTTCAAGCGACTCATCCGTGGCGACTCAGGCAGACGCCAGCAACTACGCAGACGAGGGAGCGGACGAACAACCGTTCCCTCCGGCAGAAGGAATTGAGAGAGCTCAACCGAGCTCCAGCACCGCCGTGAGAGCCGAAGCAAGGCACCCTCACCCGGCGGGCACAACAGTGATGGTGTGCACTAACGCCGTCGCTGTCAAGCTGCCAGACTTCTGGCGAGAAGACCCCGCCTCTTGGTTTCAGCAGGCTGAAGCACAATTCATACTGGCGGGCATCACGGCAGACGATACGAAGTTCTATCACATCATCTCCAAACTCGACTCCGCCACTTCGAAGTGTGTGCGGAGCTTGATCCGGCGACCACCGACCCGGGACAAGTACGAGACACTCAAGGCGACCATCGTGGCGAACTACGTCCCGTCAGCGGAGGAAAGAGCCGAGAAGATCCTGGCGGTCTACGGCCACAGAGGGGGCAATCCGAAGACCCTCATGGAGGATTTGCTGCAGCTCAAGGAAGAGGACAATGACAATTTCCTCTTCCAGTTTATTTTCCTCAGCACGCTGCCGCCACACATGAGAGGGACACTCGCCAGCATGAAGTGCAACAACCACCAAGACTTCCGCACACTGGCCAACGAGGCTTACCGGCTCGTCAACGCCTGCAAGGAGCTGACACCCACAGCGGCATCCGCAGACCTCAAAACTGACGACCCGAGCCATGGAGAGCCACAACCCACGGAGCAGACCCAGCCCACGGTGACAGCGGCGCGGACCAAACGTAACAAACAGAACGACTTCTGTTATTACCATCACCGCTTCACTGAGAAAGCCCACAAATGCGTTCCCCCCTGCAAATTCACGATGTCGGGAAACGCCAAAGCCGAGGGCCGTTAACAGCAGCGGTTCTCGGCGAGAAAAATAAGCTGTTGTACGTGACGGACGGACACACAGGCAAGCAGTTCCTCATCGACACAGGAGCTCAGCTGAGTTTCGTCATGCCCTCCCACGCAGATCGAGCCATGGGTACCCGGGGCAACGGAGCAGTGACAGCCAACGGCTCTGACATCGACACGTTTGGCGAAAAGAGCCTGCACCTTCTCATCCACGGCCGCAGCTACAGATGGACATTTGTTGTAGCAGCGGTGAGTTTTAACTTGTTAGGCGCAGATTTTTTGTGTGCACACGGGTTATTAGTGGATCTGGCAAATAGGCCATCTTTTGCTTTTATTCCATGCTCAGCTCGAATTTCTCCACCACCTGTGCAGGCCAACGTCACCACGGCAGGAGGTAAGTTTGAGCAACTCCTCACCCAATTTCCAGCACTCACAACCCCCAAATTTTCAGCCACTGTAGCTAAACACGGAGTTAAACACTTCATTCCAACAACGGGACCTCCCGTTTTTGCCAAAGCTCGCCGCTTAGACGCGGCCAAGCTCAACATAGCACGTGACGAGTTTGCAACTCTCGAAAAATTGGGCATTGTTAGACGCTCAAAGAGCCCCTGGGCTTCACCACTTCACATGGTTCCGAAATCCGACGGTTCTTGGCGACCGTGCGGAGATTACCGCAGATTAAACAACGCTACAGCGCATGACCGCTACCCAATCCCTCACATTCAAGACTTTTCACTGCACCTAGCGGGTGCGCGCATTTTTTCAAAGATAGACTTAGTCCGCGGTTATCACCAGGTCCCTGTCCGAGCTGAAGACGTTCCTAAAATGGCGGTTATAACCCCTTTCGGCCTTTTTAAATTCTTGCGAATGCCTTTCGGCCTCAAGGATGCGGCCCAAACTTTTCAACGCATGATGGACGCGGTCCTACGCGACCTCCCCTTTGTCTTCGTCTACCTCGACAACATGCTGGTAGCCAGCTCGTCAGAAGAGGAACACGAGCAGCACCTCACTACCGTTTTTCAGAGGCTGGAGGAGCACGGGCTAATAATCAATCCAGCCAAATGCAAATTCGGCGTTTCGCAAATTGACTTTTTGGGACACAAAGTCTCCCCGAAGGGGGCAGTTCCGCTCCCAGACAAAGTTCGTACGATAGAAGGTTTTCCACGGCCCCACACGGTCAAATCGCTACAGGAATTTTTGGGGATGGTTAATTTTTATAACCGCTTCCTCCCCCACGCAGCTCAGCTCATGCAACCCCTATATGACGCGCTCAAAAAAAAGAAGGCTTCCAACGCGGTCGAATGGACCCCGGAGCGCGAATGCGCTTTTGAGGAGGTTAAAAACGCCCTAGTTAACGCCACAATGTTAGTTCACCCAGATCCCGCGGCCCGCATCGCACTAACCACAGATGCTTCGGACCTGGCCATAGGGGCAGTTGTAGAACAACTTGTCAGCGGGGTCTGGCAACCTTTAGCATTCTTTAGCAAATCGCTAAACCCAACTGAACGCAAATACAGCACTTTTGACAGAGAGCTGTTGGCGCTTCATTTGTCCATCCGCCACTTCCAGTTTTGGCTAGAAGGGCGGAGTTTCACGGCTTTTGTAGACCATAAGCCGCTCACCTTTGCTATGGCTAAAATTTCAGAACCATGGTCGGGCAGACAACAAAGACAGCTGGCTACGATTTCAGAGTTCACCACAGACATTCGACACGTAGCAGGCAAACTTAACGTAGCAGCGGACTGTCCCTCTCGCGCTGTGGCACCGCCAGAGCGCGAGGAGACAGATTATACTGCCTCAGCAGCGGAACTCTTCACTAACACAGACACATACGCAGCACCTATCCATGAAGGGATAGATTATGCAGCCATAGCAGAAGAACAAAACAGCGACGCGGATGTGCGCGCACTCTTGTCTGGACCAACAGGGTTAAGGCTGGAGAAAAAAGGGTTACGCGACGGCGTGCCCCCCCAATATGCGATATTTCAACCGGTCAACCTCGCCCGTTAGTGCCAGCCACTTGGCGCCGCCGCATTTTTGACGCAATTCACTCCCTCGCACACCCAGGTGTGCGCGCCTCGGTCAAAATGGTTGCTGAAAAATTTGTGTGGCCAGGCCTGCGCAAAGACGTAAAAGAGTGGACAAAAACGTGCATTTCTTGTCAACGCGCCAAAATACACAGACACACAAAAGCCCCTCAGGAGCCTTTTCCAATCCCTGCTAGAAGGTTCGACCACATCCATGTCGACCTAGTTGGGCCACTGCCTTCCTCCCAAGGTTTCACACACCTACTAACAATGATAGACCGCACCACGCGCTGGCCAGAGGCAGTTCCTCTAGCGGCAACTACAGCGGAGGAAGTCACTTGCGTTTTTCTGACAAACTGGGTGGCACGTTTCGGCGTTCCATCGGACATCACGTCTGATAGGGGGCCTCAATTTGTCTCAGAGCTCTGGTCAGCCATGTCCAACAGCTTAGGAGCAACAATTCATCGCACCACCGCTTATCACCCTCAGGCTAATGGGTTATGCGAGCGTTTTCACAGGTCCTTAAAGGCCGCCCTCAGAGCCTCACTAACGGACACAAATTGGGTAAATAAACTTCCCTGGGTTTTATTGGGGTTGCGCGCTGCACCTAAAGAGGATCTAGATGCTTCTCCTGCAGAATTAGTCTTTGCCCAACCTCTCAGACTCCCAGGTGAATTTTTACCAGAGAATCCAGAACCAGTCCCAAGGTTTTTAGGCAGCAATGGACTGGACTCCCTACCCGGTCCAGCTCACCACTCCTTTCCAAGGGTTTTTGTCCCTCAAACTTTGAAAAAAGCTGAGTTCGTTTTTGTTAAGCATGAAGCCCTAAACCCAACGTTACGCCCAGTATTCGATGGCCCTTACAGAGTGCTGGAACATGGTGACAAACACTTTGTGCTTGATTATGGGGACAGAAAAGAAACAGTCAGCATTGACAGACTTAAACCTGCCTTCTTGTTGAAAGATGAACCTGCACAGTTGGCGAGAGCACCTCGGCGAGGTAGACCACCCAAGGGAAAAGTTTCAGCCCCCAGGCAGGGAACAAATAATCTCTCTCCTTCCCACACTGCAGATCCCTCACAAGAAGGTCCCAGCAGGACGCCTAAACCAACCTACAGCAGTTTTGGGAGAAGAATTAAACCCAAGCTGCACAGGGACTGACACCAACCACTCCACAATTACTCTCTAATTGTGCTGCAACAGTTTAGGACTGACTTATGATTTTACTATACTGTTATGATTACCACTGAACTATCTTAGAAGCATGGCTGCCGGAAAGTTCTTCTGTGGCAATAGCTGTAACACGTAGTATGTCGTAGTAACTGTTCTAGACTGTGAATCTTTCTGTTGTCCTTTCCTAGTTGTTTGGGGGGGCTGTGGTCTATATTACTCATATATTCCATACCTACATACACTACCGTTCAAAAGTTTGGGGTCACTTAGAAATTTCCTTATTTTTGAAAGAAAAGCACTGTTTTTTTCAATGAAGATAACTTTAAACTAATCAGAAATACACTCTAATATCTAATATACATTGCAAATGTGGTAAATGACTATTCTAGCTGCAAATGTCTGGTTTTTGGTGCAATATCTACATAGGTGTATAGAGGCCCATTTCCAGCAACTATCACTCCAGTGTTCTAATGGTACAATGTGTTTGCTCATTGCGTCAGGAGGATAATGGATGATTAGAAAACCCTTGTGCAATCATGTTAGCAAAGCTGAAAACAGTTTAGCTGGTTAGAGAAGCTATAAAACTGACCTTCCTTTGAGCAGGTTGAGTATCTGGAAAAAATTATTATTTCAAATACAAATCATTATTTCTAACCTTGTCAATGTCTTGACTATATTTTCTATTCATTTTACAACTCATGGTGGTAAATAAGTGTGACTTTTCATGGAAAACACAAAATAATTGTCTGGGTGACCCCAAACTTTTGAACGGTAGTGTATGTCTGAACATGTGAAATGCTTAGTGACTGCATATGTAAGGAACTTCACACCTCTGAAAGGACAAAGGAATCTCACCCGCCGTGTTAAGACCAAAGACGTCCCAGGACGCGACGGCGGACACCGAGGAGTCACCCTCACCCCCCAAGGCGAGGAGGGGAATTTCCATCACCTCCCAAGAAGAGGAGAGGAGATAACAGGACAATGGGGGGATTAAGATAACGAGGGGTATCAGCCTTTGTAATGCCTGTCTTTTGATGTGTGCCTGTATTTAACCAGCGAGCTGGCAGAACTCTGCCTCTTTTTACCTTCTGCCACGCTCTGCACCAGATGAGACAAGTTAGGAGAGCTGAATATTAAAACGCTGCTTTTAAACAAAATCGCCTCATTATTTCCAGCTCCTCTACACTCTCAACATTCATACACAGAAAAGCAATGAATCAGCCAAACCAGGTTTCTCCTTATACGCTCCACAGATCATCTCACATCTGCATGACATTTCACATCACACTGCATGATATCCAGCTCCACAATACATTTCACTTCAACCCCCAGCTCCCTCTTCCTGCCAACTCCCCAGGACGTCCTTGCCTATTATTCTCTTATGTTTAATCACTGCCTCCTGACTGAGACGCTGTCTGCAGATTCCCCACAATATGCATCTCCACATCACCCCCCCAGACAGCGTTTCAGTCACTACGTCTTTTGGGCTTCAGTCTCCTCCCATATCTGCTGTAACTGGGGTCTCTGTGCCGGCGGGGGGCTGCCGGACGTGTGTCTGACTGCAGGTGGGCCAAGGCGGGGGGTGGGGGGAATTCACTCTGCCCGTGTGGCTGTCCTGGTGAATCGTTTGCCTGGGGAGTACTCCGTGGGGGTCTTCCACGCCGGGGGGCCCAGGCCAGCAGCACTTGCTTGTCCGCCACTACAAAGGCGGGCTTAAGTCTGTCTATGCATATTTTCTCCCGACGCCCCCCCCCCCCACCAAGTCTAGCAAAAAATGCTTGTCCCCTGTTTCCAGCACTCTGAACGGGCCATCATAGGGTGGGCGCAATGGCGGGCGGTGGGCATCGTGTCTGACGAACACGAACACCGCGTTCTTCAAAGTTTTTGGCACAAAAGCGTGTGGGAAACAGTGGTGGGCCGGACCGGGCAGCGTGCCTGTGTCTGCACTATGCTGCAAACGCTGAGACCGGCAGCTGTCCGGTGAGGGGTTATCTGGCAAAAATTCGCCAGGTAGCCGCAGTGGCTGAGATAAAACCAGCTCAGCCGGGGAAGCCTCTAAATCCTCTTTTGGTGTGGAACGCAACTCCAATAAAACCCACGGCAACCGGTCAACCCAATTTGCATCCATCAGCGAAGCCCTGAGTGCTGCTTTCAGTGACCTGTGAAAACGCTCACATAACCCATTTGCCTGTGGGTTGTACACGGTTGTGCGATGAATTGCAACACCCAGGCTGCGGGCCATCGCGGACCAAAGTTCGGAAACAAACTGAGGGCCCCTATCGGACGTGATGTCCGACGGGATTCCAAAACGCGCCACCCATGTTGTCAAAAAAGCACACGCCACGTCCGCGGACGTGGTTGCTGCCAGCGGGACAGCTTCTGGCCAGCGTGTGGTGCGGTCCACCACTGTCAGAAGGTGTGTGCACCCCTGCAACGGCGGGAGGGGGCTCACGAGGTCCACGTGAACATGGTCGAATCTTTTAGCCGGTATCCTAAACGGCTCCAAAGGACCCTTCGTGTGTCTGTGCACTTTGGCTCATTGGCATGCTACGCAGGCCGCCGCCCACGCTTTCACTTGTTTGCGCAGGCCTGGCCACACGAACTTCGCTCCCACCATTTTGACTGACGCGCGCACTCCTGGGTGCGCCAAAGCGTGAACTGACTCAAACACGCGGCGGTGCCACGCGACCGGGACCACCGGGCACGGGCATCCCGTGGAGAAGTCGCAGATGAGGGCTGCCGTCTTGCAGTACCCTGCTCTCCAGCCTTAACCCTGTTGGTCCAGGCTGGAGCACACGCACGTCCGTATCGCTAATCTGCTCTGCGGCCATGGCTGTATAATCTATCCCTACGCAGATCGGGGCCACTACCGCGCGTGAGAGGCAGTCCGCCACCGCATTCAGTTTACCCGACACATGCTGAATATCGGTCGTAAACTCCAAAATCGCGGCCAGCTGTCTCTGCTGCCGGCCCGACCATGGTTCCGAAACCTTGGCCATCGCGAACGTCAGCGGCTTGTGGTCCACGAACGCGGTGAAGCTGCGCCCTTCAAGCCAGAACTGGAAGTGGCGTATGGCCAGATGGAGAGCCAGCAACTCACTGTCGAACGCGCTGTATTTACGCTCACTGTCGCGCAAAGCCCTGCTGAAAAAGGCGAGCGGCTGCCAAGAACCGGCAACACGTTGCTCTACGACAGCCCTTATGGCCACGTCCGAGGCGCCGGTAGTGAGCACTATCCAGGCCGCCCGGTCTGGGTGCACCAACAGTGCGGCGTTTGCCAGAGCTGCTTTCACCTCAGAGAATGCCTGCTCTCGCTCCGGAGTCCATTCTGTAATGTTCTCCTGGAACATGTAATGACGAGGCGCACACACCGGGTGTCAGTTAGGACTTTTTTACTTGTCACTTCAACAGCAACTCACAACTAACCACACAGTGACTCAAGTACAACTCCTTTTATAGTCAGGTCATGGCCGGGGTCATACTGCCCTCTAGTGGTGACTCCATATGAACTTCACATATCAATACATCTCCCTTTTTTTTCAAGTAAGGTCATGTCCAACTATAAACTTTTTCTCAAATTTCTATATACAAAATAAACTCCATTTCTATTTACATTTCTTTCACCTTGTACACTGAATCACAAGTTCAATTTTTTTTTCTTTTCTGTTTACAATTCAACATCAACACATTTTTTCCTCTGTTTACAATTCAACATCAACACATTTTTTTTTTTTTTTCCAGTACTCCTTACATTTCCTCAATCAATCTTTTCGGTTTCACAATTTGCCTTTGTGATCTTCTGATTTGTGTCACCTCAGTCTGTTCGTTATTGTCTGTCTCTAAGTTTTGGTTCTCAGCCATTTCTGGTTGTTCGGTTTGGCTGTAAATTAGCATGTCGCTTATTTCTCTGTCTGTGACTCTCATTTTTGTCTGAGGCACTTTCAGTAAGTGACGTCGGTTTCGCCTCATTGTTTTCCCATGCTCTGTGATGACTTCATATGACCTGGGAGTTGTTTCTTTAACCACTTTTGCCAGCGGTCCCCATTCTCCTTCACATCTCACTCGCACGATGTCCTCATGTGCAAGTGGTCTCAGAGGTCGTGCTGTTCTGTTGTACAGTTCAGTTTGCCTCTCATCACGCCTCACATCTCTCTTTTCCATCACTTGAGATGCTGATGGAAGTCGCGTTCTGAGTTTTCTGTTCATGAGCATTTCTGCTGGGGACAGTCCATTCTCCAGTGGTGATGCTCGGTAATTCAGGATCGCCAGATGTGGGTCTTCTGCATTGTCTGCAGCCTTTTTCAGTATGCGCTTCACAATTTGCACCCCTTTCTCTGCTAACCCATTCGACTGTGGGTACAGAGGGCTTGAGGTCACGTGCTTGAACTCATATGTGTCTGCAAAGTCTTTGAAGCACTGACTCGTGAATTGTGGTCCGTTATCACTTACAACAGTCATTGGAATTCCATGGCGTGCGAACATTGTCTTTGTATGTGCAATCACCTTTTCTGCTGTTGTGTCACTCAACCCTGCAAACTCTGGGTAGGTGGAATGATAGTCCATGACTAACAGATAGTCCTTGCCCTTAAGCTGAAATAGATCCATGCCCACTTTTCTCCATGGCCCTTGAGGCTTCTCATGGGGCCTCATAGGCTCCTTTGGCTGTTGATACCTGTGGCGCTGGCAAATGTCACAGCGCTGCACATATGCCTCAATGTCCTTGTGCATGCTGGGCCAATATAAAACATCACGTGCACGTCTTTTGCACTTTTCAATACCCAAATGCCCCTCATGCACTAATTTAACCATTTCTGATCTCATGGAGGTAGGTATGACTATCCTTGTACCTTTTAACAGAACCCCATCTAACACAGACAGTTCACCTTTAAAGTGTTGATAAGGCTTGTGTGATATCCTACCGTGTAGCAATGATCACACTTGAGTTATTTCTTTGGCTAACTCTGCCATTTATTCTGTAACACACACAACAAGACTGAACATGGATTCTGCGCGGGGTTTTCACACTCTTATTCTAATGTGTCCCCTTCATAGTAGTGCTGAACAATACAGGTAGTTCCCCCTAGAGGCATGTGCCAGTAATGTTCTATTTTAGACTTGCAGTCTACCACATCCCTCCCCTCTAGATTAAACTACTCTTAATTACACTAGCCAATTACTAGACATCCTGGAACTCCAATTTAACCCTGAACTATCACAGTTACTTTTTAATTTCTTAAACACATGTGTCATACACATAATTTCTTTCTTTTTTTTTTTTTTTTTTTCACATGTATAACACACATAACAGTCTAACTGGGGATTTGGTTTGACTACCGCATCCCAGTGAGGTTCCAGGACGCATTCTTGTCCTGTGGCTGGGGAACTCACTACTGACTAAGTATAGTCCTTCAAGTAGTCTGGAGCTCTCCGAGCTCGCTGAGATCTTCTCACGGCGGGTGAGCCAACTGCAGGTGAAGACTCAGACTGCTCCACTGTTTCGGCTGCTGCAGTGCTGCCCGTAGAATCTGCAGAGACGGTTACCTCAGGTTTCACCTGAAGTGGTGGTTCGTTGATGCTCTCCTCAGGATGGGTGTCAGACAACACCTCTGGTGCCATCGGCAGGGGAATGGAGCTCCTACCACGAACTTGGTCGATGTGTCGCCTCACCACTTGTCCATGACCTAATGTCACCTTGAATGACACAGGGCCTGTCTTTTCTGTTATTTCTCCTGGTACCCAGGCTGGTCCTGAGCCAAAGTTGCGGGTGTAGACCACGTCTCCTTCTCTCAGTATTCTCTCTCTAGCATGCATGTCATGATAACCTTTTTGTTTCTCTTGTTTATCATGCACTTTGTTTCTGAAGTCTGGATGTATTAAGTCAAATGTTGACCTCAACTTCCTTCCACACAACAGCTCAGCTGGTGACTTGCCAGTTGTAGATTGGGGTGTTATTCGATAGCTGAACAGAGCTCTCGACATTCGGGTTTCAATAGAGTCTCCTGTCATCTTTTTCATGAGTGACTTGAACGTCTGCACGGCCCTCTCGGCTAAGCCGTTAGAAGAAGGATGGTATGGCGCAGTCGTGATGTGACGTA
Organism: Pholidichthys leucotaenia; assembly: GCA_020510985.1. Taxonomy (NCBI): domain Eukaryota; kingdom Metazoa; phylum Chordata; class Actinopteri; order Cichliformes; family Pholidichthyidae; genus Pholidichthys; species Pholidichthys leucotaenia. Next base: position 355,096,722 of record CM035844.1, on the reverse strand, counting down.
TGCCATTCTTTTCAGAAAACTCTTGGAACTGTTCACTCGTAAAACATGTACCGTTATCTGATACTATGATTTCAGGTAGCCCATGTTGGCTGAAACTCTTTCTAAGACATTCAATGGTAACAGTAGAAGTAGAGCTACTCACAGAATATGCATCGATCCACTTTGAGTATGCGTCAACTATGATCAGGAACATTCTTCCCATCCATGGACCTGCGTAGTCAATGTGAATTCTTCTCCATGGTTTATCTGGAACTTCCCAGGGATGTAGTGGGGCTGCTGGAGGACTGTTCCTGTTCTCCTGGCATGCCGCACATGACTTCACAAGCGCCTCCACCTCTGCATCCATGTTGGGCCACCACATGTAGCTCCTCGCCAACGCTTTCATGCGAGTGATGCCAGGGTGTGCTTGGTGTAGTTGTTGCAGTAAGGCATTCCTACCAGGTGGTGGAACAACCACGCGTCCTCCCCACAGGATACAACCTTCCTGGGTGCTGAGCTCATCCTGTCGTCGGGCATAGGGAATGAACTCAGGACTGTTCATCTTCGGCCATCCTCGCAAGATGTATTCTCGCACTCTTGCTAGAACCGGGTCTTTGTCTGTCCACTTCTTTATTTGTTGTGCGTTCACCAGGGGCACGCCGATATCTTCAAACAATAGCACTCTCTCCTCCTCCTCAGGCGTGCTGTCTCTTCCTCCATCCAAGGGTAGCCTACTCATCGCGTCAGCATTCGTATGGTCCCGTCCGGCTTTGTAAACGATGGTGTACTCATACGCTGCTAATGTAACGGCCCATCTCTGAATTCTCTGAGATGTCATCTGGGGTATGGCTCTCATTTCACTGAACAGTGAAATTAGTGGCTTGTGGTCAGTCACTATAGCGAACTGTCTCCCGTACAGGTATTTGTGGAATTTTTTTACACCAAATACTACTGCAAGGCCCTCCTTGTCTAGCTGGGAGTAGTTTTTCTCAGCTGCACTAAGAGTTCTTGAGACGAACCCTATGGGTCTCTCTGAGCCATCCTCCATACGATGAGAGAGTACAGCACCCACACCGTAGGGTGATGCGTCACACGCCAGGATGAGTGGTTTGTTTGAATCATAATGCACTAACACACTACAGGACTGAAGTAGTGCTTTGGACTCTTCAAACGCCTTCTGCTGCTTGACCCCCCATGACCATTTTTCTTCCTTCTTAAGTAAGGTATGTAGTGGTGCCAGCAGCGTGGAGAGCTTTGGGAGGAACCTATGGTAATAGTTCAACAAGCCCAGGTAGGCTTTTAACTCAGTAACATTTTGTGGCTCAGGCGCCTCCGCAATGGCTTCCACTTTGTCTGTTAGAGGGTGTAGACCACTGGCGTTGATCTTGTGGCCTAGGAACACCACCTCTTTTCCCATGAACTCACACTTGCTTCTTTTCAACCTCAGACCGCTTTTCTCCAACCGTTGAAGCACTTCCTCCAGCGTTTTCAGATGTTCTTGTTCATTTAGTCCTGTACAAAGGATGTCATCCAAATAAATGGCAACATTCGGAATTCCACCTAGGATGCCCTCCATAGTTCTCTGGAATATAGCAGGACTGGAAGCTACTCCAAATGGTAAGTGTGTGTAGGTATATAAGCCTTTGTGTGTATTGATGGTTACATACTTTCTTGATTCTTCTTCCAGGACTACTTGTTGGTAGGCGTGACTCATGTCTAATTTCGTGAAGTGTCGGCCGCCGTTCAGCTGTGCGAAGAGGTCCTCCACTTTAGGAATTGGATACTGATCCACCCGTGATGCTCGATTGACAGTGAGTTTGTAATCTCCACATATTCTAATGGAGCCATCCGGCTTTCTCACTGGGACTATGGGCGCCGCCCATTCTGCAACCTGCACTGGCTCAATGATCTTGTCATCCAGCAGCCTCTGTAGCTCGCTTTCGACCAGTGGCTTGACTGCATAGGGTACCGGTCGGGGTTTGCAGAATCGTGGTTGGGCCTCCTTGTCCACATTAATCTTTGCAGTGACACCTTTTAGCTGTCCTAAGCCTTCTTTGAACACCTCAGCGTGTCTTTCGAGGATCTCCTCCAGCTGCAATTTGGGCTGAGATTCCACTTTATTCACCAACTGATCAATCATGGCCAGTTCTTGTAGCCAACTTCGCCCTAGTAGATTTGGTCCTTCGCTCCCAACTACTACTACAGGTAAGTCCTTTTCTTTGTTTTCGTGTTGCACCTTCACTTGTGCCATGCCTAGCACGTCTAGCTTCTCTCCTGTGTATGTTTTTAATTTTAATGAACAGGGATTTAATTCTGCTGTGTCTGTTTTCTTCCACAGTTGTGTATATTGCTGTTTACTTAATATGGTTACTCCACAGCCTGTATCAACTTCAAATGTTACTTTCATTCCATTAACATTCATGGTACGCGTGATGGGCGCTACCTTGGTCAGCTCCTCTGACGTGTTGTAAATTGTGTGAAAACCCATGTCTTCTGTATCACTTTCTCCCTCCCCTCTCAGTTGATTCGCTCGCTGTTCCTTTCCTGGGCCCTTGTTTTCATACTTTTGCCCATTAACTGTCGCTTTCAGCACCTGTGCGCTGTCCACCTTTATTCTACATGCTTTCTTAATGTGCCCTCGCTTGCCACAATTATGACACAACTCAGTGGCAAATTTGCACTCGGCGGCATTGTGCTGGCCTTTGCAGCGATAACAACTGGGGAATTTGTGCTGAGTTTTGTCAGTCAACACTTTGTGGACACCTACTTGGGTCTTAGGCACACGAACATGCGTTGCTGTGTCCTCTGTTAGCTTCCCTTGCATCTCTCTCACATCTTTAGATGCTGTTTCCATCGCTTGGCATAATTCCAAAGCCTTCGCAAAAGTGAGTTTTGTTTCAAATAAAAGTCGCCGTTGCATTCGGTCATCATTCACTCCACACACAAGTCTGTCTCTTAACATTTCTTCCAATGAGTCTTTGTAATCACAGTGCAGTGTTAATTTCCTCAATTCTGCCACATACTCTGCTATGGACTCAGTGTTCCTCCTTATGCGTGAATTAAATTTGAATCGTTGCACGATTTCACTCGGTTTGGGGCTGAAGTGCTTCTGAAGCTCAGCAGTAAGCTGGTCGTACGTTTTATCTTTCGGTAATGCAGGGCTTATTAAATTTCTCAACAAGCTGTAAGTAGTTGCACCAACTCCACTCAACAGTACAGCCTTCCGTTTGTCTGGCTCCTCAATCTCATTAGCTTGGAAGAAAAAGTCCAACATTTCACTATATTCTTCCCATGACTGAGTCGAGTTATCAAAAGGGGTTACCGTTCCGATTACAGCCGCCATTGCTCGTCGTGGTGGGGAAACCTCGTTTTTCCTCCTCTGAACTTGCACTCGAATTACTGGAGTCACTTGAGTTCGCCACACTTGCAATGTTCTCTGTTTCTCGCCGCTGATTTTTTTCTTTTAATCCTCGTCGCCAATTGTGTGATATCCTACCGTGTAGCAATGATCACACTTGAGTTATTTCTTTGGCTAACTCTGCCATTTATTCTGTAACACACACAACAAGACTGAACATGGATTCTGCGCGGGGTTTTCACACTCTTATTCTAATGTGTCCCCTTCATAGTAGTGCTGAACAATACAGGTAGTTCCCCCTAGAGGCATGTGCCAGTAATGTTCTATTTTAGACTTGCAGTCTACCACAGCTTGTCAATCATAACCTGTCCTGGCTGATGTATCTGTTCCATTACTCTTTTTAGTTTCTTATCCTTTTGTGTTTCTTTCACTATCTTCGTCCATTTTGCATCTGACACTGGCATGTGTGCCTTAATAGAGTCTACATGTATTTGCACAGCTTCCTCTGTTGTGCTGCTGGTGTTGCTCAAGCTAGCCCTACTCAGCGCATCGGCTACAATTAGTTGCTTGCCTGGTGTAAACTCAAATTTCAAGTCATATTTCTGTAATCTTAACATTAGACGCTGGATGCGCGGTGGTGCGTCACCCAGTGGCTTCTGTGAGATCGCAATCAGTGGTTTGTGGTCTGTTTCTAGTATTACTGACCGTCCATACACATATTCATGAAACTTCTCACATCCAAACACTGCACCTAGAGTCTCTTTCTCTATTTGCGCGTAATTTTTTTCTGCGCTTGTCATGGTGCGCGATGCGTATGCGACTGGATACCACTCTGTGTCATGTTTTTGCAATAGCACAGCTCCTAGGCCAGCTTTGGACGCATCTGTGGACACTTTTAGCAATTTGTCCTGATCATAGAATTTTAACACTGGCTCCTTTATTAGACTGCTTTTGAGCCACTCCCATTCTCTGGCATGCTCTGCCATCCACTGCCACATTGTATTGGTCTCTAACAAGCTTCTAAGAGCTATTGTGTTAGCTGATAAATTTGGGATAAATTTTCCCATGTAATTGACTAGCCCTAGGGCTCTTTGCAAGTCATTTTTGTTCTGCGGTACTGGCAGCTCTGCTATGGCCCGCACTTTTTCCGGATCTGGTTGCACGCCTGCCCCAGATAATTTCTCTCCCAGGTATGTAATCTCCCGTACCCCGAATTGGCACTTACTCTTATTCAGTTTCATACCTGACCTTTGGGCCTGTGTGAGAACTCTTGCCAACCTTTCATCGTGCTTATGGCTGTGTTGTGAGACATGTATATGTTGGACACTGCATATGTGATTTAACCACGATGAAGGAGAGCCAGCCCCCTGCGGTGCGGAGCCACAGAGCCTGGACCCCCGGTGGAGGACAGGGGACAGAAGACTTCCTGACCACTGAGGCTCGGGAAGAGAGAAGGGGGAGTTATGTAAATAAAAGGCTAATGAATGTGAATAAAGAGACTTTGATATAGATGTGTGATTTCCCCCGCGAGGGAAATGGTTTGATGTGAGAAGGTTTAAATGAGAGAACTTTGGTGTGTTCACTCTCTTTGTTCGCTGCTCAAGAATAAGAGCAGACAGTGGAATGATTTCTTGAATAAACTGAAATGAAAGACAATTCGGTTTCGTTATTCAAGTCTCCCCACATTGGTGACTGACGACGTTGAGAATGAACGAAGAAATTCTCAGGGTCCCGGACTCACAGCGCTCAGAGCTGGCGAGCGCAGTGGCCGTTAAGCTGCCTGATTTCTGGCAGGATAACCCACGGTCGTGGTTTCTGCAAGCAGAGTCGCAGTTCGCGCTCGCAGGAGTAACGGTGGATGACACTAAGTTCCACCATGTCATCGCTAAACTGGACAACAGCACAGCTCGGTGCGTGCAAAGCTTGGTGGAGCAGCCACCCGCGACCGACAGGTACGGCAAGCTGAAATCCACCCTCATCAAGTTTTTCACCCCCTCGGCTGAAGTGAGGGCGAGGAGGATCCTGTCTTTGCTAGACCAAGGTGGACACAGGCCGAGCGCCCTGATGGAGGAGATGATACAGCTGAGAGGGTTGGACAACGATGATTTCATTTTTCAGTTCATCTTCCTCTCCAACCTCCCGGCGCATGCGAGAAGCACGCTGGCCGGCAAAAAGTGTCACACCCTGGAGGAGTTCCGGGAGCTGGCCCAGGAGGCAGACGGGATCCTGGACGCCTGCGGCGGGCAAGCAACCACAGCAGCGACCCGAGACAGCGGGGAGCCAGAGGCGGCAGAACCAGACTGGCCGACGATGGCAGCAACACGGCCGCGACGAGGGGGAGCCAATAGCCCGGCGACAGAGGCGCGGGCACGACACAGCGGAGGAGAAGATCTCTGCTTTTACCATCGGAGGTTCGCAGAGAAGGCACGCAGGTGTGTGCCGCCCTGCATCTTCAGGAGTTCGGGAAACGGCAAGACCGGGGGTCGCTAGCAGCTTCGACCCTCGGAGAACGCAACAAGCTGCTCTACATCACGGATGCGCGCTCCGGACGAGTGTTCCTCATTGACACCGGAGCACAAGTGAGCTTCATCACCCCAACATACGCGGACCGGGTAGCTGGACCCCACGGTGACGGAGCTACAGCGGCAAATGGCTCGAACATCAACACCTACGGGAGAAGGACCTTGTCTTTATGCTTACATGGCCGCACATATGAATGGACTTTTGTAGTAGCGGCGGTGAGTTTCAACATGTTGGGCGCGGATTTTTTGTGTTCACACAATCTGTTAGTTGATCTTGCTAATAGACGGCTGGTAAATGCACTCTCTTTTTACTCTCTCCCCTGTTCAGCTCGAGTGTCCCCGCCACCAGTACAGACCCACGTCGCTACAGCAGGTGGTAAGTTTCACACACTCCTCACCCAATTTCCAGCGCTCACTGTGCCCACTTTTTCAGCGACGGTCGCGAAGCACGGGGTGAAACACTTCATCCCCACTTCTGGTCCTCCCGTGTTTGCAAAAGCTCGGCGCTTGGATGCAGTTAAGCTCGCCATTGCGCGCGAGGAGTTCGCCAGCCTGGAGAGGCTGGGCATCGTTCGTAGGTCGAAGAGCCCGTGGGCTTCGCCGCTGCACATGGTACCGAAAGCCGATGGCTCCTGGAGACCGTGCGGGGATTACCGCAGGCTAAACAACGCTACGGCACACGATCGTTATCCCATCCCGCACATTCAGGATTTTTCGGTGCACCTGGCGGGGGCGCGCATTTTTTCAAAGATTGATCTAGTTCGCGGCTATCACCAAGTCCCGGTCCAACCGGAGGACATTCCTAAAACAGCGGTAATAACCCCGTTCGGACTTTTCGAATTTTTACGCATGCCGTTTGGTCTCAAAGGGGCGGCGCAAACATTTCAGCGGATGATGGATGCCGTGTTACGCGATCTCCCTTTCGTGTTTGTGTACCTCGACGACATTTTGGTCGCGAGTACTTCAGAGGACGAACACGAAACGCACCTCACAGCAGTTTTTAGGAGGCTGGGAGAGCACGGCTTAATAGTTAACCCAGCCAAGTGCCAGTTCGGCGTTGAGCGGATTGATTTTTTGGGTCACCGCGTCTCCCCGGAGGGAGCGGTTCCGTTACCAGAGAAAGTACGCGCGGTAGCGGATTTTCCCCGTCCACAAACGGTCAAATCACTACAGGAATTCTTGGGGATGGTGAATTTTTATAACCGGTTCCTGCCCCACGCAGCTCAAATCATGCAACCGTTATATGCCGCGCTCAAAAAACAAAAGCCGACCCAGGCGGTCGAATGGTCCCCGGAGCGGGAGCGCGCGTTCACAGAGGTTAAAAAAGCCTTGGCTGACGCTGCGCTCCTGGCCCACCCAGACCCTGCAGCACGTATCGCGCTGACGACAGACGCTTCAGATTTAGCCATAGGGGCCGTTATTGAGCAACAGGTAGCCGGAGTTTGGCAGCCTTTGGCTTTCTTTAGCAAATCTTTAAGCGCGGCTGAGCGAAAATACAGCGCGTTTGACAGAGAACTGTTGGCGCTGCATTTGGCTATTCGTCATTTCCAGTTCTGGCTGGAAGGACGGTGCTTCACCGCTTATGTGGACCACAAGCCGCTCACATACGCCATGGCCAAAATTTCAGATCCGTGGTCCGGCAGGCAGCAGAGGCAGCTGGCCGCAATCTCGGAATTTACCACTGACATTAGGCACGTCGCGGGCAAATTCAATGTAGTAGCGGATTGTCTCTCACGCGCGTTCACGACCCCGACACGCGCAGAGGCAGAACGGGCCACCGTGACCGCGCCGCAGGAGAGCGGCACGGTGGCGCGCGCAGCCCCGGTGCACGTGGGTATAGATTACGCAGCCATGGCAGCGGACCAGGGGGCGGACGCAGACGTGCGCGCGCTCCAGTCTGGACCAACAGGGTTGAGGCTGGAGAGCAAGTGTTTACAAACCGGTATGCCCCCCCTGATCTGCGACATGTCGACGGGGCGCCCGCGTCCGGTGGTTCCGGCCACGTGGCGCCGCCGTGTTTTTGACTCGGTCCACTCACTGGCGCACCCGGGGGTGCGCGCGTCGGTGAAACTAGTGGCGGAAAAGTTTGTTTGGCCGTGCCTGCGCAAGCACGTGAAGGAATGGGCAAAAACCTGCATTTCCTGTCAACGGGCCAAAATTCACAGGCACACAAGAGCCCCGTTAGAACCGTTCCGCATTCCGGCCAGAAGGTTCGACCATGTGCACGTCGACCTTGTGGGCCCCCTACCGGCATCACAGGAGTTCACGTATCTTTTGACAATGGTGGACCGCACCACACGTTGGCCGGAAGTGGTTCCACTTGCGACGACCACGGCCGCGGAGGTGGCTCGCGTTTTTTTTAACGGCTTGGGTGGCGCGCTTCGGGGTTCCGTCGGACATTACGTCCGATAGAGGACCGCAATTCATCTCTGAGCTGTGGTCAGCGATGGCCAACGGCTTAGGAGCCAAAATTCACCGCACTACGGCTTACCACCCTCAGGCTAATGGTTTATGCGAGCGTTTTCATAGGTCTTTGAAGGCAGCACTCAGAGCGTCGCTCACGGATGCAGATTGGGTAAATAAACTCCCATGGGTTTTATTAGGGTTGCGTTCTGCGCCTAAAGAGGACTTAGACGCCTCCCCAGCGGAGCTGGTATTCGCACAAACTCTGAGGCTGCCGGGCGAGTTTTTACCAGAGCACCCAGAGCCCCCACCTCTCTCTGCTCTGGGACCGTTAGTTGGCACGGGGGCAGACACGCTCCCGGGTCCGGTTCATCACGCTTTTCCACGAGTTTTCGTCCCCAAGGCTTTGAAAAATGCCGATTTCGTTTTTGTCAGGCGCGAAGCCCTTAAAGCAACGCTCAAACCACCTTACGAAGGGCCATTTCGAGTGCTGGAGGCAGGTGATAAGCAATTTGTGCTAGATTTTGGGGACAGAAAAGAGACAGTCAGTATTGACAGACTAAAACCTGCTTTTGTCATGAAGGACGTGTCTGTACCGGTCGCGGTGGCGCCTCGACGAGGCAGGCCCCCGCAGAGGGCAATTAACCACTCTCTTCCTCAGTCAACAGACCCGAAGCAGAACAGCACCGCAGGCAAGGCGGGGCCAACGCACAGCAGATTCGGCAGACGGCTGAAGCCCAAGCGGCGCACAGACTGAATGTTGGTGTTGATTATTCAGTAGTGAGTAAGGTGCTATTAAATTTTGGGAATTAGTCTGTTCTTCATCGTTTGGGGGGGGGTTATATGGCTGTGTTGTGAGACATGTATATGTTGGACACTGCATATGTGATTTAACCACGATGAAGGAGAGCCAGCCCCCTGCGGTGCGGAGCCACAGAGCCTGGACCCCCGGTGGAGGACAGGGGACAGAAGACTTCCTGACCACTGAGGCTCGGGAAGAGAGAAGGGGGAGTTATGTAAATAAAAGGCTAATGAATGTGAATAAAGAGACTTTGATATAGATGTGTGATTTCCCCCGCGAGGGAAATGGTTTGATGTGAGAAGGTTTAAATGAGAGAACTTTGGTGTGTTCACTCTCTTTGTTCGCTGCTCAAGAATAAGAGCAGACAGTGGAATGATTTCTTGAATAAACTGAAATGAAAGACAATTCGGTTTCGTTATTCAAGTCTCCCCACAGTGCTCCTCTTTTGTTTTTCCCCAGACTACCACATCATCAAGAAAAACTCCCACCCCTTCTATTCCGTCAAACAATTGCTGCACAGTTCTATGGAAAATTTCAGGGGCTGAGCTAATCCCGAACGGCATTCGTAGAAAGCAATACCTTCCGAATGGCGTATTAAATGTGCACAATTTAGCGCTTTCCTCATCGAGCACTAGTTGGTAAAACCCAGATTTGGCATCTAATTTTGTGAAGTAATTTGCTCCACTCATTGTGCTGGTTATGTCAGATTTTGTTGGTAGCCTGTAATGCTCCCGCTGTATTACTTTATTTAGATCTTTTGGATCTATGCACAATCTCAAATCTCCATTTGGCTTCTCCACTATAACTAGTGAGTTAACCCATTCAGTTGGTTCTTCTATTTTTCTGACCACTCCGTCTGCTATCAGTGAGTCTAGTGTTTCTCTCAGCCTCTTTTTAAGAGCTATTGGCACTTTTCTTGCTGCATGTATGACTGGCTCTGCATTCTCTTTCAGCCTAATTTTTTGTTTGCCTGGTAGGCGGCCTATTCCTTTGAACACCTCTTTGTATTCTTTCACCCAGTCAGTGTGTTTGTGCTTACTTGTTATAGCCTCTGTATTTTCTCGTGTTGTCACTTTGTCTGTATCAATGACATTCACCCTTTTGATCAGACCTAGCTGATCGCATGTTTTTAAACCCAAAATTGCTTGTCTATTTCCATCAACAAGTACAAACAATGCATTCACTGTTTTACCTTTGTTTGACAGTGTAACCCTGCACATTCCTTTAGTGGGTATTGGCTTATCGTCATATGTTCTCAGATTAATCTTTTTATTTCTTATTTTCGGCTTGTTTTTCAGTCTTTTAAAATCTTTCATTGGCAGGATGTTTACCTGCGCACCTGTGTCGAGCTTCAGTGACATGTCCGTGCCATTCATCTCCAGGCACACTATCCATTCGTCAGCGCTCGTCTCTCCCTCGATGGCGTCCACATAAAACTGATCCTCCTCGCTGTCGCTCTTTTTCTCCACGAGTTGCACCCTCCTCTTTGAGAAGCAGGTCTTTGCGAAGTGATTTTTTCCGCCACACTTGCGACATTCCTTCCCGAATGCTGGACACTGTTTCAGCGCATGTTGCCTTCCACACCGCTCACAGTTCCCGCGCGCGCGCTCTGGGTTTGCCTCCCTTTTTCTTGCCTGCAACGTTCCTTTCGGCTTCGCGCGCTGCACTGCATCGACCTCAGCAGTCTCTTTTTCCTTGCTGCTAAAAGTCTTTAATTGTGCCTTTGTACTCTCAGACGCTTGGCAAATCTGTATCGCTTTCTCCAGCGTTAAGTTAGTCTCTTTCAGTAATTGCATCCGCAATTTGTTGTCTTGGACCCCAATTACAATTTGGTCCCGTATCATTGACTCACTCAATGTTCCAAAGTTGCATGACTGACATTTCAACCGTAGGTCTGTGACATACAGCTCGATGGACTCTGACTCTTTCTGAAGTCTTTTTCTGAACACATACCTCTCGTACGTTTCATTCTTTCTCGGTGTGCAATAATCGTCAAATTTCTTCATCACGGCGTCGAAGTTGCCTTTTTCTTCTTCCGTGAAGATGAATGTGTTAAACACATTTAGCGCCGCTCGCCCTGCTACTGTCAGCAGTAATGCTATTTTCCTCTCCTCGTCACGGAGACCGATAGCAAGCGAATAAAGTTCAAAACTCTGTTTGAATACTTTCCAGTTCTCGTTGACGTTACCGGTCAACTTTAACTTGTCCGGCTGTCGAAGAGCGTTCATCTTCGTCGTCGGTTCGTAGTTTTATATCCTGGTATCATGTAATTTACTCCTGGTACCATGTAATGTTCTCCTGGAACATGTAATGACGAGGCGCACACACCGGGTGTCAGTTAGGACTTTTTTACTTGTCACTTCAACAGCAACTCACAACTAACCACACAGTGACTCAAGTACAACTCCTTTTATAGTCAGGTCATGGCCGGGGTCATACTGCCCTCTAGTGGTGACTCCATATGAACTTCACATATCAATACACATTCGACTCCATCCGCGGGTTTCCGTCTCTTGAGCGCGGCATACAGTGGCTGCATGAGCTGAGCTGCGTGGGGGAAGAAACGGTTATAAAAATTAACCATCCCCAAAAATTCCTGCAGCGCCCTGACCGTCTGAGGCCGGGGAAAGATCGCCACAGCGCGCACTTTGTCAGGCAAGGGTATAGCTCCCTCCGGTGAGATGCGGTGCCCCAAAAAATCAATCCCCGTCACGCTGAACTGGCACTTCGCCGGGTTGATTATTAACCCGAGCTCCTCCAACCTCCAGAAAACCGTCCTGAGGTGGGTTACGTGTTCGTCTTCGGACGCACTGGCTACCAGGATATCATCCAGGTAGACGAACACAAACAGGAGATCGCGCAGCACTGCGTCCATCATGCGCTGGAACATCTGTGCTGCTCCTTTTAATCCGAATGGCATGCGCAGAAACTCGAACAAGCCGAACAGAGTTATTACCGCTGTTTTGGGTATGTCCTCCACACGCACTGGGACCTGGTGGTAACCGCGGACCAGGTCTATTTTAGAAAAAATGCGTGCTCCCACGAGGTGAACGGAAAAATCCTGAATGTGGGGAATCGGGTAGCGGTCATGTGTTGTGGCGTTATTCAATCTACGGAAATCGCCGCATGGTCACCACGATCCCTCAGCCTTTGTAACGGCAGCAGCTGTGTTTGTTTGATCCATGTGAGAAACATGGCAATTCTTGTGACTGTTGCAATTTCCCCGCTATATACGTCAACAGTGACACCCTTTCTAGTATTTGACCTTTGGTTGTACAGCAATGCCCCCCAAAGATTTGTTTTGGCAGGTATATATATTCACAGCCTGGCTCTGTGTGCCAGGCAAAAGTTGTTTACTTTGTGTCTGGGGGAACCCCCAACCCGGAAATGACCTTTGACCTCTGGGGAATCCCTTGGGAACTCCCTGCCTTTTATTTATTTATTCCCTCCATATTTTCTTTTAAAACCTAGGTTTGGAAATTTATCCTTTGAGATTTAAGAATTATTGAAATAATTTGCCATCAAAAATGCATGAAGTGTAAGTATTATTCACAACAGGAAGTAGATGATTTGAGACTTCCTGTCCAGCAGCATATGGCAACGGACACATTGAGCATGGCTAGCTAAGAACAAAATCCAAGCCATCCAGCGGTTTACCTCAGCCCAGGTAGGGTGAAACTGTCATAATGATGAAATAATCCCTCATAGCCAATTATCTACCCGATATTTTGTGGATTGTTTGAGAGATGATGATATTTTTGAAGTTTGTTGAAGTGTGACTAGACCATGTGACTGTCAGGGGTAATCCATTGCCTATGTAACTTTTCACCTAGTCTCCATGCATGTGCAAAAAACTGTAATAGTTGTGAAAAAGTAATTTTTGAAGCTTCATTTTGTGAATAGGGATGTATTTTTGACTTGAAGTAAATGCAGTATTATTCTGGTCGATCACTGCTGCAATTCCCGGCCTGCATGGCCTTTGGTAGTTTAGAAGTGCAAATCTGGCAATCCATTATTTACTGGATGCCTAGTTCTAGTCAATTTTATTGTTATGTTTTTGAATTGACATCTTGACTTTAAATTAGCTGAAATACCAATTTACAAGGTATTTATTCCGGGCTATTAATTGCAGACAAAATGTGAGAGAGCCTGCAAGGAATTTCTGCCCTCGGAAGGCTGCAACCCGGCAAAGTGGTTAGTGAAATGTTTAACTCTGTTGAAGTTTAATGATGGTTGTTTGAATATGCACATGTTCAAAGAATAGAAACTTTTTGTGTGTTTCTAATATGAAAATCTGATGTGCACAAACCATACAATTTTAAATGTGGATTTGATAATCTGTTGTATTTGTTTACAGTAAATGCTGCATAATTTTTGCTGGTAGCTTTCTTGCAACAACTCAGTAAACCTAAAAAATCTACCAATTGAGATCATAAATGTTTACATTTGTGTGTATGCAGTATGATTTAATTTCTGCAATACTAGAATTTTGTGTCCACAGCTAAAATAATGTTTCTTGTGTTTGATATGTTTTAGTCTTTACGGTGTTTGATGCAATAAAGTCAAAAGCAAGGACATTAAAGATGTGTCAAACATCAGTTATTGCACACCAAAATGCAGCTCATAATCCGGGGCCGGAACAGTAAAGACACTAGTAAAGACACTAGTAAAGACACTACCTCATACTCGTCTGTACCAAGTCATCGTGGACGAGCGTGGGTGTGCAAGCAAAGAACGCTGCAGATTCAAGAGGTTGGGTCGTGCCGTGTCATCGAGATCGTGATGGTGACATCCTGTCGGTACCACTCACCAGTGTGCTATTGCTAGTATATGACAATTAAGTAAGAGACATTCACTTTTATGCTACAGCCTGTAAGTGAAGGACATGTATCCAGTGATTGAACCTTGAGGACACATTTTAAGTCAAGTCAAGTCAAGTCAAGTTTGTGTTTCTCAAGTGCAAAGTCAAGTTTATTAGTCACTGAATACTGTGTTTATTTTGTGCTGATGTTGAGAGAAGTGTTTGCATTATTCTGTTTTCATTGTACATGTACTGCTTGTGCACATCCTGTTGCTAGCGTATTTCAATCAGTATTTTTGAACATCAATTTAAATCAGGCTAGTAAGATTAAGTAAGATCAAGGGCTGAGGTAAGGGCTGGTTGAGCTTCAATTCAATGATATAAGTATATTTCAAGATTCCTCAAATTTAATTCAATTTTGAATTAATCAAATCAAGTACAAGTTCAAAGTATTTAGGGAATCATATACCCCAAAGATAAGAATTCCCTAATTCAAGTATAGTTTCCATTCAGTTATTTTGAGTGGAAATTTCAAGGTAAACATAAAAAACACATTGTGTTTCAGGTTTGCATAATATTTTTATCTCCAGGTTTTCACTCAAGAAATCTGGTTGGTGAAAATCCCAATTACTAAGCCTGGCTAGCATTGTCTGTCAGACCATCCAGATTTACTAAACATTTTTTTTTTTTTTAACGGTCATTAGATTGCCAAAACGACTGTCGGGTGGCATATGCTGTCACAAAGAGTTCACCAACTCACTGACACAGTTGACAGTGTATGTAATACTGCCGGCAATCGAAACTCACTTTATTCAAAGAGGTAATATAAATTACCATTTCATTTTTGGTCCCATTTCCTCACTATTTTCCATAAACACTGTACTGCAACAAAATGGCTGCAGCTGCCAAAAATGCAACTGAGCGAGAATTGGGAGAGCAGATCACAGCTGCCAAAGAGCAATTACAAGCCATAAATGCTGACTTGGCAGTTGAAACCTTGTCTGAGGAAGAGCGAGCTCAACTCAACACTGATGCAGAAACAGTACATGGTGCAATAGAAACTCTTGAAATGGAGTTGGCTACAATCAGTGAACAAGAAAAGAATAATGGTGACAAGAAGCAACCAGAAGGAGAGAATGCGGTAGCTGGAGTTCAAGAGAAGGAAGATGCTAGTGATCCAGAAGATGGCGCCACTGGCAAGACTAACCAGAACACTGCACAAACAAAACTCAGGCATGTCCCACTTCATGAGCTGAAGCAAAGACGAGAGACATGCATGAAGAGACTGAAAGAAGTCAGGCCGTTAGTGAAAACAAAGGGAGCGGATAAGTCTGTCTCACCAGAGATTTCTGCTGAATACGACAGCCTCAATGACAAAGTTGCGACTTTAGATGCTGTCATCAGTAAAAAGGAAGAACAAGAAGCACAGGTAGACAGAGCAAACAAAAGGTTTATGCGAACATACAGTAAAGTAAAGAAGGCTGTGTTCGCTCTTTTTTATGCATACAAAGATGAGGTCTTGGACACAACTGAAGATGACTTGGAAGACCTGATTCGCCTGGACAAAGAAATGACAGCTACATATGAAGCCTGTCGAGATCTGTGCCCGCCAGACAACGAGATGCGGCGCAAAGTCGACAGCGCTAAGCAAATGTGTTCAGACATGGCGAAAGCCTTGAAACAAATTGGAGAGAATCCAATGATGGCAGACAAGGAGAGAAAAAGCCTTCTCAAGACTACTTGGGGAATGAATTATTCCAGGTCTCTCTTTGGAAGCAAGTTAGACTATGAGTCTGATATTTCTGCCAAGTCTAAAGTCTCCATTCAGTCAAAGGTATCTGTAAGTGCACAGATTTCAGAATCTTCAACAGGCTCTTCAACAGGATCAAGTAATGCCTCAGAAAAGGCCAGGAAGCTGGCTGAATTGAGCGCTAAGCGAAAGTGTGCAGAACTTCACGCAAAGATAAGGAAATACAAGGTGGCCTTGGAAAGTTGTCATGAACAATTAGAAATAGCAGAAGAAGAGGAAAGAGTCCAAAGGTCAGATGACATCTCTTGTTGCAGTGACAAGCCTAGTAAAGGTTATCTGAATCCAGAGGCACCTGCTTTTTCTCCTGAGGCCAGATCACCAAGAGCTGAAGATTGCGCGAGCCAAGTAGAGTCACAGTTGGCCTTCATCGCCCAAACATTCTCAGATAGCGTCAGCAAATCAAGGCTGCCTGTCCACACACCTCCTGTGTTTGATGGTGACCCACTCAAGTTCATCAACTTTCGCAAAAGTTTTGTGACACTTGTTGAGAACAAGGGAATTCCACCATCAGACAAGCTGTATTATCTGCAGCAGTACCTTGCAGGAGAAGCCAGAGCGGCAGTAGAAGGTTGTTTTTTCGGAAGTGATAAAGCTGCCTACAACTGTGCATGGACCACGTTGGAAGAGCGGTTCGGACACCCCTTCACCATTCAACTCTCCTTGAGAAACAAGTTGAGAGACTGGCCCAAAGTAACAGGCAAAGATAAGAAAGGTCTTCAGGATTTCAGCGATTTCCTGAGCACCCTCAAAGAAGCTATCCCCTACGTGAAAGGTCTTGAAGTTTTGAACGATTGCGTCCAAATCCAGGAAACAGCAGCCAAGTTACCCGAGTATTGTAACACTAGGTGGACACGGCGTGTTACAGAAGACATAGATGTTGGAAAGGGCTACCCTTCGTTTCAAGAATTTGTCGACTTCGTAGCCAGAGAAGCCAGAGTGGCTAACAACCCTATATGCGTGGTCGCTCAAAACCAAGACAAGTTGCCAACCACGAATAGAGGAAACGAGTCTAGGGCAAAGACAAAACGAGCACCTGGCATTACTCATGCCACCAACACCAGTGCTGAAAAAGAAACCCCTAAAAGTGGAGCCAAAAATTCTCCAGTTTGCACCTACTGCGACAAAGATCACCTCATCTACAAGTGCAATGCTTTCAAAGAGTTGCCTTATGATGACAAAATACAAAGCATTCGAAGCAAGGCCCTTTGCTTCAAATGTCTCAGACGTGGCCACACATCAAAGAAGTGTCTAGTTAAGGTGTCCTGCAACACGTGCGAAGGCAAACACCAAACTCTGCTGCACTTAGACAAGAAGAAAGCAGACACGAAGCTTACAGAGTCAGAAGCCGACAAAGATGAAAACACATTTGAATCTATTTCAAACAAAACCAACCAAGATTACATGAAGAGTTATACTTCAATGATCGTACCTGTTTGGGTCAAGACAGGCCAAGCTGGCTCGCAAGAAGTATTAGTTTATGCACTGACTGATACCCAGAGCGACAGCTCCTATATCACAGAGGATCTGGCAGCTAAGCTGTGCATGCCACATGAAATAACAAGAATGAAGATAACAACTATGACATCTTCATCGGTGGTCTATTGTAAGAAGTTCTCAGACATCAAACTGAGAGGATACGACTCGACTGTCGAAGTCCGAGTCAAGTCGTGCTACACAAGGGACCACATCCCTCACAACAGGGAGCACATTCCTTCAAAGGTAGCGGCAAGTATGATGCCTCATTTGGCTCGAATAGCCCCCTTCATTCCTCCTATTCAAGACTGTGAAGTGGGACTGCTCATTGGATACTCCTGCCCACAAGCACTCAGACCGGTGGAGATAGTCTCCGGAAATCCCGAAGAAGCCTTTGCTGTGAAAACAGACTTGGGATGGAGCATTATTGGAGGCCCTTGTTATGAACAAGGCAACAATGGCGTATGCCATAGGATTGTCGCCAAAGAATTGACAGTGCCACCACCCTGTGAGATCCTGAAGGTTCTCGACCAAGATTTCAGCGACACCAAAGATGAAGCGAAGGAGCTAATCTGCCAGGCCACTGAAATATGCAAAAAGGGCAAAGTTAGACTCCATAAGTTCCTGTCGAACAGCATAGACGTCCTGGAATCTATACCACCTTCAGAAAGAGCCACTACCGTCTCCGAAACAAACTTGGAACTGGAACCTCTCCCGGTTGAGCGCACACTTGGAACAAGATGGGATGTTCAAAATGACTGCTTCAGGTTCAAGATAACACTACAGGATAAACCCAACACAAGAAGAGGCATCCTCTCTACAGTCATGTCAGTCTATGACCCAAATGGATTTGTTAGCCCTGTGGTGTTGCAAGGGAAAAAGATCCTGCAAGAACTGTGCAAGCAAAAGAAATCCTGGGACGAACCCGTCGAGCCTGTCATAATTGAACGGTGGGAGAACTGGAAAGACCAGTGCAAAAGGTTGTGCTCTTGCTGCCGGTTAAAGATTAGGTGACATTGTGAAAATCTTTATGTTGGCATGACTTTATAGTCTTCCATCATAAAGATTTTGGTGGGAGTGTAACGGCAGCAGCTGTGTTTGTTTGATCCATGTGAGAAACATGGCAATTCTTGTGACTGTTGCAATTTCCCCGCTATATACGTCAACAGTGACACCCTTTCTAGTATTTGACCTTTGGTTGTACAGCAATGCCCCCCAAAGATTTGTTTTGGCAGGTATATATATTCACAGCCTGGCTCTGTGTGCCAGGCAAAAGTTGTTTACTTTGTGTCTGGGGGAACCCCCAACCCGGAAATGACCTTTGACCTCTGGGGAATCCCTTGGGAACTCCCTGCCTTTTATTTATTTATTCCCTCCATATTTTCTTTTAAAACCTAGGTTTGGAAATTTATCCTTTGAGATTTAAGAATTATTGAAATAATTTGCCATCAAAAATGCATGAAGTGTAAGTATTATTCACAACAGGAATTAGACGATTTGAGACTTCCTGTCCAGCAGCATATGGCAACGGACACATTGAGCATGGCTGGCTAAGAACAAAATCCAAGCCATCCAGCGGTTTACCTCAGCCCAGGTAGGGTGAAACTGTCATAATGATGAAATAATCCCTCATAGCCAATTATCTACCCGATATTTTGTGGATTGTTTGAGAGATGATGATATTTTTGAAGTTTGTTGAAGTGTGACTAGACCATGTGACTGTCAGGGGTAATCCATTGCCTATGTAACTTTTCACCTAGTCTCCATGCATGTGCAAAAAACTGTAATAGTTGTGAAAAAGTAATTTTTGAAGCTTCATTTTGTGAATAGGGATGTATTTTTGACTTGAAGTAAATGCAGTATTATTCTGGTCAATCACTGCTGCAATTCCCGGCCTGCATGGCCTTTGGTAGTTTAGAAGTGCAAATCTGGCAATCCATTATTTACTGGATGCCTAGTTCTAGTCAGTTTTATTGTTATGTTTTTGAATTGACATCTTGACTTTAAATTAGCTGAAATACCAATTTACAAGGTATTTATTCCGGGCTATTAATTGCAGACAAGATGTGAGAGAGCCTGCAAGGAATTTCTGCCCTCGGAAGGCTGCAACCCGGCAAAGTGGTTAGTGAAATGTTTAACTCTGTTGAAGTTTAATGATGGTTGTTTGAATATGCACATGTTCAAAGAATAGAAACTTTTTGTGTGTTTCTAATATGAAAATCTGATGTGCACAAACCATACAATTTTAAATGTGGATTTGATAATCTGTTGTATTTGTTTACAGTAAATGCTGCATAATTTTTGCTGGTAGCTTTCTTGCAACAACTCAGTAAACCTAAAAAATCTACCAATTGAGATCATAAATGTTTACATTTGTGTGTATGCAGTATGATTTAATTTCTGTAATACTAGAATTTTGTGTCCACAGCTAAAATAATGTTTCTTGTGTTTGATATGTTTCAGTCTTTACGGTGTTTGATGCAATAAAGTCAAAAGCAAGGACATTAAAGATGTATCAAACATCAGTTATTGCACACCAAAATGCAGCTCATAATCCGGGGCCGGAACAGCCTTAGGGAAAAAGTGTCAAAAGTTGTAATTTATCATTTTTTTTAAAAATCTAAACTTACAGGAAAAAATTGCAAGAGATTATGAAAAAATTCATTTTCAAAACAAATGGAGAAAAATTGTTACATATTAAAGATTAAAAAAACTTCTCTGTTACTATTGTTTACAGGCCACCTTGTACTTACGACTCAAGTTGTTTTGATTTCATTTTAAGGATGTGGTTCCATAAAGATTTTTTTTTCTCTAAAAACTGCTTGAAATGTCTCTTAATTAAAAAAAATACATTGCATGGCTATTGTTTGTGATAAAACAAATGTAACACTATATAACCATAATGAAAGTTTTTTTAATCATTATTTTTCTTGTTCCTGAGCATGAGATATTTCCCAACTGCTTGTCATGAACTGGGTATGATGTTCCAAGCCCAGTTCCATGATGCTGTGGCTGCACGCTCTTTTGTGTATTTTTTACTCCCCATTTTCCTTCAGGCGCTCTCAGGGAGCCTTGGGGTCCTGCTCGGCTCTTTGACAGCTCACAGCCATGCCTTCCCATCCTGTCAGTGATACCAGCTGTTGGTCATTATCAGTTGTTTCACGCACGCACATACACACATATTTGCCTGCCCACATTCACCCTGCACTCACTCATGCACGCTCTTACACACATATATACATGCGCACAGACATTCACACACCTGTTTTCACTTTCTCCTGCCCATGCATTCCTGTGCTCTCGCGCTCTCTCTCCACACCGACATGCACTCAGCCCATTAGTTGTAGTATTTAAGATCTGGGTTCGCTGTTGTGCATTGTCAGGTGATCGTTGTTTAAACTGAGTGTATAAACTGACTGTCAGATCACCGTTTTGTTTCCTTGCTCTGTGGACTTCACAGATTGCCTTGGACTGCTCCAGCCAGTAAGTTTATCTTTTTCTCTTCCTGCTGTCAGCTATTCTGCAGCGGCCCGGGGCTCCTATTCGCTGTTCAGCTTTCCTGCAGTGCCTTGGGTTTCCTCTGAGCTGTTCAGCCTTCCTGCAGCTCTCTTTTCCCCGTCTGTGCTGTCGAGCACCCTAGCGGTATCCCTGTTCTCCCTTTGCAATCTGTTTATTGTTTACTGGACTGTAAATCATTTTTGTGCACAATAAAATACACACAACGTTCTCCTGCATGTGGGTTTTAATTCTTCCTGCCTTAAACAGGCAGGAATTCATGACACTGCTTATGTCTAAAATAAAAAGAAGACTCTTCAAAGTTTGTGTACATTGCAGTTGTAAAATCCCCAAAATGTTTTTCATTTTTTATGCAACTTTATATGTGCAAATATGTTAGTATTACATATACAATAAGTTGGGTGCATAAAAGTAAGTTTGAAGGGAATAAAAGTATTTTTTTTTCTATGCATTTTACACTCCAAGCAATTAAGATTTATATACTATCCCTGAATAAAATTTGCTTTTTTCCCTGCTCAAAAAATTTTACTGTCATAAATCTGCAACGCACCAAGAAAAAAATTTGACTTTCCCTCTCTCATAAATTTGTGACTCCTGCACTCGCTTCACATAAATTTGCAACTTTTTCCTCCCTCCCCTAAAGTTACTTTTTTCTCCTGCAGCTTAAGATTTTCTTCTCAGCTAAAAACAATCTTTTTCCCACAATTGTTAATTCTTTCTGCGTGCATAATAATAAGAACGATAGAGATAATAATAACAAATGCCCAGCTCTCTTTTCTTTATTCAACACTACCTTCATGTTGACTCTTCAGTGAAAATGAAATTGACAAGTATTTGTGTCTTTTCTATCCAACTATTTTCCTGCTCGTGCTGGAAAACAAAGCTGAAGTAAGGAGTGGGCTAAAAACAAAACAATGGGACAAAAGAGGCCTGAGTGAGTGTGTGTGTGTGTGGGAGACACTCTCTGAACATCTGTTATGGTCTGTAGTTACTAAAATTACTGATTAGAGAGGCTTTCAGAAAACGTGTTATCGATCCATGCCAGGATTGCTGTGTTTCTTCTGATAATGACACGACAGACTATGGTCCCTTTAACATGCCCTACAAACACACATGATGTGAACTGATTTAAAGTATTCAGCCTCCTTGGCATTCTGATCATTCTGTTGCATTACAACCTAGAATTACAATGGATTTCTGGGGTGTTTGCATCATTAGATTTACACAACATTACTACAACCTTTAAGATGCAAAATGTATGTTTTCTTTAGTGAAATGTGAAATAAGAGGGAAAAAAAACTGAAATCTGTGCTTGCATTCAACCCCTAAAGTCAATACTTTGTAGAGGCACCTTACAGCTGAAAGTCTCTTGGAGGTATGTCTCTTTGAGCTCGGCCCATCCAGCGACTGGAATTTTTTTCCCCTTCACTGCAAAACTGCACCAGGTCCTTCAAGATGGATGAGTTTCACTTGTGTATAGCAATCTTTAAATCATACCACATATTCTCAATTGGATTAAGGTCTGGACCATTCCACAATATTTAACTTGTGGAGCCCATAATTATAACTTATGTGGCTCACATGTGGATGGCTGAATTCAGCCAAGAGAGACTTTGAGCTAGCCATGTGAATTGACTTCACACCTCAAGAGGAAGATGTGACTGCACCCCCTGGGGACTCAGGAGAGAGGAGAAGATTACCCGGCCTGACCTTTTGGGGGTCAGAGAGGAGAACAGAAGGACTCTGGGTGTTCTATTACAGATGAGAGGATGTAACTGAGTACTGTGACTTTTGTGTGATGTATTGTTCGAGATAAGTGTATAAATGTATGTGTGTGGCTGCGTCCTGTCTCTTTTCACTCCGATCGAGAGAGGACGTAGGATGAAAGGGAATTAAAGCAGATACTGGAAAATCATCCAGTTTCCTCAATTCTTGACTCCTACAATTGGTGACCTACGCATGAATCTGAGCACGCCGAGGCTGGAGGACAGCCTCGCGATCGATATGGAAGAGCTGGGAGACAGCCACTCAGACCCGGATTCACCGGGGAATGCCAGCAGGGGCACAAAACTGATTAAGCTCCCCGAGTTCTGGCAAAACGACCCGCACTCGTGGTTCCAGCATGTGGAGTCGCGGTTCCTGCTCGGGGGAGTTTCAGCGGATGACATTAAATTCCATAATGTCATCGCGACGCTCGACAGCCGCACGGCTCGGTGTGTGCGGAGCCTGGTGCAGCAACCACCCGCTGCCGGCAAATACGACGCGCTGAAAGCCACCCTCATCAGGAGCTTCGTGCCGTCGGCGGAGGCAAGAGCCAGGCAGCTACTGGACCTGCGCGACAGAGATGGACGCAGGCCGACGGTCCTCATGGAGGACATGCTACAGATGATCGGGACGGACAACGACGCGTTCCTTTTCAAGCATATTTTCCTGAGAACCCTCCCAGCGCACACGAGAGGTTCCCTGTCCAGCAGACGGTGTGTGAACCAGCAGGACTTCCGCGAGCTGGCCCAGGAGGCGGAGCAGCTCCTCAACGCCTGCGACGAGCAAGAGACCTCCGTGGCAGCGGCAGACTTTGGCACGACGGCCGGGGGCAGTGTGGAGCCAGAGGCAGCAGATCCCACCCCAGCGACGACGGCAGCGACGAGATCCCGAGCCAGGAGGCATGACAACCCCTGCTATTACCACTGTCGCTTCGCCGAGAAAGCGCACAGATGCATCCCGCCGTGCAGTTTCAAAAGGCGGGGAAACGACCGGGCCGGGAGTCGTTAGCAGCTTCCACTCTCGGCGAACGGACCAAGCTGCTTTATTTGACAAATGCGGGCTCCGGGCGGCAATTCCTCGTGGACACCGGAGCCCAGAGGAGCTTCATCACTGCAACTTATGCAGATCGGGTGGCTGGACCCTGCGGAGACGGAGCAACAGCGGCCAACGGCTCCAGCATCAAGACTTACGGAGAGAGAACCTTGTCTCTGTCCTTCCACGGCCGCGCTTACGAGTGGACCTTCATCGTAGCGGCAGTGAGCTTCAATATGTTAGGTGCTGATTTTCTGTGTTCACATGGTTTGTTAGGCGATCTGGCCAACAAACGCCTAATAAATGCACTCTCTTTCTGTTCTATCCCTTGTGCAGCTCGGGTGTGCCCGCCACCAGTACAGACCAACGTCGCCGCAGCAGGTGGTAAGTTTCACACCCTTCTACACCAGTTTCCGGCACTCACAGTTCCCACTTTTTCAGCTAAGGTGGCGAAACATGGGGTGGAGCACTTCATAACCACGAGTGGCCCACCAGTTTTTGCTAAAGCTCGGCGCTTGGATGCAGCTAAGCTCTCCGTGGCACAGGAGGAGTTCGCCAACCTGGAAAGGTTGGGCATAATTCACCGCTCGAAGTCCGCTTGGGCTTCCCCCCTGCATATGGTGCCTAAAGCTGACGGCTCGTGGAGACCTTGCGGTGATTATCGCAGGTTGAACAATGCTACAGCTCAGGATCGCTACCCGATCCCGCATATCCAGGATTTCTCAGTGCACCTGGCAAAAGCGCGCATTTTTTCTAAAATAGACCTGGTCCGCGGTTATCATCAGGTCCCGGTTCGACCAGAGGATATTCCCAAAACAGCGGTAATAACCCCGTTCGGACTTTTTGAGTTTTTACGCATGCCTTTTGGCCTTAAAGGCGCCGCGCAAACCTTTCAACGGATGATGGACGCAGTGCTGCGCGACCTTCCGTTTGTTTTTGTCTACTTGGACGATATTTTAGTAGCCAGCGCCTCAGAGGAGGAACACGAGAAACACCTCACTACAGTCTTTCAAAAGTTGGAAGCACACGGGTTGATAATCAACCCGGCCAAGTGCCAGTTTGGCACAGCGCAAATTGATTTTCTGGGGCACCGTGTCTCACCAGAGGGAGCAGTTCCTCTGCCAGCAAAAGTGCGCGCGGTGGCTGAGTTTCCCCAGCCACAGACAGTGAAAGCGTTGCAGGAATTTTTGGGGATGGTGAATTTTTATAACCGTTTCATACCCCGCGCAGCACAACTCATGCAGCCGTTATACACCGCGCTTAAAAAACAGAAGCCTGCCAGTGTGATCGAGTGGTCCCCGGAGCGGAAGCGCGCGTTCACAGCGGTAAAAAAAGCACTCGCTGACGCAGCACTGCTGGCGCACCCAGACCCGGCAGCTCGCATAGCGCTAACCACAGACGCGTCAGAGGTAGCGATAGGGGCCGTGGTAGAGCAGCAGGTCGCCGGAATTTGGCAACCTCTCGCCTTTTTCAGCAGGTCCCTGCGCGAGCCCGAGCGGAAATACAGCGCATTTGACAGGGAACTCCTGGCGCTCCACTTAGCCATTTGACATTTCCAGTTCTGGCTGGAAGGGCGGCGTTTCACCGCGTTTGTCGACCACAAACCGCTCACTTTTGCGATGTCCAAAACTTCAGAACCGTGGTCAGGGCGGCAGCAGAGACAGCTGGCCGCAATTTCTGAATTTACCACCGATATTCAGCACGTAGCCGGTAAAATCAATGTGGTGGCAGACTGTCTGTCACGCGCAGTAACAGTACCCGTCCGCGTGGAAACGGATTGCGCGGCCGCTTACCCAGAGCGCGGTAACAGCGCGGACACGCGCGCGGCTCCGGTCCACGTGGGAATAGATTATGCAGCCATGGCGGCGGAGCAGAGTGAGGACGCGGACGTGCGCGCGCTCCTGTCTGGAGCCAGGGTTAAGGCTGGAACGCAAAAATCTACAAACCGGTTTCCCCCCGCTTATCTGCGATGTATCCACAGGGCGACCCCGCCTGGTGGTGCCAGCCGCGTGGCGCCGTCGCGTTTTTGATGCCGTGCACTCCCTAGCGCACCCAGGGGTGCGCGCTTCGGTGAAAATGGTGGCGGAGAAGTTTGTTTGGCCGAGCCTGCGCAAGCACGTGAAAGAGTGGGCTAAGGCCTGCATGGCTTGCCAGCGGGCTAAAATTCACAGGCACACTAAAGCGCCCTTAGAACCGTTCCACATTCCGGCTAAAAGGTTCGATCACGTGCACGTGGACCTCGTGGGCCCCCTACCCACATCACAAGGGTTCACGCACATCTTGACGATGGTAGACCGAACCAGTCGTTGGCCGGAAGTGGTCCCGTTAACATCGACCACAGCGGCAGAGGTGGCACGTGCTTTTTTAACAGCCTGGGTAGCGCGGTTCGGGGTCCCGTCAGATATTACGTCTGATAGGGGGCCTCAATTTGCGTCGGAACTGTGGTCAGCAGTGGCCAGCGGCTTAGGAGCGGCGATACATCGCACAACCGCTTATCATCCCCAGGCCAACGGTTTATGCGAGCGTTTTCACAGGTCTTTGAAGGCAGCTCTCAGAGCGTCACTGACGGACACAGATTGGGTAAACAAACTGCCATGGGTTTTATTGGGGTTGCGTTCGGCACCCAAAGAGGATCTAGATGCCTCACCAGCAGAATTGGTCTTTGCACAACCGCTCAGGCTGCCAGGCGAGTTTTTACCCGACCACACGGCACCAGGGCCCTCCCCGATCCGGGGGTCTCTGAGTAACACGGGAGCAGAAATGCTCCCGGGCCCCGCTCATCACTCTTTCCCGCGTGTGTTCGTGCCCCAGGCTTTACGAGACGCAGAGTTTGTTTTTGTCAGGCACGATGCGCAGCAGCATAGCCTCCGCCCACCTTATGACGGTCCATTTCGAGTGCTGGAAACCGGGGAGAAATATTTTGTGCTAGATTTGGGGGGCAGGAGGGAGACGATCAGTATCGATAGATTAAAACCTGCTTTTGTGTTGCATAACGAGTCTGTACGGCCGGCGGGCGCGCCTCGACGCGGCAGGCCTCCGAAGGGGCGGCCCCGGGACCCCCCATGGGGGGCAAATAACCCTTCTCCCCCTCACTCCACAGATGCACAGCAGGACGGCCCAACACAGACCAGGAGACCTGCATACAGCAGATTCGGGAGAAGATTGAAACCTAAGCTGCATGCAGAATGATGTGTTTTTTGATCAGGTTGTTTAGGTTGCTGTGAGATTCTGTTGGGGGGGTGACGTGCTGTATGACTGTATGTGTGTGTGTGCCCAGTATTTCGCGTGGAAGGGGGGAGTGATGTGGAGCCCATAATTATAACTTATGTGGCTCACATGTGGATGGCTGAATTCAGCCAAGAGAGACTTTGAGCTAGCCATGTGTATTGACTTCACACCTCAAGAGGAAGATGTGTCTGCACCCCCTGGGGACTCAGGAGAGAGGAGAAGATTACCCGGCCTGACCTTTTGGGGGTCAGAGAGGAGAACAGAAGGACTCTGGGTGTTCTATTACAGATGAGAGGATGTAACTGAGTATTGTGACTTTTGTGTGATGTATTGTTCGAGATAAGTGTATAAATGTATGTGTGTGACTGCGTCCTGTCTCTTTTCACTTCGATCGAGAGAGGACGTAGGATGAATGGGAATTAAAGCAGATACTGGAAAAATCATCCAGTTTCCTCAATTCTTGACTCCTACAAACTGCTTCTCTAAAACCACTAGAGTGTTGCTTTAGCAACATGTTTACGTCCATCATCCTGATGGAAGGAGAACCTCTTACCCTGTCAAAAATGCCTGGAAGACCCTAACAGGTTTGTCTCAATAATTTCTCTGTATATAACACCATCCCTCTTTCCTTCAGTTCTGGCCAGTCTCCCAGTCCCTACCAATATACTGTGGTGACCCAGCACAATGCAGACCGATACTAATTCACACTCAGCAGGGCTGGAGGAAACGGAAGACAATTTGCATACAGACGACAATGCACAGACGGACAAAGAGCCACAGGAGGCAGTCAGACGGGATTGTATGCATGTGTCCTCGAGCCAACCAATGTCATGCTAATCATGTGTATTGACTGTTATGCTAATGTGTCATGCATTCTCTCTTCCTGTATCACTGTATAAAAGAGCTTGTGACATGTCTCAGGAGAAAGTAGAGCACAGTAGCGCACTGAGCTACGATGTGTGTCTCAGTATGATGGAGGAAATAAAACCTTGCAACCTTCCAGCTCATCACATCTTGCCTGATCTTATTCCTCCACAACACAGTATTTAAAAATAATCATCTTGACAGCATGATGTTGCCACCACCATACTTCACTGTGGTGTTCCCAATGTGATAGACGGACTGCTCCCATAGCCAAAAAGGTCCATGACCAGACCAGGTCTCATTTGACTAGAGTACCTTCTTCCATATGTTTCGTGAGTCTCCAATGTGCATTTTGAGCTGCTCAGTGGCCACAGGTCAATCTGTGGTTGTACTGGGCAAGCTCCCAGGTGTGAGTGTGAACAGGGTGTCCTTGAAAAAGAGAGGTTGCCTCTCAGTGGAACTCCCCTGTATAAATAAAGGCAAAATAAGGCTGCGTGTCCACCAAACGCGTTTTTTGTTGCCTGACCGCCCTGAGCATTTTTTTTTTTTCAGTGTTTGTGCGTGGCGCTCTAGGAAAAAAAAGTCTGTGCCCTGTATCCCAACAACAGCCTGTCACTCTCAGCTCAGCACTTCCGCTTTTCCTACTGTAAGATTTTCTACTGATTTTTTAATAGCAGTCTCTAAATAACAATGGACAGGAAACGTTTTCTAGCAGCTCTGGATGTAAAATATGATGACACGGAAAGCAGGAGCCTGAGTACAGACTAGTACCAGCGTCCTATGTCCCGCCCACGCAGCAGTTCTGATTGGCTGCTTAAGGTCTGACAATGAAGAGCTCAGCTGCAGTCTCTGAAAAGTTGAACTTTTTTCAACTCTGAGCACCCTGAGCGGCGCGTCAAAAAACGGCCACCGCCGAGAATGTTTCAGCGCGGAGGGCACTCAGCACTGTAAACGCGGGCCCACGTAGAGAATGAATGGAAAATAGTCAACCAAAGCGGAAAAAACGTGTTTGGTGGACACGCAGCCTAATTTTTTAAAAAAATTCCAAACATTCTACCTTATTTTATTTTTTCTCCTGGTCACTCTTCAATAAAGCATCACAGCTCTGTCGTGTGTATGGTTTATAGTGGTCCTATGGACAGATACTCCAATCTCCACTCCTTCAAGGTTAGGTCTTTGGCCTCTTGGTTGCTTATCTGATTAATGCCCTCCTTGCTCGAGTTTTACTATAGTGGCATAATCTTTCAATTTTTTAAATAATATATTTTCCAATTATGGGTAACCCCCACAACAGCCACGGACAAGCAGAGCACTCAGCGGGAGCAACTGACATAGCAGTGTGATCTATGGACTGATAACAATATGTAGATGTGCCTTGTAACCTCTTTTGTCCTACAGCTCCGGAGCAGAGGTGAATTCCGGCCAGTAATCTTCCTGTTGTTATGTATGACTCAAATGCAAACGTTCATGCTTCCTGCTCTCACTGTGATGCAAATGTCCCATGCCTTTCATGTATTGTCTGTAACTGGGTATAAAAACTGCATTGCTCTGTAACTCCCTCTCTCTCTCTCACTGCTCATCTGACTGCATGCATTGCCTGTATCTGCTGAGGAGAGCTTCCGGGTTTGCTCCGGCGCGCATGCACGGCGCTGGAGTGAGTTCTCGTGATGGCGGTATGATTAATAAAATCCCTCAAAAACTCTCAGTTCGCCGCTTATTATTTCATGCCGCCACATTGGTGACCCCGAGAAAGAACACGCTGACGACGAACGATGCAGCCCCGGCGGTGACTCTCCGACGACAAGCGAACGCAGCAGCCTGATGCAAATGATCTGCCCTCCCTTCTGCTACAGGGAGACCTCGACGCAGAGCCACCACCAGGCGAAACTCTCCGGAGATCACCCACGACCGGGAAAGCTGCAGAAAGCTTCATGGTGAGATCTGCAAGCCTGAGATCTGCACATCCACGCTGGGACCGGCCGCTCTCACAGCTCCTCCACACGAGAGCGCACGCACCTCGTCCTCTCTCCGCGACGGCGACCTCCAGGGCCGACGGAGAACGCAGCGCGTGGACCTGAACGCACCATGACCCGGCACTAACTACAGCAACAGCCAAGACAGGGAGGACCATTGGCGCCGACTGCGCTGATCTCCAGCAAGCTCCCTGACCCTGACTCGCCTCTACAGCGGTCCTGCCATGCACTGAACCCCGCACGTACACCGGGGGGTTCCGAGGACAGCGCACCACGCACGGGACAATACCGGCTCCACACAGACCGCCATCGTCCTTCGCCGCTGCACACAGAACCTTCAGGGCTGCTCACACACCTGAAGCACGCACGCAGCTCACTCACAGGATTTTCTAATGGTCTCAGCCACGGCGCACAAGGGAATTCAGCCGTCAGCTTTCCCCGAGGACTTTAGGGCTGCGCGCGCACCTAAAGTCAACACGCCAAGTCCCTCACTGCTGCAGCTCCTTTTTTTCTTCATGGCCGCGAGAGGAGTCAGAGACAAATTTTTCTTCTTACAGCTGCTGTGGACCTCCGCACGTTCAACGGGACAGCCCCTCAACATTGCGGATCCACAGGCAATTTTTGCGCGGCCCAGACAATTTCGCCGTCCCGGGCCGGCACTTGCTACCCCCACCCTCCCTCCCTCCACCGCCGCCTGCAGCGAGCTTCCAAAGCCGGACTATCGAGGCCTCAGCTTCCCGCTGAGCCCTCTGGGGGGGAGTGTATGGGTAACCCCCACAACAGCCACGGACAAGCAGAGCGCTCAGCGGGAGCAATTGACATAGCAGTGTGATCTATGGACTGATAACAATATGTAGATGTGCCTTGTAACCTCCTTTGTCCTACAGCTCCGGAGCAGAGGCGAATTCCGGCCAGTAATCTTCCTGTTGTTATGTATGACTCAAATGCAAACGTTCATGCTTCCTGCTCTCACTGTGATGCAAATGTCCCATGCCTTTCATGTATTGTCTGTAACTGGGTATAAAAACTGCATTGCTCTGTAACTCCCTCTCTCTCTGACCACTGCTTCTGACGACACGCATTCTGTGTCTCCTCAGGAGAGCCTGAGGACCTGCTCCAGCCCGCCTGTACAGGGCTGGAGTGAGTTCTATGATGGCGGGATGAATGATAATAAACTCCCTCAAAAACTCTCAGTTCGCCGCTTATTATTTCATGCCGCCACACAATAAAAGATTTATTAGTACTCAGTGGGATGTTCAAAGTTTGGGATATTGTTTTTATATCCCAACCCCGATCTCACAGATACACATTCACTTTTGGAAGCAGCCCAGTTACAACCACAGACTGACCTGTGGCCACTGAGCAGCTCCACTGGAGCAGTTGGGTTTAAGCACCTTGCTCAAGGGCACCACAGTGGGGTAAAGAAGGGTGGGACAAACACTGCTATGTTATCTGTCCCACCGAGAGCTGATCCTGCCAGTGCAGGGATTGAACCAACAACCCCCTGGTCACCAGTCCACATCCCTAACCATTAGGCCACCACTGCCATGATGGTGGACAGGGTGAACACATGATAAATGTGTTCACCCTGTCTGAATGTTTGCATTTATTACAGTCATCAGGAACCTGAAGGACCCTGCAGTGTGAGGACCAAATACGGGTCAAAAGTGTTTCTTGAATGTTAAACGTCTCCTGCTCCATATTTTTGTTGTGGTGCAGAGAGGCTTTAGGGTGAGATTATTGATGGATGGGCCTGCTGCCTGCTCACACTCTGTTAGATTTATGGCTGCATGCTTCCTTGTTCTGTACAGTAATCCATTTAGAGGACACTGCATCATTTCTGACAGCTGAATTAGGCTTCTGTATGATTGCCCACCTTTGTTTATTAGAGCACAAAGGGCTGCAACACCAAATCCTGCACAAAGGCCAATGACATTTTTCCTAATAAGAGCTAGTTATGTTTCTGTCAGTCTGCATGTTGGAGGAGAGAAGTGGACACGAGTCTGTTCCACAGGTGAAATTAAACTTTTGGCTCAACTTGTTTACAATTTAGACTCATGTTTATGTTACTAGAAGACACAAAGAATTAGTTTTAAGTTGAAATTTCACAGATGGTTTTAAATATGGAAGCACTTTAGCCTTAGTGTGCAAAATCACAAGAAAAATGTTGCAAAGTTATGAGGAAGAAAATACAGACTCTACAGGGAAAAAATGTGAAATTATAAGAAAAAAATTGCTAATTTACAAAAAATGTTGAAAAGTTACAGGAAACAATGTAGATTTTTGAACAAAAAATGAAAAATTACGTGGAAAAGTGATGACAAAAATGTTACATTTTTGTAAGAAAAATTTCATGACTATCAGGAAAAAAAGGTATAAATAATAAAGGTAAAAAGTTGTATGATAACAGTTGCAAATCTACAAAAAAATTGCAAATTAACAAAAAGTTGGAACATTTTGAGAAGTAACAAATTTACTGGAACAAAACTCACAATTTTACTGAAAAAAAATGTGATTTTCCAAGTGAAAAATTGTGAGATAAAGTGGCAACATTTATGAGAAAAAAATGTAGATACACTTAAGAAAAAAACTTACAAACTCAGTTATATACTGTATAAGTCACATTAATAAGTGAATTAAGGGAAAAAAGTTTAAAGAGAAAAAAGTACCAAAATGTATGCAAAAAGCTTCAAATAAGATAAAAGCTGCAATTATAGAGAGAAAAACCGTTCAGTGCATCTGGAAAGTATTCACAGTGCTTCCCTTTGTCCACATTTTGTTATGTTATGGCCTTATTCCAAAATGGAATAAATCCATTTTTTCCTCAAAATTCTACACACAATACCCCATAATGACATGAAAAGTTATTTTTTTTTTTAGATTTTTGCAAATGTATTAAAAATAAAAAAAAAACCTAAGAAATCACATTACATAAGTATTCACAGCCTTTGCTCAATACTTTGTTGATGCATCTTTGGCAGCAATTACAGCCTCAAGTCTTTTTGAATATGATGCCACAAGCTTGGCACACCTATCTTTGGGCAGTTTCTCCCATTCCTCTTTGCAGCACCTCTCAAGCTCCATCAGGTTGGATGGGAAGCGTTGGCGCACAGCCATTTTCAGATCTCTCCAGAGATGTTCAATTGGATTCAAGTCTGGGCTCTGGCTGGGCCACGCAAGGACATTCACAGAGTTGTCCTGAAGCCACTCCTTTGATATCTTGGCTGTGTGCTAAGGGTTGCTGTCCTGCTGAAAGATGAACTGTCGCCCAGTCTGAGGCCAAGAGTGCTCTGGAGCAGGTTTTCATCCAGGATGTCTCTGTACATTGCTGCATTCATCTTTCCCTCTGTCATGACTAGTCTCCTAGTTCTTGCCGCTGAAAAATATCCCCACAGCATGATGCTGCCATCACCATGCTTCACTGTAGGGATGGCATTGACCTGGTTTCCTCCAAACATGATGCCTGGCATTCATGCCAAAGAGTTCAATCTTTGTTTTATCAGACCAGGGAATTTTGTTTCTCATGGTCTGAGAGTCCTTCAGGTGCCTTTTGGCAAACTCCAGGTGGGCTGCCATGTGCCTTTTACTAAGGAGTGGCTTCCGTCTGGCCACTCTACCATACATGTCTGATTGGTGGATTGCTGCAGAGATGGTTGTCCTTCTGGAAGGTTCTCCTCTCTCCACAGAAGAACGCTAGAGCTCTGACAGAGTGACCATTGGGTTCTTGGTCACCTCCCTGACTAAGGTCCTTCACCCTCAATCACTTAGCTTAGACAGCTGGCCAGCTCTAGGAAGAGTTCTGGTGGTTCTGAACTTCTTCAATTTACAGATGATGGAGGCCACTGTGCTCATTGGGACCTTCAAAGCAGCAGAAATGTTTCTGTACCCTTCCCTAGATTTGTGCCTCGAGACAATCCTGTCTCAGCGGCCTACAGACAGGTCCTTTGACTTCATGCTTGGTTTGTGCTCTGACATGCACTGTCAACTGTGGGACCTTACATAGACAGGTGTGTGGCTTTCCAAATCATGTCCAATCAACTGAATTTACCACAGGTGGATTCCAATTAAGCTGCAGAAACATCTCAAGGATGATCAGCGGAAACAGGATCCACTTGAGCTCAATTCTGAGCTTCATGGCAAAGGCTGTGAATACTTATGTACATGTGATTTCTTAGTTTTTTATTTTTAATAAATTTGCAAAAATCTAAAAAAACAAAACAAAACTTTTTTCATGTTGTCATTATGGGGTATTGTGTGTAGAATTTTGAGGAAAAAAAATGAATTTAATCCATTTTGGAGTAAGGCACAGGGATTTCAAGCTCATTCCATTCCGGGACAAGACCTGCATGTTTTACCCTCACCCAGTGTCTTCCACACGGTGGAAGTAAAATGTGCAGGGTCATGGCCTACAATGGATTGAGTCTGACACCCCTGCTGTAACATAACAAAATGTGGATAAAATGAAGCGCTGTGAATACTTTCTGGATGCACTGTATACATTTATGAGAAAATAAATGCAAATTTATAAGAATTTACAGTGAAAAAACTGAAGACAAAAAGGTGAAAAATAGGGAGAAAAATCAAAGATTGTCCAGAAAATAGTAAATGTACTTAAAAACCAGTAGCTCATTCCAGCCTGATAAAATCACCGGAAGTGCTCACCTCTCCTGATCCACTTGTGGAGAATGTCTGGGAGGCAAACAGAGGTACAGTATGAGGAAAAAACATCTAAAGTGAAAAAGTTGCAATACTGTGTGGAAAATTTCTGCAAAAAAAAGAGCAAATACAGTAACGACAAACAAAGTACTTAATTTTGGCGGGGGGAAAAAAAACTATTTTCAAAGAAATAAAGTATCAATTTCACAAAAACAGTTGTGTAAAATCACAAATTTATGAGGAAAAAGTCACATATTTATGATGTATATGTTTAACATTAAATATGACTTTTGTCTTTTATTTTACCAGAAATTGTTGAAAAAATGGCTGTTTTTATCATAAAGGTTCCTGTAGCCAATGTCAAACCCTGATTATAGCACACTGGCCAATATCCACTTTTGCCTCTTTTCTGTGGAAAAATTCCAAATCACGGTTTGTGAATAGTGAGCCAATATGAAGCTCGTCTAGTTTAGTCTGACAGATTCCTCATTCACTGAGCTGATAGTGCGCCTGTGAAGTATGAGCAGAGTTGATGGATTTCCAGGAGGAGAACCACATTTATTGTTGCAGACGTTTCTTCTCATAATGGCAGTAGCACATTGGAAAAATAATCTTTCTTAATTTTCCTCCACACATGTCAGAAGTGTTCAGTACGTGACAAAACTCCTCATACTGAAATGGGAAAATCGCACAGTAAGAAACGGGTAAACAGACAAAAGCATGGTCTCTTCTAAAAGTCTGAGAAAATCCACTTCACATCTGCCCTCCTCCATCTTTCCTGTGCTTCTTCTTCTTCTTCTTTTTCTTCTTGGCTCCCTCGCTCTCGGGCTGTGTTTTGCTCTTTTTAGCTGGGCTGGGTTGTGTCTCTCCTTCTGCGGGTCTTTTCTGCTTATTTTTCTTATTTTTCTTTTTACTTCCTTTCTCTGTCGCCGCCGTGTCTGTGGAGGTCGACTTGTCTCCCGCCGGCTCCAAAACAGGCTTGTTACGTTTTTTGCGTTTTTTGGTTTCGGGCAGGAAACCTTTCTTCTTCGCTGGCGCTGCTTCTTGGTTGACCTCCATGTCCTTGTCGAGCTTTGTCTTTTCAACTTTGGGTTTCCTGCCAAAGTAAAAGGACAAGTGTTAAAATCAACATTAAATTAAAAAAAAAACAGCAATATTCCTGTGTGAAGAATTGCTTTAGATCAACACAGAAGCTTTGTCCTCCAGATGTTCATAAATAAATTCATAAATACTGTTAGACTGGATATTAATTGCTATGTTTGGAAATATTTTACTTAGCTTCTGTTCGGACCAATGTAGACAATGTATTACTATGAATTGCTGAAGGCCGTGTCTTGCGCAGATTGAGGTTTTACGTATTTGTTCTAAAGCCGTCTTCCACTCTCCATCACGAATCTCCACACGCAGGTCATCCTGCCATGCCAATTTTAGATGCTTCATGTTGATTGCACTTTTCAAATTAGTAAGCTCCTTATAAACTTTAGAAATACTTTCTATCTTGTGGGGATCTTGTAATAATAAAATGTCCATAGGGTGTTGGTTTGGGAAATTAGGAAATGAAGGATTATTTTGCCTGACAAAGTTTCACGCCTGCAAGTACTTAAAAATCGTGATCTAGGCATATTAAATTTATTTTGAAGTTGTTCCGAAGAGGGGAATTCCTTATCAATGAATAAGTCTAAGAAATTATTGTTTCCTTTTCCAATCCAATCATCAAAATTTGTATTCTTAAAAGAGGGAGCAAATAAATGGTTCTTTGTTAAAGGGCTTAGAAGAGAGCAGGTTTGCCAGCCATAAACCTTTCGGATCTGAGACCAAATTTTTAATGTATGAATTACAACAGGATTGTCTAATGAAACCGGGTATTCAACAGGAAGAGCTGAAAATACAAAAGCTGAGAGGGAGGAAGGGGAGCAACAAGCTTTCTCCACATCCAGCCACACTGGAGCTTGTTCTTGTAGCCAAAAGGCCATCATTTTAATATTACATGCCCAGTAAAACATTTGAAAATTTGGAAGACCCATGTCTCCCTCTGATTTGGACTTGGATCTAGATCCGGTGCCTCTGGATGGAATATCCAAATTAGCAAAAAACTTCAAGCAAACCCATATCTTTTAGTGATTCTGATGTATATAGTTTAGTATAAAACTGTTTAAATTCTTTATTAATCTCCAACTCATCATTAGTTACGTTTCCAGAGCCTGTGTGTATTTTGGTTATAAATTGTTATGTTTCAGATACTCTTATCAGATGTGCTAGATACTTACCTATTTTCTCTCTATATTCAGAATATTTTTGCCTAGACCGATTTATCATTTCTGTAGTCTCCAATGTGGAGAGAAGACTAAACTCTGTTTGTAAAGATATTCTCTCTGCAAGTAACTCAGGATTGGGAGTGACAGCATGCTGGCCATCATCTTCTGTAAATCTCTGTGCAATTTCTTGTTTTTTATTATGCTTTTTATAATTCAATTGCGCATTATAAGATATAATTTGGCCTCTAATATAGGCTTTTAATGCCTTCCACAATGTACCCTTAGAAACATCTGGCATATTATTATTTTGCATATAAAAAGCAATTTGAATAAATTCAATGAATGTTTCATTAGCAAGCAGACTATTGCTCATTCGCCAGGTCCTGTGTGAATGTTTATTAAGAAAACTCAATTGCATTTTTAATGGGGCATGATCCGACAAGACTATAGCATCATAATCAATCTACTTCACTGCTGAAAGTAATCTGTAGTAGGGAGTGATTTCAGTCAGAACTGTAGTTTAAGGTGTGTTCACACCTAATGCAAGTAAATTTAGTCATGTGACACGAGTACATGTTAACTCAATGTATTTAGTTCACACTGAGTTAATATGTACTCGCATTGTGCAACTAAATTTGCTCATGTTTGGTCTGAACACACCTTCATAGAAATGCCCCTATTCTGTGGTATCATACTTTAGACAGCTCTTTTTATGCACTTCTTCAACATGTTGACACAGGTCACAGAGGTCTCCATGAAAATTCTTACTCAACCAAGTGGGGAAGCAGAACACCTCAGGTTTTAAATATCACAGCACCAGTTTACACCCAGATTAGACACCCTTCTTCAGTAACCCATTTCAACGCATGTTTCTTTAAATGCTATTGAACCACAGTTCACCACAAACTCCCTCAGGGTTTCCTCTGGTAACATTTCCGGGTGGCGGCGCGTCATGCTTGAAATTATGCCGCCACGCTACGAGGAAATATAAATTTAAGAACAAAATAAGAAGGAATGAGTGTCCGTAAGCGCACACACAAACAACGCGCATGATCGTCATCCGCGCGAAGTTCAGAAGCATCCCGCCTGCGTGTTCCAGTCGGCAGGCAGAGTGTCTCACTACAAGCGTCGCTGTCCCGAGAGAAGCATGAGCTTATTAAAGTACTTTAAACGCGGAAAAAAGCAGAAGAGGTATGTAAGCAGCTCGAGTTGGATTATTTTGTCTTCTTTTTGTTAGTTTTTTGTTTTTCTTATTTCAGACAAGAATAAAAAGGAGATGTTTTTACCTTTACCTTAGTTAATATTAATTAACTAATTTATGTTCATTATTATGTACCTGGCAAGTTAAGATGACCAAATTTCATGAAGTCAATGAGTTTAATCCGTCAGCAGCCTTCAGGCAAACTAAACGTGCCAACATTTGGATTTTAAAATAAGGGAGGTTTTTCCTGCTGTCTGGATGGTGACGAGATTTCTAAAAAAAAAAAAAAAAAAAAAAAAAAAAAAAAAAAACCACTATAAATATAAAAAAAATTATAACAGAAATAACGACATCTTTGGTCATTTAAGTTAATTTATCTCATTAAATACAATTTTATTAATTTTTTTTCTTTGAAATCAGAGTTAAATTATTGTTCTGTTCTGGCTCTGCAAAATTATGGTCAAAAATGTAAATTGTTACAAGGAAAAAGTAAAAATAAATTACCACAGTCTGTTTCAAATTTATTTAAAAAAAAAAAACACTGTAATTTTATTTTTAAAAAAAACAGACAAAAATTGGCCATAAAATAATCCACAAATTTATAATAAAGTCTCAAATGTACAAGAAAAGTCAATTATATAAGAGGAAATTACAAATTTGAGGAAAGTGGTTTCAAATTTAAATAAATTTACAAAGTAGAAAACTATAAGAAAATTGTTATAAATTTTGGAGAAAAACCTCAAACCTTCAAGACTTGAAGTCATTACTCAAGTTTTTAAGTGGGTGCTCTTTGTACCCTTAATTCAATTAGAAATTTTTGGTTGTCTACTTTTAATTATTAATTTCAAAGCACTGCTTTTACATGAGTAGAATTTCTGGCTCATATACCCACCTCTGGTCATATAATTTAAGTATGCATGAGTAAATTTCCATTATGGTTTTTACCTTCTCTACTCTCTCAATGGAAAAAGAAACACTAGAATAAAAATACAAAAAAATACACATATTTTTGTCATTTATGTAAACCATGACAAAAAAAAAAATCCTGCAGGACAAAACGTGACACTTGATATTTTCTAACTTGTTTGTATACCACCATAGACAGAGAGAGAACCTGAATTAGACAGAGCTCAGAGAGGGCAAGATGAGACAGAAGAGAGGAGCCAAGGAGAGGGAAGTGTTGAGGCAGAGGGTCCAGGAAAGGTGAGACCAGAGGGAGGAGAGAAGGATGACACCAGTAAAAAGTCCAAACACAAGGACGTCTGGGTGGGACCCCAACTGACCCAATATTTCAACATTCAAGCCTTGGTTGTACAATACTTCAAATGGTAAGTTCCATATGAAAAGTTACTGTGCAAAATTTAAAAAAGAAATAAACAGTATAAAATTAACATATTCCGGTTACAATATGTCATGTGTTTTCTCTCTTTCTCCTGGGAAAAATATGTTGCCACCACGCCAAGGTCTTTAAAGGTCTTATG
Source organism: Pholidichthys leucotaenia (assembly GCA_020510985.1). NCBI lineage: Eukaryota > Metazoa > Chordata > Actinopteri > Cichliformes > Pholidichthyidae > Pholidichthys > Pholidichthys leucotaenia. Next base: position 355,057,604 of record CM035844.1, on the reverse strand, counting down.
ACACAATTTTGACTTCATCTGATTTTGCAACACATAATTTCAATATGACGAAATAGGCTGGTCTGTGCCGTTCTAAGTCAAACAGGCTTTTTTCACGCGAATATCCAACGTTTTCATGAGCGCCACGTCACAAATTGCATCAGTGGCTGGAAAACCCCCCGGTCATGTTGTAACGTCATCGACAGAACACAGCGCTTGGCTGCCCATTGTACACACAGGATGGGAGCGGTAGAAAACATCAACGATGGTTCCAGCACATGTAGTCTGGAATTGGTTTATGTTGTCCAATCTTCAGACGATTATAGTTCCAAAAAATGGGATGATAAGGAAGAATCTGGGGGCATCAGACCGTATAGGTTTGAGCCGTGCCACGCAGGCATTGTGCCTAGCGAGTCAGACCCAGAGAGTGATGGTGGAGAGGCACACATGTCCCCCGCAGCAGCAGCGGCAAACACATAGCAGGGGAACACCGAGTGTTGCAACAAATTATTTGTTCATAAATATAATTTATTTAAACCTGATTTTTCAATGAAATCATAGCAGTGTATTCTCTGTGGCTCAGGCATCGGGTTTATTATGTATTCTTTTGAGTTCTTGTTGTTTTTATGTTTTGTACATGTGGTTTATGTGCCGTTTTGACCCACTTTCAGGTGGGCACTGTCCAAGATTCGCCGGTCCGACCACGCGCCTTCTCTCTTTGACAGTCAGCTGTTCATGTTTTGTGTGCATCATCTGCCTTTTTGTCAGCCAGCCAATATTGCCAGCACTATCACGATGTGTTAGCCACTCCACATACCTGTGGTTCTGTCACGCCCCTTGAAGCAATGTCGGCCCTGGGGCGCAACCGTGGTTAACACGTCTCCTCTCCGTGTTAGCTGGGCGATGTCAGCCCCAAACACCAACTGTAAGTGTTTCTGTTTATTTTTGTAAGTCTTCACCCTTTTGGGAACTGTTGTCTTCAGTTTTACGTTCAATACATGTGCTGTGGTGAATCCTGCTTGTAAATCCATTCATCATGACCCTCCGTGCACTCTTACGCAGCGCACGGAGAGGGTGGATGAAATAATGAGGATTAACGTGTAGGGTTCACCACAGCACATGTAATACAGAAAGACAGACAATTCCCAAAAAGGTAAAGACGCACAAAAAACACAAACACACTTACTGATGGCGTTCGGGGGCCGGCATCGCCCAGCGAACAAATGACAGAAGACGTGTTAGCCACAGGTGCGCCCCAGAGCCGACATTGCTTCAAGAACGCACAAGAACCATGGCGAGTATGGAGTGACTAACACGTCGTGAAAGTGCTGAAAATACTGGCAGACTAACAGCATGGATGACAATACTATTGACCATCGGTGCAAGACTGGCAAACGGCTGTGAAGTACACGCACTGCTGGTGATGGTGTGATGAGAAGCACCTGGGCGAGGACCGGGAAAGATGATCAGTGGGAGTGGGAATCAGCAGGTGATAATGAGAGAGGGGACGTGGCCGGACCGGCGAGCTGTCAGCATGCGCTCACAGAAAGTAAGTCATAGCGGCTGTCTAACAGCTGCCGGCCAGACAGTGGCTAAGGAGAGGAAAGCACACTGAAATACATACTATACATAGCAGCACACAACAGCACACACAGCAGCACCAAAACCCACAGAGAGGTCAAGACCGAGCCGGGTGAAACCAAGCCGGCTCAGCTCCTGACTCTCCTCCTGCATAAAAGCACACAAGGAGCACATGAGTAGGCTTATGACAGTTGGAGCTGAAGCGTGTGATGTGGTCTTTCACGGCCTGCTGTTTATCTAAGCCTGCGACACAACGCGAAGGCACAGCCGTAAAATTAAAACAAGAAACCAGAGAAACTGTGAGCTACAAAGCTGCTGTCATTCCAGTCAACAACACCAGCATCCACTCCGTCGTTTACATCATTGCCGACTCCTCCTTCATTCGGTGGGCAGCACCACAGTCCAGTCAGCAGCTGTGGTTTTTTGATGATAACTAGTTTATGCAGGTGCGGTTGTAGACATTATATTGATCATTGACAATGACTTTTGGGTTTACACAACATGCTAAAAAAATGTCAAAATCGTGTCATCAGACCTTTAAGCCAGACGGAACACTATCAATCTGTGGTTAATGCTAGTGTTAGCTGGCTAGCTCCACTGTAAAACACAGCCTGAGCTAACTAATATAAAACTGGCTGACTGTGAGAGGATAAAAGCCCCCCCAAAAAACACGATCAGGCAGAGGGGTGTATGGTTTGGGAGGTCGATAGGATATGATCAGTCCCTGAGGTATCCACCTGATTCCTGGGGGTGCCGCTGTAGGAACGATTATGGACGGAACTTCCAGTTCCGGCTGCAGTAGTGTTAAATCAGTCAAGAGGGGAGTAGCAGGGGCATTTAAAATAGCGTTTTTAAAAAATTTTCAAATTCATTTTAATGTATAGTCCACATACATGTTTTGCACTCAAGCAGCAGCTAATTTCAGCACTTGTACTTTTTGTATTTTTTGAATATTTTAGTGTAGTTCTGGTACTTGTTGCTGGTGTTCGTGGTTGTGCCACAGACTGTATAAATGGAGGCTTCTCACCGGCAATGCGTAGATCATGCACTGAAAATGAAAAAGGACTGTTCATGTGATCAGTGGTACAGCCACAGGACAGACACAAGAGCACCAGGTATGTTTTCACTTGTATGAATGTCACAGATCTGACATTTATGTGTTATATATGTCACCAGATGCAAGGCTGCATGAAGTAAAATAATAAATAAAAAATAGTAACAGTTTGCTTCCTAAGGCTTAACGATTTAAGAAAGATATCAGTTTTTTGGGTTTTTTTGCATTCGTTGCACTGCCTTGGAACCATATGGACTAGCAGCTTCAGCATGCATTAATTTTTAAATTATCACAAAATATAGATCAATAAAATTTTGAACAATTGTCGGAAAAGGTCTGTACGTGTTAAGTTAAATAACAAGCATTCAGGGCATGACAGCAGCATGAGCATTTTAATTTCGGGGTAGAACAAACAGCTGCAGCCGTCTGTTTTACCCCGACATTAAAACATCCAAGCACGGTGTTGTGGTTCTTCGTGGCTCTAACTAGATTCTACGTCTGCTCTAAAGTAAATCTGATTATGTCCAACATCTTAACAAAATGCATCCCACTTTATTGCAGTGGAGACGTTGATATATCTCAGCGCTTTTATTTGTTTACAGTGTTAGCATCTTAGCAGTGGCGCTAACAAACGGAGCTACTGTCTGCCAGGACACTTTTTTTTTTTTTACTTCTCATCCCTCCATAGTCGTGGGAAGTGGTATGATTATATTACTGTTTTTGAGGTGTAAAAGGCTGTATTCCTGCATTTTTGATGCTGGAGTCATTGTTTTTTAACAAGGAAAAGTGTCCCATTTCTGTGACAATCAGATGTTCCAAACTAGTACCTTTAGTTGCGCCCATAATTCACGCAAGGCATCACTGAGGCTAAGAATAAGGTGGATAATGAGCAAAAAACAATCCTGAATGCCTGAATGGCTAGCTCTGCTAACTGTTAACAGCTACTGGTGAAAAAGCCTTTACGGGCAGAGTATAATACACTATTGTAAAATAAGCTAAAAAATAATGTCTAGGAATGAGATTTATGGTCAGGTGTTAGTAGATGATTCGGCTGGGATCACAGATGTTAGATGAGATGGACGAGTTATATCAAGCAGACCCAGAAGCTGTAGCTATGCTAAGCTAACTACCGGTGACACTGCAGGGCTATGGTGGCCATAATATAAAAAATAAGAAAAAAATAGTGCAAGATATATAATAAAGAGGGGATTGATAAACCAACTGGGAAGATGGATGTGTAGCTGGGTGAGTAGAATACTGAATATAGAGCAGTCATAAGACTGTGGTTGCTCTGCTAAGCTAACCTGCCAGCTGCAGTATTGTTGTGGGGTTTGGGGGGGGGGGGGGCGCTTACTGTCATTAAAATGGGTGGAGATGAAGCTGGGAGTGTGGTATCAATGATCATTCCAATAAGCACCAGTTTCTGCATCACAATTGGGGGCAAATCAGAACGGTTCCCTGAATGAGTCCAAGTGACGCTACGGTGGATCCTAGCAAAACTCCATTTGCAAGAAGGTACAAGTCCTACAGCTCTTGCAATACATTATTCAATGTAACCCTCTGTACACGAAGTGCGTATTTTATCTATTCTGACTCGTGAACAGCGTGTTTTTGTGATTCTTGGTGCACCAAGACATTTACGAATTAGGTGACTTTCTGTGATTGTGTTGTGTTATAGCACTGCTGTTCAAGACAATTTTCCCATTTGGCAACATTAAAATTGATCTTATCTTAAAGTGACGGGGTTGTGTTGGCATAGCCAGTCCAGATACCCATCCATTCATTGATTCATTGACAAAAGCACTGAAAAAGTGACATTTTAAACAGAAAAAAAATGAAAACGTGGGCATCTTTCCTCTAATTTGGAGCTGAACAGTTGAAAGCACATGATAAAGAGACCTGTTCAATATGGCGGCGATATAGGCGCATCCTCCAGGAGCCGATGAGGGGTCTACACATATGTATGTATATCTATGCCACTACCACAGCGGATTAGATCAATATACAGTGGTGCATGCTTGAATTCTTTATAATCTAATTTAATCTTGACATTACGTTAATCGGGATGCTTTGGGACTGTAGGGGAAATGTGTGCTCTCACTACCAAACACGCTAATGATCCGACACATGTGACATATGGTACGTACGTGTGTGAGGAGAAAATCTAATTATGGAGATGCTGAATGGACCTGATTTCTCTCCTCTAATATATTTCCTGCATGACAATCACCTTCATAGATCTTCATTTCAGACAAGTCCAATAACTCACATCACTCCAAAGTGTTTCATCACAGCCCAGTAGGTGTCCTCCAGTTTGCCCGTCTTCTTAAATGTGACAACACTGGTCAGAGGCTGCAGGACCTCCTTGAGGGACTCCAGGTTTATGGACAGTTTCTACAATGGGAACAAAAAAAAAAAGGAAGCGGAGTCAAACCCACTTCAGTTGTTGAACTGCTCCCTCTCACGGTTGCAGCACCGCCTACCTGCTGGTGAACGCGTTTGACCAGGAACTGGCAGAGCTCCAAGGTTTTCACCACCTTCTCCTTTGCCACTTTGCTCTCAGCCTGACCGACCTGCTGGAGACTCTGAAGGAAGAACACACAGGGTTAGCTCAACTTGTAACTTTAACAAAAACAATTAAAAAAATGCTTAAAAAAAAAAAAAGGCAGTAAATGTATGAGTGGTTACATAAATGTTGAGAATAAACCTGAAAAGTAAAACCTCACACGTGAATAAGAAAAACAGAGCAGATTTATACCAAATGCAGCAATTTTACAAGGAATTAAAGCAACAAAATCTGTGGGTAGATGTTTGACAGCCTGGATATGTGGGATTTCACACTCCTGCAGTGCCTTCCTGATGGCAGGAGAGTGAACAGACTGTTGTGGATGGGTATGGTCCTTGATGATATGGTGGGCCCTCCTGATGATGTCGCAAGATGAGACAAATTAAAAAATCAAATGTACAAGAAAATAAGTAAAGTTGTTAAGAAAAAAAGTAACTTGGTTTAAAAAGAAAGATGCTGAAAATTTAAACATAAAAGGCAGAAACGGTACAACAATAAAGTTGCCAGTTTGTGTGGAAAAAAAAGCAAGTTAACATGAAAATAATTGCAAATTTATGAGGAAAAATGTCAAATTTTTGAGTAAAAAGCCACAAATTTAGGAGAATAGCCTCATAAATGTACAAGAAAAAAATGGCAAATTTATGACTCAAAATATCTTTTGAAAATTAAGGAAAAATCTGGCATTTTTAAATGAAATGAAAGTCTAGATTAAATTTTTTTTTTAGGCTGGAATAGATTTATTTTGTGGCGCAAATAAGATTTTCTAAAATCTTGATTTAATTTTATTTAATTTTTGGTCCCTGGTTTAAACATTTTAACAGCTTTTTTTTAAACATTTATTATATTTTATTCTTTAAATTTTTTAAACTTAATTAGATCTATTGTATGAATCTTCTTTATGGGATACTCGAGTAATTAATACAGGGTAATGTTAGTTTTATTAAAGTGCGTTTCTGGTCGCAGTACATTGAGTTTGGGCTGTTTTTTGCCTTTTTCTTATCAGGCAGGAAACAAAGAGGGAGGTGCAGTAATTTGGGGAAGATGTGCACAAGCACATAATTAGGCACGTCTTCACCCTCGACTCTCCGGAGGACACGCAGAGGACGGCGAGTGGCGCAGCGGCTCTAATCATCATTTATCACAGGACGATGCAATCTCATAAACCTTCTGGAATAATATCATAAAAATGCGAACAAGCCCGAAGCTCGCTGCTGTATGAATGACTCCACTTAGAGCCGAGACATGGTGTGCAGCTGGTACGCGCACACACAAACACGACTTTCACTCAGGCCAAAGTGGTTTACAAACACGGCTTGACATCAGCTTCTTTTGGGCCAGCACTAGTATGAAGCAAGTTTTTTTTCCCACTTAAATCTTCTTTTTTCCTTGTGAATTTGCAACTTCTTTCACATATTTTTGCAGCCTTTGTCTTTATTTTGGACACATTAGGACATGTAAGAAAATAAAAGACAACAAGTAGAGTAAACGTACATTGAGGCAATAAATTCTCAGTTTTCAGTCCATAACACAAATGATCTGTAAAAGGCTCAGGCTGCAGCTACAGGTCGTTTCACATCCTTTGAAACTGTGACTTAATTTTGGAAGGTCTGTCACTTTTGTTGAGCAAAGTTGTGATTTTTCTCTTAAACTTGCAACTTTTTTAATAATCACCTGTGAGACATTTTTGCATTTACTTGCAACTTTTTAATCATAAGTTTGCTGTTTTTAAAAAAGAATATTCAACTTATTGCAAATTTGTAACCATCTTGAAATTGCTCGTTTTGTTTTAATTTTGCTGCTTTGCTTGTAAATTTGGAGCTTTGCTTCTTGCAAATATGTGTTATACCTATGGAAAATGCCACTGTGAGCAATATTTTGTTGTTTTGTCTTTAATTGACTTGCTATTCTATTCAGACAGACATAAGACTGACACTTTCTCCTACTATCCCAGGTTTTCTCCTCAATTATTTTTCTCCTCCATTTTCTTTATTCAGCTTTTACACCAATAAAAGGAGGCACACACTTTCTTTTCACATTGTTTAAAAATCACCAAATTCAATAGTTTCTACCCTCTACAACAGAAAGCGGCATTCAGACAGATGTTTTTAACGAGAAAAACTATCTGAATAGAACCACAGGACACATTTAAGCCCTGAAGTTACATTAAATCAGGCGATAATTTGTGTTCTCATATTTGCAGCTTTTGTCACCAAATGAATAAATTTGTGACTTTTAATCCAGCTGTTTTGTGCAAAAAGATTGGAATTTTTCCACTTTGTATTAGTTTTTTTCCCTGCAGCTTTCCTTGTGAACTTGAAATAATTTTCTTGTCAATTTCCATCTGTTTTTGACAGCGCAAATTTTTCCTCTGAATCTTTGCTTTGTACGGCAGGCCAGAAGTGCCACAATTAAAAAAATATATGCATCATAAATCATTGCATAAATAATTTAGCTATTTATTATATAAGATTAGAAGTAAAAAATAACCTGTGAATCAAATGTAATTAATTAATTTTATGTGTCATGAATTATTTAAAATTGGAAATGAATATAAAATACAATATTAAATATATAATTACTTAAATACAGAAAGGTGTCATTAATTAATTAAATACATAATTAACTTACTGACTGTGTAATCGATTAAGTGAGCCAACTGTATGCATTTGAAAATATATATTTATTTCCCGAGCCAGTTATTTCTGGGAGCTGCAGCGCATCATGAAATATTTTTCTGTCCACTTAACCCATCCAACTCAGAAGGCGGGGCAACCACATTCATGGCACATTCAATTAATCATAGTTTTTATTACTAATTTTACATAACTAATGAGCTACTTAATTATTTCATGAAGTATACATTTATGTAATTTTGGTCCTCCTGGCCCCCGTAGTTAAGTGTTGACTTACCGTTACCAGCTGCTCTCCGACCTTCTCGCAGAGCTCCACCCACCGAGGCCCGCTGAGCAGCTGCTGAACGTCCCGGCTCAGCATCGCCTGCAGCACCAACGCGCAAGCTTGACCCTAAGCACAACACAGACTGGGGTTAATGCAACGCGCTCCTGAAGGGAAATGAATGAGGACAATGAATGAGAGTTTCTGGGGGAAAGAATCCAAATCAAACACGGAACAGTTGAGAGTAGAGTAGGAGACGATTGTTTTAGAGCCATGCAATTAACCAAATGCTGTTCCTAATTCTGATTAGCTTCTGAGGATTATAAAAAAAAAAAATAATTAAGACAGAATGATTAATGTGCTACAATGCAGTCTACATTCATTCTTTCCCATAATTCCATCAGGGGCTCGACGGTTGCACGTTTCCTTCCTTTATTTCTTATTTATTTTTGTCAACTGATGATGATAAATTAATTAAAAACAGAGATTTTCTCTTCATTTTGAAGCCATTTTCAATATAAATTTGGCAACTTTACACAAAAAATTGCAGCTTTTTTCACATAATTTTTTGTGTATTTTTTTCTTCAAATTTAAATTAACTGGTTTCTTGTAAATGTTGCAACTCTTTTCAGCTTTTCAACTTCCCTCTCATATATTTGTAACTGTTTTGTATAAATGAGTAAATTTAATTTTTAGTTATAAAAATTAAAGACTTGTAGGTCTCTGGAGCCACAGGTTGCAGACCCCTGGCACAGCTAAGCATGCTCCCAGTCTGGCCTGCCCTAAACCAGTCTCTGCTTTATCATGTATTTTACTCCAACTGTGACCATAATTTAAAACATAACCACCATGTGTTCGATAAGGCGTGAAGTCAGCGACTGAGAGAATGAACCCTTTCAGGAATTTATGTTGAGGTCATAAAAGAAGTGGGGGGAGGTGACCTGTGGCACAGTGGCTGGAATTTAGACCACATGGCTTTGATGACTGCTTCAGTCATTTTTTTTAACATCATTTCTTTAGCTCCTCGCCCTCTTTCCTGCTTCTCTCTATTGTTCTGGCAACTAAGAGGCTAAAAAATGCACAAATTATTATATTAAATATGAAAGGATGTTTTTTCCCCCTTATTGGTTAATGTACCCTCAAACTGCCTGAACGCTTTTCAATTTTTCATCTGCAGAACCAAAACTCCATATTAGGCCTTCCTCCTTAAAGCAGACCATTATCTATAGCATTTTTTTTCCACATCTAAAAAGCCAGCTGTTTAATTTGGCTCTTACATTAACTCTTTTCTTATGCCTTATGTTTAAAACACAACAAACTGTGCCTGATTTTTTTTTAAATTGCTTTCAATTGTTTTTAAATAGCTGTACTAGTGATATTTTCAATTATTTTTTTAAATCATTTTTAACTGCATGCAGTATTACTGTGCTTTGTTTTCTGCCAAACACATTTAAATGACTGAAATTGTTAAATATTTTCTTACCAGTTTAATAATTGAGCGGCTCTGATTACCTCCGCTAACCAGGTAATGTGATCGGGCGGCTTGTTTGTTTGTTAGCAGGATTACACAAAAGCTACTGCATGGATGTGGATGAAATTTTAACCAGAGGCGACCCTTGGCCTACAGATGAACCAGGGAGATTTTGGCGGGGATCCATGAGTGCATGCCTCCGCCAAGGCCCTGTCTTGCACTGTATGGATGGACGAAAGGACAGAAGTACACCGGACGGTGCACTCTGAGTACCCTCTAGTTTTCTTTATATCGTTCCTATAACACTCCAACTGAGGGACAGCTTCAGTTATTTAACAATCATTTTAAAAGTCCCATATTGTGGATTTTCCAAGCATCAACTTTAAATTTTGACTTCCTCAATGTGCTGTTTATATGTCATTTTAAAGACCAAAAAAGTTTGTGTTGTTTTATGGGTCAACAAAGATGTTGTCTGAAACACTCAGTTTCCCGCCTGCTTATCAATATTAATGAGCCCCTAATCTGATTGCGTAAAGGTTTTTTGAGAGAGTCACATGTAAGAAAGCAGTCTGAGTGCCTTTGTTTTGATTACTCGGAGGAATCGAAGGCGGGGCTTGTTGGACTATGATGTCATAAAAACCAAGAACTGTAATGTGCCTGTTTCTTAAACATCTTAACTAAAAACAGCTATGTGTATTTCTCTGTGAAGTGGACGTTTTATTATTTCAACAGTATACATACATGTCAGCAGTGGCTGTGTTTTATAAGGTTGAAACCCATTAAAACACCATTTTGCACAATATGGGACCTTCAAGAAAGGCACGAGGGCCCTAGGGCTGTGCAATATGACAATATATACTGGATGACAATCTAAAAATGTCTATCATTTCATAGAATACGCTATCATTTATATCGTATTTAAAATGCCCATACCCCCGTTTGAAACATTTAAGTGTGACATACAAAAAAAAAAAAGAGAAATCAGTAAGGGGGCAAACACTTTTTCACACCACTGTATGATTTAGAAGAAAAACCTGAAATTTATGAGAAGCAAGTCTCAAGGGCACATTGCAAAGCTATTTTATAGCACTGCAAAATTATGAGGGAAAATGGTACATGTAAAAAAAAGTCATTTTTATATGAATATCAAAACTGTAGAATTTACAGAAAATGCATATCATGGTATATATCGTTATTGTGATATGACTTATATCGTGAAATGAAATTTTTTTCCATATTGCACAGCTCTAAGTGGCCCTGCTGGGGTTTTGTCATGAGCGTGAACGTTCTGTTGTAAATAATCACTGGAACTCTTTATCTGCTGGAGAAAATACTGTAGTTCCCAACATATGCACCATTTCTTTCCCATTTTTTTAACTTAAAAAAGATTGCAACACCAGCTGTTTAAAGATTTATATCTCAATTTTTACAAAAATGAAAGTCAGAGAAGCACTAAAAACAAGATTGAGGTTCAAATTTTTATGGATTTGTTGACAATACAATAAACAGAGGGATATTACCAGCGTTATCTTTTAATAGTGAAAAACCATATGGCGCGATAACTCTACATTGTGCCATCAAAAACAGGCTTAGTTTATTTTGAGGCAGAGCATCATCCAAGGACTGAACAGTGCTGCTTCATTTGAGTCATAATTCTCAGAGACAGCATGGAGCCATATGGGCTGGACTTGTTTCAATTTGGGAGACTTTGCGAGAGGGGAAAAGATGATTTAAACTTCCTGCAGTTAGGAGAAGGTGAACAAGTTTTTACCTGCTGGTGTTCCCTGACCCCTAATGTGATGTGCTGCACCGCCGTGTCCAACAGCTTCACACACAAAACCTGGAGACAACACATAAAACAGTCAGATACAGCTGCAGAAAACCACACCAACAGTTAATGTTTGACAGTCCCTGGGCGGATAGTTCATTTCATCTTTGTGGGGACAATAAACACAACATCTTCTCAAGAGTAAATAGTGAGGGGGACACTAGAAGTATCATGGTAGTCAGGGCTGTTCCTAGGTTTCTTGCTTGTCCAGGTTTTTAAAGCATAAAGTTGAATCTTTGTCTACATTAGTAGGAAAAAAAAACCCATTACTTATAACAAAAATTTAACCAGCATCCATATGAATGCTGCAAATTTACAAGAAAAAAGCTGAAAATTTACAAGACAAAAGTCAATAATTTAAAATGAAAAAAGTTTTAAATTACAAGAAAACTAACAAATTTACAATGAAAAAAGTTGCAAATTTACACAAAAGGTTGCAAATTTCTAAACTTTCCATTCACCACCCGTCCCCAAATTTATGAGAAAAAAAAGTTTTATATTTACAACAAAAAAGTTGCAAGTTTATGAAAAAAATGTAAATTTACTAGAAGTGTAAAAAATGCAAGAAAACAGTCACAAATTTACCATGAAAAATTTTTACAGTGAAAAAATTTACAAATTTTTTTTTATGAGATCCCAATATGTTACTGAAGGAGAGCAGTTTTCAACTTTTGTATATAATTATTGAGGCAGAACCAAATTATGATAAACCTATCATCCATGAATACACAATAACAAAAGCACACTCTGAAGCAAGTGCAATATCCACTGCCTCCGTTTTCTTTGAAGATCCCAATACTTACTGACAGAGAGCAGTTTTCAGCTTTTCAATATAATTACTGTGGCAGAACCAAATTATGATAAGCCCATCATCCATGAATATACAACAAAATATACAACCCATAGTTGTAGGGCAGGATCGCAAGGTGACCCTGTGCATGGTGACCCTAGAGAGCTTTACACGTTCTATAGTAAGAGATCAAAGGGAGTGTCAACCTTGACCTTTGGACTCCAAACCCATAGTCAGAGGTCAGGATCCCAAGGTGAAGCTGTGTAGCAAGTTATGTGACCCTAGCTTTCTTTGTTGTTCAGATATAGTTTATAAGCCATTTTGATGCTGACCTTTGACCTTGCAATCCCAAAACCACAGTCACACTTCAGGGTCACAGAGTGAACCTGTGTATCAAGTTTGGTGACCCTAACTTTACTCGTTGTACAGTAATAAGGCATAGGGAATGTTAACCTTGACCTTTGGACCCCAAACCCATAGTCAGAGGTCAGAATTCCAAGGTGAACCTGCATACTAGGTTTGGTAGCCCTAGCTTTACTCGTTTAATAGTAAATGTAGCATTTACTATAGTTGTTAACTTTGAACTTTGGCCCCTTGACCCCAAACCCATAATTAGGTGAGGGTGTAAGTCATCCAAGATGTTTTTTTTTTTTTTTTTTTTTTTTGTTACTTATTTGTACCCGTAGGTAGATTTGGTTTGCAGTCTGGTGACAAGCCACCGGCTGCTGGTCGCTGCGTGCGCGAGCGCCCTAAACCTACATGTTTTTGGTATGCGGGAGGAAACCGGAGAAATCCCGGAGTAAACCCACGCAACACGGGGAGAACATGCAAACTCCACACAGCTCACTGTTGGTCGGGGGCTGGGATCGAACCCACGATCTCATGATCCCCGCGATCCCCCGGCCAAGGGTAAAACTGTGCTGCCACAGTGCTAAACCACTGCGCCACCGTGCAGATGTCTATTAGATACAACTACTGTATCGATCTGAAAAGCCTACATCATTTCTTTCAGTAGTTACTGTGTTTAGAAGATTTAGAAGAAAAATCTGACCTGACCTTTGACCTCATGGTCATCCGATGAGAGTGACACTGCAATATGCGCATCATCAGAGTATATCAAATCATGGTACCAAGTTTCAAAACAATGGGCGCAAAACCGTAGGAGGAGTTGATTTCACAAGAATGGGACAGACAGACAGACGGACCACCCCGTACCATTTTTTAAATTGTAAAAAAGTACAAATTTACAAGAAAAAAAGTCACAAATTTATAAAAAAGTTGCAAATTCACATTTTTTTTTTTGCATTTATGGTTAGCATTGGTGCTTCATTAACCCCTCCCTCCCTTGATTTACACCTTTGTGTCAATCTTTTCCATGATATAACATCCTACTGGCTGTTCACACTGTTGTAAGGTTATTAGCTATACACAATCAAGCTAAATTTGACTTTCCACCTCTATCCACCACCTAATTACTATATTTCTGCTTGTTTGATATTTTGTCGCAACTGGTGTGACTACAAGACCAGACTTGGAACAAAAGTGACCAACAGCTGAGGGCCAGCCAGTTGGGTCCCTGAACTCTGAGATGTGCGGCTATACTCACGGGGAATCTGTTGAACAAATCGATGAACATCTGAGACGTCAGCGGGGTCTTCCTCCGGCTCATGAAGGCCTTCAGGGCCTCAGTAAAGGTGTTGGAGACCCGGTCCACGTCCACGTTCCCCATGAACTTCAGCTGTGTATAGAAAAGAGATGACAAACTCCAGAGTTCAGACTTTATTCGACACATGTTAATATTGTTTGTGTTGTTCATACTTGTTTGTGGTATAAAGAAATGCATTTCCATCCATGACTGAGGTGCTGCTAACCTCAGCATCTCTCCTTGAGAGTTATATCATATTATAATGCAAGGAATCTCTGTCTGTCTGTTCCGCACATTATCTCCCGATCTGTTCGTCAGACTGGCCTCAGATTTGATAACATGCTGTGGTGAGGTTACGAGGGTGTGCGTCCCCGAATTTCAGCCTTCCCAGATATGCAGAACTGGACTGGACACACAATACCGACGTGCTCTACAAGAAGGGACAGTGCACGCTGTTCCTCCTGAGGAGGCTCAGGTCTTTTGGTGTACAAGGGGTGCTCCTGAAGACCTTCTACGATTCGGTGGTGGCATCAGCCATCACATTTGGAGTGGTCTGCTGGAGCAACGGCATCATGGCAGCTGACAGGGAGACTGAATAAACTGAGCAAAAACGCTAGCTCTGTCCTGGGGTGGCGCCTTGACCCAGTGGAGGAGATAGAAGAGAGGAGGATGGTGGCTACACTGTCATCTCTGCTGGAGTCCAAGTCCCACCCCATGCAGGACACGCTGAATGCACTGAGGAGCTCATTTAGCAGTAGGCTGTAACATCCTAGGTGCGCGACCGAGCGGTTTCGCAGGTCCTTCCTACCTACGTCTCTCCGACTTTATAACCTAACCAGGGCTGCTTGTAGAAGTCGTATTGAATACACAAACTGTAACAAACTTACACAATAATGGTCCCCTCCACTACAACTAGGATAACATCAATCGCTACAGAGGGTGACAACTAGGCTGACTCAAATACGAAATATACTGTATGGGTACATAGTCATACTATGCGGGTTAACTGAATAGACCGTTATGCTGTTTATTCCACCTAGCTACAATGCTCCACACTGTGCATATTTCTGTGTACATATGCATATTCACTGCTCTTATTATCTTATTTTTTGAATTATTGCTCTGAGTGTTGCTATCCCTGTGCTGTTGCAATCCTGGAATTTCCCCATTGTGGGACTAATAAAGGCTTATCTTATCTTATATGAGGAGGGGAAATCTTTAATGAATGTCCATAGGGGAGCTATGGGTGTTCATAGCTACAGTATCTCACAAAATGAGTACACCCTTGACATTTTTGTAAATATTTGATTATATCTTTTCATGGGACAACACTGAAGATATGACACTTTGAAACAATGTAAAGTAGTCAGTGTACAGCTTGTATAACAGTGTAACTTTACTATCCCCTCAAAATAACTCAACACACAGCCATTAATGTCTAAACCACTGGCAACAAAAGTGAGTACACTCCTAAGTGAAAATGTCCAAACTGTGCCCAAAGTTTCAATATTTTGTGTGGCCACCATTATTTTCCAGCACTGCCTCAACTCTCTTGGGCATGGAGTTCACCAGATCTTCACAGGTTGCCACTGGAATCCTCTTCCACTCCTCCATGATGACATCATGGTGTTAGAGAATTTGCACTCCTCCACCTTCCGTTTGAGGATGCCCCACAGAAACTCAATAAGGTTTAGGTCTGGAGACATGCTTGGCCAGTCCATCACCTTTACTCTCAGTTTCTTTAGCAAGACAGTGGTCGTCTTGGAGGTGTGTTTGGGGTTGTTATCATGTTGGAATACTGCCCTGCAGCCCAGTTTCTGAAGGGAGGGGATCATGCTCTGCTTCAGTATGTCACAGTACATGTTGGCATTCATGGTCCCCTCAATGAACTGTAGCTCCCCAGTGCCAGCAGCACTCATGCAGCCCCAAACCAAGACACTCCCACCACCATGCTTGACTGTAGACAAGACACACTTGTCTATGTACTCCTCACCTGGTTGCCACCACACACACTTGACACCATCTGAACCAAATAAGTTTATCTTGATCTCATCAGACCACAGGACATGGTTTCAATAATCCATGTCCTTAGTCTGCTTGTCTTCAGCAAACTGTTTGTGGGCTTTCTTGTGCATCATCTTTAAAAGGGGCTTCCTTCTGGGATGACAGCCATGCAGACCAATTTGATGCAGTGTGCGGCATATGGTCTGAGCACTGACAGGCTGACCCCCACACCCCTTCAACCTCTGCAGCAATGCTGGCAGCACTCACGTCTATTTTCAAAAGACAACCTCTGGATATGACGCTGAGCACATGCACTCAACTTCTTTGGTCAACCATGGTGAGGCCTGTTCTGAGTGGAACATGTCTTGTTAAACTGCTGTATGGTGTTGGCCACTGTGCTGCAGCTCAGTTTCAGGGTATTGGCAATCTTCTTATAGCCTAGGCCATCTTTATGTACGTACAGCACCAATTCTTTTTTCAGATCCTCAGCGAGTTCTTTGCCATGAGGTGCCATGTTGAACTTCCAGTCACTAGTATGAGAGAGTGTGAGAGCGATAACACCAAATTTAACACACCTGCTACCCATTCACACCTGAGACCTTGAAACACTAACCAGTCACATGATACCAGGGAAGGAAAATGGCTAATTGGGCACAATTTGGACATTTTCACTTAGGAGTGTACTCACTTTTGTTGCCAGCGGTTTAGACATTAATGGCTGTGTGTTGTTATTTTGAGGGGACAACAAATTTACACTGTTATACAAGCTGTACACTGACTACTTTACATTGTATCAGAATATCATATCTTCAGTGTCGTCCCATAAAAAGAAAAGAAAATATTTACAAAAATGTGAGGGGCGTACTCACTTTTGTGAGATACTGTATGACATCACAGATGCACAGATGCTGCCATGGTTACTGTTGCCAGGCAGACACATCATCAAAGATCAAAGGCAGGCATCACTGAATAAGTGGTGACATCAAAGATCAAAGGCAGGTTTCACCATGGTTTCTGTTGCCATGGTAACCATGCCAAAGATCAAAAGGCAGGCATCACCATGGTTATTGTTGCCATGGTAACAGTAACTTTCTACGGGCATGCAGAAATGATTGTTTATACTTGGTTTCTATGGGCGTGCACGGGTATGCACTAGTCATTTTTAAAAATATTTACCCAAGCCAAAAGAGTAGTGAAGTTGCCTACATCTGCATGGGTGTTCGCAGTCTAACTTGACAATAAATGAAGCTCGGCTCACAAAGCTTTGGCACACAGTTTGGTTGTGGGATTAGCACCTGTGGTTAAACTTTTGGGGTCTGTTAGGATGAGACTTCTGAAGATATGATGAACAAAGACGCTTGACACATTGATCTTCCTTTGAGGTAGTTTAACATGGTGCTGGGAGACAGAAAAGGCATGTCAACACTCTCATGTCTTGCTGTGTACCAGAAACCTCCTCCCCTAAACCAGATGTGCAGGCTTGCTGGCACCTAAGCTGTTATTCTCTGAAGATCTCTCGTGGCCAACACAAACAGTCCACAGATATCACACTACAGTACATTTTCTCATCTACTGTACGTAGTTCTAATCTTACTCTGCTGCCAGCTTCACCAGCGTCATGTTCTAGGTCAAAGTTCATCCTTACAAGTCAAAAAGTCAAAAGCGAAGGTCACAGGGTCACCAACTGTTTCTTTATCCCAGCACATGCAAACATCAACATCAATTTTGGTGCAAAAAAAAAAAAAAAAAAAAAAAAAAAGCACATAAAAAGTTCTTGTCAGATGGACAAAGACAGGGCTGGGGAATGTGACCTCAAATCAACATTATGACTAATTTAACAGTTTACTTTGGTTTCTGCTGTTTCACAATTTTTTTTATTTTACTTTATTTTTTTTGGGGGGGGGGTTATAGTGATATGGCCAATCAATAACTTAGTTTATCAGCAAAACATTGACATTATTTGGGAATTATTTACAAAAATTCAGTTTCACTTTGTTTTTTCATCCATCAGGGAGGGATTTAAATTTACTATTGAAAAATCACACTTTTATTTTGAAAGTT
The DNA here is from genome assembly GCA_020510985.1 of Pholidichthys leucotaenia. Taxonomy (NCBI): domain Eukaryota; kingdom Metazoa; phylum Chordata; class Actinopteri; order Cichliformes; family Pholidichthyidae; genus Pholidichthys; species Pholidichthys leucotaenia. The sequence continues at coordinate 355,039,730 of CM035844.1, read as the reverse complement.
TCTCCATCAGAGTGCAGTCTGGGAAGCACAGTTTAGTTTCCTTTTCAAACTGAGCATTCAGCACATGATTTTTATTTTCATAATGTGAAGCTGAAGTAAATATCCTAACACTAAAGCAGCTCTATGTCCTTTCAACTGATCTTGCTCCGGTCTAGCATCAGTTGTTTTTTAGCAGGATACAGCTGATGGGATAGAGTGAGAGGTGAGCTTCGGAGAGACTAATTTAAATACCAGCTGACTGCTGCTCAGTCACAAAGCACTATTACTTCATATTTCATTTAATAAAGTGTTTGTGTAGGTCTTATATAGCACTTTTTCTAGTCCCAGAGACCACTCAAAGTGCCTAAGTAGTAGCTACACTAATCCTCTAAAATGCAAAAGTATTAGCGGGGGAGATCCCTTGATCTCTCAATGATCTCCTGAAGCCTGAAAAAAGTCTTTTCTGTGTAGATGTTTGTGAAATCCTTGTAAGATTTTCATGGTGATCTATATAGAGATCTTTGAGCGATCACTGGGAGACCTGTAGAGATCACTGAGGGATCACTGAGCATTTGATGAAAGACCAATAGAGTTCAATGAAGGATTCCTCCTGAGAGATCACTGAGAGATTGATGCAATCACTGAGTGCTCATTGAGACATTACTGAAAGATTGTTAAGAGATCGCTTCCCTTTGGAGATCATTGAGAGACTGCTGTGGAGTGAATCAAAAATTTGAGGACTGTGGAGATCAATGAAGATCACAGAGAGATCATGGTGAATGCTGAGAGATCACTGTAAGATCATTTGGAGATCTGGTTATTTTGTCATCACTCAGCGATCTCTCAATAATCTCCACCTCAGTATTAAGTGGGTATAAAGGTGCGTTCACACCAAACACGAACAGGGGGCGCAAATCCAAATAAAGTGAATGGGAAGGCACGCAGTCACATGTTCGTGTCCAAGGCTAGCTAGCTAGCTGCTAGCTTTGAGTTTCTACTGTCACCGGAGTAAAGGTATCACCATTGCAGAGTAAACTAGTTTGAAAATTTGACTCACTCACCTAGAGACAGGAGGACTGGGAGATCTTCAGCTGAATCGGGATTTGGGAGCTATTTACCCCCAGTTTCCTGCCAGCAAGCTAGCAACGTAAACACATATCATCTTGTGACGTTTTGGAGGCTTGAGACAACATTTTCAGGTGAGCCCCTGGATGGATAATGTAAACCTAAGCATGACGTTATTTGGGGAATTTCCACAGGAGGTTTGAACACAGCTGCAGAAGTTTTAAAGACAACTTCGCCTGTCTGCATCTCACTCAGAAGGGGAATTCATGTCTGCTGGCATGTTTACATTGAGTTATAATGTAATCATGCTGCACGAAAAATTCACCTTATCGGATTTGATGTGAATGCACTTTTAGTCAACATGGGTCTCCACTGAATGCTTTCTAATTCTAGAGCTGTTCCAAACAATATTTTTTTCTGTAAGCCATCTTCCTTGTAATTTTGTCAAAGCCACAGGGAGATCTTTAATGAACGGTCCTGGGAGGTCAGAATGATAAGAGCTGCCTGTAGCTGTGGAGCCACAGGTTAGGCATTATTTATCAGATGTGGCTGAATTTGCCCAACATTCGGGCAAAGGTTTGACTGTTGTCATGGCTCAATGGAGCATTATAATATGATGGGGAAACACATTTGAATACATAAACACAAAGCAACACCAGTTCTGGAAAAAACCCATCCGTTTGTCTTCATTATGTTGTTGTGGAGGCAGAAATGCCAAAACTGAGACAAATAAAACCTAAACTGTCTCTGAGAAATAAAAGTTTATTTATGGAGTGTTGCTGTTCTTATTCTTTGACGAGTCTGACAGCAGCTGTAGACATTCAGGATACACAGTAAAATCTACAGCAGTGTGGACACTGCCACCTACTTTAATTAGAACAATTTTTAAAACTATGATTTTATAGTCTTTATAGTGCTTGGTGTGGACAGCCCATAAGTCTGACTTTTCACCAAGGACATGTGTCTTGGGAGACCCCATCAGGGGCAAGCTGCTCCCAGGAGCTGTGCTGTTGGGATCATTAAATGGTCATGCAAACCCCTCCACCACAATAAGGTGGGTGGGTGGGTAGGTAGGTAGGTGGGTGGGTGGATAGGATGGATGGATGGATGGATGGATAGATGTACTTTATTGATCCCAAACTGGGAAATTATAGTGTAATAGCAGCATGACAGTAGACAACCAAACAACAGAAACACACACATGACAGACAAAGGGATTACCCGTGGAAAGTAAAACTAACACGACTATATAAAACCTATATACATCATAGCTTAATATATGATGACCCGTATAAACACATGAATCATCCCATTGCACAAAGAAGAACTATCAGGAGCAGAGTGAAATGTGAGGTACCAGTTAGTCTGTAAAGTGCAGTGTGGCAGCATTGATGTTATTCAACATCATAGTGAGTTACTGTACAGTGAAATGGCATGTGGCAGGAAAGATTTCCTGTACCTGGCCGTTCGACAGCGAAGCTGTAGTAGTCTACTGGAGAACGTGCTTCGCTGACTGTCTATTGTAAGATAAGATAAGCCTTTATTAGTCCCACAACGGGGAAATTCCAGGATTGCAACAGCACAGGGATAGCAACACTCAGAGCAACAATCAGAAGGCAAGAAAAAAAAAAAAACAAGCAAGCAAGAGCAGCTAATATACATATGTACATATTACTATAAAATATATATATACACACACACAGACACACAGTGCAGAGCATTGTAGTTGGATGGAATAAATACTGTATATGAATATATAAACACACAGTGCGGAGCACTGTGGCTAGATGGAATAAATATGTAAATATATAAACACACACAGTGCGGAGCAATGTAGCTAGATGGAATAATATGTAGATATATAAACACACAGTGCGGAGCATTGTAGCTAGATGGAATAAATATATAGATATATAAATATAAACACACCCAGTGCTGAGCATTGTAGCTAGATGGAATAAATATGTAAATATATAAACACACACAGTGCAGAGCATTGTTGCTAGATGGGATGAAACAGCATAACCGTCTACTTAGTTATCCTACATGGTATGATTATGTGCCCATACATATTCTCACCCTCCATAGTGACCGGTATTTTCCTAGTTGTATGCCGGAGGGGACCATTGTGTAAGTCTATTGCATCTTTTGCATTCAAAAAACTATTAGTTTGTTACGTCTTTTTGCTATCTCTGCGAGCAGCCCTGCTTAGGTTGTACAGTCTGACAGCCGTTAGTAGGAAGGACCTACGAAACCTCTCGGTTGTGCACCTGGGATGATGTAGTCTGCTGCTAAATGAGCTCCTCAGTGCATTCAGTATGTCCTGCATAGGGTGAAACTCGGACTCCAGCAGAGATGACAGTTTAGCCACCGTCCTTCTCTCTCCTATCTCCTCCACCGGATCAAGGCGCTGCCCCAGGACAGAGCTAGCTTTCTTGATCAGTTTGTTCAGTCTCTTCCTATCGGCTGCAGTAATGCCACTGCCCCAGCAGACCACTCCAAAAGTGATGGCTGATGCCACCACCGTGTCATAGAATGTCTTCAGCAGCGCCCCTTGTACACCAAAAGACCTGAGTCTCCTCAGCAGAAACAGCCTGCGCTGTCCCTTCTTGTAGAGTGCGTCAGTATTGTGTGACCAGTCTAGTTTATTGTTCAGATGAACACCCAGGTACTTATAGGCTGTCACCATCTCGATGTCCGTTCCCTGTATATTTACTGGTGCTGTGAGGGGCTGCCCATGCCTGCGGCAGTCCACCACCAGCTCCTTAGTTTTCCTTGCGTTGATCTGGAGGCAGCGTCGATGGCACCAGTCCACGAAGTCCTGGATAAGCCCTCTGTACTCAGCTTCATCTCCATTGGAGATGAGGCCAACGATCGCAGAGTCATCAGAGAACTTCTGTAGATGGCAGTGTGTTGTGTTGTGTGAGAAGTCCGCAGTATAAAGAGTGAACAGGAAGGGAGCCAGGGAGCCAGGGAGTGTGTGGTGGAGGGTGTGATCACAATTGTCCATGATGGATCACAGTTTATTTAGTGTTCTCCTCTCCACCACTGTCTCAAAGGTCTCCGGTCTGAGACCAATTACAGAGCCAGCCCTCTTGATAATCCTGTCAAGTCTGTTGGTGTCTCTGGCCCTGATACTGCTACCCCAACAGACAGCAGCAAAGAAGATGACGCTGGCGACAATGGTCTGGTAGAAAAGCTCCAGCATCCTGCTGCACACGCTGAAGGATCTCAGCTTTCTCAGGAAGTAGAGTCTGCTCATCCCCTTCTTGTGCGCAGCATCGGTGTTGGATCTCCAGTCCAACCCGCTGCTGATCCTGACACCCAGATATTTATAGTCCTCAACCACTCACACATCCTCCCCCCTAATCTTCAGTGGCTGAGAAGGCGTCTTCCTCTTCCTGAAGTCAATCCCCATCTTTCTGGTCTTGCTGACATTCAACCTCAGGTGATTCTGCTCCGTCCACTCCACAAATCTGTCTACCAGTGCCCTGTACTCCCCCTCCTCTCCTCCTCTTATACACCCCACAACAGCTGAGTCGTCAGAGAATTTCTGCAGGTGGCATGACTCTGTGTTGTACTGAAAGTCGGTAGCGTATAAGGTAAAGAGAAAAGGAGAGAGCACAGTCCCCTGTGGAGCTCCCGTATAACTAGCCACCACTCCAGACAAGACGCTGTCCAGCCGGACAAACTGTGGTCTGCCTGTCATGTAGTCAGTAATCCAGGAGATCACAGAGCTGTCAACCCCCATCACCCACAGCTTCTCACCCAGCAGCATTGGCTGGATGGTGTTAAAGGCACTGGAGAAATCAAAGAATGTGATTCTCACAGTATCTCCTCTGCCGTCCAGGTGTAGATGGGCTCGTTGCAGCAGGTAGATGACAGCATCTTCAACTCCTAAAATGGGGCTGATATGCAAACTGCAGAGGGTCCAGCCACATCTTCACCTGCAGCCTCAGGTGGGCTAAGACCAGTCTCTCCAGGACCTTCATCACATGAGATGTGAGGGCAACGGGCAACTGGTCGATAGTCGTTCAGGTCCGATGGAGATGACTTCTTAGGGACAGGAACCAGGCAGGATGTCTTCCACAGTACCGGTACTCTCTCCAGACTCAGGCTCAGGTTGTACAGGTGTTTCAGTACCAGAGCTAGTTGGTTGGCACAGGTCCTCAGGGTCCTGGCGGAGATGCCATCAGGGCCCGCCGCCTTCCGATAAGGTGGCGATCCACAGAGGGGTACATTTGCAACTTTCTCCATTAACTTATGAATTCTTTATCACACATTTGCAGTTCAAATCTGAGAAATTTGAGCCTTTTAATTCATAAATATGTGACTTTTTTGTATGAAAAAATAAGGGTTTTCCAGGAAAATGTAATACTTCTTCTTCATATTTTTAAAGAAAAAACATTTACAAAAAAAACTAACATTTTACAAGAAAGCAGCAAATTTTTGAAAAAAGCTGCAAATTTATGAAAAAGTCCCAAATTTGTGAGAAAAAAGTTTAAAATAAATGGGAAAAGGTGACAAATTTACAAAAAAAAGGTCACATATTTATGAGAAAAAAGTTGAACTAGACTGCCAATGACGGAGTAGCTCATTCCAGCCTGACAAAATCACCCCGAGTGCTCCAATCTCCTGACCGCTGGCCTTGACCTTAAGCACAACTGAGATGCAGACCCATCTAGGATGTGCTTAACCCTCATGCGACCGAGTGGGGTCATTTACGACCCCAGCCATATAATTTAATGTGCCGTCTCTTTATTTTTTATCCAAATTTTCTTTCCTAGCATGAATTTGTCAGTCTACTAATCCTACACACTTTCATAGTTTTTTGCAGGGATCAACCAATTGGTGTGGCAGACATCGCAAACTCTTGTGGGGTCATTTATGACCCCGAAGAGAAGCACTGGTTTTTAAACATTGGTTTTATAAATTTTATTCAAATGTTCCACTTCTAATAGTTAGTTAGTTAATCCCTTCACACCTGAAGGTGTATATGGGCGGCGCCTATCTCCGTTTCTCTGACCCTAGGCCACACAGCTACTGTAAGTAGTGAAAGCTACAGCGGGCGGTCAGTCCTCTGGTAACTCTGTGTGTAACTTTACTTTCCCCATTCCATTATGCGGAGCACCACGCTAGAAGGCAGAAAGCACCATTTTTATATGGTCTTTGGTATGACCCGGCCGGGATTTGAACCCCTGCCTCCCGGGTGTGGGGCGGATGCTCTACCAACTGAGCCACCACTCCGGTTTCCACTTCTAATCAGTACTTTATATTGTATTGCAGTGAACCATGGCTAACAGACCTAGGATAGCAAGATTTACATTTGTCTGTTTGTCTGGATTTGTCTGTCTGTTTGTTTGTCTGTTTGTTAGCAAGATAACTCAAAAAGTTATGGACGGATTTTCATGAAATTTTCACAGATCGTCAGAAATGGGGTATCCTACAGATGGTTAGATTTTGGTGGTGATCCGGATCACCGTCCACAAGAAAACCGCCATTACGCAAAATGCCATAATAGGTATCATGATCATCATCGTAACTACAATAATAGGTATCATCATCATCGTGATGATGATATGATGACTATGATGACTATGATGATGATGATGATGATGTTCCAAGAGTGAACTGACAAGGACTGTCTAAATAAATGTAATGTTGTTCTTACAGTCTGCGTTTTGGTTATTTCTTGCAATAAAAGTATTATTAGCAAACACATTTTACATTAGATCATTATAAAATACCTGTCTTAAATACAGGGAGTAGTTTTGGTATGATAAACCTCCAACCAGCCATTTATAATAAGGATCCCTGTACAGAGCACAATGGGGTCATAAATGACCCCACTTGGTCATTTCAGTCCGTAAAATAGCTTGGTCGCTTGAGGGTTAAAGTCAAGGTCAGTGGCCTAGGAGTATCATTTTTCGTGAAATCATAAATGCCGAGATCTTCTGACCTTTGAAAATGAGCTTGAGCAAAACTCAATTGCAGACCCACCTGAGGATCATTGTGAGTGAGTTTGGTGAGCATCAGGGAAATTTCCTCGGAAAAGTAGCAATTCATGTGAAATGTGGATAGAAGGACCGACACCATGTCATTGCATTAGCTCCTTTCTGCTTCACCGGTATGAGCTAAAAATCAACAACAAAAAAGGTGAAGGTAATTCTAATTCTCCCCCAAAAATACTGAGGGTGAACTTGCAGCTTGGTGGCTCCTTAGAGGGGGTCTGCTGTGTATGCAAGCTCTGCCTTATAGCCAGACACGGCCCTGACAACAGAGTAAGTGTCATGGAAAGTCATGTGATTCGCGTTAATCAAAAGCAGCAGGAAACGAACCCAACCACACCAAATATACACAATCTTAACAAAAACAAACTATGTTCAGTTTCCCATTAGAAAAGGGTACAAGAAAAACAAACAGAACTACTTTTCTTTAGCAACTATGGAAAAGACAGTCCTGTTGAAACGGGGCCAAGTTATCCAGGCCATTTCCTGACCCATTAAAAATAACAGAGGAAGACCTGGAATTTATCTGGTGCACAGCTGGACACCATTTGAATCACGAAAACACAACAATAACACTTCTATACTTGGTAAATATTTAATCAGGGTCTGCCTACAGGCCAAATCTGTGACCTACAAATAAAGAAAAAGCCCAGTCTTATGCATAGTTTTAACTGACTGATTACTCCTCTTAACTCCTGAGAGAAAAGATCATAAGAGAGGTCAAGAGCGTGCTGTACATACGTGGTTTGCTGCAGCGCTGTCAGCCGCCTGCTCCCCTCTGGTCTCAGCAGCAGGACCTCCTCGCAACACTTTGACCACATACAGAGCCCCGCTGCAGGAACGTCAAAACATCATTGAGACTCACCAATTCACAAATATGGCGGACACAGAATCAGATATATTTAATTATTATTCATCCCAGTGATGAAACTGATGTTGTACCTGAAGTAGTAGAGGGAGACGGAGGAGTCGGACACTTTCTGGGCTTTAGTCATCAGTTTGTCCAGCAGGTCATGGAGCTCCCCCTGTCTGTCAATAGCGGTTCTGCAGTAGACTTTGGACCTGCACAGCTGGTTCCTATAGAAAGAAAAGATAAAAACTGGCATCATATGCATTGATAACTAGGACTTCCACCAAGGGTTAATGATGGATCCAGACTTTTATTGCACTCTGCATCTTTTTACAAAATAAGAGAATATTTGTGGTTTTGGATGTTTGCATTTATGTTGCTGGCAGAATATTATTGTTTCTTTTTCTAACTTCACTTGGTGTCTCACTATAGGAATCGCATGGGCGTGACCATAGCCATATAGTATGATAGTTGCGACACTCCGATAGACTTCAATAGAAACTTTGGAATGCGGAAGTCATGTGGGTTATGGAGCAGCGATTAGTTCCAAACAATGTAGTTTTCCCCATAGACCACCATACATTTCCCGGAGTGTCTGCTTAATAATCCCTGGTAAGTTAATGAATGGTCGTTGCTTTGTTCATTTCGCCACTTAAGCTAACATGTAGATTATGTAGTCTGTGATAGTGTTTTATTACGTTAGCTTTTTTTGTGTTTATGTCCAATAGAAGCTCACAAACTTGCTCATTAGCTTGCTCCACACTAGATTCAGGTGAACAGCAGCTAGCTCAACTTGATAACCTGGTTATTGGCGGCAGTGTTATTTAACATTCAGAAATTAGCATACATTAACATTAACATTCAGAAATTAGCAATTTAAATATTTTATCATTCTGTTGTGGTGAACATATTCTGTATTTATTTGAAGAAATTGTTGGCGGAAACATGGGGTGAAAGACATTTGGGACACAGACTGGTTTATTTTTTTAATACATTTGAAAACAAGTGATTATTTTAAGCTGGTAAACGAAGAGTCGAATGTTAAAAACATTCTAAAAACAATTGTCATATTTACAAATGTGAAATACTCAGTTTTATAAAATGGCTCACTTGAAATTAATAAAAAAAACTAACTGAACTATCAACAGAATATATTTTCTATCCTTTGTAATTCTATTGTGGTTCAGGAAATTCATTTTATTTGTGACTGTATATGAATTTGATTGTTCTACAGAGTACATGTGCATAGTTTGTATTTTTTCCTCATGTTTAAACTTTTAAGAGAAAAATGTAACGTTTCCAAAATAGTTCACAAATGTGTGCATAAAAAGCTAGAATGAAAAAAAAATTTCAAATTTAGTATAAAAATACATAAATCTGTAAGAAAAAAGTAATGATTTTTTTAAAAACTACAAAACAGCCACATTTCAATTTGAAAATAGTCTCAAATGTACAATAAAAATCAGAGTTATGAGACAGAAAAATACAATATTATGAGGAAAAAGTAGCAAATTTATGTGAAAAAGCAAAATTTAGAATAAAGAAGACAGTACATTTAAAAGGAAAAAAAATGCACAGTTCTGTCAGAAAAATGTTAATGTTGCTTGTTTGTATTATAATACAGTTAAATCTGTTCATTATAACTTTAACAATATGCCTACCGACAGGTATTTTGAATATTTACCCAATATGGCTAAAAAACATTTTTTATGCCGCAGATCGTCACAGCTGCCATTCACACGCCATTATAGAAAGGTCGTAGTTTGGAACTATTTGGAGCTCCATAAACCATGTGACTGGGCAGCACTGAGTTCAAAGCATGTCGCAACTATCATACTATATGGCTATGGGAGTGACCTACGGAGGCTCCAATGACACCACGTCTGTCAGCGACAAACAGGTCGTGCAGTGTTCAGGGCCCCGCCCGATAATACCATGGCCGACCCAACCCGTCCAAATCATTCTCGCTTTCTTCCCATGTGGAACTACAAGCTGCCTCTGCGTATCCAGGCTGCTTTGGTAAGCTGTTTAACTGTTCACAGACGTACCCTAACGGAACACGTCGCCAAACGCAGTTTTCCGTCGTCGGTCTGGTTGTGCTGAGAACTTTACACAAAGGGCAGTGTCCGCGTCAAGGTGAGCTGCTCTCACAGCTAGCTGGTTTTTGCTAACTAGTTAATGTGTGAGCTTGTGTGACTCAAGCTACCGCGTTGTGGCGAGCTTGTTTGCAGTTTGGCTAGCATTTGCTTGTTGGCTGACCGTGTAGTTTAATCGGTGTTCGGTTAGCACTAGCTTGCTCACTGAAACCAATAACAAAGTACAGCTAATGTGTTACGACGAGCTGACTCCCAGGGCTTACACGGCTGAGCTCAACTTAAAACTTGCAGCTACTGCTAGTGACAGCCAGGCTAACATGTCACGACGAGCCTTTTTAATAAGAAAAATCCCCCTTTCCCTTGGCTATGGCTGCTAACCCCGCCAAAGTGTTAGACCCAAAGGCCAAAGAGGCTGTATCCCACCTGTGCCCCGCGTCATGAGGTGCCTCCATTTCAGGTAGGGACCCTCATCGTATATGCATAGTCTGCATGGGCGCTAAACACGCTCAGGCATCACTAGCGGACCCTTAGGGGTGTCCCCATTGCGCTTCTATGTCAGAAAAAGTTTTGGAAAGGAGGCTTAGAGTAGCAGTAGCTAGCGGTCAAGACCCCTGCCTAGCTAGCGCTACAAGTGACATCCATCAGCCACGAGCTTCCGTGAGCTGGGTGGACATGATGGAGGCAGAGTCACTGGTTGATCCTCAGTTCTTGGAGGACATTCTGAAGAGCGGTCTGGGTGAACTGGGCAGCGAGGACGACGACGCACAGTCCGACCGCCTTGACATAACTGATATGGAGGAAGAGGAAGACTACCCCTTTTTTCCTCCTCAGCAGTCTAGACCCCCCCAGCAGGGCCAGTACTGTTTTCCCAGTGGACAGCAACCTGTATGAGATCTGCAGGCGAGCCGCGGCCAAACTCAACATCCTGTGGCCGGCAGCTCAGGATGCAGAGGGGACAGAACGCAACCTGTATGACAGAGAGAGGCTGCCACTTGCTTCACCACAAGCAAAGCAACTCTTACCAGCAGTCCCTGCCTGCATGAAAGAAATGAGTCCCTACTGGTCGAGCCCATTTAAGAGCAAGCTTTCCACCAAGGGCTGCTCTAAACTGGAGATCCACGGTATGGGTGAGCTGGGATTAAACAAACTCCCAGCGGTGGAGTCTTCAGTGGCTTATCACCTTCAACCTAACCGCAGATCTGTCTCAGCTTCCACAACCATCTCTCTGCCTAGTAAGTCAGATCGCCTCACAGGATCGATTTACCAATGAATGTACAAATACGCAGCACAGTCAGTCTGCTCCCTTAATGCAGTCACTCTACTGTCAGCATATCAGGCAGAACTATTGGAGGAAATGGGCAGTCAGTTGGACTCTGGGTCCCCAAACCCTGTCCTATGGGATGAAATCTGTGTGGTCAATGATCTGGTCCTTCGCTCAAATCATCCCTCAGATCAGTCTTCAGATCATCAGGGTCAGGCCTACTCTCTGTGCCCAGAGTTAGAACCAAACATGGTGAGGCAGCGTTTAGTTTTTATGCCCCTCACATATGGAACAAACTTCCAGAAAGCATCAGGGCTGCTGAAACTCTCAGCTGCTTTAAATCCAGGTTAAAAACTCTCCTATTTGCCACGGCCTTTCAGTTGAACAATTGTTAATCTCCTACGATGCACTGAAAATTTTTATTTCTATTTATTCTATTTTAGCTTGTTTTTGTTTCTCTTCAATTTACTTTTTAGTTTGCTTTTAAATTCTTATGTATTCCTTTTGCAATTTGCTGTAATGCTTAAATGTTTTTATGTAAAGCACTTTGAATTTTCTTGTACACGGAATGTGCTATACAAATAAACTTGCCTTGCCTTTATAACTCCAGTGTAAACATCGTCTAAATGTAATTTACTCCCAATAATAGACCAACTTGATGCAACATAAAACAAAAAGAGATCTAAACAAGCGAACAACTGAAATGTCTTTTAAACTAACACCAAGAACACTCTAGTGATGGAGAACACAAACTGATTCACTGACAGCTGCTGTGAGTCAGCCAGGGCATTTAATTTTTTGTACCTGAAGATGTCTGCGGTTCGGCGGAGGAAATCCTGCTCCTGCTGCTCGCTGCCAGAGCTCATTCCTCTCTCAATGATGGTGAGCAGAGGCTCCACCAGACCCAGCACCAGAGGGCTGCTGGCCTGCCGCGATACGAACACTTCGATCAGGTCCAAAACCTGCAGGAGCCACACACACTGCTGTGAGGTTTGTACCAATGCAAGAGTCAGCAAAATCTACTCATAGGAATGCACTGATTATGAAATTTGGGGCCGACACCAATGTTGAAAATAATAAGTTTGCCAATACAATAGTTTTTGCTTTCACCTATTCCAGCTTAATTGCCAGGGAGACAAAGAAATATGCATTATAAAAAAAAAAATAACTGAACTGAACGACTAAGATTTTTCAGTTCTGGATGCTTTTGAGTTTGCAGCTGTAGTTTACTGTTGTCTATTTCAGGACAAAATCAAAGCCACACAGCTGGGACACACCAGATAAACATCGGCCACTGCCAATGTCTTATTTGTCGATAGCCAATATCAGTCAATAAGGTGAAAATCCACCAATACCAATCTTAAGCTAATGTACCCGTGCACCCCTGTCCACAAAAAAAAAGTCAATTTAGAGCAATTTTTGGCCAAAAAGTGCTATAAAATTTGTACCATTGTTGCTTAGAAATTAAGCAATGTTTTCTTATACAATTGCTATTTTTTTCTAGTAACAACAACTATGTGCATGAACATTTGAGACTTTAAAAACCTTTTAAAAGACACTTAATAGAATTTTAATACATTACATTTGCAAAATAATAAAAAGTGACCATACTGTAGAAAGTTTAATTAAAAAAATCTACTGGAACTCCAATTCCCATTTTGCTAAAGTACAAAATGATAATTACAAATCACAAATATTAACATGAAGATTTTACTGTACAAAACACAAATTTTTTGTGGCATTTCAAAACTATTCAGAAATTTGAGGATTATTTTGATTTAGTTTTTAGTATAATTAAAGGTTGTATTGATGATGTTCTTATGAAAACCAATCATTTTGTAAAAATACTGTAATACATCCACAAAAAATTTAGAAAGGAGCAGAATTACATATTATAGGTGTTGTATTATTTCCATTTGAGCAGTTGGCTGAGTAGTGTGAGGATCTCAAAGCCAATAGTATTAATTAGGTCAATGCCATGTGTCATTATTCATCAAGAAGCTCAGGGGTTGCCAGATACTGTGTACTGTAGCAGACAACAGAGAGTTGTGGAAATGTGTCCCAACCTGGCAACAAGTACAAGAGTGAGTAGCACAGCTATTAACCAGGAGGTTAACACTGTGGTCTCTATCAACTTTAAGAAATTTAAATCTGAATTAATAAATTTAAAACGTTTTAAGGAATTTTTACAATTCATGGACATCCAGTGTATATTTGCAGGATTTTTTTCTATAAATTTGCCATTTTCTTTGTAAATTTGTAGCTTTTTTCAGTTAATTTTTCTTGCAAATCTGCAATTCCCCCACCAGTTCAAGTCTTCATTACTGTAAACGTGCAACTTTTTCACCTAAATTTGCAGCTTTATTCTGTACAGGTTTTTTTATTTTTATTTTTTCAACATTTTTTTCTTTTATTTGTCAAAGTTATAAAGAGCCACTGGTTGCAGTTCAGAAAAAAAAACTGTTTCATGACTCCTTTATACAAAATTTCAATCATAAATGCAGCACCTTGATCCTAAACTCCCGAACCAGCATCTTCTCTTTATGGAGTTTCGTCTTCTCATCCTTCTTGGCCTGGATCTTTTTCTTCTGCTCTGAGAACAGCGCCGACAGACTCTTATCCAGCTCCATCATCTCGTCATCATCCAGATCTTCATCACTGCTGCCGTCATCCTCCGTGGACTGAATATGAAACACACAACGGATCAGGTGTCAAATGGGCATCGTAGAACTGTAACCTGTGTGTGTTTTGTCTTAAAACCTTTACATGGAGTAGAATTAATTTAGCAGTGTTTTAACTGGAAAAGGCAAAGCACAAGTAGTGCTGCTCTAAGACAGTTGATTGGTGTCAGCAGGCCTGCTTCTACATTTTTTGGGGTCCTATGCAAGATTGTGTTTAGGGGCCCCTACTTTCATAATGGGGAGGGGTTCAAACCCCTTAAAGTGAGAAAAAAATATCTCTCCTCCCAACAGGAACACTAAAAAAATAAACCTGGGTCATTGTCTAGATCAGGGGTGCTCAATACATCGATCGCGATTGACTGGTAGATCATAAAGGCACTGCGGGTAGATCGTGTGACAATAAAAAAAAAATAAAAAAAAAATTAAAGATTTTAATTCTATCGCCTATCCTCCCATCTGTCCTCTTACTGGCATTTACCATTTGATTGATGTATAGGGCAGCCAGTCAGGAGAGGTCCTATCCTCTATGTTTCATAGGTCACCCTGCATGCGTGGTCAAACACGCTAGCTAGCTACTGCTAAACTCCAGTGAGCTGTGACCGTGTTAGCACTTCAAATTTAGATCAACTAAAGAAGGGATCTTAAAAATGAGTGGGGGAGCTGAACCCAATAAGAAGACAAAAACTTACCACTTCCATGCGGAATGGAAGGAAGATTTTTTTTTTTTTTCACAATGTCATTTTCAAAGTGTATTTGTCTGATCTGTCAATCTATCGTTGTGTTTCCAAAGAGAAATGTGGAGAGGCACTTTCGAACCGTTCATAAAAACTACAACACTAACTTCCCTCCGAAAAGTGAGCGAAGAAAAAGAAAGGTGAAGGAACTGAAATCTCAGTTAATCAGACAGCAGTCATTTTTCACACAGCTGAATTCAAAGGCAAAGGCAGCCATTGAAGCATCACTCCAGGTGAGTCATTGCATTATTAAGCATAAGAGGCCCTTTCAAGATGGAGAGATGATAAAAGAGGCCTTCGTTGGGGCAGTGGAGTCGTCGTTTCAGGATTTTAAAAACAAACCAGAAATATTATCTTCAATCAAAGCTCTTCAGCTATCAAGAAGTACAGATACATGGCACTGTGAAATAATGGCCTGTGATTTGACACAGCAGCTTTGGAAGGGCTTCGCTGAATGTGAGTGTTTCTCACTGCAATTAGACGAGTCCACAGACATGTGACACAGCTCACTTGTGCATTTTTATTAGGATGGTGTTTACCGATATGACTGCAAAAGAGGAGCTATTAACAATACTGCCCATGAAAGAACACACGTGAGGAGAGGACACTTTTCACTCTTTCAGAAACTTTATTGAGAAAACCCAGCTCCCATGGGTTGTGGGTCCACGAAGCACCGACCGATCCCGAGAGTGGTAGACGGTGCAGTGTGGAATGAGGAACTGCCTGGCACCCTGGAGAGTGAGCAAGACCAATATTGCCCAGGGTCATCACAGGAGGGTCCCTGTGCCAGAGCCCAAGTCGCCCTGGATGAGGGTGCTGGGCGGCACGGCAGGATGCCTGTGACGACGGGCGACGTCGAGAGGCTGGTTTCACCTGTTCACCGGCCCACACCTGGCCTCGTCCTTGGCTCCTTGTTCTGACATAACATTTTTGCAGAATGCTCACATTCAGCTTCCGACATAACACCAGTGTGTAAATTGGTGTCAATCACCACAGATGGTGCACCCGCAATGGTGGGCTGCTCAAATGGATTTATTGCAAAATGCAAGGAGGACGATGATTTCCCCGACTTCCTTAATTAATCTCATCTAGTGGAGGATGAGATTTTGACACTACAGGCTGGCATTGAGCTTAAGTCCAGGGCTCATGGACAGTTTTGGAACTTACTCACAGAGGAAAAGTATCCAAACATGAGGAAATATGCTACTGTGGAGGAACGGAATAAGTGCAGGCAGACACGGCGAGCTGAAGGTTTAAGAGTTTTATTCCTCCATCATCATGAGATACACTGCAGCACTGTGTGCTGTGTGTGCGCTGTTGTCAGTGCGCTGTGAGTGAGCTCTCTAAGGCATGTAAAGTCAGCACATTTATACAGACGAGAGAATGCATGGTACATTTACATATTGATATACATAACAGTCAATACATATCAGTTGCTTTGATTAACTGGCGCCAGACTTCTCCCCTTACTCCGGGGATGTATAACAATAGGACAAAAGAGAATGCAAGGAACATTTACATATTGATATCAGTCCATACATATCAATCGCGTGATTAACTGGTTGTCCTCCAAGGGGCTTTCTGTTTGTATGCAATCCCTGCTGAGCGTGAATATTATCAGTCTGCATTGTGCTGGGTGCCCACACTGCTCCCCCTAGAACGGTCAGAAGGGGTTGTGACACACACCCCCGACCCCCCCGTCGTTTGGCTCCAGCTCCGGTAGAACTGGTGGAGGGCATGTCAGTCCGTGGGGGGGACGTGGGAGGGGTGGAAAAGGGCAGTGTGCTCCGCTCCAAGTTCCAGCACGTTGAATGGCCGTCGATCATGGGCGCATGGGCCGATGTGCAGTCGTGCGTAATGGAACAAGATGGCGATCGGCCAGCTTTGGGAGTGAGGTGCGGGAAAAGCTCTGTGCAGGAGGAGGTGGAGGGGGTGGGAGTGAGCAAGTGCCGGCCCGGGACGTGGTGTCTGGGCCGTGCAAAAATTGCGTGTGGATCCGCGATGGTGAGGAACTTTTCCCGTTAAATGTGGTGGAGATCCACAGCGGCTGTGAAAAAATTATATCTCTGACTTCTCTCGTGTTTTGTTCCAGCGATGATGTGGGGAAGGCGAGTGGCCAAACTCCCCGATGGATGTGATAAACTGAAGCTGTGTCGGGGACTCAGCAGTTTGGCTTTAGGTGCGGGAAACAGTCTTAAAGTCATTGGGGAAAGCAATCGGCCAAATTCCCGATGTGCGCCGCGGCTGAGAAACCCATACAAAGTCCTGTGTGGGGGCTGCACATCCGCTCCAGGTGTGCGAGCAGCCCTGAAGGTTCTGAGGATGGCGATAGGCCGTTTTTCTCGGGCGTGTGCAGCGGCGGAGAATAATGTATCAGTCTGTGGAGCCGGTATTGTCCCGAGCGTGGCGCGCACTTGGCGCAGTGACCACATAGCTGAAAGTTGCGCAGAAGGTCCATTGTCGAGAGTTGAAGTCAGGGGCAGGGAGCTTGATGGAAATCAGCGCAGTCAGCGTCGATGATTTTCCCTGTTCAGGCTGTTTCTGTGCGTTCGCTCGTGTCACTGATCAGAAGGTTGCATGCGTCTCGGTCCCAGCGCTGCGCTCTTGGCCCTGGAGGTCGCCATCGTGGAGAGAGGACAATGCGCGCACGCTCCCATGTGGGTGCAAAGGATGTAGGCAATCTCTGGTCCTCTGGGATCCACAGCGCGGTGAGAGGCAGCAGACGGTCATTCTCCCTCGTCAGGTCACCAGTGTGGAGGAACAAAATAGTCCACAGCGCGGCAGAAGGGAGAGACAGTCCATTCACGTCAGGTCACCAGTGTGGAGGAACGGAATAAGTGCAGCGGACACGGCGAGCTGAAGGTTTAAGAGTTTTATTCCTCCATCATCATGAGATACACTGCAGCACTGTGTGCTGTGTGTGCGCTGTTGTCAGTGCGCTGTGAGTGAGCTCTCTAAGGCATGTAAAGTCAGCACATTTATACAGACAAGAGAATGCATGGCACATTTACATATTGATATACGTAACAGTCAATACATATCAATTGCTTTGATTAACTGGCGCCAGACTTCTCCCCTTACTCCGGGGATGTATAACAATAGGACAAAAGAGAATGCAAGGAACATTTACATATTGATATCAGTCCATACATATCAATCGCGTGATTAACTGGTTGTCCCCCAAGGGGCTTTCTGTTTGTATGCAATCCCTGCTGAAAGTGAGTATTATCAGTCTGCATTGTGCTGGGTGCCCACACTACCTCCTTGACTGCATTATTTGGCTCGACTTATTTGTGCAAATCAGCCTTTTCCCACATGAAGATTATTAAGTCCAAACACTGTTCCACCATGACTGATGATCATTTGGAAGCCTGCTTGAGACGAGCTACCAGCAGCTACTGTCCGGACTATGCAACACTGGCTGACTCCATCCAGTGCAAGTCATCAGAGTAAGGTAATGATTGTAAATGTATTGAACTGTGTTGTGCCATAAGGGTTCACGCAGTTATATAATGTACAGCGTACACTGTACGCTAACATTTACTTATACCATATTTGGCGTTTTTTAAATGTAGATAGATCATTTTGACCTGGTCATTTTAAAAGTCGCTCACAAGCCAAAAAAGTGTGGGCACCCCTGGTCTAGATTTCAGATACTGATCTGATTTCAGAGAAAATGTCACAATTTTACAAGAAGAAAGTAAAACATTTATGAGAAAAAAGTTGCACATTTAAGAGGAAAAAAGCTGAAATTTTGTGAGAGGAAAAAAGTCGCAAATTTACAAGAAAAAAGTTTGAACATTTATGGGGGAAAAATTGCACATTTACAAGAAAATTTTTGTAAATTTTATGAGAAAAAAGGCACAAATGTGAAAATGTGTTGCAAACAGTGTTGAATCTTCTTATATGCATTTTTCTCTCAAATTTAGATAGATAAGGGAAAGATGAGAACGATAAGGTAAGCAATACACTCATTATGCAAACCATTAAAACTTGAACTCAAAGCCTTCACACCCACCAGAGCGTTCTTCTGCTGCAGAACCTTCATCAGCTCCAGACGGAAGTTTGGGTCCACCTCTTCATCTTCTTCCATCTTCTCATCCTCCTCCTCTTCCTCCTCCATTGCTTCTTTTTCCTCATCAGAGTCATCATCGGACTCAGATGTGTCCTCCTATTAAACACATAAATATTACAGTATTAATTCCAATATAACTGTCAGGATCAGCAGTATTTTTTAAATATGTGAGTCAAGCTTAAAAAAAAAATTTTCATGGAGCCGTTAACTTGAACTTAAGAAGAACACTCTGAGGCGAGTACAATATCCCCCGCCTCCGTTTTCTTTGAAGATTCTAACACTTACGGAAAGAGAGCAATTTTCAACTTTTCAATACAATTACAGTGGCAGAACCAAATTATGATAAGCCCATTATCCACAAATATAGGATCCCAAGGTGAACCTGTGTAGCAAGTTTGGTGACCCTAGTTTTCTTTGTTGTTGAGATATACTGTAGTTTATAAGCCATTTTGATGCTGATCTTTGACCTTGCGATCCCAAACCCATAGTCACACTTCAGGGTCACAGGGTGAACCTGTGTACCAGGTTTGGTGACCCTAACTTTACTCGATGTACAGTAATAAGGCATAGGGAATGTTAAAACTTGACCTTTGGCCTTTTGACCCCAGACTCATAGTCTGAGGTCAGGATCCCACGGTGAACCTAGGGCCACCAGGTTTGGTGGCCCTAGCTTTACTTATTTTATAGTAATAGTTAATTTAGCATTTACCATAGTGCAACTGCAATACTAACTTTGAACTTTGACCCCTTTACCCCAAACCCATAGTTAGGTGAAGGTGTAAAGGGCTGTTCAGAGTTCCTTTTGAGGGGATAACATTTGCGTTCTGCAGACTGCGTTTGCATTTGCGTACACAGCAATATTCAGAGTTGTTTCTGAGCCACTGCAGCCACTGTTCAGCAGTCATGTTTCACGCATGCGCAGTGAAAATAATCTGCAGTTCACATGCCCGTACTGTCGGCAGCAGCCAAGAGCCACCAAACATTTTAACAGCTGCAATCAAAACACAGAAGAAGAGCTCGGTGTGGGAGGGTTTTTTTTTAACTTTTAGTAATCTGTGGATTAAATGTCTTAGACATATATATTTACCATGAAGTGACTGAAACAATTTTCCCCAGCCCCAAACCACACCTGTAGCAGTTGCTGTCACAAGCTACGGAGAAACACAAAGCAACGAAACAGATAGGAATATAATTTACTGTTTTGGTGTTCTGGGTGAAAAATTGACAGATGAGCCACTTCACAGTAGAAGAATGCACAACGTCTATTTCGAGATTACATGAATAACATGTTTTAATAGTGAAACACACGCACATCTGTTTACCCTCACCAGTTAATCAATACTTCCCTGTCCGGGATGGCAGGAGTTTCCTGGCGCATGTGTAGTTCACTGCGACCACTGCGTTCTTGAACACGCGGTCACTTTTTGGGACCTGCATGCACTCGGTCAGCTAATAGGGTTCGCGCACAAACGCGTCCACTGCACTCACTCGCGTACCAGCGTGTTTTTACTACAATGAATTGGGCTTAAATCATCCAAGATACTGTATGTCTTAGATACATCTACTGTATCAATTTGAAAATCGTACATCATTTCTTTCAGTAGTTATTGTGTTTAGAAGATTTAGGGAAAATATGACCTCTGACCTTTGACCTCAAGGTCATCCAATGAGAGTGAAATTGCAATATGCGCATCATCAGAGTGTATCAAACCCATGGTACCAGGTTTCAAAACAATTGGAACCAAAACTGTAGGAGGAGTTGATTTCACAAGATAGTTACTGTATATGAAGTGAGGTGAAACAGGAGGTCATAGGTTAGGCTACAATTCCCGCAAAAATGATCCGATCACAACCAAATTGCAATATGCACATCCTCGCTGTATATCAAACCATGGTACCAAGTTTCAAAACAATCACAACAAAATTGTAGGAGGACAGTAGGACAGATGGATGGACTGACCCATAACATAATCCCCCTTCCGCCTTTGCCCAAAGCGTCGTTCAGCAGGGGATAAAAATGAAGGGAAGAGAAGGAATAAGATCGGCATTAGTAACAGGTGGCATTTTTCCACTGCAACTTCTCTCTTATAATTTGGACTTTTGCTACATTTTTTTTTTCTGGTTAATTTGTGGTTCCTTTCTCATAAAATTGACACTTTGTTCTCATAAATGTGAAACTCTCATAAACTAGTCTTGTTTTCATAAATTTTTGCATAAATGTGCTATTCTGTCTTTTTTCTCTTAAATTTAGACTAGTACATACCCATGCAAACCCGTCCATGCACGGCATCTTTTCTGACGTGCAGCATTTCTCCTCATTCTATTGCTCTCCATCTGGTGGGTCTTCTTCTTCTTCGTTCAGACCACTGGTTGAGGGATAGGTGCGTCGTAATTCCAGTTCATAGGCAGGATCATGAAAATAGATCTGAGCAAAAAGTGGCTTTCGACCCTGTTCAGGAAGGCCCGTGCATGCCCGTAGAAGCCAAGAAACCGGAGCACCTGGAGAAAATCAGCGCTTTGCTTGGCATTTTACACATTTGTAGTGCAGACTGGCATTCTTCAAGGTTTCACATTTTTACTGTGTCAGCACCTCTTTAAAAACGACATTGCTGAGAAAGCGACACTTTTTCTTAGTTTCTTCATCTTGAGCAACAATACAAAGACTGCTTGACCTCGCAACTGTGCTCGCGACAACGTAGAATTGGCTATGTGCCGTCATATAGACATATCTTTATGACGGCATCGCGAGTTCTATGATGCATGAGTTCATAGGACATCCTATGATGATCAGGCAGAAATCATAGGTCGTCCTATGATGTCCTATAAATGTGACAGACACACACACACAGATTTCTTGCTTTAATAGTGATTTTTTTTTTGGTAAATTGGGGGGGGGGGGGACAGTTGTGGTTTTTCATTTTACAAGATCGTTCATCATGTAAAATTGCACTTAGTTTGCAGCCCATCAATATGCTTATCCTTAACCGTGACAAAGGAAAAATAATTTGTGTATGTCCACAAAACAAAGTAGCTTCATCTTTTCCTCCGCTCAGTAATGAAGACTGAGTGCTTTGCAACAGGTCACGTCAACCGACAGCTCGTCTCAGCTATGATAGGGTCAATTGGTATATTCATTTGTTTGCACTAAAACTATCTATCCGTATTAATAAAACGAGTAATGAGTAACACATCTGATCAAGTTTCAGCAACTGTAACACATTACAAAATTTTTAAACAGTAACTTCGTTACACAGATAAGATAAGATAAGATAAGCCTTTATTAGTCCCACAATGGGGAAATTCCAGGATTGCAACAGCACAGGGATAGCAACACTCAGAGCAACAATCAGAAGGCAAGAAAAAACAAGAACAGCTAGTATACATATGTACATATTACTATAAATATATATACACTACCGTTCAAAAGTTTGGGGTCACTTAGAAATTTCCTTATTTTTGAAAGAAAAGCACTGTTTTTTTCAATGAAGATAACTTTAAACTAATCAGAAATACACTCTAATATCTAATATACATTGCTAATGTGGTAAATGACTATTCTAGCTGCAAATGTCTGTTTTTTGGTGCAATATCTACATAGGTGTTTAGAGGCCCATTTCCAGCAACTATCACTCCAGTGTTCTAATGGTACAATGTGTTTGCTCATTGCGTCAGAAAGCTAATGGATGATTAGAAAACCCTTGTGCAATCATGTTAACACAGCTGAAAACAGTTTAGCTGGTTAGAGAAGCTATAAAACTGACCTTCCTTTGAGCAGGTTGAGTATCTGGAAAAAATTATTATTTCAAATACAAATCATTATTTCTAACCTTGTCAATGTCTTGACTATATTTTCTATTCATTTTACAACTCATGGTGGTAAATAAGTGTGACTTTTCATGGAAAACACAAAATAATTGTCTGGGTGACCCCAAACTTTTGAACGGTAGTGTATATATATATATATAGACACACAGTGCGGAGCATTGTGGTTGGTGGATGTGCAGCAGAAAGTTTAAGCTCTCTCTCCGCGGATGCGGCGGGCCAGCTGGATGTCTTTGGGCATGATGGTGACCCTCTTGGCGTGGATGGCGCACAGGTTGGTGTCCACGAAGAGACCCACCAGGTAGGCCTCGCTGGCCTCCTGCAGAGCCATGACGGCGGAGTTCTGGAAGCGCAGGTCGGTCTTGAAGTCCTGAGCGATCTCCCTCACCAGGCGCTGGAAGGGCAGCTTACGGATAAGCAGCTCCGTGGATTTCTGGTAGCGACGGATCTCTCTCAGAGCCACGGTACCGGGCCTGTAATGGTGAGGCTTCTTCACTCCGCCGGTGGCTGGAGCGCTTTTTTCCGAGCAGCCTTGGTGGCTAGCTGCTTCCTGGGGGGCTTTTTCCTCCAGTAGATTTACGGGCGGTCTGCTTGGTTCTTGCCATCGCTCTTTATTATTCTGTCTTTTATTTCTTGCACGCCGCCTAAACTCCAGCCTGGCACCCGCGTCGTTTTCACTACAGTTCCTCGGTATGTCGAGTTTCTCCGTTAGCACCGGGTGGCGGTTGAGTGCTAGCTAGCTCTTCCCTGCTGTATCGTCTCCTGCTGTAAACAGTGGCTCCGTCCGCCGACTCGGGAGACCTTTGGGGCGATCTGTGTGTCCGTGATATATATATAGAGTGAAAGGTGTAGAAAGAAGAAGGAAGATAAAAAAAAAAGGCAGATGCAAAAGGTAGCCAACTCGTGTGGCGCCGCCGGTCCGGCGGAACCGGAACCGGAAAACACGTTACACAACACGTTACTGCAAAAGTCGTGGTGTTACTTTGTAACGCGTTACTCCCAGCACTGCATACAAGTATACTCATGGTTACAGTGTACTGCACATGCGCCCAGAAACTCCCACCAGAGGGAAGTACTGAGCAATCAGTCAATACTGGGTGAACAAATGACCGTCTTTTGGCCCATCTGTTTTCTTCCTCTGTCACTAAACAGCAAAAGCTCCTGTTCGTCTTGATTGTCATTGTATTTACATACCTCTATCACTTCTGCCATTTGAAATGTCTGCCACTGTGCTCTTCTTTTATGTTTGGATTGCAGCTGTTCAAATCAGTTTGGTGGCTCTTGGCTGTCGCCAACAGTATGGGTATGTGAACTGCAGACTATTTTCACCGCGCATACGTGAAACGCGGCTTCTCTAAGCGGCAACTGCAGTGGCTCAAAAATCACTCTGAATATTGCCGTGTATGCAAATGCAGTCTACAGAATGCAAACGTTTTCCCCTTGAAGGAACTCTGAACAGGCCTTAAGACAAAGGTTTTTTGTGGAAAAGGGACATAAGATACAATTTTTAAAACACTTTATTTATAGAATTTTTTAGCATTTATATATACTAGTGCATGCCCGTGCATACTCGTGCATGCCCATAGAAAGCAAGTGTAAGCAAACATTTCTGCATGCCCGCAGAAAGTTACTGTTACCACGGCAACAGAAACCATGGTGAAACCTGCCTTGGATGACTGACGTCACCACTCGTTCCTTGATGCCTGCCTTTGATCTGTGATGCCTGCCTTTGATCTTTGATAATGTCATAGCGAGTGCTATGATCATGACTAATGCCTGTGTGACAATGGGATGTCACCACTGTGTCTGGTTATATTGTGTGATCATGTTATATTTCTAATGGTAAATGTCATTATGATTATTTGTTAAAGTACACACATAATAGTTTAGGATCTGTCTTTGTTTAATTTGAATGCCCTTAGGAGATAATTGTATGGTTAAGTATTTTGGGTAAAATAATGAATGATAAGTTATTTTGCATACCTTTGCCAACATGCTTCCTGTACGTGTCCAGGCAAAAGACTCCATTAGGAGTTTGAAGGCCTTATATAAGACACCAGCAGGGAGCAAATATGTATGGTTAGTCATAGGGGTGGTTTAGTATTTGTAAATAGGGGTTAAGGTTATTTATGGAATTATTTATATTAATATTTGTATGTTATTTATATATTTATATTGTGTATGTCTGGGGAAATTATTTATGTATTTTTATATATTACTGGGTATGTGTAAATGATGGAGGATTTGTTGTTTTACCTGGGATTATGGTAGGGGCTAATCAGCCCTAATTGTCTCTGTCAGTATAAAACAGGTGTGATGATTGTGACCTTGAGTTGATCAGATCGGATCAGGATAATTGAGAGAAAAAGATCAGAGTTAATCAGAATCGCCAAGGAGAACCAGAATCCAGATCATCAGATGAAAGGAGATGATCAGAAGGATCAGAGTCATCATCGGCGATTATGAGCAGTTAATCAGAATCTTGAGATCATCAGATGAAAGGAGATGATCAGAGCAAGATGAATTGTTTGATCAGTGTTATTGAAGTGAAGTTTGAGAACCGTGTCAGATGATTGGAACTACCTATCAGTAAGGTAATTGAAAATAAAACTGGACTAATTGAAAGTTGGCCTCGCCTCACCGTTCCTCTCGTTCACATTTGGTGTCAGAAGTGGGATTGTTACCCGACGTCGTGGCGTTTGGTGGACGGAGGGACTCATGGCGAAGAAGGAAAGTGAGGCAAGAGGAGCAGTCTGACCTGGAACATTTTACGTCGGTAAAGAATCATATTCATCGGAAGGAGTCGCAGGTTGCGGAATTGAGAGAGGACTATGGGAGCTGGGCTGAGCGTAGTGGTGATGACAGCACTTCGAGGGAGGATCCTAGGGTGACGGCTGGTTGGGTCGGCCCGCGAGAGGAGGATTTGCCGCTGCAGGTGCAGCCAAGGAGGCCGCGAACGCATCACGAGCCCAGGCTGAACCCTCTCTCTTCCGAGGATGTCATCGAGCTGCCTGGCGTCGTTCGAGGGGATTGCTGCGGCCTGCCGTTGGCGTGAAAAGGAGTGGGCTGTTCATCTGGCTCCTTTACTCGCAGGTAAAGCGGGGAGCGCATGTGTTCTGATGGACATTGCAGACACGGATAATTGTGGAAAATTGAAAGAGGCTATTTTTTTTTAAATGTGAAGTCACGTCCGACACTTATGGGTGGAGGTTTCGGTCCCTGGACGTTTGTCAGGACGAGGTCCCCCGCGAATTGTGTGTAGGTCTGAAAGACCTGTTTTATAGATGGTTGAAACCAGAGACCTTAATACTTATAGACATTTCTGAACTATTGATTTTGGAGTAGTTTCTGCGCATGGTGAACCCGGAACTGGGAGTCTGGATGCAGGAGCGGGACCCGAAGACTGCAGAGGGCGCTGCTCGTCTGGCGGAGGTTTTTCTGTCGGCCAACAGGAGAACTATCCACGGCCGTGGCAGCTCTTTCACCTCTTTCAGGAATGAGTTTAATGAGGGTGAAAGGGGTGGTCCAGCTCAGGTTAGACATTTTAACTCCAGACAGTTTTTAAATGGCAGACATGAAAGGAGATGATCAGAGCAAGATGAATCGCTTGATCAGTGTTATTGAAGTGAAGTTTGAGAACCGTGTCGGATGATTGGAACTATCTATCAGTAAGTTTATTGGAATAAATTGGAATAACTGAAAGAAGAATTTGCCTCGCCTCTTGCTCGCCACACGTCCACTCGCTCACAGCCTGCCTTTGATTTTTGATGATGTCATAGCAAGTCCTATGATCGGGAATGAAGCCTGCCTTTGATCTCTTTCCAAGTCCTATGATGTTTTAGAGAGTCCTATGATCGTGACATCATGACACTGTGACAGACCGATTTCTGGAATTACACTGGTCAACACCAAATTTATTGTCTTAAGTTTTTTTAGCTGATTTAGGACAATTTTGATGTGCTGAATCCAAAAATCACATTGGTTTTGCTCAATCAGGTCAACTTTTTGAATTATGGCCACATGTTCTATACATTTTTGTTTACATGTATGGGTATTTTCGCTTTACAGTGGGGCAAAAAAGTATTTAGTCAGCCACCAATTGTGCAAGTTCTCCCACTTAAAAGATGAGAGAGGTCTCCAATTTTCATCATAGGTATACCTCAACTATGAGAGACAAAATGAGAAAAAAAAAATCCAGAAAATCACATTGAAGGATTTTTAATGAATTAATTGGTAAATTCCTCAGTAAAATTAGTATTTGGTCACCTACAAACAAGCAAGATTTCTGGCTCTCACAGACCTGTAACTTCTTCTTTAAGAGGCTCCTCTGTCCTCCACTCGTTACCTGTATTAATGGCACCTATTTGAACTCGTTATCAGTATAAAAGACACCTGTCCACAACCTCAAACAGTCAGACTCCAAACTCCACTATGGCCAAGACCAAAGAGCTGTCAAAGGACACCAGAAACAAAATTCTAGACCTGCACCAGGCTGGGAAGACTGAATCTGCAATAGGTAAGCAGCTTGGTGTGAAGAAAACAACTGTGGGAGCAATTATTAGAAAATGGAAGACATACAAGACCACTGATAATCTCCCTCAATCTGGGGCTCCACGCAAGATCTCACCCTGTGGGGTCAAAATGACCACGAGAACGGTGAGCAAAAATCCCAGAACCACATGGGGGGACCTAGTGAATGACCTGCAGAGAGCTGGGACCAAAGTAACAAAGGCTACCATCAGTAACACAGTATGCCGCCAGGGACTCAAATCCTGCAGTGCCAGACGTGTCCCCCTGCTTAAGCCAGTACATGTCCAGGCCCGTCTGAAGTTTGCTAGAGAGCATTTGGATGAGCCAGAAGAGGACTGGGAGAATGTCATATGGTCAGATGAAACCAAAATAGAACTTTTTGGTAAAAACTCAACTTGTCGTGTTTGGAGGAGAAAGAACACCATAACTACTGTGAAGCATGGGGGTGGAAACATCATACTTTGGGGCTGTTTTTCTACAAAGGGACCAGGACGACTGATCCGTGTAAAGGAAAGAATGAATGGGGCCATGTATCGTGAGATTTTGAGTGAAAACCTCCTTCCACCAGCAAAGGCATTGAAGATGAAACGTGGCTGGGTCTTTCAGCATGACAATGATCCCAAACACACTGCCCGGGCAACGAAGGAGTGGCTTCGTAAGAAGCATTTCAAGGTCCTGGAGTGGCCTAGCCAGTCTCCAGATCTCAACCCCATAGAAAATCTTTGGAGGGAGTTGAAAGTCTGTGTTGCCCAGTGACAGCCCCAAAACATCACTGCTCTAGAGGAGATCTGCATGGAGGAATGGGCCAAAATACCAGCAACAGTGTGTGAAAACCTTGTGAAAACTTACAGAAAACATTTGACCTCTGTCATTGCCAACAAAGGGTATATAACAAAGAATTGAGATGAACTTTTGTTATTGACCAAATACTTATTTTACCGAGGAATTTACCAATTAATTCATTAAAAATCCTTCAATGTGATTTTCTGGATTTTTTTTTCTTATTTTGTCTCTCATAGTTGAGGTATACCTATGATGAAAATTGGAGACCTCTCATCTTTTAAGTGGGAGAACTTGCACAATTGGTGGCTGACAAAATACTTTTTTACCCCACTGTATATGATGCAAAATTCTTTTTTATGTTTTGAAATTCTCTGAATTTTGAACAATGAAGATGTAACATTTAATTTACATGTACTTACCTTTATATAAAGGTGAGTACATGCACAGTACTAAGTAAGTAGTAAGTACAGGTTTTTACTTAGCACCTGATCAAGAGAAACGGATGTCATTTTTGGATTTAGCAGTGCAAAATTGTCTTAAATCAGTTGAAAAAACACAAACAACTTACAAAAAAAATTATTTTTGTAACCCTGTGTTATATATAGAGTGATGATATTCCTTGTCTCCAGGGCATGTGTCCCAGCCCACATCCTCGCTTTAAACTGGGATTTTCTGTATTTCACCTTATTGTTATTATCCTGGGTGGCTATTATTGTTATTATATCAGCATTATTATTATTATTATTATTATTATTATCCGCTGCCAATGGTGCACATACCTTGTCGGGGTGCAGCGGCTTGCGTGCCTCAGCAACCCCCGGAGCTACGTCGACGGGAGCCTAGTGCTCCCAGAAGGTTCAACCATGTCGAACAGGGCCGCATGGGGTAGAGGCCAGACTAAAGAGTGCACCCTGGTCCTCCAGGTTGGGGGTTGTGCAGCAAGTAACAAGTCACTCACGTAAAACCCAAGTTTTGTTACAGCAACAAATGTCCCAAAGGCGGAACAGGCGGAGAGCAGAGCAAACTCCCAACGGCTATGAAGGCGGAGGAGGACAGACAGTTGCACGGGAAGAAGGGTCTCGGAAAGCCTTGGCAGGCAACCTTTCTACAGGGTGGACCAAGCTCTCGACAGCCCAGCCATGGAAGGCAGTTGGTCTAGGGGAGGGACCCCTAACAAACGTCCATGGCTGAAGACGGAGATGCAGGATCCCTGTGGTGCCACAAACCTCTGCATCACGCATATTCGCTTCATTAGCGATCGACGAAGAAGAAGAAGATTATTATTATTATTATTGTCATTATCATTATTGTCTTGGTCTTGTCTCCCCTCTGGTCCCCTGTGTGTGATTATCTGTGCAGCCCCGCCCATCCCGTTTTCTGTAGCGATGCCCTGCGGTCTCTGTTTGCCCATGCTTGTTACTGTTCCGTGTTATGTTGCTTACCCGTGTCTATATACAGTATATGTCTTGTAGGGAGTCATGTGCTCTGTCTATGTGCCGTCATATAGACATCATATCTACATCAGGCAGACATCATAGGCCGTCCTATGATGTCCTATCCCCTGTATGTGATTATCTGTGCAGCCCCGCCCATCGCATTTTCTGTAACCATGACCTGCCATCTGGGGCTGTTTGCCCCTGCTTGTTACTTCTTCTCCTGCCTGTCACCGTTCTGTGTTATGTTGCTTACCTGTGTCTATATACTGTACTGTATATGTCTTGTAGGGAGTCATGTGCTCTATGTGCCGTCATATAGACATAATATCTTTATGATGGCATCTCCGGCATCTCGTGAGTCCTATGATGCCTGAGATCATAGGATCATCATAGGACAAGCAGTCCTATGATGTCCTATCCCCTGTGTGTGATTATCTGTGCAGCCCCGCCCATCGTGTTTTCTGTAACCATGCCCTGCCATACTTGTTACTTCTTC
The DNA here is from genome assembly GCA_020510985.1 of Pholidichthys leucotaenia. Classification (NCBI taxonomy): domain Eukaryota; kingdom Metazoa; phylum Chordata; class Actinopteri; order Cichliformes; family Pholidichthyidae; genus Pholidichthys; species Pholidichthys leucotaenia. The sequence continues at coordinate 355,009,914 of CM035844.1, read as the reverse complement.
TCCTGCCTGTCACTGTTCTGTGTTATGTTGCTTAACTGTGTCTATATACTGTATGTCTTGTAGGGAGTCATATGATCTATGTGCCGTCATATAGACATCATATCTTTATGACGGCATCGCGAGTCCTATGATGCCTGAGATCATAGGATCATCATCGGACATCAGGCAGACATCACAGGCCGTCCTATGATGTCCTATAAACGTTACAGACAGACAGACACACAAAGATTTCTTGCTTTAATAGAGTGATGATGATAGAGTGATAAAACCAAACAGATACAATTAGCCCTTTAGGTCCTAGAGGGTTAACTGTATGTCCTAGAGTCTAGGACATTCCAAAGAAACAGGAAAAAAATGGCAGGGAAGTAGAAATAGGAAAATAAATGAATACATAAGATAGATACAGTGGTGTGAAAAAGTGTTTGCCCCCTTCCTGATTTCTCATTTTTTTGTATGTTTGTCACACTTAAATGTTTCACATCATCAAACAAATTTAAATATTAGACAAAGATAATACAAGTAAACACAAAATGCACTTTTTATTAAATGAAGGTGTTTATTATTAAGGGGGAAAAAATCCAAACCTACACGGCCCTGTGTGAAAAAGTGATTGCCCCTAAACCTAATAACTGGTTGAGCCACCCTTAGGAGCAACAACTGCAATCAAGTGTTTGCGATAACTGGCAGTGAGTCTTTTACAGCACTGTGGAGGAATTTTAGCCCACTCATCTTTGCAGAATTATTGTAATTCAGCTACCTTGGAGGGTTTTCGAGTATGAACCACCTTTTTAAGGTCATGCCACATCATCTCAATCAGATTCAGGTCAGGACTTTGACTAGGCCACTCCAAAGTCTTCATTTTGTTTTTCTTAAGCCATTCAGAGGTGGACTTGCTGGTGTGCTCTGGATCATTATCCTGCTACAGAACCCAAGTGCGCTTCAGCTTGATGTCACGAACAGATGGTCGGACATTCTCTTTCAGGATTTTTTGGTGGACAGCAGAATTCATGGTTCCATTTACCACAGCAAGTCTTCCAGGTCCTGAAGCAGCAAAACAGCCCCAGACCACCACACTACCACCACCATATTTTATTATTGGGTATGATGTTCCTTTTCTGAAATGCTGTGCCACTTTTACGCCGGATGTAATGGGACACACACCTTCCAAAAAGTTCAACTTTTGTCTCATCAGTCCACAGAGTATTTTCCCAAAAGTCTTGAGGATCATCAAGATGTTTTCTGGCACTACTGAGATGAGCCTCTATGTTCTTTTTGCTAAGCAGTGGTTTTCGTCTTGGAACTCTGCCATGCAGGCCATTTTTGTCCAGTCTCTTTCTTATGGTGGCGTTGTGAACACTGGCCTTAACTGAGGCAAGTGAGGCCTGCAGTTCTCTGGATGTCGTTGTGGAGTCTTTTGTGACCTCTCGGATGCGTCGTTGTTACGCTCGTGGGGTAATTTTGGTCGGCTGGCCACTCCTGGGAAGGTTCATCACTGTTCCATGCTTTCGCCATTTGTAGATAATGGCTCTCACTGTGGTTTGATATAGAGTCCCAAAGCTTTAGAAATGGTTTTATAACTTCTTCCTGACTGATAGATCTCAATTACTTTGTTTCTCATTTGTTTCTGAATTTCTCTGGATCGCAGCATGATGTCTAGCTTTTGAGGATCTTTTGGTCTATTTCACTTTGTCAGGCAGGTCCTATTTAAGTGATCTTGATTGAGAACAGGTGTGGCAGTAATCAAGCCTGGGTGTAGCCAGAGAAATTGAACTCAGCTTTCAACAGATGTGATAAACCAGTTAATTTATGTTTTAAGTTTTAACGGGGGGGGGGGGGGCGGGTGCAATCACTTTTTCACACAGGGCCATGTAGGTTTGGATTTTTTTTTTACCCTTAATAATAAATACCTTAATTTAAAAACTGTGTTTTGTGTTTACTTGTGTTATCTTTGTCTAATAGTTATCTTTGTCTAATATTTAAATTTGTTTGATGATCTGAAACATTTAAGTGTGACAAACACAAAAAAAATGAGAAATCAGGAAGGGGGCAACACTTTTCACACCACTGTATAAACATTAAGCATCTTCAAGAGCAGTAGGACAGGTTTGCTACATTTTCAACCACTCGGCATACTAGAAAGTGCATATGGTGAGATCTGGTATGTTATATAAAGAGGCAGGCTCAACAACAAAAATATATAAATGGTGCAATTGTTACAGCAGATTTCAGTTGATCAATCATCTCCCAACACCAGTACTGGTAAACAGAGATACAAGCAGGGTGCACATTTAAAGCATAATCAATATTAAGAAAAATGAGGGTGTAGGAATAAACTCTATGAATGGGGCCCAGGTGTCATTAAACTTCTGATCGGATTTGTTCCTATTAAATCTAAGTTTTTCTAATGGAATCAAAGAGAGCACCTCGTTAACCCAGTCAGTAAAAGATGGGAGGCGGCTTTTTTGTCTTCCAGCAGCAGAGGATAAGTCTCCAATCCTGAAGTGAGGCAAATGATGTGAAGTTAGCTTGGGGTGCTGTAACAGTAATATTTTCATCAGGAACTCCAAAAGTAGCAATAGTTGGATTGAGACTGATTTTTGTATGCCAGATATGTGAAAAATATCAAAAACTCACCCCCAAAACAAAGATAAAGATGAACACTGCCAAAACATATGTTCAGTAGTGTCTGGGTTCAGGTGGCATCTAATACAGGCTGGATCAGTATTAGGGTAAAACTTAGACAGTCTCTGTCTAGTGTGATGTTAAGCGGTGCAAAACTTTGAATTGAATGAGGCAGTGCCTTAGACATCAGGATGTAGTGTGAATATGCTGTAAGGCATCTGACCATGTCTTTTCTCCAAGTGAGATCTGCAGGTCTTCTTCCCAGGCTGCTTTAGTTTTAACAAGGAAAGGCAGGGTGCAGTTTTGAATGGTCCTATAAATCCCTGAAACAATACCCTTCATCTCTGGTTCCCAGCCTAATACAGTATTTAAAATATTCTTCTGGCGGGTTAGGAAATGTGTAGTGTGTTGTGGCAAAGCTACAAATTTGGAGGTACCTAAAAAAGTGTGTCCTTGGTAAATTTTGGTTCTGCTGAAGAGTTTCAAAGGATGCAAAGGTGCCATCTATGACTAGATTGTTGAAAAAGACCAAACCATTATCATGCCACAACTGGAATGTTGTGTCAGTCTGGGAAGGGCGAAGAGGTGATTGTGTATCAGTGGCATATGAACGCAAATATTGTTGACACCAAAGTGTTTCCTGAACTGACGACAAATACGGAGAGAGCCCTGAACCACAGGATTACTGATATGCTTAACAGTTCCACCCATGAGGGGAGAGCATAAAGTAGATATTGGACAGGCTGTAGATTTAGAAAAGGTTTCCATGTGAGCCCAGACAGGAACATTTTTCTTTTCAAATGCTGCAATCCAGTAAGGTAGTTTTGCAATATTTGCTGCCCAGCAGTAATGTAAAAAATAAGGCAGGCCTAATCCACCCATTTGCCAAGGCATCTCTCGAAGGGACCTTTTCATACGAGGACTGGTTTTATTCCAGATAAATGTAGAAATGTGGTAGTCAAGATCTCTGAACATACAGATTTTGGCAAAAAACAAGGAATCATCTGGAACAAATATAAAAAACAGGGGAGCACTGATATCTTGATCACGTTAACTCTGCCTGCAAGAGAGATTGGTAGGGATGACCATCTTACTAAGTCTAGCTTTGTATGATCTATTAACTTTTTAAAGTTTTGACTGATCATTGTATGATCATGTGACAATAATGCCCAAATAGGTAAATAAATTACTAATTTAAAAGGAAAGTTGTCATAGTTAAGAGCCAAAGCTAGTTGGTTGACCAGAAATAGAAGACTTAAGTTTGTATCCAGAGAGCTGGCCAAAGTTACAGAATAGGTCTATGAGCCGTGGTAGGGAATTTATCGGGTCAGCTACGTAAAGAAGGTCGTCTGTGTAAAGAGAGCCTTTATGACAAGCGTCATCTCTTGTAATACCAACAATTTTTCCATCAGCTCTAAGGGCTATGGCTAATGGTTCGATGGTAAATATAAATTGAATAAATAGGAAGGATAGGCAGCAGCCCAGTCTGACACCACGATGGAAACAGAAATAATCCGAACATACAGAATTGGTACAAATTGACACCTTGAGTGATGCACAAAGCAGCTTAATCCATGAGATGAATGATGGGCCAAACCCAAATCTATCCAGAACTGTCATGAACCCTTCGTGCGCTCTTCCATTGCACACGGAGGAGAGAAGGAGAAATGAGGATTTAAATGCAGGAGTTATCACACACACATTTATTGAACGACAGTTGAGGGAAACCATGCAAAATGGCTGAGCAGCTCAGGCTAACACAGAGTTCTCTTAAGATGCTAGGTTGTACAGGGGGAAAGCATAGCAGCTGTGCCGCATAAGGAAACGCTACCAGCAATCCAGGTCCTCTCAGCAGAACAACTAGCATAGTCCTTCAATGACTGCCGGTCACACGACGAAGAACAACGGTGTGACTCGTACAATGATCCAGCGGCGTTTGTCCAACAAAGAACTGCTTATGAACAAACGCCGCTGGTGTGGCAAATTCGGAACACCTGGGAGAGGCGCGGGAAGGATGATTACTGGGGCTGGAAACAGCTGATGGAGTCAGAGGGAGAGCGAGGGGGGCATGGCTGGACCGACAGACTGTCAGCAGCATGAGAGAAAGTAGGTCACAATGCTGACTAACAGCTGCCAGTCAGGCAGTGGCTGAGGATATGGAATACAATACACACATACACCAAAAAATGCACATAACAAGTACACCCAAAACCCACAAAGAGATTGAGGCCGAGCCGGGGAGAGCCAAGCCGGCTCGGCTCATGACAGAGCCCCCCCTCTAAGGGGTGGATTCCCAGATACCCAAGGTAACGTCAAGGACCCATAACAGGAGCAACAACAACAAAACAACACAAACTCGGGTGGGAGGTAGGGGGAACAGGAAGGAGGGAATACAATACCCTGCCCAGGGTCCATAATTAACTCCCCCAAGTCCAAAGCCGTAGAGGCTCGGGAGGCCGCCCTGAGTCCCAGTCTTGTGGCCTGCCGGAGAACACGGGCCATCTGGCCCAGAGACTCAGTCCCTCAGGTGGTTGGCCAGCGCTGTTGATCCACCAGGGCCAACAGGGTGAAGCAGGAGGCGGCCTGCCTACCGAGAAGCTCGCCGGTGGGTGACCGGACCAAAGGGAGGGAACCCCCATGGCGTATGACTGGGAGGAGAAGGGGACCACGGCGTCCTCCTGGTGATCCGCAGCGTCCTCGGTGGTCCCGGCTTGGGACCCAGCTGCGCCCGCGGTGGCCCCCAACCAGGCCGGCTCTGCTGCACCCATGACGGGCCCCGACCGGGCCGGCTCCACTGCACCCATGATGGACTCCAGCGGGAGCCTTGCTGCACCCGCAGTGCCCTCTGGCTGAGGTTCTGCAGCACCCGCGGTGACCTCCAGCTGAGGCTCTGCAGCACCAGCGGTGGACCCCGACCGGGCCAAGGCTGCACCCTCGGTGGAACCCGTGCTGGAGTGTGGCCTCCATGACGAGTCCGAACAGGAGCGCAGCACCCACGTCGGGCTGATCCTGGAGCGCAGCCCCCACGATGGTCCAAAGCCAGCCTGCCGCGCCCATAGAGATGCAGTCTGCGGAGGGACCTACACGACGGGCCTTCAAGAGGTCCAGCTCTGGCTCCCAATCCGCTGCAGAAGCCTCCACAGCGGGCGAGGTGGTCATTGCAGTCCTAGTGTCCTCCTGCAGCAGCTCCAATGCTGGGGATTCCTCTGGCATGGGAGCATGGGAACCTCTCCATGCTGGCTCAGGGAAGGACTCCTCCGAAGCCACTGGCTCCTCCACCGTCGGATGGCCCTGACCTTGGGCCGACAGGTCCTCGGTGAGAATTGGAGGAGACACGGAGAGGGGGAAAAATGAATTAATGCTGGAGGAGAGGACTCAGCGGACTGCTTAAACTGGGCCTCTCCCTCAGGAGACAGACAAGATTCAGTGTAATTAGATGGTCTGCAATGAGAAACTACTTGCCTGTCATCCCGGACCTTGTGGTTCCCAGCTGCAGGCGGCAGACAGTCATCCCTCTCCGTGTCAGTGGTGACGTAGGCCCCTTTGATAGCTTGTGGAGGAGCCATCTCCATGACGACAGAGGAGGGCATTACCGGGGTGAGCTCCGCGGACTTCATGGCAGTTGGAGGGAAGAGGGCTGCCGAAGGCGATGATGGACTCTCCCGGTGTCTCCTAACTGGCAAGATAGCGTCAGCCATCCTGGTCCTCTGACGCTCCTCCCTGACCCAGCTGTTAACGACGGCGAGCAGGTTCGCCCACTCCTTGTCTGATTTTGGATCCGGGAGCTGGGTAGGTATGGGAGGTGAGACCCTCACCGCCGGGGAAGCGCATCGACGGCCCTCCCTCTCACGGCGTTCCTCCTCAACCCGGCGGTTGAGCACGGCGAGCATAGCCGACCACTCCTCGTCCACCGGCGTAGCCGCAGAGGGACCTCTCCGTGCTGGCTCCGGGAAGGAATCGTCCGAAACCACCAGCTCCTCCTCCATCTGGCGGCTCGGCTCTCGGACCAGCAAGCACTCAGGAACCAAAGGAGGAGACACAGAGAGGGTAGAAAAAGAGTTCTTAGCTGCAGCCGGTAGGGGGAGCCCAGCGGACTGCTGACACTGGGCCCCTTTCCCGGGAGACAGACAAGGCTTATAATTGTCATGATGAACAGAGGAAGAAAACACTTGCCTGTCATCCCGGCCTTTGATGTCCGCTGCTGCAGCTGGCAGGCTGTCAACCCCCTCTGTGTCCACGGTGAAACGGCCCTCTTCTACAGGTGGAGGAGGGGCCAGCTCCATAGCAACGGAGGTGGGCATTCCCGGGATGGCCCCGTCAGACCGTGCAGGAACTGTAGGGATGATGGCTGCTGATGGAGGAGAAGGCTTCTCACGGCACTGTCTCGCAGGACGACACCGCTGTGGTGGAGCTGGAGTAACTGGAACTGAAGCGGAGGGAATGGCGCCGTTCCTCCGTGGAGCATGCCTCCATGTGCGCTGCGGTCCAATGGGAGATGGCTCCATCTCCAGCCTGGGGGACGAGCGCTGGAGCGCGGTGACGAAGGCCAGCAATTCCGCGAACTGGGGGTACCTCCAAAGTCCAGGGTGCGCCTCCAGAATCCCCACCACTCCATAAACGCACCACCAATCCCTCTCGGGTCCGCTGGCGGCGAGAAACTCATCCACATAGCTCCGAATGTAGTCAGCTGCCAACTCCTCCTCCTCGCTGGGAGACCCCGCGGCCGATCCTCCTCTCCTAGGACGAGGTCGACGAGCCGGGGACATAGCGCGCACCAAACACAGACGAAAAAACAGTCCAAAAATGAGGAAAGGTTGGTGTGGAGGTATCCCGCTAAATCCTTCTACCCGGCTGGATCATTCTGTCATAAACTCTCTGTGTGCTCTTCCATTGCGCACAGAGGAGAGAAGGAGAAATGAGGATTTAAATGCAGGAGTTATCACGCACACATTTATTGAACAACAGTTGAGGGAAACCACACAAAATGGCTGAGCAGCTCGGGCTAACACAGAGTTCTCTTAAGATGCTAGGCTGTACAGGGGGAAAGCGTAGCAGTTGTGCCGCATAAGGAAACGTTACCAGCGCAGCGGCACAACCGCGCAGAGAAACGCTAAAAAGATTTACAGCCTTAGCAATCCAGGTCTTCTCAGTATAGTCCTTCAACGACTGCTGGTCACACGACGAAGAACGACGGTGTGACTCGTACAATCACCCAGCGGCGTTTGTCCAGCAAAGAGCTGCTTATGAACAAACGCCGCTGGTGTGGCAAATTTGGAACACCTGGGCGAGGCGCGGGAAGGATGATTACCGGGGCTGGAAACAGCTGATGGGAGTCAGAGTGAGAGTGAGGGGGGCGTGGCTGGACCAACAGACTGTCAGCAGCGTGAGAGAAAGTAGGTCACAATGCTGACTAACAGCTGCCAGTCAGGCAGTGGCTGAGGATATGGAAGACAGACAGACAGACAGACAGATAGATCAATAGATCGATCCCAAACTGGGAAATTACAGACACCAAAATGCACATAACCAGTACACCCAAAACCCACAAAGAGATCGAAGCCGAGCCGGGGAGCGCCAAGCCGGCTCGGCTCGTGACAACAACAGCCAGTGAGAAGGTACTTCCATTCAATACGGTCAAAGGCTTTCTCTGCATCAAGAGAAAGCACAACTTCTGCTTAAAGGTTGGAGTGAGAGAAGTAAATCACACTGAATAGTCTACGTATGTTATAGAAAGATTGTCTACCTGGAGTGACACCAGTTTGATCTGGGGCTATAATTTTAGGGATAACTACTTCAATACGTTCAATACATTGAGCGAGTATCTTGGTGAGAATTTTGTAATCAGAGCTAAGGATATTAACAGGCCGAGAAGCGCCACAATCTAAGGGATCTTTATCTTTTTTCAGAATAACTGAAATAACTGCTTGCGTCATTGTTTCTGGCAGTTTCTGAAGTAACAGTGCTTCCTGATATACAGAACATAAGAATGGAGCTAGCATAGATGCAAAAGTTTTAAAAAAAATTCTATGGGAAACCCATCTGGGCCCAATGCTTTGCCACTTTTCATAGAATAGATGGCTTTAATAATTTCTTAAATCGTTATTGGAGCATCAAGAATTTCAAGGACATCTAGGTCAATCTTTGGAACATTGATCTAGGAAGGAGTCAATCTCAGTTGTGTCCTGTCTGAATGACTATCGTCCTGTTGCACTGACACCAATTGTGATGAAGTGTTTTGAACGACTTGTCAAACCACACATCACAGCCTGCCTCCCTGCATCACATGACCCGCTCCAGTTTGCATATCGTTCAAACCGCTCCACGGAGGATGCTATAGTCACCACCCTGGACTCTGTCATCACCCACCTGGATCAGAAAGACACCTACGCCAGACTCCTGTACATTGATTTCAGTTCAGCATTCAACACCATTATTCCCCAGAGACTGATGGAGAAATTACTCCTTCTCGATCTGAACACCGCCACATGTCTCTGGATCCTGGATTTCCTGACTGAGAGACCTCAGTCTGTCCGGGTTGGAAACAACATCTCCAACTCTGTCACGCTGAGCACCGGATCCCCTCAAGGCTGTGTACTCAGTCCACTGTTGTTTACATTTCTAACACATGACTGTGTATCCAGACACGAGGGGAACCAGATTATTAAGTTTGCAGACGACACCACAGTGGTGGGACTTATTCAGGGGGATGAGGAATCAATGTACAGGGAAGAAGTTAGAGACCTGGAGGGCTGGTGCAGGGAGAACAATCTGGTGCTCAACATGGACAAAACGAAGGAGATGATTATCGACTTCCGGCGGTCACAGCCTGAACACGTCCCTCTCAGCATCGGCGGCCGTTTGGTGGAGCGAGTGGAGAACATCAAGTTCCTCGGAATGCAGATGTTGCAGGACCTGACCTGGAGCAAGAATTCCTTGGGGATCACGAAGCGGGCCCAGCAGAGACTGCAGTTCTTGAGGAAACTCAAACAGGCCTCTCTCCCCATCTGCATCCTCAGGACCTTCTACAGAGGTGTGGTGGAGAGTGTTCTGACGTACTGCATTGCTACATGGTACTCCAGCTGCAGTATGTCAGACAAAAAAGCCCTGCAGAGGATAGTTAAGGGAGCTGAGAGGGTAATTGGAGTTTCCCTCCCCTCTGTCCAAGAACTTTTTCAGAACCATTGTAGGAGCAGGGCACTGAACATTGTCAAGGACCACTCTCACCCTCTGCATAAACACTTTGAACTGCTGTCATCTGGCAAACGATTCTGGAGCATCAGAGGCAGAACCACCAGACTGATTAACAGCTCCCTTCCACAAGCTGTTCGGATGCTGAACAGTTGATCCGGAATCTTTCATACATACTACTGCACCTTATGGACATTATGTATATTATTTGTATAATTATAGTTCTAGTTAGTTTTCAAGTATGTCGCAGGGATGTGTAAATGGCTGTGTTGGGGCGGGGTGTGTGTGTGTGTGTGTGTGTGAGTGTGAGTGTGAGTGTGTCTTAAATTATGTTCTTTTTACTTATATGGATGCTGAAAGAAACACAACTTCATCTTGCCTGCACTACAGTTGTATGTACAGCAATATGACAATAAAGGTTGATTTGATTTGATTTGATTGGCTTCTGATGAATACAGATTGTAATAAAACTGCCTGAAACAATCACTGATGTTTTTGGGATTAGCAGAAGTCACATTAGTGGCCACATGGATCTCTGGAATAGCACTATTAGCTGCTGCTTGTTTAAGCTGGTGTGACAGTAATTTACTTGCTTTGTCACTGTGCTCATAAAAGGTTTCAGGGATGTGATTTGGGGTTGGGGAAATTATCTGAAAATTTAGTAGGCCGTCTGGGGGACATAGTCCCCCAGCGAGGTCCGGGGCAGAGCCCTGGGGGGGGGGGGGGGGCAAGGGGGGCAAAGCCCCCCGAAGCTCCTGGGTTTTTATGATTTTTAAGTACCAGAACTGTGCTTAAATGACATAAAACAAACAGCTGAATGCCACTGTCCACTGAAGCCATAATATACGGTAAGGCTGCACAGCTAGGCAGTGAGATTACACTGCAGCTTTCCTCAGTGTGAAACAGCAGTTCTCCTTCCCTCCAAAACATATTCTGTTTTTTTAAAGCTGCTCTTTATATCATAATCCATTTAAATTTCTTCATTATAAGTGTAAACAATGTACCTACTGACAGGTATTCTGAATATTTACCTAATATGGCTAAAAAATGCTGTTAATACCGCAGATTGTCACAGCTGCCATTCACACATCATTATAGAAAGGCCATTGTTTGGAACCATTTGGAGCTCCATGAACCACGTGACTGGGCAGCAGCAAGATCAAAGAGTGTCGCAACTATCATATTATACGGCTATGCTTGGGACGCCTGCATCTAGCGGTGAGGAAGTAATTTAGTTTTAAGGCTGTTTCAGACTGCTGCGTTCTTTAAAAAAAAAACGGTGCAGTGATGCGGATAATCAGCCCGCATTTTTTTTTCCCCAGACGTCAATAACACGGCTTCTGTGAAAAGTTTTACTTCACTCTGAAGCAGTGTTGTTGACGTCTGGACTCCATAGTGTCCAGAGGTTTATTTTTTTTTATTTTGGAAGATTAAAAAAAAGCGGAATTCCGCGAATTAGCAGAAAAATCACATCCCTGAGGTTTGTCTAGATTTGAATAGAAGCTGTTCAGTATATTTAATTGACAAGTTATCAAATTTTATCTGGAAAAAAAGAGTTGTTCATTATACAGCTCCAGCTTATGGTTGATAAATTGTTTTTTATCAATATCAGCTATCTGTGTAGTCAGTTCTGAGAGACGGCTTGTACGCTTCTTCCTTTCATAGGATGTGAAGAAAATTATCTGGCCTTGAAGGAAAGCGTTGAGGAATTCCCATATTGTAATATATGACATTCCTGGAGTCGTATTAATGTCTAAGAAAGCATCAATTTGAGTATTTAAAAATTGTGTGAATTTATTACTGGACAGCAGTAGCAGACCGAAACGCCAAGTGCATCACAGCACAATGCAGTTAGGAAAACACATTTCCAGCTGGACCGGGCAGTGGTCAGAAATAACAATGCTGTGATACTGACAATTTTTCACAAAATGAAGAGATCCAGTGTCAAGCAGGAAAAAGTCAATACATGAGTACGACTGGTGTACTGATGAGAAAAATGAGTATTGTTTATGTGTAGGATTGTGTTTTCTCCATGGATCTACGAGTTTATAAAGGTCGGCAAATGAGAGGAGAACCTTAGCAGACTTAGAGACTGCACTGTCAGGTTTGGATCTGGACTTGTCTAGTCCTGGGTGTAACACACAATTGAAGTCCCCTGCTAGAATCAGATGATGTGAATGGAGGTCAGGTAGCTTAGCTGTGAAACAGGAGAAAAACTGTGGATTGTCCCAATTTGAACCATAAACATTAGCCAAAACGATTTATGAGCCAAAAAGTTTGCCAGCTACAATTACGAATCTGCCATTATCGTCAGCAATTACAGAGGTTGCAACAAAAGGAATTCCTTTTCTAATCAATATGGCTGTGCCTCTAGATCTGGTTTCATATTTGGAGCAGAATATTTGCACAACCCAGTTTCTCCTCAGCTTAGAATGCTCACTAGTGGGCAGGTGAGTTTCTTGTAAGAAAATAATGTCTGACCCCAGAGATTTCCAAATGTGCAGACACTCTACTGCATTTAATAGGGTGGTTGAGCCCCTTAATATTCCAGCTAATAAACTGAATAGACCCTGGTGGACCGGAGCTAGACGTCACCATAGCATGTTAAGCATCTTACTGCAATTTCCCAGTTTGGGATCAATAAAGTACATCTATCTAGCCATCTACAGTCATGTGAAAAAATTAGGACACCCTGTATAAGCCTGTGTGGGTTTTTTTTTTAACATATTTGGACAAATAGATATTTAATATCGGTGTTTAAAATACTGGGAGATTCATGTAATACAACTAAACAATTAAAAATGAATTAAAGACTTTTTTCAAATTTTCTGTAAAATATAATTCTAAACAAATAGTGAAGAATAAATTAGGATACCCCCCATCTTTTAGGACGCCCCACATTCATTCCCACTTAAAATGGCTAAAATAAATGGCAAAAAATGCAAATAAAATCAAAAACAAGGTTAGACATAGATATGTGAACATTTCTTAATAAAGAACTCAATATTTAATGGGGTATCCTAATTTTGTCACATGACTATCTATATTACTGAATGGTATGGGTTTAGGTAAAAAATGAAGTCTCTGTTTGGTCCTGCCATAAAATAGAAACGTGTAGAGAGAAAAGAAAAGGGGGGGGGGGGTCCTAAAACACTAACCCTATGCCAATCTCCAAATACGTGAGAGATTGCACTAACCTCCTCTGAACTAAGGAAGGAAAGGCAAATGAAAGGTGCTTGTTGCATGGGAAGCTGCAAACCTGAACATGGTCTACAGAACAAAACTTGGCTTAACACTGAGGCACTAAAGTGGGTGAAATAGTGAAAGCCATTAGTGGCATATTGTAAAAATATGTCAGAGAGCTATATTTGCAAATAATAAAAGACAGTTCAATTTGCAATCATCATGCTCAGTGACAGTCACCATCCAAAACTAAGATGTTACCAATCCACTGGTTCAAGCAGCGTGTGACACGATGAATTGTGAGATGTAGGTCTGAGGTTCTGGGGCAGAGAAAAAGTTCTCCTTGCCATTGTAGATGACGTGGAGCCAAGCTGGGTGAGAGATGCCGAAACGTACCCCATCTAGTCCCCTAAGCCAGTGATTCTTAACCATAGGGCCGCGGCCCAAAACTTTCAGTTTAACACGTGTGGGCCACGAGGGCTGCCGGACGGCAATAAGCGACTTTCGCATCTCGGTTCGCGCAAAGCATCATGGGAACGTGGCTACCAAATATGCTCTATCGATACATTTAATTTATGGAAAGTTCCTGACCTACAAGCATATTGTACGCGTAGGGGTCTTCCCGGTTGTACCCACAAACGCAAGGATGAACTAGTTGCGCTTGCATTCGCGGCCACATTGCAGAAATTGCCCAAAATGGCCCTCTTGTATGTACGCTGACATAGCAGATTTTTTGTTGTCAAAGGACCAAGCACCCTTACTTGTGAGACTCCGAAACGACTACAAAGAAGGTAAGCGAGTGGTTTGACAGCTCAACTTTGGTTTTGTCATTTTGAGTAAATTTCACTACAAGGCATTGAAATGTTTTGTTTACATTGGAGCTTGTTGTAAACAAAAGAAGACACTCAGCCAGTCGCCAACCCAAAGAGAAAGTTATGGAAAAGTTTTTAAAAAGAAAAAAATGACAGCGAAGATGATGGTAAACCTGCCCAAAAGGGTAAAATTTTGCACAAGTACAATCCTCACTTCATTAGCTACGGCTTTGTGAATGGAGGAAATGAGGCAGAGCCAAGAGCCCGGTGTGTGGCGTGTGGGCTAACGCTATCAAACGAAGCCCTGAAGCTTTCAAGCGCCACTTAGAAACAAAGCATCCAACGCTTGTAGGAAAGCTAGTGGAATCTTTGAAGAGAAAAGAACATGGGCTACAGATGCAGAAACGCTGTGTCGTGCCACTGACTTGTAACTCTAAATGTGCTTTGAAAGCCAGCTACCTGGTAGCCAGACGTGTGGCACAGAGTAGGCATTCACCATAGCAGAGCGGCTGCGGATATGTGCTGTGAGATGATCGGAGAGGCTGCTGACCATCCCACTATAAAACGATACGGTGAGTCACATGGACATGGCCTCAGACATACAAGCGTGCCATGCAAAAATGAACGAATGAAAAAAATGAATCAAATTCATTCACTGGTTATAAAAGATATATTTTCAATTGCACTTCATTTAAAGTTTATTTAATTTGAAATTTCTATTATGAATCTATTTTTGTGTTAATAAGCCTTACTTGAGCCTTTAAATTTGTTCTTGTAGCAGCTTGAAGTCTTTCATCAATTGTTACAGCCTGTTTGGAAGAGATGAATAGAAAAAGGGAGTTGTAGCTTGGGACTGATGTGAATATTATTGTTCTGCCAGACAAAAATGAATGAATGAAAAATGAATCAAATTCATTCACAGATTAAAAGGCTATATTTTTTTCATTTGCATTTTATTTAAACTTTATTTAATTTCTGTTCTTATAGCAGCTTGATTTCTTCCATGAACTGACGATTGTTCGGTGGCTTGTTGTATGTGCAGGTTTACACATGGATAATAAATACATGGGATGATCACACTGAATCATGCCTTTTATGACAATGTTTTAACTTGTTAAGCTTTCAGTGGATTTGATTTAGTCATAGAACACAAATCAAACCAGGCGTGAGATCAGTTTATTAAACAATACAATGTTAATATCTGAATGGGCCGCGGGCCACTTTTTACTGGAAAATTTGGGCCCCGAGGTCAAAAAGGTTAAGAACCCCTGCCCTAAGCTGTTGTCTGATGCCGTTGAATGCAGCGCGGGCTTTATCCACCAGCACTGTGTAGTCAAGGAAGATGGAGATGATTATGCCGTTCACTCTGATCCGCTGTTTTTCCCTGGCAAGGCGTAGAATCTTGACAGTCACTGTAGTAATGGAGATGTGCAATTATGGTCCTCAGGCATTGTCCTGTCCCTGGTACCAGTTGTGAGACCTGTCTATCAGCAGGGCTTCGGGTAGATCCAGTGCTTTCTATAGCAGGTCAGCAACAGATGAGGGGGAGCAGCTGGCTGAGCCCTCTGGCACGCCGACAATCCTAATATTATTTCTCCGGGACCTGGATTCGAGATCTTTACATTTGCTTTGCAGTGAATCAGCCGGGGCTCCCAAATGTTTAACCTCCCATTTCAGTGTCTCAACGTCATCTAAGCAGGCTGTCAGGCTCTGCTGGGCTTCTCCTAGCGTGCTACGTAGCTTGGCTAACTCCGTGTTCATTACCGATTTAAAGTCTTCAAACCCCGTTCTCACCGCTCGCATGTCTGTTCGAATCTCAGCCATTTCATTCTCCAAAACCGCTCTGACTTCTGCCTTCATCACAGAAACAAAATCCGCCCACAATCTTCGGTGTTAAGGGACCCGGCAGGGGCGTCAACGTCGTTGCCACCTTTACCACCAGAGGTCAAGGAGGAGGGCGGCGTGCTAGGCCTCGGTGTTGCTGCAGTTGCTTGTTGCCCTTTGCCAAATTTACTTGCCATTACATGTCATTCACGATGATCCAGTGGTGTTCGGGAGACTTTTCCACTGGTTTAACTGCATGTAAAGTGCCTTTAATGTATTTATTTATGCATTTGTTCTGCGGAGCCAAACCCTATACGTCCTACTCCATAGCTTGCTCAACAGCACCCCTCATAAGATACAATTTTAGACAATGTAGATTTGTTTTTAAGGGGATTTATATCCAACGGAGTGAGTCTTTAAATATAAAATTTAAACTTTCTTGTAAACTTGTAACCATTTACATCTAAAATTGTAACAAAAAAAATGCAAGTTTCTCAATTTTCTTATGAGCAAAAGACTCACAAATGGGTATGTGGAAGACCATTGAATGTGGCATTGATGATGATTATTATTAACTACAATGAGACAAGAACTGACCTCCATCTCCTCGCCATCTTCCACATCCTCCTTCTCCTCCTCTTTCTTCTTCTCAGTTTTGTTTGAGTCATCAGTGACGACTACAGCACTGTCCTCCTCGTCGTCGTTGTCTGGGTCCAAAACCTTTATAGAACCCCAAAATCCATCAATACAAATATCAACCTACCAATCAGTATTATTATTGCAGAGAATTTTATTCGTGCAGATAACCGGCTCACTAGCTGCCCAATCACCAGCTACACAAAAAGGACCCAAGCTATGACAATAAAAAAAATACTCCCTTCAATAATAAGGCACAGAAACATCCAGGAAAATAGTGTTAACACAAAAAATCCTGAAGCATGTGTTACTTACATCTAAGATGGCGGTGAGGGCGGCGGCTGTAACGTGGGGACAGATTGAGGAGAAGACGGTTTTGCAGACCTGTCTGATGTGTCTGCTCTGCTGGGACAGCAGAGACAACAAGATGTCCACCATCACCTCCACCCACTCAGGCTCCTCCTCCGCCTGCTTGGAGGCTGCATCAGAAAATATTTGAGGCATTCATGTACAGTCATGGGAAAAAATTAGGACACCCTGCATAAGCCTGTGGGTTTTTGTTTTTTTTTAACATATTTGGACATATGGATATTTAATATCAGTGTTTAAAATACTGGGAGATTCATGCAATACAACTAAACAATTAAAAATGAATTAAAGACTTTTTTTCAAATTTTCCGTAAAATATAATTCTAAACAAATAGTGAGGAATAAATTAGGATACCCCCACATTCATTCCCACTTAAAATGGCTAAAATAAATGTTAAACTAGAAAAGCACTCGGAGAGCGCAGACCTCCGCGAAGCGCCACAGTTCCCCCCATACAGTGTTTGTGTGTACGTTTTCAGATTCCTTGACCATGAAAACATATGACTAGCAATTGGATTGACAATGATAGGATTAGTGGTTCAGTAGTTATTCACGAAAATGGCTTTTTCCGTAATGGCGGTTTTCTTCTGGACGGTGATCCAGATCATCCCCCAAATGTAATCAGTTCTTCCTTGTACCATTTCCAACAACGCCTGAAAGTTTCATCGAAATCCCTCCAAAACTTTTTGAGTTATCTTGCTAACCAACAGACAGACAGACAAACAGACAAACCCCGGCAAAAACATAACCTCCTGGCGGAGGTAAAAATGCAAATAAAAACAAAACAGGTTAAACATAGATATGTGAACATTTCTTAAAGAACTGACTATCTAATGGGGTATCCTAATTTTTTCACACGACTGTAATTTAAAGCAGTATTAACTAAATGTCGTTAGTCCACTTGGAGATAGCGCAGCAGGCTGTTAAACCACATGTACAAAGAATCAAAAGGTGTTCCAACAGAGTATTAGTTTAAGGGTGCGCACACTCATGCAGTTTGCTTATTGCATACAGTACTGTACCTCCTGTGTTAAAAGAGGTTAAACCAGACCATCAGTGATGGAGTAGCTCATTCCGGCCTGATGAAATCACTCTGGGAGTGCTCAGATCTCCTGACTATTGACCTTGAGCACAACCTGAGTGCAAACCCACCTGAGCATCATTGTGTGTGAATTTGTTGAGAATTAGGCCAATTACCTAGGAGGAGTGATTTTTCTCAACTCACATAAGTGTCTATATCTCCTGATCTTTCACTGTGACCTTGACCTTGAGCACAACCTGGATGCAAACCAACCCGAGGATCATTGTGAGTTTGGCGACCGTCAGGGTAAAATGCCCAGGAGGAGTAGCAATTTCCTGGAAATGTGAATGGATAGATGCTGCACCATCGCATTAGCTCCTTTCACCTTGCCGGAATGAGCTAAAAGTCATGTTGTACTAATTAATTTTCCATTATATACAATGACAAACTAAGGTTTAAGGCATCAGCCGTAGGGTTCCAGTAACCCTGTTCAAAGGCCTCACCTTGTTTTTCCTTTTTCTTCTTATCTTTCTTCTCCTGAGCCTTTTCCATACAGCTCTGCAGGTCTTTCATGATGTCCAGCACCTCCTCAGGGGCCTTTCAGAAACATACTGCGTTAATCATCACAGCAATCTGTTTACTGTGCATTGGAAATGCTGTGCCTTTTCTTTTATGTACAAGAAATAAACGATTAAAACAAGAGTTACTATTATCTTTCACTTATTCTGTTCTTTTTAAAATTAAACTCTAATAACCCAATAACAGCAGGGAGATTATTGGTTTTACCTTGAAGAGGTGCATGCCGACCAACAGGAAGAGCTGCTGGAAGGCGCTGCTCTCTGCCGTCAAACCTTTTTTTGCCTTTTTCTTCAGTTTTTCTACTGACTCCAACATGCTGCAATAAAACATTGGAATCAAGCAGGGATCCCACGCTCCACCGCGCCATGCAAAGTTGCAATTATGTCATTAACTGCACACAATTTCGTTGTGCTGTACAACTGTACAATGACAATAAAGCCTATTCTATTTAATAGATGATGGAAAACTTTGAGAAGACTCAGCTGTTGTACCTGTCCCAAGCTTGTCTCTGCTCGGGGCTGAAGGGCTGACAGCTCTGGACATATTTTGGCTGAGAAAGGAGAACCTGCGCGTACTGGCCCAGGTGGTAGATCCACATGGTGCCGTCAGATGTCACGCCGAGAACTCGTTTCTGACTGACAGCAGAACCTTCCTTGGCAAGCGGCATGTGGTGCATTGATAAGAAGAGTCTGGACCAAAACAGGATTTAAAAAAAAAAAAAAAAAAAAAAAAAAAAAAAGGGCTCAGAGATAAACTTGTAATTAAACGTTCTGCATGGAAATTTTGGAAACAGGTTTTAGTGACACCCTGTGGTGGTAAAGTGAACTACACCCCATTCATCTATTCATTTATGACAGGTCAGCAGCCTCGACATTGGAAAGAGCCTTTATGAATGTATTCTAGCCAAAAATAATCTGTAAGAAGTTGCAAAATAGTTAGCATCAACAGTTGGTTATCAGTGTAAACAATCAATATTATCAGCAGATGGATTTTTCCTTATAAAACTTGTAATTTTCTCCAATAAGTTACAGATTTTTATTGCACATTTGTGTTTTTTTTTTCCCTTTTAAACTTGCCTCTTTAATTCTTCTAAATGACTGACTTTGTTATTGTAAATATGCAGCATTTTTAACATAAATTTACTTCATTTTCTTCCTAAGGTTGCAATGATTTTCTATGAATTTGGATTTTTTTTCTTGCAAATATGACTTATTTTGTGAGATTTATGTACAAGTTTCCTAAGAAGACTAGGCAAATTTGCTAGAAAATTTGCTGGATTTTTACAAACTTCATTCAAATTTGAGATTTTTCTTGTAAATTTTGGGAGTTTCTTCATTACCCACACCAACAAGTCACGTGTGCAGAGCGGTTGGTGCGGTCTGCAGCCGGCTATCCAGCTACGCCCGTGCTCTAACTCGACAGGAAATGAGGCTATGGCCACCAAACGTGGTGCATAGGTTAACACTGGGACTAACACCTATGGCATTACTTTTGTGGTCAAGAAGTCAAAAGTCAATGTCAAAATTCCATATCAACTCTACCTCTAGAACAACGAAAGCTAGGGTCACCAAACTCGGTACACAGGTTCACCCTGACATCTTGACCTCTGACTCTGAGTCTGGGGTCAAAAGGTCAAGGTTTTAAATCTGTTGGGCTGCAAAAAGCGTGGTTCTGCATCTCAGCTGAGTGCATTCTAGTTCATCTGCAATTTTTTCTCATCACATTTGTAACTTTTTAATGTCCAAATTTGCAACTGTTTTCTCATAAATTTGCTACTTTTTTCTTTGTAAATTTGCAATTTTTCCCTTACGAATTTGATTTCATTCCTTGTAGATATACAGCTTTCTCTAAACATGCAATATGTAATAATTTTGGGAGGGTGTTTTTTCTTAAAAACTGGATATTTTTTCCCCATGTCTATTGGACTTTTCCCTCCTTTGGAATTTTCTTCAATAATTTACACCTTCTTAAACTTTGCTCTTTTTCTAGTATATTTATGATGTTTTTATACTTTAATTAGCAGCTTTTCTGCTGGTTATGGGTTTTTTTAAAAAAAAAAGCTCCATGGGGCTCCAGAGCCGCATGCTGCAAACCCTTCATTTGTGACCCAGACTTCAGGTTTGATTCCCTCCAACATGAATGGAGTGGACAGGGATGCACTTCACTTAATAGTGAGGAACAGTTTCCAGAAGTTCCATACAGTACCTTTAATACCACTGTAGGGGATTTCATTTCTTACCCAAAGAAAGAATTTACGAGAACGCCTCTGGTTCTGTCATCCAGTGGGACAGAAAGTTTCGCCTTAGTTTCGGGGATGTCGGCCGAGGCCTTCCTGGTGCTGAAGAATGTGTGGAAAAAGACAAACCTGGAGGAAACGTACGCATTAGCTCATTGTCTTCAAAGTAAAACTTAATATCTCTAAGAATTTAACACTGCTCAGAGACTGGTCTCACCGGGCCACATCCATGATAAGATCCTCCTCCTTCTTCAGCTGGTTATTATCGATGATGTAGGAGAGCCGAGAAACAATCCACTTCCTCAGATGGAATACGGAGACTTCGCTCCTAAAAAAGGAAAATCAGCCACATCACCAGACCAGTGATGCTTTGACACATAGATGTGATAAACAGGCAAAAGCTGATTTCACTCACTGGCCCCGCCCTTCCTTGCTCTCCTTTTTCTTGAGAGAGTAGACATCCAGCAGCTTGTCCATCTGAGGCTGCAGGAACATGTCCTTCAGCCACTCCACGTAGCTCTGCAGAGCTGTCGGCTGGAGGTGCTGCACCACCCTCCACACGGGCGGCACCACGGGCTGACCTCTGTTTGTCAGACAGGAGAAGCCCACCATCACCGCCAGCTGTTTGTCCAAGTCCTGACAGCCCTGCATGAAGTCCGACACCAAGGCCTCCATCTCTGGGGCCATTTTGAAGCGCTCAGGTTTCTGAGAGGGGGAGATGATGGGACAGATTCATATTAACTCTGAACACTGATTTAAAAAGACACACAAGTGGAGATAAAGTAATACTGAACTATTACTGATTGGACAAATACTGACATGTGAATGCATATGATCACATATACACTCACCGGCCACTTTATTAGGTACACCTGTCCAACTGCTCGTTAACACTTAATTTCTAATCAGCCAATCACATGGTGGCAACTCAGTGCATTTAGGCATGTAGACATGGTCAAGACAATCTCCTGCAGTTCAAACCGAGCATCAGTATGGGGAAGAAAGGTGATTTGAGTGACTTTGAACGTGGCATGGTTGTTGGTGCCAGAAGGGCTGGTCTGAGTATTTCAGAAACTGCTGATCTGCTGGGATTTTCACGCACAACCATCTCTAGGGTTTACAGAGAATGGTCCGAAAAAGAAAAAATATCCAGTGAGCGGCAGTTCTGTGGGTGGAAATGCCTTGTTGATGCCAGAGGTCAGAGGAGAATGGCCAGACTGGTTCGAGCTGATAGAAAGGCAACAGTGACTCAAATAACCACCCGTTACAACCAAGGTAGGCAGAAGAGCATCTCTGAACGCACAGTACGTCGAACTTTGAGGCAGATGGGCTACAGCAGCAGAAGACCACGCCGGGTGCCACTCCTTTCAGCTAAGAACAGGAAACTGAGGCTACAATTTGCACAAGCTCATCGAAATTGGACAATAGAAGATTGGAAAAACGTTGCCTGGTCTGATGAGTCTCGATTTCTGCTGCGACATTCGGATGGTAGGGTCAGAATTTGGCGTCAACAACATGAAAGCATGGATCCATCCTGCCTTGTATCAATGGTTCAGGCTGGTGGTGGTGGTGTAATGGTGTGGGGAATATTTTCTTGGCACTCTTTGGGCCCCTTGGTACCAATTGAGCATCGTTGCAACGCTACAGCCTACCTGAGTATTGTTGCTGACCATGTCCATCCCTTTATGACCACAATGTACCCAACTTCTGATGGCTACTTTCAGCAGGATAATGCGCCATGTCATAAAGCTGGAATCATCTCAGACTGGTTTCTTGAACATGACAATGAGTTCACTGTACTCAAATGGCCTCCACAGTCACCAGATCTCAATCCAATAGAGCATCTTTGGGATGTGGTGGAACGGGAGATTCGCATCATGGATGTGCAGCCGACAAATCTGCGCCAACTGTGTGATGCCATCATGTCAATATGGACCAAACTCTCTGAGGAATGCTTCCAGCACCTTGTTGAATCTATGCCACGAAGAATTGAGGCAGTTCTGAAGGCAAAAGGGGGTCCAACCCGTTACTAGCATGGTGTACCTAATAAAGTGGCCGGTGAGTGTATATGATCTGAACCCAAATTATGCGACACTGAACCCCTCAACGTTTTTAGGGGATATAAAGACACTATATCAATAATACTACAACAGCTTTTCTGGTTGCAACTGCTTTTCTTCCAGGTTCCACATTTACAGGGACATTCAGTTCAATTCAAAAAACTTTATTTATCCCCGAGGGGCAATTTAGAAAGCACAGTGGAGCAGTGCAGTAACAACACAAACAATACAAGAAGAAGAAGGAGAAGACATCTCTGCTGTCATTCAGTCCATACAGCCAATCATGTACAGTAGAACGAAATTACGTTTCTCCTATCTACAATGTTAATCACATGTAGAATCAGAGGGGTCGCTGCCATGCAAGGCAGAGCCACAAACAACTTCTCCTTTCCCCATTCTGTTACGCTGAGCACGAAGCTAGAAGGTGGGAAGTACCATTTTTATGTCGTCTTTGGTATGACCCTGCCAGGACTTGAACCCCCAACCTCCCGGTTGTGGGGCAGATGCTCTATCAACAAGGCCACCACTCCATGTACCACACAACGACATACAATTAACACACGATAAAAAGAAATAATGAATACAGCAAATATGTGCAAGGTAGGGTGTTGGGTTTGAATATTAAATAAAACTAAATAAGTAACTCACTAGCACACTAACAGAGCAGTAAAGTACCTTGTATTATATACAGTGCTGTGAAAAAATATTTGCCCCTTCATGATTTGTTATATTTTTGCATATTTGTCACATTTAAATGTTTCAGATCATCAAACAAATTTTAATATTAGACAAAGATAACCTGAGTAAACACAAAATGCAATTTTTAAATGATCATTTAATTTATTAAGGGGAAAAAAGCTATCCAAACCTACCTGGCCCTATATGAAAAAGTAATTGCCCCTAAACCTAAACCTAAATACCTGGTGGCAACAGCTTCAGTCAAGTGTTTGCATAACTGGCAGTGAGTCTTTTACATCACTGTTCAGGAATTTGGCCCACTCTGCAGAACTGTTTTAATTCAGCCACATTGGAGGACTCGAGCTTGAGGTCATAAACTGATGACCAGGTATTCTCCTTGAGGAATTTCTGGTAGAGAGCAGAATTCATGGTTCCATCAATAATGGCAAGCTGTCCAAGTCCTGAAGCGGCAAAGCAGCCCCAGACCACACTACGATCATCATGTTTGAATGCTGACATGATGGTCTACTTATGAAATGCTGTGTTAGTTTTACACCAGATGTAATGGGACACACATCTTCCAGAAAGTCCAACTTTTGTCTCATTAGTCCACAGAATATTTTCCCAAAAATCTCGAGGATCACCAAGATGTTTTTTGGCAAATGTGCGATGAGCCTTTGTGTTCTTTTTGGTCAGCAGTGGTTTTTGCCTTGGAACTCTCCCATGGATGCCATTTTTGCTCAGTCTCTTCCTCTATTGTTGAATCATGGACCATTGCATAAAGTGAGACAAGTGAGCCCTGCAGTTCTTTAGATGTTGTTCTGGGTTTTTGTTTCTTGTCTGTTCTTGACTTTCTTTAGATCACTGCATGATGTGTTTTGTCTTTTTGAGATCTTTTAGCCTACATAGTTTTGTCAGACAGGTTCTATTTAAGTGATTTCTTGATTCAAGTGGTCTGGCAGTAATCAGTCCTGGGTGTGACTAATGAGATTGAACTCAGCTTTCCAAAAATGTGATTAGTCACAGTTAAATAATCATGATGTGTGTGTGTGGGGGGGGGGGGGGGTTTACTTTTTCCACTCAAGGCCATGTAGGTTTGGATAGCTTTTTTTTCCCCTTGATATGTGAAATCATCATTTAACAAGAGCACTCTGAGGCAAGTGCAGTATTCCCTGCCTCTGTTTTCTTTGAAGATCCCAATACTTACTGACGGAGAGCAGTTTTCAACTTTTCAAAATAATTACTGTGGCAGAAGCAAATTATGATAAACCCCTCATGCACGAATATACAGCAAAGTATACAACCCATAGATGTAGGGCAGGATCCCAACGTGAACCTGTGTAACAAGTTTGGTGACCCTAGAGTGCTTTACACGTTCTATAGTAAGAGAGCATAGGTAGTGCCAACCCTGACCTTTGACCTTCTGACCCCAAACCTGTAGTCACAGGTCATGGTCTCAGAGTGAACCTGTGTACCAAGTTTGGTGACCCTAGCTTTCTTTGTTATTGAGTTATAGTTTATAAGCCATTTTGATGTTGACCTTTGACCTTGCAATCCCAAAACCAAAACCACAGTCACACTTCAGGGTCACAAGGTGAAGCTGTGCACTAAGTTTGGTGACCCTAAGGGCACATTCAGACGGCCACTGTTTGGTCCTTTAGTCTGGGCCAAACAGTGGCTTCGGCGGATAGTTCAGTTCATTTGGTGCCATCTGAACGCGTGTTGGAATTCTGGTGCGCACCAAACAAGCGAAGTCTGGTCCCCCTGAAAATGGGGGTCTCGGTTCCCTTGCAAATGAAGTCTGGTGCGCTCCGCTTGCAGTGTGAATCCAAATGGAGTATCCAGTAAACAAAAGGGCGGAAGTGCCCCTCGGTGTTTGTGTAACCATAGCAACACGCAGTCTGAGAAGAGGAAGTGGCGTTTACTGTAGTACATTTTGGGTAGAAAATAACAATAAAGACAATTGCGCAAATCCGAGAAATCCTTTTACCGGTGAAAGCCGAGGAGAAAAGTTAAAAAATGTCTTGTTTGTGGTGGGCAAACAACCTGGCTGAAGGGAACGGATTTCCGTTTTCAGTCCTGGCCAATCTATGACCTTGAGTTTTCTTCTTCGCCGAGATTTTTTCCTTTCTGGTCAGTGGTGGTTTCGGCTACAGCACCCCAAATGAGCAGTTGTTGTAACTGCGTGACACTGTCCACACAGTTTGGTCCGCTGTAGTGTAAATGCAAACCAAACCAAACGAAGGTGTGAAAATTCTTGGCATTTGAACCGAGACTCCGGACTATCCTGGTCTGAATGCAATTAACTTTACTCGCTGTACAGTAATAAGGCATAGGGAATGTTAACTTTGACCTTTGACCCCAAACCCATACTCTGAGGTCAGGCTCCCAAGATGAACCTGTGTACCAGGTTTGGTGGCCCTAGCTTTACTCGTTTTATAGTAATAGTTAATGTAGCATTTACCATAGTGCAACTGCAGTGTTAACTTTGACCTTTGACCCCTTGATCTCAAACCCATAGTTAGGTCAGAGTGTAAATCGTCCAAGATGCATCT
Organism: Pholidichthys leucotaenia; assembly: GCA_020510985.1. Taxonomy (NCBI): domain Eukaryota; kingdom Metazoa; phylum Chordata; class Actinopteri; order Cichliformes; family Pholidichthyidae; genus Pholidichthys; species Pholidichthys leucotaenia. The sequence goes on along the minus strand of CM035844.1, from coordinate 354,984,151 downwards.
TAGACAAAACTACTGTATCAGTTTGAAAATCCTACATCATTTCTTTCAGTAGTTATTGTGTTTAGAAGATTTAGGGAAAATCTGACCTCTGACCTCAAGGTCATCCGATGAGAGTGAAATTGCAATATGCGCATCATCAGAGTATATCAAACCATGGTAGCAGGTTTCAAAACAATTGGAACAAAACCGTAGGAGGAGTTGATTTCGAAAGACAGTTACTGTCTATCAAGTGAGGTGAAACAGGAGGTCATAGGTCAGGGGCTGCAACTCCAGCAAACACTATCGGATCAGAACCAAATTGCAATACGCACATCATCAATGTATATCAAACCATGGTACCAAATTTCAAAACAATCGGAATAAAACTGTATGACCCAGCTGGGTCATACCAAAGACCATATAAAAATGGTACTTCCCACCTTCTAGTTTGGTGCTCAGCATAACAGAATGGGGGAAGGAAAAATTGTTTGTGGTAGTGCCTTGCATGGCAGCAGCCCCTCTGATTCTAGATGTGATTAACATTGTAGATGGGAGACATGTAATTTCGTTCTACTGTACATGATTGGCTGTATGGATTGAATGACAACAAAGTTGGCTTCTTCTTCTTCTGTAGGAGGAGCTGATTTCACAAAAGTTGGACAGACAGACGGACGGACTGAGCCATAACATAATCCCCCGCTGGACGAAGCCCAAAGGGCTCTTCGACCCTTTTGGGCTTCGTCTGGCAGGGGATAAAAACTGCATTTTGTGTTTACTCTGATTATCTTTGCCTAATATTAACATTTGTTTGATGTTCTGAAACATTTAAGTGTGACAAATATGCAAAAATGTTTTTAAAAATCAGGAGCACAGCGCTGTATGCCTGGACTGAATGGGCTTGTAGTTCACTTAGTGACCACCAGGTGTCCCATGAAGAACAAAGCTTCTAAAAGCATCATTCAGTGCCTTTAAAGCAAAACTATGCGGGATTTTCACGTTAAAGCAGCACTACCCAACTTTCTTGCTCTGGGTAGGAACACTGGAAAGACTACAACTATGCCGACCATGATCTGAGTCCCAGTTCCATTCAGTGTTCCTACTAGGAACAGGAAAGGTACATAGTGCTGCTTTAAGTTACTTCAGTGAGGAAGCTGACCTGAGCAAGCACGACGTGTTCCCCATAGAGTTTCATCACCTCTGAAGACAACACCTCCTTTAGTTGGGTCACGGACAACAGAGGCAGGGCATTTCCCAGCAGACGGAAGCTCATGTAACTGGACACAGAGAGAAAAATAGCAGGATGGTGACCCACTCACTATAAACACGAGGTTGGCTGGTTTGTGATGTGTGAGGGGAGATATACTGTGGTTTCTTATTGTTTTATAATTTAGTGTTTGAGTGGGAGTCTTTTCTATGCATATAGGCTACTGGACACCTGAATTTCCCTTAAGTGGGATAAAGTATCTAGCTAGCTATCTGGCTGCAAAAAGAATTGATTAGAATGCTATTGTAATAATGGAAATCAAGTCACCAGCAGGAAGAGAGTAAAGAGTTGCCAGGATGTCAAAAGGTCACAACTGGAAGAGCCGAGGCTAAATGCTGATTGACAGTCGACAGCCGAGAGCATGAGTAACTTGGTTGTAGCATTCCCTCTAACTTGCCACATCTATCCTTCATTTGTTCTATTAATACACAATATTGGAAGTCCAATATGCTTTGAAAGTATCAAGTAGTCACCACAGTTAGAAAAAAAGAAACTGAATAGAAAAAAAGATGCCTCAAGACTCATAAGTAGTTGTTTCATCATTGTATCGCAGCTAGGGCTTGGAATCATCAATATTTGTGACCAGCCATAGAAAAACAAGGAACAAGTCTCCCGAAGGGTATTTTGAGTTATTTAGGGATTCTAAAAGTGTGAAATTTAAGCTGTCCAGTGGTGTCTAACACATGGAAACCCAAAAAGATTTGAATAAGATGTGGCCATTTGAATGTTAGCACCTCTCAAACTACTTCTGTGAGAAAATCGGGTTCAAAGTTTCCAAGGATTGTCACCTTCCAAGGGAGCCAGGTGAGGGGCGGTAACAAAAGCTGGTTATTTGAATGACTTAGCATGAACCCAACCCTTACAGCGCTTATAAAAAGGAGCTCTGGAAACCCAGGAAGACAAGCTGCTTAAGCAGCCATGTGCTTCTACCTGAATGTGCTGCTGATTGGGCGAAATGAACAAAAAAGATGTGTGAACAACCAAACTGGATATGTAAATCAGATGTGGTATCCACGTCCCCGAAACTAGGAAGCAGTCTCGCTGATATTTCCCTCTGAAACCACGCTATTTCATATACAAAGTTTATGGTTTTAAAATCTCCCACACTGTTATTTGAAGCATGGAGTAGCTTCTTCATGATTTCAACTAGCATATTTTGCAAAAAAAAAAAATCACAAATTTAAAAAAAAATGTATTTGTGTTTTTAGGAATCACATCAGGCCGACTTGTTGCTGGTTTACTCGTGGGAGGTCACATTTTCCAGAATCGATTCAGTTCTAATTCAGAAGTACTGATTCAATTCAATTTCAATCTGATTCGATTCAATATTGATTCAGTCAGGGACTTTGTCATTATAATGACTATTTTCCTTGCATGTGAAAGAATTTTTTTAGAGACCCAAAGCTGTAAATGTAAAATAAATACTGTATATGAACACGAGATTTCAGCCACAAAGCTCTCATGCAAACCTCTTATAAGTTTCATACATGAAAAGGCATTATATTAAAAAATCTTAAAATTTTGCAACTTGACGTCGGATGATTCAAATAAAACTGATTTGATACAGATTCTTCAATCTTTTGAACCCACCCCTAATTGCAGCTCTCTGAACTGCAATCAAATCAAAAGATGGCATGAGATTTACACCCCAAATGAGAAACACTTATTGATTTGTTTAGTCGTCTCAGCTAATCATTAACTCAACTGCTGGCATGGTGAGTTAACTGCTAACAGCATAGCTCACTAATAGCTGGTTGCGACTCGGACCTGCAGACACTGACGATGTACAGGTCAGCACCTAAAGGAGCAACATGAATGGAGAGCCAAACGGAAGTCTGGGAAGCCGGCAGTAGCCAGGTAAGTCTGCATTCAAACAGGCTACCAAACAGCCAAACACTGTAGCTCTGGGAGCATACAGTTTTTGACAGTAGTGAACACTGCAGTGTGGGCTGGTGACTGTGATAATGGCATAAACTAGAACTAAGAAAAGGAAAATAAATGCTTCAGTTATCATTATAAAAGTCAAGACTGTACTAACTGTAACTTGATCATAATTTCTACATCCTGGTTTCTTATGACTGCAAATCAAAGCTAACTTGTTGACATGCTAAAACAGATAAAATACAATAAATCTAAAGAATATCTGGAGGTTAGCTGCTAAATTAGCAGTTATCCCAATAATTTTATTAGTTAGAATAATCCACATAGTCCACAAATGTGTTATGGATGACAGTCCCCCAGTAATTAAGCAGTTTTAATGCATAACGGGCTGAAAGTTGTTTCTGTAGACAAATACTAGGATCTACTTTACTTGACCTGTTCCTGCTTTCACGCAAATTAAAGGACTCACTGAGTTGGGCCCAGCTCCGTCAACATGCCTTCGACAATGGCTTTATTCCAGAAGAGATGGAAGCCTTCTTCCTTCAGGGAGAGCTTCAGCAGGTCCAGAGCCACAGCAGGGAGAATACGCTCCGTCTTCACAGAGTGAGCTGCTACCTTCAACACCTCCGTTAATCTGCCAGACATCAGATCAGACCGAGCATAAAACAGCTGTGGGAATTTTTAATATCACTTCAAATTAAATTTAAGGCCAAACTTGCAAAGGAAATACAGGTGAAGAGAGAAAATGTCCTCTTTTCAACAAGGCACTTTGATATCAGCAATAAAGCTGAAGTCTTCTTGTTTGAACGTTGTTAAATCCATCACAAACAACTTGTGTATACCTGCATTCTATGAATTGTTTTTAAGAATATTCTTATTGTTGAACACTTGCTTAACTTTGCAATATCACCGTGTAACTTGTGTGAACATTTAGCTACATTTAAGACAATTTTTTGTAAATCTAAAAAGACATTTAAAAAAAAAAAATTGTGGACCCAAAGCCACCCTGCAAAAAATGAAACAAAACAAAATAAATGAGGAAAAGAGAACAAAATAACAGAAAACTGTGTGGAGGTGGGGGATAAACCCTCAGCGCCAAAGCCTTTAACGGGTCTCTTACTTGGGGATGTTTTCAGCGTTGATGATGGTGGACGAGCCCAGCAGCTTCTTCAGTCTCTTTGGTTTGAGCGTTTGTGGGAAACGTTGCAGAGCGACCAGCAGCAGCTGAAGATGCTCCGGAGTCCTGAAGGCTGAAGCCAGGTCGGCCTGCAGTGCTCCCATCAGAACCTCCTCAAACACCTCCTCTGGGATCTGAAGGACATCACCATTAGCGTCAGAAAAAGTGAGAATTCATTGCATTTACCGTATAGTCAGGGCTTGACATTAGCCACTGTAGGAAGCAGTTTTCCAGCATTATTAGCCACCCGACCTTTTGCGAGTTGAGGAGAAAACTATTAGTACTAAGCAGGTTTCTTCCTCTAAAATTTGTATTCTTTTCCTTGTAAATTAGTAACTTTTTCCCCATAAATTTGCAGCTTTTTAATATAAATTTACGACTTCATTCTATCATAAGTCTGCAAATCTTTTATCATAAATAAGCAACATTTTATCAAAAATTTGCAACTTCTCCCAATTAAAAATAAATAAAAAATATGGTTTCCTCAGTTTTATAATTTGTGATTTTTTTTGTACAATTCAAATATTATTCTCATAAATCTGAAACTTTTTGCTGATAAATTTTCACCTTTTTTTCCCTTGTAAATTTTCTACATATTTTTTTGTCCTTCACCAGATTGGGAGGCTATTCTCTTAGAAGTGTTAGTAGAAGGGAAATTAATTATCACATGTACCCTCTAATATAACCCAAACCATATAAAATTAGGAAATCAATACAGATGTAACTCACTGAAGGCGAGTTAAACAGGTTGCTGCTGCTGTTGCACTATGCACAGACTCATTAAATACATTAAATATCAGCTTGTACTAGATTGCTGCTGTTTATTCACTGTCACAAAGCCTTATTATTTCATAATGACTTAAACTAGAAAAGCACTCCGCAAGCGCATACCACCGCCAAGGCTCCTTCCCTCCCTCCCTTTGTCCATCCATCTGTCTGTACCTCCCTGCCTTCATCTCTCCATACACTGCAAGACAGGGCCTTGGTGGAGGTTTGCACTCATGGATCACCTCCAAAATCTAATGGGTTTGTGTGTAACCCAAGAGCCACCTCTGGTGAAAATTGCATCACACTCTGTCCGGCAGTTTTGGGAGTATTCTTGCTAACACACTGTGAGAAGATAAGAGCCCTGGCAGAGGTATGCGTTCTCAGATCATCACCAAAATGTAATGGGTTCCTCTCTAGCCCAAGGACCACCTCTGGTGAAAATTTCATCCAAATCCATCCTGTAGTTTTTGTGTAATCCTGCTGCACAAATACAAACAAAGGCCTTGGTGGCGGTATGCATTCTTAGATCATCACCAAAATCTAATGGGTTCATCCTTAGGCCAACGGCCACCTTTGGTGAAAATTTTATCCAAACCCATCCAGCAGTTTTAGGGTAATCCTGCTGACAGACAAACAAACCAACACAGATGAAAACCATACCTCCTTGGCGGAGGTAACAACTCATTTATCTAGTTAACACACACGGTGGGGGAAAATGCTGACATAATCGACATGGTCAAAATTGCGTTTTTAGGATTCAAATGTCGGTTTTGTTAAAAGCCCTCGACTATATAACAGAAAGATCCACCGGCCACAGTCACAGCAGATGAAGACTGAGCCACAAGTCCCTGCTGAATTTCATGGGCATTTGACTGGTGGGCTCATGTCAAGAAGCCCTGTATATACGTCTCGTAGATGAGATGTGTAACAGTGCAGCTGTCGTCACCTCAGCAAGGATGTCCGTCATGGTTTTTGTGGGCAGGTCCTTCAGGTGCTGCTTGTGCTGGCTCAGATTCTGGAGGAGCTGAACGCAGCCCAAAACCGCCTGAGGCTCCTACAGAGGGACAAAACATAGACCCACAGACAACATTTATCCACAATTCTTGTAGGTTTTCTCTCTCCAAAGGTATGCACGTGTTTGCTCAGAGACAACATTCTATTTTAATCTTCTATATCGATCTTCTATCTTCTGAATTTATTCTGAATATAACAATGAATCACGGTGGGAGGACTCACTTTAGCGAGACGGCTGGACTGATGAAGGGCGAGGACGCCAAATAGGTTTCCAAACATTGCATTTCTGGCAAATTTCTGGAAAAAATATAAACAGTAGAGGCCAGGGAAATTGTATTAGCACAGGTTCTGGTGCCAAAAGGGGCTAAAATACCAAAAAAACAAACAAAAAAAAGAACACCTCACCTTTGATGCTGTCTGCAGGTTGTGCCGTTCTTTGATTCTGTCAAGTACGCTCTGCAGGGGGACGTCTTCAAAAGAACTCAAGACCTGTGGAAAAAAGTGCACTATTCAGTTTTTTTTTTGTAGATATCTGCATCTTAATTTTGATGTTGAAATCTTTATTTAAATATCCACCAATATTAGTCACAAGTTCACGCAAAAAAATAACATGATAAAAAAAAAAATCACAAATTAAAAACAAAAATTGCAAATTATGAGCAAAAAGTTGCACATTAAAAGCACTACAAGAAAACAGTCATACTGCTAAAGGACACATCGTGCCGACTACAGTTCAATCTCATCTTAAAACACAATTATTGCAAATTCAAAAAGCAAACTAAATCATGCTGTTATGCTCTGAACTGGTGTTTTGACTACAGAATCATGTTTGCAATCTCCTCTTGTGGAAACCTAAAATGGAACCAATAAATGTTTTAAACTGACTCGGCGGTCCACTCACCTGTCCCAGGGCGAGGCTGAACCCGGGTCGAGCTGCCTCCCGTGTGTGGGCCAGTCCATCCACCAGCCTTTTAAAGGTGTATTCCAACTCATCACCCTGCAGCAGAGAGAAAACACTGATGACATGGTTTTTTTATAACTACGGTCTATTAATTCTTGTTGAGAAATGACAGTGAGAACACCATTAAAGCTCTGTAGTTCTCGCCATTTTGTGCATCAGTGTGTTGTGCATACGGAGTATCAGTACCAATTTGGGAGTATGAGCACTAGCAAAAGAGCCCAATAATGGCCGACACTCAATCATAGCTGCAAACACTCCTGTTTTTCCCGGGTTTCTCCTGTATTTGAAGGCCAGCTCCCAGCCCCCTCCTACTTCCATGTTTCTCCTGGGAAACTCTCAGAATTTAAAGGAGTTGAAACTTTATTATTAATTGTCTTTTAACAATCAATAATAAGTTTTCATCCTCTATTGGAATTTACCAAGGTTGCCAGATCAACTTTGAAATACAAGTCACACATTAATTACTCAAAAGTAAGAGTCACCCAAAAATTGAGTAAGGATAAGAAAGTATCTACTTTTTTATTTTAAAAAAGGTGCTTTAGTATTAACTTTAGTCTTGACAATTTGAGATTTCCCCCTAAATGACATTTTTCCTGTAAATTTATTACTTTTTCGTAGTAAATTTAAAAGATTTTGTATTTTGTGATTTTTTTCTTCATAAATTTGCCTTTCCCTTTGTAAACTTATGACTCTTTTCTTGTTATTTGAAAGTGTTTTTTCTCAAAAATTTGTGAGGTTTTTCCTCTTAAATTTCAGAATTTTTTTTCTTGTAACTTTATTACTTTTTTCATGAATTTGTGAATTCTTTTGCTTCTAAAAACATTTCTATTTTATAATTGAGTCCCCATTTAAAATAAATAAATAAATAAATAAATTTAAAGCAGCCCCTCTGTGGATCACTACCTTATCACAGTGGAGGGGTTTGTGTGCCTGAAAGATTCCAGGAGCTATGTTGTCGGAGGCCTGGTAGGGTCTCCCAAGACAAATTGGTCCTGGGTCAAGGGCTTGACTAAGAGTGATCCAACTGATCCCTATAAAAAAAGTTACAAGGACCCAAAGGAGCCACATGGGTCTACCTTCCAGTGGACTCACCACCTGCAGGAAGAATCACGGGGATCATGGTGGTATGTGAACTGGGCGGCAGTCTGAGCTATTCTGCTTGGATGCTGCCCCTATGACCGGGATAAGCGATAGAAGATAGATGGATGGCTTAAAACACTAAAACTGTGACTTTTTACACATGAACTGTATTTGAAAGCCAGAACAAAACAATGACTTCAACTCTGATTTCTAAGAAATAAAATTAAGAAGTTAATTATATTTAAATATAGTAATTATTAAACAATTCAACGAAATACAATTTACTTAAATGAGTGAAGAAGCAGTCATTTCTGTTATAGTCATAGCTATATATTTTTTTTTTGCAATGAACAGTTTATTGAAGAATTTTTGTCTTATACAGTGACATAAAAGACAATGAAACAAAGAAAAGCAAAACGAAACAAACAAAATAAAACAAAAATACCATTTTACATTCAGAATCATTTATTTATCATCCAGCATTCTCAGTTGATTACAAGACTCCATTAGGAGTCAACAGCCAGCTGGTGACAGGGCCCCTAAAGTTATAATTTTTAACTGATAATCATGATGACTGTAGGAAAAAAAAACAATGTTTACTATACACTAAGATTACAGTGTAACAATGTCAAATAGTAATACAAAGATAGACAGTTCTCTAGCATTGGTAATTTTAACTCAAGACATTTGACGTCAGGTTTTTAACAATATTCCTGTACTTTTTATCTAATAAAAAGAAAAATGCATTGGTTAGTGAATGATAACCCATCACCAGGGACCTCAAATGGGAGCTGACCATCAGCTCACTCATCAAAAAAGCCCAGCAGAGGATGTTCTTCCTGCGGCAGCTGAGGAAGCTCAAGCTACCCACCAAGATGTTAGTGCAGTTCTACACAGCCATCATCGAGTCCATCCTCACCACCTCCATAACCGTGTGGTACGCAGGAGCCACTGCCAGGGACAGACTAAGGCTGCAGCGCGTCGTGCGCACTGCTGAGAAGGTGATCGGCTGCAAGCTCCCATCTCTCCAGGATCTGTACATCTCCAGGACCCGGAGGCGTGCTGGCCGGATCATAGCCGATCCCTCACACCCTGGTCACGTACTGTTTGCCCCCCTCCCCTCTGGTAGAAGACTTCGGTCCATCCAGACTAAAACCTCCCGTCACATGAACAGCTTCTTCCCCTCTGCCATTAGACTGCTGAACACTAAGTGACTCTCGTGCACCATGTACAGCAGCTCAACCAGACTCATGTCAATCATCACTGTTTTCTTCCTGCATTACCGACTGCACTATATAGTTCTCCACAGTATCTGCTGCTGGCTAATATATATTTTAACTGTTGACCAGTATCACTTAATCTTATCCTACACTTTATTACATGTATAGTTTATTTCTCTTATCTTATCATGTTTAATGTTGCAGCATTGTACCGAGACAAATTCCTAGTTTGTGTACTACATGAACAATGGCAATAAACCTGATTCTGATTCTGATTCTGATTCTGATAACCCTAATTATGACAGACATTCAAATTTATTAAAAATGTGCAAAACTTTGTCTTGGCCTGTCCTTGCCACTGATAATACCTCTATCTGCCAAGAATGTGCCGCTAGTCCAGCAAAAGCTAGCAGTACTCAAATACTCTGCAAGCCGTTTCCTGAAATGGTCAGTCAGAGAGCAACTCATACCGGCTCGGACGTCGCCCGGCTTAACAAGGTCAGGAGTTCCTGACAGTGGAGGGCGAAGGACAGAGCTGCGTGGAAGAATCTGATCAGACCTAAATGAAACGGTCATTGTTGCCCCCAACAGACTGCTATGATGATACATATGTCTGTTTAAATGTGTTACTGTACATTTATAGACCATACTTATTTGACAATCCAACTGAAATAATGTCTTTTAAAAAACACCAATTTTTTTCATTACATTAGCAATATACAGTTGTATTCAATATTATTCAACCCTACTGCCAATTATTTTAATTTTCAAAATTTACAAACTTTAAGCTGCTTGTCAAAAAAGAACAGCTGCACTCTTGTGTATTAACTGCAAAACACAGCACCCTTAAAGTGCAATTTATTTGTTATTCATTTATTTTGTACCTTTGATTCTGCTGATTTGTGAACAATAAAGCTTAGATATTTACTAGTTATTTTTTATTAAATCTATTTAAGCAAGCGTAAATTAGATTGTTGTACTTTGTCTTTTTTTTGTACATTTTACAGTTTGTTTTGCATACAGTGGGGATAATAAGTATTGACCACGTCAACATTTTTCCTCATTCATATTTCTGATGGAGCCACTGACCAGAGATTTTCACCAGATATCAGTAACAACTCAATTAATCCATACATCAGACTGTACAACCTAAGCAGGGCTGCTCGCAGAGATAGCAAAAAGACGTAACAAACTAATAGTTTTTTGAATGCAAAAGATGCAATAGTCTTACACAATGGTCCCCTCCGGCATACAACTAGGAACATACCGGTCGCTATGGAGGGTGAGAATATGTATGGGCACATAATCATACCATGTAGGATAACTAAGTAGACGGTTATGCTGTTTCATCCCATCTAGCAACAATGCTCTGCACTGTGTGTGTTTATATATTTACATATTTATTCCATCTAGCCACAATGCTCAGCACTGGGTGTGTTTATATTTATATATCTACATATTTATTCCATCTAGCTACAATGCTCCACACTGTGTTTTTATATATCTACATATTATTCCATCTAGCTACATTGCTCCGCACTGTGTGTGTTTATATACTTGCATATTTATTCCACCTAGCTGCAATGCTCCGTACTGTGGGTGTTTATATATTTACATATTTATTCCATCTAGCTACAATGCTCTGCACTGTGTGTGTGTGTGTGTGTGTGTGTGTGTGTGTATATATATATATTTTATAGTAATATGTACATATGTATATTAGCTGCTCTTGCCTGCTTGTTTTTTTTTCTTGCCTTCTGATTGTTGCTCTGAGTGTTGCTATCCCTGTGCTGTTGCAATCCTGGAATTTCCCCGTTGTGGGACTAATAAAGGCTTATCTTACATACAAATAAATCAAGGCAACTGTGTTCATAAAATAAGTTATATTTAATAAAGTGGAATGACATAGGGAATAAGTATTGAACACGTGAAGAAAAACAGGTGCAAAAAGGCAATAGAAAGCCAAGAAACCAGATGAAATCCATCAGGATTTAGGAAGCCATCTCATCCCCCATCAGTGCAAATTAATTTCAGCTGGTTAAGTCCTGAGTGATAGCCTTTAAAAAGGTCTGTGAATATCAGATTGTCACACCACAAAGAACTCATGATGGGTAGAAGCAAAGAGCTCTTTCTAGACCTTCGCAACCTTATTGTTGCAAAACATAATGATGACATTGGTTACAGGCGCATTTTTAAATTGCTGAATGCTCCAGTGAGCACTGTTGGAGCCATCATTCAGAAGTGGAAAGAACATCATTTTACCATAAACCAGCCATGACCAGGAGCTCCTCATAAGATTTCTGACAGAGGAGTCAAAAAAATTATCACAAGAGTTATCCAAGAGCCAAAGACCACTCATGGAGAGCTCCAGAAAGACCTGGAGTTAGTAGGTATTGCTGTTTAAAAGAAAACAATAAGTAATCCACTCAACCGACATGGGCTCTATGCCCGTTCACCCCGCAAGACTATATTGCTGAAGAAAAAGCATGTTGAAGGTTGTTTAAAGTTTGCTGTACAACATTTAGGCAAGCCGGTAAAATACTGAGAGGATATAGTCTGGTCAGATAAGACAAAATTTTAACTTTTTGGATGCCACAACACACAGCATGTTTGGAGGAGAAATGGCACTGCATAACCCATCATGGTGTGGGGGTGTTTTCCAGCATATGGTACAGGCAGACTTCATATAATTGAAGGAAAGATGAATGGACAAATGTACAGAGACATCCTTGATAAGAATTTGTTGCCATCTGCCAAGATGCTGAATATGAAAGGAGGATGGACATCTCAGCAAGACAATGATCCCAAACACACAACAAGGAAACTCTCAACTGGCTCGAGAGAAGGAAAACAAAGCTGCTAGAATGGCCCAGTGTTATGATCTGGGCAGGGTCTGGGGACCATGCCCACACTTTAAGTTTGTCTCATTGTTTTTGTGTTTTCCTTATTTGCCCTCTGTGTCCCTTGTGATTACCGTATTTTTGGGACTATAAGGCGCACCGGATTATAAGGCGCAATATCAATGAACGGTCTATTTGATGGTCTATTTTCATACATAAGGCGCACCGGATTATAAGGTGCATTAAAGCGAGGTAGTCGGAGCCGGGAAAAAAATTTTTTTTGCGTGCATGGAAAGAAAATCCTATCTATAGTCATTATAGACACATATAGCGCGATTGTCTGCCAGTGTGAATGACCTGTTCCACGAGCAGGCGGAACGTTTTTAGTCTGTGGCTGTTTACATCGCCATATTGGCCAGGACACTTGCTCGGTACTCGCTCGGTACTCGATACGGCTCGCTCTTCGGCAGCGACCCTGATAAGTAAACATATGCCAGGACGCTTGAATTCTTTCGTCCCAAAAATATTATTTTTGAATATTTAATTACAGCTAAACGGGAGCAGTTTCGATGCCGAAATTTCACATACAAATCCTAATATACGTGTTCTATACACCATCGGCTTTTGGATCTGGGAATTTTTAATTTATTTTTTTTTTGCGTGCATGGAAAGAAAATCCTATCTATAGTCATTATAGACACATATAGCGCGATTGTCTGCGAGTGTGAATGACCTGTTCCACGAGCAAATGTACGTTTTTTTGGTCCGTGGCTGTTTACATCGCCATATTGGCCAGGATACTCGCTCGGTACTCGATACGGTTCGCTCTCCGGCGGCAGCCCCGAGAAGTAAACAATGCAAACAAATGCCGGGACGCTTGAATTCTTTCATCCCGAAAATATCATTTTTGAATATTAATTACAGCTAAACAGGAGCAGTTTCGATCCACGATCCATTGGCTGATAGTGGCGTAACTCGTTAGCAATTTAACCCCTTGCACTCTGGTCAATTTCCCTAAAAACGCCAAAAAATAACGTACCCAAAGTAAATCAAAAGCTGTTCTTCAACCCTTTGCAGCATCTTCATGGGGTTGGTCTCATTTAAAAGAAAACACTTTTAATTTTTTGGCAAAACAGTCATAATCTCTAAGTGCTCCTGCCACTGAGTAACAGTCATCTAAGCACACTGAACTTGAAGAAAATAAATTTCGCCTGGGTGTTTTTTTGGATACAAATGCTTGCAAATAACACACAGCTTCAGATACTGGCTGGAAAATGCAACAGAAATGTAGAACCAAGTGTTATCCAGCTGAGGTCAAAATTTTGTAACAATACCACAAAAAATGAATATATTACACAGCTTTTTTCTTAGGTTGTTCCCAGGTGTTTTTGAACTGTGCCAAATTGTGCCAAATGGCACAGTTTGGAAAAATGTCTAACTTTTGAATGATTCAATATAGAAGCTTCATCTTGGGCTCTAATGAAAGGTGAAGGGCTGTGTGTGTGGGGGGGGGTTGTTTATTCATTCATGAATGAATGAATGAACAAACAAGTCCCCACACACAAAGAAGCATGCCACGTAAAAAATGTGTGGCTTTTTTTTTTTTTACAAGAAAAAATAACCTACAGTGCACTAAAAATTATACTAGAATATCTGTAATGTAGAAGATAACAACTCCCCCCCCCCCGCTACAGAGGACGGACATCGCCCATCGCTACATGACGGAAAGCGGTGACGGTGCGCCGCGGTCTACTACGCACAGTTGGACTAAAATATCTGCAATATATCTGCAATCCGCTACAGAAGAGTAGCGGTGGGGGGGGGGGGCGTTCACAACATGACGGGGGGGCCGTTCGCAACATGACGCACAGTTGTAATTTACCGATCGGTCAAAAGTCATTTGGATTACAATTTTCAGGGATAAAGAATAATTTAGCTTATAACACTTACCTGTCTACAACAGCAGCGTAGCTGGCGAACTTCTCTTCCTCATTGTCAGATGAACATGAAGCTGGTCCGCTTGTTACGGACTCGTGGTTCTGGTCACGCGACCCGGTCAAACCATAATTCCATTATTGCGGTTTTGCGCTTCCATGATTGCAGTTTTGGCGAACGACTTTTCAAAACAAATAAAAACAGTAGTAAGAAAAAAAGACTGGCGAACGCCTGTGTGTCACCCAGCCTTACACAAAACAGCTTTTGAACTACTGTGCTTCAATTGGCTGGCTGTATTCGCAGCCGTTGGTAGGCGGGTCCTTCTTGCTAGGTTTTCAGTCATTGGTTCTTCAAGCTTTCAGAAACCCAATTCAAGGCTCTTATTAGTCGAATGAGAGGTCAATCACATCTAAACCAATCAAAGCACTCCTTTGGCTTTCTGTTCGCGGCTGTGTCTGTAGTGGAAGAACGGAAATGCAGCTTTTTTTTCAGTGCGCTCTAGGACGCAGCGCCCTCATGCACTCTAGGACGCAGAGACGTGCCCGCCCGCGGTACACCGGAGTGCAAGAGGTTAACTTTGAACGACCTGTTGACACCAATATAGCGGTTGGAGTTCTTTGGTTAATCCACCCGGAATGATGGCAAGCTCCGAATTAGTTTGCTTCACTTGGGTTTTGACAGTATCGGTGAGATGGGCGCGCATGGAGTGGCAGATCAATAGGGACGGAGATTTGTGGAAAAAGCCATCCGGCCATTATGTTGAAGCACATATTACTCCGCGAGGCTCCTGACTACCGTAATGCTCCGACAATCCATCAAGCGGTTCGGCTTCGTAGCTTACCAAAGTCGTACTAAAACATTTTTGACAGATTTTTGAGCGCCGTGTACCACATAAAATCGGTTCGAGGTCAGTAAGCACAACCAGAATTAATACATAAGGCGCACCAGATTATAAAGCGCACTGTCGATTTTTGAGAAAATTAAAGGATTTTAAGTGTGCCTTATAGTCCAGAAAATACGGTATCTTTTGTTTATTTTCATTGCTAATCTCATTGTCCTTTTGTTTCCCAGTCACTAGTCATGCTGTGTCATCCCGTTTGTCCTTAATGTCATTATTGATGTCTCTGTGTTTTCCTCTGTTATGATTATTATTTGCATTGTGTGTCTTCTGTGTTTCCCCTGGTCCACTGTGCTCATCCTGTTTGTCTCTATTGTCATTATTGTGGTCTGGTGTGTATATTTGTTCACCTATCGTTCCCAGTTCCTCGTGTTTCCTGTACCTGTAGCCACTTTCCCTCATGTACTCCTGTTTAGGCCCTGATTGTTCCCCAGCTGTCTCATGTTTGTAATTAACAGTTACCCAATTGTAACGCATGGACAACAGATGGAAGTTAGCCACTGGCTACAATCTGGCAGGTTCACTTTGATTGATATCAATGTTCGTCAACCTGCACTGTTCTTAAAAACAGCAATTTACAATTTACCCTATTTATGTCAGTCTGAGTTTGTGTTCTGGGGTGGTGTCATTATTGTATTTCCCTCCAGTCTCCCAGTGTGTTCTTGTGGTTTTCACTGTGAGCAAGTTTTGCTTTCCATGGTCCTTTTGTGCTTTAGCCCCCGTGCTGTGTTTTATTTCATTAATTGACAATAAACTGTCATCTTGCACCAAGTCCTGCCTGCGCTCTTAGGTCCTACCTAAAAACCACATCTGCCTTCCAAAGGAGTACATGACACCCAATCAGTCACCTGACCTGAATCCAATTGAAAATCAATGAAACAAATGAAAGAAAAGTTGTGGAAGAATGGGCTAAAATCACTCCTAAGCAGTGTTGGGAGTAATGTGTTACTTTGTAACACCACTACCAGGGGTTAAAGCAAAAAAAAAAAAAAAAAATCCTGAGCCTGAACTTTTTTCAGGGAGAAGGGTCACAGGAGTTGAGCCACACACACACACACACACACACACACACACACACACACACACACACACATCCATTTTATATATATATATATATATATATATATATATATATATATATATATATATATATATATATATATATATACACACACACACACACACACACACACACACGACTCACAAAAAGTTAGGGATATTTGGCTTTTGGGTGAACTTTATGGAAAATGTAAAAAGTTCATGCTGCAGTGATAGTACATCATGAAAGTAGGGCATTTAAGCAGAAACATGCAATGGTGATTTCCTCATCTCAAACAATTTATTGAAACAAAAGCCAACAACAGTGGTGGGTATACCACAACAAAAAATGTCAATGTCTCTATAACTTGTCATGTGCCCATGAGTATCAATTACAGCTTGACAACAACGTCTCATGCTCTTTACAAGTCGACTTATTGTCTGCTGAGGCATGGCATTCCACTCTTCTCAAAGGGTGGCCCTCAGGTCATTGAGGATGTGGGGTGCAGGGTTATGAGTCTCTACACAGTGACTCAGCTGATCCCATAGGTTCTCTATGGGATTCAGGTCTGGAGAAAGTGCAGCCCACTCCATCTGAGGTACCCCAGCCTCCAGCAGCCGTCCCCTAATGATGTGACCTCCATGAGCTGAAGCACTGTCATCCATGAAGATGAAATTAGGCTTGTGTTGTTCATGCAGGGGCACAACGACTCGATTAATGATGTTATTCAGGTGGTATCGGCTTGTCACTGTACCATTCACGTAGGGCAGTTCTGTATGGACTAGACACACCTGCCCAGACTGTAACACCATCACCACCAAAGGCTCATCTGGTGACAACAGTGGCTGATGCATAGCGCTCCCCTTGACATCTCCAACATCGTTGGTGGCCATCATTTCTGCTCAACGTGAATCAACTTTCATCAGAACAGCACTGAGGTCCACTGGTCCCTTGTCCAGCGTAAATGCTCGCTGGCCCATGCAAGACGATGACACATGTGCCTGGTAGTGTGGCCAGGTACCCTTGTTAGTCGTCTAGCATGCAGACCATGCTGATGTAAACTGTTTCAAATAGTCTGACGTGACACTTGGGTGCCTCTCACCTCCCTTAAATGTGCCTGGAGTTGAGTGGCATTCCTCATCCAGTTCTGCAGGGCATTGTTCACAATGAAGCGGTCATCAGTGTGGGATGTGGCCACAGGGCATCCACTTCTATGCCTTTCTGTGACTCTTCCAGTCTCTCTGTATCTCTGTTGCAACCTGCTGATGAAACTCTGCGACACTAAGCTCATTGGCCACTTCCCGCTGAGAACATTCTGTTTGAAGCCTTGCACTAGCGAGGTACTGTTGATCAATTGTTAGGTGTTGTCTTGGTCTCATGATGTGAAAATGTGAACAGCATGATGAAGAGAACTGTTTAAATACCAATTCTAACTGAACCAGAAAATTTATTGGTGGATCAAACACCTGTTGTGAATTTTGCCATTAAGCATCTTGTTAGAGAACAGCAAGTGATGCAAAAAGCACTGAAACATTGAACAGTTGGACATGTGCATTCAAAAGGTGAGAGAAGGTCAAATTAAGTTCACCTGTAAAGGTTATAGTGCATTTTAGCCGACTATCCCTAACTTTTTGTGAGGTGTGTGTGTGTACATATATATATATGAAAATGATTTTCCTTGAAATTAGCTAGTAACATATCTGCCATACCCACTGATAAGGTCAGTAGGTGGCAATAATACTCCAGCTCACTCTAATATGGTGCAGACATCTAATGCTTAAGATGCTATTGCTATCATCCATCCATCTTCTTCCGCTTAATCCTTTTCGGATCGCGGGGGGGCTGGAGCCTATCCCAGCATCATTGGGCAAGAGGCAGGGTACACCCTGGACAGATCGCCAGTCCATCGCAGGGCCAACACAGAGAGACAGACAACCATTCACTCTCACAGTCATCATCATCATCATCATCATCATAGCAGTCTGTCGTGGGCGACAATGACTGTTTTTTTTTTTCCACAATATCTTTATTGAACCTTTTTTTTTTTTTTTTAACAAACATGATACAAACAATCAAACACTAACACTAAAGTACTACAAAAAAAAAATGCACTAAAAACACCAACAACCACCAACAAAATCAAATCTTCAACAATGCTCCTCTGTTTAGTCTAGACAATCCAATACATAAGTATACATATTATGTTCACCAGTTTGGAATTTACAAGGTCCACACACATCATTCACCTTCTTCTTCAAGAGTTATGTTTAAATTTTTTACATAATCAATAAAAGGTCTCCATATATTCTCAAACACAATTTCCTTTGATTTCAGTATATATGTTATTCTTTCTAAAGGAAGGTTTGTTAACATCTGTCTTAACCACTGAGTCACATCTGGTCTATGAGTCTTTTTCCATAATAGTGCAATACATTTTTTGGCATTAAGCAAACTGAGGTCTATGAATGTTCTTTCACTTTTATTAAAATTATGCTTTTCTGGGTACAGACCCAACAAAAACAGTTTAGGATTCAATATGATTTGTTTTGAGATTATTTTTTCAATTGTTACCCTCACCTCTTCCCAAAACATTCTTATTAATCTACATTCCCATAAACAATGAAATAGGGTTCCTTTACTTTCCATGCATTTTGTGCATGTATCTGGTATATTTTTGTTATATCTATTTAACTCCTCCGGTGTAACATACATCCGCATTAACCATTTGAAATGTATCAATTTAAGGCGTGCATTTATTGATTTGGTTTGAGCTTCTGTACAAGCCAATTCCCATTGTTCCTCTGAAATTTCAGTTTGCAGATCTTCTTTCCAGTAGTTTAATCTTTTCAGTGAATTTTCACTTGAAGATAGTGTCAATGAGTTATAAAACTCTGAAATAATACCCTTTCTTTTACTATCTTTCATCATCATTTTTTCCAAGGATGAATAAATAGGTCGAGTGAGAGCTTTATTTTGATTTGATCGAATAAAGTTTCTAAGTTGAAGATATTTAAAAAAATGTGTTCTATTGAGATTAAATTTGATCCTCAGCTCTTCAAAAGACATTATGTTATCTGCACATGGCAAATATAAATCCTGAATCTTTTGTATCCCTTTTAAATTCCATACTTTAAATACAGCGTCCGCTCTCCCTGGTTTAAAATATTGATTACCCCATATTGGACTAAATTGTGACAATAACTGTGGTTCTTTTAAATAGTTTTTAGCTTCACACCATATTTTGATCATATGCTTTACAAATGGATTTTTAACTTGTTTTTGTAATTTTTTTGCCGAATCTGAGTATATGAATATGGGAAGAGGTAAAGGTAAATTGTATGATTCCATTTCAGTCCAGTGAGGGAGATCATTTGATGAAAAATAATATGTCATAGACCTCAGTTGTGCCGACCAATAATACAACATAAAATTTGGACATTTCAGACCTCCACGATCAAATGGTAAATATAATAAAGACAAGCGTAATCTAGCCCTCCTGTTGTTCCATATAAATTCCACTAACTTTTTTTTTATTCTTGAGAATAGATCTAAAGGTGGTGATAAGGGAATGTATTGAAATAAATAAAGTATTTTAGGTAAAATATTACTTTTAAGTATATTGATTCTCCCGATCATCGACATTGGTAGTGACATCCATCTCTGAGTTAACACATTGATATCTGACATTAAGGCTTCATAGTTGACACTGGCGACTGATTCTAGCTTAGGCACAATTTGGATTCCTAAATATTTAAACTGATTTACAACATTGAATTGATTTACCTCAGGGGCTGGGTAATTTCTCTGGGTCTCATTTAGCATTAATATTGAAGATTTAGTTTTATTTATTTTATATCCTGATATTTCCCCAAAATTCTTTATTAAATTCAACAAGGTTGGAATTGATTTTTTTAGATTCGACATAAACAAAATTATGTCATCGGCGTACAGGGAGATTTTATGTTCTGTTGGTCCAACTTTAATTCCATATATTTGTGAATGTAAACGTATCGCTATCGCTAAAGGTTCAATTGCCATAGTAAACAGTAAAGGTGAAAGTGGACAGCCTTGTCGACATCCTCTATTGATTTTTATTGGTTTTGAAATATTGTTATTTGTTAGGATTTCTGCTGTAGCATTATTGTATATTATTTGAACCCATTTTATGAAATTATTTCCAAGTCCAAACCTTTGTAGGACTTCAAAAAGAAAGGGCCATTCAACTCTATCAAAGGCCTTTTCGGCGTCCAGTGATAGGAGAGCTGTATCCGGTGCTTCTTTATTAAAATAAATAATATTAAATAGTCTTCTTACATTATGGAAGCCTTGTCTACCCTTTATAAAGCCATTTTGATCTCGATTAATAATATTTGGTAAAATTTCTTGTATTCGTCTTGCTAAAATTTTACAGATTATCTTAAGGTCGGCGTTTAATAGGCTTATTGGTCTCATATTTTCACATTTATTAGAGGGCTTACCTGGTTTTGGCAGCAGTATAATTAAGGCATTATTTATGTATGATGGTAAATTATTATTTTGAAATGCTTCTAAAACCATTTCCAAAAAAGGTTTTATTAATTTATTCTTAAATTTTTTATAAAGGTCAACTGGAAGACCATCTGGTCCTGCACTTTTTCCTGATTTCATATTATCAATGGCTAGCCCAACTTCTTCTTGACTAATTTTAGACTCCAATATCTCCCTGTTTTCATTTGGAATACACGGTATAGATAGTTCGTTCAAAAACCCATTTAGTTTTGTTAAATCAGGTTCATTTTTGGTATCATATAATTTTTCATAGTAATCTCTAAAGGCTCTATTAATTTCTAAAGGATCTATAACTACCTGTCCGTTACTTATAATACTGGTAATTGGTGTTTTAATTTCTAATTGTTTAATCTGCCATGCTAATAATTTTCCTGATTTTTCACCTTGTTCATAAAAAGATTGTTTCAATCTTAGAAGACTCGAGGCAGCTCTATTCGCTGATTTTTTGTCGTATTCAGCTCTCAAAATCAGTAATTCATTCTCCAACCTTGGGTCACTTCCTGCATACACTTTTTCCTGAAGACTTTTTATTTTATGTTCCAATTTAGCTCTCTCCTCTCGAGTCTTCTTAGATTTTGATCCTGTATAACTAATAATATGTCCCCTAATAAAAGCTTTGAAAGCCTCCCACTTTACACATGCTGATGTTTGTGTAGTATTGATGTCAAAGAACTCGTCTATCTGTTTTTCTATATACTTGACAAATTCCTCATCCTGAAGCCATTTATGCTGAAATTGCCATCTACCTGATTCCTTTGTCAATTTTTTATCTACATATATTAGACAACAGGGTGCATGATCAGAGATCACGATGTTATCATAAAAGCAGTTTTGAATCTTGGACCTTAATTCTGTGGAAATCAAAAAATAATCAATACGTGAGAATGTCTTGTAGGTACTGGAATAACAAGAATAGGCTTTAACTTGTGGTTTCATTTCTCTCCATATATCTAACAATCTCAATTCTTTCATAAAATGATTAATAGTCATCCTACATCCAATGTGCGTACAATCCAGTCCTGTTGATCTATCTATACCTGGATTCAATGTACAATTAAAATCCCCTGCTATTATATGTTGCCCTGTAAGTGATGATAAGATAAGAAATAAATTAGCAAAGAACTTCTGATCATCTATATTGGGACCATATAAGTTCACAAGATTTATATTTTCTAATAGCAAAGAACCTTGAATGATTACATATCTTCCAAATTTGTCTCCAATTACATTTTTCACTTGAAAAGGAACTGATTTATGTATGAGAGTCATAACTCCCCTGGCTCGGGATGAAAATGAAGAGGTGAATACACTTCCTTGCCATCTACTCCTAATTCTTTTAACATCCTCCTCTATTAGATGAGTTTCTTGTAAAAACACAATTTTTGAACCCATGTCTTTTATTTTATTCATAACTTGTTTAAGTTTTTTTAAATTTTGTAGACCTCTGCAATTCCATGAAGTTAAATTAAGATTAACACTTTGGTTTATGATCAATAAAGAGTTTGGGATTACCTTGCAGTGTAAACATGCTCATACAGAGAAGCAAAAACATGAGTGGTTGAACATTCATCCTACAAACTACACACAAACAAATTTCCCCTTCCCACACTTGTGGCAAACCCCCCAAAATCAAAAGAAAAATTCTGTGTCCCGATATAGCCATCGACCGTTCCACACCCACGGGGAACAGCCTAAGCCACTCCTTCTTCATCCTCCCAATCACCCTAACTCTACTGCTTTTAATGACGTAACATTAACTCTCCTCTGTAGTTTTCCAACTTAACTCCAAAATTTTTAACAACTTTGTACATCATAGTTTTTTTTGTTTGTTTTGTTTTTGTTTTGTTTTTTTAATATATAATACAATCTATATTTTGTAAACTTACTATTTACTTCAAGTCAGTCAGATGCCTGTGCAAATGCTTAATTATTCTACCTTATATTTTGTTCATGCTTAGCTCCCACCAGTCTCTTCTTCTTCTTTGATCTTCTTGATGAACTCCTGCGCCTCCTCTGGGGTCTTGAAGATGTGGGTTCTGCCCTCATACGTGGTCAGCAGTCTCGCAGGATAGATTACACCATGACGAATCCCAAGGTTGCGCAGCTCCTTACGTATGGGATCAAACTGCTTCCTCAATTACTGGATTCCTGTGGCCAAATCTGGGTAGAACCGCACCTGCTGATCCTGGTGTTTAATCTCTCCTTTAGCTCGTGCAGCGTTGAAGATCTTCATCCTGTCTCTGTTGCTAAGAAACTTCATAATTAAGGTCCTCGGCGGTCCCTTATCTCTCCGTGGGCCAATACGATGTGCATTTTCCAGAACCACTGCTGATTGCAATTCCTCGCTGCCCAGCACCTCCGGAATCCACTTTTCCAGAAAGGAACATACGTCCCGACCTTCTGATTCCTCTGGAAGACCCACCAGCCTCAAGTTATTCTGTCTCGACCGAGATTCCAAATCCAAAATATTATTTTCCAGAGATTTTTTTTTTTTCCAAAGTGCGCACCTTTAATTGAAGACGGGTGACGTCATCTTCAGCACTAGCGAGACGGAGCTCCATCTGCGCCGTTCGTTCTACACAGTCACCCAATTCCTTTCTTATTCCTTCCAACGCTGTCATAATCCCATCAAATCTAGAGGAAAAGTCCGCTCTCATTGAACTCATGGCAGCCATCAGCGCATCTGCGCCTCCCCCCGCAGACATCGCACCGTTGCCAGCCTCCTCCGCCATATATGGAGTTTTATTTGCTGCGTCACAGACCTGAAAGTCCGTTAATTTGGACTGTTTCGGCGGCTCGCTTTTTCCTTTGCCTGGTTTTCCAGCCTTAGGCTTTGCCGACATATCCTCGCCCAAACACTGGGATACGTTCTGTCCCAAATGAGAGAGTTATTTGCCAATTTTTTTTCTCCAGGAGCAGAGCAGAGCGAGACACGTCCGTCCTACGTGGCAGCCATAACCGGAAAGATGACTGTTTCATTTAGGTCTGATCAGATTCCTCCATACAACTCTGTCCTTAGCCTTCCACTGCTAGGAACTCCTGTCTATATCCAACTTCTTCAAGTTTCTTTTTACAGTGTCTTTAAATCTGAGCCTTGGTCTACCCTGATTGCATTTGCCCTCGCATAACTGAGTAGAGTAACAGCCGAGGGAGACGCTGGTGGTCCATCCTCAACATGTCCGAGCCATCTCAGGTTCATCTGTATTAGCATGTCCTCCATTGATGGTAGACCAGCTCGTTTCAACACTTCTATGTTGGTTATCTTGTCTTTCCATGAGATGTTCATTATGGCTCGAAGGTGTCTCATCATGTACACGTGGAGTTTCTGCACCTGCACTCTGTAGACAGTCACTCTCACAGTCATACCTAAGCACAACTTAGAATCCCCAGTTTGATGCCAATTAACCTAACTTGCATGTTTTTTCAAATTGTGGCCCAACTGATTTTGTAATTGAATAGCCCTGATGTAGTCTGTTTTTACAGACTTGTTCAGTTATACACTGTACTTAAGATAAGCCTTTAATAGTCCCACAATGGGGAAATTCCAGGATTGCAACAGCACAGGGATAGCAACACTCAGAGCAATAATTAAGAAGATAAGAAAAATAAAAATAAAAACAAAAATAAGAGCAGTAAATATACATACGTACACATAAATATATAAATATACATACACAGTGCAGAGCATTGTAGCAAGATGGAATAAACAGCATAACCGTCTATTTAGTTATCCTACATAGTATGAATATGTACCCATACATATTGTCACCCTCTGTAGCAACTGATATTGTCCTAGTTGTATACTGGAGGGGACCATTTGTGTAAGTTGGTTGCGTCTTTTGCATTCAATACTATTAGGTTGCATACCTGCCAACTTTTAAAACCTGAAAAGCCTAGTAGCTAGCCGGGGTCCAGGGGCCGCAGGCCCCGGTAGGTCCAGGACAAAGTCCTGGTGGGGGGGTTCAGGGGGGCGAAGCCCCCCGACGGCAAACAAATATTAGCATTAAATCAAGTTAAAATGTGGCTAACAACCTCATATTTTTTCAACAATCATGTTTCTATTTTCCTTAAATTGTCAATGCAGATATGCTGATGGAAAAGATCAAGGACAAACTCTATGGTAACTCTCAAGCATTGTTGTTTTCCATGGTGCACCTCTTAGCTTTCTTCAGTTGGTCTTTTGAATGGAACACACTGTGGCACTTGTTACCCGAAGCTGACATCATCATTTTCCTGGTCATGAGGTTGCCCAGAACTTTAGTTGACAGACTGGACCTGAACTTTTGTTCTTGTTCAAATGGCTGAATATGCGCTCACAGTCCGCAGTAATAATTCCTGGAAATGCTTTGGAGTATTCCTCACGAAAAGACTTGCCATGTGTGTGGATATGGATTATCATAGTCTCTTAATTTTCTTAATCAGTGTTCATCTATATTTATTTAAGTCAGTAAGATCTCTGATTATTATACTCTTTTGCTTCCTCAGGTGTTCCATTTAGTTTGATCCAAACTCTACAATTTCTTGTCCATGTTGCCTGTATCTTATTTTGTCTTTTCAGCATCCGTGCTTGCCGTGCTATTTCAGCATTAGTTTTTGTTATTTCATTTAGGTAAACTTCTGTTCTCCGTAACTTTCTGGCCTGCCTCAGTATGTCATTCTTTACCCCAGCGATGTGATTCGGGGTTGGGGAAATTATCTGAAAATTTAGCAGGGGGTCTGGGGGACACAGTCCCCCCAGCGGAGTCCGGGGCAGAGCCCTGGTGGGGGGACAAGGGGGGCTTCGCCCCCCAAAGCTCCTGAGTTTTTATGATTTTTAAGTACCAGAACTGTGCTTAAATGACATAAAACAAACAGCTGAATGCCACTTATTACTGTATAATATTGACTTATGTTCCAAGAAGATAAAATCTCTGAACTTAGTTCAGAGATTTTTTGATCTCTTCCATTTCCTCCTTCTTTGGTGGCATTTTTACTGACCTGTTGATAGTAAAACAATCTCTGCTGGTGACGCCGATATCCGATCCGAGCGACCTCGAATCCAGCTGGGCCTCAGCTAGCCCCCTCCGCTGCTAGTCCCGCTGCTTACCGCCGCTGCAATTGAGCTCTTGTCCAGCCGGGGTACCGGCAGCTCCTCCACCGAGTCCCGCCGCTGTAGTTGAGCTCCGATCCTGCTCCTGTCCAGCTGGGGTCCCGGTAGATCCTCCGCTGAGCCCCGCCACCTACCGCCGTTTTCCTCAGTAGTTCCTCCGCCGAGCCCCGCCGCTGTAGCTGGGCTCCAGCTACAGTTGACTTAACCAGCTGGGGCCCTGGCTGCTCCTCCACTGGTCCCCGTCTCCTACCACCGCTGTACTTGAACTCCGATCCGGCTCAAGTCCAACTGTTGCCTCGGTTGGTTCCTCCGGCGAGCCCCAATCACCGGGGACGGAGTCGCTTCTTTGCATCGGTGTTAGGAGCTACGACTAGCTATGGCGTTAGTTATAGCAATAGCATTAGCTTAGCAAAGGCTTCAGGTAAATTCACTCCAGCAGAGATGACAGTTTAGCCACCATCCTTCTCTCTCCTATCTCCTCCACTGGGTCAAGGCGTTGTCCCAGGACAGAGCTAGCTTTCTTGATCAGTTTGTTCAGTCTCTTCCTATCAGCTGCTGTAATGCCGTTGCCCCAGCAGACCACTCCAAAAGTGATGGCTGATGCCACCACCGTGTCGTAGAATGTCTTCAGCAGCACCCCTTGTACACCAAAAGACCTGAGCCTCCTCAGTAGGAACAGCCTGCGCTGTCCCTTCTTGTAGAGTGCGTCGGTATTGTGTGACCAGTCTAGTTTATTGTTCAGATGAACACCCAGGTACTTATAGGATGTTACCATCTCAATGTCTGTTCCCCGTATGTTTACTGGTGCTGTGAGGGGTTGTCCTTGCCTGCGGCAGTTCACCACCAGCTCCTTAGTTTTCCTCACGTTGATAAGATAAGATAAGATAAGCCTTTATTAGTCCCACAATGGGGAAATTCCAGGATTGCAACAGCACAGGGATAGCAGCACTCAGAGCAACAATCAGAAGGCAAGAAAAAACAAGAACATCTAGTAAACATATGTACATATTACTATAAATGTATATATATATAGACACAGTGCGGAGCATTATGGTTGGTTGGTGAATGTTCAGCAGAAAGTCTAAGCTCTCTCTCCGCGGATGCGGCGGGCCAGCTGGAAGTCTTTGGGCATGATGGTGACCCTCTTGGCGAAGAAGAGACCCACCAGGTGGGCCTCGCTGGTCTCCTGCAGAGCCATGACGGCGAAGCTCAGGAAGCGCAGGACGGTCTTGAAGTCCTGAGCGATCTCCCTCACCAGGCGCTGGACGGGCAGCTTAGGGATGAGCAGCTCCGTGGATTTCTGGTAGTGACGGATCTCTCTCAGAGCCACGGGCCTGTGACGGCGAGGCCTCTTCACTCTGCCGGTGGCCGGAGCGCCTCTCCGAGCAGCCCTGGTGGCTAGCTGCTTCCTGGGGGGCTTCTTCCTCCAGTAGATTTTACGGGTGGTCTGCTTGGTTCTTGCCATCGCTCTTTATTATTCTGTCTTATATTTCTTGCACGCCGCCTAAACTCCAGCCCGGCACCCGCGTCGTTTTCCCTACAGCTCCCGGTATGTCGAGTTTCCCATTAGCACCGGGCGGCGGCCAAGTGCTAGCTAGCACTAGCTCCTCCCCGCTGTAATGTCTCCCGCTGCAAACAGTGGCTCCGTCCGCCGACCCGGGAGACCCCCGGGGCGATCCGTGCGTCCGTGATATATATACAGAGTGAAAGGTGTAGAAAGAAGAAGGAAGATTAAAAAAAAGGCTGTTGCAACGGGCAGCCGACTCGTGTGGCGCCACCGGTCCGGCGGAACCGGAACCGAAAAAAAAAAAAAAAATAAATCTGGAGGCAGTTCCGATGGCACCAGTCCATGAAGTCCTGGATAAGTCCTCTGTACTCAGCTTCATCTCTGTTGGAGATGAGGCTGACGATCGCAGAGTTGTCAGAGAACTTCTGTAGATGGCTGTGTGTTGAGTTGTGTGAGAAGTCCGCAGTATAAAGGGTGAACAGGAAGGGAGCCAAGACCGTTCCCTGGGGGGCCCCCGTGCTACCGATGATCGTGTCGGACACACAATCTTGGGTTCTCACAAACTGTGGCCGTACTTGTTTAACAAAATAAAATGCTTTGCATAAACTGATGGTTTTGGATTTTTTTTTCTACTAATTTTTGAGGTTTGACAATTTAAATTTAATTTTAGATTTGTTTTAAAATGTCCTTTTTCAACATATGTCTAAGATAATTACTTTGTTATTAAAGTACTGTAGAAGAGAGGGGTGTGAAATATCAAAAATAAAACAAGATTCTTCTAGTTGTATTCTTTAGAATAGGCTTCATTGTCACTGTACAGTTGTACAGTACAACATTTAAAATACGTTTATGCTTAAATCTTACTTATTGTTAGATATTAAGAGCTTTTTTCCATCTTGCCGAGTTCGTGTTTTTAATTGAATACCTCCTTCACCTCGATGGCTTAACTACACATCTAAAACTATATTTTTAAACTAATTTACCCATCCAGCTAAATCACCACGCTGGACTCTCTTGACTCACCTTGTTTTCGGTCTTTAAATGCCGGATGAGATTTTCCACCGCCTTCAGCCGGACCTCCTGATCCGGTTTAGCCAAGTCCCAGAAGAAATCCAGGAAGACCCGGTTCTGCTGGAGCTTCCCGGTGGGCCTGAGCGGCTCCGGACCCTTAACGGAGATCTCCACCATAGCTTCAGACATCTGATCCCCGCTACAGAAATACAACCTCTGCCCATGCAGCAGGAGGAACACGTGGGTCCGCACAAGAACTACTTCCGGGTTCACTTGGGTTAAAAAAAAAAAAAAAAAACTAAAGCAAGAAAAAAGCTTAAAATAAAATAGGTTGTTTTTATTTTTAAAAGCCCAACTCATTAAAATTAAAACCACAAAAGGACTTACAATATTTAATTTTTCAGAGGAGAAAATACAGGGGAAATATGGGGAAATACATATAAAACAAACATATATCCACTCTTTATGCTTCAAAAGAGAGCTATTAGAATAATAAACAAAGCAGCTTACAGGGAACCAACAAACCCACTTTTTCTTAAACAAAAAACTCTCAAGTTGAAAGATCTGGTTGACTTTAAAACTGCAATAATAATGTTTAAAGTGAAGAATTTATCACTGCCCACAAATATCCAAAAGTTGTTCCAAATAAGGGAGAAACGATATCACTTCAGAGGAATATGTATATTTCAAAAGCCTACAGTGAGAACTACCACCAAGCAACACTGTATTTCAGTGCAAGGAGTCAGATTATGGAACGATTTTGGACGTGAATTAAAATCATGTACAACGCTTGGACAATTTAAACAAAAACTAAAGGAAGAAATACTCCAAACATATAAACAAGACGACATGTAAAATCACATAAGGATTGACATATCCAGCCTGTGTTGTGTTGTAGCTTAGTTTTTTTGTTTTTTTTTTCTTTTCTGTCACATTTTGTCTTAGATTTGTTTTCGAATAGTAATCGCTTAACTTAGCTTAGCTTAGTTTTTTTTTTTTTCCTCTGTCACATTTTGTCTTAGCTTTGTTTTGAATTGTAATCACTCTTGTCTGTTTTCTCTTTTTCTCTTTTGAATTCTTGGATGGAATATGGGTGGGCAATATAAGCTGCGGCTTCAGCCATCACCCATTTCGGATAACCTATGTTGAATTGTATAATCAGAGGAGTCATTGTCTAATTTGACCTTGTTGTTATATTATTCAGTTTCTTTTAACCTGTACTGTACTAGCCGAAATAAATTCATTCATTCATTCATTCATTCATTCATTCAGAAAATAAATATTGAACAGGTTGTGGAGGTAATAGAACAGGCGAGATGCAACGAGCTGGAAGGGTACAAGGTTTTATTTCCTCCAACATATTGAAACACAAGCTCTTTTATACGTTATACAGACAGAGAGGATGCATGGCCCATTAGCATAGTGATTGTCATCTCATACATGTCAGTCAATGCATATCATTAGCATGACATCAGCTGGCGCCCGGATGTCCTCTCCGTCCTCTGGGGACGCATACATAACAGTCTGGTCTGATTGTCCCCTGGGGCTCTCCGTCCGTATGTAAATAAGCGACTTACGCATCACGAGTGCGGACGATGTGCCGTTCAAAGTTCACCACTACCAAACATTCTGGTAGCCGCCTTGCTATTGTATAGAGACAGTACTGTCACATCTGAACAATTGCAGTTTAAATTCAGCTTTAAGCTTTAAATCTCAGTTATGCCAGGTGCACATTGTGCCGCAGTGAAGTGTGGGAACAGCATGTATCATCTAGAGCGGTGGAAAAGCAAACTTGCTGCATATATGGGTGTAACTTCGGGACCAGCGTGTGCACATGTCCGCTGCCATTCACGTTATATTCCCCATGAAACCGAAGGATTCGGACGGACGTAATTGTTCGATTAAAGCAGTAAGTCTATATTATAACAATTAAATAGTGTTGTGTATTGTTCAAGTTCTAGCCTAACTGACACGAGTCTAAACCCTGAAGTAGTAGGTACGGACAGGCAGGCCTGGATCTAGGATATAGTTCTTTGTATATTGGTAATGAAGCTTGACCTACACACACATGTAATTAAGGCCACTGATAAGTAGGCTGGCATAAAATAAAATTGCAAATCATTGAAAACGTGTGGTACTTAAACTATAGTAGTATTGTGGCAGATGAAATGAGAGAACCCAGGTGTGGAGGCATGGAATAAGTGCAGGCGGCACGGCGAACTGAAGTTTAAAAGGGTGTTTTATTCATCCACCATCACGGGACTCACTCCAGCGCTGTGTAAGCGCGCTGGAGTGAGCCCTCAGTCTCTAGTCAGCAAACAGGCAATGCGTGTCATCAAAAGAGCAGTAAGAGAGCCCGAGCAAGCGATATTCAGTTCACTTATATACCCAGCTAGACAATGCATGCATGGCACATTAGCATCACAGTACAGCAGGAATGCATGGGACATTTACATGAGAGTCACACATATCAATAGCAGGATTACTGGCAGGAAGGAGAGGCTGCCTATTGATATCAGTCCATACATCTCACTGTTCTGCTAATTGCTCCAGCTGAGCGCTCTGCTTGACCCGAAGGCTGTTTGGTCACCCACAGTATCAACCTATAGATCTAAGTAAGCAGCCTATGCCTTGTAGTGAAATTTACTCAAAATGACAAAACCAAAGTTGAGCTGTCAAACCACTCGCTTACCTTCTTTGTAGTTGTTTCGGAGTCTCGCAAGTAAGGGTGCTTGGTCCTTTGACAACAAAAAATCTGCTATGTTAGCGTGCATACGGGGGGGGCATTTTGGGCAATTTCTGCAATGTGGCTGTGAATACGCGCAACTAGTTCATCCTTGCATTTGCGGGTACAACCGGGAAGACCCCTACGCATACAGTATGCTCGTTGATCAGGAACTTTCCATAAATTAAATGTATTGATAGAGCATGTTTGGTAGCCACGTTCCCATGATGCTTTGCACGAGCCGAGATGCGAAAGTCGCTTATTGTCCTCCACTTCCTCCAGCCCTGATGAGTGTGAGATAATGTCCGCCCGCAGCGTGCTGAGTCGCCACACAGGCTCCCCCAGAATGCTCTGAAGGGGCTGTGACCCCCCCAGGTCGTTTGGACTCCAGTCGGCGCCGGTGGAGGCTGCAGCGGGGGTTGCCGCTCCTGTAGAACTGTTCTGCTGTAGAGGAGTGTCGGAGGGCATGTCAGTCCGTGGGGGGGACAGGGGAGGGGTGGAAGAGACAGTGTGCTCCACTCCGAGTTCCAGCACGTTGAACAGCTGTGGATCGTGGACGCACGGGGCCGGTGCACGTCATGCGTAATGGAACAAACCGGCGATCGGCCTGCTTTAGGGAGTGAGGTGCGGGAAGAACGATGTGAAGGAGGATGGGAATAAGTGAGTGCCAGCCCGGGACGTCAAAAGTGTCTGGGCCGTGTAAAAATTGCATGTGGATCCGCCATGGTGAGGGACTTTCCCGGTAAACCTGGTGGTGATCCGCAGCGGCTGTGAAAAAAAATTACGTCTCTGACTCCTCTTGCAGCTCAGTTCTGCAAGGATGTGGGGAAGGCGAACGGCCAAATTCCCCGAGGATGCATAGCGGCCGTGAAAAAACTGAAGCTGTGTGAGGGGCTTGGCGGTTTGGCTTTAGGTACATGAGCAGTCCTAAAGTCATCGGGGAAAGCAATCAGCTAAATTCCTGTTGTGCGCCATGGCTGAGAAACCCATACAAAACCCTGTGTGTGGGCTGCATGTCTGCTTTAGGTGCGTGAGCAGCCCTAAAGGTTCCGAGGATGGCGATCGGCCGTGTTTCTTGGGCATGTGCAGCGGCGGAGGACGATGTATAAGTCTGTGGAGCCGGTTTATCCCTGGTGCGTGGCGCGCGCCTGGCGCAGTGACCACGTAGTTGGAATTTGCGCTGTCCTTGTAATCCTGCGCTGTCCGCATGGGGCTTCTGTGCGCAGAAAGTCTGCTGTCGGGAGGTGAGTCAGGGTCGGGGAGCTTGATGGAAATCAACGCAGACGGCGCAGATGATCTTCCCCATTCAGGCCGTTTCCTTCGGTTCGCTCGTGTCACCAATCATGGTGTGTCTCAATCCCAGCGCTGCCCGCTCCGGTGAGCGCGCTCCAGTGTAGATGACGAGGACGCAGGCGCTCTCTGGTACTCTGGAGTCCACAGCATGGTGAGAGGGAGTAGACGGTCATTCTCTCTCGTCAGGTCACCAATGTGGAGAAAATGGCATAGTTGAGAGATGCACCATGCACGTCCAGGGTCACCAATGTGGAAGTAATAGAACAGGCGAGATGCAACGAGCTGGAAGGGTACAAGGTTTTATTTCCTCCAACATACTGAAACACGCTTCGTAGCTCGGTGAGCTACTGTGTTGCTTAGGCATGTGTAACAAGCTCTTTTATACATTATACAGACAGAGAGAATGCATGGCACATTAGTATAGTGACTGTCATCTCATACATATCAGTCAATACATATCATTAGCATGACATCAGCTGGCGCCCGAATGTCCTCTCCGTCCTCTGGGGATGCATACATAACAGTCTGGTCTGATTGTCACCTGGGGCTGTCTGTCCGTATGTCAATTGTCCTCCACTTCCTCCAGCCCTGATGAGTGTGAGATAATGTCCGTGCACAGCATGCTGGGTCGCCACAAGGTCAACATTTTTCTGATTAAACATATTTCTGATGGAGCCATTGACCTGAGATTTTTTTTTTTTTTTTTACCAGATATCTTGTGCAGAAGGAGAAATCTGAAAGACAGGAGACTGCAAGGTGGTGGCAGGGGAGAATGTAGCTAGACAGCATCAGATGGTAGTCTGGAGGATGACTCAAAGCAAGAAGAAGAAAACAGTGAACACAGAGCCAAAGATGAAATGGGGGAAGTTACAGAAGGAAGAAGGTCCCACAGAGTTCAGGAAGGAGTTGATACAGGCTCTGGGTGGTAGGGAAGAATTACCAGATGACTGAGAAGGTACAGCAAAAGTATCGAGGGAAACGGGTAGACAGGTATGTGGTGTATCCAGTGGACAGAAGACAAGGAGACCTGGTAGTGGAACGAGGAGGTGCAGGAAAGTATTCAAAGGAGGAGGTTAACAAAAAAATACTAAGTAGACTGGAGTATTTGGAATCTAGGCACGTGGCAAAGAGAGAGGTGGCAAAGAATAAGGCATATAGTGAGTTGCATAGGCATAATTTATGGGGGGTTAGAGGGGTTATAACCCCCCCCCCCCAATAAGCAAATCCAGCCAATATAACCCCCCCATAATCATATATCCATCCATCCATCTTCTACCGCTTCTCCGGAGGTCCGGGTCGTGGAGGCAGCAGTTCAAGCAGAGAAGCCCAGACTTCACTCTCCTCAGCCACCTGCTCCAGCTCTTCAGAGAGGATACCAAGGTGTTCCCAGACCAGCTGGGAGACATAGTCTCTCCAGCAAGTTCTGGGTCTGCCCTGGGGTCTCCTCCCAGAGGGACCTGTCTGAAACACCGAAAGTGGGAGGCATCCAAGAGGTATCCTGATCAGATGCCCATACCACCTCAACTGGCTCCTTTCAATATGGAGGAGCAACAGTTCTACTCGGAGCCTCTCCTGGATGGCTGAGCTCCTCACCCTATCGCTGAGGATGAGTCCAGCAATCCTACGGAGAAAGCTCATTTCAGCCGCTTGTATCCGCGATCTCATTTTTTCGGTCAATACCCAAAGCTCATGACCATAGGTGAGGGCAGGAACGTAGATTGACTGGTAAATCGGCAGCTTTGCCTTAGAGCTCAGCTCCCTCTTCACCACAACAGACCAGTACAACGTCCGCATCACTGCAGATGCTGCTCCGATCCGTCTGTCAGTCTCTCACTCCATTCTCCCCTCACTTGTGAATAAGACCCCAAGATACTTAAAACTTCTCCACTTGGAGCAGGAGCTTGACCCCAACCCGGAGAGGGCAATCCACCTTTTTCCGGCTGAGGACCATGGACTCGGACTTGGGGGTACTGATTCTCATCCCAGCCGCTTCACACTCAGCGGCAAACCATCCCAGCAAGAGCTGTAGGTCATTGCTGGATGAAGCCAACAGGACAACATCATCTGCAAACAACAGAGATGAGATCCTGTGGTCACCAAGCATGACACCCTCAATTCCCTGGCTGCGCCTAGAAATCCTGTCCATAAAAATTATGAACAGGATCGGTAACAAAGGGCAGCCCTGGCGGAGTCCAACTCTCACTGGGAATAAGTCCAACCGAGTGTTGGCAATATGAACCAAACTCTCACAACGGTCGTACAGAGACCCAATAGCTCGTAACAACAAGCCCGATACCCCATACTCCCGAAGCACCCCCCACAAAAAAACCACGAGGGACGCAGTTGAATGCCTCCTCCAAGTCTACAAAACACATGTAAACTGGCTGGACAAACTCCTACGAACCTTCGAGGATTCTCGAGAGGGTAAAGAGCTGGTCCGATGTGCCACGGCCAGGACGAAAACCACATTGCTCCTCCTGAATACGAGGTTCAACCCATAATCATATAATTATAATTAATAAAAAAATATCTACAACTCAAGCAAGTATGAAGAAGTTGTCGTTTTTTTCATTTACAAGCAACAAAAAGTAACATTTCTAATAATCAGACAGTGTATCCCCCTGCTGCAGACTTGGTATTGCCCAACCAGTACTTCGCCTTCTCTGAGTAGGCCTCAGTTGTCAGGGCGGCAGATGAGGATGCTGGTATGGAATGCATTCAGCTCAGGGAGAGAACATGAAATGAGTTCCACAAGGGCAACAAACCATTTTAAATTGATTGAACTTGTGAAACAAAAGGACCAAACCCTCTGTCCAAAATGAGGTAAATATCATATTTAGCTTGTGAACTGTTGTGTGAAGTTAGCTGGTTGCTAGTTTGCTAATAGGAGAACACCACAGAATAAATGTGCTGCCTGATAGGATTTAGCTGATCTGAGAAATGATTAGCTTTTCTCATGCAGATTTGGTCTTTACATTGTATTGTGACGTTTCATGGGGTTCACACAAATAAGGAGAGATGATTGTGATGCAACAGGCTTTATTTTTCACTCGCTCACAACACAGAACGGAGGGGAGGTCATTTACACAGAGCCCCATCTCACTCATGGTGACACAGACATGATCTATCACATACAGGGAAACAACGCTAACTGGTCTTATAACACAGTTATAATGGCACAGCAATAATGCTTAGAACACATGGATAATAACAGTCTTTGAATCCTCCGCAGCACAAGCATGCCAGGAGAATCCCCGCCCCCTTATCACAGCCCCGACGTTACACTGTCCCCTCCGGACTGGTTTCTGTCCCCAGAATAATAAAGTCCAACTCAAATCTGTCCAGGTGTCGGGGCGGCCGCCGTTGTTGAAACCTCCCGTCACATGTACAGCTTCTTCCCCTCTGCCATCAGACTGCTGAACACTAAGTGACTTATTGACTCTCGTGCACTATGTGCAGCAGCTCAAACAGACTCATGTCAATCATCACTGTTTTCTTCCTGCATTACCAACTGCACTATATGGTTCTCCACATTATCTGCTGCTCGCTAATATATTTAAACTGCTGACTAGTATTACTCACTCTTATTCTACACTTTATTGCATGTATAGTTTATTTCTTTTATTTTATCATGTTTAATGTTGCAGCATGGCACCGAGACAAATTCCTAGTTTGTGTACTACATGAACAATGGCAATAAATCTGATTCTGATTCTGATTCTGATTCTGTTGGCAACCAGCACGTACGGTCCCGACCAGTGGCTTGCCAGCTTTGGTGACAGTCCTTCTTTCCGCTCTGGGCAGAAAAAGTCCAGCAAAGTCCCTCCCCTGGCAACGGGAGTCGTACACTCGTTTCTGTCGACTCTCCGCCACTACCAGGGTCTTCCTAGCCAGTTCGGGTACCATATGCAGGCGTCCTCTCGAGCGGAACGAATAATCCAACCCTGGTTTGCTGTCCATCTCATACTGCTGCAGGGGGGCATGGGATTGCTGCGTCTGTCCTCGCTGAGCCATGCAGATGGCACAGCAGTGGACATGGTTCTTCACATCCCAACAGCACCCTGGCCAGTAGAACTGAGCCCGAAGCCGCTGCAGAGTCTTCCTCTCTCTGAAGTGGCCCGCCCCCACCGGCCCATGGACCAACTAGAGCACCTTGGGGTGGAGCTGTCGGGGGATCAGCTGCTGCCAGACGTGACGCTGCCCAGCTGGAGACTGGCACTGCCGATAAACAACACCCTTGTGGCAGCAGAGGTTAGACCACTAGGAATGCAGGGCCTTGATCTCTGGGTCCAGCACAGCCACAGCCTTCCAGGTGGGCTGCTGGTCCGTATCCAGCCACTGCCAGACCCGGGAGATGACAGGATCTCTATCCTGCTCACTCCGAAGCTGCTGCATGCCAAGGGCCTCCATGACGTCATCGCTGGGGAGAGCTGTCTGGTGATCTGAAGAAGAGCTGTGATTCGCTGCACTATCCTGGGCCATAGCAGTCTGGAGAGCCCTTGAAACTGCTGGGTCACCATCCTTGGTCTGTGCTGACGGCACCAACCCTCCGATCGCACAGGCCCCCTGGTTCCTCGTCTGGCTGTTGCCACAGAACGTGATGGTTTGAGCCCCCAGCAGGAGAGAAGAGCTGGCGGTGTCGATCTTCACACCCCATGCTGCGAGCAGATCTAGTCCAGTGATGCACAGGTCCTGGATGTCAGCCAGCCAGAACAGGTGGTTCATGTTCTGACCAGCCACTCCCACCCCAAGGACCCGTGGCCCCCCCAGCCTGGCACACTCACCGATGGCTGTGAGGACACAGCGCCGGGCAGGTTCCCACCCTTGCGTTCCAAGTCCATCTATGCTGGGCAGTGCCCCAGGTTGGACCAGGGAAATGGCGGAACCAGTGTCGACCAGGGCCTGGATTAGTGTGCTGTCCAGGCTGCACTGTAGATACAGCCCTGGTGATTGTCCAAGTCGGCCCAGCCATCCACTGGGGAAAGTGTCTGTGGGAGGTGGCAGGTCCCCATCTGTGCCACCTCGCTCTTGGGTTAAGCGGGTGAAAGGGCGGTTTGTCGCGGGGTGGGTGCCGGGCAGTAATGCGCGTTGTGTCCTGGCTCCCTGCAGCAGAGGCATCCTTCCTCGCGCCGCTGTTGTTGTACTCTCGCCGACCGCGCAGCTGTGGTCCAGCGTAATTCCTCCTCCTCCTCCTCGCTCTCAGCTGTGGCCTGGAAAGCTCTCTGCCTCGGTGAGGACACATCAGCTGCATGATCCCCTCTGAGTATCAATAAAGTACACAAAATAAAAATAATAAATAAATAAATAAATCTGTAACTTTAAAAAAGGGTGGTGCGGTGGCGCAGTGGTTAGCACTGCACCAGCACAGCAACTCACCCTTGGCCATGGGATCCCTGGTTTGATCCCAGCCTCTGACCAACAGTGATCTGTGTGGAGTTTGCATGTTCTCCCCGTATGTGCATGGTTTACTCCGGGAGTTCTCCAGTTTCCTCTCACAGGCCAAAAACATGCAGGTTAGGTTAATTGGAGACTCTAAAGTGGCCCTAGGTGTGAATGTGTGTGTGAATGGTTAAGGGATAGCGCCGTACCATGGCTGCTTCATCCATCCAGGTGGATGCCCTCAATTTCCCCTCTGGGGATCAATAAAGTATACAAAATAAAAAAAATATATCCATCATTGGCTCCACCTGCTCCGCTTCTGCTATGGCCATCTCCCAGCTGCTGGCTGCGTGAATCTGGATGTGTTCCTGGAACTGGGCCGGGCAGAGCCCACGGATGAAGTGCTGGAGGGCGAACATCTCCACAGCCCCCGGCTTGAAATCTGGGTAGCCATGCTGTGTCAGTAACCATATGTCTGCTGTGTAGGCTCCCATGCTCTCTCAGCTACCTTACCAGTGGTTGGCTAGCTGTTCCCAAGCGTGCTCAGCGTTGGTCGCTCTCCCAAACCGCCTCTGGAGCACTCCTTGTAGCGCTGGCCAGCTGCGATGTTCCTCAGGCCAGAGTTCGGACAGCGTGCAGAGAGCCAAGCCCTCCAGGGCCAGTGCAACCTGCACAGCGGTCTCTTCAGGCGTCCAGCCGTTCAGCACAGCAGCCAGTTCGACCTGGGCCAGGTAGCCATCCAGCGGGGGTTCGCCACCAAAGCGGGGGAGTTTGGCCCTTTGGCGGGTCAGTGGGACTGTTGTCTCTTGGTCGATTGCCGCCCCCGGTTGCAGTGGAATTGCCGGCCCACCCTGCCCTGAAAACGGCAGGAAGAAGGGCAGGTTTGCTCTGTTCAGCCCGCCCTGCCTTGAGAAAGGCAGAAGGCAGGGTATGCTGGCCCTGTCGGGTCCGCTGCTCCATTTGTCCATCTCCGTTTCTATCTGGCCAATGAGCTACTGGAGTTGCCGAATCTCTACGTTGATCCTCGCTTCCATCTCTCCAAGATCACACTTCTGACACCAGTGTGACGTTTCATGGGGTTCACACAAATGAGAAGAGATGATTGTGACGCAACAGGCTTTATTTTTCACTTGCTTACAACACAGAACGGAGGGGAGGTCATTCACACAGAGCCCCATCTCACTCATGGTGACACAGACACATGATCTATCACATACAGGGAAACAACGCTAACTGGTCTTATAACACAGTTGTAATGGCACAGCAATAACACTTAGAACACACGGATAATAACAGTCTTTGAATCCTCCACGGTGCAAGCATGCTGGGAGAATCCCTGCCCCCTTATCACAGCCTTGACATGACAGTATTAATCATTCATGAAATGTGATCAGAATGGATTTGTTTGTCAACTGTTGGAGTGAAATTTATGTGTTTCAGTACTCATCAAAATGTTAGCAGCTTTGAACATTTGTCCAGTACTGTGGAGAGTGTAATTAACGGAGGCAGATTTATGCAACAGACGACTTTATTCCCTCTCACATCAGTCATACACAGAAAAAGCATGTCTCAATACACCAGGGGCTCTCCATTTATATCAACCGCCCCTCTCAAATGTGCATGACATCTCGCATCACAATACATTCATCCTTTCTCCCCCAACCCCTTCTTCCTGCTACCTCACCATAATCCTCATACTTATTGTCCTTCTCTGTTTACCCTCTGCATCCAGTCTGAGATGATTAACCCAGTCTCTACAGTACAAACAAAATCTACTCCGACTACTGGTCCTTAAATATAAATGCGTGGTTTAAATATTGCTTTGTGGTGATGTGAAAATGACGAGGCAGAGTTCTCTCTCAAAGTCAGTTTTATTCACAACACCATCATCTCACAGCAGAGAAAGAGAATGACACAGTAAACTCTCGTCCTTAAATATCAGGAACTTCACACTTCACAGATCACATGTCACACAGACCACCTTGCATTATAAAGACAGTCACAATGCATTTCTCTCCATGATATCACTTCCACTGTCTCCAATGCATCCCTTCCTTAATCCTTTAATTGAACCCCCCACAGTCTCAAGCCTTGCATACCAAGGCTAAGATTCCTGCAGCTTCCTGCCTTTGTTCTGACCTAAAATGTGAGTCACAAAACAGTTACACGTGTGTGTCCACCACAGCTTGTCATCCCCACAAAATTCAAGTTAACCTTAAACTGTTCTGTATTTTTAAAATGTCATGAGTTTGATAATTATAAAATTCAATTTAAAAGCAAGTTTTACCACTTTTGATTATAGACTTAGTCACTCTGAAGGCTGTTCTTAAATTTCCACATTAAAATAAATTGATTGTTTTCCCTTCAGATCATTTTCAGATCTTCTGTCCTCTGTTAAAATACCACAACTGCACGACAGAGGATCTACACAAATATACAAGAAATAAACACCAAATAGATGAATGAAAGAGCAGATGCATTTCATATTCCTAAACTTTTTATAAACTTTTTTTACATGTGTTAAAATGAGTTCAAAAGCACTACAGTACAGCATCACTGATTTATTTATTTTATTTAATTATTGAGCTAAAAATCACATTTCTAGTTTTCTGTTCCCATTTTATTTAATCACGAGACAGCATTACACAAATTAGGCAGTGACCAGTGTATAGTGATTTAGCTCCTAGTATGATTCATCACCTTAACACTATATCTTTTGAGTTTGTTGGTGTTTCAGGGTCCATTTGCAATAAAGGGAGCACTAAAAAAAAATAAATAAATTGATAACTAAAAAGTTGCAATGCTTCTTTCAGCATTTTTTTCAGCATTTGTCATCTCCTCCATCCTGCTGCTTTTCCTGTCAAGTAGGGTTCTCTGCAGAACGCTGCGCTGCACCTAGAGAAAGCA
Organism: Pholidichthys leucotaenia; assembly: GCA_020510985.1. NCBI lineage: Eukaryota > Metazoa > Chordata > Actinopteri > Cichliformes > Pholidichthyidae > Pholidichthys > Pholidichthys leucotaenia. Next base: position 354,943,636 of record CM035844.1, on the reverse strand, counting down.
TATTATAAACTCATTTAAAGTTAGAGCTGTCCTCACTACCAATTTTTGGGGCTCCAAATATTCCCTCCAATCTTTTTTCTCCCTTATGTGGTCTATATTAATCATATATCCCATAACCTACATATGTATAAGCATGTGAGAATGTTTGGTGATTACATATGTAAAGCGACTTCACACCTCAGAACAGGACAAAGAGGTCTCAACCGCCAGTGAAGATCAAAGAGCATCCGAGGCACTGCGGTGGAGACCGGATAGGTCGCCCTGACCCCCCAGGGCCAGGTGGAGGGGTACGAAGACAAAAGAGGGGATTAAGATAGTGAGGGATGTCAGCTTTTGATATGCATGTCTTTTGTTATGTGCGAGTATAAGTTGGTAGAGCCGAAGGTGTTCGCTCTCTCACTTCTTCTGCTGCTGCACCTAGATGAGACTTGTTAGAGGAGCTGATAATAAACTTTGGTTTATGAATCACATCGCCTCGTTATTTCAAGCTCTTCTACACTGGTGACCCTGACGCGAGGATGGACCAGAGGCGTTCCCCCGCGATCGACTCATCTGTGGCGACCCAGGCAGACGCCGGCGCCCATGCAGACAGGGGAACAGATGGACGACGTTCCCCCACGGCAGAAGTGATAGAGAGGGCTCAACTGAGCACCAGCGCAGCTGAGAGAGCCGAAGGAAGGCACTCTCACCCTGCGGACACATCAGTGACGGTCCACGCAAACGCCGTCACCGTCAAGCTGCCGGACTTCTGGCAGGAAGACCCCGCCTCGTGGTTTCAGCAAGCTGAAGCCCAGTTTGCACTTGCGGGCATCACGGCTGACGATACAAAGTTCTCTCACATCATCGCCAAACTCGACGCCGCCACTTCGAGATGTGCGCGGAGCATAATCCAGCGGCTGCCGGCCCAGGACAAATATAAAGAACTGAAAGCAACCATCGTGGCAAATTTCGTCCCCTCAGCCGAGGAGAGAGCCGAGAGGATCCTGGCGGTCTACGGCCACAGAGGATGCAGACCCAAGGCTCTCATGGAGGACTTGCTGCAACTTAAAGAAGAGGACAATGACAACTTCCTCTTCCAATTCATATTCCTCAGTACGCTGCCGCCACACATGAGAGGGACGCTTTCCAACATGCGATGCAGCAACCAGCAGGACTTCCGCACGCTGGCCCACGAAGCTCAACGGCTCGTCAACGCCTGCAAGGAACAGACACCCACAGCAGCATCCACAGACCTTAACGCTGATGTCCGGAGCCACGGGGAGCCACAAACCACCGAGCAGAATCAGCCCGCGGTGACAGCGACACGGCCAAGACGTAACAGACGGAGCGACGTTTGTTATTACCACCACCGCTTCGCCGAGAAGGCTTACAAATGCGTTCCCCCCTGCAAATTCACGATTTCCGGAAAACACCAAAGCCGAGAACCGTTAACAGTGGCGGTTCTCGGCGAAAAAAGCAAGCTTTTATATGTGACGGACGGACACACCGGCAAGCAGTTCCTTATCGACACGGGAGCTCAACTAAGTTTTGTCATGCCCTCCCAAGCAGATCGGGCCATGGGCACCCGGGGCAATGGAGCGGTGGCAGCCAACGGCTCCATCATCGACACTTTTGGCGAAAAGAGCCTGCCCCTCCGCATCCACGGCCGCAACTACAGATGGACATTTGTTGTAGCGGCGGTGAGTTTTAACTTGTTGGGCGCAGATTTTTTGTGTGCACATGGGTTATTAGTTGATCTAGCAAACAGACGCTTGGTTAATGCACTGTCCTTTGCTTCTATTCCCTTCTCAGCTCGAGTTTCTCCACCACCCGTGCAAGCCAGCGTCACCACAGCAGGAGGTAAGTTTGATCAACTCCTCACCCAATTTCCAGCACTCACAATTCCCAAATTCTCAGCCACAGTGGCTAAACACGGGGTCGAACACTTTATTCCCACAACAGGCCCACCCGTATTCGCCAAAGCTCGGCGCTTAGACGCGACCAAGCTCGCCATAGCTCGGGACGAGTTTACCACCCTTGAAAAATTAGGCATTATCAGGCACTCGAAAAGCCCCTGGGCATCACCACTTCACATGGTCCCGAAATCCGACGGTTCTTGGAGACCGTGCGGCGATTACCGCAGATTAAACGATGCGACAGCGCATGACCGCTACCCAATTCCTCACATTCAAGATTTTTCACTACATCTGGCGGGTGCGCGCATTTTTTCAAAAATAGACCTGGTCCGCGGCTATCATCAAGTCCCAGTTCGAGCAGAGGACATTCCTAAAACAGCTGTAATAACCCCCTTCGGTCTTTTTGAATTTTTGCGGATGCCTTTCGGCCTCAAAGGCGCCGCTCAAACCTTTCAGCGGATGATGGACGCGGTATTACGCGACCTCTCCTTCGTGTTCGTCTACCTCGACGATATGCTGGAAGCCAGCTCGTCTGAGGAAGAACACGAGCAGCATCTCACTATGGTTTTTCAGAGACTAGAAGAGCACGGGTTAATAATCAATCCAGCCAAATGCAAATTCGGCGTGTCTCAAATTGATTTTTTAGGACACAGAGTTTCACCGAAGGGGGCAGTCCCACTGCCAGACAAAGTTCACGCAGTAAAAAGTTTCCCACGGCCACAAACGGTCAAATCGCTGCAAGAATTTTTGGGAATGGTTAATTTTTACAACCGTTTCCACCCCCACGCAGCTCAGCTCATGCAGCCCCTATTTGACGCACTCAGAAAACAAAAACCTTCCAACACGGTCGAATGGACCCCGGAGCGCGAACGCGCCTTCGCGGAAGTAAAAAGTGCCCTAGCTAATGCCACATTGTTGGTTCACCCTGATCCCTCGGTCCGCATTGCGCTAACCACAGACGCTTCAGACCTGGCCATAGGGGCAGTTGTAGAACAACACGTCAGCGGAATCTGGCAACCTTTGGCATTCTTCAGCAAATCGCTAAACCAAACTGAGCGTAAATACAGCACTTTTGACAGGGAGCTGCTAGCGCTTCATTTATCCATCCGCCACTTCCAGTTCTGGTTGGAAGGGCGGCGTTTCACGGCTTTTGTAGACCACAAACCACTCACCTTTGCGATGGCTAAAATTTCCGAACCGTGGTCAAGCAGGCAACAGAGACAGCTAGCTGCGATTTCAGAGTTCACCACAGACATTCGACATGCGGCAGGCAAACTTAACGTGGTAGCAGACTGTCTCTCTCGCGCTGTGACATCGCCAGAGCACGAGGAGACAGATTATACTACCTCAGCCGCAGAACTCTTCGCCAACGCGGACACATACGCGGCCCCAATCCATGCAGGGATAGATTATGCAGCCATGGCGGAGGAGCAAAGTAGTGACGCGGACGTGCGCGCACTCCTGTCTGGACCAACAGGGTTAAGGCTGGAGGAAAGGGGTTTACGCGACGGCGTGCCCCCCCTAATATGCGACATCTCAACCGGCCGACCTCGCCCGTTAGTCCCAGCTGCATGGCATCGCCGTATTTTCGACTCGATTCACTCCCTCGCGCACCCAGGTGTGCGCGCTTCGGTTAAAATGGTCGCCGAAAAGTTTGTGTGGCCTGGCCTGCGCAAAAACGTAAAAAAATGGGCAAAGACTTGCATTTCTTGTCAGCGCGCCAAAGTACACAAACACGCAAAAGCCCCTCTAGAGCCTTTTCGAATCCCTGCTAGAAGGTTCGACCACGTTCATGTTGACCTCGTGGGGCCACTACCTTCCTCCCAAGGTTTCACACATCTGTTAACAATAATAGACCACATCATGCGCTGGCCGGAGGCAGTCCCTCTGGCGTCAACCACAGCGGAGGAAGTCGCTCGCATTTTTTTGACAAACTGGGTGGCACGTTTCGGCGTCCCATCGGACATCACGTCCGATAGGGGGCCTCAATTTGTCTCGGAGCTTTGGTCAGCCATGGCCAGCAGCTTAGGGGCGACAATTCACCGCACCACCGCTTATCACCCTCAGGCTAATGGGTTATGCGAGCGTTTTCACAGATCTTTAAAGGCCGCCCTCAGAGCCTCACTAACGGATACAAATTGGGTAAATAAACTTCCCTGGGTTTTATTGGGGTTGCGTGCTGCGCCTAAAGAGGATCTAGATGCCTCCCCAGCAGAATTAGTTTTTGCACAGCCTCTCAGGCTCCCAGGTGAATTTTTACCAGAGAACCCAGAGCCAGGGCATCTTCCAGCCCCGAGGTTTTTAGGCAGCAACGGACCGGACTCTCTCCCCGGACCGGCACATCACTCTTTTCCACGGGTTTTTGTCCCCCAAGCTTTAAAAAACGCTGAATTCGTTTTTGTTAGGCATGAAGCTTTAAAACCAACTTTCCGCCCACCATACGATGGACCATTCAGAGTGCTGGAACCTGGTGATAAGCATTTTGTGCTTGATTTTGGGGATAGAAAAGAAACAGTCAGCATTGACAGACTTAAACCTGCCTTCTTGTTGAGAGACGAGCCTGCACGGTTGGCGAGAGCACCTCGGCGGGGTAGACCCCCCAAGAGAAAAGACTCAGCCCCACTGCAGGGACCAAATAATCACTCTCCTCCCCAAGCTGCAGATTCCTTACAGGAAGGTCCCACCAGGACGCCCAAGCGGACCCACAGCAGATTCGGGAGAAGATTAAAACCCAGATGGCACAGGGACTGATGCAAACTACTCAACAGTTGGTCACTAATTGTGCTGTAACAGTTTAGGACTGACTTGTGATATTACTATGCTGTTATGATTACCACTGAACTCTCTTAGGAGCATGGCTGCTGGAAAGTTTCTTCTGTGTCAAGAGGTGTAGCAGTTAGTATGTCATAATAATTATCTTAAACTGTGAATTTTTCTATTGTCCTTTTCTTAGTCGTTTGGGGGGGGGGGGCTGTGGTCTATATTAATCATATATCCCATAACCTACATATGTATAAGCATGTGAGAATGTTTGGTGATTACATATGTAAAGCGACTTCACACCTCAGAACAGGACAAAGAGGTCTCAACCGCCAGTGAAGATCAAAGAGCATCCGAGGCACTGCGGTGGAGACCGGATAGGTCGCCCTGACCACCCAGGGCCAGGTGGAGGGGTACGAAGACAAAAGAGGGGATTAAGATAGTGAGGGATGTCAGCTTTTGATATGCATGTCTTTTGTTATGTGCGAGTATAAGTTGGTAGAGCCGAAGGTGTTCGCTCTCTCATTTCTTCTGCTGCTGCACCTAGATGAGACTTGTTAGAGGAGCTGATAATAAACTTTGGTTTATGAATCACATCGCCTCGTTATTTCAAGCTCTTCTACACCTTAGTAAACTTCATCAGTGTTTTATGTAGCACTGTGACGTTTCTAATGTCACTTTTTTTGTGTGTGCAACTTTTTTGTCACAGTTTTACAGCTTTTCTTGTAAATCAGAGACATTTTTTTCTTGTAAATTTGCCTACTTTTTGTATAAATATGCAATATTCCCCCATGTTGTTTTCCCCCTAAACTCAGTTTCTCACAAAAATGTAGCAGTGTAGGAGTCAAGAATTGAGGAGACTGGATGATTTTCCAGTATCTGCTTTAATTCTCATTCATCCTACGTCCTCTCTCGATCGGAGTGAAAAGAGACAGGACGCAGTCACACACATACATTTATACACTTATCTCGAACAATACCTCACACACAAGTCACAATACATCACACAAAAGTCACACGACCCAGTTACATCCTTTCATCTGTTATAGAACACCCAGCGTCCTTCTGTTCTCCTCTCTGACCCCCATAAGGTCAGGCCGGGTAATCTTCTCCTTTCTTCTGAGTCCACGGGGGGTGCAGACACCTCGTCCTCTTGAGGTGTGATGTCAATACACCTGGCTAGCTCAAAGTCTCTCTCGGCTGAATTCCAGCCTGCCACATGTGAGTCACATAAGTTAGAATTATGGGCTCCACATCACTCCCCCCTCCCACGCGAAAGACTGGGCACACACATACAGTAATACAATGGTCATACAGTATACGTCATTCCCCCAACATAATCTCACAGCACCCTCTAAACAACCTGATCAAAAAAACCCCACATCATTCTGCATGCAGCCTGGGTTTCAATCTCCTACCGAATCTGCTGTATGCAGGTCTCCTGGTCTGTGTTGGGCCACCCTGCTGTGCATCTGTGGAGTGAGGGGGAGAAGGGTTATTTGCCCCCCATGGGGGGTCCCGGGGCCGCCCCTTCGGAGGCCTGCCACGTTGAGGCGCGCCCGCCGGCCGTACAGACTCGTTATGCAACACAAAAGCAGGTTTTAATCTATCAATACTGATCGTCTCCCTCCTGCCCCCCAAATCTAGCACAAAATATTTCTCCCCGGTTTCCAGCACTCGAAATGGACCGTCGTAAGGTGGGCGGAGGCTATGCCGCTGCGCATCGTGCCTGACAAACACAAACTCTACGTCTCGTAAAGCCTGGGGCACGAACACACACGGGAAAGAGTGATGAGCGGGGCCCGGGAGCATTTCTGCTCCCGTGTTACTCAGAGACCCCCGGATCGGGGAGGGCCCTGGTGCCGTGTGGTCGGGTAAAAACTCGCCTGGCAGCCTGAGCGGTTGTGCAAAGACCAATTCTGCTGGTGAGGCATCTAGATCCTCTTTGGGTGCCGAACGCAACCCCAATAAAACCCATGGTAGCTTGTTTACCCAATCTGTGTTCGTCAGTGACGCTCTGAGGGCTGCCTTCAAAGACCTGTGTAAACGCTCGCATAAACCGTTGGCCTGGGGATGATAAGCGGTCGTGCGGTGTACCGCCGCTCCTAAACCGCTGGCCACTGCTGACCACAGTTCCGACGCAAATTGAGGTCCCCTATCAGACGTAATATCTGACGGGACCCCGAACCGTGCTACCCAGGCTGTTAAAAAAGCGCGTGCCACCTCTGCCGCTGTGGTCAATGTTAACGGGACCACTTCCGGCCAATGAGTGGTTCGGTCCACCATCGTCAAGAAATGCGTGAACCCTTGTGATGTGGGTAGGGGCCCACGAGGTCCACGTGCACATGATCGAACCTTTTAGCCGGAATGTGGAATGGTTCTAAGGGCGCTTTAGTGTGCCTGTGAATTTTCGCCCGCTGGCAAGCCATACAGGCTTTAGCCCACTCTTTCACGTGCTTGCGCAGGCTCGGCCAAACAAACTTTTCCGCCACCATTTTCACCGAAGCGCGCACCCCTGGGTGCGCTGGGGAGTGCACGGCGTCAAAAACGCGACGGCGCCACGCGGCTGGCACCACCGGGCGCGGTCGCCCTGTGGATACATCGCAGATAAGCGGGGGGGGAACCGGTTTGTAGACTTTTGCGTTCCAGCCTTAACCCTGCTGGTCCAGACAGGAGCGCGCGCACGTCCACGTCCTCGCTCTGCTCCGCCGCCATGGCTGCATAATCTATTCCCACGTGGACCGGAGCCGCGCACGTGTCCGCGCTGTTACCGCGCTCTGGGTAAGCGGCCGCGCAATCCGTTTCCACACGGACGGGTGCTGTTACTGCGCGTGACAGACAGTCTGCCACCACATTGATTTTACCGGCAACGTGCTGAATATCCGTGGTAAATTCAGAAATTGCAGCCAGCTGTCTCTGCTGCCGCCCTGACCACGGTTCTGAAGTTTTGGACATCGCAAAAGTGAGCGGTTTGTGGTCGACAAACACGGTGAAACGCCGCCCTTCCAGCCAGAACTGGAAATGGCGAATAGCCAAGTGGAGCGCCAGCAGCTCCCTGTCAAACGCATTGTATTTTCGCTCAGCCTCGGGTAGGGATCTGCTGAAAAATGCGAGTGGCTGCCAAACCCCGGCAACCTGCTGTTCTACAACGGCCCCTATGGCCACATCTGACGCGTCTGTGGTTAGCGCTATGCGGGCTGCCGGGTCTGGGTGGGCCAACAGTGCCGCGTTTGCCAGTGCTTGTTTAACCTCTGTGAATGCGCGCTCCCGCTCCGGGGACCACTCAATCACATGGGAGGGCTTCTGCTTTTTAAGCGCGGCGTACAAAGGCTGCATAAGCTGCGCTGCGTGGGGTATGAAACGGTTATAAAAATTTACCATCCCCAAAAATTCTTGCAACGCTTTTACCGTTCGAGGCTGGGGAAAATCTGCCACCGCGCGTACTTTGGCCGGCAAAGGAACTGCTCCCTCCGAGGAAACGCGATGCCCTAAAAAATCGATTTGTGCCACGCCAAAATGGCACTTGGCCAGGCTGATTATCAACCCATGCTCTCCTAACCTCTGAAAAACTGTTGTGAGGTGTTTTGCGTGCTCCTCCTCGGAGGTGCTGGCTACCAAAATGTCGTCTAAATAGACAAAAACAAAAGAAAGGTCGCGCAACACTGCATCCATCATCCGTTGGAAGGTTTGTGCGGCGCCTTTAAGGCCAAAAGGCATGCGTAAAAACTCAAAAAGCCCGAACGGGGTTATTACGGCTGTTTTGGGGATGTCCTCTGGTCGGACCGGGACTTGGTGATAACCACGGACCAGGTCTATTTTAGAAAAAATGCGCGCCTTCGCCAAGTGCACTGAAAAGTCCTGGATATGCGGAATCGGGTATTGGTCCTGCGCTGTGGCATTGTTGAACCTGCGGTAATCGCCACAAGGTCTCCACGAGCCGTCAGCTTTAGGTACCATATGGAGGGGGGAAGCCCAGGCGCTCTTCGAGCGGCGAATTATGCCCAACCTTTCCAGGTTGGCGAACTCCTCGCGCGCAATGGAGAGTTTAGCTGCATCCAAGCGCCGAGCCTTCGCAAAAACCGGTGGACCACTCGTGGTAATAAAGTGCTCCACCCCATGCTTCGCCACCTTAGCTGAAAAAGTGGGAACTGTGAGTGCTGGGAACTGGTGTAGAAGGTTGTGGAACTTACCACCTGCTGTGGCGACGTTGGTCTGTACTGGCGGTGGGGACACCCGAGCTGCACAAGGGATAGAACAGAAAGAAGGTGCATTTACTAGGCGTTTGTTGGCCAGATCAACTAACAAACCATGTGAACACAGAAAATCAGCCCCTAACATATTGAAGCTCACTGCCGCTACGATGAAGTTCCACTCATAGGCGCGGCCGTGGAAGGACAGAGACAAGGTTCTCTCTCCGTACGTCTTGATGCTGGAGCCGTTGGCCGCTGTCGCTCCGTCTCCGCGGGGTCCAGCGACCCGATCAGCATAGGTTGCAGTGATGAAGCTCCTCTGGGCTCCGGTGTCCACTAGGAATTGCCGCCCGGAGCCCGCGTCTGTCAGATAAAGCAGCTTGTTCCGTTCGCCGAGAGTGGAAGCTGCTAACGGCTCCCGGCCCGGTCATTTCCCTGCTTTTTGAACTTGCAGGGCGGGATGCATTTGTGCGCCTTCCCAGCAAAACGTCGATGGTAAAAAACAGAGGCCGTCATCTCCCCTGCCACGGAATCTCGCCGCTGCTGTCGCCGCTGAGGTGGTCACTGCTGTCTCTGGCTCCACACTGCCCCCGGCCGCCGCGCTGAGGTCTGCCGCTGCCACGGAAGCCTCTTGTTCCTAGCAGGCGTTGAGGAGCCGCTCCGCCTCTTGGGCCAGCTCGCGGAAGTCCTGCTGGTTCATACATCGTCTGCTGGACAGGGGACCTCTCGTGTGCACTGGATGGGTCCGCAGGAAGATGTGTTTGAATAGGAACGCGTCGTTGTCCGTCCCGATCATTTGTAGCATGTCCTCCATGAGGACAGTCGGCCTGCGTCCACCCCTGTCGCGCAGGTCCAGTAGCTGCCTGGCTCTTGCCTCAGCCGACGGCACGAAGCTCCTGACGAGGGTGGCTTTCAGCGCGTCGTATTTGCCGGCAGCGGGTGGCTGCTGCACCAGGCTCCGCACACACCGAGCCGTGCGGCTGTCGAGCGTCGCGATGACATTATGGAATTTAATGTCGTCCGCTGATACTCCCTCGAGCAGGAACCACGATTCCACATGCTGGAACCACGAGTGCGGGTCGTTTTGCCAGAACTCGGGGAGTTTATACATGCATTTATACACTTATCTCGAGCAATACCTCACACACAAGTCACAATACATCACACAAAAGTCACACGACCCAGTTACATCCTTTCATCTGTTATAGAACACCCAGCGTCCTTCTGTTCTCCTCTCTGACCCCCAAAAGGTCAGGCCGGGTAATCTTCTCCTTTCTTCTGAGTCCACGGGGGGTGCAGACACCTCGTCCTCTTGAGGTGTGATGTCAATACACTTGGCTAGCTCAAAGTCTCTCTCGGCTGAATTCCAGCCTGCCACATGTGAGTCACAAAAGTTAGAATTATGGGCTCCACAGCAGTTTTTTAAATTTGTCATGGAAAATAAGCATTTTTCCTTAGATATTTGCAAAATAATTTAAATTTCAGATTTTTTAAAATAAATTTTTGATTATCATCAAGTTGCTACTTTTTTCTTGTGAATTTATATTATTATTTTTTTCTGGTAAATTTGGTAAAGGTAAATTTGTTTTTTACCTTTTATGAGGGGAGGGGGGAAAATACCTGAATCCTAAATTTGAAAACTGAATGCCACTGTAAAAAATTAAATGTCTAGATAATGAATCCAGAGTAAGTTTTTAATTACCAGGATGATTTTGTCACAAATTTCACAGATTTATTATCATTTAATGAGTGAAACATACACAACACACCTATGGTGTGGTGTGCTATGTTCATAATACCTCTGCAGGCAGAATAACTGTACTTTTGTCATAGTCTAGCTGACTAAAATCACACATGTGTCCCTTAGTTCATTTACTTGGTAAAAAATAGCTACACAGTGGTAAGCCTCATCCACACTCAGCAGTTGCATTAACCTCAGTTCTGTGGATTAGAATGATGATCACGGTATCAACATAAACTAGACAACCTAATGCACCTGCTGATAGCACTGTTAAGATGCTATTAAGAGGGAAGGGGGGGGGGAACATTTTTACACCTTTCCAAGGTTTTTCACGTGGGAAATTCTTGCATGAATTACATCTTCCAAAACTGTCCAGTGAAGTACCTCTCTTAAACCATTTGAACATAATTGAGCTTATTTTATGTCAGGAGCAAGAATGTGAAAGTGACAGCAGCAGGGATAACAAAGAGAGGGAGAGGAAGGAGAGAGAGGCCCAGGGTGACCAGAGGGAGAGTGAGGCAGCACAGGAGGCACAAGTGACCAAGTAGCAACAAAAAATGAACTTTGCCGCCTTAGAGAACAGACTGCTGACTAGATCATCAAAATAATGTTTCTGTTGGACAAACTAATGAATTTTAGACTTGTCCTGAATAAGTGATTGATATTTTCTTTTGTTCATATCATTTCCTCACAGAGAGACCCAGGGTAAAGGGGCAGCAGTCAGGCAAATCCATTATGTTATTGCCACTGTATAGTGATTTTAGCTGAGTCAGGATAAGATAATCCAAGTGACTTGTCTGTCAGTGCAGGGGTCAGTGCTATGAGAAATCAGTGCTTTTCACATCACTAAAATGTACCGTGTTTAGTGATGTGGGATGATAGGAGTTGTTGTCCGGTAGTCGTTTAAAACAAAAACTAAATATTACTCTGTTATTATATGACAGCTGACAACTATATATATGGAAAGTTATATTTTAAATTGACAAACATCATATGTGTAACGTTCCAAAATTTGATCGGGATCGAAAGATAATGTTGCTCTTGACATTCATTTCAATAGAGATTTTTTTTTTAATTTAAGGTCCAATATGCAGAAGTAGAGGGGGCTTGACTTCGGCTCTCTATACGGGCAGAGATCTCAACCCTCCCAATGTTTGAAATAAAGCTATGCCCTTGGTGAGTTGTATGAGAGGCTGGACACTAAGGAAGGAGAAAAGGAGTTGTATCACTGTCTAGACAGAGAGATCAAGCTGGAAAGGATGTACAACAGGTTAGGTTGATTCACGACAGAAATGGTAATGTATGAACAAATGACGAGTGTATTGAGAAGGTGGAAGGAGTACTTTGAAGAGCTGATTAATAAAGAAAATGAGAGAGAGAGACCCCCTCATGGATCGTCACCTTATCGTGGTGGGGGAGTTTGCATGCCCCAGTGATCCCAGGAGCTATGTTGTCCGGGGCAATTTGCCTCTGATAGGGTCTGCCAAGACAAACTGGTCCTGGGTTGAAGGGCCAGACTAAGAACGATCCAACAGACTCTCATGATAAATTGTATATCAAGGATTCAGTGTACCCCACCCGGTATGGGGTTACCGGGGGCCCCACCCTGGAGCCAGGCCTGGGGGAGGGGCCTCGAAGGCTAGCGTCTGGTGGCCGGGTTTCCACCCATGGACCCGGCCGGGCTCAGCCCGAAGGAGTTACATGGGTCTGCCTCCAGGTGGGTTCACACCACCTGCAGGAGGGATCATGGGGGTCCGGTGCTATGGTGGATTAGGTGGCGGTCAAAGGCTGAGACCTTGGCGGACTGATCCCAAGCTTTTCTAAACTGGCTTTTGGTACGTGGAATGTCACCTCTCTGGTGGGGAAGGAGCCTGAGCTGGTGTACGAGGTTGAGCGATACCCGCTAGATATAGTCGGCCTCACCTCAACACACAGCTCCGGTTCCGGAACCAGTCTCCTGGAGAGGGGCTGGAGCTTGGCCTTTTCTGGAGTTGCACCCAGGCGAGAGGCGACGAGCAGGGGTGGGTATTCATGTATCAACCCCCACCTTGCTGCCCTCTATATTGGAGTTTTCCCCGGTTGACGAAAGGGTTGCTTCCCAGCGCCTTCGGGTTGGGAAACGGGGTCCTGACCATCATTTGTGGCCTATGCACCAAATGATGTTTCAGAGTACCCACCCTTTTTGGAGTCTGTGACTGGGGTGCTGGAGGGTGCTCCTCCTGGAGACTCCATTGTCCTCCTGGGGGACATCAATGCGCACGTGGGCAACGACAGTGAAACCTGGAGGGGGGTGATTGGGAGAACGGCCTGCCCCATCTGAACCCAGTGGTGTTCAGTTATTGGACTTCTGTGCTAACCACAGTCTGTCCAATAACGAACACCATGTTCACAAGCATAAGGGTGTCCATATGTGCACCTGGCACCCAGACACCCTAGGTCGCAGGTCAATGATCGATTTTGTTATCGTATCATCAGACCTGCCGACCGTATGTCTTGGACACACCGAGTAAAGAGAGGTGCAGAGCTGTCAACTGATCACCACCTGGTGGTGAGTTGGATCCGATGGCAGGGGAGGAAGCCATTCAGAACCTGGTAGACCCAAACGTATAGTGAGGGTGTGCTGGAGCGTCTGGCTGAGGCCCCTGTCCGGGAGGTCTTCAACTCCCACCTCCGAAGAACTTCAACCACATTCCGAGGGAGTCTGGAGACATGGAGTCTGAATGGGCCATGTTCTCCACCTCTGTTGTTGAAGCGGCGGCCCAGAGCTGCGGCCGCAAGGTGGGTCGGTGTGGCAACCCCCCAACCAAGTGGTGGACACCAGTGGTGAGGGGGTCCATTAAGCTGAAGAAGGAGTCCTATCAAGCTTGGTTGGCTTGTGGGACTCCCGAAGCAGCTGAGGTGTACCGGCAGGCCAAGCGGAGTGCAGCTCGGTGGTTGCGGAAGCAAAAACCCGGGTATGGGAGGAGTTCGGTGAGGCCATGGAACAGACTTCGGTCGGCTTCAAAGAGATTCTGGCAAAAACTGTTCGGCGGCTCAGGAGGGAAGCAGATCCCGTCCACACTGTGTATGGTGCGGATGGACATTGTTGACTTCAACTGGGGATATCGTCGGGCGGTGGAAGGAATACTTCGAGGATCTCCTCAATCCCACAGATACGCCTTCCCACAGAGGAAGCAGGGTTTGGGGACGAGGGGGATGACTCGCCTATCACAGGGTCTGAGGTCGCCAAGGTGGTTAAAAATCTCCTTGGTGGCCGGGCCCCAGGGGGTGGACGAGATTCACCCCGAGTACCTCAAGGCCTGGATGTTGTTGGGTTGTCATGGTTGACACGCCTCTGCAACATTGCGTGGAGGGTCGGGGGCAGTGCCTTTGGCATGGCAAACCGGGGGTGGTGGTTCCTCTCTTCAAAAAAGGGGACCGGAGGGTGTGCTCCAACTTTAGAGGGATCACACTCCTCAGCCTCCCTGGGAAGGTCTATGCCAAGGTACTGGAGAGGAGAGTCCGGCCGTTGGTCGAACCTCGGATTCAGGAGGAGCATTGTGGTTTTCGTCCTGGCCGTGGCACATCGGACCAGCTCTTTACCCTCTCGAGAATTCTTGAGGGTTCGTGGGAGTTTGCCCAACCAGTTTACATGTGTTTTGTGGACTTGGAGAAGGCATTTGACCGCGTCCCTCGTGGATTTTTGTGGGGGGTGCTTCGGGAATATGGGGTATCGGGCTTGTTGTTACGAGCTATTCGGTCTCTGTACGACCGTTGTGAGAGTTTAGTTCGTATTGCCAACACTCGGTCGGAGTCATTCCCAGTGAGAGTTGGACTCCGCCAGGGCTGCCCTTTGTCACCGATCCTGTTCATAATTTTTATGGGACAGGATTTCTAGGCGCAGCCAGGGAATGGAGGGTGTCATGCTTGGTGACCACAGGATCTCATCTCTGTTGTTTGCAGATGATGTTGTCCTATTGGCTTCATCCAGCAATGACCTACAGCTCTTGCTGGGACGGTTTGCCGCTGAGTGTGAAGCGGCTGGGATGAGAATCAGCACCTCCAAGTTCCGAGTCCATGTCCTCAGCCGAAAAAGGTGGATTGTCCTCTCCGGGTTGGGACAGGCTCCTGCCCCAAGTGGAGGAGTTTAAGTATCTTGGGTCTTGTTCACTAGTGAGGGAAAATTGGAGCGAGAGATCGACAGACGGATTGGAGCAGCATCTGCAGTGATGCGGACGTTGTACCGGTCTGTTGTGGTGAAAGAGGAGCTTAGGTTCTAAGGCAAAGCTGTCGATTTTACCAGTCAATCTATGTTCCTACTCTCACTATGGTCACGAGCTTTGGTAATGACCGAAAGAACGAGATCGCGGATACAAGCGGCTGAAATGAGCTTTCTTCCTTAGGATTGCTGGACTCACCCTCAGAGATAGGGTGAGGAGCTCAGTCATCCGGGAGAGGCTCAGAGTAGAACCGCTGCTCCTCCACATTGAAAGGAGTCAGTTGAGGTGGTATGGGCATCTGATTAGGATGCCTCCTGACGCCTCCCACTTGAGGTGTTTCAGGCACGTCCCACTGGGAGGAGACCCCGGGGCAGACCCAGGACTCAGTGGAGAGACTATGTCTCCCAGCTGGTCTGGGAACGCCTTGGTATCCCCTCTGAAGAGCTGGAGCAGGTGGCTGGGGAGAGGGAAGTCTGGGCTTCTCTGCTTGAACTGCTGCCTCCGCGACCCGGACCTCCGGAAAAGTGGTAGAAGATGGATGGATGGATGGATGGATGGAGAGAGAGAGAGGAGGATGGATGAAGGAAAGATAGTGAACAAGGAAGTCCCGAGGATAAGCAAGGCAGATGTGAGGGCAGCTTTAAAGAGAATGAAGAATGGAAAGGCAGTTGGTCCAGTTGACATACCTGTGGAGGTATGGAGATGTTTAGGAGAGATGGCAGTGGGACTTTTTTAGTCAGATTGTTTAACACAATCTTGAAGAGTGAGAGGATGCCCAAGGAGTGGAGAAGAAGTGTTTTGGTACCAGTTTTCAAGAACAAAGGTGATGCTCAAAGCTGTAGTAACTACAGAGGCATAAAGTTGATCAGCCACACTACAAAGATATGGGAAAGAGTTACCGAAGCCAGGTTAAGAGGAGAGGTGACAATCAGTGAGCAGCAGTATGGTTTCATGCCAAGAAAGAGTACTGCAATGTTTGTTCTCAAGGTGCTTTCACACTAAACACGAATGGGCAGTGCAAATCCATATAAAGCCAATGGAAAGAGGCGAGTGCTGTGTAGTGAGTGTGGTGTGTGTGTGTTGTTGTACCCGCCCCTAACGTGACGTCAGGCAGGCACGGCCACTCTGTATATAGTTCTTGGTATTCTTGATAAAGTGTTGATTTGCTGCATGACAGAAGAGACTCCAGTCCCTCATTCCTCATACGTAACATTTTGGCGACGAGAAGAAAAATTATGGAAGCGTACAGGCTACCTCCACTCCTGCTACCATTTCTGGAATATCTGGGAGAGCCAGTGTTCCTGTGGCCGGACTCGTAGGCCATGTTTGAGGATTACATTGGGGCACTGGGCCTAAGTGGACTCAACGGGAGATGACGACGAGCACTTCTGGCCCACCATCTCGGCGTGGAAGGCCAAAGAATTCTCGATACGTTGGGTGAAATGGAGTACTATGAGGATGCTGTCGAGCGGCTGGCCAAACACTTCGCCGAGCAGACGAGGACCACAGAGCTGTGGGTGGCAGGAGTGTTGGCGCCAAATAGAGCTAGGCTAGTTAGCTCGAAGAAGCTAACGGCCCACTCATTGTCTATGGGGGAGTTAGCCACAAAGTTAACTGCGTGCCAAAAACAAGTTCCAGGCTACCATATAGGCATCAAGGGTGGGACCGGGGCCGTGAGTGTGAAGTTCCTGGTCACTGCAGATGGCGGGGCCAGCCAAGGTAGCACAGCACGGTACAGGACCGTAGCACTGGTGAGTTTGACGTTGTGGTGTGTGACGACAGCGGAGATGGAGAGCAGCGACAGGAGTACATCCCCGCAACTGGAGGCTGGGCAGTGGGAGAGCGGGAACATGCAGGCTGAGAAGCCTGGGGGAGAGCAGCAAACAGCCGGGCATGGAGATGACGCAGCGGAGTGCCTGGGATGAGGGGTGCTGAGAGCAGCGACGAGATGCCTGGGTCGGAGAATGGCGCTGATGGGAGTGACACTGAGAGCCCCAGGGGAGAGCAGCTGCAGCCGGGCATGGAGACGATGCAGCAGAGTGCATAGGACGAGGGTGCCGAGAGCAGTGACGAAGTGCCTGGGTCGGAGAATGACACAGGCGAAAGTGATTGCTGTGAACCCGGGAGTGAGCAACAGGTGCTGGGAACCGTAGAGGTTGGGCAGGTCTCAGTGCCAGAGCCCAGTGCTCCCTGGACGAGGGTGCTGGATGTTACAGCGAGCGCCCGAGGCAGTAAGTGGCATCGACGAGCAAGCTTCGGTTTTCCCCGGAGTGTGGTCACAGGGGGGCCGGAGTGTTCGGGGCAACAATGACAGCTGCAGTGGTGTTGAAAGTGGTCGGGAGTGGACTGACAAGCACGGAGGGCACGGTGGTGCCGGACAGCAGCACGGCGGGGTCCTAAGGAGTGAGGCAGTCGGCAGTGAAGAGTGACATTTTTGCAGGAGAGGTTGGTTTTGATCCTGGAAGCAGACGGTGGCCAGGAGCGTTCATGCTGTGGGGTTGCCCAGGACCTCCAAGCTGGTCTTATCTTCAGTGGCCAGGGGCATGCATGATTTGGGGCTGCCCTGGTCCCCCGGGCCGGTGTTACCTCTGGCTGCCAGTGGACATAGGTGTGACTTAAATACCCTTGATGTGAATATGTATACACTACCGTTTCAAAAGATTGGGGTCACCCAGACAATTATTTTGTGTTTCCCATGAAAAGTCACACTTATTTACCACCATGAGTTGTAAAATGAATAGAAAATATAGGTCAAGACATTGACAAGGTTAGAAATAATGATTTGTATTTGAAATAATAATTTTTTCCTTCAAACTTTGCTTTCGTCAAAGAATCCTCCATTTGCAGCAATTACAGCATTGCAGACCTAACATGATTGCACAAGGGTTTTCTAATCATCCATTAGCCTTCGGACGCAATGAGCAAACCACTTGTACCATTAGAACACTGGAGTGATAGTTTGCTGGAAATGGGCCTCTATACACCTATCTAGATATTGCACCAAAAACCAGACATTGCAGCTAGAATAGTCATTTACCACATTAGCAATGTATAGAGTGTATTTCTGATTAGTTTAAAGTTATCTTCATTGAAAAAAAGTGCTTTTCTTTCAAAAATGAAGGAAATTTCTAAGTGACCCCAAACTTTTTGAACGGTTAATGTATATCCTGCTGGTGTGCATGGGAGTATGTAGTTGTGGGATTATTTTACTTATTTTGTGCAATATTTTTTTTTTAAAAATGCTGGTTTTATGTTTTTTTGTGTGAATGTGATAGGTCATTCTACTACAGTTCATAGTTCCCTGCTCCCGTATTTATGATTCGGGTCCTAAATTGGGAGGGTCTCAATTGTGTGTGTGGTTTTGCAGTTTTGTAATTGGGAGGGGAAATTGTTGTGTAGTGAGTGTGGTGTGTGTGTGTGTTTGCCATACTCGCCTCTAATGTGGCGTCAGGCTGGGCACGGCCACTATGTATATAGTTCTTGGTATTCTCAATAAA
Organism: Pholidichthys leucotaenia; assembly: GCA_020510985.1. NCBI lineage: Eukaryota > Metazoa > Chordata > Actinopteri > Cichliformes > Pholidichthyidae > Pholidichthys > Pholidichthys leucotaenia. The sequence goes on along the minus strand of CM035844.1, from coordinate 354,925,354 downwards.
GTGTTGATTTGTTGCATGACAGAAGAGACTCCAGTCCCTCATTCCTCATACATAACAGCATAACAGCGAGCACACGCAAAATCCAAGGGATAGCGCTGGCTTTGAGATTCCTGCCGTCATCTATGGGTGGGCAATATAAGCTGCGGCTTCAGCCATCACCATTTCGGATAACTCACGTGGAATTGTATAGTAGAAGGAGTCTTTGTCTAATTTGACCTTGTTGTTATTTATACAGTTTCTTTTAACCTGTAATGTACTATCCGAAATAAATTCATTCATTCATTCATTCATTCATCTGAGTAAAAGTATCAACAATGGAGAGTAACTAGTTTGAAAATGAGACTGACACTCACCTGGAGACATAAGGACTGGGAGTTCTTCAGCTGAATTGGGATGTCGAGTTATTTTACCCATGCCACAGACATGTTAACAAGGCCAGCAAGCTAGCAACGGAAACACCCTCAAGTTTTCGAGGCAGGGACAACTTTTTCAGGTGAGCCCCTCCCGTCAGATAATGTAAACCTAAGCATGACGTTATTTTGGGGATTTCAGCAGCAGGTTGAACACTGCTGCAGAAGTTATAAAGGCAACTTCACCTGTCTGCATCTCACCCAGATGGTGAATTCATGTCTGTTCATGTATTTACATTGAGTTATAATGTAATTGTGCTACACGAAAAATTTGCCCATTTGTGTTGGTGTGAAAGCACCATTGGAGTGCTGATGTCGAAGTATAGAGAAGGTCAGAAGGAGCTGCAATGTATCTTTGTGGATCTAGAGAAAGCATATGATAGGGTGCCAAGAGAGGAAGTGTGGTACTGTATGAGAAAGTCAGGAGTGGCAGAGAAGTATGTGAGGGTAGTGCAGGACATGTATGAGGACAGCGAGACGGTGGTGAAGTGCACTGTAGGAGTGATGGATGGATTAAGATGGGGTGGGATTACATCAGGTATCAGCTCTGAGCCCCTTATTTGCCATGGTGATGGACAGGCTGATGGACGAGGTCAGGCAGGAGTCTCCGTGGGACCATGATGTTTGCAGACGACATTGTGATCTGCAGTGAGAGAGTAAGAAGCAGGTGGAAGAGAACCTGGAGAGGTGGAGGTATACTCTGGAGAGAAGAGGAATGAAAGTCAGTAGAAGCAAGACAGAATACATGAGTGTGAATGAGAAGGAGGCAGGTGCAACTGTGAAGATGGAAGGAGTAGCGGTAGTGAAAGTAGATGAGTGTAAATACCTGGAGTCAACCGTCCAATGCAATGGAAATGCACGAGAGGTGAAGAAGAGAGTGCAGGCAGGGCGGGGACCAGTGTCAGGGGTGATTTGTGACAGAAAGGTAGCAGCAAAAGTGAAAGGGAAGATTTACAAGACGGTAGTGAGACCTGCTATGATGTATGGTTTGGAGACATGGCGCTGACAAAAACACAGGAGGTGGAGCCGGAGGTGGCAGAGTTGAAGATGCTAAGATTTTCATTGGGAGTAACTAGGAGGGACAAGATTAGAAATGAGTATATCAAAGGGACAGTTAAGGTTGAGCATTTGGAGACAAAGTAAGAGAAGCAAAGCTGAGATGGTTTGGACATGTGCAGAGGAGGGATAGTGGATATATTGGACAAAGGATGTTGAAAATGGAGCTGCCAGGCAGGAGGAAAAGAGGAAGAACCACAGAGAAGATTCATGGATGTAGTGAAGGAGGACATGGAGAGGGTTGGTGTCATAGAGGAAGATGCAAGGGATAGGGTGAGATGGAGACAGATGATCCACTGTGGCGACCCCTAAAGGGAGCAGCCGAAAGAAGAAGTAACCACCCAAAGTAATCCATACATACAAAGAAATCAAGGCAACTGTGTTCACAAAACAAGTTATATTTCATAAAGTGGAATGACACAGGGAATAAGCATTGAACACGCTTGGTGAAATTCATTTAATATTTAGTAGAAAAGCCTTTGTTGTCTACTGCATGGAGAAAGTAGGTGCAGAGATAGATAGATAGATAGATAGATAGATAGATAGATAGATAGAGTAATCTCACAAAAGTGAGTACAACCTCACATTTTTGTAAATATTTTATTATATCTTTTCATGGGACAACACTGAAGATATGACACTTTGATACAATGTATAGTAGTCAGTGTACAGCTTGTGTAACATTGTAAATTTACTGTCCCCTCAAAATAACTCAACACACAGCCATTAATGTCTAAACCGCTGGCAACAAAAGTGAGTACACCCCTAAGTGAAAATGTTCAAACTGTGCCCGAAGTGTCAATATTTTGTGTGGCCACCATTATTTTCCAGCACTGCCTTAACTCTCTTGGGCATGGAGTTCACTAGAGCTTCACATGTTGCCACTGGAATTCTCTTCCACTCCTCCCTGACAACATCATGGAGCTGGTGGATGTTAGAGACCTTGTGCTCCTCCACCTTCTGTTTGAGGATGCCCTACAGATGCTCAATAGGGTTTAGGTCTGGAGACATGCTTGGCCAGTCCATCAGCTTTACCCTTAGTTTCTTTAGCAAGGCAGTGGTGTCTTGGAGGTTTGTTTGGGGTGGTTATCATGTTGGAATACTGCCCTGTGGCCCAATTTCGGAAGGGTGGGGATCATGCTCTGCTTCAGTATACAACAGTACATGTTGGCATTCATGGTTCCCTCAATGAACTGTAGCTCCCCAGTGCCGGCAGCACTCATGCAGCCCCAAACCATGACACTCCCACCACCATGCTTGACTGTAGGCAAAACACACTTGTCTTTGTACTCCTCACCTGTTTGCAGCCACACACGATTGAAACCATCTGAACCAAATAATTTATCTTGGTCTCATCAGACCACAGGACATGGTTCCAGTATCCATGTCCTTAGTTTGCTTGTCTTCAGCAAACTGTTTGCAGGCTTTCTTGTGCATCATCTTTTAAAAGGGGCTTCCTTCTGGGGTGACAGCCATGTAGACCAATTTGATGCAGTGTGCAGCGCATGGTCTGAGCACTGACAGGCTGACCCCCCCAACTCTGCAGTAATCCTTGCAGCACTCATACGTCTATTTTCAAAAGACAACCTCTGGATATGATGCTGAGCACATGCACTCAACTTCTTTGGTTGACCATGGTGAGGCCTGTTCTGAGCGGAACCTGTCCTGTTAAACCGCTGTATGGTCTTGGCCACTGTGCTACAGCTCGGTTTCCGGGTGTTGGCAGTCTTCTTATAGCCTAGGCCATCTTTAGGTATGTAGAGCACCAATTCTTTTTTTCAGATCCTCAGAGAGTTCTTTGCCATGAGGTGCCATGTTGAACTTCCAGTGACCAGTATGAGAGAGTGTGAGAGTGATAACACAAAATTTAACCTGTTATCTGTCTATGGCGCAGCACTGTCATAGACATCCGTGTGAAAATATTCTGTTTAGATATGACAAACTCCAGAGGCTCTAACTTGAATGTGGTAAGAGATAATGGCTTACTGTGGGCACCCAGCACAATGCAGACTGATAATATTCACGCTCAGCAGGGATTGCATACGAACAGAGAGCCCTAGGGGGACAACCAGAACAATGACTATTGTTATACATCCCCGGAGTAAGGAGAGGAATTCCGGCGCCAGTTAATCAGGCAATTGATATGTATTGACTGATATGTATATCAATATGTAAATGTGCCATGCATTCTGTCTTGTCTGTATAAAAGAGCTGACTTTACATGCCTCACACAGCACACACACACAGCACACACACGCACACACACACAGCACAGTGCTACAGTGTGTCTCATGAGGATGGAGGAATAAAACTCTGAAACCTTCAGCTCACCGTGTCTCGCCTGAACTTATTTTGTCCTCCACACTGGTGACCCTTAAACGAAGAATGGAACACAAGGTGAACACTCCGGAGATCACCCGGACGGGAAGCCCCAGCACGAGTCATGGTGCGCCCCTCACCTGATCTTTTCCCTCCACACTGGTGACCTGACGAGGGAGAATGACCGTCTGCTCCCTCTCACCGCGCTGTGGATCCCAGAGGACCAGAGAAGGCCAGCAACCTCTGCATCCACACGGGAGCGCATGCGCTTTGTCCTCTCTCCACGATGGCGACCTCCAGGGCCGGACGGAGAGTGTGACGCTGGGACCAAGACGCACAAGGATCAGCGACATGAGCAATGCACAGAAGCAGCCTGAACGGGGACAATCATCGACACCAACTGCGCTGATTTCCACCGAGCTCCCCGACTCTGACTAAACTCCGGACAGCGGACCTCCTGTGCACAGAAGACGCATTCCGCAGGATTACGAGGACAGCGCAACTGCCAACTATGTGGTCACTGCGCCAAGCGCGCGCCACGCATGGGACAAAGCCGACTCCACAGACTGATACATTCGTCCTCCGCCGCTGCACATGCCCGAGAAAAACAGCTGATCGCCACCCTTGGGACCTTCAGGGCTGCTCGCGCACCTGGAGTGGACATGCAGCCCGCACACAGGACTTTGTATGGGTTTCCATCCACGGCGCACAAGGGGAATTTAGCCAATTGCTTTCCCCGATGACTTTAGGGCTGCTTCCCGCGCCTAAACCCAAACTGCCGAGTCCCTGACACAGCTTCAGTTTATCACAGCTGCTACGCATCCTTAGGGAATTTGGCCGCTCGCCTTCCCCACATCCTCGCTGGATCGAGCCACGAGAGAAGTCAGAGATATAATTTTGTTTTTTCACAGCCACTGTGGATCTCTGCCACGTTTAACGGGAAAGTCCCTCACCATCGCAGATCCACACGCAATTTTTTTGCGGCCCAGGCACCTTTGACGTCCCGGGCCGGCACTCGCTTACTCCCATCCCCTCCCCCTCCTCCTGCACAGAGCTTTTCCTGCACCTCACTCCCTAAGCCGACCGATCGCCATCTGGTTCCATTATGCATGACAACACACCGGCCCATGCGCCCACCATCCACAGCCGTTCAACGTGCTGGAACTCAGAGCGGAGCACACTGCCCTTTCCACCCCACCCCCCCGTCCCCCTCACGGACTGACATGCCCTCCAACAGTTCTACCGGAGCTGGAGCCAAACGGGGGTGGGGGGGTGGGGTGTCACAGCCCCTTCTGACCGTTCTGGGGGGAGCCGTGTGGGCACCCAGCACAATGCAGACTGATAATATTCACGCTCAGCAGGGATTGCATACGAACAGAGAGCCCTAGGTGGACAACCAGAACAATGACTATTGTTATACAACCCCGGAGTAAGGAGAGGAATTCCGGCGCCAGTTAATCACGCGATTGATATGTATTGACTGATACGTATTGACTGATATGTACAGTATATCAATATGTAAATGTACCATGCATTTTCTCTTGTCTGTATAAAAGAGCTGACTTTACATGCCTCACAGAGCACACACACACAGCACACACACGCACACACACACACACACACACACACAGCACAGCGCTACAGTGTGTCTCATGAGGATGGAGGAATAAAACTCTGAAACCTTCAGCTTGCCATGTCTCGCGTGAACTTATTTTGTTCCTCCACATTACTGTCAATTAGAAAGATGTAGAATATGATCCAAAGTTTGAGATAGGAGTAAATTTATGCATCTAATTTGCATAACTTTCGGTCAAAAGTGGACTTTGGACATATTTACACAAAGGATGGTTTTGTTTTTTGTCACCGTTTTTGTTTTTTTGTCATCTTCAAAGTATGTGAACCAGAAAATCAGTAGAATGTACACAAACCAATAAAAACCAATCAGGCCTACCGCTCGTCGTGTCTTCATTTGTCCATTTTCATTATCCACGGTCCTTATTACGTCTTCTGCCGGTCATTTTCGCTTTCTCTCCCACATCCAGAAAATCTCACATTTATCTTATGATTTATTGCACTTCAATTTCGGTTACATTACACTGCCAAACCGGCGCTATTGTTCTCTGTCATCATGTGCAGCTCCGTCGATGGCAGACAAAAGTGTACACACTCCAGACCATCGTCTGCTGTCACAAAAAGGTAAATATTTCCCTTCAGAAGCTAAATAATCTCTTTTTAGAATCACAGTTGGCAAAATTTGGAGCAAACGCTTCCTCCGTGTGAAAATGTATGTTGGGATGGAGCCTTTGTTTACATCCTCCTCTTCACCTTTACGGAAATGATGCTTTGAGGCGGCTCGTTTGGGTGAAGTCCTCCAGTCCTCCAGTGAAGAGCAGTAAGCTATACGTGTCTGACATCTTGTGATGTTTTTTTAAATCAAATTAAATTAAATCACCCTTTATTGTCATTCAACTGTACAACCAATCATGTACAGTAGAATGAGATTGTGTTTTACCTATCTACTGTGTTAATCACACACACCCCAAGTGTAGAATCAGAGGGCCACTGCCATGCAAGGCGCCGCCACAAATTTCCCTCCTCCATTCCATTATTGCTGAGCACCAAGCTGGACGGCAGGAAGTTCCACTTTTATATGGTCTACGGCATGACTCGGCTGGGATTTGAACCCCTGCCTCCCAGGTGTGGGGCGGATGTGAAATATTTGTTACAACTGGGTTTTCTGTGCTGGAAGGTGGCTTCCTGTAGTAATGTATCGTCACTTCCTGTGTTGCTGGCTGTCTGTGTGGCTTGCTCTGTTGTTAGTTGGGCGGCAGTGGCTCAGGAGGTAGAGCAGGTCGTCTAATAACCCAATGGTTGGCGGTTCGAATCCCGCTCTCCCCAGATATCCTGCCGTTGTGTCCCTGGGCAAGACACTTCACCCGCATTGCCTCCAGTGCCCATAACACTGGGTATGAATGTGTATAAATGTATAAAAATGTTCGGTGGTGGCCGGAAAGGCCGTTGGCGCAGATTGGCTGCCACGTTTCCGTCAGCCTGCCCCAGGGCAGCTGTGGCTGCAGAAGTAGCTTGCCACTACCATTGTCTGGAGTGAATGAATAATGTACCTATTTGTAAAGTGTCTTTGAGTATATATGATAAAGCGCTATATAAAATCGATGCATTATTATTATTAGTTCTCCTCATTCTCCTGAGGATTTTGCCTTTAATTGTATTTTAATCACCTTTTTCCTTCTACCGTTAGCTCTCACTTCTGTTTATCAAGCCTCTTGCACCTGTGTGCGCATTCAGTGTCATCTAATCACCCCCTTTAGCCTTCTGTTCACCTTTCATTGGTGTTTTTGTTAGCTTCAGGTTAGCCACTAGCTATGGCTACTAGCTCTTCCCCTTCTCCTCTGGTGTGCTCTCTCTGTCAGATGTTTAGCTACACCTCTGCCTCTTTTAGTGATAATGGTAAATGTAATAAATGTTGTCTTTTTGAGGCGCTCGAGGCGAGGTTGTCTGATTTGGAATCCCGGCTCTGCTGCACTGAAACACCGTCTGCGCCAGTTAATAATGACGGACTCCCCTTAGCTGCAGCGGAGCTCCCTAGCATAAGGCAGCCTGCTAGCGGTCCTCCGGTCCTCCTCAGCAGTGAGGAGACTGGGTGGGTGACAGTGAGAAGGAAGCCTAATCGCAAGGCCCTGGTTCACCACCAACCTGTTCATGTTTGTAATTGCTTTTCCCCGCTCAGCGACACACTCGCTGAGGAAAAAACGCTGATCATTGACGACTCTGTAGTCACAAACATGGACCTGGAGACTCCAGCGGCCATAGTCAGATGCATTCCTGGGGCCAGAGCAGGCGACATCGAGTCAAATTTGAAAATGCTGGCTAAAAGTAACTGTAAATATTCCATAATTGTTATCCACGCCGGCATTAATGACATCTGACTCCGGCAGTCGGAAGTCACAAAACTTAACGTGGAATTGGTGTGTGACTTTGCAAAAACAATGTCTGCCTCTATAGTATTCTCTGGGCCCCTCCCCAGTCTGACCATTGATGACATGTTTAGCTGCTTGTCATCTTTCAACCGCTGGCTGTCTGTGTGGTGTCCTGCAAACGATGTGGGCTACATAGACAATTGGAACTCATTTTGGGGAAAACCTGGTCTTATTAGACGAGACGGCGTCCATCCCACTTTGGATGGTGCATCTCATTTACCTAACAATCTGGCATCATTTTTATCCAAATTTCCAAAACACTGACAACTCAGAGTTGGGACCAGGAAGCAGAGACTCAGTCTTACACGCCTCTCTGCAACTCCTCTTCATCCGCCACCCCTCAACTTAGCCCCTGTCTTCCCCATCAGAGAATCATTGTCTGCTCCCTCCAAAGTAAATAAAAATATAATGTATAAGCATCCCAAAGTGATTAAACAAAAAGTGGGTAAAACTCAAATTAAACATGAAGCCTCTAAATTGAATGATTTGGCCTCTGTTCCTCCTCATAATTTAAAACTTAAATGCGGTTTGTTAAATATTGGGTTTCTAACTCCCAAGTCTCTGCTAGTCCATGATCTGTTAATTGGTCATCAGACTGATTTAATATCCCTTACAGAGACTTGGTTAGGGCAAGAGGATTATGTTGGTTTAAATGAATCAACTGCCTCTGGTTATTTAAACTGTCAAAATCCCATAAGTTCTGGTCATGGAGGAGGAGTAGCAACAATTTACCATCCCAAATTACTAGTTAATGAAAAGCAAAAACACGTTATAATTCCTTTGAGGGCCTGGTCCTCAGTATTGGGCATTTTAGCAATTTTAGGCTAAACCCAATTTTATTTGCCATGGTTTATCGTCCTCCATCAACCTACTCAGAGTTTTTATCCGAATTTGCCGAATTCTTGGCTGATTTAGTGCTGAAATCAGATAGAATAATTATAGTAGGGGACTTTAATATACATGTTGTGAGGATGCTTTCACAAACGAGACTGAGTTTATTTCTCAGGAAAGGTTTATTGAGAGTCTACATCCTCTATCAAGCAAGTATCTCAGCAAAAGAGGAAGAACAATCATTCATCACAGCTCTTATACTCTCCAGAGACACAAAACCCCCCAACATCAAATATCACATTCCCAGCCCACAGTCCTTCAGTAAACATATAGCTTCCGAGGCTCTTTGGCGTCTCTATTGTCTCTCAACTCCTCAGCCTCGGGGGCTCCTGCTGGGACATTCTCTCTGACTTCCCGTCTCTCAAGAAACCACTTCACACCTCCCGAGGTCTCCGCCGGGTCAGGTCTTCTTGGCCGTTTAGATGTGAAGCTTCCAGAGTATGCACCGTCATGCCTACTGAATATATGTGAGCGAAAATGCATACCATACATGTATACTATATATGCGCCCTAAATGCGCGCCATATAACCCCCCCCAAACGTCTAAATAAGGACAACTTACACCCCAGATGCATAGAATCATGACATATCACACAGAACAAAAAAAATATTTTGGCACAACATATCACACATCCAACTGCTTAGGCTTCAACCTCCTGCCATATCTGCTGTGAGCAGGTCTCGCTCTGCCTGTGGCTGTCTCTTGCATCTGTGGATCAGAGTCATTAGCACATCGTTGTGAAAGCTTAGCAGAGTGTCTCCCCGGCGGCCTGCCACGACGGGGGGCCCTGGCTACCTGCACCTGTTCATCAGCTAACACAAAAGCAGGTTTGAGTCTGTTAATGCAGACTAATTCCCTCCTGTCTCCCAAATCGAGCAAAAAATGCTTTTCCCCGGTTTCTAACACTCTGAACGGTCCATCATAAGGTGGTCTTAAACCTAACTTCTGTGCGTCGTGTCTAACAAAGACGAATTCTGCATTCTTTAAGGCTTTAGGCACAAAAATGCGTGGAAAACTGTGATGAACTGGGCCGGGGAGGGTGTTTGATCCCGCGTCGCTCTGCAGCAGCTGAGCGGGGGGGCGATCTGGTGCGGGGTTCTCAGGAAGGAATTCTCCTGGTAACCGGAGAGGTTGGGCGAAGACTAGCTCGGCCGGGGAGGCTTGCAAATCTTCTTTAGGTGCTGAACGCAACCCTAATAAAACCCATGGAAGCTTATCAACCCAATTTGTGTCCGTGAGAGCCGCTCTGAGGGCTGCTTTCAATGACCGGTGAAAGCGTTCGCACAAACCGTTGGCCTGGGGGTTATACGCAGTTGTGCGATGAATTTTCACCCCCAGGCTGAGTGCCATGGATGACCAGAGCTCGGAAACAAATTGAGGTACTCTGTCAGACGTTATGTCTGACGGCACTCCAAAGCGCGCGACCCAAGCCGTTAAAAAAGCGCGCGCAACGTCTGCTGCTGTGGTTGACGCCAGGGGAATCGCCTCTGGCCAGCGCGTAGTGCGGTCCACCATAGTTAGAAGGTGTGTGAACCCCTGTGACAGCGGGAGGGGTCCCACCAAGTCGACATGCACGTGGTCGAAGCGTTTGGCTGGGATGTGAAAAGGTTCTAGAGGGGCCCGCGTGTGCTTGTGTACCTTTGCTCTTTGACACGCTGCGCAGGCTGCAGCCCATTCTTTGACCTGTTTACACAGCCCCGGCCAAACAAACTTCTCTCCCACCATTTTGATCGACGCGCGAACGCCCGGATGTGCCAGCGAATGTATTAAGTCAAAAATGCGGCGACGCCACGCAGCTGGGACCACAGGGCGGGGGCGCCCCGTGGAGATATCGCAGATTAGGGGGGGCATACCTCTTTGATGCACCCTGTGCTCCAGCCTTAGCCCTGTTGGCCCAGACTGGAGCGCGCGCACGTCCGCATCGTTAACCTGCTCGGCGGCCATGGCTGCATAATCTAACCCCACGCAGACCGGGGCTGTGAGCGCTTCCGCGCCGCAAGCCTGGCCCGAGTCTACGGCCGCCGAGTCTGCCCCCTGGGGGCCTGGCAGTGCAACTGCGCGCGAGAGACAATCTGCCACGACATTGTGTTTGCCCGCCACGTGTTGAATGTCGGTGGTAAACTCCGAAATCGCAGCCAGCTGTCTCTGTTGTCGGCCCGACCAAGGCTCTGAAATTTTGGCCATTGCAAATGTTAATGGTTTGTGGTCTACAAACGCGGTGAAACGGCGCCCTTCCAACCAGAACTGGAAGTGGCGGATGGCCAAATGCAGGGCTAAAAGCTCCCTATCAAACGCGCTGTATTTACGCTCGTTATCGCGCAATGTTTTGCTGAAAAACGCAAGTGGTTGCCAGCTCCCTGCTGCCAGTTGCTCGACAACCGCCCCCACTGCCACGTCGGAAGCGTCCGTGGTTAGCGCCATGCGAGCTGCTGGCACCGGGTGTGCCAATAACGCAGCGTTCGCGAGGGCCGATTTGACTTGTGAGAAAGCGCGCTCCCGGTCCGGGGACCACTTGACCTTAGATGCAGGTTTTTGCTTCTTTAGTGCCGCGTACAATGGGTGCATGAGCCGTGCCGCGTTGGGGAGGAAGCGGTTATAAAAACTGACCATCCCCAAAAATTCTTGCAGTGCCTTAACTGTCTGCGGTTGGGGGAAATCCGTTATCGCGCGCACTTTATCAGGCAGCGGGACCGCGCCCTCTGGAGACACGCGGTGCCCCAAAAAATCGATTTGCGCTACCCCGAATTGGCATTTCGCTGGGTTAATTATCAGCCCGTGTTCTGTCAGCCTCTGAAAAACGGCTGTGAGGTGGCGTTCGTGTTCGACTTCGGATGTACTGGCTACCAAAATATCATCCAAATAAGCGAACACGAAAGGGAGGCCGCGCAGCACCGCATCCATCATGCGTTGGAACGTCTGCACGGCGCCTTTGAGGCCGAAAGGCATGCGCAAAAACTCGAAGAGCCCGAAAGGGGTTATAACTGCCGTTTTGGGTATGTCTTGCGCGCGGACTGGGACTTGGTGATAACCGCGCACCAAATCTATTTTGGAAAAGATGCGCGCCCCCGCCAAATGTGCCGAAAAATCCTGGATGTGCGGAATCGGGTAGCGGTCGTGTGCTGAAGCATTATTTAATCTGCGGAAATCACCGCAAGGGCGCCACGAGCCGTCAGCCTTGGGCACCATGTGCAGGGGTGACGACCAAGAGCTGTTCGAGCGTCTAACAATGCCCAGTTTTTCCAAGTTGGCGAATTCCTCGCGCACGATGGCCAGTTTAGCTGGGTCCAAGCGCCGAGCTTTTGCAAAAACGGGGGCCAGAGGTAGTTATGAAATGCTCGACCCTGTGTTTGGCAACTGACGCTGAAAATGTTGGGACCGTGAGTGCTGGAAACTGATTGAGTAGTGCATGAAACTTACTACCCGCAGCTGTGACATTGGGATGTGCAGAAGGCAGGGCCACCCGAGCTGTGCAGGAGATAGAGTAAAAAGACAGTGCATTTACAATACGTCTATTAGCAAGATCAACTAATAAACTGTTTGAGCATAAAAAGTTAGCACCTAGCATGTTGTTGCTAACTGCGGCTACGACGAAGGTCCACTCGAAGGTGCGGCCGTGGAGGGATAGGAGGAGTGTCTTCTCCCCATAGGTTTTGATCGTGGAGCCGTTTGCCGCTAACACCAGGGGTCCGCTGGCAGGCGTCAGAATGTCCGCGTAGGCAGGCTTGACAAAATTCAGCTGGGAGCCTGTGTCCACCAGGAATTCTTTCCCCGAATTCGCGTCTGTCACGAAAAGCAGCTTGTTCTTCGTGCCGAGAGTCGCAGCTGCTACCGGCTCTCGGTCTTGGTGTTTCCCTGGCGCTGGTATCGGCACGGTGGGGCGCATCTGCGCGCTCTCTCGGCGAAGCGTCGATGGTAGAAACAGAGGATGTTGTCAGCTCCCCTTCTCCTGGCCTCTGCCGCTGCCGACGTCAGTGGATCCGGTGCTGCAGCCTCTGGTCTCCCCTCGTCTCGCGAGGGTGCGTTCAGCTCTGCTGCTGGCGTCGTGGCTGCGTGTCATCTATGGGCGTCGACGAGCCGCTGCGCCTCCTGGCCCAGCTCGTGGTAGTCACGGTTGTTGAGTAGCTGTGAGCTGGCCAGGGTGACTCTCACTGCTAGCGGTAGCGTTCTGAGAAAGAGGTGGGCGAAGATAAAGCTGTCGTCATCCTCGCCTCTCAGGCTCATCATCTTCGCCATCAGATCTGCCAGCCTGTCTGCTTCCCCTTCTGTCAGCGCCAGGAGCTTCTCTGCTCGCTCTCCCAGCGAGGGAGTGAAGGCTCGAATGAGGGCAGCTTTCAGTGCGCCATACTTGTCGTCTTTTTTTTTTTTTTTTTTGTTACTTATTTGTACCCGTAGGTAGATTTGGTTTGCAGTCTGGTGACAAGCCACCGGCTGCCGGTCGCTGCGTGCACGAGCGCCCTAAACCTACATGTTTTTGGTATGCGGGAGGAAACCGGAGAAATCCCGGAGTAAACCCACGCTACACGGGGAAAACATGCAAACTCCACACAGCTCACTGTTGGTCGGGGGCTGGGATCGAACCCACGATCTCACGATCCCCGCGATCCCCCGGCCGAGGATAAACTGTGCTGCCGCAGTGCTAAACCACTGCGCCACCATGCAGCCCCGTCTTGGGGCGGGTGGTTGGTCAGGCTCTCCACCCGCTGCACTGTGAGGCTGTCCAGCTTTGCGATGACATGATAGAACCTCGTTGCGTCCGCTGAGATTCCCCGAAGGTGGAACTGCGCCTCCACAGTGGTAAACCAGGAGCGCGGGTTATGTTGCCAGAAATCGGGCAGCTGTAGTGTGGTAGCTGCGTTAACCCGGTTGGCTCCTGAAGAGTCTGGTGCGGAAAGCTCGCCGTCACCAGCCATGGTTTGTCGTAGGTCACCAGTGTAGAGGATGCTTTCACAAACGAGACTGAGTTTATTTCTCAGGAAAGGTTTATTGAGAGTCTACATCCTCTATCAAGCAAGTATCTCAGCAAAAGAGGAAGAACAATCATTCATCACAGCTCTTATACTCTCCAGAGACACAAAACCCCCCAACATCAAATATCACATTCCCAGCCCACAGTCCTTCAGTAAACATATAGCTTCCGAGGCTCCTTGGCGTCTCTATTGTCTCTCAACTCCTCAGCCTCGGGGGCTCCTGCTGGGACATTCTCTCTGACTTCCCGTCTCTCAAGAAACCACTTCACACCTCCCGAGGTCTCCGCCGGGTCAGGTCTTCTTGGCCATTTAGACGTGAAGCTTCCAGAGTATGCACCGTCATGCCTACTGAATATATGTGAGGGAAAATGCATACCATACATGCATACTATATATGTGCCCTAAATGCGCGCCATAATGTAGATGTAGATAGTGATTGCCTTAATATGGCATTTAATTCAATATTAGACTCGATGGCGTTTTCTCAGAAAGTAGGAAATTTTACCCATTATCTCCACCATACGTTGGACCTTGTTCTGACATATGGCATAGAAATAGAAAATCTGGTAGTGTCTCCTCATAACCCTGCACTGTCAGACCATTGTCTGTTAACCTTTGATTTTATTATTCCTGACTATATGGCTCCTAAAGAAAAATATTACTAGAGTAGATGCCTCTCAGATGATGTTGTAACCAAATTTATGCAGTGTGGTGACCCACCACACTCTGCACGGACATTTCTCACACTCAGCAGAGCTGGAGGAATCTGGATCTTGTCTGTTAGCAAGATCAACTAATAAACTGTTTGAGCATAAAAAGTCAGCACCTAGCATGTTGTTGCTAACTGCGGCTACGACGAAGGTCCACTCGAAGGTGCGGCCGTGGAGGGATAGGAGGAGCGTCTTCTCCCCATAGGTTTTGATCGTGGAGCCGTTTGCCGCTAACACCAGGGGTCCGCTGGCAGGCGTCAGCATGTCCGCGTAGGCGGGCTTGACAAAACTCAGCTGGGAGCCTGTGTCCACCAGGAATTCTTTCCCCGAATTCGCGTCTGTCACGAAAAGCAGCTTGTTCTTCGTGCCGAGAGTCGCAGCTGCTACCGGCTCTCGGTCTTGGCGTTTCCCTGGCGCTGGTATCGGCACGGTGGGGCGCATCTGCGCGCTCTCTCGGCGAAGCGTCGATGGTAGAAACAGAGGATGTTGTCAGCTCCCCTTCTCCTGGCCTCTGCCGCTGCCGACGTCAGTGGATCCGGTGCTGCAGCCTCTGGTCTCCCCTCGTCTCGCGGGGGTGCGTTCAGCTCTGCTGCTGCCGTCGTGGCTGCGTGTCGTCTATGGGCGTCGACGAGCCGCTGCGCCTCCTGGCCCAGCTCGTGGTAGTCACGGTTGTTGAGTAGCTGTGAGCTGGCCAGGGTGACTCTCACTGCTGACGGTAGCGTTCTGAGAAAGAGGTGGGCGAAGATAAAGCTGTCGTCATCCTCGCCTCTCAGGCTCATCATCTTCGCCATCAGATCTGCCAGCCTGTCTGCTTCCCCTTCTGTCAGCGCCAGGAGCTTCTCTGCTCGCTCTCCCAGCGAGGGAGTGAAGGCTTGAATGAGGGCGGCTTTCAGTGCGCCATACTTGTCGTCTTTTTTTTTTTTTTTGTTACTTATTTGTACCCGTAGGTAGATTTGGTTTGCAGTCTGGTGACAAGCCACCGGCTGCCGGTCGCTGCGTGCGCAAGCGCCCTAAACCTACATGTTTTTGGTATGCGGGAGGAAAGCGGAGAAATGCCGGAGTAAACCCACGCTACACGGGGAGAACATGCAAACTCCACACAGCTCACTGTTGGTCGGGGGCTGGGATCGAACCCACGATCTCACGATCCCCGCGATCCCCTGGCCGAGGGTAAACTGTGCTGCCGCAGTGCTAAACCACTGCGCCACCGTGCAGCCCCGTCTTGGGGCGGGTGGTTGGTCAGGCTCTCCACCCGCTGCACTGTGAGGCTGTCCAGCTTCGCGACGACATGGTAGAACCTTGTTGCGTCCGCTGAGATTCCCCGAAGGTGGAACTGCGCCTCCACAGTGGTAAACCAGGAGCGCGGGTTATGTTGCCAGAAATCGGGCAGCTGTAGTGTGGTAGCTGCGTTAACCCGGTTGGCTCCTGAAGAGTCCGGTGTGGAAAGCTCGCCGTCACCGGCCATGGTTTGTCATAGGTCACCAGTGTAGAGGATGTTTTCACAAACGAGACTGAGTTTATTTCTCAGGAAAGGTTTATTGAGAGTCTACATCCTCTATCAAGCAAGTATCTCAGCAAAAGAGGAAGAACAATCATTCATCACAGCTCTTATACTCTCCAGAGACACAAAACCCCCCAACATCAAATATCACATTCCCAGCCCACAGTCCTTCAGTAAACATATAGCTTCCGAGGCTCCTTGGCGTCTCTATTGTCTCTCAACTCCTCAGCCTCAGGGGCTCCTGCTGGGACATTCTCTCTGACTTCCCGTCTCTCAAGAAACCACTTCACACCTCCCGAGGTCTCCACCGGGTCAGGTCTTCTTGGCCGTTTAGACGTGAAGCTTCCAGAGTATGCACCGTCATGCCTACTGAATATATGTGAGGGAAAATGCATACCATACATGCATACTATATATGCGCCCTAAATGCACGCCATAATGTAGATGTAGATAGTGATTGCCTTAATATGGCATTTAATTCAATATTAGGGCGATTCTATATTTTGGGGTACATTCCATGTCCGCTGATGTTTAGTGATGTTACTGACTATTAAACATCTTTTTTTTCTCTGTAATTTCACATTTTAACCATGTATACACATAATGCAATATAACTGTAAAACATTTCACATATTTTCTGATTATTATTATTTAAAATCTATAATGATATTCTTAGAGTTTTCATTTTTTCCATGTCCGATTTCCCGTTTCACTGTGTTGTGATCAAAATAAAGTACTAAAAAACATCAAAGTCAATAATATTATTTTACAATGTTCTTAAGAGTGTTAAGTACTAGGAGAAAATAATAATTTCACATTATATTTTAACATCTTAATACTTAAAATTATTAATTTTACCGCTGTCTGCAAAATTCATGTCAACTAAGTTACCAACAAGACTCCCCCCGCTGAACCCAAAAATGGTTTGGTCCAACACCATGTGACCAGCCCTGTGTGGTGACGTCTTCCTTTCTGGCGGGCATTTTGAATGCATTATGGTGAGTCTCCTCTCACTTCATTCAATATTTGATCTAAAATTACATGTGGTCTGAGAGTATATTAATTAAGCAGCAACTAAGTTACTCATATAATCATGGGTTTTGATATTTCAATATTTAAATTAACTTACCTGATTAAAAAACCTGTTATCCTCTTTAAGAAAATGCCATGTGCATAGCTATGCTACATTAGCTAAGGAAGTTATGAGAGAAAACATGGAAATTGTCAACTAAGTTACCTGTCAACTAAGTTACACAAACTGGGTAACTTAGTTGACATGCAACTCCAGTGCTCTCTGACATCAGTAATTTTCCCTACATTGTTGTCATTATCAATCTTCCTATCTCAGTGAATACTGTAGTTAATAGAGTGCATTTTACTTTTTCACTATTCAAGTTAATTTAGTATTTTAAAATCTATTTGAAATAGGTGTCAGCAGCTGAAAAACAGCGCAGATACAGGGCTCGAAGAGATGCTGATCCAGCAAGAAGGGCAGCTTATTTGGAGAAGCAAAGACAGGCATGGCACAGGCTAAGGGCACAGAGAAAGGTGAAAACTGTTGAAATGATGAGTGAGAGAGAGAAGAGAAGCAAGAGGGCCTATTGGAGGAAGGCGCAGAAGGAAAGCAGGGAAAGAAAGATGAGTCTTCAGAACTTATGTACACCACCAGGGAGTCCAGGCAGCCCAGGTCCAGGCAGCCACCTTGCAGGAAGTGAAATTCCTTGGGGTCCTGAGCTAATTGGAGAATGGTGTGTTGTAAGGTACGAAGGGGACATTTACCCTGGGATAATTCAGGACACCATGGAAACCCATGTACAGGTGAAGTGCATGAGTAACATTGGCGTAAACCGCTTCTTCTGGCCACTCAGAGAGGATGTGCTATGGTACCTGTTTGAGGATGTGCTGAGAATGATTCCCCCTCCAAAGGCTGTGACTTCACGCCATGTTGAAATTGACAAAGAAATATGGTCAAGTTTGTAAAAAGTCCTAGTGAGGTTTATATGGAATGTATTGATCAGTTGAATGTTTCATATACTACAGTTGTATTTCAATGTAATTCTGTTCTACTGTATTAACTGAATACAGCACAGGGCAGTTCATCAGTTGTTATTTGTTGCCCTTTTACTGCTTTTATATGTATGTGAATCAAAGTCGTTTCATTTGATTCTGCTTGGAAACGTGAATGAGTTCTACTGATGATTAGGCCTACTACTGATACTTTACTGTAACTGTGTAACAGTTGCATGCTACTTTGCTTTGTTCATGTTCTTTTCACTGTTTTATCCATCACCTTGACTACTTAAATGATATTTCATTAAATTTCATACTACATTAAAATAACATGGAACTAGTTGTTTAATGTGTCCTGTCAACTACGTTACTTGTGTCAACCGCGTTACCTCCATCGTCAACTAAGTTACTCTTACATTTTTTAAGTTAAAGAATGAAAATGAGGTCAAAAACATAATTTCATGATTGGTATAGATGTGACCAGTTGTGAACTTTGGCAGCCTTTTGTTTAAATTCTGAAAATGACTGATATGACATTTTTGTAAATGAAAACATCATGGTCCTAACAACAGTTGTAGTCGAATTGCTTACCCATGGGGGGAATTTTAATAGTTAAAATATATATTTAAAACAAATAATTGTATATCTGGCAGAAAAGACTAAATATGTCTCCAACTCTAATTTTACTTTAACTGTAAGATTCTGCCAAATGATTGAAATCATATCAGTTTGTCCGTAACTTAGTTGACAGATGGGGAAGGAAACACATTTTATTTAATTAAAAATAGAAAAAATGGTTAATGATTAAGCTTTGCAACAACTGGATATGTTACCCTGAAGGATTATGCTAACTTGTAAGAGTGGTTGATTCACTGAAAAACAATATATATATAATTTTTTTTCTTATGGTGAAATGTACCCCGAATTATAGAATCACCCATTAGACTCGATGGCGTTTTCTCAGAAAGTAGGAAATTTTACCCATTATCTCCACCATACGTTGGACCTTGTTCTGACATATGGCATAGAAATAGAAAATCTGGTAGTGTCTCCTCATAACCCTGCACTGTCAGACCATTGTCTGTTAACCTTTGATTTTACTATTCCTGACTATATGGCTCCTAAAGAAAAATATTACTAGAGTAGATGCCTCTCAGATGATGTTGTAACCAAATTTATGCAGTGTGGTGACCCACCACACTCTGCACGGACATTTCTTGCACTCAGCAGGTCTGGAGGAAGCAGAGGACAATTTATATACAGAGGACAATTCACAGACAGACAGAGAGCCACAGGAGGCAGTCAGACGGGACTATATGCATGCGTCCTTGAGTCAACCAATGTCATGCTAATCATGTGTATTGACCGATGTGTATTAGATGACTACTGATACGCTAATGTGCCATGCATTCTCTCTGTTTGTATCATTGTATGAAAGAGCTTGTGTGACATGTCTCAGCAGCACAGTAGCTCACTGAGCTACAAAGTGTGCCTCATTATGTTGGAGGAAATAAAACCTTCCACCCTTCCAGCTCGTCGCATCTCGCCTGATCCTTTTCCTCCACATTGGTGACCCTGGATGTGCATGGTGCGTCGCTCGACTATGCCATTTTCTCCACACTGGTGACCTGACGAGAGAGAATGACCGTCTACTCCCTCTCACCGCACTGTGGATTCCAGAGGACCAGAGAACGCCTGCAACCTCTTCATCCTCTTCATTTTTTTCCGGTTCCGGTTCCGCCGGACCGGTGGCACCACACGAGTAGGCTGCCCGTTGCAACAGCCTTTTTTTTATCTTCCTTCTTCTTTCTACACCTTTTACTCTGTATATATATATCACGGACGCACGGATCGCCCCGGGGGTCTCCCGGGTCGGCGGACGGAGCCACGGTTTGCAGCGGGAGACGTTACAGCGGGGAGGAGCTAGTGCTAGCTAGCACTTGGCCACCGCCCGGTGCTAATGGGAAACTCGACATACCGGGAGCTGTAGCGAAAACGACGCGGGTGCCGGGCTGGAGTTTAGGCGGCGTGCAAGAAATATAAGACAGAATAATAAAGAGCGATGGCAAGAACCAAGCAGACCGCCCGTAAAATCTACTGGAGGAAGAAGCCCCCCCAGGAGGCAGCTAGCCACCAGGGCTGCTCGGAGAGGCGCTCCGGCCACCGGCAGAGTGAAGAAGCCTCGCCGTCACAGGCCCGTGGCTCTGAGAGAGATCCGTCACTACCAGAAATCCACGGAGCTGCTCATCTGATTGCTGGGGTCTTTCTGCAACTGTGGGGGTCCTCCCTACAGTTGATAGTGCTATGAGATGACTGTTGTTGTGAAATGGCGCTATATAAATAAAGTTGAATTGAATTGAATTGAATCCGTAAGCTGCCCGTCCAGCACCTGGTGAGGGAGATCGCTCAGGACTTCAAGACCGTCCTGCGTTTCCTGAGCTTCGCCGTCATGGCTCTGCAGGAGACCAGCGAGGCCCACCTGGTGGTCTCTTCTTCGCTAAGGGGGTCACCATCATGCCCAAAGACTTCCAGCTGGCCCGCCGCATCCGCGGAGAGAGAGCTTAGACTTTCTGCTGCACATTCACCAACCAACCATAATGCTCTGCACTGTGTGTCTATATAAGATAAGATAAGATAAGATAAGATAAGCCTTTATTAGTCCCACAACGGGGAAATTCCAGGATTGCAACAGCACAGGGATAACAACACTCAGAGCAACAATCAGAAGGCAAGAAAAAAAAAAAAAAAACAAGCAAGCAAGAGCAGCTAATATACATATGTACGTATTACTATAAAATATATATATATACACACACACACAGACACACAGTGCAGAGCATTGTAGCTGGATGGAATAAATATATGAATATATGAACACACAGTGCAGAGCATTGTAGCTAGATGGAATAAATATGTAAATATATAAACACCCACAGTACGGAGCATTGCAGCTAGGTGGAATAAATATGCAAGTATATAAACACACACAGTGCGGAGCAATGTAGCTAGATGGAATAATATGTAGATATATAAATATATAAACACACCCAGTGCTGAGCATTGTAGCTAGATGGAATAAATATGTAAATATATAAACACACACAGTGCAGAGCATTGTTGCTAGATGGAATGAAACAGCATAACCGTCTACTTAGTTATCCTACATGGTATGATTATGTGCCCATACATATTCTCACCCTCCATAGCGACCGGTAAGTTCCTAGTTGTATGCCGGAGGGGACCATTGTGTAAGTCTATTGCATCTTTTGCATTCAAAAAAACTATTAGTTTGTTACGTCTTTTTGCTATCTCTGCGAGCAGCCCTGCTTAGGTTGTACAGTCTGACAGCCGTTGGTAGGAAGGACCTACGAAACCTCTCGGTTGTGCACCTGGGATGATGTAGTCTGCTGCTAAATGAGCTCCTCAGTGCATTCAGTATGTCCTGCATAGGGTGGAACTCGGACTCCAGCAGAGATGACAGTTTAGCCACCGTCCTTCTCTCTCCTATCTCCTCCATCGGATCAAGGCGCTGCCCCAGGACAGAGCTAGCTTTCTTAATCAGTTTGTTCAGTCTCTTCCTATCGGCTGCAGTAATGCCACTGCCCCAGCAGACCACTCCAAAAGTGATGGCTGATGCCACCACCGTGTCATAGAATGACTTCAGCAGCGCCCCTTGTACACCAAAAGACCTGAGTCTCCTCAGCAGGAACAGCCTGCGCTGTCCCTTCTTGTAGAGTGCATCAGTATTGTGTGACCAGTCTAGTTTATTGTTCAGATGAATACCCAGGTACTTATAGGATGTCACCATCTCGATGTCTGTTCCCTGTATATTTACTGGTACTGTGAGGGGCTGCCCATGCCTGCGGCAGTCCACCACCAGCTCCTTAGTTTTCCTCGCGTTGATCTGGAGGCAGTTCCGATGGCACCAGTCCACGAAGTCCTGGATAAGCCCTCTGTACTCAGCTTCATCTCCATTGGAGATGAGGCCAACGATCGCAGAGTCATCAGAGAACTTCTGTAGATGGCAGTGTGTTGTGTTGTGTGAGAAGTCCGCAGTATAAAGAGTGAACAGGAAGATATATATATACATTTATAGTAATATGGACATATGTTTACTAGATGTTGTTTTTTCTTGCCTTCTGATTGTTGCTCTGAGTGTTGCTATCCCTGTGCTGTTGCAATCCTGGAATTTCCCCATTGTGGGACTAATAAAGGCTCATCTTATCTTATCCATACCGGAGCGCGTTCTCTGGAGCGGGCAGCGCTGGGACCGACACGCACCATGAACGGCAACACGAGCGAACCGAAGGAAGCAGCCTGAACGGGGAAGATCATCGGCGCCATCTGCATTGATTTCCACCGAGCTCCCCGACTCTGACTCACCTCCCGACAGCGGACTTTCCGCGCACAGAAGCCCCGCACGCACTCCGCAGGATTACGAGGACAGCGCAACTTCCAGCTATGTGGTCACTGTGCCAGGCCAGGAGGGCAATGGATCAGCGTTCTCGTCGTGCCCCCCGCCAGTACCCGGGCTTGCCTGGGGAAGCTAATGATCCTACCAGCAGACTAAATTCGAAGAGACGACGCCTCAGTGCCAAGTCAAAGAAGAATCCTAGTCACAGTCCCAAAGCCGAAAGCAAACAAGCAAACAGCCCCGAGAGCACCTTGCAGTAGGACCTGCCCTTCGCATACTACAACTAAACATTGAAGGCCTGTCTGGAGCCAAGCGAAGCCTTATCGAAGTCCTCGCCTTCCAACACTCGATTGATGTAATCTGCCTCCAAGAGACTCATATTGGCACAGAGGAAGCTGGCCGCTACACCATCAATGGCTTTGACCTCCTGTGCTACGTTCCACATGCCAAACATGGACGTGCCACCTATGTGGGTTCTGACATAGTTGAAGTAAACCACCTGACAACAACACATTTCTCAGACACCATAACCATTGGTGGCTTCCATATTGTCAATGTGTACAAGCCCCCTAGTGCCAACTGGGATCTGCAGGTCTTACCCACCCTACCCCACCCTGCCATCTATGTGGGGGGACTTTAACAGCCATCACCCTGACTGGGGGTACCCAGCAGTGGATAGTGACGGGGAGGTACTTTCAGAATGGGCATCTAGAAATGATCTCGCTCTGATACATGACCCCAAACAAAGAGGAACCTTCCACTCTGCTAGGTGGAAGAAGGACTATTCTTCCTGACCTGTGCTGGGTCAGCTCTTTGAATGGGACGCCATATCCTACACAGATCCTCATTCTTTTTTTTTTTTCCACAATATTTTTTATTGAACCTTTTTTTACAAACATGGCACGAACAATCAAACACTAACACTTAAGTAATTTAAAAAAACAAAAAAACACTAACTTCAAGAAAAAAAAATGTACTAAAAACACCAACAACCACTAACAAAGGCAAGTCATCAACAATGCTCCTCTGTTTAGTCTAGGTAATCTGTTACATAAGTATACATATTATACATTCACCAATTTGGAATTTGCAAGGTCCACACACATCATTCACCTTCTTCTTCAGAAGTTATGTTTAATTTCTTTACATAATCAATGAAAGGTCTCCATATATTCTCAAACACATTTTCCTTTGATTTCAGTATGTATGTTATTCTTTCTAGTGGAAGGTTTGTTAACATCTGTCTTAACCACTGAGTCACATCTGGTCTATGAGTCTTTTTCCACAGTAGTGCAATACATTTTTTGGCATTAAGCAAACTGAGGTCTATGAATGCTCTTTCACTCTTATTAAAGTTATGCTTTTCTGGATACAGACGCAACAAAAACAGTTTAGGGTTCAATGTGAATTGTTTTGAAATTATTTTTTCAATTGTTACCCACACCTCTTCCCAAAACATTCTAATTTTTCTACATTCCCATAAACAATGAAATAGGGTTCCTTTACTTTCCAAACATTTTGTGCATGTATCTGGTATGTTTTTGTTATATCTATTTAACTCCACTGGTGTAACATACATCCGCATTAACCATTTAAAATGTATCAATTTAAGACGTACATTTATTGATTTGGTTTGAACTTCTGTACAAGCCAATTCCCATTGTTCCTCTGAAATTTCAATTTGCAGGTCTTCTTTCCAATAATTCAGTCTTTTCTGTGAGTTTTTACTTGAGGATAGTGTCAGTGAGTTAAAAAACTCTGAAATAATTCCCTTTCTCTTACTATCTTTCGTCAAAATTTTTTCCAAAGATGAATAGGTAGGTCGGGTGAGAGCATTATTTTGATTTGATCGAATAAAATTCCTAAGCTGAAGATATTTTAAAAAAAATGTGTTCTATTAAGATTAAATTTGATCCTCAGTTCTTCAAAAGACATTATGTTATCTGAACGTGACAAATATAAGTCTTGTGTGGCGATGTTAAAATAAAGGCACGGCGTCTGGAGTTTTAATGAAGTTTATTGATCAAATCATCGCCATCACGGAGCTCACCCCAGCTGCTGTATATGCATGCTGGGGATCACTCTCAGGCTCTCATGAGCAGTAGTCAGAAGCAGTCAGAAGAAGAAAAGAGAATGAGTTACAGAACATGTGCGGTATTTATACCCAGTTCAGACAATACATGAAAGGCATGTTATGATCAAAGAAACTGCATTCAGGCATGGGACATTTACATTTGAGTACAGAGCAGGAAGTCATACATAACAGCAGGATACTGGCGCCTGAACTAGACACGGAGAGGCTGCCTATTGATCTCAACACCCACATCTCATTGCTCTGCTAATTGCCCCAGCTGGGCTCTCTGTTTGTCCGTGGCTGTTGTGGGGGTTACCCCATACCTGAATCTTTTGAATCCCTATTAAATTCCATAATTTAAATACAGCATCCGCTCTCCCACATGTAAAATATTGATTACCCCTTATTGGGCTAAATTGTGACAATAAGTGTGGTTCTTTTGAATATTTTTTGGTTTCACACCATATTTTGATCATATGCTTTACAATTGGATTTTTAACCTGTTTCTGTAATTTTTTTAGCCGAGTCTGAGTATATGAATAAGGGAAGAGGTAAAGGTAAATTGTATGATTCCATTTCAGTCCAGTGAGGGAGATCATTTGATGAAAAATAATATGTCATAGACCTCAGTTGTGCTGACCAGTAATACAACATAAAGTTTGGACATTTCAGACCTCCACGATCAAATGGTAAATATAGTAAGGACAGACGTAATCTAGCCTTCCTATTGTTCCATATAAATTCCACTAACTTTTTTTTTAATTCTTGAGAATAGATCTGAAGGTGGTGGAAAAGGAATGTATTGAAATAAATAAAGTATTTTGGGTAAGCTATTACTTTTAAGTATATTAATTCTCCCGATCATCGACATTGGTAGTGACATCCATCTCTGAAGGAACTCATTAATATCTGTCATTAAGGCTTCATAGTTGGCACTGGCGACTGATTCTAGCTTAGGCAAAATTTGAATTCCTAAATATTTAAACTGATTTACAACATTGAATTGATTTACCTCAGGCGCTGGGTGATTTCTCTGGGTCTCATTTAGCATTAATATTGAAGATTTAGTTTTATTTATTTTATATCCTGATATTTCCCCAAAGTTCTTTATTAAATTTAACAAGGTCGGAATTGATTTTTTAAAATTTGACATAAACAAAATTATGTCATCGGCATACAGGGAGAGTTTATGTTCTGTTGGTCCTACTTTAATTCCATATATTTGTGGATGTAAACGTACTGCCATCGCTAAAAGTTCAATTGCCATAGTAAACAATAAGGGTGAAAGTGGACAGCCTTGTCAACATCCTCTATTGATTTTTATTGATTTTGAGATATTGCTGTTTGTTAGGATTTCTGCTGTAGCATTATTGTATATTATCTGAACCCATTTTATGAAATTATTTCCAAGTCCAAACCTTTGTAAGACTTCAAAAAGATAGGGCCATTCGACCCTATCAAAGGCCTTTTCGGTGTCCAATAATAGGAGAGCTGTATCCGGTGCTTCTTTATTGGAATAAATAATATTAAATAGTCTTCTTACATTATGGAAGCCTTGTCTTCCCATTATAAAGCCATTCTGATCTCGGTTAATAATATTTGGTAATATTTCTTGTAGTCGTCTTGCTAAAATTTTACAGATTATCTTAAGGTCAGCATTTAATAGGCTTATTGGTCTCATATTTTCACATTTATTAGAGGGTTTACCTGGTTTTGGCAACAGTATAATTAAGGCATTATTCATGTATGGTGGTAAATTACTATTTTGAAATGCTTCTAAAACCATTTCCAAAAGTGGTTTTATTAATTTATTCTTAAATTTTTTATAGAGATCAACTGGAAGACCATCTGGTCCTGCACTTTTTCCTGATTTCATATTATCAATGGCTAGCCCAACTTCTTCTTGACTAATTTTAGACTCCAGTATCTCCCTGTTTTCATTTGGAATACACGGTATAGATAATCCATCCAAAAACCCATTTAGTTTTGTTAAGTAAGTTTCATTTTTTGTATCATATAGTTTTTCATAATAATCTCTAAAGGCACTATTAATTTCTAAAGGATCTACAACTGCCTGTCCATTACTTATAATACTGGTAATTGGTGTTTTAAATTCTAATTGTTTAATCTGCCATGCCAATAATTTTCCTGATTTTTCACCTTGTTCATAAAAAGTTTGCTTCAATCTTAGAAGACTCGAGGCAGTTCTATTCGCTGATTTTTTGTCATATTCAGCTCTCAGAATCAGTAATTCATTCTCTAACTTTGGGTTACTTCCTGCATACACTTTTTCTTGAAGAATTTTTATTTTATGTTCCAATTGGACTCTCTCCTCTCGAGTCTTCTTAGATTTTGAACCTGTATAACTAATAATATGCCCCCTAATAAAAGCTTTAAAAGCCTCCCACTTTATACATGCTGATGTTTGTGTAGTATTGATATCAAAGAACTCATCTATCTGTTTTTCTATGTACTTAACAAATTCCTCATCCTGAAGCCATTTATGCTGAAAATGCCACCTACCTGGATCCTTTGTCAATTTCTTATCTACATATATTAGACAGCAGGGTGCATGATCAGAGATCACGATGTTATCATAGAAACAGTTTTGAATCTTGGACCTTAATTCTGTGGAGATCAAAAAATAGTCAATACGTGAGAATGTCTTGTAGGTATTAGAATAACAAGAATAGGCTTTGACTTGTGGTTTCATTTCTCTCCATATATCTAGCAATCTCAGTTCTTTCATAAAATGATTAATGGTCATCCTGCATCCATTGTGCATACAGTCCAGTCCTGTTGATCTATCTATACTGGGATTCAATGTACAATTAAAATCCCCTGCTATTATATGTTGCCCTGTAAGTGATGATAAAGTAAGAAATAAATTAACGAAGAAGTTTTGATCACCTATATTGGGACCGTATAAGTTCACCAGATTTATATTTTCTAATAACAAAGATCCTTGGATGATTAGATATCTTCCTAATTTGTCTCCAGTTACATTTTTCACTTGAAATGGGACTGTTTTATGTATGAGAGTCATAACTCCCCTGGCTCGGGATGAAAATGATGAGGTGAACACATTTCCCTGCCATCTTCTCCTAATTCTTTTTACATCCTCCTCTATTAGATGAGTTTCTTGTAAAAACACAATTTTTGAATCTATGTCTTTTATTTTATTCATGACTTGTTTAAGTTTTTTTTAGATTTTGTAGATCTCTGCAATTCCATGAAGTTAAATTAAGATTAACGCTTTGGTCTATGATCAATAAGGAGTTTGAGATTACCTTGCAATATAAACATGCTCATACAGAGAAGCAAAAACATGGATGGTTGAACATTCATCCTACAAACTACACAAAAACAAATTCCCTTTCCCCACATTCGTGGTAATCCCCCCAAAATAAAAAAAAAAAATCCATCTCCCGTTATAGCTAGTGACTGTTCCACACCTGCGAGGATCAGTCAAACCACTCTCTCTTTCTCCTCTCAATCACCCTGACTCTACTACTTTTTAATGACATGACATTAACTCTCTTTTGTAGTTTTTCCAACATAACTCCAAAATTTTATAGCAACTTTGAACATCATAGCTTTTTTTTTAATATATATATAATACAATCTGTATTTTGTAGACATGTTATATGTTTCAGATCAATCAGATGCCTGTACAAATGCTTAAATATTCTACCTTTATATCTTGTTCATGCTTCATGGTTAGCTCCCACCAGTCTCTCTTGGATCTGCTTGATAAGCTCCTGCGCCTCCTGAGGGGTCTTGAAGATATGGGTTCTCCCTTTATATGTGACCAGCAGTCTTGCCGGATGAATCACTCCGTGACGAATCCCGAGGTTGCGCAGCATTTTACGGGCGGGGTCGAACTGTTTCCTTAATTGTTGAATTCCTGTGGCCAAATCTGGGTAGAACCGCACCTGTTGATCGTGGTATTTAATTTCTCCTTTAGCTCGCGCCACGTTGGTGACCGTCATCTTGTCTCTGTAGCTGAGGAACTTCATAATCAGCGTGCTCGGTGGTGTCTTATTATCTCTCGGTGGGCCGATTCGGTGAGCGCTCTCTAAGACGACCGCTGACTGCAGATCCGCGTTGTTCAGCGCTTCTGGAATCCACTTTTCCAAAAAGGAACATGTATCCCGTCCCTCCGCTCCCTCCGGGAGGCCCACCAGCCTCAAATTATTTCGTCGCAAACAGGATTCTAAGTCCAGGACATTATCTTCCAGACGTTTATTTTTTAATTCCAATGTTTGCACCTTTGATTGTAGGCTGGTGACGTCATCTTCAGCGTTTGAGATTCGGAGCTCCGCCTGCGATACTCACTCCATACAGTCACTTATTTCTTTTCTCATTCCTTCTATCGCTGCTATAATCCCATCAAATTTAGATGAAAAGTCTGCTCTCATGGAGCTGATGGCAGCAAGTACCGCACTCGTCCCCTCCTCAGCAGTCACCGCTCCGCCGCTAGCTCCCTCTTCCGCCATTGTCTCTGGAGATTTTCCTGCTTCGTCACGAGCGTGGAAGTCTGTTAGTTTGGATTGTTTTGATGAATCACTTTTTCCTCCGCCTAATTTCCCAGCCTTAGTCTTTACCATATCCGCGCCTAAACGCTGGGATAGGTTTTTGTTCCAGTTGAGAGAGTTTTAGCCTACTTTTTATTTTTAGGAGCAGAGCAGTGTGAAACACGTCTTCCTACGTGGCCGCCATAACCGGAAGTCCAGATCCTCATTCTTGACGATTTTCCACACAGCCAACACCGGCCCCTGCTTGTACACATTGGCCTACAACTTCCAGTCATAAACAGCCCAAGGAAGATGCGCTGGAACTTCCGCAAAGCCAACTGGAAGAAATTCAGTGAAACCCTGGATTGGAGTGCTGTTACCATCCCACTCCACACCATCACTGTAGATGAAGCATACAACCGCACTGCTTCTGCAGCGCAATCTTCAAGGCTGCTCACACTGCAATCCCACGAGGCTACCGACCCCTCTATGTCCCATGCCTGGACGGAGAAAGCGCTGACTTCCTACAATCCTATCAAACATCAGGGGACCCAGAGATAGCAGACCATCTCATTGAATCACTAAGTACAGCCCAGCGAAAGAAATGGGAGGAGACAGTTGCTGGCCGGAGCTTTACCCACTCTAGCAGGAAATGTTGGAGCCTCATCCATCGCCTAGGAGCTGCACAGAAGCCCCCTAGCCAAAGCCGAGCATCTGTCACACCCAACCAAGTTGCATCCCACCTACTGACCATCGCCAAAGCACCCCAAGACAAAGACACCAGAAGAGCAGTTACAACTGAGCTAAAAAAAACACCAAAAAATGCCCGTAGAGGAAACGAACCCTGAACCCTTCGAGGCTGCTGAACTGGAGAAAGTCCTACAGGGCCTGAAATGTGGAAAGGCAGCAGGATATGACAACATCTTCCCAGAATTCATGAAAAATCTTGGCCCCCAAGCCCTAACCTTGTTGACACAACTCTACGCAAGGACCCTACAAACAAACTCGATCCCAAAGAAATGGCGGACAGCAAAGGTCATTGCTATACCAAAACCTGGCAAAGACCACAAACTACCAGCAAGCTACCGCCCAATCTCCCTACTCAGCGTTCCTTATAAAATCATGGAGCGCCTACTACTGCAACGTATTTCCCCAGGAATAGAGGAAATTCTAAGTGTGGATCAAACAGGTTTCCGCAAGGACTGCAGTACAGGAGAACAAGTACTGGCCCTAACCACCTTCATCGAAAATGGTTTCAAGAGCAGACTGAAGACAGGGGCTGTGTTTCTCGATCTTACAGCCGCCTATAATACGGTCTGGCACAAAGGCCTCCTCCTGAAACTTACAAAGGCGATCCCTGCCTGGGCATCAGCAATTATAAAAACCCTGCTGACCAACCGAAGGTTCAGAGTCCACCTCGGTCAGAACACAAGCGCATAGAGAACACAGAAAAACGGACTGCCACAAGGCTTAGTTCTAGCTCCAACCCTGTTCAACCTCTACATAAACGACCTGCCCACTACAAAATCCCGCAAATTCATCTATGCAGACAACATCTGTTTGGCACTCCAAGCACCAGACTTTGAGCCACTGGAACGGGTGCTTACGGAAGATCTTGCCAAACTGGAGCAGTTCTGCAAAACCTGGCACCTAAAACCAAGCCCAGCAAAAACCGTCTCCAGTGTATTCCATCTCCACAATGTAAAAGCTGCCAGAGAACTAAACATCCACCTGAGCGGACTTAAACTTAAGCATGCCTTGAATCCAACCTACCTTGGAGTGACCCTTGACAGGACCCTATCCTTCAAGAAACATTTAAAGGGGACGGCTGCTACGGTGAAGGCACGAAACAACCTGCTCTGCAAGCTCGCTGGTGCAAAATGGGGGGCGGCAGCCTCCACCCTGCGCACCTCAGCACTGGCCCTTTCATACCCTGTAGCAGAATATTGTGCCCTGTCTGGTCGAGGTCATCCTACACACACCACGTAGACACCCAGCTCAACACAACCATGAGAACCATAACTGGGACAATCCGCTCAACACCACTCCCCTGGCTCCCTGTACTGTCAAACATAGCCCCCCCCACACATCCGGCGAGCAGCACTAACTCAAAGGATGCTTCAAAAAGCCAAAGATTCTCCTCACTTACCAATCTATGCAGATATCTACACCCCACCCACTGCCCGACTTCCATCCAGACGGCCAATTTGGAAAAACCCTCCCCCAGCTGACTTCACCATCCAGACAGCTTGGCAAGAGAAATGGGAGACCAAGGAGGTCCCAAACAAACACCTGGTGACAAACCCCAACCAACAGGTCCCGGGCACCAACCTCCCAAGGAGACAGTGGTCTACA
Source organism: Pholidichthys leucotaenia (assembly GCA_020510985.1). NCBI lineage: Eukaryota > Metazoa > Chordata > Actinopteri > Cichliformes > Pholidichthyidae > Pholidichthys > Pholidichthys leucotaenia. Next base: position 354,894,131 of record CM035844.1, on the reverse strand, counting down.
CTCAATCGCTTCAGGACTGGACATGGCCTCTGCTTGGCCAGCCTTCACAGATGGGGCAGTAGCCCTAGCCCACTGTGCGCATGTGGAGAGGAGCAAACAATGGAACACATCATAGAGGCTTGCCCGCTCCAAAGACTGGAAGGAGGATTACACACCCTCCATACAGCAAACCAGGAGGCAACTGCTTGGCTTGAGGACTTTGCATTCGCTAAATAAATAAATAACTGCACCAGGCACACGCCACGCAAAAGGGACAGACCGGCTCCACAGACTGATACAGCGTCCTCCGTTGCTGCACGTGCCCGAGAAACACGGCCGATTGCCATCCTCGGAACCTTCAGGTCTGCTCATGCACCTAAAGCAGACATGCAGCCCACACACAGGACTTTGTATGGGTTTCTCAGCCACGGGGCACAATGGGAATTTAGCTGATTGCGTTCCCCGATGACTTTAGGGCTGCTCCCACACCTACAGCCAAACCGCCAAGTCCCTCACACAGCTTCAGTTTTTTCACAGCCGCTACGCATCCTTGGGGAGTTTGGTCGTTCGCCTTCCCCACATCCTCGCAGGACTGAGCCGCAAGAGGAGTCAGAGACTTAATTTTTTTTTTCACAGCCACTGCGGATCACCGCCCCTGGTTTACCGGGAAAGTCCCTCGCCATGGCGGATCCACACGCAATTTTTGCGTGGCCCAGACACTTTTGACGTCCCGGGCTGGCACTCACTCACCCCACCCCCCCACACCGCTCTTCCCGCACCTCACTCCCACGGCCGTTTAACGTGCTGGAGCTCGGAGCGGAGCAAGCTGTCTTTTCCACCCCTCCCCTGCCCCCCCATGGACGGAGCTCAAATGACCCGGGGGTCACGGCCCCTTTCTGAGTGTTTGGGGGGAGCCCTGTGGTGACCCACCACACTCTGCATGGACATTTCTCACACTCAGCAGGCCTGGAGGAAGCAGAGGACAATTTACATACAGAGGACAATTCACAGACGGACAGAGAGCCACAGGAGGCTGTCACAACTCGTTCTCGCCTGTCATCTGTTTCAGCCGTGCGCACACCTACGCCTCATCAGCCTCCAACTATTTAACCCGCTCTGCCTGGAGCCTCGGCCTGGAGCCGTCTGCTCGTCTACGCTCCCAATTCCAGCGCACAGCCGTTCCTTCCCGGCCTGCGCCATTGTTCTTCACACACGTAAGCTGTTATTCCCTTACCTGCTCTCCAGTATTCTCCCCTGTGCACAGGTGGATCCTCCAGGCGGCGGATTCCTCTCTCCTTTGCCTCATCCTCGTCCATCCCTTCCTCGCTTCGCAGAGCGTGCACCAGGGCACTGTCCTCCAGGCAGGAGTTCTGCAACTTGCCAACGCCAGCCACCTCGACACCTGCAAGTAAGTAGTACTTTTGTGATTTACCGTGCGGGGTGAAGGTCATTACTCATCCTTGTCTTTGCTCTGCCCTTAGGGTTGCCTGGCTGCACAGCGCACTGTTCCGCCCTTGGCGCTCCCTGTCCTCCAGCAATCCATTCACACCTCACACTCACGCATCCAAAACACCTGTTGTTGTTCAATAAAGCTTTTGAATCTCACTCGAGCCTGTGTGCATGTTCCCTGGGCCCGACATCATGTCAGTACAGCTCCAGCAAGGCGGCCCAGCGGACAGCGGGCTTGCACGCCGATTATCCACCCTCGAGGCTCGAGTGGATTTAATAGCTCATCAGCAGCAGGTTATTCATAATCAACTCACTAGTTTCACTCACCGGTTGGACCACCTGGATCCCCAGCAGGCGTTCCCTCCGGCTCAGCATAGCGGGCCAACTCCCGTCGCCTCCCTAGCTAGCCAACCCGGCTCACCCCTATTCCAACACCCTCGCGCTTCAGCGGAAAACTCGGCGAAGTGCGCGGGTTCCTTCTCCAGTGTGAGTCGGTGTTCCAGCGTGTCCCCGGGGACTTTCCGTCTGACCATAGCCGAATTGGGTATGTTGCCAACCTCCTGGAAGGGCGAGCGTTAGCTTGGGCTTACGCCGTTATGGCGAGGCCCAGCTACACGAACCTGACCTATGCCCAGTTCATGCGCGACTTCAACGAAGTCTTTGACCACTCGGATCGTGACAGCGTGCTAACCAATCGGCTACTTAACCTTCGCCAGGGTAGTCGATTGGCAGTCTATTACGCTGTCGACTTCCGGGTGGCAGCGGAGGAAGTTGGCTGGGGCGATGCTGCCCTCTGCAGCATCTTCCTCCACAGTCTGAATTCCAGTCTGCGGGACGAGCTGGCCTGCAGGGATCAGCCGGAATAGCTGTCCAAATTAATTTCATTAGCTATTAGCTTAGACAACAGGCTGAGAGACCGGGCCGCCCAGCGGAAGTCCTACAGCTGCTCGAGCGGAGCTTCCGCCCGCGCCTCTCAGTCTCGCCCCCTGGCGTTACCCGCTCCGGAGTCCGCCGACAAATCAGAGGCTATGCTAATCGGGCAGACTAAGCTTCCAGTGGCGGAGAAACAGCGCCACAGGGAGCTGGGTCTCTGCATGTATTGCGGAGACGACCAGCACTCCGTGGAGGCCTGCCCGATTAAGCCAAAAGGGGGGAGTCCGCGAATCGCTGTAGGGGGCCTCGCGGATGTAACCCAGTCTAATCCCCTCTCCAAATGCCTTCTCCCAATCAGGTTCTGTCATAACCCCATCGAGCATGTCACTCACGCACTGGTGGACTTGGGGGCGGAACAGAACTTCATTTCCAAGAGCCTGGCAACCCGCCTGGGCATTCCGTGCCAAGCGTTGCCAGCCCCCCTTAACCTTGTCACTCTCTCCCGCACACCTCTGGAAAGGGTCACTCATCGAACTAGACCCATCTCCGTCATCATCTCTGGCAATCACAGAGAGGACTTAAGCCTGTTCGTCCTGCCCACCTCGGCTTCTCCCGTCATCCTGGGCTACCCATGGCTGCGTCTTCACAACCCGGTTTTCGATTGGCAGTCTGGCAGCATCCTCTCCTGGAGCACCTTCTGCATGGGAACCTGCCTCCAATCCGCTGCCTGCGCCCCGTCAATGCCTCTCCCCGCCTCCCCTCCCCACTCACCTCCGCCGGATCTCTCCTTGGTGCCTCCGGAGTTCCACGACCTGGGGCTCGTCTTCAGTAAGTCCAAAGCGCTGTCTCTCCCCCCCCACCGCCCGTATGATTGTGCCATAAATCTCTGCCCGGGGGTGCCCTTGCCATCTGGTCGACTTTACAGCCTGTCTGCCCGGGAGCAGGAAGCCATGGACGCATATATTAAGGAGTCTTTCAGCGCAGGCATCATCCGCTCCTCCTCATCTCCACTCGGAGCCGGATTCTTCTTCGTCTCCAAGAAGGATGGGTCCCTGTGGCCGTGTATTGACTTTCGAGCCCTAAACGACATCACGGTGAAGGATAAATACACGTTGCCCCTCATGGACTCCGCTTTCAACTCCCTCCAGGGGGCCTCCTGGTTTACCAAGTTGGACCTCCGCAGCGCGTACCATCTCGTTCGGATCTGGGAGGGCGACGAGTGGAAGACGGGGTTCCGGACGCCCAGCAGCCATTTTGAGTATTTGGTCATGTCGTTTGGACTCACCAACACTCCGGCCATCTTCCAACGACTCATAAACGACGTCCTTCGTGACTTCCTGGGAGTCTTTGTATTCGTCTACTTGGACGACATCCTGATCTTCTCCCGATCTCGGGAGAAGATCACCTATCGGCCTGGCTCCAAGAACAGCAAACCGAATGCGCTGTCCAGACAGTTTGCTCCAGAAGTCCCGGAAGAGCAAGACCACACCATCCTGCCGGCCTTGTGCATCATGGGGGCCGTTTCGTGGTCCATCAGGGACAAGGTCCGGAGAGCTCAGGAGGCCGAACCTGATCCTGGCGGCGGCCCAGCTGGGAAGCTGTTCATGCCATCATCTGTCCGGGGTGACATCATCCACTGGGCACACACTTCTAAACTCGCCTGTCATCCTGGAATTTCCTGGCTGGTGGAGCTCCTCCAACGATCCTTCTGGTGGCCCGGACTTCGGTGTGATGTTGCCAATTACGTCCGTGCCTGCCCACAGTGTGCAACGAACAAGACCTTGACCTCCCCCCCAGCGGGGCTTCTCCACCCCCTGCTGGTCCCCGGTAGGCCCTGGTCCCATGTAACCCTAGACTTCATCACTGGTCTTCCCACGTCCAACACCTACAACACCATCCTGACCATCGTGGACTGGTTTTCTAAGGCTGCCCATTTCGTGCCACTCCACGGCCTCCCTACGGCGTGGGAAACAGCCGATCTATTGGTCCAGCATGTGGTCAGACTACATGGGATCCCGTCTGACGTCGTCTCTGACTGGGGCCCTCAGTTTGTGTCCAAGGTCTGGAGGTGCTTTTGCAACGCCCTGGGGGCCACGGTGAGCCTTTCCTCCAGTCACCACCCACAGTCCAATGGGCAGTGCGAGCACACCAACCAGGAGCTGGAGGCTGCTTTGTGCTGCATCACCTCCTCAAGTCCCTCTTCCTGGAGCACCCATCTCCCCTGGGTGGAGTACGCCCATAACTCCACCTTATCATCGGCCATCGGGATGTCCCCTTTCCGGGCATCCCTGGGGTACGACCCCCCATTGTTTCCCGAAGAAGAGGGTGAGGTGGCAGTTCCCTCCATCCAGGCGCATCTCAGATGCTGCCGGCGCCTGTGGACCAAGACGCGCCAAGCGCTATTACACACGGCGGCACGCAACTCCAACGCTGCAAATTGCCACAGGAGAGCCGCTCCTCGTTACCAGGTGGGCCAGCAGGTGTGGTTATCGACCCGTGACATCAATTTGAAGGCGGAGAAGAAGAAGCTGGCTCAACGCTTTATCGGACTCTTCCTGGTGACTAAGGTAATTAACCCGGTGGCTGTGCGTTTGGCTCTCCCTCCCTCCCTCCATGTCTGTCCAACATTCCACGTCTCCCAAGTCAAACCTGTGATCTCTGACCCACTCTGTCCTCCTCCTAGGGTGCCTCCCCCTCCCGTGATGATCGACGGCAACCCGGTGTGGAGGGTCACCTCCATCCTGGACTCCCGCTGCCGGGGTCGCGGGCTACAATATCTGGTGGACTGGGAGGGGTATGGCCCGGAGTGGAGGTCCTGGGTGCACCCTTCCTTTGTGCTGGATAAACAACTTATCGCGGAGTTCCACCGGGTGCACCCAGGTAAGCCAGCGCCGGGAGGCGCTGCTCAGGGGGGGAGTACTGTCACAACTCGCTCTCGCCTGTCATCTGTTTCAGCCATGTGCACACCTGTGCCTCATCAGCCTCCAACTATTTAACCCGCTCTGCCTGGAGCCTCGGCCTGGAGCCGTCTGCTCGTCTACGCTCCCAATTCCAGCGCACGACCGTTCCTTCCCGGCCTGCGCCATCGTTCTTCACGCATGTAAGTTGTTATTCCCTTACCTGCTCTCCAGTATTCTCCCCTGTGCACAGGTGGATCCTCCAGGTGGCGGATTCCTCTCTCCTTTGCCTCATCCTGGTCCATCCCTTCCTCGCTTCGCTGAGCGTGCACCAGGGCGCTGTCCTCCAGGCAGGATTTCTGCAACTTGCCAACACCAGCCACCTCGACACCTGGAAGTAAGCAGCACTTTTGTGATTTACCCTGCAGGGTGAAGGTCATTACTCACCCTTGTCTTTGTTCTGCCCTTAGGGTTGCCTGGCTGCACGGCGCACTGTTCCGCCCTCGACGCTCCCTGTCCTCCAGCAATCCATTCACACCTCACACTCACGCATCCAAAACACCTGTTGTTGTTCAATAAAGCTTTTGAATCTCACTCAATCCTGTGTGCGTGTTCCCTGGGCCCGACATCATGTCAGAGGCAGTCAAACGGGACTGTGTGCATGCGTCCTCGAGCCAACCAATGTCATGCTAATCATGTGTATTGACCGATGTGTATTAGATGACAATTGATATGCTAACGTGCCATGCATTCTCTCTGTCTGTATCACTGTATAAAAGAGCTTGTGTGACATATCTCAGCAGCACAGTAGCTCACTGAGCTACAAAGTGTGTCTCATTATGTTGGAGGAAATAAAACCTTGCTCCCTTCCAGCTCATCGCATCTCGCCTGATCCTTTTCCTCCATAGCAGATTGTTTCCTCTATGCCATGTGTCAACACAACGGAAATAAGCTATAGACAGCTTGCTCCTTCTGTAATTGATAGCATGGTAGATAGTGTTACAGCTTCTTTGCATCAGACTCTAGACATGGTGGCCCCTTTAAAAAAGAAAAAGTCTAATCAGATTTCTAACTCCTTGGTTCAACACAGAAACTCATAGCTTAAAACAGATGACTCGTCAATTAGAAAGAAAATGGCGCTCCATTAATTTAGATGAAATCTATTTAGCTTGGAGAAATCATCTTTTAATTTATAAAAATAATCTTTTAGAAAAGCTAGAATGAGTTATTATTCTACATTAATAGAAGAGAACAAGAATAATCTTAGGTTTCACTGTAGCCAGGCTGACAATGAGTCAGGACTCTGTCAATCCTAGCATTCCCTTAGAGCTTACTAGTCAGGACTTTATGAACTTTTTCAATAATAAAATTTCATCTATCAGAGATAAAATCAGTCAGATTCTTCCCACCGTTAACTTAAATACAGTAACTATGACAATTCCTTCAATTGATATCTGTTTGGATGGGTTTACTCCAATTGTAGAGTTAGACAAAATAATTTCCTCATCCAAGCCTTCAACTTGTCTTTTAGACCCTATTCCTACCAGGTTATTTAAAGAAGTCTTCCCATTTATTGGTAGCTTTATTCTTCAAATAATCAGTTATTCATTAACTTTAGGCCATGTACAGCAGGCTTTTAAAACTGCTGTAATTAAACCCTTACTCAAAAAGCCAACGCTGCATCCAGGAGTTTTAGCTAACTATAGACCAATCTCTAATCTCCCTTTCATTTCAAAAATCTTAGAAAGAGTTGTTGCTATTCAATTATTTGACCACTTGCAGGGAAATGGTTTATTTGAAGAGTTTCAATCTGGGTTTAAAATCCATCATAGTACTGAAACAGCCTTAGTGAAGGTCACTAATGACCTCCTTATCGCATCTGATAATGGACTTGTTTCTGTACTTGTCCTTTTAGACCTTAGTGCAGCTTTTGATACTATTGATCATAATATTCTACTTGATAGATTAGAACACTATGTTGGACTTAATGGAACTTCGTTGCAGTGGTTTAGATCTTATTTATCTAATAGGTTCCAGTTTGTTCATGTCAATAATGAGTTTTCTTTCAACTCAAAGCTCAGTCACGGAGTTCCACAGGAATCTGTGCTAGGCCCTGCTCTTTTTAGTTTATATATGCTTCCGTTAGGCAACATTATTAGAAAGCACTGTATACATTTTCATTGTTATGCAGATGACACACAGTTATACCTGTCAATGAAGCCAGATGATAGTAATCAATTAGCCAAGTTAGAAGCCTGTCTTAAGGAAATCAAAGCTTGGATGACTTGTAATTTCCTGCTATTAAATTCAGATAAGACTGAAGTCATTCTTGTTTGTCCAAAAAAACCTTAGAAATACCTTTCCAAATCAAACTTTTAGTTTGGATACGGTTACTCTTTCTCTTAATTGCTCTGTGAGGAACCTTGGAGTTATTTTTGATCAAGATCTGTTTTACAATTCACATATTAAATTTGTTTCTAAGACTGCCTTCTGTCATTTGCGTAATATTGCCAAGATTAGGAGCATCTTGTCTCAGAGTGATGCTGAGAAACTGATCCACGCTTTTGTTAGCTCTAGATTAGATTATTGTAACTCTTTATTATCAGGCTGTCCTAAAACATCTTTAAAAAGTCTTCAGTTGTTACAAAATGCTGCAGCAAGAGTTTTAACAGGTACTAGAAAGAGAGATCATATCTCTCCAGTTCTGGCCTCCCTTCATTGGCTTCCCATAGAGTTTAGAATTAAGTTTAAAATCCTTCTTCTCACTTTCAAAGCTCTAAACAATCAGGCCCCTTTTTACCGTATTTAAAAGATCTGATACTACTGTATTATCCTAACAGAGCACTACGCTCCCAAAATGCAGGATTACTTGTAATACCTAGAATCTCCAAAAGTACAATGGGAGGCAAAGCCTTCACTTATCAAGCTCCTCTCCTGTGGAACCAGCTGCCAATCTGGATTTGGGAGTCAGACTCGATCTCTGTTTTTAAGAATAGGGTTAAAACCTTCCTTTTTGACATAGCCTACAATCAGGGAGAGATCATTTGTCTCTGAATCCTCCCTTAGTTATACTGCTAATAGGTTTAGACAGCCGGGGGACCTCCAATAATGCACTGGGCTTCACTCCTTTCTTCACTCTCAACAAAATATTTTTTTTTTGTTGGTCATTAACATCTGTTTGTTCTCTCCCATAGATTGAGTCCCCATCATGCTGTTTGCTCTCTACGTGTCTGTTCTTTTCATCTTCTCTATTCCCTCACCCCCCAGCCAGTCACAGCAGATGACTGCCCCTCCCTGAGCCTGGTTCTGCTGGAGGTTTCTTCCTGTTAAAAGGGAGTTTTTCCTCTCCACCATCGTCAAGCGCTTGCTCACAGGGGATCGGCTGATTGCTGGGGTCTTTCTGCACTTGTGGGGGTTTCCCCTACAGTTGAAAGTGCTATGAGATGACTGTTGTTGTGAAATGGCGCTATATAAATAAAGATTAATTGAATTGCTTTTGGGTCACATCACGTGACAGGCACGGACCTGTGACATAGGCAGCAGGTGATGCATGTTTTACGACAGCCGGAAAGTTAAAGGGTTAACACACCTGCTCCTCATTCACACCTGAGACCTTGTGACACTAACAAGTCACACCGGGGAGGGAAAATGGCTAATTGGGCACAATTTGGACAATTTTCACTTAGCGGTGTACTCACTTTTGTTGCCAGCAGTTTAGACATTAGTGGTTGTGTGTTATTTTGAGGGGACAGCAGATTTACACTGTTGTACAAGCTGTACAGTGACTACGTTACATTGTATCAAAATGTCATATCTTCAGTGTTGGCCCATGAAAAAGATATAATAAAATATTTACAAAAATGTGAGGGGTGTATTCCCTTTTGTGAGATACTGTAGATAGATAGGGATGGATGGATGGATGTACTCTATCTGAGAAATTAGTGTAACAGCAGCATGACAGTAGACCAAAATGACAGAAACACACACAGCATAATAGAAAAAGAAATTACCCAGGGAAAGTAAAACTGCCTAGATAACTTTACATTGCAGATGAATAGATGATGACCCATATAGATACATGAATCGTACTTGCTGTACAGTGCAGGGCTATCAGACGCAGGGTGCAATGTGAGGGGTGAGCAGGGACCTCATGTACAAAGACTTGCGTGGATTTCCTACTGAAAGATGATGGATGTTTAAATTAAGAAAACGCTGTAAGCAAAAAAATTCAGATATATGAAACAGTATCCACTGGATATTTTGGACCGTTTTTACGTTTTTCCTCTGTTCTTCAGTTTGAATCTCTTCATTTGTAAAGGACATTTCAAGGTAAGACAGCTGTGTTTTATATTGAACTATTTTCCTTCATGCAGTACTCTTAACTTTAGTGTTATGTTGTGGCGGATGAAATAAGAGAACCCAGAGTGGAGGCACGGAATAAGTGCAGGCAGGACACGGCGAACTGAAGTTTAAAAGCGTGTTTATTTCATCACGAGAGCTCACCCCAGCGCTGTGAGAGCGCGCTGGAATGAGCCCTGTGTCTCTAGTCAGCAAACAGGCAATGCGTGTGATCAAACAGCAGTAAGAGAGCAAGCGATATTCAGTTCACTTATATACCCAGCTAGACAATGCATGCATGGCACATTAGCATCACAGTACAGCAGGAATGCATGGGACATTTACATGAGAGTCACACATATCAATAGCAGGATTACTGGCAGGAAGGAGAGGCTGCCTATTGATATCAGTCCATACATCTCACATCTCACTTTTCTGCTTCTGCCCTTCAGAGAGAACAGACGCTTTTTCCTTTGCTCCCTCTTTTACCCTCCTTCCCTCCCTAACTGAGAATCCCAGCTTGCTGTCTTGTCTGCGTCGCTGTTCTTCTGGCTGAATCTTGATCCAAACGAAAAAAAATGGATTTGGTGAGCGGCTTTAATAAAATTAACAACATTTTATATAAATTCGGGCCAGGGGGAGCCCCTATGGAGAGACCCATGGATTGGAACGCATGTGTCTGCATGATTCGACTGAGGATGTGGAAACATCTACCTGGTTTGGCTAGGATCACAGGATTTTCTGCTGATTGGCTCTGGAGTTTTTCCTGGTGTATCGAAAAATTAACTGGAAGAGCTAATTAAAAGCGGTCCCGGCATAGCTGCTTTTTCAACAATTCGACCAGACGGGGGAGTGCACTAACTAACGGCAATGACTAACATGGAAATTACCATCTGGCATGCACTGTAGAGGGATGGACTCTACCGGACATGTTTACCCATGTTCTAGAAGGGAAACATCTGGAGTCGTTTTTGGTGCCTCCAAGGAATGGATTTAAAGCCTATGTATGGAAATTATGAACACAGGATTGCAAGAGATGAAAAAATTCTATGCTCTGAGTGATCTGTGTCCATCAGACCTTGAATTCGATGCCCTGTTGACTATTTTCCTCCTGGATTAAGACAAAACAGAAGATTGTGCTTCTCTTTCATAAACATTCTGGGGCTGCATCTGAACTCTCAAGGACATGTGACTGGCTCAGGAAATTTCCATCTGCCATGCCTCAAGGACATGCTTCCGAGTTTCAGACACTAAGACATAGCATCTCGGCTGGGAGAGATTTTGCTGCCTCCAGTAACTGATAAACACCCACCTACATTCAACATACACGAACACACTGACTCATATACTGAATTACACCCATCCATTCACTGATCCTCTCTGACTTTTGGTCTTTTGGTTTTTTGTGGTTGATTGTTGCTCTGTGCTATTGAGAGATTTTTTTTCATTGTAATCATAATCTGCTTAAATATTCATAAGCTGTATTCTGATAACGAAGTTTTTTTTCTCTCCTCCCCCCTTGTGTCGTTCCCTCCCCTCCCCTCCCTTTCTTATCTATCTCTGTTTGATGAGGCGCCTATTATGGCTGCCGTGTCGTTGTGTCGCGCTTGCACGCGCACCAATGTCAAGTCAAATTCCTCGTGTGTTTTTTACATGCTTGGCAATAAAGTTTATTCTGATTCTGATTCTGTTCTGCTAATTGCTCCAGCTGAGCACTCTGCTTGACCCGAAGGCTGTGGGGGTCACCCCCCCCCCCCAGAGGGCTCAGCTGGGGGCTGAGGCGTCGATCGTCCAGCTTTGGGAGCGAGCTGCGGGAAAAGTTCTGTGCCGGAGGAGGGGGAGGGAGGAGGGTAGCAAGTGCCGGCCCGGGACGGCAAAGTTGTCTGGGCCGCGCAAAAGTTGCATGTGGATCCACGGTGTTGAGGGGCTGTCCCGTTGAACATGGCGGAGATCCACAGCGGCTGTGAGAAGAAAAATTTGTCTCTGACTCGTCTCGCGGCTCAGTTCTGCGAGGATGTGTAGCGGCCATGAAAAAAACAGGAGCTGCAGCTGTGTGAGGGACTTGGCGTGTTGGCTTTAGGTGCACGCGCAGCCCTAAAGCCCTCGGGGACAGCTGATGGCTGAATTCCCATTGTGCGCCATGGCTGAGACCCATACAAAATCCTGTGTGCGGGCTGCGTGTGTGCTTCAGGTGTGTGAGCAGCCCTGAAGGTTCCGAGGATGGCGATCGGCCGTGTCTCTCGGGCGTGTGCAGCGTGGAGGACGATGGCGGTCTGTGGAGCCGGTATTGTCCCGTGCGTGGTGCGCTGTCCTCGTATCCCCCCGGTGTGTGTGCAGGGGTTTGGTGCGTGGCAGGTCCGCTGTCGAGGCGAGTCAGGGTCAGGGAGCTTGCTGGAGATCAGCGTCGTCGGCGCCGATGGTCCTCCCTGTTCGGGCTGTTGCTGTCATTCGCTCGTGCCGGGTCATGGTACGTTCTGGTCCACGCGCTGCGTTCTCCGTCCGGCCCTGGAGGTCGCCGTCGTGGAGAGAAGACGAGGTGCGTGCGCGCTTGTGTGGGTGCCGAGGAGCGGTGAGAGGGAGTGGACGCTCTTTGTCCCTCGGCCGGTCCCAGCGTGGATGTCCAGCTCTCAGGCGAGGGTCGCACCATGACGCGTTCTGCAGCTCTCCCAGTCGTGGATGATCTCCGGGGTAGTTCGCCTGGTGTTGGTTCTGCATCGAGGTCTCTCGTGTGGCAGAAGGGAGGGCAGACCATTTGCGTCAGGCTGCTGCGTTCGCTTGTCGTCGGAGTCATCGCCGGGAGCTGCGTTCATTCGTCGTCAGCGTGTTCTTGAATTCGGGGTCACCAGTGTGGCGGATCAAAATAAGGGAACCCAAGTGGAGGCACGGAATAAGTGCAGGCAGGACAAAACAGGCAATGCGTGTGATCAAACAGCAGTAAGAGAGCAAGCGATATTCATTTCACTTATATACCCAGCTAGACAATGCATGCATGGCACATTAGCATCACAGTACAGCAGGAATGCATGGGACATTTACATGAGAGTCACACATATCAATAGCAGGATTACTGGCAGGAAGGAGAGGCTGCCTATTGATATCAGTCCATACATCTCACTGTTCTGCTAATTGCTCCAGCTGAGCACTCTGCTTGACCCGAAGGCTGTGGGGGTCACCCACAATGTGTGTTTTAAAATTGCTCGTTTGCAATAACTCGCTGCCATCCATTTCAAAGTGAAACGCCGGTTCCACGTTGTCGAAGCCATGCAGGGCTTAAATGACACTAACAGCCGGTTTAACCTCTGGGTTATCTTAGCGACTTTGAGCCTTTTGTGGTATACTGACTTGGCCGTTTTATACAAAGGTGGACTCTTCAACACTTGAGACTTTTAACTGGAACATTCATTCATTCATTCATTCATTTTCTTCCGCTTAATCCTTTTCGGGTCGCGGGGGGGCTGGAGCCTATCCCAGCATCTTTGGGCGAGAGGCAGGGTACACCCTGGACAGATCGCCAGTCCATCACAGGGCCAACACAGACAGACAACCATTCACTCTCACAGTCATACCTAAGGACAATTTAGAATCCCCAGTTTTTGATGCCAATTAACCTAACTTGCATGTTTTTGGCATGTGGGAGGAAACCGGAGAAATCCTGGAGTAAACCCAGGCAGACACGGGGAGAACATGCAAACTCCACACAGATCACTGTTGGTCGGGGGCTGGGATCAAACCCAGGATCCCCCGGCCAAGGGTGAGTTGCTGTGCTGCCGCAGTGCTAACCACTCTTCCATCGCGCCGCCTTACAGCAACCCCTTAAAGATGAAGCCAAAGTAAAATTTTAACATTTTTGTATGGAATCTGGTCTGTCCCATGAGTGGTACTTGGAATGTTTGAGTGCAGGTGATCTGCAGGCAGAACTTCAAATCAAATCAAACTTTATTGTCATATTGCTGTACATACAACTGTAGTGCAGGCAAGATGAAATTGTGTTTCTCTCGGCATCCATATAAATAGAAGCAGCATGATATAAGACACACTCACACGTATCTTCACCCCCCACCCCCACCCCCCCATCCATTCACACATCCCTGAGACATACTTGGGAAAAACTAACTAACTATAATATACAAATAATATACATAATGTCCGTAGGTGCAGTAGTGTGTATGAGAGATTCCGGGTCAACTGTTCAGCATCCTGACAGCTTGTGGAAGGAAGCTGTTGATCAGTCTGGTGGTTCTGCCTCTGATGCTCCGGAATCGTTTACCAGATGGCAGAAGTTCAAAGTGTTTATGCAGAGGGTGAGAACTGTCCTTGACAATGTTCAGTGCCCTGCTCCTACAACGGTTCTGAAAAAGTTCTTGGACAGAGGGGAGGGAGACTCCAATTACCCTCTCAGCTCCCTTGACTATCCTCTGCAGGGCTTTTTTGTCTGACATACTGCAGCTGGAGTACCATGTAGCAATGCAGTATGTCAGAACACTCTCCACCACACCTCTGTAGAAAGTCCTGAGGATGCAGATGGGGAGAGAGGCCTGTTTGAGTTTCCTCAAGAAGTGCAGTCTCTGCTGAGCCCGCTTCCTGATCCCCAAGGAATTCTTGCTCCAGGTCTGGTCCTGCGAGATCTGCACTCCGAGGAACTTGATGTTCTCCACTCTCTCCACTAAACGGCCGCCGATGCTGAGGGGGACGTGTTCAGGCTGTGACCGCCGGAAGTCGATAATCATCTCCTTCGTTTTGTCCACGTTGAGCACCAGATTGTTCTCCCTGCACCAGCCCTCCAGGTCTCTCACTTCTTCCCTGTACATTGATTCCTCATCCCTCTGAATAAGTCCCACCACCGTGGTGTCATCTGCAAACTTAATAATCTGGTTCCCCTCGTGTCTGGATACACCGTCATGTGTTAGAAGTGTAAACAACAGTGGACTGAGTACGCAGCCTTGAGGGGAACCGGTGCTCAGCGTGACAGAGTTGGAGATGTTGTTTCCAACCCGGACAGACTGAGGTCTCTCAGTCAGGAAATCCAGGATCCAGAGACATGTGGCGGTGTTCAGACCAAGAAGGAGTAATTTCTCCATCAGTCTCTGGGGAATAATGGTGTTGAATGCTGAACTGAAATCAATGTACAGGAGTCTGGCGTAGGTGTCTTTCTGGTCCAGGTGGGTGATGACAGAGTGTAGGGTGGTGACTATAGCATCCTCCGTGGAGCGGTCTGAACGATATGCAAACTGGAGCGGGTCGTGTGATGCAGGGAGGCAGGCTGTAATGTGTGGTTTGACAAGCCGTTCAAAACACTTCATCACAATTGGTGTCAGTGCAACAGGACGATAGTCATTCAAACAGGACACAACTGGTTTCTTTGCCACCGGTACAATGATAGAGGTCTTGAAGCATCTGGGAACAATGGCCTGACTCAGGGAGATGTTATAAATGTCAGTCAGGACATCCGCCAACTCGCTCGTGCAGTCTCGGAGTACACGTCCCGGGATGTTGTCCGGACCTGCAGCTTTACATGGGTTGACTCTGGTTAGGGTCCTCCGTGTGTCCGCTGTGTTGATGGTAAAAGCTGGTCCAACCGATGGTGGGGGTGGGCCAGCCCTCCCTCTGGTTGTCGGGTTAGATGCTTCAAAATGTGCAAAGAAGTCATTGAGCCTGTTTGGAAGCGAAGCGTCGTCATCATCGACCCCCTGCCTAGACTTATAGCCCGTCAGTGTCCAAACTCCCTGCCACATCTGCTTGGTGTTCCTAGTGTCACAGAGGTGTCCCTGGATTTTCTCTGTATAGGCGAGCTTCGCCGCCTTAATTCCCTTTGAGAGCGCAGACCTGGCTGAGCCAAGAGCGATCCTGTCCTCCGCTCTGAAGGCTGCATCTCTGGCTGTAAGCAGCAAGCGCACCTCTGCAGTCATCCAGGGCTTGTGGTTTCCCTGCATAGTGATGGTCTTCACTGAAGTGACATCCTCTGTGCACTTCGCGATGTAGCTGGTGACCGTTTCAGCATACTCCTCCACATCTGTCTTGTCTTCCTGGGAGGCTACTATTTTGAAAACCTCCCAGTCTGTGTGCAGAAAACAGTCTTTCAGTGCAGAGGTTGCACTTTCTGGCCAAATCCTGATTTGTTTCACTGCCGGCCTGCTGCGCTTCAATAAAGGTTTGTAGACAGGCACCAGCATCACGGATATGTGGTCAGAAAGGCCGAGGTGGGGGCGGGGTATAGCCTTATATGCATCTGTGTTTGTGTACACTAAGTCCAACATATTCTCTCCTCTGGTCTTAAAGTCTACACATTGTTTAAACTTGGGGAGCACAGTCTTTAAGCTGGTGTGGTTAAAATCTCCCACAAACACCACAAAACTGTCCGGATGTGAAGTTTGGATTTCACTAATCGCATCGTGCAGTTCCCCGAGTGCCTTCTTAGCATTAGCGTTAGCTTTAGCGCTCGGCGCTATGTAAACAGCCGCTACAAACACATTGCTGAATTCCCTCGGCAAATAATATGGCCGACAATTTACAATAACAAACTCCGCCAACGGAAAGCAGTGCTTAGACACTAATGTAGCATTAATGCACCAGTTCTTGTTAACATAGATGCATAGGCCACCCCCCACGGCTCTTACCGGAGCTCGCCGTTACCCTGTTGGCACGGAACATCGCCATATCTTCCAGTTGAATGGCCTCGTCAGGGATGTTGTTGTGGAGCCATGTCTGCGTGAACACAAGCACACAGCAGTCTCTCCACTCTCTCCGGGTTTCTCTCAGCAGACGCAGTTCATCCAGCTTGTTGTCGAGGGAGCGGACGTTAGAGAGAAGAAGCAACGGTACAGCTGGTCTGGAGGGGTTAGCCTTTAGCCTAGCATGGATCCCGGCCCTTTTTCCATGCTTTTGCCTGCGTTCACACCGTCTGCGCTTCCTCCTCTCTCGGGTAGCTTCCAGCGGGGACTCCGCCAGAATTCCATGCTGGCGGAGAATGTCCAAATCACAACCGAGCGCCGCGATTCTTGCAGTGTGCAGTACCTTGATGTTTAATAAGGTCTCACGGTTGTAAGTTTTACAGAATGTACGTCTGGGATGATCAAAACACTCAAAACTCTCACACTCACTGATGCCAAGAGGGGCCGCTGCGTCTGTGCGCGCCGCCGCCATTTTATATTCATTAAGGAATCCAAAGATTTTTATTCTTAAACTCTCCCAGTTGTATTCAGATTGATTATTTTTAGTTCAAGTCTTCATGAAGTTGGTTGCAAATACTCTGCTTGCTTGAATTAAGATCTAAATGTGATCAAATGAAATTGTATGTTAAACGGCATATTGTATGTTATAGTGTAGTTAGAAATGTACTTTAAGTCAGTTAACATTATTCTTAAAATGATGTTTTAAAAACTCAAAGCAATCAGAAAGTGGCCATAAGGACTGAAAAAGAAGCGGGGAAAAAAAATGCAAAATTTAATACAATGTGTCATGGGTTTAAGTGTCCCCTGAAGCTTATGTTTCCTGAAATTGTGACTTAGATTGACCATTATAATTCAATAAGTGATTCCGTGAAACACTCATGGCTGCTCTGTTCATTCACAGACCAGAAAATTCACACTGTTATCCTGTTAAATCAAAGGGAATCTTTGTTCTTTTGCATGTTCTTTTGTTGACGCCTGAATTTATTTCCAACTGTGAACAATTTTTTTTTAATTATTTATTTTTTTCATAATTGAAAATCGTTGTTTTTTTGTTTTTTGTTTCTTTTTTTTTGATTGATGCGAATTCGCGACAATAGACGTCAAGGGGTTAAAATTGTGTTAACAGGTCTGAGGAGTTAGTTCCTGCCCAGCAGGTCAGTTGGGGGGGGGGTCAGTGCTGCTGTTAAAGCCACGTCACCCTTTAACCCTTTGGTTTCCATCTCAGCATCAGCTCTGTTTGAATTGTCCTCGTCGGCCTCCGTCGGTCTATGATGACCATGGAAGAGAATCCTAAACGTCTACTCTGCTGGAACAGCACCGCCTGTGGCTGAACAGGCCGATGCGCACCGGTGTTCTACCTTCCAGCGTTGGGCGTTGGTAGGATTTAAGCCTGGGCAGGAAGATATGGAGGACAAGATGTTACCCATGCAGCATGTCCCCCCTCTCCACGTCACTGATAAATCCAAAGGAACAGCAGGGCTGCTATAGTTTGGCACCAGCGCCGTCGCAGGAGCTGCCAGAACGATGTTGAGCACAACAGAGAACTGCCTTAAGGGCTCCGACTCCGGATTTTTCCTCTGGGTTGACTCCCGAAGCCTTTCCTGTGACCGGGTGTGCCGCAAGGCAGCGGAGGTTTGAAATCAGGGTTTACCTTCCCCTAGATGGGCTACATTCCCAGGTTGACGAGCCACCATCTACCCGAAGCATCTGGTTTTAAGGCGCCAGAGATCCGCCCTTGCCCCTTCTCCTATTAGTAAAAGCAGTTCCGCCGGGCTTAGAGACTAAACCACACGGGCAGGCTAGGAGTTGGACTTAGTTGTCAGAGGCTTTTTGAGACGCACACCGTAAGGAGCATTTTATGAGCACTGGGAGCTTAACTGCAGTGCCGCTCCTGGCTATGACAACCTTGGAACATGAATTGTCCTCAGAAGGGAACATTTAAATCGACAGAGGTGTGAAGTTTGTACCAGCTGTTCCCACTGATGTTATGGGGGGGGGTGATCTATTAAGTGTCATGGGGTGTCATGTGTTTACTCCCCCTGGGTTAACTGGATTATTTCTACTGCTGGGGATCACCTATTCCTCTTCTTTGTCTCCTTTTCCCTGCTGGTTAGTGCAGATCTGCAGGACTTAACACCACCGAACACTACCATTCATGGCCCTTTTCCATTAGTATCGCTTTGGCCTTACTCACTTCAACTCGACTTGCTTTCTAGCCTTTTCCACTGTACCCAGCACGGTTTAACAGGCGCTATTTTCGTGCCTGATCGAGGGCAGGGTCATCATCGGCGGTCACTCGGAGCGAGTATGACAGTCATTCCTCGTGGGAGCGTCTACTTGTGAGTCTTCAGGTGGGCGTAGAGGCCGATCCGTGACCCGCATATTTTGGTGCAATGTTGGCATGGGAAAATGGTGGTGGGTTGTGGTCGTGCTGGAGCCTTTTTCTGTCTTTCCTTGCGGAGCTGTCGTTTTGTTTCTGCGACACGGTGGATTTCCTTCTCATAGTGTGCAGCACCTTCTTGCACTGCTTCCTTCCATCGGTGCCTGTTTAGAGCCATGTGCTCCCAGTCAGGAGATATGATATTGAATTTTTTAAAGTTTGTTTTAATATTGTCCTTGAACCGTTTCTTTTGCCCTCCTGGAGCCCGCGAACCTCTCTCCAGTTCAGATTAAAGAATTTGTTTTGGGAGACAGGTGTCAGACATGCGAATGAGATGGCCAGTCCATCGTAGTTAGTGTTTTATTATTGTGGTGGAAATGCTGGGCATTTTGGCCTCTTCCAGAATGCTGATGTTTGTGCGTCGGTCCTCCCATTTAATCCTCAGAATCTTTCTCAAAGTTCTTTGGTGGAACTGCTCCAGAGCTCTCAGGTGCCTGCTGTAGATGGTCCATGATTCTGCCTCGTACAGCAAGGTGGGGAGAACCACAGCCTTGTAGACCAAGAGCTTGGTATCGATCCTGAGATCTCGATCTTCAAAGACCTTCATCCTGAGTCTGGTATATGCTCCATTGGAACAGTTCAGATGATGGTTGATCTCAGAGTCAATGTCCACTTTGGAGGAGAGAAGACTGCCGAGGTAGGGGAAGTGGTCAACATTTTCGAGAGGGGTGTTGTCCACTTTTATAATAGGTGAAATAAATGGCTGATTGGGTGGAGGTTGATGTAGCACCTGGGTCTTCTTGATGTTTAAGGTTAGACCCAGGGCTCTATATGCCTTGGCAAAGGCATTCAGGATACCCTGTAGGTCTTCTGCGGAGTGTGCTACTATGGCGTTGTCATCTGCATACTGGAGCTCCATAATGGTGGTGTTTCTAACCTTGCTTTTGGCTTTGAACCTAGCAAGGTTAAAGTGCCTACCGTCGGTTCTGTGCCGGATCGGAATTCCCTGTGGTAGGTCTTTGCCAATGAGGTGAAGTATGGCAGCAATAAAGATAGAAAACAGGGTGGGTGCAATGATGCATCCCTGTTTGACCCCTGTCTCCTGACATAATACACGGCTCAGGAGACGCACACACACAGGCTTAGAGTAGTTCAAAGAGTTTATTAACAGCAGGGGTGAATGAGTGCGTGTCTGCGGGAAGTAAATGTGTTGGTGATGGTGTCTGCTCCAGGCACAGAGGCAGGTGACCGTACAGCCGAGCAACCCTATGGAGAGAGCACAGGGAGAGGGTGACGGGCATACACCAACACAGGAGGAATATATGGCGAGAGAAGGACTTACTTGGTGGGTCAGGACAGCTGGCACAACAAGGGGGCGAAGCCCGGAAGACAGCCACCTGGAGAGCTCCGTACAGCAGCGAGGATTGGGCGATGGAGAGGAGATGTCCGCCGCTGGGGAATCCACCTGTGCACAGGGGAGGAGACTGAAGAAGAGAGGTAAGCGATCTTCTTACCAAAATGGTGACGCTGAAGAGAAGTATGCTCACAATGGTGAGGGACGAAGTCTGACGGCTTCAGGCCGAGCCTCCGGGCGAGACGGCCTTTATCCTCCTACACTCTCGGCGCCACACGAGTCGGCTGCCTTTTGCAACAGCGGCTCGATTCCGAGTCTTTTTCCCTTCCTCTCTCTTTTGATCCGTCTTTTTTTTTCACCCCACTTATATCACGGACACACAGATCGTCCTAAATGTCTCCTGAGCCGGTGGACGGAGCCACTGTCTATAGCAGGATACGATACAGCAGAGAACAGCTGCTAGCATTCAACCGCCACCCGGTCCCATTGGAAAAACTCGACATACCGAGAGAACTGAGGCGAAAACGCCGTGGCTGCCGGGCTGGAGTAAGGCGGAGGACAAAAAATATAAGGTACAGACCCTCCCTTCCATCTGTTGTCATGGGAAATGTACGGTCGATACTGGGAAAGTTAGATGAGCTAGCGGCTATCTCCCGTTATGATAGCACATACCGGGAGTGCTCTCTCCTTTTGTTTACTGAGACGTGGCTAACTGAACTAGCAGCAGATGCTAACATTGAGCTGGAGGGTTTTCACATGATACGAGCTGACCGAACACCAGACAGTGGCAAGGCTAGGGGCGGTGGAGTGATAATGTATGTTAACAACAACTGGTGCAGACCGGGACATATCACTGTTAAACAACGACACTGCAGCAAAGACATTGAGTTGCTAGCTGTTAGCATGAGGCCTACATATCTCCCGAGAGAACACTCACACGTGATCTGCATTGTTGTTTATGCAAATCCGACGGCGAACGCTGGGACAGCACGTGACGTCATCCATTCAGTAACCAGCAGGCTGCAGACAGAACACCCAGATGCTCTTCTCCTCATCTCAGGCGATTTCAACCATGTTTCACTGTCTCCCATTCTACCCACGTTCACCCAGTATGTCACATGCCACACTAGAGACAATAAAACACTGGATTTATTCTACGCAAACACTAAGGAGGCGTACACCTCATCACAACTCCCCCCACTCGGGAGATCGGATCACAACTTGGTTCATCTCCGGCCGGTGTACAAACCCCTAGTGCACAGACAACCTCCGGCCATGCACACTGTGGAGTTATGGTCTGAGGAGACAATGGACACCCTAAAGGGCTGTTTTGAAGCCACCGCCTGGAAGCAGCTCTGCGATCCACATGGTGAGGACATCGATGGCCTCATTCACACCTTCACGGGCTACCTCAGCTTCTGTGTGGACAAATCCGTTCCCACCAAGACCATACGGCGTCACTCAAACAACAAACCCTGGATCAACCCTGAGATAAAAACACTTCTGAGAGAGAAGAAGAGGATCTTCAGGTCAGGGAACAGGGAGATGCTGAAGTCCGTACAGAGGGAGCTGAGGAGAAAGATCAGAGAAGGCAAGGACAGCTTCAGGAAGAAGATGGAGGACAAGCTGCAACAGAGCGACATCAGCGGGGTCTGGAGAAACCTCAAAACCATCTCGGGGCTCCAGAATACCTCCCCCCAGGCCACAGGGGGTAGGGAGTGGGCGAACAACCTGAATCTGTTTTTCAATAGATTTGACCAACCGCCCTCCCCCCTGACTGCACAACAACGACTGCTGCCTCTAAAGAAATCAAGTCCTGCTGCCCACTCCCCACTCCACCAACACCCCCCCACTCCCAACACACAGCCCCCCATCCTGACCCTGACCAGGACCCAGGTGAGGACGGAGCTGAGGAAGATCAAGGCGAGGAAGGCGCCGGGACCGGACGGCATCAGTGCAAAGCTCCTCAAGTCCTGCGCAGACCAACTGTGTGGGATTGTGGAGCACATCTTCAACCTGAGCCTGAAGCTGGGGAGGGTACCACAGCTGTGGAAAACATCTTGTGTGGTACCTGTACCAAAAACTTCCCACCCCAAAGACCTGAACAGCTACAGACCGGTGGCCTTGACGTCCCACTTGATGAAGACCCTGGAGAGACTGCTCCTTGCTCACCTCCGCCCCCTGGTGGAACCAGCGATGGATCCACTCCAGTTCGCCTACCAGCATGGCATTGGGGTGGAGGATGCGGTGATCTTCCTCCTTCACCGTTCTCTGTCCCACCTGGAGAAGCCCGGGAATATGGTGAGGATCATGTTCTTTGACTTCTCCAGTGCTTTCAACACCATCCAACCGATGATCCTGAAGGACAAGCTGCTGCGCGCAGGGGTGGACCAGCACCTGTCATCATGGATCCTGGACTACCTCACGAACCGGCCTCAGTTTGTGAGAACCCGGGACTGTGTGTCCGACACGATCATCAGTAGCACGGGGGCCCCCCAGGGAACGGTGCTGGCTCCCTTCCTGTTCACTCTTTATACTGCGGACTTCTCACACAACACAACACACTGCCATCTACAGAAGTTCTCTGATGACTCTGCGATCGTTGGCCTCATCTCCAATGGAGATGAAGCTGAGTACAGAGGGCTTATCCAGGACTTCGTGGACTGGTGCCATCGGAACTGCCTCCAGATCAACGCGAGGAAAACTAAGGAGCTGGTGGTGGACTGCCGCAGGCATGGGCAGCCCCTCACAGTACCAGTAAATATACAGGGAACAGACATCGAGATGGTGACATCCTATAAGTACCTGGGTATTCATCTGAACAATAAACTAGACTGGTCACACAATACTGATGCACTCTACAAGAAGGGACAGCGCAGGCTGTTCCTGCTGAGGAGACTCAGGTCTTTTGGTGTACAAGGGGCGCTGCTGAAGTCATTCTATGACACGGTGGTGGCATCAGCCATCACTTTTGGAGTGGTCTGCTGGGGCAGTGGCATTACTGCAGCCGATAGGAAGAGACTGAACAAACTGATTAAGAAAGCTAGCTCTGTCCTGGGGCAGCGCCTTGATCCGATGGAGGAGATAGGAGAGAGAAGGACGGTGGCTAAACTGTCATCTCTGCTGGAGTCCGAGCTCCACCCTATGCAGGACATACTGAATGCACTGAGGAGCTCATTTAGCAGCAGACTACATCATCCCAGGTGCACAACCGAGAGGTTTCGTAGGTCCTTCCTACCAACGGCTGTCAGACTGTACAACCTAAGCAGGGCTGCTCGCAGAGATAGCAAAAGACGTAACAAACTAATAGTTTTTTGAATGCAAAAGATGCAATAGACTTACACAATGGTCCCCTCCGGCATACAACTAGGAACATACCGGTCGCTATGGAGGGTGAGAATATGTATGGGCACATAATCATACCATGTAGGATAACTAAGTAGACGGTTATGCTGTTTCATTCCATCTAGCAACAATGCTCTGCACTGTGTGTGTTTATATATTTGCATATTTATTCCATCTAGCTACAATGCTCAGCACTGGGTGTGTTTATATATTTATATATCTACATATTATTCCATCTAGCTACATTGCTCCGCACTGTGTGTGTTTATATACTTGCATATTTATTCCACCTAGCTGCAATGCTCCGTACTGTGGGTGTTTATATATTTACATATTTATTCCATCTAGCTACAATGCTCTGCACTGTGTGTTCATATATTCATATATTTATTCCATCCAGCTACAATGCTCTGCACTGTGTGTCTGTGTGTGTGTGTATATATATATATTTTATAGTAATACGTACATATGTTTATTAGCTGCTCTTGCTTGCTTGTTTTTTTTCTTGCCTTCTGATTGTTGCTCTGAGTGTTGCTATCCCTGTGCTGTTGCAATCCTGGAATTTCCCCGTTGTGGGACTAATAAAGGCTTATCTTATCCCTCGCCGCTGATGATTGTCAGGTGCGTGAGCAGGTGGCGCCGCTGATGAATGGCGCGGCGTGACAGTACTCCCCCCTCTAGCAGCGCCTCCTGGCGATGGCTTATCCGGGTGCGCTCGGTGGAAGTCCGCGATGAGCGATGGGTCCAACACAAACGACGGGGGCACCCATTGTCGATGCTCGGGCCCATAGCCCTCCCAGTCCACCAAGTATTGCAACCCACGACCTCGGCGCCGGGAGTCCAGGATGGAGGAGACGGACCAGGCCGGATGGCCACCAATCATCCGGGGTGCGGGTTGCGCTGCAGGAGGAGGGCAAAGGGAGTCAGTGACTGCCAGTTTCACCTTCGACACATGGAAAGTGGGATGGATGCGGAGGGAGGGGGGAATAGCCACACGCACAGCCACCGGGTTGATGATCCGGGTGATGGGAAAGGGACCCATGAATCGCTGTGCCAGCTTCCTCCTCTCGCCTTTTAATGTGATGTCCTGGGTAGACACATACACGAGTTGCCCAACTCTGTACGCCGGGGCAGGTCTTCTGTGCCGGTCCGCCACGGTCCTGTTGCGCTCCGCTGTGCGTAAAAGCGCATGACGCGCGGCAGCCCAGGTGGAGCGGAACTGCCTAAGGTGCGCCCTAACAGAGGGGACAGTTACCTCGTTCTCCTGTGCTGGAAACAGCGGGGGGTCGTAACCCAGGGACGCCTTGAAGGGGGACATCCCCGTTGCAGAAGAGCGGGCGGTGTTGTGGGCATACTCCACCCAGGCGAGATGGTTGCTCCAGGACGTCGGCTTGGATCTAGTAACACAGCGGAGCGCAGCCTCCAGCTCCTGATTGGTCCTCTCACACTGCCCGTTAGACTGGGGGTGATGGCCGGAGGAGAGGCTCACCTTGGCTCCGATGGCGTTACAAAAAGATCTCCAAACCTCGGATGAAAATTGGGGACCCCGGTCCGAGACCACGTCCACCGGAATCCCGTGCAGCCTGACCACGTGTTGGACGAGGAGGCCCGCCGTCTCCAGGGCAGTAGGGAGACCTCGCAGGGGGATGAAGTGCGCCGCCTTGGAGAAACGGTCCACGATGGTCAGGACGGTGTCAAAGGAGTTGGAAACGGGGAGTCCGGTGACGAAATCCAGTGCGATGTGCGACCAGGGCCTGCCGGGGACGGGCAGAGGCTGGAGCAGACCCGCTGGGGGGGCATTTCCCGACTTGCTGGTGGCACAGATTGGGCAAGCCCGGGCGTAGCGGGCTGCATCCCTCCACAGGCCTGGCCACCAAAAGGACCGTTGGAGGAGGCTGATCATCCGAGAGGTGCCGGGATGACAGGTGAGCCGGGAGGTGTGGAGCCAGTGGATGACCTCTCCTCGGACCGCAGATGGGACGAACAGTCTTCCCTCCGGTCCGCCGCCAGGATCAGGTTCCACCTCCTGCGCCTTCCGGATCTTGTCTTCAATGTCCCAAGAAATGGCACCGAGGACGCACGACCTGGGCAGGATAGTGTGGGGCGTCTCCTCAGCCTCCACGGGGGTGAACTGCCTAGAGAGGGCGTCAGGCAGGCCGTTTTTGGAGCCCGGCCTGAAGGTGATCGAGAAGCGGAACCTGGCGAAGAACAAAGACCAGCGCGCCTGGCGGGCATTCAGGCGCTTGGCAGATCGCAAGTATTCTAAGTTCTTGTGGTCCGTCAGGACCACAAACGGCAGGTCCGCCCCCTCTAGCCAGTGGCGCCACTCCTGTAAGGCGAGTTTAATGGCCAGGAGCTCTCTGTCCCCCACATCGTAGTTCCTCTCCGCCGGGGACAGGCGCCGGGAGAAGAAGGCGCACGGTCGCTTGGCACCATCGTCCGGTGATCGTTGGGATAATACTGCTCCCACTCCCGTGTCCGATGCGTCCACCTCCACAATGCACTGCAGCGCGGGGTCGACCTGGTGAAGGACCCGGGAGGAGGAGAACTCCGCCTTCAGCGCCTTAAAGGCAGCATCGACCTCTTCAGTCCACCGGAACGGGACCTTCGGGGACGTGAGGCGGGTCAGCGGTCCGACGATCCAGCTGAAATTCGGGACAAAGCGGCGGTAAAAATTGGCGAAGCCAACAAACTGTTGCACCTGCTTCCGGGATGCGGGAGTAGGCCACTCCACCACCGCCTTCACCTTCTCCGGGTCTGGGAGCACCTGGTCCTGGGCGATGATGAATCCCAGGAAGGATGTGGTCCTAGCGTAGAACTCGCATTTCTCAGCCTTCACGTACAGATGATTCTCCAGCAGTCTTTGGAGGACCCGCCTCACATGGACCTGGTGCTCATCTCTGGACCTGGAGAAGATCAGAATGTCGTCCAGGTAGACGAACATGAAAAGGCCGATGAAATCCCGGAGGACGTCATTGATGAGGCGCTGAAAGACGGCAGGAGCGTTGGTCAACCCGAACGGCATGACGAGATACTCAAAGTGGCCGTTCGGGGTACGGAAGGCTGTTTTCCATTCATCTCCCTCCCGGATCCGGACGAGGTGGTAAGCGCTGCGTAGATCCAGCTTGGTAAACCAGGTCGCCCCCTGGAGGGAGTGGAAAGCAGTGTCCATGAGGGGCAGGGTGTAACGGTCCCTCTCTGTGATGTCATTAAGCGCTCGGTAGTCTATGCAGGGACGGAGGGAACCGTCCTTTTTCCCGACAAAGAAAAACCCTGCCCCCACGGGTGACGACGATGGGCGAATAATCCCAGCGCTCAGTGATTCCTTTAGGTACGTATTCATTGTCTCCCTCTCCGGCGCCGACAGGCTGTAGAGCCGACCAGATGGCA
Source organism: Pholidichthys leucotaenia (assembly GCA_020510985.1). Lineage (NCBI taxonomy): Eukaryota > Metazoa > Chordata > Actinopteri > Cichliformes > Pholidichthyidae > Pholidichthys > Pholidichthys leucotaenia. The sequence goes on along the minus strand of CM035844.1, from coordinate 354,867,458 downwards.
GGGGAGCCCCCTGGCGGAGATTGATGGCACAGTCATATGGTCGATGCGGGGGAAGAGACATAGCTTTCGATTTACTAAATACCATACCCAGGTCGTGAAATTCTGGAGGCACCAGTGACAGGTCCGGAGGTGCTGTATCCGCCACAGGGGGAGCCGTGGACGGGGAGCAGGCAGCGGACTGAAGGCAGGTGCCCATACAGAAGGTACTCCATGCCGATACCCCAGCGGACCTCCAGTCCAGGACAGGGTTGTGGAGGCGTAGCCAGGGATACCCCAGGATGACGGGCGACACAGAGTTGGGCAGGACGTAAAATACCATCTCCTCCCGGTGGTTCCCTGAGATGATGACTGGGACAGGCATGGTTTGGTGAGAAACTCTCCCAAGGGAGGCACGGGAGAGATGGACCAGGGAGATGGGGTGTTTTAATGCCTGACAGCGGATGCCCAATCGGGTTGCCAGGCCTTGTGAAATGAAGCTGCCCTCTGCGCCCGAATCCACCAGTGCGTGGGTGAGGTGCCCAGTGGGATTGTGGCAAAAACGGATGGGCAGCTTTAATTGAGTGAGAGTGTCTAACCGGTTGGGATCCGCGAGGCTCCCTACAGCGATTCGCGGACCCCGCCGACTGGCTTTCCGCAGGCAACGCTCCACAGTGTGTTGGTCACCTCCGCAATACATGCAGAGGCCCAACTCACGGCGGCGTTGTTTCTCCGCAGGGGAAAGCTTGGTCCAGCCCGTCACCATCGGCTCCGACTCATCGGGGCACGATGCTGGCGGCGCCGCCAGGGGGCAAGCTTGGAACAGGTGTGGCAAGTCTCCACGAGGGCGAGAAGAAGAAGACTTCCGCCCCGAGGAGCGCTCGCGCAGCCTGTTATCCAAACTTATCGCTAAGGATGTCAGCTCCGCTAGCGTCCCAGGGATATCCCGTCCAGCCAGTTCATCCCTCAGATCATTATTGAGGCTGCGGAGGAACAGGCCACAGAGGGAGCGTTCCTCCCAGCCCAATTCCTCCGCCGCTACCCGGAAGTCGACCGAGTAGTCCGCTGCCGACCGGCCTCCCTGCTGGAGAGCGAGAAGCCGATCGACCTGGACCGTCTTGGTTTGAGAATGGTCAAAGACCTCCAGAAAGCGCCTCACGAACTGGTCATAGGTGAGGGTGGCATAACTGGGCCTCGCCATTACGGCGTAGGTCCAAGTTAACGCACGCCCCTCCAGAAGATTCCCTATGTAACCAATCCGACTGTGATCCGAGGGAAAATCTCCGGGCACACGGTGGAACACGGACTCACACTGCATAATGAACCCCCGCGCTCCGCCGAGCTTACCGCTAAAGCGGGCGGGGGTCGGAATCGGTGTGAGCCGAACCGGTGCCACTGGAGCCGGCTGGACGGCCGCTGGAACGGCAGGAACCGCGCCACCCTGACGAGCCGGGGGGAACGGCTGTTGAGGATCTAAGCGGCCCAACCGGTTAGTTAAGTTTAACAATTGATTTAGGATAACCTGCTGTTGATAAGCAATCTGATCCACTCTAGCCTCGAGAGTGGTAAACCGGTGTGCGAGCCCGCCGTCCGCCGAGCCGCTCTGCTGAAGCCGTACTGACATAATGCACGGCTCAGGAGACGCACACACACAGGCTTAGAGTAGTTCAAAGAGTTTATTAACAGCAGGGGTGAATGAGTGCGTGTCTGCGGGAAGTAAATGTGTTGGTGATGGTGTCTGCTCCAGGCACAGAGGCAGGTGACCGTACAGCCGAGCAACCCTATGGAGAGAGCACAGGGAGAGGGTGACGGGCATACACCAACACAGGAGGGATATATGGCGAGAGAAGGACTTACTTGGTGGGTCAGGACAGCTGGCACAACAAGGGGGCAAAGCCCGGAAGACAGCCACTTGGAGAGCTCCGTACAGCAGCGAGGATTGGGCGATGGAGAGGAGATGTCCGCCGCTGGGGAATCCACCTGTGCACAGGGGAGGAGACTGAAGAAGAGAGGTAAGCGATCTTCTTACCAAAATGGTGACGCTGAAGAGAAGTATGCTCACAACGGTGAGGGACGAAGTCTGACGGCTTCAGGCCGAGCCTCCGGGCGAGACGGCCTTTATCCCTCGCCGCTGATGATTGTCAGGTGCGTGAGCAGGTGGCGCCGCTGATGAATGGCGCGGCGTGACATCTCCACGGTGAAAGGCTCAGACATGGAGCCGCTGTTACTTAGCGCCGTGGCTGTCATTCCATTATGCAGTAGCCTCAGAATCCTGATGTATTTCTCTGGGCAGCCATACCTCAACAGTATGCTCCACAGAGCCTGGTGATCTACTGAGTCAAAGGCCTTTGTCAGGTCTATAAAAGCCATATACAATGGCAACTTGTGCTCACGGCATTTTTCCTGAAGTTGGCGGGCAGTGAAGATCATATCTGCTGTGCCTCTAGATTGACGAAAGCCGCACTGTAATTCTGGGAGTATTTCCTCAGAAAGTGGCAGTAAACGGTTAGCGAGAACACGAGCAAGTACCTTGCCAGTTGTTGACAGGAGTGAGATGCCTCTGTAATTTCCACAATCAGCTTTGTCCCCCTTCTTAAATATGGTCACGATCAGAGCATCCCTGAGCTCTGAGGGGAGTTCTTCCTTTTCCCAGACCTTCAGAAGGAGGGCATGGAGATGGCACAGGAGTTCTGGACCACCCTCCTTTAGGACCTCAGCTGGGATCCCATCTGGACCGGTGGCCTTGTTGTTCTTCAGGCTCCTGATGGCATCTTGGACCTCGGATAAGGTGGGAGGTGCCCCTATGTGTTCCCTGATGGGACTCTGAGGAATGTAACAGATGAAATTTGATTGGATTGCAGTGTTACGGTTGAAGAGTTCCTGAAAGTGCTCTTTCCATCGCTTATTAATAGACTCATTGTCCTTCAGCAGCTCCTGTCCATCTTTTGAGCGTAATGGGTTCAAGCTACGACGGCTTGGGCCGTAGACAGCCTTAATGGCACTGAAAATGCCTCTGGTGTCTCCAGAGTCTGCCAGATGCTGGATTTCCATTGCCCTTTCTGTCCACCAGGAGTTCTTAATCTGTCTCACCCGGCTCTGGACGTCAGCCTTGGCTCTAGAGTGAGCCAGTCTCTTGGCCTTGCAGGTAATTTAATGTTGTTTTGCCAGGCATGAAAGGCTTCCCTTTTTTTGGAGATGAGCAGTTCTATCTCTGCATCATTTTCATCAAACCAGTCCTGATGTTTTCTGGACTTGTACCCAAGGGTGGTTTGGCAGGTGTTGAGGATAGTGGACTTAAGCAGGTTCCAGTGCGCTTTGATGTTCTCTGGATATTCCTGTTTGAGACTTTCTCCAAGAGAAGCCTGAAGCTGCTGCTGGATGGTAATTTCATTAAGGTTTTCAAGGTTTAGTCTCAGCCGGTTCTGCTTCTTCTGCAATCTCCTCTTCCTCTTAAGTTTGATGGACATCATGGATCGTATAAGGCGGTGGTCTGTCCAGCAATCGTCGGAGTTGATCATGGCCTTAGTGATGTTTACATCGTGCAGATCCCTGGTTCTGACAATGACATAATCAATAAGATGCCACTGTTTAGAACGAGGGTGTCTCTATGAAGCCTTAAATTTGTTCTTCTGGTGAAAGATGGTATTCGTGATGGTGAGATCATACTGAGCACATTTGCCGAGAAGCAGAACTCCATTGGAGTTGATGTTTCCAATGCCTTCCTTGCCAATGGTGCCCTTCCAGAGGTGGTGGTCTTGGCCGACTCTGGCATTGAAATCTCCCAGAAGAATGATCTTATCCTCCTTGGGGATTTTTGACAGTGTTGTTGTGTTGGGTTCTTTTATGAATAAAGACTGCTGCTTTGGGTGAACATGGAGCCTCTTTTACTGACTGGCTGCAACACATTAACACACGAACTCCGCCATATTATTCTCTATCATGCTGTACTCCTGACAACATCCGGTCTGTGTCGCCCCCTAGTGGCTCCACATATGTAATACTTAGATTACACCACATCCCCCTTACTGAAGCCAAGTTGACCCCTTTAGCTGAAAAATAAAATACATTTCCACATGAAATCATTCCTGCTCACCTTGGTCAACTAACTATGATGGGCGATCTAACTTTTTCTAACCCTTTTCTTTTTAAACACCTGTACCATGCGTGAGAACATTTTTATGCAGAAGCCTCTTATATCACATTTTTTCAACATTTCAAGAACTCAAACTCTGCATCTCAGAAATAGCAATAAATAATTTTACAGATCCAGTCTTTGTGGTTTCTTCACTTCTCTGCCTGATCTTGTTCTCATGATGGCAGGTGTGCATTCCTGAGTCTGAGTTTCTGTGGAGGTTTCCTCAGACTGGACGTCCTGTGGAGTCTCCATTTGGCTCTCTGGAGAAGGCATAGGCACTAAATGGCTGTGATTCCTCCTCAGTGTTCCTTGTGGTCCACTGATGACATAAGACCGTGGAGTTTTGTGGACAGATGTCACTGTGCCCTGTGCTTTTGTATCTGTAATCCAAACAGAGTTTCCGGGTAACAGTTTATCCAAATCTCTTGTTCTGTGTCTTTTGTTGAAACATTCTGTTTGCCTCATCCGTCTCTCCTTTTCCACGTGATGAATTTGTTGCAGATTCGGCACGCATGGCTGCAAGGCCTCTGGAAGCATTGGCAGGGTGGTACGAAGTCTACGCCCCATGAGAAGCTGTGCTGGGCTGTAGCCATTTGCCAACGCTGTGGTTCTGTAGGCTAACAGTGCTCTGTATGGATCACTGGCTTTCTTGATAAGGTTTTTGACTGTTTGGACAGCTCTTTCTGCCTCACCGTTACTTTGGGGGTACCTGGGACTACTGGTCACGTGCTCAAAACAGTACTCCTTTGCAAAGTCTTCCATTTCCTGACTTGCGAACTGCGGGCCGTTATCCGGGATCAGTATCTCCAGTATTCCGTGACGTGCAAACATAGACTTTAAATGCACAATGACATTGGCAGAGCGAGTTGGGCTGAGCTGGGCAATCTCTATATACCTTGAGGAGTAGTCCACTAATAACAGGTAGTTTTTGTCTTGTAGCGTGAACAAATCAGCTCCCAACTTCTGCCATGGCCTTTCTGGTAAATCTGTGGGCATTAAAGGCTCTCTCACATTAACTCTTTCCTGTATGCACTTTCTGCATTTGAGTACAACTTCGCTGATCTGGTTGCTTAAACCTGGCCACCATACAGCCTGACGGGCGCGCTCTCTACATTTAACCACCCCCTGGTGGCCCTCATGTATCTTGTCCAAAACTGCATTTCTCATGTTAGCAGGGATAACTAACCTCGTGCCTCTCAGTAGTAGTCCGTTATGCACACTCAAAACGGCTCTCTCAGACCAGTAGTGCTTCACCGCTCCCTGTAGCTGGTTACGATCTGGCCAGCCTTCTGTGCAGTATTTCATGACTTGTGAACAGACGCTGTCGGACTGCAGTTGCTCTTGGAGATCTGCAAGATATTTGCTGCTTGTAGGGAGTCCCTCTAGCACAGAGTCAACATAAATGTTAGTGTCCTCCATAAGATCTGTGTCTGTGTGAGTAACACTGTTTGTGAGCGGTAAGCGTGAGAGCGTGTCGGCAGTGGTGAGACTTTTGCCAGGGATGTGCTTTATAGTGTATGAGTACCTCATTAGGCGCATACGAAATCTCTGTATACGCGGTGGAAGCGCATCCAAAGCTTGTCCCCCCAGTAGGCTCACTAGTGGCTTATGATCAGTTTCTAGTTCAAAGTGCAGACCCAGGATAAAGTCATTGAATCTTTCGCAGGCCCACGTGAGAGCCAGCGCTTCTTTTTCCAGCTGGGCGTAGCGCTGCTCTGTAGGTGTCAATGATCGAGAAGCGTAAGCAACTGGTGACCACACGTCTCTCTCCTTCTGTAGCATGACTGCCCCCAATCCGTATGAAGAGGCATCTGCAGATATTTTCTGTGGTTTGTTTGGGTCATAGAGCTGCAATACAGGAGCAGAGGACAGTTCTTGTTTGAGATTACAAAACACATTTTGTTGTTCATGCCCCCAGTACCACATGTTCTTTGTTGAAAGCAAGTCTCTCAATGGTTTGTCCTTTTCAGAAAGGTTCGGAATGAACTTCCCCAGCTGGTTCACCATTCCGAGAAAGCTCCTGAGCTCACTCACGTTGCTTGGCTCTTTCATGTCCTGAACAGCTTGGGTTTTGTCTGGATCTGGCCTCATTCCTTCTGCTGAAACAATAAAACCAAGAAATTTGACCTCTCTTTTGCCAAACTCACATTTTGACATATTCAGCGTAACGCCGGCTTTCTCCGCGCGCTTCAAGACAGCGTGCAGTCTTGCATCGTGCTGCTCCTTGGTGGATCCCCAGACCAGGATATCGTCCATGTGACAGACGGCTCCGTCGAGACCCGCTGTAACCTCTGTTACCATCATGTTTTGGAAATGTTCAGGTACACTGGAAATACCAAATGGCAAACGGTTAAAGTGGTATCTGCCAAATGGCGTAATGAATGTGGTGAAAAAGGCCGACTCTTTAGACAGTGGTATTTGCCAAAATCCCATATTTGCATCGAGCTTTGAAAAATACTGAGCACCTGTGAGCATGCCTAGCGTTTGGTCCACAGACGGGAGGATGTATCTTTCGCGACACACTGACTCGTTTAAAGGTGTCGTGTCCACACAGATACGTACCTTTTCTTTGTCCTTTTTGGGAGCTACAACCATGCCACAGCACCAATCTGTTGGCTGCTCCACGCGACTGATGACTCCCAACTTTTCCATCCTCTCGAGCTCTTCTTTCACTTTACCCATGAGCGGCAGTGGCACATGCCTTGGCACCTTGAGCGAAAAGGGCTTAGCATCAGGTTTCAGTTTAATCGTGTATGGCTTTTGAACAAGCCCAAGTCCATCGCATAACTTGGGGTACGCTTTTCTCACTGTCTCTTGGTCTATAGTGTCAATTCTGGCAATTAGTTTCAGTCTCACGGAAGCTGTTCTACTCAGTAGTGCCATGCGCAGATTTTTGACAATATAGATTTTCTCAGTAGCGCTCTTGTCACCGTATGTAATAGTCTCTGTCATAGACCCCAACACGGTTAGTGCAGTTCCATCCGGTCCGTAGAGTGGTTTTTGTGCCTTTTCCAACTGTTCATTTTTCTTCTTGAAGATTTCAAATGTTTGGTCAGAAACCGCTGTGACGTCCGCTCCGGAATCTAACTTGAAAGTCACTTTATTTCCTCTCACATTTATGTCTGCCAGCCATGGATCCTCTCCTAGATCCACTTCACCCAGAAAAAGTCCGTCTGCATTGTCAGCAACCTCATTCACAGTTGGGTTGGACCTACAGACTCTACTATAGTGTCCACGTTTTTTACAGTTATGGCATTCCGCATTTTTAGCTGGGCACTGTACTGCTGCATGTGCTGGTGCTTTGCCACACTTGGAACAAACTTTACTGTCTTGTTTTGTCTGCTGAGGCCTTGAGGACTTAATCTGTTTTTGTTCCTTGATTATGAACTTGTTTGGCTTGGCTTTTCTGATGTGTACCGCATCCACGGCTGTTCTGTTAATGCTAGTTTCACCTCTTAGGTCAGTTTGTTGTCGTTTTATTTCTTCAGATTGTCTTGCCATTGTTATAGCTTTAGCTAGGGTAAGATCTTTGTCAAGCTGCATTCTTTCTGACAGCGACGAATCTTTTAGACCCACTACAAGCCTGTCTCTCAAAAGGTCATCATGAAGTGCACCGTACTCACAGTTTTCTGCCAGTGCGTAGAGTGCTGTTATGGACGAGTCTACTAGTTCTGCCGGCTGTTGCACTCGCTTGTTGAATTTTGCTCGTTCATAAATCACGTTCTTTCTGGGAACGAAATGTCTATCAAAGGCTGTTTTAACGGCCTTGTACTGCTGGCGCTGCACGCTCGTTAGCTCGAGCCCTCTTAGCACGTCGTCAACCTCATCTCCCATGCAATAAACCAGCGTATTTACTTGGTGCACCTCAGCTGAGTTATTCAGATTACTTGCCAGTCTAAAACGCTCAAAACGTCTTATCCACTTTTCCCACTCTTGGGGTTTCGCAAAGTCGAAGGGCTCCGGTGGTTTAATGGTGAAGGTTGCCGCTGGAGTAGCCGCCGCCATTACAGGATCAATTGGCGCAGCTGCAGCTCTTTGAACTTCGTCTGACATAGCCGCTAGCCGGTTGCAAAGTAGTAGTAGTAGATTAGTTTATTTGACAGGGACAGTGCAATAAACGTAGACAATTAATCAAAGCTGACTTTCTCACCTCAAAGCGCACCAACTTCTGACACCATGTTGTGTTGGGTTCTTTTATGAATAAAGACTGCTGCTTTGGGTGAACACGGAGCCTCTTTTATTGACTGGCTGCAACACATTAACACACAAACTCCGCCATATTATTCTCTATCATGCTGTACTCCTGACAACATCCGGTCTGTGTCGCCCCCTAGTGGCTCCACATATGTAATACTTAGATTACACTACAAGTGTCTCATCCAGACAGGCATAGAAGGTCTCTTTCACTTCCTCCTCGGAGACAAGGGTAGGTGCGTAGGCACTCACAACGGTTGCCATCTGGTTGTTGGCAAGCACCAGACGGAGGGTCATCAGACGTTCACTGATTCCCACAGGGAGTTCAGAGAGATGACTGATCAGTTGGTTCCTGATGGCAAACCCAACCCCATGGATCCTGGGCTCATCTGCTGCTTTTCCTTTCCAGAAGAAAGTATAGCCACCCTCCTCCTCCTTCAGATGGCCTTCCTCTGCCCGTCGTGTTTCTGAGAGAGCAGCTATGTCAATCCGGCATCTCCTCAGTTGTCTGGCAATGATGGCGGTTCTCCTCTCCGGCCTGTCACTGGTTGCACTGTCCATCAGTGTGCGCACATTCCAGGCTCCAAAATTCATAGTTCTGTGTTTCTGACCGCAAATTGGTGATCCCTCTGAATGCGGTAATCCAGACGGGAGGTTTGAGGCAGGCTATTTTTAGGGCACCTTTTCTAGCCCCTTCCCTATCAAGGGTGAGCAGAGTGGATCCTAAAAAGGACTGCTCAGTCGTGGATGTAGCTACCGAAGGGCTCTTTCTGCCTCGGTCCAAGAGCCCAGCGATCATCTGGCATCCGCTGCCTGATGTGCCAGCTTGTGATTAGGGGCTTCCAGACTTCACAATCCTGCAGCCATCGCCACTTACTGGTCGCCACAGGACTTAACCCAGGATGTTAGGTGGATTCCCATAAAAAAGACGCCTGTGCGTGAATTTGTTTAGTGTGGGGAGGCTGGTGCACATACAGCCACCACACAGACCTTGACAGATCAGGGTCAGGATCCAGTGGCATGAACTCCAAGAAGACTGGTGACCCGTTTCTGCTGCAGCCTTCATCCGCCTTACCAGCCGTTGTGATGTTTCCCAAAGGTCAACCATCATCCTCCGCCTGGTCCACCGTTGAGGTCTTTGCTATTTGCCCATAACTGGGGATGTTTACCCACAACCGGGGCAGTGGTTGACGGGCAGCAGGGTGTATCCACATACCAGTGGGCCTGCATGCCACGACTCTGAGGCCCACTGCTGCTCCGAGATCCCGTACAACTTGGCCTGGAAACCGCAAGGTACCAGTTACCGTGTGTGGCCACGAGGAGGCGTGTACGAGTCTTGGCAGTGGAGAGGCTATGTACCGGCTGAGGAGACTTACGCACTCGGCTCCTCTTTTCACCCCCGAAAACAGAGGGCTAGCCGGTGGCGGTAGCTGAAAGCAGAAAGTAGCAAGCAGAGGCAGCATGCAGCATGCACTAACTACAAGCACTACTACTCCAACACGACTGCACTAACGCATCACATGCCCTGTGCAAAACACACACACAGGGTACAACCGTGCTGAAGTGAGCCGAGATGTGACGTCAACAGACTGCGAGCCGCTGATTGGTCAGGTCGTAACGTCACGAAAGCGTCCGTCTTCAGTGGAATCTATACGACCGCCATTTGCAATATTTCACTGACTAACTCAGTCACGGAGTAAATACGATATTAATACAGACAGCTTTGTAGGTTTTGCGGAAATCTACACCGTGGTCCAACAAAGAGGTGCGGGGTTTTCTCTGCTTGGTGCCAGATCCACAGTGAGAAGAGCGACCCACACCGATACAGATGCAGCCCAGCATAGAACCGGACTACGGACAAGCTGAAGACGAACGTGAGAGAACCATCGATGGTGAGTGATTTGTAATAATGTGCATCTATTCGCTTATTTATCCTGTTGGTGGTAAGCTCACTTTTTTTGAGCGTGCTGGCTAATGAGTTTTAGCTAGTAGCTTGCTAATACCAACTGCTGATTCGCGCTTGTTTTGCCCTAAGTATTCGCTTGTGAGAGCAAAACGATGAAATATGTTAATCCTGGTTAAAGTCCTGGTTTGTGTACGTATTGCACTTTGGTGCTGCGCATTAAATTATGTGTAATTTCTTCCTAGAATGTGTGTCCACATGCCAGGGTTTTAGCCTCCCTTAGTGTTTATATTGTGGATACAGGTGAAGTTGAGCACAGGAGCCGAAATCTCAACAATATAAAAGTGCTTTTTCAAACCAGTGATTTATAAAGTCATTCATATAACTTTCTAAAGCGTCAGAATAGACCCACATGTGGGCTATATTAATCATATATTCCAGAATCAGAATCAGAAATCAGAAAAAGATTTATTGCCAAGTACATTAACAGATCACTGATAACATACGAGAGAATTTGACTTGACACAGAAAATGAACCTGCATTTCCAGTGACACGGCTGCATCGGGGACGCGCCTGCCAATAGGATGGTACAGATAAGAAATCATACAATAGGAAGGAGCAAAAAAATCATTGAATTCAGAATATTGACCATAAGTAATCAATATTATGATTCCATAACCTACATATGTTGAAGCATGTGAGAATGTTTGGTGATTACATATGTAAAGCGACTTCACACCTCAGAAAGGACAGAGACTCTCAACCGCCAGTGAAGAACAAAGACGTTCCCAGACACTGCGGTGGAGACTGGAGGAGCTACCCTCACTCCCCCAGGGCGAAGAGAGGAAGTACCAAGACAATGGGGGGGATTAAGATAATGAGGGATGTCAGCCTTTGATATGCATGTCTTTTGTTATGTGCAAGTATAAAGTCAGAGAGCCGGAGGTATTCGGTCTCTTTTTCCTTCTGCTGCTTCTGCACTTAGATGAGACTTGTTAGAAGAGCTGATAATAAACTTTGGTTTATATATCATACCGCCTCACTCTTCCAAGCTCTTCTACACTGGTGACCCCTGACGCGAGTATGGACCTGAGGCTTTCCCCCGCGATCGACTCATCTGTGGCGACCCAGGCAGACGCCAGCGCCCACGCAGACAGGGGAACAGATGGACGACTTTCCCCCCTGGCAGAAGGGATTGAGAGGGCTCAACCGAGCACCAGCGCCGCTGAAAGAGCCGAAGCAAGGCACTCTCACCCTGCGGACACATCAGTGACGGTCTACACGAATGCCGTCGCTGTCAAGCTGCCGGACTTCTGGCAGGAAGACTCCGTCTCGTGGTTTCAACAAGCTGAAGCCCAGTTTACACTGGCGGGCATCACGGCTGACGATACGAAATTCTATCACATCGTCTCCAAACTCGACGCCGCCACTTCGAGGTGTGTGCGGAGCATGATCCGGCGGCGGCCGGCCCAAGACAAATATGAAACACTGAAAACAACCATCGTGGCAAATTACGTCCCCTCAGCTGAAGAGAGAGCCGAGAAGATCCTGGCGGTCTACGGCCACAGAGGGTGCAAACCTAAAGCCATCATGGAGGACTTGCTGCAGCTTAAAGAAGAGGACAATGACAACTTTCTCTTCCAATTCATATTCCTCAGCACGCTGCCGCCACACATGAGAGGGACACTCGCCAACATGAGATGCAGCACCCAGCAAGACTTCCGCTTGCTCGCCAACGAAGCTCAACGGCTTGTCAACGCCTGCAAGGAGCAGACACCCACAGCAGCATCCGCAGACCTCAATGCTGATGCCCAGAACCACGAAGAGCCGCAACCCACTGAGCAGATCCAGCCCGCGGTGACAGCAACACGGCCAAAACGTAACAGACGGAGCGACGTCTGTTATTATCACCACCGCTTCACCGAGAAGGCCCGCAAATGCGTTCCCCTCTGCAAATTTACGATTTCGGGAAACGCCAAAAGCCGAGAGCCGTTAACAGCAGCGGTTCTCAGCGAGAAGAGTAAGCTGTTATATGTGACGGATGGACACACCGGCAAGCAGTTCCTTATTGACACAGGAGCTCAACTGAGTTTTGTCATGCCCTCCCAAGCAGATCGAGCCATGGGCACCCGGGGCAACGGAGCGGTGGCAGCCAACGGCTCCAGCATTGACACTTTCGGCGAAAAGAGCCTGCACCTCCACATCCACGGCCGCAACTACAGATGGACATTTGTTGTAGCGGCGGTGAGTTTTAACTTGTTGGGCGCAGATTTTTTGTGTGCACATGGATTATTAGTGGATCTAGCGAATAGACGCTTGGTTAATGCACTGTCCTTTGCTTCTATTCCCTGCTCAGCCCGAGTTTCTCCACCACCTGTGCAGGCTAGCGTCACCACGGCAGGAGGTAAGTTTGAGCAACTCCTCACCCAATTTCCAGCACTCACAATTCCCAAATTCTCAGCTACTGTGGCTAAACACGGGGTTGAACACTTTATTCCCACAACGGGCCCACCCGTATTTGCCAAAGCTCGCCGCTTAGACGCGGCCAAGCTCACCATAGCTCGGGATGAGTTTACTACCCTTGAAAAATTAGGCATTGTTAGATGCTCGAAGAGCCCTTGGGCCTCACCACTTCACATGGTTCCGAAACCCGACGGTTCTTGGAGACCGTGCGGGGATTACCGCAGATTAAACAATGCGACAGCGCATGACCGCTACCGAATTCCTCACATTCAGGATTTTTCACTGCATCTGGCGGGTGCGCGCATTTTTTCAAAAATAGACCTGGTCCGCGGTTATCATCAAGTCCCAGTTCGAGCAGAGGACATTCCTAAAACAGCTGTAATAACCCCTTTCGGCCTTTTTGAATTTCTGCGAATGCCTTTCGGCCTCAAAGGCGCTGCTCAAACTTTTCAGCGGATGATGGACGCGGTATTACGCGACCTTCCTTTTGTTTTCGTCTACCTCGACGACATGCTGGTAGCCAGCTCGTCTGAGGAAGAACACGAGCAGCACCTCACTACGGTTTTTCAGAGACTAGAAGAGCACGGGTTAATAATCAATCCAGCCAAATGCAAATTCGGCGTGTCACAAATTGATTTTTTAGGACACAAAGTCTCTCCGAAAGGGGCAGTTCCACTTCCAGACAAAGTTCACGCGATAAAAAGTTTCCCATGGCCACAAACGGTCAAATCGCTGCAAGAATTTTTAGGAATGGTTAATTTTTACAACCGTTTCCTCCCCCACGCAGCTCAGCTCATGCAGCCCCTATATGACGCACTCAGAAAAAAGAAAGCTTCCAACGCGGTCGAATGGACCCCGGAGTGCAAACGCGCCTTCGCGGAAGTAAAGAGCGCTCTAGCTAATGCCACATTGTTAGTTCACCCCGATCCCTCGGCCCGCATTGCACTAACCACAGACGCTTCGGACCTAGCTATAGGGGCAGTTGTAGAACAACATGTCAGCGGGATCTGGCAACCTTTAGCATTCTTCAGCAAATCGCTAAACCAAACTGAGCGTAAGTACAGCACTTTTGACAGGGAGCTGCTAGCGCTTCATTTATCCATCCGTCACTTCCAGTTCTGGTTAGAAGGGCGGAGTTTCACGGCTTTTGTAGACCACAAACCACTCACCTTTGCTATGGCTAAAATTTCAGAACCATGGTCAGGCAGGCAACAAAGACAGCTGGCTGCGATTTCAGAGTTCACCACAGACATTCGACATGTGGCAGGCAAACTTAACGTGGTAGCAGACTGCCTCTCTCGCGCTGTGACATCACCAGAGCGCGAGGAGACAGATTATACTGCCTCAGCCGCAGAACTTTTCACTAACGCGGACACATACGCAGCACCTATCCATGCAGGGATAGATTATGCAGCCATGGCAGAGGAACAAAACAGTGACACGGACGTGCGCGCACTCCTGTCTGGACCAACAGGGTTAAGGCTGGAGGAAAGGGGTTTACGCGACGGCGTGCCCCCCCCTAATATGCGATATTTCAACCGGCCGACCTCGCCCGTTAGTCCCAGCCACATGGCGCTGCCGTATTTTCGACTCAATTCACTCCCTCGCGCACCCAGGTGTGCGCGCCTCGGTTAAAATGGTCGCCGAAAAGTTTGTGTGGCCGGGCCTGCGCAAAAACGTAAAAGAATGGGCAAAAACTTGCATTTCTTGTCAGCGCGCCAAAATACACAAACACACAAAAGCCCCTCTGGAGCCTTTTCCAATCCCTGCTAGAAGGTTCGACCACGTTCATGTCGACCTCGTGGGGCCACTACCTTCCTCCCAAGGTTTCACACACCTGTTAACAATGATAGACCGCACCACGCGCTGGCCAGAGGCAGTCCCTCTACCGTCAACTACAGCGGAGGAAGTCGCTCGCGTTTTTTTGACAAATTGGGTGGCACGTTTCGGCGTCCCATCGGACATCACGTCCGATAGAGGACCTCAATTTGTCTCGGAGCTTTGGTCAGCCATGTCCAGCAGCTTAGGGACAACAATTCATCGCACCACCGCTTATCACCCTCAGGCTAATGGGTTATGCGAGCGTTTTCACAGGTCTTTAAAAGCCGCCCTCAGAGCCTCACTAACGGATACAAATTGGGTAAATAAACTTCCCTGGGTTTTATTGGGGTTGCGTGCTGCGCCTAAAGAGGATCTAGACGCCTCTCCAGCAGAATTAGTTTTTGCACAACCTCTCAGGCTCCCAGGTGAATTTTTACCAGAGAACCCAGAACCAGGGCATCTTCCAGTCCCGAGGTTTTTAGGCAGCAACGGACCAAACTCTCTCCCCGGTCCAGCTCATCACTCCTTTCCACGGGTTTTTGTCCCACAAGCTTTAAAGAACGCTGAATTCGTTTTTGTTAGACATGAAGCTTTAAAACCAACTTTCCGCCCACCATACGATGGGCCATTCAAAGTGCTGGAACCTGGTGATAAACACTTTGTGCTTGATTTTGGGGATAGAAAAGAAACAGTCAGCATTGACAGACTTAAACCTGCCTTCTTGTTGAAAGACGAGCCTGCACTGTTGGCGAGAGCACCTCGGCGGGGTAGACCCCCCAAGAGAAAAGACTCAGCCCCCCTGCAGGGAACAATTAATCACTCTCCTTCCCACGCTGCAGATTCTTTACAAGAAGGTCCCAGCAGGACAACTAAACGAACCCACAGCAGTTTTGGGAGAAGATTAAAACCCAGACAGCACAGGGACTGATGCAAACTACTCCACAGTTGTTCACTAATTGTGCTGTAACAGTTGAGGACTGACTTATGATTTTACTATGCTGTTATGATTACCACTGAACTCTCTTAGGAGCATGGCTGCTGGAAAGTTTCTTCTGTGGCAAGAGGTGTAACAGTTAGTATGTCATAGTAATTATCTTAAACTGTGAATTTTTCTATTGTCCTTTCTTAGTCGTTTGGGGGGGGGGGCTGTGGGCTATATTAATCATATATTCCATAACCTACATATGTTGAAGCATGTGAGAATGTTTGGTGATTACATATGTAAAGCGACTTCACACCTCAGAAAGGACAGAGACTCTCAACCGCCAGTGAAGAACAAAGACGTTCCCAGACACTGCGGTGGAGACCGGAGGAGCTACCCTCACCCCCCCAGGGCGAAAAGAGGAAGTACCAAGACAATGGGGGGATTAAGATAATGAGGGATGTCAGCCTTTGATATGCATGTCTTTTGTTATGTGCAAGTATAAAGTCAGAGAGCCGGAGGTATTTGGTCTCTTTTTCCTTCTGCTGCTTCTGCACTTAGATGAGACTTGTTAGAAGAGCTGATAATAAACTTTGGTTTATATATCATACCGCCTCGTTCTTCCAAGCTCTTCTACACCACACACCTATTCTGTGGATTTTCCATAAAAGGTGCTGGAACAGTATTGTGCTGTTCCACCATAAATCCCTGGATTGATAATGTACTTGTACATGTACAGAGTGGATCCTGCGGTGCTTGTCAGGGAAACAAAGCATTTTTGTCACATCCCACCACTGACTTTCACAAGTGTATTTCCCTAACACAGGTACATCTCCAAAAATTAGAATATCATGAAAATATTCAATATTTTTTGACACTCATTTCAGAAAGAGAAATCCATATATTATATTGATTCATTACACAGACAGTGATATATTTCAAGCGTTTATTTATTTTAATTTTGATGATTATGGCTTACAGCCCCTGAAAACCCCAAATTCAATTTGGCAAAAAATTAGAATATTACATAAATTAACTAAAATATAGTTTTTAAATATAAATGTTGGCCGCTGAGGTGTTGGTTAATATGGGCTGTAGCCATAATCATCAATATTAAAGTAGAACTGAACTCATCTTTTTGCTAAAAAAGTAGAATAGCAGATTAATTCCTTATTACCTATTGTATTTTTCAACACATAAAAGAAATTTTTAGGCCGTGCGATGGCCAAGCTATAAGCCGATAAACTTTTGCCTCTGGCTGGCAGTGCCAAACAAACCGGAAGTAGTGCAGACGACGCTGCGTGACGTCATGAGTGTGACCCTTATTAAAACAACAATGGCAGATGATAGCAGTTCCAGCAGTCAAGAACACCAGAGTTTTCAGAGTGAAGAGGCATTCAGGATCGGTGACAAGACAGAGGAGGATGCAGGAGTGTCAAGTGAACAGGAAGAGAGCAAGGGAGGCATCGAACCGTACAGATTAGAGCCAGAATTTTGGGGGGATTCCGGCACCAACTCAGACCGCAGCAGTGATGGGGAGGAGAGTCGCTTATTGAATACAGAATGGTAAGTCTTTACTTTGGCATGTTTGGGGTGTCAGGATAAGGAAAATTAACAATAAAAAAGAAAGGGAAAAAAACCCATCAGCATTTTTCCAACTTATTACAGTGATCCCACACTTATCGCGTTTAATGGGGACCAGAACCGACCGTGAAAAGTGAAAAACCGCGAAGTAGCGTCACACCCGCCCCCCAAGGGCGTCACAAGCACTATTTTGCACAAAAAGGCACAAGAGAACAGCGAAAAGTGCCACTAAGCAACACGAGCGATAAAGAACAATGAATGCGGTCTTCCTTCGCTGGGTATAGGCGCTCGGCAGGGAGCGAAGCTGGGTAAAACGTCTCGGCCAATCAGCTTGCGAGGTAAAACGTCTCGGCCAATCAGCTTGCGAGATAAAACGTCTCGGCCAATCAGCTTGCGAGATTCCCGAGCGGGCTGGGGAGCCGGGGAGAGCGGGCTCTCCGTGTTGATACCTGATGTTCTAATGTAGTCTCCCTGCCTTCTCATTAGAACATCAGGTATCAACATGGAGAGCCCGCACAACTCAAAATCTACCTCTCTGACCACCGCTCCACTCCTCTCCGCCTACCTCTTCACCGCTCGGGAATCTCGCAAGCTGATTGGCCGAGACGGTTTACCTCGCAAGCTGACTGGCCGAGACGTTTTACCCAGCGAAGGAAGACCGCATTCATTGTTCTTTATCGCTCGTGTTGCTTAGTGGCACTTTTCGCTGTTCTCTTGTGCCTTTTTGTGCAAAATAGTGCTTGTGACGCCCTTGGGGGGGGGGGGTGATGCTACTTCGTGGTTTTTCACTTTTCGCGGTCGGTTCTGGTCCCCATTAAACACGATAAGTGAGGGATCACTGTATATCTAGAAACGCATCGCTTCCCGGTCGCTTTTCCTCCCCCTTTCTTTTCTTTCGTCGCCATGACAGCTTTCCTTGGCCACTGAACAGATCTTCCCAGGTGTTGGAAGTGTTTTGTAGTCGACTATCACGTCAAAATGCACCAAAAACAACCAGTGTCGACGTGCTTGCAATGGTAAACATGAGGACTGGGTCACACTCGTGACGTCACGCGGAACTCCGGCTGCACTTTGGCGGATTTGTCTGATTTTTCAGGGCGGGAAATTCAAAATCGCGATTTTCTCCAAGATTCCGGGATTTGTGGAGGGGGTGCCAATGATAAATTATCTTTATAATTCTATGTACTATCACCCAGTGCCATTCAATGCCGTTCAGTTCAGTTCTACTTTAAAATAAACACTTGCAAAATATCACTGTCCCTGTAATGAATCTGTATATGGGTTTCACTTTATGAAATGAGTGACAAAAATATTGAACTTTTTCATGATATTCTAATTTTTGAGATGTGCCTGTATAAGTGTTGAACTTGCTTGAACCTAACCACCATCCATTTCTGTCGTTCGTCTAGGCAAGAGGAAAGCAGCCGCCCCACAACGGACCTCGCCACTGTGGAAAGTACTGAAATCCTTTGCTTTTTTAGGTAAAGTGTCAAAACCAAAGTAGCACAATTTCCACTTAATATAAAAGGGACTGAACTGAGATTTATTTGATTGTGTGAGTATTAATTACAGAATAATTGAAAAAGAATGGCGCATCAACTGTAAAATAAACCGCTTGTTAATGTATTTATTTTTTTGTCAGATCACTTTGTGATCCTTTGTGAGTTATGTTCACAACTGTATCTTTTGGGGAATGGCAGTTGTTCAGTCATCAATATAGTTTAGTTTATATGTGTAGTTTATAGTCTATCATCAATAAACTCATGCAGTAACAGGACACATTACAAATATTTGAGACCCATTGTTGTGCATCCTTTTATATTTTAGCAATAAAAGTACAAAACACCGCCCACACTTGAAGCCAGGGCAAAAAGAGACACTTTTTCATTCAAGACAAACTTTTATTGATAAAAACTCCATATTTTGACTGAGCGACTCCATACTCGGTGATGCACACCCTCAGTTAAAGTACTAGATTCCATTCAAGTGAATGTATTAATTCATTCTGATTGCTGAGGCCACAGTAAAAACAGATGATTTTAAATGTAACCCAGCCCTTGTAAAATCGTCTTTACATCAGTGCAGGTACATGAAAATTGTGGTTAAATACAACAACGAAGTACTTTATTGTCACATTGGAATTGGAATCGCTCCTGTTTTGTTTTTCTTTTGAATTCTTGGATGGAATATGGGTGGGCAATATAAGCTGCAGCTTCAGCCATCACCCATTTCAGATAACCTATGTTGAACTGTATAATCAGAGGACTTATTGTTTAATTCAACCTTGTTAGATTTTTTTTCCCCTTTGTTATATTATTCTATTTTCTTTTAATCTATCCGAAATAAAGATTCATTCAATCATTCACATTCCACCACTGGCTTTTAGCAATAAGTGTATTTCCTAAATATGTTTTAAACTTCCTTTAATAAAACCACCACCCATTTCTGTCTTTTGTCTAGGCAAGAGGTAAACAATCCACCCCAAACTGGACCTTGCGTCACTATTTACAGAGATGCAGGCCTAAGATCTGCTGATCTGGGGCCAGTGTGAGCTGCACATCCCAGCTGCTGAGTGACCCAGTCTTACAGTTTGAATTTTGCACATTCTGAATAATCTGGAATTTGCTGCTGATTGTAATAAACAATTTAGTGACTTATGTGTTTGCATCATGATTTCTATTTTTGTCTGTTAATACATTGGTGGGAAAAGAGTCAATATTACAAACCATTAATGGGTGACCTTGAAAATAATGGCTAATTTTTAAGAAAAGTAACCAAAACAATTATTTTATTAACTGAAGACTGTATTGTTGGATGTGCCACCGCAGAAGACCCTGCATACTTTAGTGATAGTACCAGTATATGGAGGAATTCTGGGTCATATTAGCATCTACTCTTCATCATAATGGGTTTGGGCAGGGGTGTCCAATCATGTGCCATGGAGGGCCAAGACCCTGCAGGCTTTACCTCCAGCCAGTGTCTTCAACAGCAGATTCCACTGAACTTCTTCCACTGACTGCAGATCAGTGAAAACACCTGCTGAAGAGACTGGGTAGAAGAGAGAACCTGCAGGGTCTTGGCCCTCCATGACACATGATTGGACACCTGTGGGTTAGAGTTTAATGGGATTTAACATTTTAACACAAACTGCTTTGTGGTTCATAATCCTGTTGACAGACTTACACCAAACCAAAAGTGATTTCTCAAACTGCTGGATTGTTCTTAGACAGCTTTTCCAATCTGTCAGTATTAAATTTATGTCACATGGTGGTAACCTTCACATATAAAAAAAGAGACATCTGCAAAAACTTCAGAGGTTTATTGTCAGTGCAATTCCCAGTGCAATACTACATGAATGCATGTATAGTACATTGTTGATGCAGAGAACATATATTTCTACAGTACATGTATCTAGTAAATCAATCATTTTCCATGTAACCTTGTGACTGCATTATTTTAATTGCTTTTAATCCTAGATCAAGTTTGTTTTAGCCTAAAATGCATCATAACTTTCAAATATATCTTATTATACCTAACTCAGTACTGTTTACTTTTTGAATATATATTTTGTGGCTAATATAGTTATTAACATGGCGATCAAGTTGTGTCAGCTGATCATTTTTTGCTATGACACCACCTCAGACTCAGTGCAGCTGGAGCAGGTACATCCCATGATGTCTCAACAGTCTCTCCATGATTTTCACGCAGATCAGAGCAATTTGTTGCACAGGAAATAAACGTTTCTACAGACATTCTTAAGCTCTACAACCACTGATCGTTTGTGAAGCTGTGTTGACATCAGTGACAGGCTGTGCTGAACGCCAGACCGACCGTTTGAAGCGGTAATTTTCCCGCAACAGAGCCATCTGAAACACACACAACATACATATTTTAGTACCTAACAGCGATAACTTGCAGAGATTATAGTGTAGTATGACGTACTTATAGCAAACTAGCATTAGCAACATTAGCTTACCGTCATATATGACCTAGTTTGTATGCTCACGTCTTTGGCTCTCCCAGAAGCTGCAGAATTATTCCAGAGTGTTTCGTCTCACTGCCTGTACCCTTGTCTGGCGGTCCTTTTTGGCATTTACGGTGAAAAAAGCCACAGACCGAGGAGTCGCCTTGTACAGCCACCATGTTATGTTTGGCTTGGGTCGCATGTTTTACGTCACAGGAGCGTGGCACCG
This sequence comes from Pholidichthys leucotaenia, assembly GCA_020510985.1. Taxonomy (NCBI): domain Eukaryota; kingdom Metazoa; phylum Chordata; class Actinopteri; order Cichliformes; family Pholidichthyidae; genus Pholidichthys; species Pholidichthys leucotaenia. Next base: position 354,846,266 of record CM035844.1, on the reverse strand, counting down.
CCTTGCTGTAAAAAAAATCCCGCCCACCACAGCTTAACCCCGCTTTACCCGGCTGCTATGGAGACACAACCGCGGCCGAACTGAGTAGTAGCGAAACGAAACAAGGCGAGGCGAGCTGGGCTAGTGGAAAAGCGGCTTTAGTTCCTCCTTAGGGCTGTCATTTAAAAGAAAATGGCCAACACACGCCAATTTATCACATCCTTTTTCATGTAAATTAGAAACATTCTTTTGTAAATGTGAGGATTTTTCTCATAAATTTGCAGGATTTTCCTGCAGAGTTACAGCCATTTTACACAGAAATGTGCAGCTTCTTACTTGAAAATTTGCAGCTTTTTATTATTCATAATTTTGCAGTTTTTTTCCTCATGAATTTAGAACTTTTCTTACCCTTGAATTTGCAGTTTAAAAAAAAAAGCTTAAATTTGCATCATTTTACTCAAATCTTATATTTGCAGCGTTTTAGGTTGTAAACAGTTGGAAATTTACACCTTTTTTTGTCTTTTTGCTAAAGTTGCAGCTTCTTACCCATAAAATTCCACTTTTTTTTTTTTTGGTCAGAAATTGGCAGCTTTTAACTGAGACTTAGATCCCCCCCCCCTTTTTTTTTTTTTGGTCAGGTCAGGCATTGGCTTGCTTGCTACCGGATAACCATGAAAACCGGTACTACTTGTGTCATGGGTTGGGCCTTCGGCGACTCAACCGGCATCCCCGCCCTTCCGAGGGCATGGAGGGTGAAACAGGGCATCCTGGCAGAACTAAAAACAATATCTGCCACAGGTCTGTGGTGGACCACTTCCAGTTACACAGGGTGAGACTGGACATCCTGGCAGATAAACACATCTGTCGCAAAGTCTGTGGTGGACTGTGCCAGTCGGTGCATTGTGACATGCACTACACAGAGAGCAGAGCTAAACAAACCTATCATCTGGTAAGTCACTGCAACAGATACTGGAGTCAGTTTGTCTTGGCTTGTCCTTGCCACTGATAATACCTCTATCTGCCAAGAATGTGCTGCTAGTCAAGCAAAAGCTAGCGTCACTCAAATACTTTGCAAGCAGTTTCATGAAATGGTCAATGAGAAAGAACTCATACCGGCTCGGATGTCGCCTGGGCTTACAAGGTCCGCGCTGATCTGTTCACACTCCGACAGGCAGCGAAAAGTAAGCTAGGAGCAGGAAGACAAAAGAAGAGGAAAACAGCAGCCTTGTGTATAGCAGAATGGAATGTATGCACTCTGTTGGACAGAACAACATCACAGCGCCCAGAAAGACAGACTGCGCTTGTGGCCCTGGAAATGAACAAGTACAATGTAGACATAGCTGCACTTAGTGAAACAAGATTGCCTGGATATGGCAGCTTGGAAGACCATGAGTACATCTTCTTTTGGAGTGGGAGATCATCTCAAGAAAGGAGAGAAGCAGGAGTGGGCTTTGCAGTTAGAAAGGAGATAGCGGCAATGCTTGATGAGGAACCGGTGCCAATCAACAACAGGGTAATGACTATGAGACTCCTACTACAGTGGAAGATGTATGCCACACTCATCAGTGTATATGCCCCAACAATGACCAACACAGAGGAGGTGAAGGAAGAGTTCTACAGTGATTTACGTGAGACTATCAGGCGTGTACCGACTGATGACAGGCTGATATTCGTTGGAGATTTTAATGCCAGAGTTGGTTCGGACACCGAGAAATGGAAAGGAGTGCTAGGCAGTCATGGAGTAGGCAAGTGCAATGCTAATGGAGAACTTCTACTTGCACTATGTTCAGAGCACAACCTTGTGATAACCAACACTCTATTTAAGCACAAGGACACACACAAGAAGACATGGATGCACCCAAGATCCAAGCACTGGCACTTGTTAGACTACATCATAGTCAGGCAGAGAGACATAAGGGATGTATTGGACACCAGAGCAATGAGAGGCGCGGACTGTGGTACTGATCATGTTAAGCTGAGATCTAGATTAAGGATTTGGAGACGGAAACAGCACTGCAGGACGGGTGCAAAGCCACCACGGAAGCTAAACACTAGTGCACTGAAAGGCCAAAAGAAGCAGGAAGAACTTACACAGGAAATGGATGAAAACTTGAAAGACTGGGACAGCAACAACTCAGAGAATGACATAGAAGAGAAATGGGCAACACTGAAGGATATGGTGTATCAGACTGCGAGTGATGTATTAGGCCACCCTGAGTGGAAACATCAAGATTGGTTTGATGAGCATGATGATCACCTGAAGAAACTACTAGAAGCGAGGAATACAGGTAGGCAGGAAAACCTACAGTGTAACACAAGGTCGAAGAAGAAGAAATACTCAAAGGCTCAGAGTGAGCTACAGAAGTACACCAGAGAGATGAAGTCCAGCTGGTGGGATGAAAAAGTGGAGGAACTTCAAACTGCAGCAGACAGGAAGGACATGAAAACATTCTTCACAGGTCTGAGAGAAATCTACGGCCCTAAACCAAGAGGATTGATCCAACTAAAGGCTATGGATGGTGAAACAATTTTGCAGGAGAAAGACAAGATCCTGGACAGATTTGCAGACCACTTTGACTAACTACTAAACAACCCTGGAGATCTCACTGACGAGGCTAAAGAAGCTCTAGTGCAGCGACCAGCTGTATCAAGTCTGGATGAACCACCAAATTTTGATGAACTAATGGCAGCTATCAGGACAACACAGGATGGTAAAGCTCCAGGAAGGGATGGAATTCCAGCAGAAGTGTGGAAATTTGGTGGTGTTCAGCTGACCAACTGCCTGCACAAGCTCATCCAAGAGATATGGGATGCCCAGAAAGTACCTCAAGACTGGAAGGATGCAAATATTGTGCCTTTGTTCAAGAAAAGTGACGGGAAAGATTGTGGAAATTACTGAGGTATATCACTGCTAGCCACTGTTGGTAAGATTCTCTCACGTGTACTACTGAACAGACTCAAGGAACACATTTCGCAGAATGCACTACCGGAAACCCAGTGCGGCTTTAGAAATGGGAGAAGCACAATGGACTTGATTTTCTGCTTGAAACAGGTTCAAGAAAAGTGTATCAAACAGAACATGCCGCTTTATGTAGTCTTCATAGACTTCAGTAAAGCCTTCGATACTGTTTCGCGACAAGGACTTTGGCAGGCACTCAAGAAATATGGCTGTACAGAGAAGTTTGTCAGCCTGATCGAAGCACTCCATACAGATATGCAAGCAAACGTGGCAATGAGTGGTTCAGTATCTAAAGACTTTTCAGTAAGCAATGGGGTGAAACAAGGGTGTGTGCTGGAGCCTACACTCTTCTCGCTATATCTGGCAGCCATGCTTGAGGTGGCCTTCAAAGACACTTCAGAAGGAGTATACATTCAAACAAGAAAAGAAGCAGACTTGTTCAGTGTGGCACAGTTTAAAGCCAAGAGTAAGACATCGATAAAGGTAGTAAGAGAAATGCTCTTTGCCGACAACAGTGCTCTAGTTCAGGGGTGTCCAACCATGTGCCATGGAGAGCCAAGACCCTGCAGGTTTTCTCTTCTACCCAGTCTCTTCAGCAGGTGTTTTCACTTATCAGCAATCAGTGGGAAGAAGTTCACAGAAATCTGCTGTTGAAGACACTGGTTGGAGGTAAAACCTGCAGGGTCTTGGCTCTCCATGGCACATGGTTGGACACCCCTGCTCTAGTTGCACACAGTGTGGAAGATATGCAATCTTTAGTGGAGAAATTTGCAAGAGCAGCTACCCAGTTCAGCCTCAAAATCAACATCAAGAAGACAGAGTGCCTTTATCAACCACCAAAGTTCCAATTATCAGCATCACTACCAGAAGAGATCGGCATTGGTACAGAGCCACAAGTCAAGTGCAAGACTTTCAAGTATTTAGGGAGTATTGTTTCAGAGAATGCTAGGCTGGAGGATGAACTGTCTCAGAATGGGAAGAGCGAGCGCTGTGTTTGGAAACTTGAGGGAGAGACTGTGGAACAATCGACATGTCTATCCGTGTGAAATGCAGTGTACAGAGTGACAGTACTGGCTACTCTATTGTACGATGCTGAAACTTGGACTGTCTACAGAGTGCAGGTAAAGAAACTCCACGCGTACATGATGAGACACCTTCGAGCCATAATGAACATCTCATGGAAAGACAAGATAACCAACATAGAAGTGTTGAAACGAACTGGTCTACCATCAATGGAGGGCATGCTAATACAGACGAACCTGAGATGGCTCGGACATGTTGAGAGGATGGACCACCAGCGTCTCCCTCGGCAGCTACTCTACTCACAGTTATGCAAGGGGAAATGCAATCAGGGTAGACCAAGGCTCAGATTTAAAGACACTGTAAAAAGAAACTTGAAGAAGTTGGATATAGACAGGAGTTCCTGGCAGTGGAAGGCTAAGGACAGCTGTGTGGAGGAATCTGATCAGACCTAAATGAAACAGTCATTGTCGCCCACGACAGACTGCTATGATGATGATGATGATATATATATATATATATATATATATATATATATACAGTATATATATACAAAATCTCCCAAATGTGACACCCCAAAAGAAAAAAAAAAATCTCCTCATTGAGAAATTTACTGTTCTTAATTTTCTGCTCCGTGTGTAATCATTCTCCAGGATTATTGGTTTACTTCCAATGTGGGAATCAAACAGCGCTGATGTGGTGTCAAAAGTAAATGACATTTAACAGGATTTTATGCTATTTTAATGGAGAGAGTTGTAACAGTCAAAATATAATCACCCATCATTTTATTTATATGATGATTCATTATTTTTTTTATTCCATCCACATTCACATTTTAATTGCGGACTTAGTGTTGGAGTCCATAGCATTATTTTATTATTTTTTTAGATGAATGAATGAATGAACAGGGGAAAGGGGTATGCAGAAGTAATTACATAGGAATATAAAATGAAAATAAATACTCAAACTTATGACCAAGGGAGATGTGTTCACTCCAGAAGCAGGTCCAGAACAGCAGGAAGCCTCCACAATCTCTGATCTTTACATGGGCGTCACCTGACGCTGATGTCAGCTGAACTGTGCTGAATATCCATCCATCTATCTTCTACCGCTTTTCCGGAGGTCCGGGTCGCGGAGGCAGCAGTTCAAGCAGAGAAGCCCAGACTTCCCTCTCCCCAGCCACCTGCTCCAGCTCTTCAGAGAGGATACCAAGGCGTTCCCAGACCAGCTGGGAGACATAGTCTCTCCACCGAGTCCTGGGTCTGCCCCATTGTCGCCCACGACAGACTGCTATGATGATGATGATGATATGACCAGAATTCAACATTAGAGTGAGTTGCAGTTACAGTGTAATGGCAAGTGGCAGGAAAGATTTCCTATACCTGACCGTTCGGCAGTGAAGCTGTAGCAGTCTGCTGAAGAAAGCGCTCTGCTGTCTGTCCAGTGTGTGGTGGTGGAGGGGGTGATCAGGATTGTCCATGATGTCTAACAGTTTGTTCAGTGTCCTCCTCTCTACCACATTCTCAAAAGTCTCCAGCCTGAGACCAATTACAGAGCCAGCCTTCTTGATAATCTTTTCAAGTCTGTTGGTGTTGCTCACTCTGATACTACTACCCCAACAAACAACAGCAAAGAAGATGGTGCTGGCAACAACGGCCTGGTAGAAAAGCACCAGCATTTTGTTGCACACGTTGAAGGATCTCAGCTTCCTCAGAAAGTAGAGAAATTTTAGCCCATTGTTCCACACAAACTGTCTTCAAATCTTGAAGGATCCATGGATGTCTTCTGTGAACACTGATTTCCAGTTTGTTCCATAGATTTTCAATTGGATTCGGGTTAGGTGACTGACTGGGCCATTCTAACAGCTTTATCTTCCTTCTCTGGAGCCAGTTGAGAGTTTCCTTGGCTGTACGTTTGGGATCATTGTCTTGCTGAAATGTCCACCCTTGTTTTATCTTCAGCATCTTGGCAGAAGGCAACAGCTTCTTATCAAGGATGTCTCTGGACATTTGTCAATTTGCCTTTCCTTCAGTTATATGAAGTCTGCCTGTACCATCTGCTGAAAAACACCCCCACACCATGATGCGCCCACCTCCAAACTTCACTGTTGGAATGGTGTTTTTGGGCTGATGTGTCGTGCCATTTCTCTACCAAACATGCTGTATGTTGTGACATCCAAAAAGTTAAATTTTGGTTTCATCTGATCAGACTATATTCTCCCAGTATTTTACTGGTTTACCCAAATGTTGTGCAGCAAACTTGACATGAGCTTCAACATGCTTTTTCTTCAGCAATGGAGTCTTGCGAGGTGAGCGGGTATAGCCCATGTCGGTTGAGTGCATTACTTATTGTCTTCTTTTAAATAGCAGTATCTGCTAACTCCAGGTCTTTCTGGAGCTCTCCACAAGTGGTCTTTGGCTCTTGGATAACTCTTCTGATAATTCTTTTGACTCCTTCATCAGAAATCTTGTGAGGAGCTCCTGGTCATAGCTGGTTTATGGTAAAATTATGTTTTTTCCATTTCTGAATGATGGCTCCAACAGTGCTCACTGGAACATTCAGCAGTCTAGAAATGTGCCTTTCACCAATGCCATCCTTATGTTTTGCAATAATAAGGTTGCAAAGGTCTAGAGAGAACTCTTTGCTTCTACCCATCATGAGTTCTTTGTGGTGTGACAATCTGATATTCACAGACCTTTTTAAAGGTTATCAGCCAGGACTTAACCAGCTGAAATTAAGTTGCACTGATGGGGAGTGGGATAGGTTCCTAAATTCTGATGGAATTCAGCTGGTTTCTTGGCTTTCTATGCCTTTTTGCACCTCTTTTTCTTCATGTGTTCAATACTTATTTCCTGTGTCATTTCACTTTATTTAATATAACTTGTTTTGTGAACACAGTTGCCTTGATTTCTTTTTATGTATGGATTACTTGGGTTGTTACTGATGTCTGGTGAAAATGTCAGGTCAATGGCTCCATCAGAAGTATGTTTAATGAGAAAAATGTTGTGTTCAATACTTATTTTCTCCGCTGTACATTATGCAATTAATAGGGAAATTTTACCTGACTTATTGATTAAACTGTGAAAAAAATCACAATATTCTAATATTTTTAGCTGCACCTATACATCCATGTGTATATAAATGGATTCACCCAAATTAGAACTGTTGCATACTTTGATGAAGGGAAAATGCACAAGAGAGGTGAAGAAGAGAGTGCAAGCAGGGTGGAGTTGTCATATTTGCCCCTTCAGGGCGAAGAAGAGGACCCAATCGTGTGGTAAAGTTCTAACATAATTTATTGCAAAAAATAACAAAATGCAGCACGAGGCTGGAAAAAAAAATAACACAAAGCTGCAGCAGGATAAATGACAAAGAACCTAAACCGTGATGAGCTTGGATAAGAAACAGTACACTGTGCATGTGAGCATAGTGATAATAGCAGTAGATCGCCGCACTGAGAATGAGGCAAGAGCTGAATATATGGAGCAGCCAGTAATTAACACAATCAGATACAGCTATGAATAATTAACAACACAAAAGGGCCAATAATGAGGAGCAGAAGTAATTGACAGCACTGTCACCACAAGTAAACATAAAATGATGAATGAGGCAGGAACAAAGACAATAATAACGACAATAATAATAATAATGAGTCCGAAAAGGAACACAGAGCATGGACAGGGGCTAAAACCCTGTCCAGATCACTACAGTACCTTCCGTTTAAGGGGCACAGCCCAGACAACCCTGGGTAATGCCAATAAGAGGGAAAAAAGAAAAACCAATAACTCTCACAGGGTGGGTGGTGGGGGGAAAAGGCCAGGCAGGCCGAACAAACTCTCTCCCCAAGCAAAGTCCAACACAAGAGATTCAAGATTCAAAGATTTTATTTGTCAGTACTACTACATGTACAGGACATACAGGGCAATTGATATGGCGTTTCTCTCGCTCTCTTCAGTGGTGTGCACAATATAGAAAAGAAAAAGGAATAAGGCTGGAAAAAAGAAAACAACAGCAGTCTATGTACTGTAATACAACCTGTAGGGCAAATGGCGACAAGATAGACCCAGACCTCCCATAGTGCAAATAGAGATAAACAATTAACGATGATAAAACCCAGCAATCCTGTATACAGAAAACTAGAGATGTAATACCCATAGTTGCAGTTCAATGCGGTAGTGTAGGTGCAGATAGTAACACATGGGACTGTACACAATCAGTATAGCAATGACAGACAGACAGTAACAGATATGGCATTTGTCCAAATGGTTGCAGTTAAAGTGCAGAGACATACAGCAGTAAATGTATTACTGTTTGTTTGCCAGTCTTTCTGTGCCAACAACTGAGGTAGTTATTGTGCGGGTGATTGTGTTACTGTCCAGGGGTGCGGGGGTGGGGAGTGGACAGAGTTCAGGGTCCTGATGGCCTGATGAACGAAGCTATTTAGCAGTCTTATGGAGCGGGCCCGGAGGCTCCGGTACCTTTTCCCCGAGGGCAGGGGGCTGAAAAGGGAGAGTGAGGGGTCGCCTGTGATAAGATAAGATAAGATAAGCCTTTATTAGTCCCACAATGGGGAAATTCCAGGATTGCAACAGCACAGGGATAGCAACACTCAGAGCAACAATCAGAAGGCAAGAAAAAACAAGAGCAGCTAGTATACATATGTAAATATTAATATAAATATATATATATATATATATATATATATATATATATATATATAGACACACAGTGCGGAGCATTGTGGTTGGTGGATGTGCAGCAGAAAGTCTAAGTCTAAGTCTCTCTCCGCGGATGCGGCGGGCCAGCTCGATGTCTTTGGGAATGATGGTGACCCTCTTGGCGTGGATGGCGCACAGGTTGGTGTCCTCGAAGAGACCCACCAGGTAGGCCTCGCTGGCCTCCTGCAGAGCCATGATGGCGGAGCTCTGGAAGCGCAGGTCGGTCTTGAAGTCCTGAGCGATCTCCCTCACCAGGCGCTGGAAGGGCAGCTTACGGATGAGCAGCTCCGTGGATTTCTGGTAGCGACGGATCTCTCTCAGAGCCACGGTACCGGGCCTGTAACGGTGAGGCTTCTTCACTCCGCCGGTGGCCGGAGCGCTTTTCTGAGCAGCCTTGGTGGCCAGCTGCTTCCTGGGGGCTTTTCCTCCAGTAGATTTACGGGCGGTCTGCTTGGTTCTTGCCATCACTCTTTATTATTCTGTCTTATATTTCTTGCACGCCGCCTAAACTCCAGTCCGGCACCTGCGTCGTTTTCGCTTCAGTTCTCCCGGTATGTTGAGTTTCTCCATTAGCACCGGGTGGCGGTTGAGTGCTAGCTAGCTCTTCCCTGCTGTATCGTCTCCTGCTGTAAACAGAGGCTCCGTCTGCCGACTCGGGAGACCTTTGGGGCGATCTGTGTGTCCGTGATATATATAGAGTGAAAGTTGTGCCGGATCAGAAAGTTATCACCGGATCAGAAAGAAGAAGGAAGAGAAAAAGACTCAGAATTGAGCTGCTGTTGCAAAAGGCAGCCAACTCGTGTGGCACCGGAACCGGATGTTGATGGCTTTGCGGGTGAGGTAGATGTCGGGAGGGAGCAGAGGGGCACCGATGATCTTGCTTGCTGCTTTCACTGTGCATTGTAGTGTCTTCTGGCAGAAGGCGGTGCAACTTCCATACCACACCGTGACGCAGCTGGTGAGGATGCTCTCAATGGTGCCCCAGTAGAAAGAACGCATGATGGGGGGTGGGACTCGTGCTCTCCTCAGTTTGCGGAGGAAATGGAGGCGAGTTTGAGCCTTCTTGGCCAATGATGTGGTGTTGTTGGACCAGGAGAGGTCCTCAGAGATGTGCACCCCCAGGAACTTGGTGCTGCTCACCCTCTCCACAGCTGCACCATCGATGAAAAGAGTGGGGTGCTATGTGTGACCCCTCCTGAAGTCGACCACAATCTCCTTGGTTTTTCCCACGTTCAGGAAGAGGTTATTGTCTTTACACCACTGGACCAGTTGGCTCACCTCATTTCTGTAGTTGGCCTCCTCATTGTTGGTGATAAAGTCCACCACCGTCGTGTCATCCGCAAACTTGATGATGTGGTTGGTGTTGTAGGCTGGTATGCAGTCATGAATCAGTAGGGTGAAGAGCAGCGGGCTGAGCACGCACCCTTGTGGGGCCTCTGTGCTCAGTGTGATGGTCTGGGAGGTGTTGCTGTCGACCCGCACGTTCTGTGGCCTCCCTGTGAGAAAGTCCAGCACCATGTTACAGAGAGAAGTTTTGAGTCCCAAGTGCCTGAGTTTTTGTATCAGGTGCTGGGGGATGATTGTGTTGAATGCTGAACCGAAGTCCAAGAACACCATTCGCACATAGGAGTTCTTTGAGTCCAGGTGGGTGAAGGCTGGATGGAGAGCAGCAGCGATGGCATCTTGTGTGGAGCTGTTTGACCTGTATGTAAACTGAGATGGGTCGTGGGAGGGAGGCAGGATGGACTTGATGTTCTGCATGACTAGCTGCTCGAAGCACTTCATTATAATGGGGGTCAGTGCTACAGGCCGGTAATCATTGTAGCTGGATGGGACGGGCTACTTTGGGACTGGTATTATGGTGGCAGTTTTGAAACATGTGGGGACAACAGCTTGAGTCAGGGAGATGTTGAAAATGTTGTCCAGGACATTCTTGAGCTCCTCTGCACAGTCCTTCAGGACGTGATCCGGTATGCTGTCTGGACCAGCTGCCTTGCATGGGTTGATCCTGCAGAGGGTCCTCTTCACGCTAGCTGGATCCAGAATCATGGCCTGCTTGTCTGGAGGAGTGGTCTTCTGTGCTGATGTGCTGTTTTGAGCTTCAAAGCGGCCAAAGAATTTGTTTAGGTTGTTGAGCAGTGTGGTGCCACTCGCACAGGTCTGAGGTAGAGGTTTGTTGTTGGTGAGGGTCTGTATGCCACGCCAGAGGGAACGTGCATCTCTGGTGTTGATGAAGTGGCTGGATATTTTCTTGCTGTACTGTCATTTTGCCTCCTTGATGCCACGGGACAGGTTGGCCCTAGCTGTTGTTAGTCCTGCAGTGTCGCCGGCCCTGAAGGCTGCATCCCAAGCCCTCAGGAGCCTGCTGTCATCCATGGCTTCTGGTTAGCATGAACATTGATGGTTTTGCAGTGAGTGACATCATCAATGCATTTCACTAGATATGCTACAACAACCTCAGTGTACTCCTCTAGGTTTGTGTGTCCAAGGCTCCAAAACAAGGTGGGTTGGGTGGTCTCCCAAAGTCCCGGGACCACTGGACCAGAAAACAAGGCAGGTCAGGGGGCCTACCCAAGTCCATGGGACTCCAGACTGAGGACCACGGTGGATCCGGCGCCCTCCAGGAGTCCCTAGGCCACCAGACTAGAGAGCGGTACGGGTCTACAGATAACTGTAGGGGTGCTTTAAGTTCAGGTGAAAGTGACAAAAAAATCTTAAACTGAGGAGCTGATAACAAAGAACCCTTAAACACAGGAATTAACAGAGAAACCCTTAAACTCAGAAGATAATGACATAGAGGCTCCGAACCCAGGATACAACATGGGAGCCTTCAGCTTTGGGGATAGTAACATTAAGTCTTTTGCTCTAAAACTGAGGCACGTCGACCTCTGGATGAGATGGCTGAGGTGCGTCGACCTCTGGATGAGATGGCTGGGGAGCGCTGACCTCAGGATGAGATGGCTGGGGAGCACTGACCTCTGGATCAGATGGCTGGGGAGCGCTGACCTCTGGATCAGATGGCTTAAGTGCACCCACCTCATGTGCTGAGGGTTTGAGCCTGCTGATTCCCGAGTGAGATGGCTGGAGTGCGCTGACCTCAGGCTACTTGGGGTTACTAGGACCTAATAAGCATAATAACTAAACTTTGTCTTTGTACAGGAAGTAGTTTTTGTAAAAAGGATGTCCTTATATGGGGACAGTCATTTTATCCTTGTATATATACAGTATATATATATATATATATATATATATATATATATATATATATATATATATATTATACAGTATATTTATATTTTTTTTTTGCTATTTGGGGTCAGAAGGTTCCAATTACTCTAAAAACTAGATTTCAGCTTTTACAGTAAGCAGTTCTCTCAAAAATCAATGTCCACATATGAATACAATAGGTCTATCTTACTTTTATGACACAGAAAGACACTATTGGTTAAAAAAGTATAACCTGCTTTCGAGCCCAATTTCAAGCCAAAAACAAGGCTATACAAAAATAAAAGTGCAAAAAATGTAAACCTGCAGTATAACCACCTGTTTGCCCATGTAAAATGCTGCAAAACAGTTACAGATTCACTTATTAATTTCAACGCCTGAACACATCCATAAAGAAATAAATCAAAAAAGATACAAAGTAATGTCAGTTACTTTCCTTGAGCAGCTTTTTGTCTTTAGCCTCCTCTAACAAGCTCCTCTCCAGAACACAGTCTGTCTGCCTGTCTAGAACAGCCCTACTGGCTTTTGTGAAATGCTGCAAAGCAGTTGCATTCATTCTGCAAGCAGAGAAGCACATTGCATGTCATGCACTGCGCATGAGACTTCCCAGAGCAGCCTTGTCCTCTGCAACACATAGGGCTTTTCAAGACAGCCATCTCTGGGAGATGAGTAGCAGAACATGTGTGGACTGAGGCATGTGGGACTGGAATGACCAGAGATCTTTTGCCTGGTTGTGGAAGGTGTGCATTCTCTTCCCCTGCATCTGCGACATGAGCATCTTCACCAAGAACATCACAGTTTTGAGGAATACCTGAGCTACTACCATTTGAAATTCAAGAAACTTCATGATAGCCTTTTTTGGGGCACCATTTTCCTGATTATCTTGGCAATACAGCACCCAGCTATTGACTAGAGCAAGACCAATGAAGTGCATCAGCATGAAAAGGGTCCGCATTTTGGTTCGGACACTCATTCGGTAGTAGCTTATCATCCTGTCTGACAAGTCAATCCCACCCTTCTTGGTGTTGTACAACTTCCCAAGCACAATGCTTGGGCATGTGATGGTTACATATTTTTTGTCTTTCTTGGACCATTGCTGGCAGATGTCTTCATGCTGTTCAGCATGAACAACAGAAAGCATCACAACCACCTTGCTGTCATGCCACTTGACTATGCATAGTTTCCCATCTGCCCTGGTGACTGTGGCTGAGGTACCGCTTCCTTGCCGTTTCAGGGTTTGATCACTTGGAAGCTTTGCCATTGCTTTGGGGACCTGGTTCTTTATCATTGTACCAGTAAGGTACACCGGCTTTCTTCAGCATGTGGTCCACAGCTGGTATGGTTGTGAAGAACCAATCACAGTACACTTTGTACCAGCATGCTGAGTTTCACACAGATGTTTGATGACCAGTGCCCCTAAATCCAATCCTTCTGAGTCTGAACCAGCAAACTCCGTGTCTTTGCATCTTGATAGACTTCAAACTCCAGCACAATTCCATCTGCTGATGCCAACACAAAGTTCTTCATGCCCACTGGATTGGGCTTTAAGATAAGATAAGATAAGGCTTTATTAGTCCCACAATGGGGAAATTCCAGTTTAAAAATTTAGTGGCTCATACCGTCAGAATGGACAGACTGTGGGCACCCAGCACAATGCAGACTGATAATATCATGCTCAGCAGGGACTGCATATGAACAGAGAGCCCTAGGGGGACAACCAGAACAATGTCTATTGTTATACAGCCCCGGAGCAAAGAGAGTAATTCCGGCGCCAGTTAATCAAGCAATTGATATGTATTGACTGATATGTATATCAATATGTAAATGTGCCATGCATTCTCTCTTGTCTGTATAAATGTGCTGACTTTACATGCCTTACTTAGCGCACACAGAGCACACAGCGCTGCAGTGTGTCTCAATGATGATGGAGTAATAAAACCTCTTAAACCTTCAGCTCGCCGTGTCACGCCTGAACTTATTTTGTTCCTCCACACTGGTGACTCTTGACGAAGAGTGGAACACCAGGCGAACACTCCGGAGATCATCCATGAGCGGGAAAGCCTCAGAACGCATCATGGTGTGACCCTCGCCTAATCTTTTGCCTCCACGCTGGTGATCTGCCAAGGGAGAATGATCGTCTGCTCCCTCTCACCGCGCTGTGGATTCCAGAGACCGGGGATCGCCTACATCCTTCGCATCCACACGGGAGCACGCGTGCACCTTGTCTTCTCTCCACGATGGCGACCTCCAGGGCCGGACAGAGAGCGCAGTGCTTGGACCAGAACGCACCATGACCCAACACGAGCGAACGAAGGAAGCAGCCTGAATGGGGACAATCATCGATGCCGACTGCGCGGATTTCCACCGAGCTCCCCGACTCTGACTAAACTCTCGACAATGGACCTTCCGTGCACTGAAGCCATGCCGCAACTTTCAGCCATGTGGTCACTGTGCCAGGCACGCGCCACGCACCAGGGACAAACCGGCTCCACAGACTGATACAGCGTCCTCAGCCGCTGCACATGCCCGGGTAAAATGGCCGATCGCCACCCTCGGAACCTTCAGGGCTGCTGGCGCACCTGGAGCGGACGTGCAGCCAGCACACAGGACTTTGTATGAGTTTTCCAGCAAACGGCGCATAAGGGGAATTTAGCCAATTGCTTTCCCCGATGACTTTAGGGCTGTTTCCCGCACAAGGAGTCAGAGACTAAAATTTTTTTTCTTTGTGGATCTCCGCCATGTTTAACGGGAAAGGCCCTCACTGTTACGGATCCACACACAAATTTTGCGCGGCCCAGACAACTTTGCTGTCCCGGGTTGGCACTTGCTTACTCCCACCCCCTCCACCTCCTCCTGCACAGAGCTTTTCCCGCACCTTGCTCCCTAAAGCCGGCCGATCGCCGTCTTGTTCCATTATGCACGACTACACACCGGCCCGTGTGCCCACGATCCACGGCCGTTCAACGTGCTGGAACTCGGAGCGGAGCACACTGCCCTTTCCACCCCTCCCCCGTCCCCCTCACGGGCTGACATGCCCTCCAACAGTTCAACTGGAGCTGGAGCCCAAACTACGAGGGGGGGGGGGGGTCACAACCCCTTCTGACTGTTCTGGGGGGGGGGGGGAGTGGTGTGGATACCCAGCACAATGCAGACTGATATCATCACACTCAGCAGGGACTGCATATGAACAGAGAGCCCTAGGGGGACAACCAGAACAATGTCTATTGTTATACAGCCCCGGAGCAAAGAGTGTAATTCTGGCACCAGTTAATCAAGCAATTGATATGTATTGACTGATATGTATATCAATATGTAAATGTGCCATGCATTCTCTCGTCTGTATAAATGTGCTGACTTTACATGCCTTACTTAGCGCACAAAGAGCACACAGCGCTGCAGTGTGTCTCAATGATGATGGAGGAATAAAACCTCTTAAACCTTCAGCTTGCCGTGTCATGCCTGAACTTATTTTGTTCCTCCACAAGACTGCAGTAAATGGGATCATCTGCTCATCTATTGACACGCATTCCAGTCAAGCCTGAAAGCAGCAGCCTTTGAGTATGCGATTCATAAAAGGCCGTACCTTCCAGAATTTGTCAGTTTTCTTCTTGTCTTCAGGAATATCATCATCAATGACTACTTTCAGGTGGCTCCTCAGTTTGAAGAACTGATCATGTGACATTGTCACTAATGGCAGGGATTCATAGGGCATTGGATCAGAACATCCTTGTTTGTGGGTAATGCACATAGGACATCAAGATTGCTGCTCCAAAAAAGTGGTACATCTCATCAACCGAAGTGTTGAGAAATCTCCCACTGTTAGCCAGTAACATGGCATTTGTGCAGTTGGCATGGAGTTTCATCAGCTCTGAGTCAATGTACTGCTCCACATAATTCAGTGGCTGCCAGTCCACTCGCTCATCTTTCAGTTTATCATCGTCACCCTGAAACTGGACTAAGTTTGGGGTAAATGGAGCAGATTCCCATCGCTCTTCACGTCCAGCATTTCTAGGTTATCTAGCTATTTAGGCAATTAATTATAAGGTTGAACAAATGTACCACTTGCAAGAATAATTTACACTTGTAAACTCTTCTAAAAATTCCCAAGTTTATCTAACGATGTAGCACTATCAATAATATAGTCCAAATGACCTCAAATGAGTACTTAATGTTTAAGTACATTGTAGTTTGCTACGATCTATAAAATGTGTCAAATCTTCAGGCCATATGAAGCTACAGACATTATTATGCATAAATACATTAGCTTCATTCATGAAATTTGGATAGAATTTTAACCTTGCTCTTTTTTCTGACGGGAGTGGCTGGAGAAGTTTTTTTTTTACTGCTATCCCCTCCAGCTTGTTTTCACTTAAATAGGTGTAATGTTATGTGACCACTAGAAGGCGCTGGCAGTGCTCATAAATGAGGCCAATGGGTCAAAGTTGTAAAAAAGCAAGTAGTATAGTGCAGAAAGGCAAAATGTAATGTCCTCATATGAGTACGCAGGGTCTCAGGAAGTTAAGACACAAGTCCAGTAGAGTACAAATCTGTTCAGGGTTAAGACTGGTCCTTGTGTATAATGTGTCATCCTCTTCTAGTCTTCTTCTGACAGTGATGAAGGTATCAGTAGTTGGTATGCAGGTAAAGAGAGATGTGACTTTTAAAGATACCATGATTTCATCTTCTTCTAGTTGAAAATGTTTAATTTTATGGGCAAAATTCTCTGAATTTCTCACGATGTTCAGAAATGTGGATTGAAGTGAGATGTTTGGCGATGTTGAATGAGAAAGAGTTGATGCTGGTGACCATCTGAGTGGTGTTCCCTCCTTATGAATCTTGAAGTCTACAAGATAGAGGCTGATTTAAGTGATCCGTCTAATGATGTTGCTCTTTAAATCTATAACTGTTACTTGCCTTTATTATTCAATCATTTTAACTTTTTGTAAATGCACTTGTGGAAAACTTCAGATAAAATATTACATCAAACTCAAAGACTGTCATTTTTCCATAAAAAGATATTTTTATTAAAACCACATGCAAACTCCATTATAACCTGGCCAAACTTTGTAGTGACATCAAAAATAGAGATTAAAGACATCATCACATTTAGAGTGTGGGTCCTCTGGGATTCCTTCAGTTGGCAGGAGCGGCGAGGACAGTGTCCAGGGCACTCTGAGCGTCACTGATCTGCTGCTGCAGTCTCTGCTTCATTGCCTCGTTCTGGGCCTTCTTCAGCATGTCCTGCATGTCAGTGATGGCAGCCCGGTAGCCCGGAGCGTTGTGAAACACTCTGATTGCCTTATCGCCACTACACACCAAGAACCGGCTGTTAATGTCAAATCTGAGGTCAGTGATCTCCTCGCTGTGGACACCCTGCAGCTCCTCCTCCAGCTGGCCCGTGGCGGCGTTGTACATGGCCACGTTGCAGCCGTCGCTAACAGCAACAACCCGACCGTCCGGAGACAACGCCACCCGGCTGCCATCAGACGAAGAGCAGCGAACGGTCTTCAGGAGGTAGGGATCCTGTTGCTTTTTGTACTCCACGTCCGTGTTCCACAGTTTCCACGTTCCATCCTTAGAAACGCTCACCATTCTGACAAAAGTAAAGAAATGGAAATCCATCAGATGCATGGGTTACTCCAAATACAGTTAACAGGTAACAGAAATTCTATTAAAAAAATATCTGCAGTCAGTCGACCATCATCTATAGTTCAGTAGTATTTAGATTGCAAAACAGGGCAAAAATTACAAGCTGAGGTCAAATACAAGGTTAAGGAAGGGAGCAACAGTACATCTAAAAGAATATATTGTCAAAAAGTTTTTTTTAATAATTCAATTCAAAAAAGTTAAACTTTCAGTGATTATATATTTATAACACAAAATGTTCTACTTCAAGTCTTTCTGTATTAAATTTTGATGATTATGACTGAATTAAATGAGTGAATCATGGTATTTTAATTTTCTGAGATGCTCTATTAAGGAAATAAAGCTGGTAAAATAATCCAATACATCATGCAATCAAAAGTTACAAAAATTAGTCACAAATTTACAAGTAAAATGTTACAAATTTAAAGAAAAACAAAAGAAGTTGCAAATTTAATCAAAAAACTGCACAAATTTACATAAACGTTAGCAAGTTTATGACAAAAGTTACAAATTGCAACTTTACTCGAAGAAGTTTCGAAATTTATGAGAAAAGATGTCAATTTGAAAGAACAGGAAATTAACAAGCAGAAAGGTAGTCCATACTAACAAAAGGCCAAAAATTTACAAGAAAGTAAAATATTTGTGAGAAATGTTTCATATTTAGGATTAACACCCTTCCTTATGTTAACGCACCAGTTTATGTACCAGTTGTCTGCAGTGGGCAAAGTTCACACTGAAAATGCAGCTTTCACCCTCATTTTAAAGGTTAAATCTGTTTTGTGGCTCTATATACGTGTATATATAGCGCTTCTTCAGTTCTCAGTTTTAGTGTCCTCCTTTGAACCCTCTGATTGAGAGAAAATGTGTAATCGTACGTGTGTGTGTGTGGGGGGGGGGCTTGTTTTTAATTTAATGTCTTATGAAAAGCACTTTGTGATACATGTGGTTGTATTAAAAGTGCTATTGTGGACCAAGCAATGTTCCTATCGCAGTACAGGGATGCTTCACCGCCGACATGAGCTACAAGGGCTCTGTTGTGAAGCAGCAGGTATATATTGTCCCAGGGTTAGCTATTCCACTACTTGGCTTGCCAGCCATACAAGACCTCTATATAAATAAAGTCTGATTGATCGAACTACAATTTTTTAGGACAAAATTTGCTCATTGCTTATTTAGTAGACATCGTTAGTCTCTGTTCTACACTAGGCCAGCACTTAGATAAAAGTCTCCACAATTTCTTTGAAAGCTGTTAGAATATTTTGACCTTCTGGCTAGTAGTTCAGTTCAGTTCACTTTATTACCTCCACCAAGGAGGTAATGTTTTTACCGGGGTTTGTCTGTTACCAACATAACTCAAAAACTTATGAACGGATTTTGATGAAATTTTCAGGAAAGGTGTGTAATGGCATGGGGAACAGATGATTAGATTTTGGTGATGATCTGAGAGTGCATACCTCCACCAAGGCCTTTGTATTTGTGCAGCAGGATTACACAAAAACTACTGGATGGATTTGGATGACATTTTCACCAGAGGTGATTCTTGGGCTACAGAGGAACCCATTATATTTTGGTGATGATCTGAGAATGCATACCTCAGCCAAGGCTCTTATCTTCTCACAGTCTGTTAGCAACAATACTCCAAAACTGATGGACAGACTTTGATGCAATTTTCAGCACAAGTGGCTATAGGCCTACACACAAACCCATTACATTTTGGAGGTGATCCATGAGAAATGGAAGGAGCCTTGGTGGAGGTATGCACTCTATGAGTGCTTTTCTAGTTTATATAGCACCTTTCAAGCCCATGTGCAACCCAAGGTGCTTTACAGAACCATAGTCAACACAAGAGGTTAAATAGGTTACATAAGAGGTTAAAATATTCAAAAATATGAAGGCAAGAAAGGAATTGATTAAAACAACTATAAAATAATAAAATCACAATAAAGCAGTCAAAGTGAGTCAAAATTCCACTATATAAATGCAATCCATTATTATTGTTAACAGACAAATGACAACAAAAACAATATGACAACATTATATGACTACATAATAATAACAACAAGACTGTCATAAATGTATTGACCATACATTGGGGCTGGGGAAATCCACCTTAAATCAGCATCATGGTTTATTGAATCTTTCAGGTCGGTTTTCTTCCCCCCCCCCCATTCTCCATTAGTTTACTGACAAGGTTCATAATTATTAAGCAGTATTACACAGCAGTGCGGTATCATACCATATTTTTGCAGTTATCAACTACAAATTTACATTGTTTGATGCAGCAAAGTTCAGCCTCCACCATCACCTCCCGTTCACCTCTTCCTGTACCGGCGTCCTATGTCCCCGCCCTTCTGGCTGCTTAGAAAGGCCTGACATTGACGACCGCAGCTGTACAGTAGTCTGACAAGTTGAACTTTTTTCAGCACTGTGACAAAAAGCGGCCACTGCTCAAAGCGTTCCAGCACCAGGGGCACTCAGCGCTGTAAACGCTGGACTACATAGAGAATGAATAGAAACTAGTCGCCCACAGCAGGAAAAATGAGTTTAGTGGACACCCCCCCCCCCCCAATACTTTTTCTGCAGTGTTTGGTTTCCAGGTTGCCAAGGTGCGTGATCCTATAGCATGACCACGCATGTAACTGAGTGGACACGTCTTAAAGAGGCAGTACATGAAAAGCGCCAGAATAATATATAAAATATTTAAAAAATTCCTGCATCCACATCATGATCCGAATCACCACCAAAATCTAATCATCTGTTTCCCATGCCATTACACACCTTTCCTGAAAATTTCATCAAAATCCATTCATAACTTTGAGTTATGTTGGTAAAGACACCAACCAGCACTACCGAAAACATTACCTCTGTCCTCCCTTGGCGGAGATAATAATAACAATAAAGCTAATTGTAAGCGCTATCAAAAAGAAAAGTTTCAAGCTTGATCTTAAAAGAAGAGTATCAGCATCCCATACCCAGGCAGGGAGCTGGTTCCACAGGAGAGGGGCCCCGATAGCTGAAGGCTTTGCCTCCAAATGTACTTTTAAAAAAATCTGCGAACCACAAGTAAGCCTGTAGGTGTTGCACTTAACGTGAGTTCAGACGAAATGTGAAGCAAATTTTTTCCTGCGGAGCGATTATACATAAAGTCAATATAAACATGCGAATATGTACAAATTTGTGTCCGAGTGAGTTGGTCATGATAGCTAATTGGCCTTGAGATTCTGCTGTCACCAGAGTAAAAGTTTCAACACTGGAAAGTAAACTAGTTATTATAACTATTAGATTATATCATCATATAACATCATCTAATGTAGATGATGTTATATGATGTCACTTGTTATGTTTGTTATACTTGTTATATCTACATATTTATTCCATCTAGCTACAATGCTCCGCACTGTGTGTTTATATACTCATTTATTCCATCCAGCTACAATGCTCCGCACTGTGTTTATATATTTATATATCTATCCCATCTAGCTACAATACTCCGCACTGTGTGTCTATATATGTTATATAGACATATATATAACAAGTGTTATATGATTAATATAACATCATCTAATGTAGATGTAAATATGTAGATATAATAACTAGTTATTATATCTACATATCTATTCCATCCAGCTACAATGCTCCGCACTGTGTTTATATACAGTGGGGCAGAAAAGTATTTAGTCAGCCACCAATTGTGCAAGTTCTCCCACTTAAAAGATGAGAGAGGTCTCCAATTTTCATCATAGGTATACCTCAACTATGAGAGACAAAATGAGAAAAAAAAAATCCAGAAAATCACATTGAAGGATTTTTAATGAATTAATTGGTAAATTCCTCAGTAAAATAAGTATTTGGTCACCTACAAACAAGCAAGATTTCTGGCTCTCACAGACCTGTAACTTCTTCTTTAAGAGGCTCCTCTGTCCTCCACTCGTTACCTGTATTAATGGCACCTGTTTGAACTCGTTATCAGTATAAAAGACACCTGTCCACAACCTCAAACAGTCAGACTCCAAACTCCACTATGGCCAAGACCAAAGAGCTGTCAAAGGACACCAGAAACAAAATTGTAGACCTGCACCAGGCTGGGAAGATTGAATCTGCAATAGGTAAGCAACTTGGTGTGAAGAAATCAACTGTGGGAGCAATTATTAGAAAATGGAAGACATACAAGACCACTGATAATCTCCCTCGATCTGGGGCTCCACGCAAGATCTCACACCGTGGGGTCAAAATTATCACGAGAACGGTGAGCAAAAATCCCAGAACCACATGGGGGGGGGGACCTAGTGAATGACCTGCTCTCTGCAGGTCATTCACTAGGTCCCCCCATGAAACACACTACGCCGCCAGGGACTCAAATCCTGCAGTGCCAGACGTGTCCCCCTGCTTAAGCCAGTACATGTCCAGGCCCGTCTGAAGTTTGCTAGAGAGCATTTGGATGATCCAGAAGAGGACTGGGAGAATGTCATATGGTCAGATGAAACCAAAGCAGAACTTTTTGGTAAAAACTCAACTTGTCATGTTTGGAGGAGAAAGGACACCATACCTACTGTGAAGCATGGGAGTGGAAACATCATACTTTGGGGCTGTTTTTCTGCAAAGGGACCAGGACGACTGATCCGTGTAAAGGAAAGAATGAATGGGGCCATGTATCATGAGATTTTGAGTGAAAACCTCCTTCCACCAGCAAGGGCATTGAAGATGAAACGTGGCTGGGTCTTTCAGCATGATAATGATCCCAAACACACCGCCCTGGTGACGAAGGAGTGGCTTCGTAAGAAGCATTTCAAGGTCCTGGAGTGGTCTAGCCAGTCTCCAGATCTCAACCCCATAGAAAATCTTTGGAGGGAGTTGAAAGTCCGTGTTGCCCAGCGACAGCCCCAAAACATCACTGCTCTAGAGGAGATCTGCATGGAGAAATGGGCCAAAATACCAGCAACAGTGTGTGAAAACCTTATGAAGACTTACAGAAAATGTTTGACCTCTGTCATTGCCAACAAAGGGTATATAACAAAGTATTGAGATGAACTTTTGTTATTGACCAAATACTTATTTTACTGAGGAATTTACCAATTAATTCATTAAAAATCCTTCAATGTGATTTTCTGGATTTTTTTTTTTTTTTTTCTTATTTTGTCTCTCATAGTTGAGGTATACCTATGATGAAAATTGGAGACCTCTCTCATCTTTTAAGTGGGAGAACTTGCACAATTGGTGGCTGACTAAATACTTTTTTACCCCACTGTATAGTGACAGCCGGGAGATTGTAGGTTCAAGCCCCATCCGGGTCATACCACAGACCATAAACATGGTACTTTCTGCCTTCTAGCTTGGTGCTCAGCATACACAGAATGGGGAAAGGAAAGCTGATTACCCAGCCACAGGTAGAAGCACAAAACCAGTGTCCTCCTTGTGTTGATCCCAGTCCTGGGTAAAGGGGGAAGGCTGCATCATGAAGGGCATTTGGTGTACAAATCCTTCCCAAATCAAATATCCAGACCATGATCCACTGTGGCGATATAGATAAGATAAGATAAGATAAGCCTTTATTAGTCCCACAACGGGGAAATTCCAGGATTGCAACAGCACAGGGATAGCAACACTCAGAGCAACAATCAGAAGGCAAGAAAAAAAAGCAAGCAAGCAAGAGCAGCTAATATACATATGTACATATTACTATAAAATATATATATATATACATACACACAGACACACAGTGCAGAGCATTGTAGCTGGATGGAATAAATATATGAATATATAAACACACAGTGCGGAGCATTGTAGCTAGATGGAATAAATATGTAGATATATAAACACCCACAGTATGGAGCATTGCAGCTAGGTGGAATAAATATGTAAATATATAAACCCACACAGTGCGGAGCAATGTAGCTAGATGGAATAATATGTAGATATATAAACACACAGTGTGGAGCATTGTAGCTAGATGGAATAAATATATAGATATATAAATATAAACACACCCAGTGCGGAGCATTGTAGCTAGATGGAATAAATATGTAAACACACACAGTGCAGAGCATTGTTGCTAGATGGGATGAAACAGCATAACCGTCTACTTAGTTATCCTACATGGTATGATTATGTGCCCATACATATTCTCACCCTCCATAGCGACCGGTATTTTCCTAGTTGTATGCCGGAGGGGACCATTGTGTAAGTCTATTGCATCTTTTGCATTCAAAAAACTATTAGTTTGTTACGTCTTTTTGCTATCTCTGCGAGCAGCCCTGCTTAGGTTGTACAGTCTGACAGCCGTTGGTAGGAAGGACCTGCGAAACCTCTTGGTTGTGCACCTGGGATGATGTAGTCTGCTGCTAAATGAGCTCCTCAGTGCGTTCAGTATGTCCTGCATAGGGTGGAACTCGGACTCCAGCAGAGATGACAGTTTAGCCACCATCCTTCTCTCTCCTATCTCCTCCACCGGATCAAGGCGCTGCCCCAGGACAGAGCTAGCTTTCTTGATCAGTTTGTTCAGTCTCTTCCTATCGGCTGCAGTAATGCCACTGCCCCAGCAGGCCACTCCAAAAGTGATGGCTGATGCCACCACCGTGTCATAGAATGTCTTCAGCAGCGCCCCTTGTACACCAAAAGACCTGAGTCTCCTCAGCAGGAACAGCCTGCGCTGTCCCTTCTTGTAGAGTGCGTCAGTATTATGTGACCAGTCTAGTTTATTGTTCAGATGAACACCCAGGTACTTATAGGATGTCACCATCTCGATGTCTGTTCCCTGTATATTTACTGGTGCTGTGAGGGGTTGCCCATGCCTGCGGCAGTCCACCACCAGCTCCTTAGTTTTCCTCGCGTTGATCTGGAGGCAGTTCCGATGGCACCAGTCCACGAAGTCCTGGATAAGCCCTCTGTACTCAGCTTCATCTCCATTGGAGATGAGGCCAACGATCGCAGAGTCATCAGAGAACTTCTGTAGATGGCAGTGTGTTGTGTTGTGTGAGAAGTCCGCAGTATAAAGAGTGAACAGGAAGGGAGCCAGCACCGTTCCCTGGGGGGCCCCCGTGCTACCGATGATTGTGTCGGACACACAGTCCCGGGTTCTCACAAACTGAGGCCGGTTCGTGAGGTAGTCCAGGATCCATGATGACAGGTGCTGGTCCACCCCTGCGCGCAGCAGCTTGTCCTTCAGGATCATCGGTTGGATGGTGTTGAAAGCACTGGAGAAGTCAAAGAACATGATCCTCACCATATTCCTGGGCTTCTCCAGGTGGGACAGAGAACGGTGAAGGAGGAAGATCACCGCATCCTCCACCCCAATGCCATGCTGGTAGGCGAACTGGAGTGGATCCATCGCTGGTTCCACCAGGGGGCGGAGGTGAGCAAGGAGCAGTCTCTCCAGGGTCTTCATCAAGTGGAACGTCAAGGCCACCGGTCTGTAGCTGTTCAGGTCTTTGGGGTGGGAAGTTTTTGGTACAGGTACCACACAAGATGTTTTCCACAGCTGTGGTACCCTCCCCAGCTTCAGGCTCAGGTTGAAGATGTACGTCACAATCCCACACAGCTGGTCTGCACAGGACTTGAGGAGCTTTGCGCTGATGCCGTCCGGTATCGACGCCTTCCTCGCCTTGATCTTCCTCAGCTCCGTCCTCACCTGGGTCCTGGTCAGGGTCAGGATGGGGGGCTGTGTGTTGGGAGTGGGGGGGTGTTGGTGGAGTGGGGAGTGGGCAGCAGGACTTGATTTCTTTAGAGGCAGCAGTCGTTGTTGTGCAGTCAGGGGGGAGGGCGGTTGGTCAAACCTATTGAAAAACAGATTCAGGTTGTTCGCCCACTCCTTGCCCCCCGTGGCCTGGGGGGAGGTATTCTGGAGCCCAGAGATGGTTTTGAGGTTTCTCCAGACCCCGCTGATGTCGCTCTGTTGCAGCTTATCCTCCATCTTCTTCCTGAAGCGGTCCTTGCCTTCTCTGATCTTTCTCCTCAGCTCCCTCTGTACGGACTTCAGCATCTCCCTGTTCCCCGACCTGAAGATCCTCTTCTCTCTCAGAAGTGTTTTTATTTCAGGGTTGATCCAGGGTTTGTTGTTTGAGCAACACCGTATGGTCTTGGTGGGAACGGATTTGTCCACACAGAAGCTGAGGTAGTCCGTGAAGGTGTGAGTGAGGCCATCGATGTCCTCACCATGTGGATCGCAGAGCTGCTTCCAGGCGGTGGCTTCAAAACAGCCCTTTAGAGTGTCCATTGTCTCCTCAGACCATAACTCCACTGTGTGCATGGCCGGAGGTTGTCTGTGCACTAGGGGTTTGTACACCGGCCGGAGATGAACCAAGTTGTGATCCGATCTCCCGAGTGGGGGGAGTTGTGATGAGGTGTACGCCTCCTTAGTGTTTGCGTAGAATAAGTCCAGTGTTTTATTGTCTCTAGTGTGGCATGTGACATACTGGGTGAACGTGGGTAGAATGGGAGACAGTGAAACATGGTTGAAATCGCCTGAGATGAGGAGAAGAGCATCTGGGTGTTCTGTCAGCAGCTTGCTGGTTACTGAATGGATGATGTCACGCGCTGTCCCAGCGTTCGCCGTCGGATTTGCATAAACAACAATGCAGATCATGTGTGAGTGTTCTCTCGGGAGATATGTAGGCCGCATGCTAACAGCTAGCAACTCAATGTCTTTGCTGCAGTGTCGTTGTTCAACAGTGATATGTCCCGGTCTGCACCAGTTGTTGTTAACATACATTATCACTCCACTGCCCCTTGCTTTGCCACTGTCTGGTGTTCGGTCTGCCCTTATGTGGAAACCCTCCAGCTCAATGTTAGCATCTGCTGCTAGTTCAGTTAGCCACGTCTCAGAAAACAAAAGGAGAGAGCACTCCCGGTATGTGCTATCGTAACGGCAGATAGCCGCTAGCTCATCTACCTTTCCCAGTAACGACCGTACATTTCCCATGACAACAGATGGAAGCGAGGGTCTGTACCTTATATTTTTTGTCCTCCGCCTTACTCCAGCCCGGCAGCCGTGGCGTTTTCGCCTCAGTTCTCTCGGTATGTCGAGTTTTTCCAATGGGACCGGGTGGCGGTTGAATGCTAGCAGCTCTTCCCTGCTGTATCGTATCCTGCTATAAACAGTGGCTCCGTCCACCGGCTCAGGAGACATTTGGGACGATCTGTGTGTCCGTGATATAAGTTGAGTGAAAAAAAAGACGGATCAAAAAGAGAGAGGAAGGGGAAAAGACTCGGAATCGAGCCGCTGTTGCAAAGGGCGGCCGACTCGTGTGGCGCTGGGAGGAAAAAAAAAAAAAAATATATAGTAGACCTAATGTAGATGTAATAGTTATAATCTAATAATAGTTATATAATCTATAATCTACAATATAATCTATAATAATAGTTATAATCTAATCTAACATCATCTAATGTAGATGTAAATATGTAGATATAATAGTTATTATATCCACATATTTATTCCATCCAGCTACAATGCTCCGCACTGTGTTTATATATTTATATATCTATCCCATCTAGCTACAATGCTCCGCACTGTGTGTCTATATATATATATATATATATATATATATATATATATATTTTTTTTTTTTTTTTTTTTTTTGTTACTTATTTGTACCCCTAGGTAGATTTGGTTTGCAGTCTGGTGACAAGCCACCGGCTGCTGGTCGCTGCGTGCGCGAGCGCCCTAAACCTACATGTTTTTGGTATGCGGGAGGAAACCGGAGAAATCCCGGAGTACACCCGCGCAACACGGGGAGAACATGCAAACTCCACACAGATCACTGTTGGTCGGGGGCTGGAATCGAACCCATGATCTCATGATCCCCGCGATCCCTCGGCCGAGGGTAAATTGTGCTGCCACAGTGCTAAACCACTGCGCCACCGTGCAGCCGCACATATGTACATATGTACATATGTATACTTGCTGCTCTTGTTTTTTTCTCTTGCCTTCTGATTGTTGCTCTGAGTGTTGCTATCCCTGTGCTGTTTCAATCCTGGAATTTCCCCATTGTGGGACTAATAAAGGCTTACCTTATCTTAGTTTTGAAAATGCGACTGCCACACAACTGCAGACAGATGGATTGTGAGTTCTGCAGCTGAGACCGTCTCGTAGCAGGAGTATGTGGGTGGATACACTAATGTGCTAACGAGGGCTACCAGGCTAGCAGTCTAAGCTATTAGACTATTAAGAAAGCTAGCTCTGTCCTGGGGCAGCGCCTTGATCCGATGGAGGAGATAGGAGAGAGAAGGACGGTGGCTAAACTGTCATCTCTGCTGGAGTCCGAGTTCCACCCTATGCAGGACATACTGAATGCACTGAGGAGCTCATTTAGCAGCAGACTACATCATCCCAGGTGCACAACCGAGAGGTTTCGTAGGTCCTTCCTACCAACGGCTGTCAGACTGTACAACCTAAGCAGGGCTGCTCGCAGAGATAGCAAAAAGACGTAACAAACTAATAGTTTTTTGAATGCAAAAGATGCAATAGACTTACACAATGGTCCCCTCCGGCATACAACTAGGAACTTACCGGTCGCTATGGAGGGTGGGAATATGTATGGGCACATAATCATACCATGTAGGATAACTAAGTAGACGGTTATGCTGTTTCATTCCATCTAGCAACAATGCTCTGCACTGTGTGTGTTTATATATTTACATATTTATTCCATCTAGCTACATTGCTCCGCACTGTGTGTGTTTATATACTTGCATATTTATTCCACCTAGCTGCAATGCTCCGTACTGTGGGTGTTTATATATTTACATATTTATTCCATCTAGCTACAATGCTCTGCACTGTGTGTTCATATATTCATATATTTATTCCATCCAGCTACAATGCTCTGCACTGTGTGTCTGTGTGTGTGTGTATATATATATATTTTATAGTAATACGTACATATGTATATTAGCTGCTCTTGCTTGCTTGTTTTTTTTTTGTTTTTTTTTTCTTGCCTTCTGATTGTTGCTCTGAGTGTTGCTATCCCTGTGCTGTTGCAATCCTGGAATTTCCCCGTTGTGGGACTAATAAAGGCTTATCTTATCTTATCTTATCTAAGCAACAGTCATCCATCTGGAGGAGGCAGTGACATTTTTCCTGCTGTGCCCCACAAGATAATGTTGTAAACATTATCTTGGCCTGACGGCATTTTGGAGATTTCCACAGAAGGTAGAAAGCAGCTGCAGAAGTTATGAAGGCAACTCCACCCCTCTGCAACTCGCTCGGATGTGAATTCACATCTTTACACTGACTTTACATATAATCAAGTTGTATTAAAAATTTGCACTTCATGTTTGGTCTAAACACACCCTTACTTTTGCTCCAACTTGTGGTATAGCATCTGACCCACAGCCGGGAGATTGTAGGTTCAAGCCCCATCCGGGTCATACCACAGACCATAAACATGGTACTTTCTGCCTTCTAGCTTGGTGATCAGCATACACAGAATGGGGAAAGGAAAGCTGATTACCCAGCCACAGGTAGAAGCACAAAACCAGTGTCCTCCATGTGTTGATCCCAGTCCTGGGTAAAGGGGGAAGACTGCATCATGAAGGGCATTTGGTGTAAACAAAATCCTTCCCAAATCAAATATCCAGACCATGATCCACTGTGGCGACCGCAGAGAGACCGAGAGAGACAGAGAGAGAACTACGTAACAACCTAGTTGCAGTTAGGTCCATGTATATTTGGACACTGACTCAAGTTTTGTTATTTTAGCTGTTTATGAAAATATATTCAAGATACAGTTCTATAATCAATATGGGCTTAAAGTGCAGACTCAAAGCTTTAATTTGAGGGTATTCCCACCCAAATTGGAGTTATGGTTTAGGAAAAGAAATTTTATATATGATTTCCTCATTTCAGGGGCTCAAAAGTAATTTCATGGACTGCATGGACTGTTACCTCATTAATCAATCATCAATCAAGTAGGGATGGGACTCTTTAGGCATCCAACAATTAACAACAATAACCAACAATAACCAGAGTGGTGGCTCAGTTGGTAGAGCATCTGCCCCACACCCGGGAGGCAGGGGTTCAAATCCCGGCCGGGTCATGCCGAAGACCATATAAAAGTGGAACTTCCTGCCGTCCAGCTTGGTGCTCAGCAATAATGGAATGGAGGAGGGAAATCTGTGGCGGCGCCTTGCATGGCAGCGGCCCATATATGGGGTGTGTGTGATTAACACTGTAGATAGGAGAAACACAGTTTTGTTCTACTGTACATGATTGGTTGTATGGTTGAATGACAATAAAGGGTGATTTTTTTTTTTTTTTTTTTAAATTCAAGCCGATTACAATTCAGGGGGCTCCAATTCGAGCCGATTATGATTCTCGATGCGTCTTTTTTCCCCTCTCTATTCAGGATTTTTTATTTCCTCCCACTGTGTGACAATTTCTTACTTTTAAAGCATTTGCAATGGCCAACGAATTTACTTCCAATATCTTTTAATGTTTCAAAAAACAACATGAAAAGTGGAACTGTAGCAGCATATTTGGTGCTATAACACAGGCTTCAGAGGATCCTGAATTTCAACAAAGATTTATAACATTCTGTTATGTGCAACAAGTAACTGATCCTTCAGTCAATATTCAGAATTTCTAACAGAAATGTTAAAACATCTAATGAAAGTTCTCTTGTTACAGTAGCTCACAAGAGTGAGTACACCCCTCACATTTTTGTAAATATTTTCTTTTTCTTTTCATGGGATAACACTGAAGATATGACACTTTGATACAATGTAGTCAGTGTACACCTTGTACAACAATGTAAATTTGCTGTCCCCTCAAAATAGCTCAACACACAGCCATTAATGTCTAAACCGCTGGCAACAACAGTGAGTACATCCCTAAGTGAAAATGTCCAAATTGTGCCCAGAGTGTCAATATTTTGTGTGGCCACCATTATTTTCCAGCACTGCCTTAACTCTCTTGGGCATGGAGTTCACTAGAGCTTTACAGGTTGCCACTGGAATCCTCTTCCACTCCTCCATAATGACCTCACAGAGCTGGTGGATGTTAGAGACCTTGCGCTCCTCCACCTTCCATTTAAGGATGCCCCACAGATGCTCAATAGGGTTTAGGTCTGGAGACATGCTTGGCCAGTTCATCATCTTTACCCTCAGTTTCTTTAGCAAGGCAGTGGTCGTCTTGGAGGTGTGTTTGGGATCGTTATGTTGGAATACTGCCCTGCGGCCCAGTTTCTGAAGGGAGGGGATCATGCTCTGCTTCAGTATGTCACAGTACATATTGGCATTCATGGTTCCCTCAATGAATTGTAGCTCCTCAGTGCCGGCAGCACTCATGCAGCCCCAAATCATGACACTCCCACTACCATGCTTGACTGTAGGCAAGACACATTTGTCTTTGTACTCCTCATCTGGTTGTCGCCACACACGCTTGACACCATCTGAATCAAATAAGTTTATGTTGGTCTCCTCAGACCACAGGACATGGCTCCAGTTTATTTATTTAGCGAATGCAAAGTCCTTAAGCCAAGCAGTTGCCTCCTGGTTTGCTGTATGGAGGGTGTGTAATCCTCCTTCCAGTCTTTGGAGCGGGCAAACCTCTATGATGTGTTCCATTGTTTGCTCCTCTCCACATGCGCACAGTGGGCTAGGGCTACTGCCCCATCTGTGAAGGCTGGCCAAGCAGGGGCCATGTCCAGTCCTGAAGCGATTGAGTGTAGACCACTGTCTCCTTGGGAGGTTGGTGCCCGGGACCTGTTGGTTGGGGTTTATCACCAGCTGTTTGTTTGGGACCTCCTTGGTCTCCCATTCCTCTTGCCAAGCTGTCTGGACTGTAAAGTCAGCTGGGGGAGGGTTTTACAAAATCGGCCGTCTGGATGAAAGTCGGGCAGTGGGTGGGGTGTAGATATCTGCATGGATTGGCAAGTGAGGAAAATCTTTAACTTTTTGGAGCATCCTTTGAGTTAATGCTGCTCACCGGATGTGTGGAGGGGCTATGTTTGACAGTACAGAGAGCCAGGGGAGTGGTGTTGAGCGGATTGTTCCAGTTATAGTTCTCATGGTTGAGTTGAGCTGGGTGTCTACATGGTGTGTGTAAGATGACCTGGACCAGACAGGGGCACAATATTCTGCTACAGAGTATGAAAGGGCCAGTGCTGAGGTGCGCAGGGTGGAGACTGCCGCCCCCCATTTTGCACCAGCGAGCTTGCAAAGCAGGTTGTTTCGTACCTTCACCTTAGCAGCCGTCCCCTTTAGATGTTCCTTGAAGGATAAGGTCCTATCAAGGGTCACTCCAAGATAAGTTGGATTTGGGGCGTGCTTAAGCTTGAGTCCGCTCAGGTGGATGTTTAGTTCTCTGGCAGCTTTTGCATTGTGGAGATGGAATACACTGGAGACGGTTTTTGCTGGGCTTGGTTTTAGGCGCCAGATTTTGCAGAACTGGTCCAGTTTGGCAAGATCTTCCGTGAGCACCCGTTCCAGTGGTTCAAAGTCTGGTGCTTGGAATGCCAAACAGATGTCGTCTGCATAGATGAATTTGCGGGATTTTGTAGTAGGCAGGTCGTTTATGTAGAGGTTGAACAGAGTTGGAGCTAGAACTGAGCCTTGTGGGAGTCCGTTTTTCTGCATTCTCCATGCACTTGTGTTCTGACTGAGGTGGACTCTGAACCTTCGGTTGGTCAGCAGGGTTTTTATAATTGCTGTTGCCCAAGCAGGGATCCCCTTTATAAGTTTCAGGAGGAGGCCTTTGTGCCAGACCGTATCATAGGCGGCTGTAAGATCGAGAAACACAGCCCCTGTCTTCAGTCTGCTCTCGAAGCCATTTTCGATGAAGGTGGTTAGGGCCAGTACTTGTTCTCCTGTACTGCGGTCCTTGCGGAAACCTGCTTGATCCACACTTAGAATATCCTCTATTTCTGGGGAAATGCGTTGCAGTATTAGGCGCTCCATGATTTTGTAAGGAACGCTGAGTAGGGAGATTGGGCGGTAGCTTGCTGGTAGTTTGTGGTCTTTGCCAGGTTTTGGGATGGCAATGACCTTTGCTGTCCGCCATTTCTTTGGGATCGAGTTTGTTTGTGTGATCCTTGTGTAGAATTCTGTCAACCAGGTTAGGGCTCGGGGGCCAAGATTTTTCATGAATTCTGGGAAGATGTTATCGTATCCTGCTGCCTTTCCACATTTCAGGCCCTGTAGGACTTTCTTCAGTTCAGCAGCCTTGAAGGGTTCAGGGTTCGTTTCCTCTACAGGCATTTTTTGGTGTTTTTTTTAGCTCAGTTGTAACTGCTCTTCTGGTGTCTTTGTCTTGGGGTGCTTTGGCGATAGTCAGTAGGTGGGATGCAACTTGGCTGGGTGTGACGGATGCTCGGCTTTGGCTAGGGGGCTTCTGTGCAGCTCCTAGGCGACGGATGAGGCTCCAACATTTCCTGCTAGAGTGGGTAAAGCTCCAGTCAGCAACTGTCTCCTCCCATTTCTTTCGCCGGGCTGTATTTAGCGATTCAATGAGATGGTCTGCTATCTCTGGGTCCCCTGATGTTTGATAGGATTGGTTCCAGTAATCCATGTCCTTAGTCTGCTTGTCTTCAGCAAGCTGTTTGCAGGGTTTCTTGTGCATCATCTTTAAAAGGGGCTTCCTTCTAGGACGACAGCCATGCAGACCAATTTGATGCAGTGTGCAACGTATGATCTGAGCTCTGACAGGCTGACGCCCCACCCCTTCAACCTCTGCAGCAATGCTGGCAGCACTCATACGTCTATTTTCAAAAGAGAACCTCTGGATATGACGCTGAGCATATGCACTCAACTTCTTTGGTTGACCATGGTGAGGCCTGTTCTGAGCAGAACCTGTCCTGTTAAACCGCTGCATGGTCTTGGTCACCATGCTGCAGCTCAGTTTCAGTGCTGGCAGTCTTCTTATAGCCTAGGCCAACTTGATGTACAGCACCAATTCTTTTTTTTTCAGATCCTCAGAGAGTTCTTTGCCATGAGGTGCCATGTTGAACTTCCAGTAACCAGTATGAGAGAATGTGAGAGCGATAATGCCAAATTTAACACACCGGTGGTGGTGGTGTGCCGCATTCATACCCATGACCTTATAACACTAACGAGTCATATGACATTGGGAAGGGAAAATGGCTAATTGGGCACAATTTGAATATTTTCACTTTGGGGTGTACTCACTTTTGTTGCCAGCGGTTTAGACATTAATGGCTGTGTGTTGAGTTATTATGAGGGAACAGCAAATTTATACTGTTATACAAACTGTACACCGACTACATTGTATCAAACTGTCATATCTTCAGTGTTGTCCAAAGATATAATATTTACAAAAATGTGAGGGGCGTACTCATTTTTGTGAGATGCTGTATGTGCAATAAGTAACCGAGTCCTTCAGTCCAAAAACCCAGAACATTTTGCTGTATCAAAATCACATTTACTGTTTAAACAAAAGTGTGCAGTTACCGTTACAAATGATTCTGTGACAATAGATGTCCACGTATCACAGGTGATAACAATCCTACCCGCTGGCTTCAGTGACTGCATGACTTCGGCTTTGGTCTTGTTGTACAGAGTGGGGATGGCTATGTCGGGAAAAGGTCAAGTGGACCCCTCACCAAGTGAGCACCCCAAGTGGACACTGGGACGCAGTAAATTTTCAATCCAGTGATTTACAAACTGATTCATAATTTTCTAAAGCCTCATTCAGAACACTATAGTCCCACATACCTATTCTGTGGATTTTCACCTGGGGGCAGCCAGCAGTGACTAGCAGCAGCGGTGGAGAAGAAGAAAAGTCTTTTGAGAAAGCAGAAACAGAGCCAAAACCTTCTCTCGGTCAGCTTAGTTATCATCTTCCATATACAGTACTCACAATAAGTTAAGGATGTTTAGCTTTTGGGTGAAATTTATGGAAAATATAAAAAGTTATACAATACAGTGATATTATATAATGAAAGTAGGGCATTTAAGTAGAAGGATGTTTCTACTTAAAGTCCCTAAATCTAGCCAGTAACTATTGCTTTTTAGTTCCAGCCAAATCAATTACGTTATTAATTATATTTAATAATCAGAATTTTGACATTTGTGTATCAATTCAGAATCGTTCACATCCGGATCGAGATGCATTGAAAAAATGATTATTTCTTCCATCCCTACAATCAAGCAAGAAAAAGGTTTGAAGTTGATTCCAGGTGTGGCATTTGCATATGGAAGCTGTTGCTCTAAACCTACAACATATGGTCAAAGGAACTCTCAGTGGAAGTGAAACAGACCATCCTTCGGCTGGGGAAAAAAAAAAAAAAAAAAAAAGAAATCCATCAGAGAGATAGCAGAAATGTTAGGAGAGGCCAAATCAACATTTTGGTACATTCTGAGAGGGGGAAAAAAAAGGAAAAAACAAAGAGCACACTGGTGAGCTCAGGAACTCAAAAAGTCCTGGATGTCTACAGAAGACAATAGTGGTGGAGATTACAGGATCCTTTCAGTGGTGAAGAAGAACCCCACCACAACATCCAACCAAGTGAAGAACACTCTCTAGGAAGTAGGTGTATCAGTGTCCAAGTCTACCATAAAGAGACTTCATCAAAGCAAATACAAAGGGTTCACCACAAGGAGCAAACCACTAATCAGTCTCAAAAATAGAAAGGCCAAAAAAAAACATCAACAGAAAGCAAGATCAACATTGTACAGGATTGATGGGAAGAGCAAAGTATGGTGAAGTCTTGGAATTGCTCATGATCCAAAGCACATCACATCATGTGTAAAACATGGTGGAGGCAGTGTGGTGCATGCGCCTGCATGTCTTCCAATGCCACTGCATCACTAGTGTTTGTTGATGATATGACAGAAGATAGAAGCAGCAGGACAAACTGAAATGTATAGGGATATACTGTCTGCTCGAATTCAGCCAAATACAGCAAAGTTGACTGGATGGTACTTCACATTACAGATGGACAATTAACCAAAACACACTGCGAAAGCAACCCAGGAGTTTTTTAAGGCAAAGAAGTGGAATATTCTGCAATGGCAGAGTCAATCTCCAGATCTCAACCCGATCGAGCATGCATTTCACATGCTTAAAACAAAATTTAAGGCAGAAAGACCCACAAACAAGCAACATCTAAAGACAGCTGCAGTAAAGGTCTGAGGGGTATTGCATAAAACCAAGATAAGGGATTAAGCCAGGATTTTCAAGTAATCCTGGCTTAATTTATATTTGACTGGGTTGCATAAAAGTAGGATAAAATGACGCCCAACTAAGTTGCTATGGAGATTTATTCTCTGGAGCTAGCCTGGTCAGGCTAAGATTAAGCCAAGTGACTTGTGTGTCAGTGCAGGGGTCAATCCTATGAGAAATCAGTGCTTTGCACTGTTACTCCATGGTCTACTGTAAATATGTTGCAACATTTTAAATATTCTGCATTGAATGAAACTCAAAAAGATGAAGAAAAATTGATATTACATTAAAATAATACAGATATACTGTCATTCATTTAAGTACATCCACTGTTATTTTAATTTTACCAATCATTTTTATAATCATCCATGTGGTAGTCAATATTACTGTCATGCCCAGCATTACACTTTTTTTATGAAGATGGTCATTTATGCTACTGTCTGAAGTGTAATGATACACAGCCTATATTACTGCAGTCACTGACATCATGAATGTCTGGTGACGTTCCTGTGTAAGTGCATTTATATGACACTAGCATTAATGCCCGCTGAATATGGCATGCAGTGTTCAGGGTGGTGGCACTACAACAATAATAGCAAGCAAGTTTCATCCACATACATACAGACATACACCAGTGACACAATGCATCAGGCATGCATTAAGCATTCCGACACAGAAAGAGCGATAGCAAGGTTATCATATAGAAAGCTGCTGCACCAATGAACATTTTAGACATCTGCTGAGATGTTAAGTGGCTAATTTACACTCACTCACTTCAGTCATTCCCATTTAATCAGTTACCCTACAGAACTGTTCATGGGATCCCATGAAATAATTTTTCTATTGTTGGATCAGTAATTTTATTGTTTATTTGTGTTCTGAGTTTTGGACACCAACGTTATGGAAAAGTGAAGGGAAAAAAAGAACAACTAAAGTAAAGCTGGGAAATGTGGCATTTATAAATTATAGTACAACCCATCATAATAACAGTAGATCAAAACAAAGGGAAAATTATGTAAAGCAGCAATAAAATACTAACAGTATGTAAGTACATGCATGATGGCCACCAGATGTCACTGTTCTTAGAATGAAGCCTCAAAGCAAAGCCTCAGATCTTCATTGAGGCTGCACCTGCTCACCACTACCAAAGAGTTATAGCATTTACTGTTGTTTAAAAGCAGCCTACTATGTACATTTACTGCCGTTTACAGGCTGTTAATGCTTACTTTACTCCTGCTCCGATCAAGATGGACTCCAGTACACACTGCTCCCACACTTGCTCTCTTGCTCAACCACTCACACAGAGCGTCCCCTAGACTCGATTACAGCTCCCTGTGCTGGCGGACACTATAATTGCATTTAAGAATGAAGTTTCAAACACAATCAAACATGATATAAATAATTATACAACAGTTGGTTCCGACCAAGCAATCTGATTGGACAAGAGGGATTCCAGGAGTTACTATAATCTGTGATAATTGCACTCCAATTTCACTGGATATGTATCATTCCGCTTTAAAGGTGTTCTAGTAACCATTAAATTACGAACAGTAATTTTACTATCAACTCTGACAACTGCAGTACTGTTGTAGATACCTTAATTTCCACAGTGAGGCGCTGTTTGACAAGAAATTATACATCCCTGACCCAGAAGTCCCACCCTTTTGAAAACATTTCCTTCCGCCTGTCATTAAGCCATTTCACATCTGTTTAAAAAAAAAAAAAAAAAAACAGTGCTAGAGTTTGATTTATTGTCTCATTTAACAAACCACAATACCTATGTAGTAATGGACTCTTTGTTTCATCTGAAAATGCAAAGAAAAATGAGCAAAATGTGCTAAATCGCTAGCATGTACTAAATTGCTAGCATGCACTAAATTGCTAGCATGCCAACTACTAGCTTCTGCTGACCGGTATTGGATATATTTTGAGCTGGGATTTTCTGAAGCATCTACTTAACAGGTATGTTTTATAAACACTTATTACTTTTGCACTTGACAATATTTAATTTGTTTACATGTGTGTGAAATGACAAAAGATGTCTTCATGCTGATTGAGATGTTTAGCAGCAATTACTGGCTAGTGGCTACATTCAGAAGGTTTCTTTTTTCCTCAGCTGTGCAAAACAAATGGTTAAGCAAACAAATCATAATATTTTGTACAGTACTGCTGTCTTAATAAATTGTGCTTGCAGAACTGTTGTATAAAAGCAATATTACACTCGAGTTTGTTACGGTATCATGAATATACTAACTCCAGCAGGGTGTGACAGTCTTGCGGAGGGCACAAGCTGCATCACGCCCTGCTAGAGTTAGTATATTCATGATACCGAACTCACTCTTGTGTAATATTGCTTAAATAACTGATTTTTGTAAATTGACTGGTGGGCCGCACTGAATGAGGGTGGAGCTGCTGGTTGCCCATCCGTGGCCTATTTGCACAATATACTCCTGTGAACACATGGAGCACAAGCTCCAGAAAGGGGCTTAAATCAGGCTTTACCTGCTGTCCACCTGGCTACTGTCCGGTCGAGGTACGCATGATTCCTCCAACACCATACACGTCCACTTCCCCGTGCGACGACGCTCCACAGCAAATGTATTTCGGAGAGTAAGCAGTGCAGTCTTTCTCCATCCGACGACACTCCAGCACCAGTGTGAAGAGAGAGCCATGCGGAGAAATCAGCAGAGTGCGCAAGATTGGATCTGGGGTGCGCTTGATTGCTCGCACGGCGTACACCTCTAGGTTATATGAGTGGATTAATAAAGAAAATAAATATAGGTAAAAGTAAATATAGTTTTGGTGTCCCAGCACCCAATGGTAACCTCTACCTATCTCCCCGTGAGTCCACAACACCTGTTTTCTGGAGACTCGTGGATCTTAAACTGTGCCCACCGTGTCGGGTGCACGTGGTTTGCCACATACAGTGGTGTGAAAAAGTGTTTGCCCCCTTCCTGATTTCTCATTTTTTTTGTATGTTTGTCACACGTAAATGTTTCAGATCATCAAACAAACTTAAATATTAGACAAAGAGCGGGAAATGGGCTATACAAATGGGCGGCAGTGGCTCAGGAGGTAGAGCAGGCCATCCAATAACCGGATGGTTGGCGGTTCGAATCCCGCTCTCCCCAGATATCCTGCCATTGTGTCCCTGGGCAAGACACTTTACCCACCTCCAGTGTCCATAACACTGGGTATGAATGTGCATAAATGTTCGGTGGTGATCAGAGAGGCCGTTGGCGCAGATTGGCAGCCACATTTCCGTCAGCCTACCCAAGGGCAGCTGTGGCTACAGTAGTAACTTATCACTATCATTGTTTGTCTGGAGTGAATGAATAATGTATCTATTTGTAAAAGCGTCTTTGAGTGTCTATGATAAAGCGCTATATAAATCTGATTTATTATTATTAAAGATAACACAAGCAAACACAAAATGCAGTTTTTAAATGAAGGCGTTTATTATTAAGGGTAAAAAAAAAAAAATCCAAACCTACATGGCCCTGTGTGAAAAAGTGATTGCCCCCTAAACCTATTAACTGGTTGGGCCACTCTGAGCAGCAACAACTGCAATCAAGCGTTTGCGATAACTGGCAATGAGTCTTTTTATTTATATATACTGTATATAATCTTATAACCCTTTCCAGACTGATAAATCTCACTTTGTTTCTTCTCCGGTTTCCTCCCACAGACCAAAAACATGCAGGTTAGGTTAACTGGAGACTCTAAAGTGGGCCTAGGTGTGAATGTGTGTGTGAATGGTTAAGGGATAGCGCCGTACCGTGGCTGCTTCATCCATACAGGTGGATGCCCTCAATTTCCCCTCTGGGGATCAATAAAGTATACAAAATTTAAAAAAAAAAATAAAAAATTGTTCCTGAATTTCTTTGGATCGCAGCATGATGTCTAGCTTTTGAGGATCTTTTGTTCTACTTCACTTTCAGGCAGGTCCTATTTAAGTGATTTCTTGATTGAGAACAGGTGTGGCAGTAATCAGGCCCGGGTGTGGCTGGAGAAATTGAGCTCCGCTACCAGGCCATTGTTGCCAGTGCCATCTTCTTTGTTGCTGTCTGTTGGGGAAGCAGTATCAGAGCCAGCAACACCAACAGACTTGACAAGATTATCAAGAAGGCTGGCTCTATGATTGTACGATTGGTCTCAGGCCAGAGACCTTTGCGACTGTGGTGGAGAGGTATTACATAATTGCGATTATCGCGACAGTCCTACACCAGATGTAATGGGACATACACCTTCCAAAAAAGTTCAACTTTTGTCTTGTCAGTCCACAGTATTTTCCCAAAAGTCTTGGGGATCACCAAGATGTTTTCTGGCAAAACTGAGACGAGCCATTATGTTCTTTTTGCTGAGCAGTGGTTTTTGCCTTGGAACTCTGCCATGCAGGTCATTTTTGCCCAGTCTCTTTCTTATGGTGGAGTCATGAACACTGACCTTAACTAAAGCAAGTGAGGCCTGCAGTTCTTTGGATGTTGTTGTGGAGTCTTTTGTGACCTCTTGGATGAGTCATCACTGCGCTCTTGGGGTAAATTTGGTCAGCCGGCCACTCCTGGGAAGGTTCACCACTGTTCCATGTTTTTGCCATTTGTGGATAATGGCTCTCACTGTGGTTCACTGGAGTCCCAAAGCTTTAGAAATAGCTAGAAAATTGAACTCAGCTTTCAAAGATGTGATAAACCACAGTTAATTTAGGTTTTAACAGGGGGGCAGTCACTTTTTCCCCCCCACATAGGGCCATGTAGGTTTGGATTTTTTATAACTCTTAATAATAAACACCTTCAATTAAAAACTGCATTTTGTGTTTACTTGAGTTACCTTTGTCCAATATTTAAATTTGTTTGATGATCTGAAACATTTAAGTGTGACAAACAAAAAAAAATGAGAAATCAGGACGGTGCTCCTCCACATTGAAAGGAGTCAGTTGAGGTGGTATGGGCATCTGATTAGGATGCCTCCTGGACGTCTCCCACTTGAGGTGTTTCAGGCACGTCCCACTGGGAGGAGACCCCGGGGCAGACCCAGGACTCGGTGGAGAGACTATGTCTCCCAGCTAGTCTGGGAACGCCTTGGTATCCCCTCTGAAGAGCTGGAGCAGGTGGCTGGGGAGAGGGAAGTCTGGGCTTCTCTGCTTGAACTGCTGCCTCCGCGACCCGGACCTCCGGAAAAGCGGTAGAAGATGGATAGAAGATGGAAATCAGGACGGGGGCAAACACTTTTTCACACCACTGTAAGTTATCTCGGCAGGTTTACTTTCCATGGGTAATTCCATTTTCTTTTATGCTGTGTTGTTTCTGTTGTTTTGGTCGTCTACTGTCATGCTGCTGTTAAACTAATTTCCCAGTTTGGGATCAATAAAGTACATCTATCCATCTATCCATCCATCCATCCATCCATCTATTATGAGGAAACAAAAAGGATGAAAAGTAGCTTCTTCTAAATAAAACTTTCATCTCTAATTTATTAAAATATCAAGAAGTAAAGCTGTGTGATCACTGCTGAAAATAGGAGATGGATGATATTTTTCAGATTTAAACAATTCATGAACGTGCTGATAATTAAAAAACTATTCAAAAAATTCTGGTCAGATATTCAGAAATTTATTTTTCAGCACAAAACAATTTGTAATATATTTCTATTACTTTTACTTCACAAATGAAGCTATATATACAGCTTGACAGTTTTTGCCACTGTTTTAGTATGAATTCATTAATGCCATGTAATATTCAGAGCTATGTATAGATTAAAAAAACTTTATAAGCAGCATAATCTTTAGTTTAAAGGTCAAATTGCCATTGCAGCCCTCAGCCACTTCTATTTTAGTCGGAGACAGGCAAAATTGCTCTTTGGTTGGCAAAGGTTACAGACCCCTGGACTAGACACACCTGCCCAGACTGTAACACCACCATCACCAAAGGCTCGTCTGATGACAACAGTGGCTGATGCATAGCGCTCTCCTTGACGTCTCCAACATTGTTGGCGGCCATCATTTCTGCTCAACGTGAATAGACTTGCATCAGAGAACACCCCTGAGGCTCACTGGTCCCTTCTCCAGCGTAAATGTTCCCTGGCTCATGCAAGACGATGACACCTGTGCCTGGTGGTGTAGTCAGATACCGTTGCAGGTTGTCTAGCATGCAGACCAGGCTGATGTAAACGGTTTTGAATGGTTTGACGTGACACTTGGGTGCCTCTCACCTCCCTTAAATGTGCCTGGAGTTGAGAGGCATTCATCTTCCGGTATTGCAGGGCACTGTTCACAGTGAAGCGGTCATCAGTGTGGGATATGGCCAATGGATGTCCACTTCTATGCCTGTCTGTGACTCTTCCAGTCTCTCTGTTGCAACCTGCTGATGACACACTTTGACACTCTACGCTCAGTGGCCACTTCCCTCTGAGAACATCCTGTTTGAAGCCTCACAATGATGAGGTACTGTTGATGTCAAAATGTGAACAGTGTGATGAAGAGGACTGTTTAAATACCAATTCTAATTAAATCTGAAAATTTATTGGTCGATTCATGGATCAAACACCTGTTGGGAATTTTGACGTTAAGCACCTTGTTAGAGAACAGCAAGTTATGCAAAAAGCACTGAAACACTGAACAGCTGGACATATGCATTC
The DNA here is from genome assembly GCA_020510985.1 of Pholidichthys leucotaenia. Lineage (NCBI taxonomy): Eukaryota > Metazoa > Chordata > Actinopteri > Cichliformes > Pholidichthyidae > Pholidichthys > Pholidichthys leucotaenia. The sequence continues at coordinate 354,803,971 of CM035844.1, read as the reverse complement.
AAAAGGTTAGAGAAGGTCAAATTAAGTTCACCTGTAAAAGGTTATAGTGCATTTTAGGTGCATCCTGAAATTTCACCCGAAAGCTGAATATCCCTAACTTGTGAGTAGTGTACATACCCACATGGCAAAATCCCTTTTATATAGATAGATTACTGTCACAACACATTGTTGTCTTTCCAGATTACAGGTTAGTTTCACTTAAACTGGCTCTATAAAATAGTGTACTGGATAGTGTACTTGTCATCTTGAAGCTGGAGAGGAAAAATAAGATGAATACATAGTTTGACAGAAATGGTTACAGTGTGTAAAGAAATATTCTATTACATTTCCTTCCAGTTTCTGGATCTCCAGGTCCAGTTTTCTCAGCATCTTGCATTTTATTTCCATTCCTATATCCAGATCCCAAAATTTCTCTCTTTCAGTCTTATTTTGACTTCTGCCAGCTCTATCTTTAAGTGCACTGGGTAGAGACATCTTATGATATCTCAAGCCTTCTTGAGTCCAGCAGTAGTCTCTTCATCTGCAGATATGCCTTCCCCACCATATTCAACAGAACTTGTATTAACAGCTCTGACAGGACATCTTATAATTATGGTTTTAATTAGAGATCTCACAGCATCATCCTCATCTTGTAGCTCACAAAGTTTAACTGTTATCAGACACTGCTGGTAAGCTAAAGTCAGTCAGCACATATGCCACGTCCTTTTTTGGACACATTTGTTTTTTTTATGAAGGACAGATAAAATATTTAAGCAATATTACATGAGACAGAATTATGGTATCGTGATTATAGTAACTGTGGCTGTGATACTCTTAATGCCCTCCGCATAGCATCGGGCAATCAGAGTATCACAGCCTTAGTTAGTATAATCGCAATACCGTAACAACGTCGAGTGTAATATTGTTTTTATACAACAGTTCTGGCAAGCAAAATTTATTAAATGACAGCAATACTAGACAAAATATTATGATTTGTGAGTTTGCATGTTCTCCCCGTGTCTGCGTGGGTTTACTCCGGGATTTCTCCGGTTTCCTCCCACATGCCAAAAAACATGCAAGTTAGGTTAATTGGCATCAAACTGGGGATTCTAAATTGTCCTTAGTTATGACTGTGAGAGTGAATGGTTGTCTGTCTCTCTGTGTTGGCCCTGCGATGGACTGGCGATCTGTCCAGGGTGTACCCTGCCTCTCGCCCAAAGATGCTGGGATAGGCTCCAGCCCCCCCGCGACCCGAAAAGGATTAAGCGGAAGAAGAAGATGAATGTTTAACCAGTTATTTTGCACAGCTGACAAAAAAAAAGACAGTCCCTAAATCTAGCCACCAACTGTTGCTAAACATCTCAATCAGCATGAAGATGTCTATTTTCATTTCACACACATAAACAAACTAAATATTACCAAGTGCAAACATAAGTGTTTATAAAACATACCTGTTAAGTTGATACTTCAGAAAATCACAGATCAAAACATATCCAGAAGCTAGTAGTGAGCATGCTAGCGATTTAGCACATACTCACGATTTAGCACATTTTTCTTGCTTTTCTTTGCATTTTCAGATGAAACAAAGAATCCATCACCACAAAGGTATTGTGGTTTGTTAATCAAGACAGGAAACAAACTCTAGCACTGCCTATTTTTTTTTTTTTTAACAGACGTGAAATCAATGATCTTAAAATGACCGGGTTGATGGAAGTAGACCTTTGCAAAAGGGTCGGACTTCTGGGTCACGGCTGTACAATTTCTTGTTAAACAGCACTTCACTGTGGAAATTAAGGTATCCAAAACAGTACAACAATTGTCTGCGAGTTGACAGAAAATTACTGTTAGTAATTAATGTTATTAGAACACCTTTGAAGCAGAGTGATACTTATCCAGTGAAATTGGAGTGCAATTATCGCAGATTATAGTAACTCCTGAAATGCCTATTGTCCAATATTGCTCGGTCGGAAGTAACTGTTGTATAATACAACTTTAATACTAAAAACATTGGGGGAAAGTACAACTAATCTAAATGTATAAATATTCTGAGTAGCCTGTGATGGACCGACGATCTGTCCAGGTTGTACTCTGCCTGTCGCCCAAAGATGCTGGGCTAGGCTCCAATAAACCATAATACCAACATGGATGCAAATACCCTCAAATTAGAGCTGAGAGGCTGCATTCTAAGCCCATAGTGATTATATTATTGTATCTTGAATATGTTTTGGTAAACGGCTAAAATAACAAAACTTGTATCAGTGTCCAAATACAGTGGTGTGAAAAAGTCATCCCCCTCTCCCGTTAAAATATAAATCAACTGTGGTTTATCACATCTTTGGAAAGCTGAGTTCAATTTCTCTAGCCACACCCAGGCCTGATTACTGCCACACCTGTTCTCAATCAAGAAATCACTTAAATAGGACCTGCCTGACAAAGTAAAGTAGACCAAAAGATCCTCAAAAGCTAGACACCATGCTACGATCCAGAGAAATTCAGGAACAAATGAGAAACAAAGTAATTGAGATCTATTAGTCTGGAAAAGGTTATAAAGCCATTTCTAAAGCTTTGGGACTCCAGCGAACCACAGTGAGAGCAATTATCCACAAATGGCAAAAACATGGAACAGTGGTGAACCTTCCCAGGAGTGGCCGGCCAACCAAAATTACCCCACAAGCACAGCGACGACTCATCCAAGAGGTCACAAAAGACCCCACAACAACATCCAAAGAACTGCAGGCCTCTCTTGCCTCAGTTAAGGTCAGTGTTCATGACTCCACCATAAGAAAGAGACTGGGCAAAAATGGCCTCACAACAACATCCAAAGAACTGCAGGCCTCACTTGACTCAGTTAAGGTCAGTGTTCATGACTCCACCATAAGAAAGAGACTGGGCAAAAATGGCCTGCATGGCAGAGTTCCAAGACAAAAACCACTGCTCAGCAAAAAGAACATAAAGGCTTGTCTCAGTTTTGCCAGAAAACATCTTGATGATCCCCAAGACTTTTGGGAAAATACTCTGAGGACCGACGAGACAAAAGCTGAACTTTTTTGGAAGGTGTATGTCCCATTACATCCAACGTAAAAGTAACAGCATTTTGGAAAAGGAACATCATACCAACAGTAAAATGTGGTGGTGGTAGTGTGATGGGTCTGGGGCTGTTTTGCTGCTTCAGGACCTGAAGACTTGCTGTGGTAAATGGAACCATGAATTCTGCTGTCTACCAAAAAGTCCTGAAGGAGAATGTCTGGCCATCTGTTCGTGACCTCAAACTGAAACGTACTTGGGTTGTGCAGCACGACAATGATCCAAAACACACCAGCAAGTCCACCTCTGAATGGCTTAAGAAAAACAAACTGAAGACTTTGGAGTGGCCTAGTCAAAGTTCTAACCTGAATTTGATTGAGATGCTGTGGCATGACCTTAAAAAGGTGATTCATGTTTGAAAACCCTCCAATGTGGCTGAATTACAACAATTCTGCAAAGCTAAGTGGGCCAAAATTCCTCCACAGCGTTGCAAAAGACTCATTGCCAGTTATCGCAAACGCTTCATTACAGTTGTTGCTGCTAAGGGTGGCTCATCCAGTTGCTGGGTTTAGGGGGCAATCACTTTTTCCACACAGGGCAGGTTCAGGTTCAGGGCCACGTAGGTTTGGATTTTTTTCCCCTTAATAATAAACACATTAATTTAAAAACTGCATTTTGTGTTTACTTGTGTTATCTATCTATCTAGCTATCTATCTATTTTCCGGTTCCGGCTCTGCCGGACCGGCGGCGCCACACGAGTCGGCTGCCTGTTGCAACAGCCTTTTTTTTTTTTTTATCTTCCTTCTTCTTTCTACACCTTTCACTCTGTATATATATAACGGACGCACGGATCGCCCCGGGGATCTCCCGGGTCGGCGGACGGAGCCACGGTTTGCAGCGGGAGACGTTACAGCGGGGAGGAGCTAGTGCTAGCTAGCACTTGGCCGCCGCCCGGTGCTAATGGGAAACTCGACATACCGGGAGCTGTAGCGAAAACGAAGCGGGTGCCGGGCTGGAGTTTAGGCGGCGTGAAAGAAATATAAGACAGAATAATAAAGAGCGATGGCAAGAACCAAGCAGACCGCCCGTAAAATCTACTGGAGGAAGAAGCCCCCCAGGAGACAGCTAGCCACCAGGGCTGCTCGGAGAGGCGCTCTGGCCACCGGCAGAGTGAAGAGGCCTCGCCGTCACAGGTCCGTGGCTCTGAGAGAGATCCGTCGCTACCAGAAATCCACGGAGCTGCTCATCCGTAAGCTGCCCGTCCAGCGCCTGGTGAGGGAGATCGCTCAGGACTTCAAGACCGTCCTGCGTTTCCTGAGTTTCGCCGTCATGGCTCTGCAGGAGACCAGCGAGACCCACCTGGTGGTCTCTTCTTCGCTAAGGGGGTCACCATCATGCCCAAAGACTTCCAGCTGGCCCGCTGCATCCGCGGAGAGAGAGCTTAGACTTTCTGCTGCACATCCACCAGCCATAATGCTCTGCACTGTGTGTCTATATATATACATTTATAGTAATATGGACATATGTTTGCTAGATGTTGTTTTTTCTTGCCTTCTGATTGTTGCTCTGAGTGTTGCTGTCCCTGTGCTGTTGCAATCCTGGAATTTCCCCATTGTGGGACTAATAAAGGCTTATCTTATCTTATCTTTGTCTAATATAAATTTGTTTGATGATCTGAAACATTTAAGTGTGACAAACATACAAAAATAATGAGAAATCGGAAGGGGGCAAACACTTTTTCCACACCACTGTATATATGGACCTAACAGTATGCTATTGGCTGTGATATATCGACCACCGTAGTCTCATCATCCAACTACTCAGATGTAAATTTTATGATTATTTTGGATCCGTAAAAAATTTTAAAAGTATTTTTTTATTAATATATTATTTGAAGGATATACAGTGATTCCTCGCTACTTCGCGCTTCACCTTTCGCTCCCTCAGTGCATCGCGGATTTTTCAAAAATATTCATCAAAAATTCAAAATTGAGAAATAATGGGCGGGCGCTAGCAGAAGGCAGGGAGACTACATTAGACCATCAGCTGTCAACATGGAGAGCCGCACAACTCTCTGTTCGCTGTTCTCGTGTTGGCTCGGCTCGGAAATCTCGCAAGCTGATTGGCCGAGACGTTTCACCCCGCAAGCTGATTGGCCGAGACGTTTCACCCACCTCCTCTCCCTGCCGAGCACCCATGAAGGGAAGGAAGACCGCATTCATTGCTTTTTAATCGCTCGTGTTACTTAGTCTCGCCGCGTGGAACTTTTTGCTGTTCTCTTGTGCCATTTTGTGCGAAATAGTCTTCCCGTCGAGCCACTACACCGCCTCCTCCAGCTCTACCGGAAGCTGCCCTCGATGATCCTGCGCCTCTAGCACCTCACGATGAGGCGTCACCTGAGGAGCAGTAAAGCTCTCATTAACCTGTGCAGTAAATCATTTTCATCTTGAGTTACGTATGTTGTTATAAGAATAAGAGTTCTAAAAACATATTTATGTACACTTTGTTTACATCTACGTATGTATGTACACGTACACACACGTGTGTGTGTACGTGTATGAGAGAGAGAGAGAGAATGAACGTACGTATTATTTATGGATGACGTCATTGGGGTGACGCTACTTCGCGGTTTTTCACTTTTCGCAGTCAGTTCTGGAACCCATTAACCGCGATAAGTGAGGGATCACTGTAAAGGCTTTAATTCTGCACCTTTCTTAATACTTTGTTGATGTATTTTTTTCAAATATTTGTTTTCATGAAAATACTTCCACTACACCTTTTAAGGCTCTTTAGTGCTGAAATATAATCAGAGAAGCTGTGAAGAAGCTGGAATTACCTGTGGGAGTCGTTAGAAAAGGCAAAAGCATGAACCCCTGCAGAGTGTCCCTTCAGGTCAAATGCTCGCACCACCTCTCTGAACTCCCCTCCTTTCCCGAAGCAAACCTCCCACACCTTGACGTCAGGAGTGAAGCCGCAGGAGGCCACAAACCTGAGGACAGAGAAGACATACACAGTCATAAACAATACAGATATACAGCGTTATTTTGGTGAACAGTTTTATAGAGTCATGAGGCGATTACAGCACACTATGAAAAACAGTTTATGTTCCATGGGAGAACAAATCCACACTTTTGTCATAAATGTACTGAATATCAGAAGACGTTATATTTTCATGCTGAACTGATTCTGCATTTACTACATTGTGATAACATTTTACAATAACCTGAACCGAAAATGACCTACAGTATCAGTTGTTAATGCTTCGTAAAAGTTTTAACAAACCAGTATTTCATATGCAGTTGCAAAATTTACACTGATGGACTAACCTGCCACATGGGGAGATGGCAGCATAAGAATTTGTTATCTGGTTTGTATTGATGGAGGCCAGAACTTCTCCTTTCAGATCCCAGATGATGATGGTAGTGTCGGTGGAGGCACTCATGATAAATTTGCCTGCAGACAAGAAACAAAGAAACGTTAAAATTGTTGATAAACTAGACGCTCTAGACCAGGGGTCCCCAACCCCCGGTCCATGGACCGGTACCGGGCCGCAAGGAAAAAAAGGTTGGGGACCACTGCTCTAGACTGATGTCGTAGTTAATGTCTCTACGATCACATGTTGCCATGACAACACACACAACGGGGAAAAAAAGACCAGCTACATTATTGTCACTGGTTTGTGCCAGTCTCTGCAGTTAAGCAAAGTTTTGTTTCTGGACACAACACCCAAAATCTCATGGCGAATGAGGAAGATTGACTACAGCACATCACACTTGTCATTAGGGCTGCAATGATTACTGGAATAATTCGAGTAATTCGATTACAAAAATTCCTCGATTCAAAAATCTCTGATTCGAAGTGCCATTTAACGTAATATATATCGACCACCGTAGTCTCATCATCCAACTACTCAGATGTAAATTTTATGATTATTTTGGATCCGTAAAAAATTTTAGAAGTATTTTTTTATTAATATATTTTTTGAAGGATATAAAGGCTTTAATTCTGCACCTTTCTTAATACTTTGTTGATGTATTTTTTTCAAATATTTGTTTTCATGAAAATACTTCCACTACACCTTTTAACGTAGTACTTCCAGTCTATATGACCTTCTTCCAGTCATGCTATGTAAACAAGAGGCGGGTTTGTTTAATGGCGTGATATCGTGGATTCAGCGAAGCAGGAAGAAAAGCAACAGATTGATGGCAAAAAGGAAGAAAGTCTGAGAAAATGACAAAAAGTATTTCAAGTCTGGGATCATTTCAAGCTCAAACTGAAGGAAAACACTGTGCAGTGTGTATATTGTAAAGCCGAGCGGCAAGCTAGCATACCACAATGTTGATGTTACAGTGTGTCGGCAGACGACATCCAGCCACGTCACTCACGAGCAGTGGACTGAGACAAGGTACGTGATTCAGGTTTTAAATTAAGATGAACAGAATGTAGTTAGCTATGCCAATTATGCTTATATAACCAAAGAACATATAGTAGCTACCCGTAATAGCGGTAGCTGCTATATGTTAGCCATGTTGCGAGTTGAAGCCAACGTTACAAAACGGAACTTTGTGGTGTAATGTAACGTTTAAAACAGGGGTGTCCAATCGTGTGCCATGAAGGGCCAAGACCCTGCAGGCTATACCTCCAACCAGTGTCAACAGCAGTTTCCACTGAATTTCTTCCCCCTGATTGCTGATAAGTGAAAACACCTGCTGAAGAGACTGGGTAGAAGAGAAAACCTGCAGGGTCTTGGCCCTCCATGGTACATGATTGGACACCCCTGCTTTAAACGTTACGTTATATGCAATAAACATCCCAATAAGCATTGCAATAAATGTGTACCTGTGTTATTGAGTGTTTGGTACAATTACTACTGCTCTTTAGGAAAAAAGTTCCGCACATGTTGGTCTATTCAAGTTTCTTCAATACAAAAAATAAAAATGAAAAAGTATCCGATTACTCGAGTAATAGTTCGATTACAATGACAAATTACTCAATTACTAAAATAATCGATAGCTGCAGCTGTAATTGTCAGGGTGAAGTCATCAAAATGTCACGTTTCACAAAGTCAACATTTTTCACATCTCAGGTTTGATTTTCATCTCACAGGCATTACATTAATATTTCTGTCCTGGTAATGTACTCATTTACATGTCTGCCTCACAGACCCGGCATTACCTTTTTTTTTTTTTCAAAATATTTCCAGTTTGCATAGATACAGCAATATGCATCACGCAAAGTTAAAACTAGTGTTGCGTACCTGTCTCTGCAATGCCAATGTTGAGGATGGTGGCCTTGTGTTTCTGTGGGAAATCCTCAGGTGCAGCCTTAAAGCTTAAAGAACCATCATCCTTCTTGATCATTTTAAAGATTCGGATGGCATCTCCATTGGCCAACCAGGTGATGAACGCCCTGCGGGGAAAAGGAGTGGGTTGGTAAGAGGGCAGGTGAGCTCATCAAGGGCATGGAAACAACCAAGATTGCCAACACAAAACAAATGTTGATGTGGTTGTGTATGTTCATGTTAAGACTGAATATTTACAATAGAAATAATTAAAACGAAACAGTAAAATATTGAATTTTACTTCTGACAGCCTTGTTCATACTTACACCCTGGCTGTTTTAGGTTCAAGTATGTTTATGGATTCATGCAGATTTTTACCTAAATAGCAGTTTAATTGGTAGAGGTGGGCGACCCTTGTTTTAGGCATTAATGGATACAGTGAGAGAGAGACCTGGAGTCTGGGCTGAAGCGGACCAGCGTAGCGTGATCCAGCTCTACATTGGCTCTCAGGCACTTGTGCTCCCGCTCCAAGAAGTCTTTGGTGCTCCAAATCCGGACAGTTCGGTCATCGGCGCAGGACGCCAGGTACTTCCCGTTACTGCTGAAATCGAGACATGTCACATTCCCACTGTGGCCCTGAAAAGTAAAGAACAACAAAAATGCACATTAAAAATGGCTATTAGAAGGTAGCAAGAAGAGAGGTTTGTTTGTCCCATCGACTTAAACCTGAATTATTCTACTGAGCAGCAAAATAAATATCCTGTTTTCACTGAAGTCTGTATTTAATGCTGCTCTAGGTGAATTGTCACCTGTGAGCACTGACAACATGGCCCATTTCAAGTACTTGTAGATACTGTAATGTCTATAAACAAAAATCTTCAGAAACTCTTATAATGCATGTGTTAAAACAGTGCAAGAGTGTGTTCCTCTTCACCTTCAGTGAGGCTGCCAGCAGCGGATGGCTGAAATTGTGCTGTGCAGATTTATCTTTGCGGCTGCGCTGCTTCTCCTGCTTCTGCTTTTTGGGCGGAGCGCCCTTCACAGCACTGGCTTCAGCTGAAAGACAAACAGGAGAACTAAGAAGAACTTTCATGACAACTGCAACTTGCTGAAGATCTTCGGATGTCGGTGATGGATGTAGAAGTAAAGAGTATACATTTTAACATGAAATCAATTTAGATGAAAGGAGAATGGAGCACACTGTCAAATTTACAGCCTTTAATGGAGCACCACTCCATTGGACAGTGTGCTACAGTCTCTGATGTTCATCTTGATTTTGATGTCCTTGAGCAACTCATACTGGCTTGGACGTTGCCTGGGTTAACAAGGTCAGGAGTTCCTGGCAGCAGAAGGCGAATTACAGAGCTGAATGGAGGAATCTGATCAGACCTAAATGAAACAGTCATTGTCGCCCCCGACAGACTGCTATGATGATGATGAGCTGAGAAGCCCCGTTACAGCTGGATGAAATGAAGATATTCCTTTCTCAGCACATACTGATTTTCAGATTAGATTTTCAGTCCTGACTATTATACAGATACCCATCTTATGCTGTCACCACTTCAACAGAGGACTAAAACAACTACAAAAAAAAAAAATGTACTGCTCCCATACTCGTTCATTGTCTTAACTGACCGTTAATTGACCGGAGTGGTGGCCTAGTTGATAGAGCATCCGCCCCACAACCGGAGGTTGGGGGTTCAAGTCCTGGCCGGCTCATAACAAAGACCATATAAAAATGGTACTTCCCGCCTTCTAGCTTGGTGCTCAGCGTAACAGAATGGGGGAAGAAGTTTTTTGTGGCGGCACCTTGCATAAGAGCGACCCCTCTGATTTTACATGTGATTAACATTGTAGATAGGAGAAACGTAATTTCGTTCTACTGTACATGATTGGCTGTATGGACTGGATGACAATAAAGTTGGCTTCTTCCTCTTATTATTATTATTATTATTCGCTCCTGTCTAATAGCACTTCCAACAGGATTTCCGCTGCAAACATTTCTGCGTGGCAGTACACCATGCCAGAGACCTGAGCCACCATGCTAAAGAAAATAAATGAAGTAATGAGCTCCGCAAGCGCACATGCGAACAACACACGTGACTGTCACCCACATGTCACTGTTCTAGAGCGCGTCACCCGCGTGACCATTCCAGTCGGCAGGCAGACCCATCTAGCATCGCTGTCTGAGACAAACCTGACTCCACAACAGAGTAAAGCATGAGCTTATTTAAGTACTTTAACAAGGAAAAAAGGCAGAATTGGCATGTAAGCAGTGGAGGCATTTATCGTGGTTTTAACCCGCTGGTACCGGGAACAATAATGAGTCGCTTAGCAAACAGATGTGGTCAGACTTCATATGCAGGCTAATTGAGGGAAAGGCAAAGGTGACTGAATTGCTGAGGATTTACTTCACCAACCACTACAATATTAATTTATGTTCATTATTATATACCTGACAAGTTAAAATTACCAAAATTCATGAAGTCAGTGACTTAAATCCGTCAAACATCCTCCAACCTTCCCACAAACTAAACCTGCCAACATCTGGATTTCAAAATAAGTGAGGTTTTTCCTGTAGTCTGGTTGGTGGAGAGTTCTAAAAAAAAAAAAAAATAAAAAAAATCAACAACCCGTAAATATATAGAAATATTATAACAAGAATAACAGCATCTTTGGTCATTTTAGTTAATTTACTTTATTAAATCTAATTTTATCAATAATTATATTTCTTTGAAATCAGAGTTAAATTATTGTTCTGTTCTGGCTCTGCAAAATTATGGTCAAAAATGTAAATTGTATAAGGAAAAAAAAAACAATATTTTACCACAATCTGTTTCAAATTTATATAAAAAAAACCTGTAATTTTATTTTAAAAAATAGGCAATAGCCATAAAATAATTAGTTTATGGCCATAGTTCAAAAAGTTGACCTGATTGAGCAAAACCAATGTGATTTTAGGATTCAGCACATCAAAATTGTCCGAAATCAGCTAAAAAAAACTTAAGACAATAAATTTGGTGTTGACCAGTGTAATCCACAAATTTACAATAAAGTCTCAAATGTACAAGAAAAGTAATAATTTTACAAGAGGAAATGACAAATTTGAAGAAAATTGTTTCAAATTTAGAGAAATTTACAGAGAAAAGTAGAAAACTATAAGAAAATTGTTATAAATTTTGGGAAAAAACAAACCTTCAAGACAAAGTCATTACCCTAGTTTTTATTTAAGTGGGTGCTTTTTGTTTGTTTGATGTCCTTACTCAACTAGAAATTTTAGGGTGTTTACTTTTAATTATTAATTTCATAAGATAACACTGCTTTTACATGAGTAGAATTTCTGGCTACTATACCCACCACTGATCATATAATTGAAGTATCCATCCATCCATCTTCTACCGCTTTTCCGGAGGTCCGGGTCACGGAGGCAGCAGTTCAAGCAGAGAAGCCCAGACTTCCCTCTCCCCAGCCACCTGCTCCAGCTCTTCAGAGAGGATACCAAGGCATTCCCAGACCAGCTGGGAGACATAGTCTCTCCACTGAGTCCTGGGTCTGCCCCGGGGTCTCCTCCCAGTGGGACGTGCCTGAAACACCTCAAGTGGGAGGCGTCCAGGAGGCATCCTAATCAGATGCCCATACCACCTCAACTGACTCCTTTCAATGTGGAGGAGCAGCGGTTCTACTCTGAGCCTCTCCAGGATGACTGAGCTCCTCACCCTATCTCTGAGGGTGAGTCCAGCAATCCTACGGAGAAAGCTCATTTCAGCCGCTTGTATCCGTGATCTTGTTCTTTCGGTCATTACCCAAAGCTCGTGACCATAGGTCAGAGTAGGAACGTAGATTGACTGGTAAATCAACAGCTTTACCTTAGAACTCAGCTCCCTCTTCACCACAACAGACCGGTACAACGTCTGCATCACTGCAGATGCTGCTCCAATCCGTCTGTCGATCTCTCGCTCCATTTTCCCCTCACTCGTGAACAAGACCCCAAGATACTTAAACTCCTCCACTTGGGGCAGGAGTCTGTCCCCAACCCGGAGAGGACAATCCACCTTTTTCCGGCTGAGGACCATGGACTCGGACTTGGAGGTGCTGATTCTCATCCCAGCCGCTTCACACTCAGTGGCAAACCGTCCCAGCAAGAGCTGTAGGTCATTGCTGGATGAAGCCAACAGGACAACATCATCTGCAAACAACAGAGATGAGATCCTGTGGTCACCAAGCATGACACCCTCCATTCCCTGGCTGCGCCTAGAAATCCTGTCCATAAAAATTATGAACAGGATCGGTGACAAAGGGCAGCCCTGGCGGAGTCCAACTCTCACTGGGAATGACTCCGACCGAGTGTTGGCAATACGAACCAAACTCTCACAACGGTCGTACAGAGACCGAATAGCTCGTAACAACAAGCCCGATACCCCATACTCCCGAAGCACCCCCACAAAAATCCACGAGGGACGCGGTCAAATGCCTTCTCCAAGTCCACAAAACACATGTAAACTGGTTGGGCAAACGCCCACAAACCCTCAAGAATTCTCGAGAGGGTAAACAGCTGGTCCAATGTGCCACGGCCAGGACGAAAACCACATTGCTCCTCCTGAATCCGAGGTTCGACCAACGGCCGAACTATGGAGCTATGTTGTCCGGGGCAAATTGCCTCTGATAGGGTCTCCCAAGACAAACTGGTCCTGGGTGAAGGGCCAGACTAAGAACGATCCAACAGACTCTCATGATAAATTATTTATCAAGGATTCAGTGTACCCTGCCCGGTATGGGGTTACAGGGGCCCCACCCTGGAGCCAGGCCTGGGGGAGGGGCTCGAAGGCTAGCGTCTGGTGGCCGGGTTTCCAGCCATGGGACCCGGCCAGGCTCAGCCCGAAGGAGTTACATGGGTCCGCCCTCCAGTGGGCTCACCACCTGCAGGAGGGATCATGGGGGTCCGGTGCTATGTGGATTAGGTGGCGGTCAAAGGCGGAGACCTTGGCGGACTAATTGAAGTATGTGTGAGTTAATTACTATTATGATTTTTTTTCCTTCTCTTTCTTACTCTCTCAATGGAAAAAAGAAACACTAGAATAACTAGAGGGCACTCAGAGCGCCTACCTCCGCCAAGGCTCTGTCCCTCCCTCCCTTTATCTGTCCATATTGCTATCTATCTGTACATTGTGAGATAGGGCCTTGGCGGAGGTATGCACTCATGGATCACCTCCAACATCTAAAGAATTCATCTTTGGGCCAAGGGCAACCTCTGGTGAAAATTTCATCCAAATCCATCCAGTACTTTTGGATTCTGGAGTATTATTGCCAGCACTGTGTGAGAAGATACGCTACTCATAAAAAGTTAGGGATATTCGGCTTTCGGGTGAAATTTCAGGATGCACCTAAAATGCACTTTAACCCTTACAGGTGAACTTAATTTCACCTTCTCCAACCTTTTGAATGCACATGTCCAACTGCTCAGTGTTTCAATACTTTTTGCATAACTTGCTGTTCCCCAACAAGACGCTCAATGGCAAAATTCACAACAGGTGCTTCATCCATGAATCAGCCAATAAACTTTCTGGTTCAGTTAGAATTGGTATTTAAACAGTCCTCTTCATCATGCTGTTCACATTTTGACATCATGAGACCAAGACGACACCTAACAATTGATCAACAGTACCTCGCCATTGTGAGGCTTCAAACAGGATGTTCTCAGAGGGATGTGACCACTGAGCTTAGAATGTCAAAGTGTCATCAGCAGGTTGCAACAGAGATACAGAGAGAGTGGAAGAGTCACAGAAAGGCAAAGAAGTGGATGCCCTCTGGCCACATCACATGCTGATGACCGCTTCATTGTGAACAGTGCCCTGCAAAACCTGATGATGAATGTCACTCAACTCCCGGCACATGCCTTCTGATTGTTGCTCTGAGTGTTGCAATCCCTGTGCTGTTGCAATCTTGGAATCTCCCCATTGTGGGACTAATAAAGGCTTATCTTATCTTAAGAGTGGTGAGAGACACCCAAGTGTCACGTCAGACCATTCGAAACTGTTTACATGAGTGTGGTCTGCGTGCTAGATGACCTGCAAGGGCACCTGACCACACCACCAGGCACAGGTGTCATCGTCTTGCATGGGCCAGCAAGCATTTAAACTGGACAAGGGACGAGTGGGCCTCAGTGTTGTTCTCTGATAAAAGTCGATTCATGCTGAGCAGAAATGATGGTCGCCAATGATGTTTGAGAAGTCAAGCAGGGTGCTATGCATCAGCCACTGTTGAGCCTTTGGTGGTGGTGGTGTTACAGTCTGGGCAGTTGTGTCTAGTCAATACAGAATTGCCCTACACCTTGTGAATGGTAAAGTGACAAGCCGCTGCTACCTGAATAACATCATTAATCCAGTCATTGTGCCCCTGCATGAACAACACAGGCCTAATTTCATCTTCATGGATGACAACGCTCCAGCTCATAGAGGTCGCATCATTAGGGAATGGCTGCTGCAGGCTGGGGTACCTCAGATGGAGTAGCCTGCACTTTCTCCAGATCTGAATCCCATAGAAAACCTACTCGATCAGCTAAGTTGCCGTGTAGCGGCTCATCACCCTGCACCCCCACAACCTCAATGACCTGAGGATCATCCTTCAAGAAGGGTGGAATGCCATGCCTCAGCAGACAATAAGTCGACTTGTGAACAGCATGAGACGTCGTTGTCAAGCTGTAATTGATGCTCAAGGGCACATGACAAGTTACTGAGACAAGTTACTGAGACACTGACATTTTTTGTTGTGTTATACCCACCACTGTTGTTGGCTTTTGTTTCAATAAATTGTTTGAGATGAGGAAATTACCATTACATGCTTCTACTTAAATGCCCTACTTTCATGATATATCACTGTAGTGTGAACTTTTTGCATTTTCCATAAATTTCACCTGAAATCCAAATACCCCTAACTTTTTGTGAGTAGTGTGTGTAAAAATCGGTTCTTAATTTTTGTGAATCAGTTCTGGATGGTGTAAAATGACAATCTAGATTCTTATGTGAATCAGTTTTTTCCAACACCCCTACTACTAATGGTCTGTCCAAATCTGCCTTTTTTTGGGGGGGGGGGGGCGCTTACGCAGACATTCACAGCAGAAAAACATACTTGGGAGTTTGGAATGATTTTGCTCTTGATATGTCTTGTAAATCACAAGAAACATGTTAGACATTTTAACAACAGAAAAAAAAAAAAACTTGATTTTTGCCAGAGTGTTACTTTAAGAAAAGCTTCTTTTTTTTTTTTTTGGTTACTTATTTGTACCCGTAGGTAGATTTGGTTTGCAGTCTGGTGACAAGCCACCGGCTGTCGGTTGCTGCGTGCGCGAGCGCCCTAAACCTACATGTTTTTGGTATGCGGGAGGAAACCGGAGAAATCCCGGAGTAAACCCACGCAACACGGGGAGAACATGCAAACTCCACACAGCTCACTGTTGGTCGGGGGCTGGGATCGAACCCACGATCTCATGATCCCCGCGATCCCCCGGCCGAGGGTAAAACTGTGCTGCCACAGTGCTAAACCACTGCGCCACCGTGCAGCTTCTTGACTGCCACCCTTCCACTAAGTCCATTTCAGATGAAGTTTTGGTGAACAGTAGATGGATTAACTCAAGTACCAGATGTATCTAATGCCTGGACAATTATTGCT
Organism: Pholidichthys leucotaenia; assembly: GCA_020510985.1. Lineage (NCBI taxonomy): Eukaryota > Metazoa > Chordata > Actinopteri > Cichliformes > Pholidichthyidae > Pholidichthys > Pholidichthys leucotaenia. The sequence continues at coordinate 354,788,022 of CM035844.1, read as the reverse complement.
GAAGACAATTTTTAATTTTTTTTTTGGGATTTTGTATACTTTATTGATCCCCAGAGGGGAAATTGAGGGCATCCACCTGGATGGATGAAGCAGCCACGGTACGGCACCATCCCTTAACCATTCACACACACATTCACACCTAGGGCCACTTTAGAGTCTCCAATTAACCTAGCCTGCATGTTTTTGGCCTGTGGGAGGAAACCGGAGAAATCCTGGGGTAAACCCAAGCAAATACGGGGAGAACATGCAAACTCCACTCAGATCACTGTTGGTCAGGGGCTGGGGTCGAACCAGGGATCCCATGGCCAAGGGTGAGTTGCTGTGCTGCCACAGTGCTAACCACTGCGCCACCGCACCACCCAAATTATAAGGAAGTCGGCTCACTGGCCATGTTTATATGCACACAAATAAACCAATTATAATCAAATTTCTGGATTTATCTGATTATTCAAGTAGTCATGTAAACAGAATAATCAAACAAAGGCCATTATCAGGTTATGAGAAAGCACATACACAAGCATAATTTCGACAAATTTCAGTCAGGTTTTCGTCAGAAACGCTCGACAGACCGCTCTTCTCAGGGTGTCAAATGATATTTTAATGCCATCAGACTCTGGCAAATGCTCTGTTTTAGTGTTATTAGATCTTACTGCAGCATTTGATACTATTGATCATTGTATTTTGTTACAAAGGCTTAGAGATTGGGTAGGTATTTCTGGAAAAGCTCTGGATTGGTTTTTCTCCTACCGTTTTTCCGTGGCTGTTGGCTCTTATTCATCTGACTCTGCTCCTTTAACCTGTGGGGTGCCTCAGGGTTCTATTCTGGGTCCACTTTTATTTGCCCTATATATGCTGCCACTTGGTTCTATCATCAGCAAATTTAAAGGTGTGTCTTATCACTGCTACGCTGACGATTTACAGCTACTTTTCTCTTTTAAGCCTGACCATGTTGACAATTTAAAAATTATTCATGATTGTCTGTCTGCAATTAAGAACTGGATGTCTAGTAACTTTTTGCAACTTAATGCTGATAAAACTGAAGTCCTTATTGTGGCATCTGATAATCTAATTCCTAAGTTGGTTAATAGCATTGGTTCATTAAGCTCTAACGTACGGTCTAATCTAAAAAATCTTGGTGTCATTTTCGATCAATCGATGAGTTTTGATCAGCATGTCAAATCTCTGACCCGGAGTTGCTTTTTCCACCTTAGGAATATATCCAAAATTAGGTCATTGGTTTCCTACAGTCAGTTATAAATCATTATTCATGCCTTTGTTTCTTCTCGTTTGGACTACTGTAATACTCTTTTCACATGTCTTAGCGCTGCAAGATTACTAACAAGGTCCAGTAGATTCTGTCATATCACTCCTGTTTTAGCCTCCTTGCATTGGCTTCCTGTAAATTATAGAATTGATTTTAAAATTCTTGTTCTTACTTACAAAGCCATTCATGAAGAGGCGCCTTTTTATATTAGTGACCTGCTCTTTCTACACCAGCCCAGCAGGTCTCTCAGGTCTTCTCATCAGAATCTATTGGTAGTCCCTAGCACTAGACTCAGAACCAAAGGCGATAGAGCCTTTGCTGCTGTTGCTCCCAGACTGTGGAACTCCTTATCTTTTGAACTTAGATCTGCACCTTCCATTGGTGTTTTTAAGAAGCAACTAAAGACCTACCTTTTTAGCCTGGCTTTTTAATTAACTATGTGTTGACTGTATTTTTATGTGCTTTTACTGTCTACTTTGTTTTTGTTTTTTTTTTTACTGTTTTATGTGCCTGTTTTATTTTGTTTTTTACCATGTTAAGCACTTTGTGACTCTGTCTGTGAAAAGTGTTCTATAAATAAACCTATTATTATTATTATTATTATAATTCATAGTCTTATGGCTGTGTTGTGAGACATGTATATGTTGGACACTGCATATGTGATTTAACCACGATGAAGGAGAGCCAGCCCCCTGCGGTGCGGAGCCACAGAGCCTGGACCCCCTGCGGAGGACAGGGGACAGAAGACTTCCTGACCACTGAGGCTCGGGAAGAGAGAAGGGGGAATTATGTAAATAAAAGGCTAATGAATGTGAATAAAGAGATTTTGAGAGAGATGTGTGATTTCCCCCGCGAGGGAAATGGTTTGATGTCAGAATGTTTAAAGGAGAGAACTTTGGTGTGTTCACGCTCTTTGTTCGCTGCTCAAGAATAAGAGCAGACAGTGGAATGATTTCTTGAATAAACTGAAATGAAAGACAATTCGGTTTCGTTATTCAAGTCTCCCCACATTGGTGACTGACGACGTTGAGAATGAACGAAGAAATTCTCAGGGTCCCGGACTCACAGCGCTCAGAGCTGGCGAGCGCAGTGGCCGTTAAGCTGCCTGATTTCTGGCAGGATAACCCACGGTCGTGGTTTCTGCAAGCAGAGTCGCAGTTCGCGCTCGCAGGAGTAACGGTGGATGACACTAAGTTCCACCATGTCATCGCTAAACTGGACAACAGCACAGCTCGGTGCGTGCAAAGCTTGGTGGAGCAGCCACCCGCGACCGACAGGTACGGCAAGCTGAAATCCACCCTCATCAAGTTTTTCACCCCCTCGGCTGAAGTGAGGGCGAGGAGGATCCTGTCTTTGCTAGACCAAGGTGGACACAGGCCGAGCGCCCTGATGGATGAGATGATACAGCTGAGATCCTACACTTTATTACATGTATAGTTTATTTCTCTTATCTTATCATGTTTAATGTTGCAGCATTGTACCGAGACAAATTCCTAGTTTGTGTACTACATGAACAATGGCAATAAACCTGATTCTGATTCTGAGAGGTTTGGACAACGATGATTTCATTTTTCAGTTCATCTTCCTCTCCAACCTCCCGGCGCATGCGAGAAGCACGCTGGCCGGCAAAAAGTGTCACACCCTGGAGCAGTTCCGGGAGCTGGCCCAGGAGGCAGATGGGATCCTGGACGCCTGCGGCGGGCAAGCAACCACAGCAGCGACCCGAGACAGCGGGGAGCCAGAGGCGGCAGAACCAGGCTGGCCGACGACGGCGGCAACACGACCGCGACGAGGGGGAGCCAATAGCCCGGTGGCAGAAGCGCGGGCACGACACAGCGGAGGAGAAGATCTCTGCTTTTACCATCGGAGGTTCGCAGAGAAGGCACGCAGGTGTGTGCCGCCCTGCATCTTCAGGAGTTCGGGAAACGGCAAGACCGGGGGTCGCTAGCAGCTTCGACCCTCGGAGAACGCAACAAGCTGCTCTACATCACGGATGCGCGCTCCGGACGAGTGTTCCTCATTGACACCGGAGCACAAGTGAGCTTCATCACCCCAACATACGCGGACCGGGTGGCTGGACCCCACGGTAACAGAGCTACAGCGGCAAATGGCTCGAACATCAACACCTACGGGAGAAGGACCTTGCCTTTATGCTTACATGGCCGCACATATGAATGGACTTTTGTAATAGCGGTGGTGAGTTTCAACATGTTGGGCGCGGATTTTTTGTGTTCACACAATCTGTTAGTTGATCTTGCTAATAGACGGCTGGTAAATGCACTCTCTTTTTACTCTCTCCCCTGTTCAGCTCGAGTGTCCCCGCCACCAGTACAGACCCACGTCGCTACAGCAGGTGGTAAGTTTCACACACTCCTCACCCAATTTCCAGCGCTCACTGTGCCCACTTTTTCAGCGACGGTCGCGAAGCACGGGGTGAAACACTTTATCCCCACTTCTGGTCCTCCCGTGTTTGCAAAAGCTCGGCGCTTGGATGCAGTTAAGCTCGCCATTGCGCGCGAGGAGTTCGCCAGCCTGGAGAGGCTGGGCATCGTTCGTAGGTCGAAGAGCCCGTGGGCTTCGCCGCTGCACATGGTACCGAAAGCCGATGGCTCCTGGAGACCGTGCGGGGATTACCGCAGGCTAAACAACGCTACGGCGCACGATCGTTATCCCATCCCGCACATTCAGGATTTTTCGGTGCACCTGGCGGGGGCGCGCATTTTTTCAAAGATTGATCTAGTTTGCGGCTATCACCAAGTCCCGGTCCAACCGGAGGACATTCCTAAAACAGCGGTAATAACCCCGTTCGGACTTTTCGAATTTTTACGCATGCCGTTTGGTCTCAAAGGGGCGGCGCAAACATTTCAGCGGATGATGGATGCCGTGTTACGCGATCTCCCTTTCGTGTTTGTGTACCTCGACGACATTTTGGTCGCGAGTACTTCAGAGGACGAACACGAAACGCACCTCACAGCAGTTTTTAGGAGGCTGGGAGAGCACGGCTTAATAGTTAACCCAGCCAAGTGCCAGTTCGGCGTCGAGCGGATCGATTTTTTGGGTCACCGCGTCTCCCCGGAGGGAGCGGTTCCGTTACCAGAGAAAGTACGCGCGGTAGCGGATTTTCCCCGTCCACAAACGGTCAAATCACTACAGGAATTCTTGGGGATGGTGAATTTTTATAACCGATTCCTGCCCCACGCAGCTCAAATCATGCAACCGTTATATGCCGCGCTCAAAAAACAAAGACCGACCCAGGCGGTCGAATGGTCCCCGGAGCGGGAGCGCGCGTTCACAGAGGTTAAAAAAGCCTTGGCTGACGCTGCGCTCCTGGCCCACCCAGACCCTGCAGCACGTATCGCGCTGACGACAGACGCTTCAGATTTAGCCATAGGGGCCGTTATTGAGCAACAGGTAGCCGGAGTTTGGCAGCCTTTGGCTTTCTTTAGCAAATCTTTAAGCACGGCTGAACGAAAATACAGCGCGTTTGACAGAGAACTGTTGGCGCTGCATTTGGCTATTCGTCATTTCCAGTTCTGGCTGGAAGGACGGTGCTTCACCGCTTATGTGGACCACAAGCCGCTCACATACGCCATGGCCAAAATTTCAGACCCGTGGTCCGGCAGGCAGCAGAGGCAGCTGGCCGCAATCTCGGAATTTACCACAGACATTAGGCACGTTGCAGGCAAATTCAATGTAGTAGCGGATTGTCTCTCACGCGCGTTCACGACCCCAACACGCGCAGAGGCAGAACGGGCCACCGTGACCGCGCCGCAGGAGAGCGGCACGGTGGCGCGCGCAGCCCCGGTGCACGTGGGTATAGATTACGCAGCCATGGCAGCGGACCAGGGGGCGGACGCAGACGTGCGCGCGCTCCAGTCTGGACCAACAGGGTTGAGGCTGGAGAGCAAGTGTTTACAAACCGGTATGCCCCCCCTGATCTGCGACGTGTCGACGGGGCGCCCGCGTCCGGTGGTTCCGGCCACGTGGCGCCGCCGTGTTTTTGACTCGGTCCACTCACTGGCGCACCCGGGGGTGCGCGCGTCGGTGAAACTAGTGGCGGAAAAGTTTGTTTGGCCGTGCCTGCGCAAGCACGTGAAGGAATGGGCAAAAACCTGCATTTCCTGTCAACGGGCCAAAATTCACAGGCACACAAGAGCCCCGTTAGAACCGTTCCGCATTCCGGCCAGAAGGTTCGACCATGTGCACGTCGACCTTGTGGGCCCCCTACCGGCATCACAGGGGTTCACGTATCTTTTGACAATGGTGGACCGCACCACACGTTGGCCGGAAGTGGTCCCACTTGCGACGACCACGGCCGCGGAGGTGGCTCGCGTTTTTTTAACGGCTTGGGTGGCGCGTTTCGGGGTTCCGTCGGACATTACGTCCGATAGAGGACCGCAATTCATCTGAGCTGTGGTCAGCGATGGCCAACGGCTTAGGAGCCAAAATTCACCGCACTACGGCTTACCACCCTCAGGCCAATGGTTTATGCGAGCGTTTTCATAGGTCTTTGAAGGCAGCACTCAGAGCGTCGCTCACGGATGCAGATTGGGTGAATAAACTTCCATGGGTTTTATTAGGGTTGCGTTCTGCGCCTAAAGAGGACTTAGACGCCTCCCCAGCGGAGCTGGTATTCGCACAAACTCTGAGGCTGCCGGGCGAGTTTTTACCAGAGCACCCAGAGCCCCCACCTCTCTCGGCTCTGGGACCGTTAGTCGGCACGGGGGCAGACACGCTCCCGGGTCCGGTTCATCACGCTTTTCCACGAGTTTTCGTCCCCAAGGCTTTGAAAAATGCCGATTTCGTTTTTGTCAGGCGCGAAGCCCTAAAAGCAACGCTCAAACCACCTTACGAAGGGCCATTTCGAGTGCTGGAGGCAGGTGATAAGCAATTTGTGCTAGATTTTGGAGACAGAAAAGAGACAGTCAGTATTGACAGACTAAAACCTGCTTTTGTCATGAAGGACGTGTCTGTACCGGTCGCGGTGGCGCCTCGACGAGGCAGGCCCCCGCAGAAGGCAATTAACCACTCTCTTCCTCAGTCAACAGCGCCGAAGCAGAAACGCACCGCAGGCAAGGCGGGGCCAACGCACAGCAGATTCGGCAGACGGCTGAAGCCCAAGCGGCGCACAGACTGAATGTTGGTGTTGATTATTCAGTAGTGAGTAAGGTGCTATTTAATTTTAGGAATTAGTCTGTTCTTCATCGTTTGGGGGGGTTATATGGCTGTGTTGTGAGACATGTATATGTTGGACACTGCATATGTGATTTAACCACGATGAAGGAGAGCCAGCCCCCTGCGGTGCGGAGCCACAGAGCCTGGACCCCCTGCGGAGGACAGGGGACAGAAGACTTCCTGACCACTGAGGCTCGGGAAGAGAGAAGGAGGAGTTATGTAAATAAAAGGCTAATGAATGTGAATAAAGAGATTTTGAGAGAGATGTGTGATTTCCCCCGCGAGGGAAATGGTTTGATGTCAGAATGTTTAAAGGAGAGAACTTTGGTGTGTTCACGCTCTTTGTTCGCTGCTCAAGAATAAGAGCAGACAGTGGAATGATTTCTTGAATAAACTGAAATGAAAGACAATTCGGTTTCGTTATTCAAGTCTCCCCACAGTCTTACAATTTATTCAGTGCATGTAAACAAAAAAAAATCTGATAACTTATTCCCAGTTATCAGATTATTGTGCTCATGTACCAGGGCTCTATAAAAGCAAAATATGAAGTAATAAGGAGTGGCTGAAGACTTTTGGACTGTACTGTACTTACACATAACGTGCATTAAAAAAATGCCTTTAAAGGAATATGTACTGCATTTAGGGGATGGACCACTATCGAGTTGGATTACTAGTTCTCACAGTTCTGTATTGATGCCGCACTGACACAATGTGAAGAGAGATAATATGATCTAACCTTTGGTACAGCTACATCTACAGTAGTAATTACCCTTTCTTTCACAGCCCTTTGGTGTATAGAGCAGTGCAGGAGAAAAAGACAACAACAAATGGGAGTAAGAACGCATATAGAATCTGAACACGCAATATTTCATCGGTATTGGCGAGTACTCAACTGGAGAAAGAACCAGTGATATCTGCACAAACCTGTGTTTACTGCATGTTCTCTGAACTGGAAATCATGACGATACCTCCGTCAGTTGCTCACTGAATTAACTAAGATTACCCGAAATTATCTTGAAAAACTGTTGTGAAGATGTCACAGATTTGTGTTGCTACAGTTAATGCTCAAAGTGGAAACTCAGTTTAATGATAATTACGGTGACATTTAATGACAATTAATAAAGGTTTAATGTCCCATATAGTAGAATTATCTCGTTGTAGTGACGACATTTATCTACTATATAAAACTATGTCATGACTGAAACAGTCACTCTGAGAAAGTTAAACAACAGCTTGACATTTTTTGAGTGTCAAATCCATTTTGGACCCCAGTGGAACTTTCATGTTCCCGGTTTTCTGACGATATCTTTTCCAGTGTTAACAGTCACACGTTTGACCCTTGGTAGCTGGTATCAATAATGAAGAAATCAATGACTCAACAGACTGGCTAACAACAGGTGACTGTCAAAAGTTGCTCTAGTTGTTACTTCAAGCTCAGTAAGATCCCATTAATGTGGCCGAGAAGATCACCCGCTCTGCAAATTAACATTACAGAATGAATGAATCAACAGATGTCAAACATCGTTTGCTTTCCAACGGTCTGCCTTCAGCAGTTAGCTGCTACAATTAGCTAGCACGTTTCTTACCGGTAAACTCCGCTGTTTGCTCCACTTCTTCTTTAATTTCTTTCTTCCGTCGACCCACGGCTACAGCAACTAAAATAACCAGCGCTCCGAGTAATAATGTTAAGGCGACCAGTGCGGCTACCTCCATGGCTACAGCCTTTTTATGCCACGTATCTGACACGGGCCACTGCCGTCTACTGAGGTAGCCCTTGCTACTGGGCTACGGCGCATGCGCATTAGATTGCATCTGCCAAAAAAGGAAAAAAGTGAAATTAAATTAAATTCGGTGCAAGCAGAGCTTTTAAAATTATGACTGTACACAAATTGTTGTTGTATGGGTGAGCTCCACTGATCACAATTAATCTAGAGCACTTCAGTCACAAAAGACACGGTGTCAAATTCAGTTTTAATGAGGGCCAAGAGCAGACTAATGAATAAATCTGCGGCAGGACAAGGAATAAGCGGTTAAGAAAATGAACGGGTGAACGATGAAAAAAAAATCTAGCATCCACAGAATATGGTTTAATTTTTTTTAAGGGGATGGGGTGGGAGTAAATTCAAGACTGAGGAAAAAAACTTGGAAGATTTATGAGAAGGGGCAAGGTCACGATTTTTGAAAAATGGAGAACTGGAGGAGGGAAAAATTCTTAAATTTGTGAGGGGGTAAAAGTTGTACATTTAGGGGAAAAAACTGCTAATTTGCAAGACTTGTTGAAAAAGCGCAAAGTTAAAAGACTGGGGAATGTTGCAAAATTTAGAGGCTGGGGGGGTAATCCACAAATTTAGGGAAAACCTACAATTTTACAAAATTAGGTGAAGTTGTAAATTTAAGAGGACTGGAAAGTCACAAATTCAGAGAAAAAGTTGCAAATTTAGAGGGGAAAAAAAAAGGTGTCTCAAATTTACAAGAGCTGGGGACAAAAGTCTCAAACTTACAAGACTGGGCGAAAAGTTTCAAATTCATTAGTGGGCCAGTCAAAATATCCCAGCTGCTTGGACTAAATGAACTAGAGGGCACTCGGACACCACGTACCTCCAGCAACATCAGTCCATGCACACTTGGAGGACAGAACCTGAATTGAGACACAGTGCGTATGCAAGCAGGATTTTAAAGGCTTTAGCCAACATGGCTCTTGGGCTACGGATGAATCCATTAGATTTTGGAGGCGATCCGGGTCAGGATGCGGATTCTGGATCACTTTTTCCCTTCCTTCCACTTTGCCAGATAGCGCCTTGGTGGATGTATGTCCTCTGAGATCACCTCCAAAATCTAGCAAGCTCATCTGTAGCCCATGGGCCACCTGGGGTAAAATTTCAGTTTTTGTGTAATCCTGCAACACGCACACAAAAAGGCCTTGGTGGAGGTATGCACGCTTGGAATTCACAAATGAGCCATAAGAAAATATTGGGGGAAAGTCAACTTACAGTTGCAAGTTTATGAGACAGGATCACAAATTTAAAGAAAAAAACTGAAAATTCTTAAATGTTGCTCATTTGAGTATAAGATTTTCTTTTAAGTCCACATTCATTTTAAGGCTCAAGTCTTTTTTTTTTGAGCAATTAAAAAAAAAAGCTCTAAATGTCTTTCAACAGTACAGGATGCTGATACCCGACTTATCAAATTAATTTTAAGAAAGCATTTCTTAGGGTGCACTCACACTGTTGTGTCTGTTCCATACTGACCGTGGGCTGACCCCCCGTCTGGAACGCTTAATAAGTGTGATCGCTCCCAACTGTTCTGAAGAATGGAACAGTTCCCCAGCTTTGGGATGGTTGGAGAAGGCAGCACCAGAAACAGAGGAAATGCAAATGCTGGGGTAAGGTGAAGAGTTGTGTCTGCGAACTGTGCTAAACAAAAACAATGCGAGTGTGGGCCAGTGCAGAACCCCCGCTAATGGAGGAGCAGAGGGGCATTTCACTTTGCCCGTAACGAGTCACCTGGCACTAGTGTATGCACGCCCTTAATGTACTGGCAATTTAAAGGATCAGTGTACATATTAAATTGGAAGTTAAAAATAGAGTAACGGTGACAGCTTAAGTGTTTTGTTTGGAGTTGGGGCACCTCAGCTAAATGGTGCCATGGTTTCGTGAAAGAAAAGCAGGAGATTGTTGGTTTAATGTCGATCATCCACATCCAAAACTTAGATTTTATTTATTCAAAATCGACCATCAAAAAAAAACAAAAAAAAACAAAAAAAAAACCCTCCATCTGACACTGCTCACTTTTCATAAGAATGGGAGATTACTGATAAGAGATCGCTTTGATAAAATATCTGACATCAAAAAAGTCACTGTCACATGAACAGCTAAAGTCATGGCGTAAGCAAGTCGTTCAGACAAACAAAATAAAAAAAAAAAAAAATCCCTGCATCATTGTGAGAATTTCTATAATTACCAAACAGTTGAAGGTTCCAATCCAACAGGGTCTAATTTAAGTGAATCTGATGTTAGGTAATGTGATGGAATCTACTGCAGTGGGGGGACAGATATTTCCAAGCTTACCATTTTTGACTGCACACCTGCATTAACAGCAGCTGAAGGAAATCCTAGATTCTGTCAGATTTGTCATTTTTCAGTGAATTAACAAGGATTCAGTGCCTGGGAATGTAGAGGTAGTCTGGCAAAAACACACATAATCCCATATATGTTTAAAAATAAAATCCCAGATGCTTTTCCCATGCATGGAGTTGAAGAGTTGGCTTTGGTTCTTTTTGTCAGAAAAAAGTAGTCATCCAAATCACATATGGACCTGCTAATCACATCAGTGTTGGCAATCACTATTAAACAAATAAAAGGCCATCCACAGGAGGACTCTGGGAATGCTTGCAATGACAAAGAAACGAGAACACAAGTCTGCACAATCTACATTAAGACATTTACTAAGTTGCCCTTGAGGTGCATAAACACATTACTCACGTACAGGGTCTCAGAGCCAATTAAAAAAATAATTTAAATGCAAATACCTTTACATCTACACTGCAGTGTTGTGTACCTCACCTGAATCGGCTGTCCATTTCACCTAATTCACACTCAGTCAGTGAATGTACTCAAATACTCCATAACATACAAACCAGTAAGCGTTTCACGTAAAAAAATAAATGTTTGAGACGAGGACCCGGGCCTTTCCCCGACTCAACTTTCTCCTTAAGACAAACCAATGGGAGTGTCCGTTTACTGTAAAAGGAAAAAGAACTTTGGATATGCTTTTTGCTCAGATTCAAACTATTCAATCATCTCTTGTCTCTCTTCAAGTACAGTACATGGATCCTCTCTCCCCGCTGCTACATTCCCTCACTGGCTCATGCGGACATCCGGGCGGCATGAACTCAGCGAGCTGGTGTGCTCTTTTCCAACTCCTCTGCCAACTTTGGGCCAGCTCAAACCACTGGAGGAGGGGGAGGAAGCAGAGGATATGGAGGCGACCTGATGGGGGATTGGGCTTTAGAACAGAGCAGTGTTGGCCAGATTAGCAGCAACAGCTGAAGTCCTCTTAAAGCAGCAGCATGAAGGCTCACGAAGTGGGCTACTTCTTCCTGACGTGTTGCCTCCTCGCCTGAAGCCTCTGCCGTGCTCCAGCTGGTTTTGATCCGGCTCCAATGGAGAAAGAGGGAGCCCCTGGAGACCCTAATAAAGCAAAAAATAGTTCTTAGAATAGACTATTGCTTCCATATCTATCCGATTCTGGTTGTTCTTAAACGGGGCTAGAAACAGAGTTGTCTAAAACATCCTCAACAATATTCCGCTTTTGCAATCAACATGTTCAAATTTGTACACTGATAAAGATGCAGTGTGCTAGTGGTGTCTGACTCAAGAGAATATTCACCAAAGTCAACTGCAAGAACATTTCATTAAAAAATCCAATACTTTTTCTCAGTTACACAGCATTTTTCCACAATAGAAGAAACAACTACACATATATCTGTGCCCTCTTTGGCACAGCAGTAGAAAACCTCACAAGGCCACATAACACAGCAAACTAAGGGATCATCCATATGATATCACTTTTACTGAAACCAGAAAAACAAATCCTTGCCTACAGGTAGATGTATAAACAAATTACAACGTGAGCGCAGCAGGACCGCTTGTGGCCAAGTTTCCTGACAGCTGTACAACTCCAGAATGTTTGGAAGAATAAAAAGAAAATTGGATTCCAAAATTTGTGTGGAAGTACTTTGGACTGAAGCCAAATGAGTGAGGAGAGCCCAGTAATGTCAACAAGCCAGTATGTGGCCTATATTTGGAAACTGTTGTAAGGAAAACTGAAAAATGCATAAAAAACATAACCATCCCACTCAATTTTAGTCTATTACAGCGTTAATAAGGCTACAATGTGTCATTTTATAACATTTTGGGGTTGGTGGGGTGCTGTGTGGTTTTTTTTTAATTTGACAAGGATAATGTGGCTCAAAAAAGGTTGAAAAACACTGTCCTAGGAGAAGCAATTTCCATTAAATCACCTCAATGGCCTGGTTTCCTGACCTGTAAACTTGAGCACAACCTGGATGCAGACCCACCTGAGGATGACTGTGCATGAGTTTGGTGAGCATCGGGGCAAATACCTATGAGAAGTAGGGAGTCTCATGAAATGTGGACAGATGGAGGAACGGTGTGTCATCGCATTAGCTCCTTTCGGCTTCGTCAAAAAAAGCTAAGAAAAAAAAGAAAAAAACTTGTCCGCACAGATCCACAAAAGCTGTAATATGCATGCCAGAAAATAAAAAATAAAAATAAAAAAATCTCAGACTGACATCAGTTGGATATTTAATAATTTATTTAGTTAAGTTGTGGTCAGTCTAAAAACATATAAAAAGAGACACCCATCATTTAACTAAGGTAAGGCTCCTTTATTAGCATTTTTATATACTTATTCATCCAAGTGCATCTACCTTAGGAAAAAAAATCTATTTGAATGCAGTCAGAGAGCACATCATGATTAAAAAATGACATAGTTCAAAGGTGTGGACTGGCTGAGCTCTATGCATGAAGTGAGTCTGGGGATTTACTAGTTTCACAGTAAACTCGTTCTGCTAGTTTGTATGGTGGTGGTACAGGTGCCCTGGCAAAAACATTTCCCTTTAGAAATTGTATTCAAATGTTCATGGTTTCAGACCCCTGAAATCCCAGTCTCATGTAGACGAATGGCATAACCGCAACCGATGTTTGCCAGGTTGGGCTAGAACTGTTGTCATGAGGACAGGCCCAAAGGAACAAAAGTGGTTTCAAATAAAGACTAGTAACACTGCTTCAATTTAAAGACTGTATTCAGTTGTGTCAAGTTACTGATGAGGGAAGTCAAACCTAAGCAACGATGGAACAGTAAGATTTATGTTGACTGAGATAGCATAAACTGGAAATTTTTGGTTCTGGAAGCTTTTTGTGGGCAAGGCTCAGATGACAAACGATGTTTAAGAATCCTTTCAATCATTATTTTGCTTTTTAAAATCCTCTGGATGCATAATCGGTAACCAATAACCGGCAGACAAATGCTCATCAGCAACACTACACTGAATCCAAAACGTGATATATTGCGTCACTGTGCAATAAAGCAAAGTTATTCCAAGAATGAAGAAAATTTAGTCAACAACAAAAGCTCCACTTATACCATCACCATCTCTCTGACACAAAGCAGTATTGATGACCTACCAAAGGGACTCGGGTTGAAGCCCTGGGCTGGGGTTCCAGGAGTTCCAAAGGGAACTGGACCTGTAGCAGAAACAGATCATTAAATTAAAAAAAAAAAAAAAAAAAAGATACGGTCTAATATACCTTGAGTTTGCCACCATACACACTTATTAAATCTGACTTGGTTTGATGTTTTATATCACAATGAGATGACACAAGTGGCTGCCAGACATGGTATACACAGCTCAAAAATAATACTAAAAATCTATATATCTTATATTTAGCCATTAATATCAAAAATCGTTGGTGGCTAATTATTCAGTTTCTCACATCAGGACCTTTCTGTTGATTGTTAAAAATACAAGCACAACCACAGCTGATGTTGTTCCTTACCAAAAGCTGGCTTGTCAGCAGAAGCAGCCCCAAAGTTGAAGCTCCCCATCTGTGGTGCAGGATTACTGGAAACTGGTGTTCCAAACTGGGAGACTGGCATACTAGCACTAAAATTAAAGCCGCTGTTTGCAGGCTGTGCAGGGCCCGTGGGAGCCGGCTGAGGAGTAGGACTCCCAAATGTGAATGTGGCTGTGGGTGCACTTTGAGTCTGTGTTGCTGCCCCAAAGCTAGGTGCAGCTGATGGAGTGGTGGTATCGCCAAAAGTAAAACCAGTGGTGCCCGCTCCAAATGCTGGTTTTGCTGGCGTCCCAAATGTGGCTGTTGTGGTGGCCGGAGTCACCCCAAAAGTGAAAGGGGCTGGTGCAGGATTAGAGGCAGATGTGGACGATGCGCCACTGCCTCCAAAAGTGAATGGTTTAGGTGTTGCAATAGCTGAGCCAAATGCTGACTGTGCTGTCTGTGCTTCAAATGCCGGCTTTCCAAAAGTGAACGTGGACTGGGTGGTGGTGGTGGGAGCTGTGGTGGAAGCTGTGCTGGCCATAGCAAAGCCTCCAAATGAAGCAGTGGTTGTGTTCTGGTTGGCTGAAGTTTGGCCAAAGGCAAACGGCGTCTGGCTGACAGATTGCGTGTTCGGCTGGGCACCACCAAATGTGAAGGTGCTGTTGACAGAAGATGTTGTCGTTGTGGCAACAGCCGGGGTAGCTACAGCTACTACAGTTGTTGTGGTTGCAGTTCCAAACTGAAATGTGCTTCCCGTGTTCGGGACCTGCATTGTGCCTGAAGAGGCTGTTGTGGATGGTGTGGGCCACTTTCCAAAAGGAGGTTTCACAGCTGGTTGGATAGCAGATTGTGAAGTAGAGGCGGAGCCTGAGGAGGCCATGCCAACTGAGGTGTTTGTCAATCCAGGGAAAACTGATGGGGCAACCGTGGTGCTGCCCGTGGATGCACCAAATATTGTGGATGTAGAAGTTGCACTTGCTGCAGTAGAGGCTGGGTTGGTGGCTGTGAGGGATGGTGCCTGTCCAAAGCCAAAATTCTGAGTTGCATCTCCAAAGATGGGTTTGAAATTTGGGATAGCAGGTTTGCTTTCTGAAGCTGATGTAGCCGAGGAGGTGGTGGTGGTGACGGCAAAGATGGGCTTGAACCCTGAAGATGGCAGAGGGTTGGTGTTACTGACGGAGGTTACAGTAACAGTAGCAGGGTTAGAGGCTGAAGAAGCAGTAGGGAGGCTGATCGGTTTGGCCAACCCAAACAGACCTGCTCCACTCACAGGTGGGGTGCTGCTGGAAGCTGTGGAGACCTGACCGAGCAGCACCTGCGCAAACGCAGAGGACTGCTGTACACCAACAGAGGAGGACTGAGACTGAGAGGATGAAGGAAGTTTTGGGGGCTCAACAGTAAGAGAAGCCTTTAGATTTGAGCCACTGGGCTGGACAAGTGTGGTTGATGCAGACACTGCAAGATGATGGAGAAAAATAAATGAGACATTCTGGATGTAGTGTAAAGGTGGAAATCAGATAGTAAAAGACACATAATTATGTCACACTTACAGTGGGGCAAAAAAGTATTTAGTCAGCCACCAATTGTGCAAGTTCTCCCACTTAAAAGATGAGAGAGGTCTCCAATTTTCATCATAGGTATACCTCAACTATGAGAGACAAAATGAGAAAAAAAAAAATCCAAAAAATCACATTGAAGGATTTTTAATGAATTAATTGGTAAATTCCTCAGTAAAATAAGTATTTGGTCACCTACAAACAAGCAAGATTTCTGGCTCTCACAGACCTGTAACTTCTTCTTTAAGAGGCTCCTCTGTCCTCCACTCGTTACCTGTATTAATGGCACCTGTTTGAACTCGTTATCAGTATAAAAGTCACCTGTCCACAACCTCAAACAGTCAGACTCCAAACTCCACTATGGCCAAGACCAAAGAGCTGTCAAAGGACACCAGAAACAAAATTGTAGACCTGCACCAGGCTGGGAAGACTGAATCTGCAATAGGTAAGCAGCTTGGTGTGAAGAAATCAACTGTGGGAGCAATTATTAGAAAATGGAAGACATACAAGACCACTGATAATCTCCCTCGATCTGGGGCTCCACGCAAGATCTCACCCCGTGGGGTCAAAATGATCACGAGAACGGTGAGCAAAAATCCCAGAACCCCATGGGGGGACCTAGTGAATGACCTGCAGAGAGCTGGGACCAAAGTAACAAAGGCTACATCAGAAACACACTACGCCGCCAGGGACTCAAATCCTGCAGTGCCTGACGTGTCCCCCTGCTTAAGCCAGTACATGTCCAGGCCCGTCTGAAGTTTGCTAGAGAGCATTTGGATGATCCAGAAGAGGATTGGGAGAATGACATATGGTCAGATGAAACCAAAATAGAACTTTTTGGTTTCAACTGGTTTCAAAAACTCAACTTGTCATATTTGGAGGAGAAAGAACACCATACCTACTGTGAAGCATGGGGGTGGAAACATCATACTTTGGGGCTGTTTTTCTGCAAAGGGACTAGGACGACTGATCCGTGTAAAGGAAAGAATGAATGGGGCCATGTATCGTGAGATTTTGAGTGAAAACCTCCTTCCACCAGCAAGGGCATTGAAGATGAAACGTGGCTGGGTCTTTCAGCATGACAATGATCCCAAACACACCGCCTGGGCAACGAAGGAGTGGCTTCGTAAGAAGCACTTCAAGGTCCTGGAGTGGCCTAGCCAGTCTCCAGATCTCAACCCCATAGCAAATCTTTGGAGGGAGTTGAAAGTCCGTGTTGCCCAGCGACAGCCCCAAAACATCACTGCTCTAGAGGAGATCTGCATGGAGGAATGGGCCAAAATACCAGCAACAGTGTGTGAAAACCTTGTGAAAACTTACAGAAAACATTTGACCTCTGTCATTGCCAACAAAGGGTATATAACAAAGTATTGAGATGAACTTTTGTTATTGACCAAATATTTATTTTACCGAGGAATTTACCAATTAAGTCATTAAAAATCCTTCAATGTGATTTTATGGATTTTTTTTTCCTCATTTTGTCTCTCATAGTTGAGGTATACCTATGATGAAAATTGGAGACCTCTCTCATCTTTTAAGTGGGAGAACTTGCACAATTGGCTGACTAAATACTTTTTTACCCCACTGTAGTTGAACTATCATGCCTGTAGTTGTAGTTGGAGCTGATGTAGAGCTGGAAGAACTACTGATCTTCATTTTCAGAGCTTCCAATAAAGTGTTGGGAGCAGCAGGAGGTGAGCTGCTGCTGTTTGGACTAGGATCCAGGTTGATGACTGGGCTAGCAGAGCTAGATGCTGTGGAAAGGGGAGCTGCAAGAAGGCTGCTCAGGGTGGTGGTGGTGGTTGAGCTCGAGGAGGATAGAGGCTGAGTGGAAGTGACAGTCGGAAGAGAAACCGACTTCTCTGGCTCTGGAAATAAGAACAAATAAACAATGTTAACGGAAACCTGTACTGGTTATTATAACAACATTAATCTTGCTTTAGG
This sequence comes from Pholidichthys leucotaenia, assembly GCA_020510985.1. Lineage (NCBI taxonomy): Eukaryota > Metazoa > Chordata > Actinopteri > Cichliformes > Pholidichthyidae > Pholidichthys > Pholidichthys leucotaenia. The sequence goes on along the minus strand of CM035844.1, from coordinate 354,770,503 downwards.
TATTACTTATAAAGCAAAAATGTGTTTATTCAGTAAAAATAACCCCCTACAGTCAGTATACGAATAATTTTATCCCATGAAAACCGCTCGGTCAAAACCAATGGGGAGCAGCCATCGCTGGCCGGAAGTGACATACAATCGTTGTTTACGGCTTTACCGTGGATGAGTAAATGCGTTCAGCAGATGCTCAGTGGGTTGAGATCCGAGTTGAAAACTGTGCAAAATCTGCACAGATATATACTGCACAAACCGTCCTTGGAAATGGCCTTCATTGACAGCATGATCCTTAGTTAGCTCTGGGAACCTGACAAACAGGCAAGTTCCCAGTCAAGTAACTTCAGAACGCATAGAATAAATCTTGATATACTAGAATTTTATTTCTATATGAGATATATAGAAATAAAATTCTATATATATATGATATACATATATATATATATATATATATATATACATATATGATATGTATATATATACATATATGATTTCTATATGAGAATTTTATTTATATATGAAATTTATTTTGCATTCGCTAAATAAATTTCATTAAATTATATGCGGGTAGATCTGCTTGTACATGGTTGTAAAAAATTACATAAAATACTGATGTTGAAACTTTGTTGACTGCTATACTGCAGCCCAGTCAATCACACAAAGCAACAACTGTGGGTCACTACCGTGCTGAAACTGGCTATGGAGGAGGCAAGATGTCACTGACCATGACTGACAGAGAGCAGTGACTTGAAACTCGCGCGTATTTGAGAAGGCATTATGACCAAAATTACTGGAGAGAACCACTAGTATCATATTTCCATCCATCCATCTTCTACCGTGTAATCCTTTTCGGGTCGGGGGGGGGGGGCTGGAATCTATCCCAGCATCTTTGGGCGAGAGGCAGGGTACACCCTGGACAAATCGCCAGTCCATCGCAGGGCCAACACAGAGAGACAGACAACCATTCACTCTCACAGTCATACCTAAGGACAATTTAGAATCCCCAGTTGATGCCAATTAACCTCACCTGCATGTCTTTGGCATCATGTGGGAGGAAACCGGAGTATCCGGAGTAAACCCGCACACACACGGATCCTTTGAAATAGCTTTTGATTAAAATTCACTGCAGGTACTCTTTAAAGAGGTCACTGACTGAAAAATGGTGTGTTTGTAGGTTTTAACTGTCTGAAATGAGTCTACTGGTCACCCAATTATCAATTTTTTTTCCCCAAAACAATCAATTCTCTTAAAAAAAACACACACACACACAGCCTTTATCCTGTTTTTCCTCTCCCATAAATGCCAGAAACGTTTCAGACTTTTCTGTGGAACTCTTATACATCACTGAAAAACCCAACCCACCACCATCCTTAAGACCAGTCCACTGCTCTATTTTTGGCACACCTAGCAGTCTGTCATGTAGATGGAAGGGGTGCTAAAGGCAGCCAATTAGCCCCTGAGCTATTAGCCCCCAAGCTAACACTGATAACAGGAAGCTTGAACCAAGTGTGGCTTATATTGTTATTTTCTTCAGATCTTAGTAACCCATATAACCATCCCTGTTATCACCTGGTTCACCGGTCCGTGATCCACAATGTGCCTCGCGTCGCTCTGGCCCATCTCCTGTGATTAAACTGTGCTTCCACGGCGGGTTGCTGGCACTCCGGTCACCGGGAGCTGGCCATGAGAGCCAGCAGCTCCAGGCAGCAGCCCTGGGTCGCGGCAACTGCCTGTGCTGTGAACCGGGGCTGCTGGCTCTCACGGCCTGCTCCCCCACCATTCTCCGGACATACTCTCAAGGGCAGTGTGGGGGAGCCACTTCATGATGGGGCATCCCCCAGCTGGCTGTGGGAAAGGAGCAGAGTACTGCGGAGCGAGACATTGCCCCTTGAGATTCTGTGGCTTGGCCAGCGGCCTCGGGTTGCAGTGATCAATGGGTTGCCCGGTGTGTGGTGCTGGCGATTTGCTGTGGCGTCTGAGGGTTTGTTGGGGGGTGGACCGGGGTAACGCGAGATGCACAAACGACTGCAGATCGGTGAACCAGTGCTGCTCATCCAAGCTAGGAGGCTAGAAGCTAGTCAGCTAATGGCTAAGTGATGTAAGAGGGAGGGCAGAGATGAACAGCTAAAGGATGTTTCTTAAAGTGACAGGCTTTAAATCAGAGCGTTTCAAGAAAGCCAGGAAAAATAAAAAACAAATTTGCTTCAATAATTAAAAAAAATAAAGAAAATGTGAATAAAAGATGTCACAAACACTTGATTAAGACATGAGTGAGCTGTTAAAATGTAGGAAAAGTGCAGTCAATGACTCCTTTAAAAACAGCCCTGGGGTTTCATTTCTGTATAATTAAAGACTTTATATAACTAAATTATTCTTCCCTGGTTTTGGGCTATACATGGTTACTTCTACTCACCAGGTGTCTCCAGGACCTTCTGGATCTTACTGAGGGCAGCTTTTTTCTCTTCATCTATATCCTTCACTGTGATCGTGTAGCCCAGCTCCGGAGGTGGTGGCTGCAAATTAACAAGAGCAAGTGAGTGAAAACCATCACAGTCTCATAATCTAGTACAGTATATGGTCAAGAGCGCCTAGTAATCTTTTAAGACTGCAGGAGACCTTACCATAGAGATTTGATCATCCCGATTACTGGACACCAGCTGGATCTTCCGTTTTCTCTTCCCTCCACTACCACTAGACTCCGCAGAAGTCGTGACTGGGACCTTGGGGACTGGGGTCACTTTAGCTGCAATAAATAAATAACATAATGGACAATAAATTTAAAGTACTTTCAATCTGAATGCATTCCGTTTTCCTAAATATGTACCACTGAGTAATAAAACCTACTTTTGAAACTCTCAAGACTATGCTGTAATTTTATTTATTTATTTTTAATTTTGTGTACTTTTATTGATCCCCAGAGCGGAAATTCAGGGCAGCCACCTGGATGGATGAAGCAGCCACGGAACGGCGCCATCCCTTCACCATTCACACACGCATTCACACCTAGGACCACTTTAGAGTCTCCAATTAACCTGCATGTTTTTGGCCTGCGGGAGGAAACCGGAGAAATCCCGGAGTGAACCCACACAGACACGGGGAGAACATGCAAACTCCACACACATCACCGTTGGTCAAGGGGTGGGATCGAACCCGGGATCCCATGGCCAAGGGTGAGCTGGTGTGGTGCCACAGTGCTAACCACTGCACCACCATACCGCCAGCATGGTGCGGTGCCAGCATCCACAGCAGCCTTGTTAAATACAGGATACTAGTGTTTCTCTTTGAACTAGTAAACCCTCATTTCCTCATGCATAAGATATACATTATTTTATTAAGAAAAGGAACTCCTGCTGATTATTACTTATTACTAGGGATTAGGGATGTTCATGATTAATTGACTTTTGATTAATTGTCGGTAAAAATTTGGTCGACTAAATTAAATTAGCTGTCAATTAATTGATAACTACGCAGTCCTTTTCATCGGGAGCTTATTCTATGAAATGTAGTGGCATCGCTGTCCAGGCGGGGGTGCATGCGGTCACCCACTGCCACATTTCAACCGAAAAAGCAGAAGAAGACGGCAAGCCCCCAGAGTGCATGCGCTGCAGAGAGCGAAAAAAAAAACCTTGCCCTTCCGGGTTACGTTGGCACACCACAAGTTCCAATGGCACACAAGCTTGAAGGTCCACCTGCTTCAATACATAGTGGAGAAAAGGACCAGAGCAAAGAAAAAGATCATACGAGCACAAAAACCCATCCCTGCTGCCTCGCGCTGCAAGACAAAAAAGCAGACCAGACTCAAGTTGCCACTGCGGTAACAGACAATAGAGGAGGCCAGATTGTTCTGGGTTTGTCTGGATTGCGGGGTACTGTGATAATGTTTAACATGCAACAGATGAAGCAGCTCACAATTTATTTTCCTGTTAAAACAGTCTACTAGTGCATCTCAGTAAATTAGAATGTGAAAGTTGTTTGTTTTTTTTTTTTTTGTTTTTTTTGTGGCAGCGCGGTGGAGGAGTGGTTAGCACTGCGGCAGCACAACAACTCACCCTTGGCCGGGGGATCCTGGGTTCGATCCCAGCCCCTGACCAACAGTGATTTGTGTGGAGTTTGCATGTTCTCCCCGTGTCTGCGTGGGTTTACTCCGGGATTTCTCTGGTTTCCTCCCACATGCCAAAAACATGCAAGTTAGGTTAACTGGCATCAAACTGGGGATTCTAAATTGTCCTTAGGTATGGATGTGAGAGTGAATGGTTGTCTGTCTCTCTGTGTTGGCCCTGCGACGGACTGGCGATCTGTCCAGGGTGTACCCTGCCCCCGCCCAAAGATGCTGGGATAGGCTCCAGCCCCCCCGCGACCCAAGAAGGATTAAGCGGAAGAAGATGAATGAATGAATGTAGTTATTTTTTGTAACATAACTAAAAAAGATAAATATATGATGTTGCTAATAGTTTTTAAAATAAATTAAAAATCATAACCATTTGTAATTTACTGAGATGTACCAGCACATAAGTATACACTATACCAGGGGTCACCAACACGGTGCCCACGGCCACCAGGTCGCCTGCAGGGACCACATGAGTCGCCCGTGAGCCTGTTCTGAAAATAGCACTCGTCACCAATGAGCTCTTAAATTGAGTTACCATTATTTTTGAATCACACTTGTAATGAGACATACAGTACCAAGGTTCCACACGGACCATGTTGAGTGATGGACATGAAGTCACTCCTCTCTTCTCATGAAGTAACTGCCTCATGCCATACATGTAAACAGTGCATCTTGTGGCTGCCCTACTAGCGAATGTCGTGGCTGGCTGTGCGGAGAAGCCAGAAATATGTGAACGGACAAAGGTAAGTGAATAAGACGAAAACAGCATCAGATATGCTTTTGGCAGTATGTTGAACCTGTTACTCAATTGAAACGGCACTACGCGAACATGAATATTCATTGCAGCACGAAAAAAAGAAAAAAACCTAGCACGGTACAAGGGCAGCTTCCAGTGGCATTTAGACAGCCTCTCGGGGCTTTTCAGATTAAGCCAAAGTAATAACAAATGCCTTTGGTGTTTTTACAGCAGCAGATCTAAGGCCATATTCAGTTGCTGAGAACACCGGGTTTAAACACATGCTGAAGGTAACTGAGCCCCGGTATGAAGTTCCTTGTTGTGCCCTCTTCAGCCAGAAAATAATTCCATCCTTTTAAGAACTAGTTAAATCTGTTAATGCTGCACTTTAGACCTGTGTTTTTCAAGGGTGCCCTGGTATGTTCCTTCTCAATTGTCCCAAAAATTGCAAATAATTTGCTGTTAGTGAACAAGTGAAATTAGATAATTTCTCATAGAAACCTGAACTTACCAGAGTACCTGGTTAAAATCACTGCTTCAGGCAATAAGGAATAAAAGAATAATTCAGATTATTCAAACTTCTATTGTTGCACTTGTCTACATCATTCATTTGCTACAAAGACAATTTATTTTATTGTATACATTTTATTTATTGGAGAATTGACTGCTGGCAGTTTGCAGGAGGGGGTTTTGTCAAAGCTGTTCCTGCTTTTAAAAAAGATTAGCAGTTTTATGTTTTGCATTTTGTTTCCTTACTGTACCGAAAATGAACCGAACTGTCACCTTAAAACCAAGGTACGTACCTTATTTACCTTTTGTTCTTATTAAAGACAAAAATAGAAAGGAGATGTTTTTACCTTCTTTACATGTTTCGACTGTTCACTGCAGCCTTCGTCAGAAGTGTCAGCTGATTGCTGCTGGTGTCATTTTATCAGCTGACTTTCGTAGGTGGGGCCAGCCCAGTAAGCCTGTCAGATCCACCGAGCCGGCCCCGCTTTCCGCTGTCTGATGGTCTCTGGAGAATGTGGTCCCAGGTGTGGGAAAGCAAAAAGGCCCCCTCATCCCGGTTCATGCCACCTTTTCCCCACTTCCTGATTTCTATGGCCTCCTTCATCCAGCGTTTTTGTCTGTTACTCTTCGATTCAATAATTTGTGCATTGTCCCAGTCCATGATGTGATTATTTCTTTTGCAGTGATCTGATATTGCTGATTTTAATGTTTCTTGTTCTGCCTTTTCTTTTTGTGATCTTGTGAGTCGTCCTTGTGTTTCCTTCTCACATTCCTTCTGGTGTTCTTTTTTCCTTGTGGTGAATGATCTTCCAGTTTCTCCAATGTAGGATTTGTCGCATGATCTCCATGATATTTCATATATTACACTGCATTTTTTGTCTTGTTCTATTTTGTCCTTGGGGTGTACTAATAACTGTCTTAATTTTTTGTGTGGTTTTACTGCTGTGTTTATTTTGTATTTTTTCATGATCCTTTGAATTGGTTCCGCTATCCCTCGGATGTATGGTATAGTTATGGTGTCCTTGTTTTTGATTTTGGCTTTTGTTCTGTGTCTTGTTTCCTGTTTGTTTTCTTTGTTTTTGACTTACTGTTTCCCTTTGTTTATGGCCCATACTGGATATTGGCAGCATATGAGTGCATGTTTTATGTGGTTTTCCTCCTCCTGTCTGTCTTCTTGGTCTGTGATGATGGTGGCCCGTTCATATAACATCCTGACAACTGATAGTTTGTGTGCTGTGGGGTGTTCTGATGTCCATAGTAGGTATTGATCCGTGTGGGTTGGTTTCCTGTGAACTGTGATTTTATACTGCTGTCATCGTTATGGTGGATTTTCATGTCCAGAAAGGCTATAGTGCCATTTTCTTCCTCTTCGTGTGTGAATTTTATATTCCCAGTGCTGTCTGTGCTATTCAGATAGTCAGTGAGTTCTTGCGTGTGTCCTTTCTTTATTTTCTCCAGAATGCTGTCCATGTATGCATCTCTTCCAGAGGGTGGGTTTACATTGTGTAGGTGCTGTGTTGATGGCTTTGTTTTCCAGATCCTCCATGAAAAAGCTGCTCATGATGGCTGATAGTGGGTCTCCCATTGCAAATCCTTCTTTTTGTCTGTAAATTTTTTTCTCTGTATTGAAAATAGGTGGATTCTGCAACAAATTGGAATAGTCCAGATATGTCGTCAACTGTGAGATTGGTGCGTCTTTTTAGGATTCTGTCATTTCTGAGGCGTTCTTGCACTATGTGTTGTGTGACATCAACAGGGGTCTTTGTGAATAATGAAATGACATCATATGAAACGAGGATCTCGTCTGATTCTATTTTCATATTTTTGAGTTCTTGTGCCAGCTCTTTTGAGTTTTTGCAGTGGTATTCTGATAGTCCAAGGAGGGGTTTGATGATTTCAACCAGGGCTTTTGATAAGTTTTATGTAACTGATCCGATACTATCTATTATTGGCCACAGTGTGATATCCTTCTTATGTATTTTTGGGGTTCCATAGATCAGGAGGGTGATGATGGCCGTGAGTATCAGGTGATCATATAGTGTCCTTAGTGATTTTTTTGCTTTCTAATAGGGGTTTAAGAAGGGCTTTTTGCATTTTTTTCTTTTCTTCTGTGGGGTTTGTTTTAATGATTTCATATGTGCTGTTGTCTGCCAACATGGTTTCCATCTGTTTTTCATATGTTTCTGTGTCCATTACTACTGTCGTTCTGTCTTTATCTGATTGGAGGACTGTGATTGTTTTATCTTTCTTGAGTGAGTTTAATGCTTTTTCTTCTTTTGTAAGATAAGATAAGATAAGATAAGCCTTTATTAGTCCCACAATGGGGAAATTCCAGGATTGCAACAGCACAGGGATAGCAACACTCAGAGCAACAATCAGAAGGCAAGAAAAAAACAAGCAAGCAAGAGCAGCTAATATACATATGTACGTATTACTATAAAATATATATATATACACACACACACAGTGCAGAGCATTGTAGCTGGATGGAATAAATATATGAATATATGAACACACAGTGCAGAGCATGTGTGTTCATATATTGTAATGTTGCTTTGTGGTAATTTGGCCGTTTTGAGGATTCCTGCGACTGCATTCCGGAGAGATGCTTTTTCCCCTTGGTCCTGGATTTTTTCACATGCGAGTTCTGTTGCGAGAATGTATTCTTCATGGGGTATTTTGGGTGGTGTGATGATGAAATTCAGTCCTCTGCTCAGCACTGTTTTCTCCGTGGCCCTGAGTGTGCATTTTGATAAGTTTTTGACCCACTTGGCATTCGTTTCCGTGTGCGTTTGTCTTCACTCGTTCTTCCTTTCTGTGAGTTTTTTAGTTTCTTTAAATGGCGATTTTTCATTATAGTGAATTCCTGTTTGTGTGCGTGTTTTAATTGTGCTTCTATCTGCTCCCGTGTTTCCTGGTCGGTCGGGTAGTGTTCCTTGAAAATGTCCATTTCCTCCTTGATCTAGTTGCTGATTCTGTCCACTTTGTTGGCCATCATTCTTATCCGTTCTTTGAAGGTAGAGGGTAAAAACATCTTTCTATTTTTGTCTTTAATAAGAACAAAGGGTAAATAATTAAAAGACGAAAAAATGAACCTACTTGAGCTAAAGTACGTACCGAAATGTGATTTTAGCGTACCATTACATCCCTAATATACATATACTCTGACTTACTCTGGCTCAAAAGCCAGCATTGTGCGCATGCCAAATTTCAGCGTTTAGTGAGATAAGGTAGCGGGCAACGCGATGATGAGAAGTTAAATGCAGATTCTACCTCCAAAAACATGGCAGAAAAAAGAAAAACTTATTTTCATAGTGAATGGGAAGAAGAGTTCTTTTTTACTATGGTGAAAGAAAAATGTGTGTTTCTCATTAGCGGGGCAGCTGAGGCAGTGGCAAAGTGACACAATGTCGAAAGACACTTCAGTACGTGTCATGAAAGCGACCATGCTAACTACCCACCGGACAGTGCAATGCAGGCAGAGAAAGTCTGAGTTAAAAGCAACTTTGGGCAAACAACAGTCTTTTTCACAAGGTCACTGAAAAATTCCCCCAAAACAACCGAAGCCTCATTTAGAGCTACACAGTTTTTGATAAAGAAGAAGAACACCTATACAGACGGAGAGGTTTTCAAAGAAGCAATGATGATAGTTGCAAACAATGAAGTTAAAGACGCAAAGAATGGAACTGATGTCACCTCCACTCTCTCCAATGTGCAAATGGGGGCAAGTACGATGGTTAGAAGAGAGTCAGCGATGTCTGAGAATTTGAGCAAGCAGCTGGACCGGGATCTGGCAAAGTGCCGGCGGTGGTTCAGCATCCAGTGCGACTAGTCCGTGGACAGCAGCAGTACAGCGCAGCAGATGATCTTCATTCAGATGATGTTTGATGATTTCTCCATAAAAGAACTCTTGACACTACTGTCTCTTAAAACAACTAGGGGAGTAGAAATCTATAATGCAGTGAAGAAGTTTTTAGCGGAGAAAAAGGTACCATAGGAAAAGCTGGTATCGGTGACTATAGACGGGGCTCCTGCTATGACCGGCCAACATGCGTATTTCATAGTGCACTGTAAAGGTGACAGACTTCTTACCATTCCTGCATTAATCCACTGCATCATTCATCAGCAGGCCATATGTGCAAAAGTAACTGGATTTGAGCATGTGATGCATCCGCTCCAAACCCAAACAACACAGGATATTCAAGGTGCTATTGGGGGAGCCATCAGCTGAATATGCTGATATTTTATTCCACACAGAAATCCCATAGCTCAGCAGGAAATGAGTTCTGCAGTGTTTTTTGTCACTTATGTGAAATCAAAGAATTCATGCAATCCAAAGGCAGAGACGTCTCACTGCTGGACGACCCTGAGTGGATACTTGACCTTGCATTTTTAACAGACATCACCGGGAAACTAAACCTTTTGAACTGTGAGTTGCAAGGCAAAGGTAAGACTGTTGCTGACATAAGTACTGTAAATGCATTTGAAGCCAAAATGAGCATTTTGTCTGTGCAGTTGTAGAAAAAAAAGTGCTGCACTGTTTGTATCCGTTTCCTAGCTTGTTAAATCATTTTTAATAATTATTACAGGAATTTATTAATGTGATCAGTGTCTTCACATAGATGAATATCAGTAATCATTAATAATAACATATACGTACATTTAAATGGTACTACTTTTTTCGCATATCAAACTGGTAGCCCTTCATATTACTCAGTACCCTTGAAGTGGCTCTCCTCCTTCTTTTAGATTTGATTGGTAGTTGGCAACCAGCTTACAGGAGCATTACCGCCACATACTTCACTTTCTTTCTATGCGTCTGTTTTTCCTCATAGCTTTGTGATGTTTTCTCATCGTTTTGTGCTGTTTTCCTCATCGCTTTGTGACATTTTCCTCATGGCTTTGTGATGTTTTCCTCAGTGACGTTTTCCTCATGGCTTTGTGACATTTTCCTGATAGCTTTATGACGTTTTCCTCATAGCTTTGTGACATTTTCCACGTAGCTTTGTGACGTTTTCCTCATAGCTTTATGATGTTTTCCTCATAGCTTTGTGATGTTCTTCTTTGTTAATCTCGTATCTGTGTCTCATTTCATTATTCTTATTCTAGCTGTAGTCTGTATCTGCGTCTCATCTCATTATTCTTCTTCTTTTACACTTGATTGGCGGTTGATCCACCAGCCCATCATGTCTTTGAACTTAAAGATCCCCCACTTAAGGCTTCAACTGCTTCCCACTGTAGCCCCGTAATGCAGAGATATTTTTCTGCTGCTTTCACAATGATTTTGATTTTTTCTGTTTTCTTGGAAGTCTGCGCAGTGCAGTTTATCACATCTACCATAAATTAAAGAGTTATTTTCCTTCAAAACCAGAGTATCGTCTTTAATTCTACTGCACTGCAAGTCTGCACACTTTGCTTGTTCGAGTCCACTCCCACTTTTTTAGCTGGCACCTTTTTCGCAGTTTCTGCATATTAATGCCTGGGAGACTTATCTGCTGAATTTCTGCTGCTCTTTTGCTGGCTTCACAACCTCGATATGCAGAGCCATGTTCACCACTGCAGTTACAGCACTTTAATTTGGCTCCTCTTTCACACTTTCCACATTCATGTTCACCGAAGCATCTGGCACATTGTCGTCTACCTTTGCATATCACTGCTACATGACCAAACTTTTGCCATTTGAAACATCTTGAGTGGAGGAGGAACGTAAAGTCTGACTTCATAGCTCACGTAGCCAATATCCACCTTACTTGGCAGTCTTGTTTCATCAAATTTTAATATTACTGACAGACTATCACATTTTTCGCCATTTCTATTAGCTTTCAATCTCCGTACCTCTGTCACTTTTTCTCCAGTTAAGTTCATTATTTCATCAGTTGAGACAGCCGTTGAAATGTCCGATATCACTCCTCTCATTGCCTTATTTCCTTCCAATACTGAACACTGCATATTTTTCCCCTCCATCTGAGTGACTCCAATTGCTTTTCGTTGCTGAACTCTATCTTTATATGCAACCAGCAACGAACCACTACGAAGAACCCTTGCATTTTAAAACTTCTACAAGTAACCCATTCATCGCATTTGTGAGCTTAATTGGGTTCCACTCATGAAACAATGCCCCTTCCTGAGTACGTTTAATGATTACTTTACACTCCTGTTCATTCTGGGATCGTGCATCCTCTGATTCCTTAGCACTTGATAACGGTTTTGATTGTTTCTTGATGTCTACTTTTCTTTCTTTTAGACTCCACCATGCTCCAAACTACCCCTTCGTGGCTTTGCACCTCCATTCCTCCTAGCTGAATTTGTGTCCTGGTCGAATCGCCTTCTTCTTCTTCAGCAGAGAGTTGCCACAAAAAACTCAGTTTCAAAAAGGTTGGTGACCCCTGCACTATACAGTACAAAATTTATTAAATTACAAAAAATGCCATTGTTTGTAGTAAAAAAAACAAAACAAAACATGCAAATGGTAAATCATTGAGGAATAGGACGTTTTATTTTGTATATCAAAAACAGTAATTAACTTTTTGTATGTTAAAGATAGAAAGACCGTATTGTACCGAGGGAAATAACTTGCGCAAGTTGTCAATTAATCATTGGTTGATTCACCTTATCAATTGATTAACGATTAATTGATAAGTGGCAGTTTTCCTGAGCATCTGAATTTCCCTAGGTACAATACAGTCTATCTTCAACATATAAAAAGTAGTGGTGTTCGCGTTATCGCGTTAATCACCCATTAACGCTTTGCCCCCTTAACAGCGACAAATTTTGAGATCACAGTTAACGGCAGAAAACGCAAACAATACTTTTTGGCCTAGCGGCTCTCCATACCAAAGCCACTCTGGCCACAGACACTGTGCGTGTCATGCAGACATTGCAAAGTCAAACCAGCTGGATTACAGCCATGGAAATCCCCAAAGAGCTGTCATGTGTAAGTTCACAACGTTATCTGTCAAAACTCTCACCTGGATAATTGTTACAGCTTCCTCCAAAACTTTGCCTAGATGTTGGGTTGTTCTTCTGTGGAAGTTGGCTAGTAGCTACATGCTAGGTTGTAGTTGACCTCCAGCAGCTGACACGGACAGAAATTCGCCTGTTTTCATCCTCATAGCTTTGGGTCCAACTGTTGGTGAGTACCAGTCTAAAAAAATTCTCAAGCTGTGTTTGTAATGTCCATTCACTCCCCCGCCGTTTCTGCAGCACGGTGGGGTGTCATCACAGGCGAGATAGTTGTTTATGTTTGCAATTTTTCTGCTAATAGGGACATTGTGCCTGTTGTGACAGACGAAGTCCATGGTTTTGTGTTAATCTGCTTAAAAGTTGTAGATGTTTGCTATGGGAGAAAGAGCAGCTCCATTTGTGGCTGCTGGGTGGTTGGATGCTGACGTTAATGAGCCCTGGCATTTTGTTGTTTGCACATGCAGTCTAGTTTTGAGAATTTTCTGGAGAATATTCTGGATAGTTTTTGTCATTTTTGATATGTTGAGAGCTTTAATAAACCTGCAGGTGAAGACAGCAAGCATATTTGTCCACTCCCATGTTCATAACAGTATGACATCATTGAAAAATTACTGACTTAAGGTACACTGTATCCGTATGGAAAAACACACGATTAACAAGTTATTAATCACGATTAACTCAACATGCCAAAAGACTAATCGTGATTACAATTTTAAATTGTCCAACACCACTAATAAGTTAATTACAGTTTTTGATATACTGATTAAAACGTGAACATCCTGTTCCTCAATGACTGTATCATTTGCATCTTTACTACAGACAATGGCATTTTTTGTAGTTTAATAAATTTTGTACTGTTTAGTGTGTACCATGTGCTGGTACATCATCATCACTCTATATATAATTCAAGAAATCTGTCAGTGTGTCTCGATCATAGGACCGCCTATGATGTTCCTATGATGTCTACACGATGTCTATATGACGTACTGTATAATGGTGTATATTATACACCATAGGACTCGCTATGACTCCTTACAGGTGAAATGTCCTTTGATGTTCCTATATAACAAAGGCAGGCATCACTCACGATCACAGGACTTGCTATGACATCATCAAAGATCAAAAGCAGGCATCATGATCATAGGACTGGCTATGACATCAGCAAAGATCACAGGACTCCCTATGACATCAGCAAAGACCAAATGCAGGTGTCATAGGACTCGCAATGACATCATCAACGATCATAGGACTCACTATGACATCATCAAAGATCAAAGGCAGTCGTCACTCACGGTCATAGGACTCACTACGACATCATCAAAGATCATAGGATTCACCATCACACAATCAAAGATCAAAGGCAGGCGTCACTGAAGGAGTGCTGATGTGCTTCCTTACACTTGCTTTCTTCGGGCATGCAGAAATACTTGCTTATAGTTGGTTTCTACAGGCATGCACCTATTATCTCTACACTACATGAAGTCTATATGATGTCATATAGATCACACAACTCGCTAAAACCATGATGTCTGTGTGTCTGATTCAAGAAATCGCTGTGTTTGTGTGTCTGTCACGACCATAGGACTCGCTAAAAGATCGTAGGATCGTCTATGATGTTCCTATAATCCCTACATGATGTCTATATGATGTCAAACAGATCACAGGACTCACTAACATGAAAGATCATAGGATCGCCTATGATGTTCCTGATTGCTACATGATATCTATATGACGTCATACAGATCACAGGGCTCGCTAAAATCAAGATGTCTAGTGTGTCTGTCACAACCATAGGACTTGCTAAACAATCACAGGATTGCCTATGATGTTCCTATGATCTCTACATGATGTCTATATGATGTCATATAGACACTGTCACAACCATAGGATCGCCTATGATGTTCCTATGATCTCTACATGATGTCTATATGACATCATATAGACACTGTCACGACTATAGGACTCGCTAAAAGACCATAGGATCGCCTATGATGTTCCTATGATCTCTACAGGATGTCTATACAACATCAAAGATCAAAGGCAGGCATCACTCACAATCAGAGGACTTGCTATGACATCATCTAAGATCAAATGCAGGCATCACAGGACTTACTATGCAATCGGTCTATGGTGTCTTGGTGTCTGTATAATGACATCGTCAAAGATCATAGGACTTGCTATGGCATCATCAAAGATCAAAGACAGGCATTATGACATCATCAAAGATCAAAGGCAGGCATTACTGAACGAGTGGTGACATGCTTATTTACACCTGCTTTCTACGGGCATGCAGAAATGCTTATACTTGGTTTCTACGGGTATGCACTAGTCTTATCTATAAATGCAAGGAATCTATCTGTGTGTGACTGTTCCTCACATATCTCTCAAACCGTTTGTCAGACTGGCCTCAGATTTTATAAGTGCTTTGCTGAGGTTACGAGGGTGTGCATCCCCGAGTATGGAGTTGTTCAGTCAAAATATGTAATTTTTATCAATCAAAGTTTAGTCATCGCTTTCTCCTCATGCTCAATGCTCTTGACTTCTAGAAGTTTGGGCAGGGTTTCAGACTGACTCCCTACTGAGTGGATAATACGCAGCATCACGGCATCAGTCACCACACACAAGAAAGCGAAAAGCGACAAATCTGACTAGAAAAATATTGAAGATTTAATGCTTAAAAAAATTATACCATAAAGTTGCCGTGACTGCATAGGTCTAAAGGATAATTTGGCATGTGGAGAACACAAGGCGTGTGAGCAGACTGGGCGAAGTGTCAGCAGGGACTCAGGTCTGACAAAGAACACCAGTGTATCAAACACAGGACAACACCGGGAGAAGCAGCGGCTCGACCGGGTGGACCACGGTCCTTTGTGGGGAGGAAAGCCTAGCCTTCCCAGTCAGTGGTAGATGGGAGTCCCGACTGCATCCGTGTGCTACCACTGTCCTTTGCAGGACTGTGAGTCCCTCCTCCCATGCGAGTATCTAAAAATTAAAAACTTAAGAATAATACCACCATGACTATGGAGCGGAATGGCCGGAATGATTTAACAACCAAACAGGACACAAAAATGCCCAAATAACGAAATACATAATTTTTAGTTAAACATTTACTGACAAATGGACAACACTGATGCAACAGTTGCAGTCAAACAGGTCCTTCTGCTGTGTATAACAATGTTGGGTGTTTTGTAGTTAATTCGATTGATTACAGTTTTAAAAACATTTTAATAACAAACTAGAAAAGCACTCGGAGAGCGCAGACCTCCGCCAAGCGCCACAGTTCCCCCCATACAGTGTTTGTGTGTACGTTTTCAGATTCCTTGACTATGAAAACATATGACTAGCAATTGGATTCACAATGATAGGACTAGTGGTTCAGTAGTTATTGACAAAAATGGCATTTTCCGTAATGGCGGTTTAGCGCCACAGTTCCCCCCATACAGTGTTTGTGTGTACGTTTTCAGATTCCTTGACCATGAAAACATATGACAAGCAATTGGATTGACAATGATAGGATTAGTGGTTTATTAGTTATTCACGAAAATGGCATTTTGCGTAATGGCGGTTTAGCGCCACAGTTCCCCCCATACAGTGTTTGTGTGTACGTTTTCAGATTCCTTGACATGAAAACATATGACTAGCAACTGGATTCACAATGATAGGGATTAGTGGATCAGTAGTTACTGACGAAAATGGCATTTTCCGTAATGGCGGTTTAGCACCACAGTTCCTCCCATACAGTGTTTGTGTATATGCTTTCAGATTCCTTGACCATGAAAACATATGACAAGCAATTGGATTGACAATGATAGTAGGATTAGTGGTTTATTAGTTATTCACGAAAATGGCATTTTGCGTAATGGCAGTTTTCTTGTGGACGGTGATCCGGATCACCACCAAAATCTAATCATCTGTAGGATACCCCATTTCTGACAATCTGTGAAAACTTCATGAAAATCCGTCCATAACTTTTTGAGTTATCTTGCTAACAAACAAACAGACAGACAGACAAACCAACGCCGATGATCACATAACCTCCTTGGCGGAGGTAAATATTGCTACAATACAAAATGATGCACTACAATGGGTCTCAAATATTTGTAAATAAAGTTAGGATAAAAACCTACAGTGTGGCATTGTTTTGAATTTTTCAGCCCACGTCTGTGGAATGGCCTGCCAGAGGACCTCAGGCTGCAGAGAGCATTATTTTTAAAAAGAGGCTCAAGACCCATCATTTTAGTTTAGCTTTTAACTATTTTTTTTTTCATTTAAGTTTTTGTAAAGGGTATACATGTCATTACAGCATTGCATTGTTTACATTTTCATCACATATTCCCCCTTTTTTTGACAACATTGGAAAAAAAAAATATTACAACACCCTTTCTTTAAGTGAAAGAAAAGGGAAAAAAAAAAAGCAGAAAAATAAAAGAGCATCTGAGTAGCGTTGGTACAAAGAGAGGTGCCATTATTGAAATGGTGTTTGTGCAAGATTAGATCTGATGGAAGACACATATGCGTTCCAGGGTTGCCAAAAGTTCAAGAACCCATCTATGTCCTGACTCAGTGCAAATGTCAACTTTTCCATCAAATAAATGTCCTGAATCACATTAATCCAATCTTCAGGTGTAGGACAGTCTTTCGACATCCATTTTTTTGTTAGAGCTTTTTTACTTGCCAATATTAAAACACTGAATTAAGTATTTTTCTCCTCGTCTTTCCAGTGATTCCGGTAGTAAACCCAAATACAAAGTTACAAAAGAAAAGGGAACTGTTACTTTGAATATTTTCCCCAATATTGTCTGTACATTGGTCCAATATTGGTGGATAACTGGGCATGACCAAAACACATGAAAATGATTTGTAGTCTTTTCACCACACAAGTGCCAACAACTCAACCCTTTACGAGTAAATTTGTTTTGTGCAGGTGTTCTGAAAAATCTTACCAAATTTTTCCATCCAAATTCTCTCCACAGCAGGGATGAAGTACTTTTCCATTGTTGTTTATTTAGCTTTTCCCATATTTCCAGTTGTAAAGTGAAATTTCCCTCTTTTTCCCATCTCTCTTTTATATATGATGTGTTGTCTCCTTCTAAATCTTGAAGACCATGGTATATTTCAGAAATGCATCTGATCCCTGGGATCCCTTTATATGCAATTAAGAAAACCTTCAGAACACCTGACTGGGCCCTTTCCAAATCCTCCTTTTTAAGTATTTTGTTTATGTGGTGTCTAAGCTGAAAGAACCTGTAAAGGTCTTGATTTACTAGACCTTGTTTTTTCAAATCTTCAAAACTTCTTCAAGTTTGCCCTTTAAAAAAAATCGTAATATTTTATCAGTCCGTTCTCTTTCCACTTTTTGAATCTAGTGTCTGTTTTATTAGGAGTAAAATCCTGATCATAGGAAATCCATTGCAATAATCGATAGGGTTCTTTAGTTTGATTCTCTCTGACTATCTTAAACCAAATTTTTAGCGGGGTCTCTATCCACGGGTTAGTGTTATTCAAAAGTTTAGGTAAGGCATTATTCCCCATTATCGCCTGTAGGGGAATGTCACTTGTTATTTGGCATTCTATCTCCTTCCATTGTGCAGTGTATACTGGGTTACATATCGCTATCAAAGTTTTAATTTGTGCGGCTTTAAAATAGTCCCCGATATTTGGCAGCGCAAGCCCACCTTTGTCTTTGTTTAGCTGTAGGGTTCTATATCTTGATTCTTGGTCTCTTGCCCTGTCATATTAATCTTGAGATCCTTCTGTCCAGTTCTTGCCATGTTTTTTTGGAAGGTTCTACCGGTATTGTCTGGAAAAGGTATAGAAGACGTGGAAGTATATTCATTTTGACTGCTTCAATTCTTTGTGCAGTACCCAAGAATGGTATCGTATTCCATCTTGCTAGATCAGATTTTATTTTTGTCATCAGTGGATCATAGTTTAGTGTTATAATTTTGATGAGTTGTTTCGGGATATTGACCCCCAGATATTTCATAGATTCCATCTCCCAGTTTTGAATTTGCTTAGTAAATATTGATTTGGGTTATAGTTGAAAGTTAAAATTTGGGTTTTATGCATGTTTAATTCATACCCCAATAACTCTCCATACTCTGAAAAAAACTGAGATTAGTTCTGGAAAAGAGGTGTCCGGCTGCCCCAGGTATATTAAAATGTCATCAGCAAAGAGTGCTATTTTATGTTCCCTCTGACCAAGTGTAATCCCTTGAATTTGATTCCGTCTTATCCATTGGCTCAGAGGTTCTATGAAGATTGCAAAGAGCAGTGGAGACAAGGGGCAGCCCTGACGACATCCTCTTTCCAGTTCAAAAGATGATGATAATTTACCGTTAATCCTTATTTTATCTGTTGGTTTTTTATATAATGCCTGGATAGTTCTAATGAAGTTATGAAAATTGAAACTGGATAAGATTCTATATAGGAAAGACCAGTCAACCGAATCAAATGCTTTTTCAGCATCTAATCCCAGTATGGCTGCATTTAAATTATATTTTTTTATATGATGAATTATGTGTAAAGTGCGTCTAATGTTATCTTGTGTCTGTCTTTGTCTTATAAAACCTGTTTGGTCTAAATGAATTAAGTCTGTCAGTATATTTTCTAACCTTTTGGCAAGGATAGTGGTAAAAAGTTTATAGTCCTGATTTAACACACTGATTGGTCTGTAGTTGGAGCAGTCTAGTTTATCCTTTTCAGGTTTAGGTATGACTGCAATGACCCCTTCTCTCTAGGAGGGGGGGATTTCTCCTGTGTGGACATAGTGAAATGTTTTCAGGAGGAGAGGAGATAGTTGCTGTTTAAAGGTTTTGTACCACTCTGCTGTATAATCATCTGCTCCTGTGGATTTGTTAGCTTTAAGTTTCATAATTGCTTTTTCTAATTCTTTAGGTTGTATTTCTGACAGTAGTTTTTTTATTTTGTGACTCAGTAAGTTGGGGAAGATTTAATGTATTTAGGAAGGCTTCAGATGCGTCTTTGTGTTTTTTGAGGGAATACAAGTTCTTGTAGTAATTCTCGAAACTTTTAAGAATTTCCTGAATTCTAAATTTTATTTCGTTTGATACTGGGTCTCTGATTTTATAGATTGCTCTCTCTGTTGTTTCCTCAATTTATAGGCTAGTAATTTTGCCAATTTGCTACCTGTTTCATAATATTTTTGTTTCAGAAATGTAAGTTTCTTCTGGATTTCTATTGTGTAGATCTTGTTTATTTGTTTTTTTATTTCCTTAATTTTGAGCAAGTCATTAGAATGAGTGTTGTCTTTGTGCTCTTTTTCTAGTTTCTTAAGTTCTGACTCTAATGTGATTAGTTTTTCTTGTCTCAATTTCTTTTGGAGTGCCAGTTTTGCGATAACCTTTCCCCTTATTACAGCTTTGCATGCGTCCCACAGTATTAAAGGGGATACTTCTCCATTATCATTTTCTTCCAAATATCTGAGAATATCTGATTCCAATTCATCTTTCAGTGGTCCTTTCAGCACATTTGAATTTAACCTCCAGGAAAATGTATTATTTGGGTATTTTTGGGTATTTAAGTCCATATAGATCGGACTGTGGTCAGAGAGATCCATCAGTCCTATTTTACATGTTTTTACTCTTCCAATGTCTCTATTAAACATAAAAAAATTGTCAATCCTTGAGTATGACGAATGTGGTGCTGAGTAAAACGTATAATCTTTTACACTGGGGTTGAATTCCCTCCACACGTCACAGATTCTCAATTCATTTAGTAGCATCCTAGTTTTTCTACTTTGAATGTTATTTTGATGTGGAGAATTACCCGATGCATCCCAGTATGGATTCAGTCTTAGATTGAAGTCTCCACCACATATCACTAAACCTTGGGCTTTAGTTATCATTAGGTCAAATACATTTTTATAAAATTTCCAGTTAGCCTCTGAAGGTGCATATACATTCAGCAGGGTGATATCTTCTCCCTCTAGCCGACCAAGTACCATGCTAAATCTCCCTTCTTTATCTTTGTGTTCTGAATTTTTTTCAAATATAATTTTGGTTGAGATCAATGTCGCTACCCCTCTCCTCCTCCCTGACTTACAGTGGGGCAAAAAAGTATTTCGTCAGCCACCAATTGTGCAAGTTCTCCCACTTAAAAGATGAGAGAGGTCTCCAATTTTCATCATAGGTATACCACAACTATGAGAGACAAAATGAAAAAAAAAAATCCATAAAATCACATTGAAGGATTTTTAATGAATTAATTGGTAAATTCCTCGGTAAAGTAAGTATTTGGTCAATAACAAAAGTTCATCTCAATACTTTGTTATATACCCTTTGTTGGCAATGACAGAGGTCAAACGTCGCTGGGCAACACGGACTTTCAACTCCCTCCAAAGATTTTCTATGGGGTTGAGCTCTGGAGACTGGCTAGGTCACTCCAGGACCTTGAAATGCTTCTTACGAAGCCACTCCTTCGTTGCCCGGGTGGTGTGTTTGGGATCATTGTCATGCTGAAAGACCCAGCCACGTTTCATCTTCAATGCCCTTGCTGATGGAAGGAGATTTTCAATCAAAATCTCACGATACATGGCCCCATTCATTCTTTCCTTTACACGGATCAGTCGTCCTGGTCCCTTTGCAGAAAAACAGCCCCAAAGCATGATGTTTCCACCCCCATGCTTCACAGTAGGTATGGTGTTCTTTCTCCTCCAAACACGACAAGTTGAGTTTTTACCAAAAAGTTCTATTTTGGTTTCATCCGACCATATGACATTCTCCCAATCCTCTTCTGGATCATCCAAATGCTCTCTAGCAAACTTCAGACGGGCCTGGACATGTACTGGCTTAAGCAGGGGGACACGTCTGGCACTGCAGGATTTGAGTCCCTGGCGGCGTAGTGTGTTACTGATGGTAGCCTTTGTTACTTTGGTCCCAGCTCTCTGCAGGTCATTCACTAGGTCCCCCCGTGTGGTTCTGGGATTTTTGCTCACCGTTCTCGTGATCATTTTGACCCCACGGGGTGAGATCTTGCGTGGAGCCCCAGCTCGAGGGAGATTATCAGTGGTCTTGTATGTCTTCCATTTTCTAATAATTGCTCCCACAGTTGATTTCTTCACACCAAGCTGCTTACCTATTGCAGATTCAGTCTTCCCAGCCTGATGCAGGTCTACAATTTTGTTTCTGGTGTCCTGTGACAGCTCTTTGGTCTTGGCCATAGTGGAGTTTGGAGTCTGACTGTTTGAGGTTGTGGACAGGTGTCTTTTATACTGATAAAGAGTTCAAACAGGTGCCATTAATACAGGTAACGTCTGCTGCGGGTTTATACACCGGTACTGGGAGCCCTCTTCTCGCCATATCCTTGCTTCTTCTGCAGAGTTGTAGAGACACGTCTCTTCCCCATAAAAAACCCTCAGCTTCGCCGGCAGTGGAGTTTGAAAGCGCAGTTTCTTCTCTCTTAGTACCTTTTTAGCGTCATTGTACTCACAACGCTTTTTAAGGACCTCCGGGGGGTAGTCATGCTCCACAAAAACTTTTCTTTCTTGGTGCATGAATCCTTTTTTCTGCCAAGCCAGTCTCAAAACCTCTTCTTTTGTTCTGAAGTTGGAAAACTTCACCACCACCGATCGCGGGGGGGGCTTCCGCCGACGGCCTTGGGGCTAATGAATGGTGCGGTGCGCCCTTTCCATTTTCAAATCGGTGGATTAGGGAATTTCCAACTTCTCTCTCAGTATGGTTTCCACACATGCAGCCATTGTGGTGAAACCATTCTCGACTCCTTCTTTCAGACCATGAATTCTTTTGTTGTCCCTTCTTAGTCTTCCTTCCAGGTCGGTTAGCTTAGCCTCCAGTCTTGTCTGTCGTTTGAGTAATTCCAGCGTGGTTTCTTCCAGCCCTTTTATTCTTTCCTCTGCTTCCATGATTCGGTCCTCAGCCTGGTCCACTCTGTTGTTTGTCCTTTTTATTTCGTCTTTAAGTTCACGAAATTCGGCCCAACACTCTAGGCGAAATTCTCTTAATTCTTGAAGTATCATTTTTAAGCTAACCGTGTTGCTAGCCTCATTGTGCTTCTCTAGTTCCGAGAGGTTATTGTCCTCGAGGTCAGTTTCTCCGGCTGATGCGTGTCTTGGCCTGGTAAATGTCGATCTCTTCTGTTTTCCTTTAGGCATAATGACTTTGTCTTTTGATTTTCACTCTTCCTTAAATCCGTTAAATCTGATTTTTATGGTATTTTCACGGATGGGATCTGGGAGTTTCAGCGTTAAGCTGCTACCACCATGATGTCCAGACCGTAAGTCAGCTTTTAACTAATTTTAATCATTCATGTTTATATACTTATTACAATACAATCATGTGAAAAAACTAGGACACCCTGTATAAAACTGCATTTTTGTGAACATATTTGGACAAATGGATATTTAATATCAATGTTGAAAATACTGGGAGATTCATGTAATACAACTAAACAACTAAAAATAAATTAAAGACTTTTCAAATTTTCTGTAAAATGTAGTTCTTAACAAATTGGAATAAATTGGGACACGGCCCTGTGATGGACTGGTGATCTGTCCAAGGTGTACCCTGCCTCTCGGCCAAAGATGCTGGGATAGGCTCCAGTCCCGAGACCCGAAAAGGATTACGCGGTAGAATGGATGGATGGAAATTGGGACACCCCCACATTCATTCCCATTTACAACAGCTAAAATAAATAAAAAAAATACAAATTAAAAACAAGGTTAGACATGGATACATGAACATTTCTTAATAAAGAACTGAATATTTAAAGGGGCATCCAATTTTTTTCCACAACTGTATATATATACAGTGGGGTAAAAAAGTATTTAGTCAGCCACCAATTGTGCAAGTTCTCCCACTTAAAAGATGAGAGAGGTCTCCAATTTTCATCATAGGTATACCTCAACTATGAGAGACAAAATGAGAAAAAATCCAGAAAATCACATTGAAGGATTTTTAATGACTTAATTGGTAAATTCCTCTGTAAAATAAGTATTTGGTCAATCCCAAAAGTTCATCTCAGTACTTTGTTATATACCCTTTGTTGGCAATGACAGAGGTCAAACGTTTTCTTAAGTCTTCACAAGGTTTTCACACACTGTTGCTGGTATTTTGGCCAATTCCTCCATGCAGATCTCCTCTAGAGCAGTGATGTTTTGGGGCTGTCGCTGGGCAACACGGACTTTCAACTCCCTCCAAAGATTTTCTATGGGGTTGAGATCTGGAGACTGACTAGGCCACTCCAGGACCTTGAAATGCTTCTTACGAAGCCACTCCTTCGTTGCCCGGGCGGTGTGTTTGGGATCATTGTCATGCTGAAAGACCCAGCCACGTTTCATCTTCAATGCCTTTGCTGGTGGAAGGAGGTTTTCAATCAAAATCTCACGATACATGGCCCCATTCATTCTTTCCTTTACATGGATCAGTCGTCCTGGTCCCTTTGCAAAAAAACAGCCCCAAAGTATGATGTTTCCACCCCCATGCTTCACAGTAGGTATGGTGTTCTTTCTCCTCCAAACACGACAAGTTGAGTTTTTACCAAAAAGTTCTATTTTGGTTTCATCTGACCATATGACATTCTTCCAATCCTCTTCTGGATCATCCAAATGCTCTCTAGCAAACTTCAGACGGGCCTGGACAGGTACTGGCTTAAGCAGGGGGACACGTCAGGCACTGCAGGATTTGAGTCCCTGGTGGCGTACTGTGTTTCTGATGTAGCCTTTGTTACTTTGGTCCCAGCTCTCTGCAGGTCATTCACTAGGTCCCCCCCATGTGGTTCTGGGATTTTTGCTCACCGTTCTCGTGATCATTTTGACCCCACGGTGTGAGATCTTGCGTGGAGTCCCAGATTGAGGGAGATTATCAGTGGTCTTGTATGTCTTCCATTTTCTAATAATTGCTCCCACAGTTGATTTCTTCACACCAAGCTGCTTAACTATTGCAGATTCAGTCTTCCCAGCCTGGTGCAGGTCTACAATTTTGTTTCTGGTGTCCTTTGACAGCTCTTTGGTCTTGGCCATAGTGGAGTTTGGAGTCTGACTGTTTGAGGTTGTGGACAGGTGACTTTTATACTGATAACGAGTTCAAACAGGTGCCATTAATACAGGTAACGAGTGGAGGACAGAGGAGCCTCTTAAAGAAGAAGTTACAGGTCTGTGAGAGCCAGAAATCTTGCTTGTTTGTAGGTGACCAAATACTTATTTTACTGAGGAATTTACCAAATAATTCATTAAAAATCCTTCAGTGTGATTTTCTGGATTTTTTTTTTCTCATTTTGTCTCTCATAGTTGAGGTATACCTATGATGAAAATTGGAGACCTCGCTCATCTTTTAAGTGGGAGAACTTGCACAATTGGTGGCTGACTAAATACTTTTTTCCCCCCACTATATATATATATAAGAGAGGTCTCCAATTTTCATCATAGGTATACCTCAACTATGAGAGACAAAATCAGAAAAAAAAAATCCAAAAAAAAAATCACATTGTCTGATTTTTAAAGAATTTATTTGCAAATTATGGCGGAAAATAAGTATTTGGTCACCTACAAACAAGCAAGATTTCTGGCTCTCACAGACCTGTAACTTCTTCTTTAAGAGGCTCCTCTGTCCTCCACTCGTTACCTGTATTAATGGCACCTGTTTGAACTTGTTATCAGTATAAAAGACACCTGTCCACAACCTCAAACAGTCAGACTCCAGACTCCACTATGGCCAAGACCAAAGAGCTGTCAAAGGACACCAGAAACAAAATTGTAGACCTGCACCAGGCTGGGAAGACTGAATCTGCAATAGGTAAGCAGCTTGGTGTGAAGAAATCAACTGTGGGAACAATTATTAGAAAATGGAAGACATACAAGACCACTGATAATCTCCCTCGATCTGGGGCTCCACGCAAGATCTCACCCCGTGGGGTCAAAATGATCACGAGAACGGTGAGCAAAAATCCCAGAACTACACGGGGGGGACCTAGTGAATGACCTGCAGAGAGCTGGGACCAAAGTAACAAAGGCTACATCAGTAACACACTATGCCGCCAGGGACTCAAATCCTGCAGTGCCAGACGTGTCCCCCTGCTTAAGCCAGTATATGTCCAGGCCCATCTGAAGTTTGCTAGAGAGCATTTGGATGATCCAGAAGAGGATTGGGAGAATGTCATATGGTCAGATGAAACCAAAATAGAACTTTTTGATGAAAACTCAACTTGTCGTGTTTGGAGGAGAAACAACACCGTACCTACTGTGAAACATGGGGGTGGAAACATCATACTTTGGGGCTGTTTTTCTGCAAAGGGACCAGGACGACTGATCCGTGTAAAGGAAAGAATGAATGGGGCCATGTATCGTGAGATTTTGAGTGAAAACCTCCTTCCATCAGCAAGGGCATTGAAGATGAAACGTGGCTGGGTCTTTCAGCATGACAATGATCCCAAACACACCGCCCGGGCAACGAAGGAGTGGCTTCGTAAGAAGCATTTCAAGGTCCTGGAGTGGCCTAGCTAGTCTCCAGATCTCAACTGCATAGAAAATCTTTGGAGGGAGTTGAAAGTCCGTGTTGCCCAGCGACAGCCCCAAAACATCACTGCTCTAGAGGAGATCTGCATGAAGGAATGGGCCAAAATACCAGCAACAGTGTGTGAAAACCTTGTGAAGACTTACAGAAAATGTTTGACCTCTGTCATTGCCAACAAAGGGTATATAACAAAGTACTGAGATGAACTTTTGGGATTGACCAAATACTTATTTTACAGAGGAATTTACCAATTAATTCATTAAAAATCCTTCAATGTGATTTTCTGGATTTTTTCTTTCTCATTTTGTCTCTCATACTTGAGGTATACCTATGATGAAAATTGGAGACCTCTCTCATCTTTTAAGTGGGAGAACTTGCACAATTGGTGGCTGACTAAATACTTTTTTTCCCCACTGTATATATATATATATATATATATATATACACAGTATATATACTGTATATAGTGGTGATGTGAAAACAACGAGGCAGAGTTCTCTCTCAAGTCAGCTTTATTCACAACACCATCATCTCAAAGCAGAAAAAAAGAGATCCACACAGTAAACTCTCGTCCTTAAATATCAGGACTCAGGTCACATGTATCACAGACCACCTTGCATAATAAAGAAAGTCACAATGCATCCTCTCTCCATGATATCACTTCAACTGTCTACAATGCATCCCTTCTTTAATCCTTTAATTAAACTCCCCACAGTCTCAAGCCTTGCATACCAAAGCTAAGATTCTTGCAGCTTCCTGTAATCACTAAGGAAGCTGCTTTGCCTTTGTTCTGACCTAAATTGATTCACAAAACAGGTCCTGTATGTGTGTCCACCACACAAAGCCCCCCCAACATTTTAGAACAAACAGAACAACAAGAGAATAACCACATGCATGCCATGATAGTATCAATACACATCAGTCCACATGCTGTCTCGGCTTCAGTCTCCTGCCGTATCTGCTGTAGCTGGGATTCAACGTCTCTGCGGCGCTGTCACGCTGGTGGTTTGCCGTCTGGGGGTGGAAACGTTTTGTCAGCACCTGTGGGTGTTCTGGGGAAACATTACTCTGTGAAGCCCCCCATGGTGGTCTACCTCGCCGCGGGGCCCTCGCCAACAGCACCTGCTCATCCGCCACCACAAAAGGGGTTTGAGTCTGTTTATGCCAATTTTCTCTTTCCTACCCCCCAAATCTAGCACAAACTGCTTGTCCCCTGTTTCTAGCACTCTGAATGGTCCGTCATAAGGCGGTCGCAGCGGGGTTCAATGCGCATCGTGTCTCACAAAAACAAACTCTGCATTCTTCAAAGTTTTAGGCACAAAAACGCACGGAAAACTGTGGTGCGAGGGGCCGGGCAGCGTGCTTGATTCTATGTTACTCCGCAACAGCTGAGACGGGGAGGCGTCTGGCACAGGGTTATCTGGGAGAAACTCCCCAGGCAGCCGGAGTGGCTGCGCAAACACGAGCTCCGCTGGGGAGGCTTCTAAGTCCTCTTTAGGCGCAGAACGCAACCCCAATAACACCCACGGTAACTTGTCAACCCAATTTGCATCCATGAGTGACGCCCTGAGAGCCGCTTTCAATGACCTATGAAAACGTTCGCATAACCCGTTAGCCTGCGGGTTGTACGCGGTTGTGCGGTGAATTGTGACACCCAGGCTGCGGGCCATTGTCGACCAAAGCTCGGACACAAATTGAGGGCCTCTGTCGGACGTAATGTCCGACGGAACGCCGAAGCGCGCCACCCAAGCTGTTAAAAACGCGCGCGCCACCTCCTCGGCCGTGGTTGATGCCAGCGGGACCACTTCAGGCCAGCGCATGGTGCGGTCCACCATTGTCAGAAGGTGTGTGCACCCTTGTGACAGCGGGAGGGGGCCCACGAGGTCCACATGAACGTGATCGAACCTCTTGGCCGGAATGTGAAACGGCTCCAAAGGAGCCCTCGTGTGCCTGTGTACTTTGGCTCGTTGACACGCCGTGCAGGCTGCTGCCCACTCTTTAACCTGTTTGCGGAGGCTCGGCCACACAAATTTCTCTCCCACCATTTTGACCGACGCGCGCACTCCAGGGTGCGCCAAGGAATGAATCGAGTCAAAAACGCGGCGGCGCCACGCGGCCGGTACTACTGGACGCGGCCGTCCCGTGGAGACATCGCAGATTAGGGGGGGCATGCCGTTTTGCAGCACCCTGCTCTCCAGCCTTAACCCTGTTGGTCCAGACTGAAGCGCACGCACATCCGCGTCACCAACCTGCTCCGCGGCCATGGCTGCATAATCTACCCCTATGCTGACTGGGGCCGCCATGGCGCGCGAGAGGCAATCTGCCACTACATTGAGTTTGCCCGCCACATGCTGAATATCAGTGGTAAACTCTGATATTGCGGCCAGCTGTCTCTGCTGCCGGCCTGACCACGGTTCAGAAACCTTGGCCATCGCGAATGTTAGCGGTTTGTGGTCAACGAACGCGGTGAAAGAGCGTCCTTCTAGCCAGAACTGAAAGTGGCGGATGGCCAAATGGAGAGCCAGCAGCTCCCTGTCAAACGCGCTGTATTTACGTTCGCTATCGCGCAAGGTCCTGCTGAAAAATGCGAGGGGCTGCCAAACCCCGGCTACATGTTGTTCCACGACCGCCCCTATGGCCACCTCTGATGCGTCAGTGGTGAGCGCTATGCGGGCCGTTGGGTCTGGGTGTGCCAACAACGCAGCCTTTGCCAAGGCTGCTTTCACCTCCGAGAACGCTTGGTCCCGCTCCGGGGGCCACTCGATCTTATCCGCAGGTTTCTTTTTTTTGAGCGCGGCATACAGCGGCTGCATGAGTTGCGCTGCGCGGGGGGAAAAAACTGTTATAAAAATTCACCATTCCCAAAAACTCCTGCAACGTCCTGACCGTCTGCGGCTGGGGAAAATCTGCCACCGCGCGCACTTTGTCAGGAAGCGGAACTGCTCCTTCAGGGGAGACGCGGTGTCCTAAAAAAAAAAATCGATCTGCGCCACCCCGAACTGACACTTCGCCGGGTTGATTATTAACCCGTGATCTCCCAACCTTCGGAAAACTGTGGCCAGGTGTTTTTCGTGTTCGTCTTCGGACGCGCTGGCTACTAACATATCGTCCAAGTAAACGAACACGAAAGGGAGATCGCGAAACACCGCGTCCATCATGCGTTGGAACGTCTGAGCAGCCCCTTTAAGTCCGAATGGCATGCGTAAAAACTCGAATAGGCCAAACGGAGTTATTACCGCTGTTTTGGGTATGTCCTCAGCGCACACTGGGACTTGGTGGTAACCGCGGACCAAGTCTATTTTAGAAAAAACGCGCGCCCCCGCCAAATGAACGGAAAAATCTTGGATATGTGGGATTGGGTAAAGGTTGTGCGCTGTAGCGTTGTTTAACCTGCGGAAATCCCTGCAAGGTCGCCATGCTCCGTCAGCTTTCGGGACCATGTGTAGCGGGGAAGCCCAAGGACTGTTTGAACGTCTGATAATGCCCAACCTCTCCAGGTTGGCGAACTCCTCGCGCGCTATGGCCAGTTTAACTGCGTCCAAGCGCCGAGCTTTCGCAAAAATGGGCGGTCTGGTAGTGGTAATAAAATGCTCCACCCCGTGTTTAGCGACTGTTGCCGAAAATGTGGGGACCGTGAGTGCTGGGAACTGAGTGAGCAGTGTGTGGAACTTACCGCCTGCAGCTGTGACGTAGACTTGTGCTGTTGGCGGGGCCGCTCGCGCTGTACAGGGGATAGAATTAAAAGAAAGTGCATTAACCAGGCGCCTGTTAGCGAGATCAACCAACAAACCATGTGAGCACAAAAAATCAGCCCCCAACATATTGAAATTTAGTGCTGCTACAACAAAAGTCCACTCAAATGCACGGCCGTGTAGAGACAGAAGCAGAGTCTTCTCACCAAAGGTCTTAATCTCCGAGCCGTTCGCTGCCGTCATCCAGGGACCTCCGGAACCAGCTAGTGTGTCCGCGTAGGAAGGTGTGATGAAACTCAACTGGGAGCCTGTGTCGACGAGGAACTGCCTCCCAGAGCGTGCGTCCGACAAGTAGAGCAGCTTGTTCTCCTCCCCGAGGGCCGCGGCTGCTACCGACCCCTGGTCTTGCCGTTTCCTGAACGCCTGAACTGGCACGGTGGTACACATTTGCGTGCCCTCTCTGCGAAACGGCAATGATAGAAACAAAGGACGTCCGAGCCGCGTTCCCTGGCCCCTGCCGCCGCTGTCGTCGGTGAGTCTGGCACTGCTGCCTCTGGCTCCCTGTCGTCTCCGGTCGTCGCGCCGAGTTCCGCTGCCGCGGCCGTGGCTGCCCGCCGCTTGGTGGCGTTGACAATCCGCTGCGCCTCTCGGCCCAGCGCGCGGTAGTCCCGTTGGACCAACAGTGGCGAACTGGCCAGGGTCGCTCTCGCTGCTGACGGTAGAGTCCTGAGGAAAAGATGGGTGAAAATGAAGTGATCGCTGTCAGAGTCTTTCAACCTCAACAACTTCTCCGTCAGGTTCGCGGGCATGTCATTTTCCAACTCCGTCAGCGCCAGGAGCCTCTCTGCTCGCTCCTCCGCCGAGGGGGTGAATTGCTGGGTGAGTGCAGCCTTCAGCATGCCGTATTTGTCACTGTCCGGCGGCTGGTCAATCAGGCTCTCCACATGCTGGGCCGTGTTGTTGTCCAGCTTTGCGACTACGTGGTAGAATTTTGTGGCGTCTACCGATATCCCCCGGAGGTTGAACTGCGCCTCAACTGCGTTGAACCAGGAGCGCGGATTGTTCTGCCACAAGTCCGGTAGCTGGACTGTGGCGTCATTCGCTTGGCTGGGGGCTCCTGACAAGGCTGGCCCGGGGGAATTCTCCTCTTGCATGATTCGTCTCGGGTCACCAGTGTGGTGATGTGAAAATGACGAGGCAGAGTTCTCTCTCAAGTCAGCTTTATTCACAACACCATCATCTCAAAGCAGAAAAAAAGAGATCTACACAGTAAACTCTCGTCCTTAAATATCAGGACTTGGGTCACATGTATCACAGACCACCTTGCATAATAAAGAAAGTCACAATGCATCCTCTCTCCATGATATCACTTCAACTGTCTACAATGCATCCCTTCTTTAATCCTTTAATTAAACTCCCCACAGTCTCAAGCCTTGCATACCAAAGCTAAGATTCTTGCAGCTTCCTGTAATCACTAAGGAAGCTGCTCTGCCTTTGTTCTAACCTAAAATGTGATTCACAAAACAGGTCCCGTATGTGTATCCACCACAATATATATATATATTATTCCTTGAACATTTTTTTCTCTTTATTTATTTTTATTCATTATCTTACTCTGCTTCTTATTGTATTGTATTTAATATTATGTTATTTTTAGCTTTAGCGTTTCCTCACTGGGGGGGCTCTCGGCACTTGAAGCTGTAATTGGCACTGGTGTTGGGGATGCTGCTGTGGTGGTGGCTCTGGCTTGGTGGGATGGGGGAGTCCAGTCACAGCCTGTTGGTTGTGGTGTGGACTCTTCTGTCTGCCTGGGCTGGGGTGGCCCCTGTGGCAGTGTCTCTGCAGCTGTGGGCTGAGACTGGCTCCTGGTACTGAGGGTCCCCCTGTGATGGCGCTTCCTCACTCTGGTCCTCAGTCATGTTTTAACTATGCCTATTATTTCTTGTGGGGGGGGGGGCAGGGTGGGAGGAGGTGGGCTCTGAGTTGGGTTGGGGTCAGGTGGATGGATGCCTTGGACAAGTGTGGGGACAGAGGGAGGGCTTAGGAAGGGCACTTTGTTGTATGAAAGGTGTTATATAAATAAATAAAATAAAGTTTAAATGTGTACTGTTATAGTACTGCATGAGTTTATTGATGATACACAGAAGAAATTCAATATTACACTGAGCTCCATCACTGAGCAGTGATACAAACTAAAATAATTATAATGGTGACCAAACAACTCCCACTCCCCAAAGTGCAAGATACACTATTATGAATATAAGTGATAAAAGATCACACAAATAAGTGATCTGACAATCAAATAAACAAGGGATCTGAAACAGTCGCTAATATTGGATGTCCCATTCATTTTCAATAATTAGGTATTCTGTAATTAATACTCACACAATCAAATAGATCTTAGTGCTGTTCAGTCCCTTTCATATTTGTCTAACGTGTGATTGCCTACATATAGGCTACAACTCTGTATTCCAAACACAACCTACATTTGGGCCTATAAAGCTTAACTGGGATACCTGCTTCAGACAGGAATACTTGCATTCTACGAGCAATGCACTAGTCTCAGTAAATTACAAATGTCATGATTTTTAATTTATGTATGAGATAATTGTAATGTGCTGTACATGTTAACTTCAGCACTGAGGTGATGTTTCAAAAGAGACTACTTTCACAGCCCAGAAACTGTGTCGTCCTGTTCTGGGTTCACGCCAACAATTAGGGTAGTATCTCACTGGGCTGAGACGGCTCACAACTAGATGGAGATAAAAAAAAAAAAAAGTGAGACTAATTTGAGAATTTGTGTCAATTTTCACTTGGACTCACACTGTCTCATGGATGTTGCAATGATGTTGCACAAACTCCCAGTGCATTTTTGGGCAAAGTTCTCTGGGTGTTTGCATACATGTCATGCAACTGCTGCAGAACATTCTCGCAACATGCGCGAGACAAACACTTGGGGTTTTTTTGCACTCCTGACAGTCCTGCAATAGCCGCCCAACACTTGAGACAAGGTCAAGATGAGTTTGAGATACCTGGGATGACTTAAGACTATTTTGAGCGAAAGCTGTCGAAAGTTGGAGTGATGATTTATGGAAAAGTATGTATATGAATGTATGATAACTGGCAGACAACTGAAATGACAAAGCCATTATATTTTATATTACGCTTTGTGTTAGCACCATTCAACTGTAACAGTCAATCACAGTCTACTGAAGTTGCATTTGTGGGATTGTTGTATAAAAGCAGTATTACACTTGAGATCATGCAGTATCATGACTAAAGCACTGTGTGATGTTTTCTGCCCTCCACATGATACAGCATGACTTCAAGAGTGTAATATTGCTTAATTGTCAACAGAGGGCCCAGGCTATAAAACAAAAACTGCACCAAGAAAATAACTGTTTTAATCAGTAACATCCTTAATTTCTGAAGATATTTTAAATAATACCCAAGGGTAGGCTGGTTTTCCATGGCAGTTTTATAGCAAGTATGGTCTAGATTTTAAAGCACCTTTGTAAGAAAAAACAGAATCTTGGTGTACCATTCAAATAAGCAAGCTTGTGAAGTATAAAATTACTCTGTACCCAATCCAGAAAATATCCCATTTGATTTCAATTAATTGAAATTTTAATAAAGACTGGTATTTATATGGAAAATTTTTGATTGTTTACCCAATCAATGCACTTTTATTCTATGAATTTTGTTTATCCTCACAAATACAAATTTTGAAAGCTAAATTACACTTATTTTGGTTTTCAGTGTGTAGCCAAAGAAAATTCTTCCACTGCAGAAACTGGGGATTGAACAATCATATTACGGATTTGTCAGTACTGTATTGTCAAAGTAATTGATAATTACTCCATATGAATATGAAACTTACAAGCTGTTGGTCCCTTGTCAGAAAACACCTGATCTGATCTGACAGATGACGCAAAGCTGGGAGACTGCAGGTCATCCTCTCTGGTAATGAAATGACAAGTTACAACCTGAAATACCAGATCAAATGTGGACTGCTTGACAGGAAATCAGGAGACATACCGGGCTCTTTTGGCAACGCCCTCTGGAGTCTGAGAACGAGATGACCCAGGGCTTGAGAGGGGGGAGCTGGTTGTTGATGGTTTCTTCCACTTTAAGATAAACAGAGATTTAAGCTTCATAACTCTGCCTCGTTTCTGCAGACATGCGTGCATGGTAAAGAGACAGGAAAACATTACCTGGTTGAGGCCCAGTGAAGAGCTGTAGGAGCTCTGGATAGCATTTCTCCTGCTGCCCAGGGTTCCTCTTGAAGCATGTGCCCCACTGCCAGAGCTGATAGAGGAAGTTCGAGATCTCTTCAAGGTGGACTCCTCTGCCAGTGAGATCATTCCTCTTTTCAGACTGCCTGGTCTAGGAAAAAAGAAAAGGAACACATTTGCACCTACACTTTAAGCATCCAGATTCCACCTTCACTTGGTGTCATCTCAAGAAGTATGATGCTGCTTCTGAAAAGTTGGACTCACTTAGGAACCAGCTGTGATGGAGTTCCGTTTGGCAAAAGACGCTCAAAAGCAGAGTGTGAACTTCCGCCACTGTCGTTGCGCCTTGGAAAACAAAAAATATTTGAAACTGTTCAGTTTAGTCAGTGGAACAAATCCAAGACGGCCAGATGCATAATAAAAAAATAATGAAAACACTGCTTAAGTATTTCCTATTCATCAGTATAACGGGATTTCCTCTGGTAACATTTTTCGGTGGCAGGCCACCGTGCCAGAAAATTTACAGCCATGCCAAGAAGGAGATATGAATTTAAGAAAAATATATGAAGCAATGACTTTCCGCAAGCGCGCACAAGAACAACGCGCGTGGCTGTCAACCATGCGGAGTTTAGAAGCGCCCGTCCACGCGAGCTTTCCAGTCAGTCAGCAGGCAGTGTCTTGCTAGCGGCAGCAGCATCTTCATGGAAAAGGAGTGAAAACCGGGAAGTCAAACAGCAGAAGTAGACTCTATTTGAAGAGAAACTTTGTGAAAAAGTCCGCCGTTTCTTTGTTGGTGAAAATCCTGGCGCGTCAGCGCCTTGGCGCTACCCATCAGGCGGGAGTGAAACTACAAATGATGGTTGTGTGCATGCGTCAACCATTTGGCCTGGGTAGATGAAAAAAGTGAGCATGTACAGCGCCGCGTGCATGCCGGGCTCGTCCAAAGCGTAAGCGGACCAAGGTGGACTAGAGGGGAAATGCACCATAATAAGCCTTGACTGTCCAACAGAAACATGAGTTTATTAAAGTACTTTAAACGTGGAAAAAAACAAATCAGAAGAGGTATGTAAGCACTGGAGGCATTTATCATGGTTTTAACCTGCTGGAAACGGGAGCAATAACGGAAGAGTCGCTTAGCTAAGAGATGTGGTTAGAATTCAAATGCAGCCGGCTTCATATGAAGGGAAAGGCAAGGGGGACTACTGAATTGCTGAGGATATATTTCACCAGCCACTACAATATTAAGTTATGTTCCGAATTATGTACTTAGCAAGTTAAGATGACCGAAATTCACGAAGTCAATGACTTTAATCCGTCAGCAGCCTTCAGACAAACTAAATGTGCAAACATTTGGATTTCAAAATAAGAGAGGTTTTTCTTGGCGGTGAGGAGATTTCTAAAAAAAAAAACAAAAAAAAAAACAACAACTATAAATACACAGAAATATTATAACAGAAATAATGGCATCCTTGGTCATTTTAAGTTAATTTAAATCATTAAATACAATTTTATTAATTTTTTTTCTTTGTAATGAGAATTATATTACACAGGGTTACAGAAATAATTTTTTTGTAAGTTCTGTTTTTTCAACTGATTTAAGACAATTTTGCACTGCTGAATCCGAAAATGACATCCATTTCCTTCGATCAGGTGCTAAGTAAAAACCTGTACTTACTTAGTACTGTGCATGTACTTACCTTTACATGTAAATTGAATGCTACGTCATCATTGTTCAAAATTCAGAGAATTTCAAGACAAGAAAAAAAAAATTTTTTTTGCATCATTCATCTTCTTCCGCTTAATCCTTTTCGGGTCGCGGGGGGCTGAAGCCTATCCCAGCATCTTTGGGCGCGAGGCAGGGTACACCCTGGACAGATCGCCAGTCCATCGCAGGGCCAACACAGCGAGACAGACAACCATTCACTGTCACAGTCATACCTAAGGACAATTTAGAATCCCCAGTTTTTTGATGCCAATTAACCTAACTTGCACCTAATTTTGCATCATATAAAGCAAAAATACCTGTACATGTAAACAAAAACGTATAAAAAAAACATGTGGCCATAATTCAAAAAGGTGACCTGATTGAGCAAAAACCAATGTGATTTTTGGATTCAGCACATCAAAATTGTCCTAAATCAGCTAAAAAAAAACTTATAATAAATCTGGTGTTGACCAGTGTTATTGTTCTGTTCTGACTCCAAAGTTAGGGTCAAAAATATAAATTGTTTTAAGGAAAAAGTTCATTCATTCATTCATCTTCTTCCGCTTAATCCTTTTCGGGTCGCAGGGGGCTGGAGCCTATCCCAGCATCTTTGGGCGAGAGGCAGGGTACACCCTGGACAGATCGGGCGGCACGGTGGAGGAGTGGTTAGCACTGCGGCAGCACAACAACTCACCCTTGGCCAGGGGATCCTGCGTTCGATCCCAGCCCCCGACCAACAGTGATCTGTGTGGCGTTTGCATGTTCTCCCCGTGTCTGCGTGGGTTTACTCCGGGATTTCTCCGGTTTCCTCCCACATGCCAAAAACATGCAAGTTAGGTTAACTGCCATCAAAACTGGGGATTCTAAATTGTCCTTCGGTATGACTGTGAGAGTGAATGGTTGTCTCTGTGTGTGTGTGTGTGTCTCAGATTAGGAAAATGTTAAAAAAAAAAAAAAAAAGCACAGTCTGTTTCAAATTCATTTAAAAAAACGTAATTTTCAATACCGGTAGAACCTCCCAAAAAAACATGGCAAGAACTGGACAGAAGGATCTCAAGATCCATATGACAGGGCAAGAGACCTAGAATCAGATATAGAACCCTACAGCTAAACAAAGACAAAGGTGGGCTCGTGCTGCCAATCATCAGGGACTATTTTAAAGATGCACAAATTAAAACTTTAGTAGAGATATGTAACCCAGTCTACACTGCACAATGGAAGGAGATGGAATGCCAAATAACAAGTGACATTCCCCTACAGGCCATAATAGGGAATAATGCCTTACCTAAACTTTTGAATAACACTAACCCGTGGATAGAGACCCCGCTAAAAATTTGGTTTAAGATAGTAAGAGAGAATAAAACTAAAGAACCCTATCGATTATTGCAATGGATTTCCTATGATGAGGATTTTACTCCTAATAAAACAGACACTAGATTCAAGAAGTTTTGAAGATTTGAAAAAACAAGGTCTAGTAAATCAAGACCTTTACAGGTTCTTTCAGCTTAGACACCACATAAACAAAATACTTAAAAAGGAGGATTTGGAAAGGGCCCAGTCAGGTGTTCTGAAGGTTTTCTTAATGGCATATAAAGGGATTTCAGGGATCAGATACATTTCTAAAATATACCATAGTCTTCAAGACTTAAAAGGAGACAACACGTCATATATAAAAGAGAGATGGGAAAAAGAGGGAAATTTCACTTTACAACTGGAAATATGGGAAAAGCTAAATAAACAACAATGGAAAAGTACCTCATCCCTGCTGTGGAGAGAATTTGGATGGAAAAATTTGGTAAGATTTTTCAGAACACCTGCACAAAACAAATTTACTCGTAAAGGATTGAATTGCTGGCGCTTGTGTGGTGAAAAGACTACAAATCATTTTCATGTGTTTTGGTCATGCCCAGTTATCCACCAATATTGGACCAATGTACAGACAATATTGGTCAAAGTAATAGTTCCCTTTTCTTTTGTAACTTTGTATTTGGGGTTTACTACCAGAATCACTGGAAAGACGAGGAGAAAAATACTCATTCAGTGTTTTAATATTGGCAAGTAAAAAAGCTCTAACAAAAAAATGGATGTTGAAAGACTGTCCTACACCTGAAGATTGGATTAACGTGATTCAGGACATTTATTTGATGGAAAAGTTGACATTTGCACTAAGACAGGACATGGATGGGTTCTTGAACTTTTGGCAACCCTGGAATGCATATGTCTTCCATCATCTCTAATCTTTGACAAATACCATTTCAATAATGGCACCTCTCTTTGTTCCAGCGCTACTCAGATGCTCTTATTTTTTTGCTCTGTTTTTTTTTTTTTTTTTTTAAATTTCTCTTTTCTTTCACTTAAAAAAAGGGTGTTGTAATAATTTTTTTCCAATGTTGTCAAAAAACAAAAAAAGGGGGAATATGTGATGAAAATGTAAACAATGCAATGCTGTAATGACATGTATACCCTTTACAAAAACTTAAAAATAAAAAAATTTAAAAAAAAAAAACAACGTAATTTTATTTTAAAAAACAGACGAAAATAAGCCATAAAATAATCCACAAATTTATATTAAAAGTTTCAAATGTACAAGAAAAGTCAATTTTACAAGAGGAAATGACATATTTGAGGAAAATGGTTTCAACTTTAGATAAATTTACAGAGAAAAGTAGAAAACTATGAAAACTTATGAATTTCGGAGAAAAACCTCAAACCTTCAAGACTGAAGTCATTACTCAAGTTTAAGTGGGTGCTCTTTGTACCCTTAACTAGAAATTTTTGGATGTCTCCTTTAACCTCTTGCACTCCGTTGTACCGCGGACGGGCAAGTCTCTGCGTCCTAGAGCGCACGAGGGCGCCCTCGTGCGCTCTAGGACGCATGATGGAGATTGTGATGTAGGTGGTGTATGGCGTCTAAGCGCGCACTGAAAATAAAAGCTGCAGACACAGCCGCGAACAGATTAGTTCATCTGACTGACTTCTCATTCGACTAATAAGAGCCTTGAATTGGGTTTCTGAAACCTTGAAGAACCAATGACTGAAAACCTAGCCAGAAGGACCCGCCTACCAAGGCTGTGAATGCAGTGAGCCAATTGAAGCAGAGAAGTTCGCGAGCTGTTTTTTTTAAGGCTGGGTGAAGACTGACTGCTGGAGCGGATCAAAAAAGGACCCGCAGGAAGAACCCCACAGACCCAACAGCACGGAGACCACCCACAAATGCAACCTGTGTGACAGGGAGTGCCATTCGCGCATTGGCATGTTCGGCCACAGGCGGTGCTTATTTTGTTTTGGTTCCAGCAGAGTAGACGTTATGATTTCTTCCATGGTCATAGACCGACGGAGGCTGACGACGAAGGCTGAGTGACACACACGCCTTCGCCAGTCTTTTTTTAATTACTACTGTTATTTGTTTTGAAAAATCGTTCGCCAAAAACCGCAATCATGGAAGCACAAAACCGCAATAATGGAATTATGTTTTGATCAGGTCGCGAGACCAGAACCACGAGCGGACCAGCGTCGCGTTCATCTGACAATGGGGAAGAGAAGTTCGCCAGGACACTGCTGTGATGAGGTAAGGTGTTATAAGCCAAATTATTCTTTATTCCTGACTATTCTTCTGTAGCGAGGGGGGGGGGGGGTGCGGTGACTGAGCTGCTGTCCCACATCCCACATGAGGCTAATCCGTCATGTAGCGATGGCCAATGTCCATCCTCTGTAGCGGGGGGGGGGGGCCACCCCCCCCCCCCCACACACACACACAGACACAGCCCTGAGTGTGACCTTTCATTAGAGCCCAAAATGAAGCTTCTACATTGAATCATTCAAAAGTTAGACGTTTTTCCAAACTGTGCCATTTGGCACAATTTGGCACAGTTCCAAAACGCCTGGGAACAGCCTGAGGAAAAAGCTGTGTAATATATTCATTTTTTGTGGTATTGTTACAAAATTTGGACCTCAGCTGGATAACACTTGGTTCTACATTTCTGTTGCATTTTCCAGCCCGGATCTGAAGCTGTGTGTTATTTGCAAGTATTTGTATCCAAAAAAACACCCAGGCCAAATTTATTTTCTTCAAGTTCACTATGATTAGATGACTGCAACTCAGTGGCCAGAGCACTTAGAGAGATTATGACTGTTTTGCCAAAAAATTCAAAGTGTTTTGTTTTAAATGAGACCAACCCCATGAAGATGCTGCAAAGGGTTGAAGAACAGCTTTCGATTTACTTTGGGCACATTATTTTTTGGCGTTTTTAGGAAAATTGACCGGAGTGCAAGGGGTTAATTTACATGGCACTTGATATTTTCTAACCTGTTTGTATACCACCATAGACAGAGAGAGAACTTGAATTAGACAGAGCTCAGAGAGGGAAAGATTAGACAGATCAGAGGAGCCAAGGAGAGGAAAGTGTTCAGGCAGAGGGTCCAGGAGAGGTGAGAGCAGAGGAAGGAGAGTAGGATCACACCAGTAAAAAGTCCAAATACAGGACGTCTGGGTGGGACCCCAAATGGCCCAATATTTCAACATTCAAACCTTGGTTGTACAATACTTCAAATTGTAAGTTCCATATGCACGGTAGTGGCTCAGGAGGTAGAGCGGACCCAATAACCGGATGGTTGACAGTTGAATCCTGCTCTCCCCAGATATCCTGCCGTTGTGTCCCTGGGCAAGACACTTCACCCACCTTGCCTTCAGTGTCTGTAACACTGGGTATGAATGTGTATAATGTTCGGTGGTGGCCGGAGAGGCTGTTGGCCTGGATTGGCAGCCACGTTTTCGTCAGCCTGCCCCAGGGCAGCTGTGGCTACAGTAGTAGCTTGCCACTACCATTGTCTGTCTGGAGTGAATGAATTATGTATCTGTAAAAAGCGTCTTTGAGTGTCTATGATAAAGCACTACATAAATCTGATTCATTATTATTATATGCAAAGTTACTGTGCAAAATTAAAAAAGGAAATAAATAGTATGAAATTACCATATTCATACATATGTGCTCCCCCCCGAAAAATAGGTTGCCACCGCACCAAGGTCTTTAAGCCAGAGGAAACACTGGTATAAAGAATCTTGATTACAAATGTATGAACTGTTGAAAAGTTGGAATGCTTCCCATTTCCAATCACGTTACACTTCCGATTCATTTCTTACATTTTACACAACTTTCTGAACAAATGCTACACCTAGCTGTACTTGAGATCAGTTCAGAGTAGGGATGTTAATGATTAACTGACATTCGATTAATTGCAGATAAGAATTTAGTTGACTAAATTAAATTAGCTGTCAATAATTTGATAACTTAGCCATTCTTTAAAAT
Source organism: Pholidichthys leucotaenia (assembly GCA_020510985.1). Taxonomy (NCBI): domain Eukaryota; kingdom Metazoa; phylum Chordata; class Actinopteri; order Cichliformes; family Pholidichthyidae; genus Pholidichthys; species Pholidichthys leucotaenia. The sequence goes on along the minus strand of CM035844.1, from coordinate 354,729,767 downwards.
GGGAGCTTTTTCTATGAAATGTAGTGGCATCGCCATCCAGGCGGGGGCGCACACCTGCCGCATTTCAACCAAAAAAGCAGAAGAAGACAGCTAAGCCCCCAGAGTGCATACGCTGTTAGTTAGTTAGGCCCATCGCTCCTCCTGGAGCATAGGCCGCCGACAACAGTCTGCCAGAGTGCTTTGTCCTGGGCTGCTCTCTCCAGCTGTCTCCAGGTCTTTCCCATCTTCTTGATGTCAGCATCGAGGTCTCGTCGCCAGGTGTTTCTTGGCCTTCCTCTCTTCCGCTTCCCTTGGGGCACAGGTGTCAAACTCATTCCATGGAGGGCCAAGACCCTGCAGGTTTTACCTCCACCCAGTGTCTTCAACAGGTGATTTCACTGAATTTCTTCCCACTGATTGCTGATCAGTGAAAACACCTGCTGATGACACTGGGTAGAAGCAAAACATGCAGGGTCTTGGCCCTCCATGGAATGAGTTTGACACCCCTGCCTTGGGGGTTCCACTTGAGTGCTTGCTTTGTGGTGTTACTGGCTGGCTTCCTCAGGGTGTGCCCAAACCATCCCCATCTTCTACGCCGAGTCTCGTCCTCGGCTGGCAGCTGGTTGGTACGCTGCCACAGGTCTACGTTGCTGATGGGATCCTGATGGGATCCTTCTTAGGCAGCTGTTGATAAACGTCTGCACTTTCCTGATGGTGGTCTTCGTTGTCCTCCATGTCTCTGCTCCATACAGTAGGACTGACTTGACGTTAGAGTTGAACAGCCGGACCTTTGTGCGTGTTGACACCACCTTGGAGCTCCAGATGTTCCTCAGCTGCAAGTATGCTGCTCTCGCCTTGCCAATTCTTGCTCTGACGTCTGCGTCTGTGCTGCCCTGCTTGTCAATGACGCTGCCCAGGTATGTGAAGGCCTCTACCTCTTCCAGCTCACTCCCGTGCAGTGTAACTGGGTCCTCATTTGCTATGTTGCTCTTGAAGATCTTGGTCTTGCCCTCGTGGATCTTGAGGCCAACTTGTGCTGAGGTGGCTGCCAACTCTGTTGTCTTGTCCTGCATCTGCTGGTGGCTGTGGGAGAGCAGGGCCAGGTTGTCTGCAAAGTCCAGATCATCTAGCTCACAGGTGTCAAACTCATTCCATGGAGGGCCAAGACCCTGCAGGTTTTACCTCCACCCAGTGTCTTCAACAGGTGATTTCACTGAATTTCTTCCCACTGATTGCTGATCAGTGAAAACACCTGCTGATAACACTGGGTAGAAGCAAAACATGTAGGGTCTTGGCCCTCCATGGAATGAGTTTGACACCCCTGATCTAGCTGGTCAAACAGTGTCCACTGGATTCCGTTTCTTCTGTCTGCTGTTGATGTCTTCATGGTCCAGTCGATCGCCAGGAGGAAGAGGAAAGGTGACAGGAGGCAACCTTGTCTGACTCCGGTCTTCACCCTGAAGCTGTCTGTTAGCTGTCCTTCATGGACTACTCGGTAGGTCATTCCTTCATAGGAGTTCTTGATCAAGTTGACCAGTTTGGTTGGCACTCCGTCGTGGCGAAGCAGCTTCCAGAGGGTTTTGCAGTCTTCGCTGTCGAAAGCCTTCTCGTAGTCAACGAAGTTGATGTATAGCGAGGAGTTCCACTCTAAAGACTGCTCGACGATGATGCGCAAGGTAGCGATCTGGTCAATGCACGATCTGTTCTGGCAGAAGCCGGCCTGCTGGTCTTGGAGGAGGGGATCAACGGCACTTTTCATTCTCTCAAGTAGGATCCTGTTGAAGACCTTCCCTGGCACTGAAAGAAGCATTATTCCTCTGTAGTTGGCACAGTTACTGAGGTCTCCTTTCTTGGGTAGCTTGATGAGGTAGCCCTCCTTCCAGTCTGCTGGCACTTCTTTTTTTCCCCCCATATCTTCTCGAAGAGAGGGTACAGCATCTCTACAGTGATCTCCAGGTCTGCCTCGAGTGCTTCTGCAGGGATGTTGTCTGGTCCTGCTGCCTTGCCGTTCTTCAGTAGCTTGATGGCTTTCCTAATCTCCTCCCTGGTCGGCTTCTCACAGTTGATGTCCAGGTCAATGTCAGCAGGGTCAATGTCCGGGGGATTCGGAGGGACAGGTCTGTTCAGGAGCTCTTCAAAGTGTTCTGCCCATCTATGCAGTTGTTGCTCTGTTCCCAGGACAGTGTTTCCTTCCTTGTCCTTGACTGGTCACTCAGGCCTGCTGTACTTCCCTGACAGTTTCTTGGTGGTGTCGTACAGGTGTTTCATGTTGTTACTGGCTGCTGCTTCCTCGGCCTCCTCAGCCAGGCTGTTGATATACTTGCATTTGTCTGCTCTTGCGCTCCTCTTCACTCCTCTGTTGGCTTCTGTGAAGGCTTCTTGTGCCTTGGCCTTTGCTGCTCTTGTTCGGCTATTGTTTATTGCTGCCTTCTTCTGCTTTCTCTCCTGGATCTTGCGTAGAGTGTCTGACGATATCCACTCCTTCTGTTGGTGTCTCTTGGGGCCTACTACTTCCTGACAGGTTGACACAAGTACCTCCTTCACTTTCTGCCACTGGTTCTCGGTGGTGACCTCTTCTTCAAGCAGTACTTGTAGCACTTGGTACTTGTTGGTGAGAGACAGTCTGAATTCTTCTCTGGTCTTGGTATCTTTCAGCATGCTGACGTTGTACTTCAGCCTCTTCGTTGTTGCCCCCATGCCGGTTCTTCTTCAGCTTCAGTCTGGCTACCAGCAGGTGGTGGTCAGATGCGACATCTGCTCCTCTTCTCACCTTTACATCCTGTAGGGACCTCCTGAATTTCTTGGCCATGCAGATGTGGTCGATCTGGTTCTCAGTCACCAAGTCCGGTGATACCCAGGTAGCCTTAGGTACTCTTCTGTGGGGGAAAGTGCTGCCACCGATGACCAGGTTGTTCATTGCACAGAAGTCTGCAAATCTCTCGCCGTTCTCGTTCATCACTCCCAGTCCGTGTCTTCCCATCACTTCCTCATATCCGGTGTTGTCTTGTGCAATCTTGGCGTTGAGGTCGCCCATGAGGATGTTGACGTCTTTCTCTGGGTACCTGGCCATGACGTTTTGCAGTCCGTCAAAAAATCGGTCCTTGACTTCTTCATAACTGTCGTTGGTTGGGGCGTGGCACTGGATAACGTTCATCTTGATCTTCTTCGTTCTGAAGGATGCTGTGATTATTCTTGATCCATGTGCTTCCCATCCTATCAGCGCTCGCTGTGCAGGTCCTGACAACATGAGTGCGACGCCTTCTGTGTGTGGAGCGTTGTCTTCTTCGTGGCCGGAATACAGCAACATCTCTCCGGTGAGCAGTCTTCTTTGTCCTGACTGTGTCCAACGGGTCTTGCTGATTCCAAGCAGTGTGAGGTTGTAGCTCTTCATCTCTGCGGCTACTTGTGCTGTTTTTCCCGTCTCATACATGGTCCTCACATTCCATGTTTCGACATTGATGGTCCTAGTCGATAGAAGGGGGGGGGAGTTGGCCTTGTAGCTTCCGTAGACTCACGGCTTTCACCACACGGCGTCATATGTCCTCTTGATGAGGACCCTTCCTCTCCCAGGGCAGTATTCTCTTGGTCTGTTGTTGGCGTTTCTGTAGCATGCAGGGTTTTTATGGGGTGTGGTTGCTAGCCCCACGCCCAACCCTCCTCCTTTCTCATCCGGGCTTGGGACCGGCCATGGCGGAGTTGCATACGCTGTGCAAGGCAAAAAAAACAAAACAAAACAAAACTTGCCCTTCCGGGTTAGGAGAATCACAAGAAGTTCTAATGGAATGTTTCAGTGTCCACCCACCTACTTCAAATCAACAAACGGCAAACGAACAAACAAATGGACTGCAGCAAGGAAAAAGACTACACAAGTGCAAAAACCTATCCCCGCTGCCAGCAGACTGGACTCAAGTTCCCACTGATGTAACAGACAATAGAGGGAGCCCAGATCGTTCCAAGTTTGCCTGGATTGCCGGGGTATTGTGATAATGTTAAACAAGCAACAGATGAAGCAGCTCTCAATTTATTTTACTGTTAATATAGTCTACCAGTGCATCTCAGTAAATTAGAATGTTAAAGTTTTTTTTTTTAATATAACTAAAACCGGAGTGGTGGCTCAGTTGGTAGAGCATCCGCCCCACACCCGGGAGGCAGGGGTTCAAATCCCGGCCGGGTCATGCCGAAGACCATAGAAAAGTGGAACTTCCTGCCATCTAGCTTGGTGCTCAGCAGTAATGGAATGGAGGAGGGAAATCTGTGGCGGCGCCTTGCATGGCAGCGGCCCTCTGATTCTGCACTTGAGGTGTGTGTGATTTACACTGTAGATAGGTAAAGCACAATCTCGTTCTACTGTACATGATTGGTTGTACGGTTGAATGACAATAAGGGTGATTTAATTTAATCAATTAATTAAAAAAGATACATTTTATGATATTGGTAATCTATCTATAAATGCAAAGAATCTGTGTGTATGTCTGTTCCTCACATATCTCTCAAACTGTTCATCAGACTGACCTCAGATTTTGTAAGTGCTCTGCTGAGGTTACAAGGGTGAGCATCCCTGAGTATGGAATTGCTCAGTCCAAATATGTAATTTTTTTTAATCAAAAACAAGTTTAGCCACCGCTATGTCTCATGCCCAGATTTCTAGAAGTGTGGGTGTGGTTTTGGACTGACTCCGTACTGATTGGATAATACGCGGCATTACGGCATCAGTAACCACAGCGCTCCGTGAGCCAAACAAGGATGCAAAAAGTGACAAATTTGACTAGGAAAAAATAATACTTAAGATTTAAAGCTTAAAAAATTATAACAAAGTTGCCGTGATGCACTGTCCTTTGCAGGACCGCGAGTCCCCCCCTCCCACGCAAGCATTTAAAAATTGGCTAGATCAACTGCATATCATATGCGAACACATATGCACACTTTGACTAAACGACAAGACACAAAAATGCCCAAATAACGAAATAAATCATTTTTATTTAAATGTTTACAGACAAATGGACAACATAGATGCAACAGTTGCAGCCAAATGGGTCATTCTGCTATGTATAATAATGTTGGGTGTTTTGTACTTCTAATATTGCTAAAATATAAAAAGGATGCACTAGAATGGGTCTCAAATATTTGTAAATGTATCCTGTTATAGTATGGCATGAGTTTATTGGCAATACACTATAAAATACACATAAACTAAATTATAATGGTGACTGAACAACTCCCATTCCCCAAAGTGCAAGATACACTATTATGAATATAACTCATAAAAGATCACACAAATCAGTGATCTGACAAAAAAATAAACAAGCGGTTCTTAAACAGTTGCTAATATTGGATGCCCCATTCATTTTCAATAATTCTGTGATTAATATTCACACAATAAGCACTCAAGAATGCATACCTCCGCCAAGGCTCCTTCTGTCCCTCATGGATCACCGCCAAAATGTAATGGGTTCATGTGTAGGCCATGAGCTAGGTCTGGTGAAAACTGCATCAGGCTATCCAGTAGTTTTAGAGGATTCTTGTTAACACAGTGTGAGAAGATAAGAGCCTTGGTAGAGGTATGTGTTCTCAGATCATCACCAAAATGTAATGTGTTCCTTTCTGACCACGCCAAGGACCACGTCTGGTAAAAATTTCATCCAAATCCATCTAGAAGTTTTGGAGTATTCTTGCTAACACACTCTACAGTGTTTCCTCTGGCTTAAACATATTTTACCAGAGTGGTGGCTCAGTTGGTAGAGCATCCGCCCCACACCCGGGAGGCAGGGGTTCAAATCCTGGCCAGGTCATGCCAAAGACCATATAAAAGTGGAACTTCCTGCCGTCCAGCTTGGTGCTCAGCAAAAATGTAATGGAGGGAAATTTGTGCCGGTGCCTTGCATGGCAGCGGCCCTCTGATTCTACATTTGGGGGGGGGGGGGGGGGGTGATTAACACAGTAGATAGGTAAAACACAATCTCGTTCTACTGTACATGATTATTGTCATTCAACTGTACAACCAAAGGGTGATTTAATATTTTTCCAAGGGGGGGAGGCACATGACACGATTGTAACCAGAATATGTTAATTTTACACTATTTTTATTTTTTTAAATTTTGGACAGTAATATTGCATAATGGAACTTACAATTTGAAGTATTGTACAACCAAGGCTTGAATATTGGAATACTGGGCCAGTTGGGGTCCCACCCAGACGTCCTGTGTTTGGACTTTTTAGTGGGGTCATCCTTCTCTCCTCCCTCTGCTCTCACCTCTCCTGGACCCTCTGCCTGAACACTTTCCTCTCCTTGGCTCTTCTCTTCTGTCTCATCTTTCCCTCTCTGAGCCCCGTCCAATTCAGGTTCTCTCTCTGTCTACAGTGGTATACAAACAGGTTAGAAAATACCAAGTGTCGTGTTTTGTCCTGCAGGATTTTTTTTTTTTTTCATGGTTTACATAAATAACCAAAATGTCTATTTTTTGTATTTTTATTCTAGTGTTTCTTTTTTTCCATTGACGAAGAGTAGGAAAAGGAGGGGAAAAAAACATTCATAATAGTAATTTACTCATTCATACTTAAATTATATGATCAGAGGTGGGTATAATAGTCAGAAATTCTACTCATGTAAAAGCAGTACTATGAAATTATTAGAAGTAGACAACCAAAAATTTCTAGTTAATCTCTTGCACTCCGTTGTACCGCGGGCGGGCAAGTCTCTGCGTCCCAGAGCGCACGAGAGCGCTCTCGTGCGCCCTCGTGCACTCTAGGACGCATGATGGAGATGGTGATGGTGTCCAAAGCACTGAAAATAAAAGTTGCAGACACAGCCGCGAACAGATTAGTTCATCTGATTGACCTCTCATTCGACTAATAAGAGCCTTGAATTGGGTTTCTGAAACCTTGAAGAACCAATGACTGAAAACCTAGCAAGAAGGACCCGCCTACCAACGCTGTGAATGCAGTGAGCCAACTGAAGCAGAGAAGTTCGTGAGCTGTTTTTTTTAAGGCTGGGTGAAGACTGACTGCTGCAGCGGATCAAAAAAGGACCCGCAGGAAGTACCGTCACAGACCCAGCAGCACGTAGACCACCCACAAATGCAACCTGTGTGACAGCGACTGCCATTCGCGCATCGGCATGTTCGGCCACAGGCGGTGCTTATTTTGTTTTTGTTCCAGCAGAGTAGACGTTATGATTTCTTCCATGGTCATAGACCGACGGAGGCTGACGACGAAGGCTGAGTGACACACACGCCTTCGCCAGTCTTTTTTTAATTACTACTGTTATTCAGGGATGAGAATGGGGTTTGGGAAAAAAAGAGGAAACTAAGCTGGGGGTCTTAGTTAGGCCTGCGTCCCCCAAGCCGGATCCAAGGCGGAGCCTTGGTGGGGGGGTCTGGGGGGCATTGCCCCCCAGAAGCTAATGAAATCTGGTGTTTTAGAATGCTCAAATGTGGTCTTATATTTAAAGTTAGAAGTAAGTACAAATGCATTTATAGTTTACCTTTTTAATCTGCTGCTGCATCACATGTGTAAATTTATGATATCTGAATGGTATGTTGATGTAATAATACTAAATTATATTTTACTACTATTTAATATGTTTAGAATGGTAAATGGCATTCACTTATATAGCGCTTTTTCTCATCTCTGGATGACCAAAGCGCTTTACAGATCCTGCTATCCACCCATTCACGCACACATTCACACACTGATGGCGGCAGAGCTGCCATACACACACAGGTGCTAGCCTGGCCACCAGGAGCAACTGGGGGTTCAGTGTCTTGCTCAAGGACACTTTGACATGCAGACTTCAGACAGAGTGGGAATCGAACCCATGACCCTCTGATCAGTAGTCGGTCACACTACACCTGCGCCACAGCCGCCCCTAGAACTGACACAGAATTACATTTACATAGTTCTAGAACAGACAAAATAATTTAACCAAGTAAAATAAATTATGTTGGTGCAGTTCTACACGGCCATCATCAAGTCCATCCTCACCACCTCCATAACCGTGTGGTACGCAGGAGCCACTGCCAGGGACAGACTAAGACTGCAGCGCGTTGTGCGCGCTGCTGAGAAGGTGATCGGCTGCAAGCTCCCATCCCTCCAGGACCTGTACATCTCCAGGACCCGAAGGCATGCAGGTCGGATCGTAGCCGACCCTTCATACCCTGGACACGCACTGTTTGCCCCCCTCCCCTCAGGTAGAAGACTTCGGTCCTTTCAGACTAAAACCTCCTGAAACATGAACAGCTTCTTCCCCTCTGCCATCAGACTGCTGAACACTAAGTGACTTATTAGACTCTCGTGCACTACGTACAGCAGCTCAACCGGACTCGTGATAATTATCACTGTTTTCTTTTTGCACTACCGACTGCACTATGTGGAACTCCACAATATCTGCTGCTTGTTAATATATTTAAAAATTGCATAGATTAGTATTACTCATTCATATTCTACATTTTATTGCATGCATAGTTTTTTATTTTTATATTTAGTGCTACTCCATGTTTAATGTTGCAGCATTGCACCGAGACAAATTCCTAGTTTGTGTACTACATGAACAATGGCAATAAATCTCATTCTGAAATTATAAATATTAACAAAATTCCATCACCAAGTCCATCACCCATTTATTAAAATATACTGACATTCTGCAAGCATTTTGATTTATTAATGTGTGCATTTGTTAGTGTTACTAGGAATATAAAAAAGTTGCATATTAGTATATTTTAATATTTGAAAGATAATCTACGAAAGTAAGTAAAACCTAAAAGATGTTTAATTAGTGTTTCAACTTATCAATAGTGTTTCAAAACAGGCATGACGTCACAACTTACACATGCTATTTCACAACAAATTCCTTACGCGAAAATTCTCAAGTACATTACTTATAACGAGAAAAAAATCTTACCTCAGAATGTGTCTAACAATCACTAATTGCTGTAATCGGGACCGATTGTGATGAACTTTGACTGGCATCTGAATTTAACCGTGTCCATCGATCGTTTTGAACGCAGCACGAGCGAGTAATTCGATCTCCTTGTAGCCACAATTTTGAGATGTTTCTGGGTTTTTTTTCGAGCCATTCCCAAAGAAACTTGTTCCTTATCCCTTTGTCTTCTTGCTTTGTTGTCTTTCGTGAGTTTTAGGTTCACCATTTTCACGAAATCGGGAAAACTCGATTGATTTGTCCGCCATTTGCATTTCGCTCCGCGTGTGGGATATGACAAAGGAATAACAAAATCATCGAATGGTTGCTTTAATAAGTATCAGCCAATCAGTGGCCTTGTTACATTACATTACTGATCTCGCTGGGTAGCGCGTTCTGCGCGGTGGATTTGAGCAGCCGCTCAAATCCGTCTGTTATGAGCGACTTGCCGCTCATAACAGACCCCCCCCCCCACCCCAAAATTTTCTCCTCGAATTTAGACGATTCACGAGAATGACCCTAGACATGATCAAATCAGAGGAATTCCTCGGATCCGTGGAGGATTCTCATCCCTGGTTATTTGTTTTGAAAAATCGTTCGCCAAAAACCGCAATCATGGAAGCACAAAACCGCAATAATGGAATTATGTTTTGATCGGGTCGCAAGACCAGAACCACGAGCGGACCAGCGTCGCGTTCGTCTGACAATGAGGAAGAGAAGTTCGCCAGGACACTGCTGTGAAGAGGTAAGGTGTTATAAGCAAAATTATTCTTTATCCCTGAAAATTGTAATCCAAAATGACTTTTGACCGATCGGTAAATTACAACCGTGCGTCGTACGAAGTCTGAAGTTCGTCCGCCGTGGTACACAGGTCGTTCGTCGCGTCCAGACCGTGAAGGCTCCCCCCCCCGCTATTCTTCTGTAGCGGGGGGGGGGGGGGGGCCGCGGTGACTGCGCTGCTGTCGCCACATCGCCATATGAGGCTAATCCGTCATGTAGCGATGGGCGATGTTCATCCTCTGTAGCGAGGGGGGGGGGACGACCCCCCCCCCCACACACACACACACACAGACACAGCCCTGAGTGTGACCTTTCATTAGAGCCCAAAATGAAGCTTCTACATTGAATCATTCAAAAGTTACAGACGTTTTTCCAAACTGTGCCATTTGGCACAGTTCCAAAATGCCTGGGAACTACCTGAGGAAAAAGCTGTGTAATATATTCATTTTTTGTGGTATGGTTACAAAATTTGGACCTCAGCTGGATAACACTTGGTTCTACATTTCTGTTGCATTTTCCAGCCCGGATCTGAAGCTGTGTGTTATTTGCAAGCATTTGTATCCGAAAAAACACCCAGGCCAAATTTATTTTCTTCAAGTTCACTATGTTCAGATGACTGTAACTCAGTGGCCAGAGCACTTAGAGAGATTATGTTTTTTTTGCCAAAAAATTCAAAGTGTTTTCTTTTAAATGAGACCAACCCCATGAAGGTGCAGCAAAGGGTTGAAGAACAGCTTTCGATTTACTCTGGGCACGTTATTTTTTTGCGTTTTTAGGGAAATTGACCGGAGTGCAAGGGGTTAAGGGTACAAAGAGCACCCACTTAAAAACTTGAGTAATGACTTCAGTCTTGAAGGTTTGAGGTTTTTCTCCAAAATTTATAACAATTTGCTTATAGTTTTTTACTTTTCTCTGTAAATTTATCTAAATTTGCAACACTTTTCCTCAAATTTGTAATTTTCTCTTGTAAAATTATGACTTTTCTTGTACATTTGAGACCGTTATAAATGTGGATTATTTTATGGCTAATTTTTATCTTTTTTTTAATCCAACCCAACTTTATTTATAAAGATTTTTAAAAATGACAGTTGACACAAAGTGCTGTACATCAACGATAACTAAAATATAAAATCAATAAAATACAGCTAAAGTACAAAACAGCACAAACAAAACAATAGTCATACAATAGAGACAATAAGAACAAATAAAATCAATGTCTCAAACTGGGTCAAAAGCCAGAGAATAAAAATGTGTTTTAAGATGAGTTTTAAAACTGGACAGTGAAGAGGCTTGTCTGATGGACAAAGGCAGATTATTATAATATTACATCTCCTCACCAACCCAACAGCAGGAAAACCCTCCCTTATTTTGAAATCCAAATGTTGGCACATTTAGTTTGTCTGAAGGCTGCTGACGGATTAAAGTCACTGACTTCATGAATTTCGGTCATCTTTACTTGCCAGGTACATAATAGGGAACATAACTTAATATTGTAGTAGTTGGTGAAATATATACTCAGCAATTCATCAGTCCCCCTTGCCTTTCCCTTCATATGAAACCGGCTGTATATGAATTCTAACCACATCTCTTAGCTAAGCGACTTTTCCATTATTGCTCCCGTTTCCAGCAGGTTAAAACCATGATAAATACCAGTGCTTACATACCTCTTCTGATTTTTTCCACGTTTAAAGTACTTCAATAAACTCATGTGTCTGTTGGAAAGTCACGCTACCAAGACACTCTGCCTGGTGACTGACTGGAAAGTTGCATGGGCAGGGCGCTTCTAAACTCCACGCAGATGTTGATGTGCGCACTTGCAGAAAGTCATTGCTTCATCTATTTTTCTTAAATTCATATCTCCACATTAGCGTGGCGGTAATTTTTCTGGCAACGCAGGCCGCCACCCAGAAATGTTACCAGAGGAAACACTGCACTATGAGAAGTGAGTGAGTGAGTGTTCTTGCTTAGCGCCCACCATCTTGTCAGTTGGTGGGGCTTCACCTTTTAATAAAAAGCTGTGCGTAAGCCTTGAGTGGCCAATACGGCATCTAGTGTACACTACCTCATCATGTCGGTTTTGAAAGTGATGCAGGTGTCTATGGCTTATGGCAGGTTTAATATCAATGCAGTTTATTTGCAGTACATGTGTCCCATTCAGTCTGCCACTTCTTTAAAAGATAAGATAAGATAAGATAAGCCTTTATTAGTCCCACAACGGGGAAATTCCAGGATTGCAACAGCACAGGGATAGCAACACTCAGAGCAACAATCAGAAGGCAAGAAAAAAAACAAGCAAGCAAGAGCAGCTAATATACATATGTACATATTACTATAAAATATATATATATACACACAGACACACAGTACACAGACACAGTGCAGAGCATTGTAGCTGGATGGAATAAATATATGAATATATGAACACACAGTGCAGAGCATTGTAGCTAGATGGAATAAATATGTAAATATATAAACACCCACAGTACGGAGCATTGCAGCTAGGTGGAATAAATATGCAAGTATATAAACACACACAGTGCGGAGCAATGTAGCTAGATGGAATAATATGTAGATATATAAAAACACAGTGCGGAGCATTGTAGCTAGATGGAATAAATATATAGATATATAAATATAAACACACCCAGTGCTGAGCATTGTAGCTAGATGGAATAAATATGTAAATATATAAACACACACAGTGCAGAGCATTGTTGCTAGATGGGATGAAACAGCATAACCGTCTACTTAGTTATCCTACATGGTATGATTATGTGCCCATACATATTCTCACCCTCCATAGCGACCGGTAAGTTCCTAGTTGTATGCCGGAGGGGACCATTGTGTAAGTCTATTGCATCTTTTGCATTCAAAAAACTATTAGTTTGTTACGTCTTTTTGCTATCTCTGCGAGCAGCCCTGCTTAGGTTGTACAGTCTGACAGCCGTTGGTAGGAAGGACCTACGAAACCTCTCGGTTGTGCACCTGGGATGATGTAGTCTGCTGCTAAATGAGCTCCTCAGTGCATCCAGTATGTCCTGCATAGGGTGGAACTCGGACTCCAGCAGAGATGACAGTTTAGCCACCGTCCTTCTCTCTCCTATCTCCTCCATCGGATCAAGGCGCTGCCCCAGGACAGAGCTAGCTTTCTTAATCAGTTTGTTCAGTCTCTTCCTATCGGCTGCAGTAATGCCACTGCCCCAGCAGACCACTCCAAAAGTGATGGCTGATGCCACCACCGTGTCATAGAATGACTTCAGCAGCGCCCCTTGTACACCAAAAGACCTGAGTCTCCTCAGCAGGAACAGCCTGCGCTGTCCCTTCTTGTAGAGTGCGTCAGTATTGTGTGACCAGTCTAGTTTATTGTTCAGATGAACACCCAGGTACTTATAGGATGTCACCATCTCGATGTCTGTTCCCTGTATATTTACTGGTGCTGTGAGGGGTTTCCCATGCCTGCGGCAGTCCACCACCAGCTCCTTAGTTTTCCTCGCGTTGATCTGGAGGCAGTTCCGATGGCATCAGTCCACGAAGTCCTGGATAAGCCCTCTGTACTCATCTTCATCTCCGTTGGAGATGAGACCAACGATCGCAGAGTCATCAGAGAACTTCTGTAGATGGCAATGTGTTGTGTTGTGTGAGAAGTCCGCAGTATAAAGAGTGAACAGGAAGGGAGCCAGCACCGTTCTAATATAGGAGGTTATTAGAGGCCTGAGGTCTGAGGCTGGGATCTGGCATTGAGTGACTTCTTGGGTAAGGGCTCTCTTGGCAGCATTGTCTGCCTGCTCGTTACCCGACAGGTCAACATGGCTGGGGATCCAACAGAAGATGATATTAAAATTATGTTTCTGTAAAAAAAAAAAACTAGTTTCTCTAAAATCCGGACAATAATGGGGTGATCAGTCTTTAAAAACCCAAGTGCCTGAAGACAGGATCTAGACTCAGTAAAAATTAAGGAGCTCTGTTGTTTGATTCTCTCAATGTGTTCCAATGCAAGATGCAAAGTACGAGCCTCTGCTGTAAAAAAAATTGAACATTGTTTGGGAATCTGCAGCAGAGACTGAGCAATCTACTTTGGATCCATCTGAGTATAAGGAAATATGGTGAGGAAAATGACATTTTATGTCCGAGATCTGCTGCTGGTACACATTTGGGTGAGTGTCTTTTTGTTCTGGCTCAGATCCAGAATGATACTGGGTTTCCTCAGACTCCATGGTGGAATGGGACAAAACTGTGTGTGTGTTACACTGCTCATATCAGGGTTTAATTTTACCAGGTGAGGTTCTATACTGAGTCCAAAAGGAGTGATGCTCTTAGATCTGACCCAATACATCTGCAAAAATTGAGGGTGAAAAACTGCAGAGTAGGCTGGATTTTTATGGTCAGCTTTAAGTTTAACCATATACTGGAGAGCCAATTTCAGGCGACTGTTTTGAAGTGAGGGCTCATTTGCTTCAACATACAAACTTTTAACAGAAGAGATTCTGAGTTTCCAGCGTCCTGACGTATGTTTTCCTTGCTGGTCCACAAACTATGCTCCCATACTCTAACCGAGATCTTACAAGTTCTGAGATCTTACTCAGATATCCTATTTGGATTCTTTCTGGGAGTTGATGCCCGTTGAATGTCAGAATGTAAGTGCTAGTTTTTATTGTTCAGTTGTGGTGGACACACATATGTGACCTACTTTGTGACTCACATCTTGGATCAGAACAAAGGCAGAGCTTCCTTGGAGATTACAGGAAGCTGCAAGGATGTTAGCTTTGGTATGCAAGGCTTGAGACCGTGAGGGTGTTATTAAAGGATTAAAGAGGAGATGCATTGTAGACAGTGGAGGTGATATCAGAGAGAGGGGATGCATTGTTACTGTCAATTATAATGCAACGTGATCTGTGATGCATGTGACTTGTGAACTGTGAGAGTCCGGGTATTTAAGGACGCGAGTTTCCTGTGTTGTCCTCTTTTCTTCATTGAGATGCTGGTGAATGTGAATAAAGCTGACTTGAGAGAAACCTGTCTCGTCATTCTCACATTCCCACACAGTCATCTTTTTTAATGGCTATCCTCTTCACGTGTTAACTCCTTGTTGTTACAGTTCTGAGGCCATTTCATCCTCTTTCATATCATGGAGTTCTCTAGTACGAATTATTCCTTTGCAGCTGTTTAGAGAAGGGTGAGGAAAAGCCTTCACTGGAACACCAACCAGCACATTACACCGCAACAAATTTTCAGAATGGGATTTCTTTAAGCATTCCACCAAAATCTGGCCAGACCTCAGTTTTTTAACATCCTTAACTGACCCTGCAATACCTGAAATTCCTTTTTGTACAGCAAAAGGGGACAGCTTAGAAAGATGCATATCTTATGAGAGTGACTCTAAAACAGTAAGCCTTGGCCAATTATCACCATTTCAAAGAGCCATCCTGCTAATTCCTGGGTCATCCACATCATCTTCCAACATCTGTTTTTTAGGGGTTTGTTTAGTAGCCATATTTTATAGAGTATGATTCATCATCCCCGCTCCCCACCCTCCTCAGAGCCCTACAAGGGGATGCACAGAGCCGCGGACTTCCTGCAGGTTATGCACCAGGGATACAGGGATGGTATACTCGAGCAATAAAGCACAAACGTGCAAATTACTCAACTGACCCTCCGCCATAGGCTTCTGGGATTAGGAGATGTTATACTGACAAAAGACATCCCAGAGTAGACCTTGACAAGCCGATTGATTGGACCGGGCCCTTCCAACCTCCCGTCTAAGTGAAGTAGGAGCCAAAGCACTGTGTTGGACTTGTGAGAGCTACAGCAAGACACATTCCTCAAGAACCAGGATCTCTTCCTCCACTGATACGGGTCGCAACTCACGGCAAACAAGTTGCCCAATTTGTCACCTCATATGATCAGCAAGTGGGTGCTCGGAACCACTTTAACCCTGGGTCCCCTTAGGGGATTATAACACACAAAGTTGCTGGAGAGTTTTACCGTAACCCTGGTAAGGGAGGCTAACAGGTACTCTCAGATCATCACCAAAATTTAATGGGTTCATCCTTGGCCCAAGGGCTACCTCTGGTGACATTTTCATCAAAATCCATCCAGTAGTTTTTGCGTAATCCTGCTAACAGACGGACAAACCACCCCGATTTCATTATCACCTTGGCGAAGGTAATAAATCTCAGTTCAGTCCCTTTAATATTTGTCAAGGTCTAACATGTGTGATTGCCTACATATAGGCTACACCTCTGTATTCCACTTTCAAACACAGCCTACATTTGGGCCTGTTTAGCACCTTGGGGGAGCCAGATTATTTAGCATCTCAGACAAGAGACAGTGGATAAACATGGGAGAACAATACGCAGGAGGTTCCTGGCGAGATAGCAGGAAGGAGTCAGGGACGTAGGGGGTTGAATGCAGTGTGATGCAAATGTCCTGTTGTGTGTGGAGAAATGCCATGAAACTTAAGAGGAGAGTGCCTGCTGAAATAGTCAGTCTGTTCTTTGCTTGTGAGATGTGAGTGTGTAATAAATCATCTGAAATGAATCTGCCTCTTCATTTACACACTCCACACTGGTGACCCAAGACGTATTATGGAACACAAGGCAAGATCCCCGGAGCCGGCCCGGTCAGGAAGCTACAGCGAGGCGGCAGCCATCACACAGACGGCCCGGACTGGAACCTCCAGCCACGCGTGTGCAGTTTCAGTCAAGCTACCGGATTTCTGACAGCACAACCCGCGCTCTTGGTTCCACCTCACCGAGGCCCAGTTCGCCCTACAGGGAGTAACGGCAGACGACACCAGATTCTACCATGTGGTCGCAGCGCTCGACGCCCGCACAGCTCAGCAGGTAGTGAGCCTGCTCGATCAGCCACCAGCCAGCAGCAAATATGAGGCGCTCAAGGCTGCGCTCATCCAGCGCTACACGCTCTCGGACTGTGAGAGTGCGGAGAGGCTCCTGATGCGGACCGAGTTAGGAGATGGTTCGGCCGTCGACCTGATGGAGAAGATGCTGGCGTTAATGGGCACGGACGACGGGCACTTTCTGTTTGCCCACCTTTTCCTCCGGAACTTTCCAACAGTGGCGAGAGCGGTTCTGGCCAATTCGTTGTGGCTGGCCGCGCACAACTACCGTGCGCTAGCCCAGGAGGCAGACCGGATCATCCTCACCACCAGGGTGATCACAGTCAACACGGCAGCGGCGGAGCCCAGCGAGACGACCAGAGGAGGCGAGGAGCCACCGACGGTAGCAGCAGCGGGGGCCAAGGAGCGCCAGAGAGACAAGCTCTGTTTCTACCACGGCCGCTTTGGAGAGAAGGCACGCAGATGTGCGCCACCGTGCCAATTCAAGCGCTCGGGAAACGCCAAGGCTGGGGGTCGGTAGCAGCTGCAACCCTCAGTGAAGAGAACAAGCTGCTCTACTTGACGGATGCACGCTCGGGGAGGCGTCTCCTCGTGGACACCGGAGCCCAGAAGAGCTTCATCCTGCCGACTTACGCTGACCGGCTGGCAGGACCTAGCGGCCCCATGATGTTGGCAGCAAATGGCTCGGATATTAAGACCTTTGGTGAGAGGACTCTGCTCTTATTGCTACACGGCCGTACACATGAGTGGACTTTTGTCGTAGCAGCACTGAATTACCATATCCTGGGGGCTGATTTTCTGTGTGCACATGGTTTACTGGTTGATGTTGCTAACAGGCGCCTGGTTAATGCACTGTCCTTTGACTCTCTCCCCTGTATAGCTCGAGTGACCCAGCCAACAGCACAAGCCAACGTCACAGCTACAGGCGGTAAGTTCCACACACTGCTCACTCAGTTCCCAACCCTCACGGTCCCGATGTTTTCCGAGGCCATCGCTAAACACGGGGTGGAGCACTTTATCACCACCACTGGGCCGCCTGTTTTTGCAAGACCTCGGCACTTGGACGCAGCTAAACTGGCCACAGCACGTGAGGAGTTCGCCAATCTGGAAAGGTTGGGCATCATCAGGCGCTCAAACAGCCCATGGGCATTCCCGCTACACATGGTCCCTAAGGCTGAGGGACCGTGGCGACTGTGCGGGGATTTCCGCAGGTTGAACAACGCCACAGCGCATGACCGCTACCCAATTCCCCACATACAGGATTTTTCCGTTCATCTTGCCGGAGCACACATTTTTTCCAAAATAGACCTGGTCCGCGATTACCACCAAGTCCAAGTGCGCGCTGTGGACATACCCAAAACAGCGGTAATAACCCCGTTCGGTCTATTCGAGTTTCTGTGCATGCCATTCGGGATAAAAGGAGCGGCACAGACGTTCCAGCGCATGATGGATGCAGTGCTGCGCGATCTTCCGTTCGTGTTCATCTACCTGGACGATATCCTGGTAGCCAGTGCGTCCGAAGACGAACATGAAACCCACCTCACAACGGTTTTCCGGAGGTTGTTATTAATCAACCCAGTGAAATGCCAGTTCGGCGTGACGGAGATTGATTTTTTGGGGCACCGCGTCTCTCCGGAAGGAGCGATCCTGCTGCCCGACAAAGTGCACGCCGTGGCGGATTTTCCCCGGCCTCAGACGGTCAGGGCGCTGCAGGAATTTTTGGGGATGGTGAACTTTTATAACCGTTTCCTTCCCCGCGTGGTGCAGCTCATGCAACCATTGTACGCCGCGCTCAAGAAACAGAAACCCGCGGATAGGGTCAAATGGACCCCGGAGTGAGGGCGGGCGTTCTCAGAAGTTAAAGCAGCCCTGGCAAACGCCGCACTGCTGGTGCATCCGGACCCGGTGGCCCGCATAGCGCTCACCACCGACGCTTCAGACGTGGTCATAGGGGCTGTCGTGGAGCAGCGCGTCGCCGGGGCTTGGCAGCCGCTCGCCTTTTTCAGCAGAACTTTGCGCAACAGCGAACGTAAATACAGCGTGTTCGACAGAGAGTTGCTGGCTCTCCACCTGGCCATACGCCACTTCCAGTTCTGGCTGGAAGGGCGCAGCTTCACCGCGTTTGTGGACCACAAGCTGCTAATATTCGCAATGGCCAAGGTTTCAGAACCGTGGTCGGGCCGGCAGCAGAGATAGCTGGCCGCGATCTCAGAGTTTACTACCGATATTCAACATGTGTCAGGTAAACTGAATGTGGTGGCGGACTGCCTCTCGCGCGCCGTGGTGGCCCTGGTCTGCGTGGCGATAGATTACGCAGCCATGGCCACGGAGCAGATTAGCGATGCAGACGTGCGTGCGCTCCAGTCTGGACCAACAGGGTTAAGGCTGGAGAGCTGGGTGCTGCAAGATGGTGGCCCCCCCAATCTGGGATGTCTCCACGGGTCGCCCGTGTCCGGTGTGGCACCACCATGTGTTTGAATTGGTTCACACTCTGGCGCACCCAGGTGTGCGCGCATCGGTCAAAATGGTGGGAGAGAAGTTTGTGTGGCCGAGCCTACGCAAACAAGTGAAAGAGTGGGCTGCAGCCTGCGTGGCGTGCCAACAAGCCAAGGTACACAGACACACGAAGGCTCCCTTGGAGCCATTTCGTATTCCGGCTAAGAGGTTCGACCATGTTCACATGGACCTCGTGGGCCCCCTCCCGCCATCACAGGGGTACACGCACCTCCTGACAGTGGTGGACCGCACCACGCGCTGGCCAGAAGCGGTCCCGCTGGCGGCAACCACATCCGCAGACGTAGCGCGCGCTTTTTTAACAGCATGGGTGGCGCGTTTTGGAGTCCTGTCGGACATTACGTCGGACAGGGGCCCTCAATTTATTTCCGAACTCTGGTCCGCGATGGCCCGCAGCCTGGGTGTTACAATTCACCGCACAACCACGTACAACCCACAGGCCAATGGGTTATGCGAGCGTTTTCATAGATCACTGAAAGCAGCACTCAGGGCTTCATTGACGGATGCAAATTGGGTAAACAGGCTGCCATGGGTTTTATTGGGGTTGCGCTCCGTGCCGAAAGAGGATCTGGAAGCTTCCCCGGCAGAGCTCGTTTTTGCGCAGCCACTACGGCTGCCCGGGGAATTTCTGCCAGATAATCCCACACCGGGCAGCTCCCCGTCTCAGCTTTTGCAGCGGAGCGCAAACACAGGTACGCTGCCGGGCCCTGCCCACCACAGTTTTCCGCGTGTTTTCGTGCCTAAAACTTTGAAGAGTGCGGAGTTCGTGTCTGTCAGACACGACGCCCACCGCCCTCCATTGCGCCCACCCTATGATGGACCGTTCAGAGTGATGGAAACAGGGGATAAGCATTTTTTGCTAGACTTGGGGGGTAGGAGGGAAAAAAATTGGCATAGACAGACTCAAACCCGCTTTCGTTGTGGCGGACGAGCAAGTGCTGTTGGCTAGGGCCCCTCGGCGTGGAAGACCCCCACGGACAGCTCCCCAGGGAAACGATTCACCAGAGCAGCCACTCAGACAGACCAAAGTGCCCCCCCCCCCCAAGTCACAGCCCACCCGCAGTCAGATACACTCCCAGCAGCCCCCCACCGGCACAGCAGCGCCACGGAGGCGGTAAATCCCAGTTACAGCAGATATGGGAGGAGACGGAAGTCCAAGCAGCATGTGGACTGATATTCTATTGTTCTATCACAGCATGTGGACTATTATTCTATTGTTCTATCTAAGATGCTGGGGGGGGGGGGGGGGGGGTTAGCACCTTGGGGGAGCCAGATTATTTACCATCTCAGACAAGAGACAGTGGATAAACATGGGAGAACAATACGCAGGAGGTTCCTGGCGAGATAGCAGGAAGGAGTCAGGGACGTAGGGGGTTGAATGCAGTGTGATGCAAATGTCATGTGTGTGGAGAAATGCCATGAAACTTAAGAGGAGAGTGCCTGCTGAAATAGTCAGTCTGTTCTTTGCTTGTGAGATGTGAGTGTGTAATAAATCGTCTGAAATGAATCTGCCTCTTCATTTACACACTCCACACTGTAAAGCCTGATTGGCCTGTTTCAGACAGGAAAACTTGCTTTCTACGGGCATGCACTAGTAGTTTTTAAAATATATAAAAAAATCACGACATTTGTAATTTACTGAGGTGTACCAGCATATAGTACACGCTAGGGATGGGCATTCGGTGAAATTTTCTTCACCGATCGTCGGGAGAATTAATGATTAATAATCGGTTAATCATTAACATTTTTAGGTACGTAACAAGGCAGGTAGACTACATTATAACATCAGGTGCACGGAGAGCCCTCTCTCTGTTCTCGTGTTGGCTCGGCTCGGGAATCTCGCAAGCTGATTGGCCGAGACGTTTCACCCCGCAAGCTGATTGGCCGAGACGTTTTACCCACCTTGTCTCCCTGCCGAGCGGCCACCCAACAAACGAAGACCGCATTCATTGCTCTATCGCTCGTGTTACTTAGTCTAGCCGCGCAGAACTTTTTGCTGTTCTCTTGTGCCATTTTGTGCGAAATAGTCTTCCCGTCGAGCTACTACGCCGCCTCCTGCAGCTTCCCTCGACGTGTGTACACCGAATCTTCATGACCTTCTCAATAAAGTTTCTGAAAAAAAAAAAAGAATCTTCACGACCGCCATTACTCAGCGCGCAACCACTGTTGGCGGTTTCTTTGCGTAATAAGGGTGTTCCATGGATCCTGTCGATGAGGTATATTTGTATGCTGCATTGCAGTGATTGCAGTACACCTGGTCATTTTTTAAATTGAAATGGTCCCATGCAACACTTCACCGTAACCGCTTAATGATTTGGCGATTGCCCTACGGAAGCCCGCGTGTATCAACTGAGGCACGCCAGGGTACGGCGATGGTGTAATGTTGCCCCCTGGTGCCCAAATTTTGCCATTGCATTGTTTGAGGACGGCCGTACACTAGGCCTCGGATTGTTTAAAAAAAAAAAAAACGGTTTGTCGACGAAAATGAACTTCCTCGGTGAAATTCTTAATGATCAATTATCGGTTAATCGGTAAATTATGCCCATCCCTAGTACACGCTATACAGTGCAAAATTTGTTAACTACAAAAAATGCCATTTTCTGTAGTAAAGAAAATGCAAATAGTACAATAAAATCCTTGAAGAATATGATGTTCATGTTTTATTCAGTATATTAAAAAAACAGCAACTTTTTACATGTTAAAGATAGACCATATTGTACCGAGGGAAATTCAGAGTCTCATGAAAAATGCTGCTTACCAATTAATGGTTAATCGATCGATAATGTGAATCAATTATCAATTACCAAATTAACTGATAACTTGCATCCCTAGTTCAGAGTAAATTTTTCAGATCAATAACTTATGTAATATTTATTGCATAAATATCTGTCAGAACTTTAGGGAAACGTGTAAAGCTGGATTTATGCTGTACCTCTGTTGTCCACGTACGTGCAACCGGAAGGCTTGTGTGACGACATTTATGTCATATCCTCCAGTTCGCTATTGTCTGCAGAGCTCCTCTGTGGACCACCGCGTGCAGCCCAAATTTTCTGACTGCGTGGCCTGACTACATTGACTGTGCATGCGCAAGATTGAATGTCCCATTCATGAGGTGGCGCTACCAACACAGCATACAAAGTCGAAGAGGAAGCTGAAGACGAGAATAAACATACACGAATCGTTTTGCACCAGCAGCTTGAGCGGAGAAGAGCACTGAAAAACGGTAATTCCTCCTTTTCCTTGATACAATGCCATTCTTGTTGCTACAAAAAAATGTGCATCTCTCTCGCGTTTATAGCCGGTGAACAAACTGGTTTGCGCTCCCCATAGGGCTGGGGCAAAATTATAAATAACAGTAGTGCGCATGCATCAACAGCTTGGCCTGAAAGACAAAAAAAAGTGAGCACATACAGCACTGCGTGTGTGCCGGGTTCGTCCTAAGCACACACAAACCAAAGTGGACCAGAGGGGAAATGCAGCATGAATCCAACTTAAAAGATGGCTGGTATGTTCAAGGTGAGAACAAAAGACTGTAGGCTTCATACAGACTACTTTTCAATAGCCATTTTTCCCCATCAGACCAAGTTCACTGTAAGTGCAAAAGAAAAATATACAATATTAAAGAAGCTTACTAGTTCCTTTTTGGTCCTGAAGCAATCTGTACGGTTTGTAGTCTTTATTCAAGGTGTTACAAAAGCTCTTAACCATTTTGTTTCATGCCAAAAGACATTTTAGATAGGACATCCTCATTCTACTATTTTATCCCTTTAACTACAATGGGGCGGCAGTGGCGCACGTGTAGTGTGACCAACTACTGCTCAAAGGGTCATGGGTTCGATTCCCACTCTGTCTGCTGTCCGCTTGTCGAAGTGTCCTTAAGTGTCAGCAAGACACTGAATCCCCAGTTGCTCCTAGTGGCCTGGTTAGTGCCTGTGTATGGCAGCTCTGCCGCCATCAGTGTGTGAATGTGTGTGTGAATGGGTGGATTGCAGGATCTGTAAAGCGCTTTGGTCGTCCTAGATGAGAAGAAAAGCGCTATATAAGTGAACGCCATTTACCATTTACAATGAATAAATGTGAAAATCTGCAAGGTGCTATAAACGAATAGTACCAGAAAAAAAAAAGAAACTGACACCTAACTATTAGCAACATTTTATATCTTTTATTTGCCAATATGTGAGCTGAAAAACAGGGAAATAAACAAAAAAAAGTTTGTCAGTGTTGATGTGCTGCCTTTCAGAATGGCGGCCTTGTACCTCCTTTTGCTTTTCTGCTCATTTGTGAAGCTCCTGTCCTCATCCTCGACTTCTCTCTTGCGGCTTTCCTTTAACACCCCGAGGACACTTTCTCTTGAGCAAGGATCTGCTGGTGAGTTGGCGGGACGTGCACAACTCATGTGGTCCACACTAGAAACAAAACAGAAGACAGGAAATGCTTGCGTGTTTTTGTGTATTGATTCTAAAAAGTTAAACCTACTGATGTGACTGACCTGGGGGTGCTATGGTCTGGCCTGGCAATCTTTACAGTAACGGGGCTGATGGCGGCTGGGAAATTGCGAGGGCTGAGGATGTTTTTCTTTCTAAAACTATCCCACTTGACAGGAGGCAGAACGCCCACTGGTGAGGTACCTGGTTGCTGCAGCGGGTAGTGGCGCTGTGGGGTGATGGTGAATCTGCTTGCTGAACCCAACGGCTCACTGAGGCGCAAAAAGACAACAAAGATTAAAAAAAAGCAATCATATGTTACATTCTTGGTGACTAGTACAGCCCTCTGATTAATACTCTGTGGTTATAAAAATATCGGAGTGATAACTGACATAGCAAAAGTTTGCCCACGTCCAAGAAGACATCTGTACAATTCTTTACACATCTGCTGTTTTTAGCAGTTGTGTGATACAGTTACCATCTAGTCTAAATGTAATCTACCCAATTATAAAAATCAACTCAGTTCAGAGAAACACAAGATTTGTTACTCTCAAGCAATGAGGACTATGTAAACGAGCAATCACTGTAGTAGCGCCATGCATTTTTATTTCATCATAGTCAATCATACACACAGAATAAGAACACAAATTGAAAGCATTTTTCTTGCACTACATCGACATAATACATAATTTGTGGCTTGTAAATATGGATGTCACCAGGTTGCAAAACAAATCTACCTACGGGTACAAATAAAGTAACCTGAACCTGAACCTGACAATAACCTCACAGCCTGTTATAAGAACAAAATATGAAGGTAGGTCATCTTTAATCACCACTGTATTACATTTTTTTGACAGCTGTTGTAAATTTACAATCCACTTAAACACTCTGGAGGGAATACTGAAAACCCGCCTAAAACCTGAGCCTTTCATCTTTGTCAACAGCTCTCTCGACTTCCGGTAAATGTTGTTTATGACGTTAACTGACCTGGTGAATGACAGCCTCCTGTTGGGAGTGTAGACAGCATGGTTGGGTCTGGCCAGTCTCTCCCGGAGCAGCTCTCGGGAGTTTCTAACGACTCTCGGCCTCCCGGGTTCGGCAGGTGGACTCTCCGTTTTCCCGATGTAACTCCCCATGAGGAAATCCCGGGGACTGAAGAGGAACGAATCACTTGCCAAAGCTTCCCTTCGATAAACTTCAGTCTCACCGAGCCTTTGTCTCAAGTGTCCCTCGACTCTGTTGCTGCTGCTTCTCGTCGCTCTCCCCCGCACAGACACTGACACGCCGGTCTCCCCCCAGCCCCACAGCCAGCGCCGCAGTGCGCCTGAGACGTTCACTCTAGCCCGAGGATTGAGGCCTAACCTGGCTGGAACCGGTTCTCCGCTGTGATAGTAACATGCAACGCAACAAACTCCAAGAATTAAAGCGACATAAAGAAAAGTGGGGAAGAAATAAAAAACTACAGTAAATATGCCCAAAGCAGAGAGAAGCGCTAAATGTTTCTCTCTAGGAGACATGGCGGTAGCGCGCCGCCGGAGGACTCTCATATCCCATCATGCAGCTGCGTCACAAACTTGTAGTGATTCGACTGCGCCCTCTACTGGACAGGAGTCTGCATTACAGGGGATAAGCACTGGGCATTTTTAGTGACACCTTATGGTCACTAAGTTAACTGCAGACCCATTCATATCAGCTTCACATCCAAAGCTGCTTAAATAATATGCAGAAAAAATTGATTGTGGATTTATTAATGTCTAACATTGATATCTATAAATATTCAACCAAATATGACTTGTTAATTAAACAGCAGAGAAACTGGGCATGGTGGCAAGACTTATGAATTAACTTACTAGCTTCTTTATTTTTTCTTTACCTGCTTGTTTATGTACTACTGTACCTTACAATTTTTGTAGAAAATCAATAATGTAAGCTATCTTTTCAGATATTTTCGATATTTAAGATTTTATGTTTGATATGGTTAAATGTAACAACCCAACCAAGTTTTTGTTTCTGTTGTGGCACATACTGTATGTCTGGTTCATATCTCCCACAAATGTATGGCTTATGTGGATTGGGGCTTCACGTCTGGAGGAACAAAGAGTCTGGATCGACGGGGGCCGACAGGAGATGTCGAGGAGGTGTGAAGTCGGACCCTTGTCTCAGAGAGGAGGCCCTGGGGGGATCCCCAGAACATCGGAGAATAAGAGACAATGGTGAATCTTCAGAGACTTGCATTGTGATTAAATGTTTGCAGAAGCACCATGTGACTTGAGTTCTTAATCCCCCGGAGGTATAAGAATGTGATGTGACATGATTCTGCCTCTTCTTGCTATTTGAGAATGTTGGATGATTGTGTTCTGCAATAAAGTCGAACCTGAGGAATAAACTCAAGTCTCATCATTGAACACAACTTTCACACTGTGTTAAATGACATTCTGTAGAGGCAATTTTTCAGTTTAAATATAGCTACAAGCTGTGATCATCGAGTTCCAAGCAGATGTAGAAAAACATAAAACTGTTTATTATAGCACTACCTCTGTGTGCATTTCCTTGAATTTTGGTCTTTCAGTTGTCGGGAGAATTTCTGACCAGACTATAAAATTTCATCTTTTGACATATTCCATTTTTTTTTTTTTTTGCTCCCCATACACTTTTTGTAACAATTTGTCAATAGCTGAGGCACATTTGACAATGTAATGTCAACATCATGAACATTTTTACCTTGCTGCACCGTGGATCTCAGAGTAACATAATGTGACATTGTGAGGCTTCACACAAGAAAGGAGAGATGACTGTGACGAACAGGCTTTATTTTATACACCCCCACTCAACACAGACAGGAGGGGAGGTCATTCACACAGACCCCCATCTCACTGAGGGTGACACAAACACATGATCAGTCACTGCTCTAACTGGTATATAACACTGCTGTGTCATTATAACGCAGCCACAATGACTTGTCATTATAACACAGTTATAATGACACAGCAATAACACTTAGAACACACGAATAATAACACTCTTTGAATCCTCCGCGGCCAAAGCATGCCGGGAGAATCCCTGCCCCCTTAACACAGCCCCAACGTTACACTGTCCCCCCCGGACTGGTTTCTGTCCCCAGAATAATAAAAGTCCAGCTCAAAAGTCCAACACAAATCCGTCCAGGTGTCGGGGCGGCCGTCGTTGTCAGCGACCAGTATGTCCAGGCCTGCTAGTGTCCATCTGTGCCTCGGTCGGAGTATCTGGTCGGGATGAAGCCTCCAGCTCGACCACCCGCGGGGCGGATGGCTGGTATGGGGCAAGACGGTCGCGGTGGAGTACCACGACCCGGTCTCTTTTCTGCAGCCTCACCCTGTACACCACATCTGACAGTCGCTGTAGGATCTCGCACGGTCCCGACCAATGGCTTGTCAGTTTTGGTGACAGTCCTTTTTTTCGCTCTGGGCAGAGAACCCAGACTCAATCTCCTGGTGCAAAGTCCCTTCCCTGGCAACGGGAGTCGTATGCCTGCTTCTGCCAGCTCCCCGCTACTGCCAGGGCCTCCTGAGCCAGTCCGTGCACCATGTGGAGACGTTCCTTCAAGCAAAACAAATAATCCAACCCCGGTTTGCCCTCCACCTCCGGCTCCGGGGGGGGGGGGGGGACACCAAATCCACTGGTGTGCGCAGCTCACGTCTGAATATCAGCGCTGCAGGAGTGCACCGGGTGGATTCCTGTGCTGCTGTCCGGTACGCCCACAGAAAAAAGGGCAGATGGAGGTCCCAGTCTTGCTGTCGCTGGTCCACTAGGACAGTGAGCTGGGTGGTAAGGGTCCGGTTGAACCATTCAACCAGGCCATTGCTCTGTGGATGTAGCGGGGTGTCCAGGTCTTCCGGATGCCCAGCTGCCTGCAGACCTCCCCGAAGACCTCTGCCTCAAAGTTCCAACCCTGATTGCTGTGCAGCTCCTCTGGTGCACCGAACCGACAAAACATCTTGTCCACCAGTTTTGATGCTGTGGTGGTGGCGCTCTGATCAGGGACCGCGTACGCCTCTGGCCATTTGTTGAAATAATCCATTGCGACCAGCACGTAGCGGTTCCCCGGTCCGTGGTCGGGAGAGGGCCCAGAATGTCCACTCCTAACCGCTCCATCGGTGCTCCCACTCGGTACTGCCGCAAGGGGGTGTGGGATTGCTGAGTCGGCCCCTTCTGAGCCGTGCAGATGTCGCAGCGATGGACGTGGAGCTCTACATCCTGGTGACATTCGGGCCAGTAGAACCGGACTCGAAGACATTGCAGAGTCTTCGTCACCCTGAAGTGGCCCGCCCCCACCACCCCGTGGACCAACTGGAGTACGTTGGGCCGGAGCTGCTGGGGAACCAACAGCAGCAGCTGCCAGACGTGACGCTGCCCAGCTGGAGTCTGCCACTGCCGATACACAACACCCTTGTGACAGCGGAGATTGGTCCACAGGGAGTGGAGGGCCTTGGTCTCTGGGTCCAGCACAGACACAGCCTCCCAGGTGGGCTGCTGGCCCGCGTCCAGCCACTGCCAAACCCAGGAAATGACCAGATCTCTGTTCTGCTTGCTCTGCAGCTGCTGCGCGCCAAGGGCCTCCATGACGTCATCGCTAGGGAGAGCTGCCTGATTATCCGAGGAGGGGCTGTGTGCCGCTGTGTTATTCCTGCTCACAGCAGTCCGGAGAGCAGCAGCCCGTGTGACGGCTTGGTCTCGATCCTCTGCCTGCTGGCAGTGCCGACAGTCCTCCGCAGCACAGGGACACCGAGACAGTGCGTCAGCGTTGGCATGGAGGTCTTAGACACACTTCCATGGTTCGTCAGTTCTCGTCACCAAATGTTATGTCCTCAAACCTGGGAATGATGACGGAGGAGAGGGCTGTGCTGTAACTCAAACTTTATTACATAAACTGTTAATACACACTACAACATATGAGCACTCAGCTCCCTGATGTGCTATGAGGACGATTTGCCAAAGAAGACGCCATAAGATGGCCGACTCCCTCTTATCAAGGTCGGCGTGATGACAACACCAGCCAGCCACATCATTATGCCGCTCACTACCTTAAATCCCTTCACAACAATAGGGCCCCAACACACTGCAAAGCTGTCTTACTTTTCTTGCACTTTCAGACTCGTGGAAACTAAATTCAGAAAGGTTTGAGATGCAGTCAAGACGGGGTTGGAAGACACCTGCAATGACGCTGAGACTATTTTGAGAAAAAAGTTGTCACACAAATTTTTTGAAAATGTTCAAAATTCCTGCTAGACGAGTGCAAGATCCTGCAACTCAGGAGAGGAAAATGAAAACTGCCAAGAATGTTTGGAGACATTTTGGAAACTCCCTGGAGAATGCTGTTCTCCAACTAGTCTCAAGCTGTCGCAGCCCAGTTCTTTAAAATAAATAACACCCTATGCATCAGATGCCCTAGACTGCAAGCTGATAGTTATGCATTGTGGTGTGGTTTGAGCATGTACCAATAAATACATTTAAAATGTTTGTAATCCCTCGAAATCTAGACAATGTTAATTTGGGGAAGAGGAGGGAAAACAAACAACTAAAAAAAAATACCCACAAATATGTCCACTTTTGCTTTCTGTACATACAGTATCCACTTTATTTTCCTTGATAGCACTCACCCTACATTTTATACACAAAACAAATATTCAAACACTGCAAGGGATAATTCTGGATGACCATTTTAATGCCACTGGGGTAAATTTAACCACCTGAAGTGGTTCCATTGTTATATAACATGGTTATAATTGTGCAATTTTCAACCTCTGATGAGACCATTGTGTTAAACAGCTGGTGTTAAATCTTCCAGAAAATGCCACTGAGGAAATTGAACACTGAGATCATTTAGCCATGACATTTATGACCGAAGACTATTAAAACATGTAGAAGGCAACATTACACATCCAGCATAACAGCAAAAATTATGGCTGCCCTGTTATTTATCAATCAAAGACTTTATTCCAGACTCAAGGTCCATCAAGAGAAAAATAAAGTAAAAAAAAACAAAAAAACAAAAAAAACAAGACAGTTGAAGCAATCAAAAAGTTACAAGAAACACTAAGACATAACTGCTTAAAGAAGTACAAAGACAGTACAGACTTTAAAAAGACTTAAAAAGACTACTGTACCAGTGCCTTCTAAACTATTATCAATATAATTGCCAGTATTTCAGGGAATACTATATCATTCCAATTATTATTCATGTATAGAGAGAGGTCTAGTAGCCAAAATTGGCCTTTTTTTTAAACACAAGCTTTATTTAGAGTTTCTAAAATACAGCATCACTGCCCTTTGTTTCACTTCTGTCTCTTGCACTGAGAAGAGACATTTTGACTTCAAAGGTTTTGTCAAATGCACTATAGTCCACATAAAAATCTTCTCTGTCCAGGGAAATGCATGATTCAAACCAGTGGCCTCACAAGATCTCATCCTCTGTGTAGCAGGTCCTCGCCTGGCATGTCATACCTGGAGCAGGACAGAAGATTGATGGATCAGCATCATTAGCTTGACAGTCCCAGCTTTTCATACAGTGCCATGAAAAAGTATTTGTCCCCTTCCTGATTTTTTTTTTTTTTGCATATTTGCCACACTTAAATGTTTCAGATCATCAAACAAATTTGAATATTAGACAAAGATAAAAACAAAATGCAGTTTTTAAATTATGATTTCATGTATTAAGGGGAAAAAGTTATCCAAACCTACTTGCTCCTATGTGAAAAAGTAACTGCCTCATAAACATAACTGGTTGTGCCACCAATTGTTTTAATTCAGCCACACTGGAGGACTTGAGCTTGAGGTCACACACTGATGGCTGGACATTGTCCTTCATGATCTGATTGGAATCACCATCAAATAAAGCAAGTTGTCCAGGTCCTGAAGCAGCAAAGCAGCCCTAGACCACCACACTTCCACCACCATGTTTGACTGTTGGTGTGATGTTCGTTTCATGAAATGCTGTTTTGTTTTGTTTTTTATGCCAAATGTAATTATCACGACGGCCCTCACGGACCGTCACAAGACGCCTCAGTCACCAGAGAGTTTGCAGTGGTAATTTATTGTTGAGTAAGGATGAACACACACAGAACACATGCAGTGGCTGGGGGAAGTCTGAGCCGGGGAACACCCGATGCGCCAGACGAGATAATCACAAAGATACAGTCACATAGAGCGTACCTTACAACGGGACCGTTAACAGACGGGTAACGGGGGATTCCCAAGTCCGTTAACCACGATGAGCAAGGAGAATAACAGGAGCACGACGGAACGTGGCTGAACATACAGGTGAACAACAGGATATAACAGAGACTGCCGCGCTGGAGGACATTTAGCACCCGCTTATATCTCTGGCGGCTAATGACCCCAACGCGGCACAGCTGCTGCCAATGACAGCAGAGCAGCAGCTGACTTTGACAGCAGGGAGCTCCCCCGGGCGCCTTCACAATAAGAGCCCGAGGAGCTGGAAGGAACCCTCAGCTGCCAAAGCCAGGGAACAAAAAGATATGAGACCCGAGTGTGGCCAGAACCGACACTCGGGTTATGACAGTAATGGGACACATGCCATCCAAAAAGTGAAACTTTTGTCTCGTCAGTCCACAGAATATTTTGCTAAAAGCCATGAAATTCAGCAAGATGTTTTTTGGCAAATGTGAGATGAGCTTTTGCGTTCTTTTTGGTTAGCAGTGGTTTTTGCCTTGGAACTCTCTCATGGATGCCATTTTTGCCAAGTCTCTTTCTTATTTTTGAATTATGGACCAGTGTTCAAAGTGAGGCCTGCAGGTCTTTAGATGTTGTTCTGGGTTTTTGTTTCTCATGCGTTCTTGAATTTCTTTAGACAGCCACATGATGTGTTGCTTTTTAAGATCTTTTAGCTTACTTTGTGGGGTGTGTAAAATAAGAGACATATTCACGACAGACGGTTTATTACACACTTCACATCTTTCAAGCACAGAACAGAATGATACATTTCAGCAGGCACTCTTCTTTTACACAAATCACTCCTCACAAGTTTCATGGCATTTCTCCACACACAACATGACATTTACATTACACTGCAATCAACCCCCTACGTCCCTGACTCCTTCCTGCTATCTCGCCAGGAACCTCCTGAGCATTGTTCTCCCATGCTTATCCACTGTCTCTTGTCTGAGATGCTAAATAATCTGACTCCCCCAAGGTGCTACACTGCCCCCCCAGCATCTTAGATAGAACAATAGAACATCAGTCCACACGCCGTTTGGGCTTCCGTCTCCTCCCGTATCTGCTGTAACTGGGGTTTACTGCCTCCGTGGCGCTGCTGTGCCGGTGGGGAGCTGCTGGGAGTGTGTCTGACTGCGGGTGGGCCGTGGCGGGGGGGGGGGGCCACTTCGGTCTGTCCGTGTGGCTGCTCTGGTGAATCGTTTCCCTGGGGAGCTCTCCGTGGGGGTCTTCCACGCCGAGGGCCCCTAGCCAACAGCACTTGCTCGTCCGCCACAATGAAAGCGGGTTTGAGTCTGTCTATGCCAATTTTCTCCCGCCTACCCCCCAAGTCTAGCAAAAAATGCTTATCCCCTGTTTCCAACACTCTGAACGGTCCATGATAGGGTGGGCACAATGGAGGGCGATGAGCGTTGTGTCTGATGAACACAAACTGTGCGTTCTTCAAAGTTTTAGGCACGAAAACGCATAGAAAACAGTGGTGGGCAGGGCCCAGCAGCGTTCCTGTGTTTGCGCTATGCTGCAAAAGCTGAGACGGGCAGCTGCACGGCGCGGGATTATCTGGTAGAAATTCCCCGGGCAGCCGTAGGGGCTGTGCAAAAACGAGTTCTGCCGGGGAAGCTTCCAGATCCTCTTTTGGCACGAAGCGCAACCCCAATAAATCCCACGGCAGCCTGTCTACCCAATTTGCATCCGTCAGTGAAGCCCTGAGCGCTGCTTTCAGTGATCAATGAAAACGCTCGCATAAACCATTGGCCTGAGGGTTGTATGCGGTTGTGCGGTGAATTGAAACACCCAGGCTGTGGGCCATCGCGGACCAGAGTTCAGAAACAAATTGAGGGCCCCTGTCGAACGTAATGTCCGACGGGACTCCAAAACGCGCCACCCATGCTGTTAAAAAAGCACGTGCTACATCCGCGGACGTGGTTGCCGCCAGCGGGACTGCTTCTGGCCAGCGCGTGGTGCAGTCCACCACTGTCAGAAGGTGCGTGCACCCCTGTGATGGCGGGAGGGGGCCCACGAGGTCCACGTGAACATGGTCAAACCTCTTAGCTGGTATACGAAAAGGCTCCAAGGGAGCCTTCGTGTGTCTGTGTACCTTGGCTTGTTGGCACGCCACGCAGGCTGCAGCCCATTCTTTTACTTGTTTGCGTAGGCTCGGCCACACAAACTTCTCTCCCATCATTTTGACCGACATGCGCACTCCTGGGTGTGCCAGAGTGTGAACCGACTCAAACACGCGGCGGCGCCACGCGACCGGGACCACCGGACACGGGCGTCCCGTGGAGACATCGCAGATTGGCGGGGGGGGCGGCATCTTGCAGCACCCTGCTCTCCAGCCTTAACCCTGTTGGTCCAGACTGGAGCGCGTGCACGTCTGCATCGCTAATCTGCTCGGCGGCCATGGCTGCGTAATCTATGCCCCACGCAGACTGGGGCCAAAACGGCGCGCAAGAGGCAGTCTGCCACCACATTCAGTTTACCCGACACATGCTGAATATCGGTAGTAAACTCTGAGATCGCGGCCAGCTGTCTCTGCTGCCGGCCTAACCACGGTTCTGAAACCTTGGCCATCGCGAATGTTAGCGGCTTGTGGTCCATGAACACGGTGAAGCTGCGCCCTTCCAGCCAGAACTGGAAGTGGCGTATGGTCAGGTGGAAAGCCAGTAACTCCCTGTCAAACGCGCTGTATTTACATTTGCTGTCGCGCAAAGTTCTG
This sequence comes from Pholidichthys leucotaenia, assembly GCA_020510985.1. Classification (NCBI taxonomy): domain Eukaryota; kingdom Metazoa; phylum Chordata; class Actinopteri; order Cichliformes; family Pholidichthyidae; genus Pholidichthys; species Pholidichthys leucotaenia. The sequence continues at coordinate 354,696,372 of CM035844.1, read as the reverse complement.
CTGAAAAAAGCGAGCGGCTGCCAAGCCCCGGCGACGCGCTGCTCTACGACCGCCCCTATGGCCACGTCTGAAGCGTCGGTGGTGAGCGCTATCCGGGCCGCCGGGTCCGGATGCGCCAGCAGTGCGGCGTTTGCCAGGGCTGCTTTAACCTCCGAGAACGCCCGCTCTCGCTCCGGGGTCCATTTGACCCTATCCGTGGGTTTCTGTCTCTTGAGCACGGCGTACAATGTTTGCATGAGCTGTGCCGCGCGGGGAAGGAAACAGTTATAAAAGTTCACCATCCCCAAAAATTCCTGCAGCGCCCTGACCGTCTGAGGCTGGGGAAAATCCGCCACGGCGTGCACTTTGTCGGGCAGTGGGATCGCTCCTTCCGGAGAGACGAGGTGCCCCAAAAAATCAATCTCCGTCACGCCGAACTGGCATTTCACCAGGTTGATTATCAACCCGTGCTCCTCCAACCTCCGGAAAACCGTCGTGAGGTGGGTTTCGTGTTCGTCTTCGGACGCACTGGCTACCAGGATATCGTCCAGGTAGACGAACACGAACGGGAGATCGCGCAGCACTGCATCCATCATGCGCTGGAATGTCTGTACCGCTCCTTTTAACCCGAATGGCATGCGCAGGAACTCGAATAGACCAAACGGAGTTATTACCGCTGTTTTGGGTACGTCCTCCGCATGCACTGGGACTTGGTGGTAACCGCGGACCAGGTCTATTTTGGAAAAAATGCATGCTCCGGCGAGGTGAACGGAAAAATCCTGTATGTGGGGAATTGGGTAGCGGTCGTGCGCTGTGAAAAAAGTCTACAGTTTTATATAAAACTATATTGGGATTTTTTGTTCCAAGGTTGTCATAGCCAGGAGCGGCACTGGGGTTAAGCTCCCAGTGCTCATAAAATGCTCCTTATGGCGTGCGTCTCGAAAAGCCTCTGACAACTAAGTCCAACTCCTAGCCTGCCCGTGTGGTTTAGTCTCTAAGCCCGGCGGAACTGCTTTTACTAATAGGAGAAGGGGCGAGGGCAGATCTCTGGCGCCTTAAAACCAGATGCTTCGGGTAGATGGTGGCTCGTCAACCTGGGAAGGTAGCCCATCTAGGGGAAGGTAAACCCTGATTTCAAACCTCCGCTGCCTTGCGGCACACCCGGTCACAGGAAAGGCTTCGGGAGTCAACCCTGAGGAAAAATCCGGAGTCGGAGCCCCTAAGGCAGTTCTCTGTTGTGCTCAACATCGTTCTGGCAGCTCCTGCGACGGCGCTGGTGCCAAACTATAGCAGCCCTGCTGTTCCTTTGGATTCATCAGTGACGTGGAGAGGGGGGACATGCTGCATGGGTAACATCTTGTCCTCCATATCTTCCTGCCCAGGCTTGAATCCTACCAACGCCCAACACTGGAAGGTAGAACACCGGTGCACATCGGCCTGTTCAGCCGCAGGCGGTGCTGTTCCAGCAGAGTAGACGTTTAGGATTCTCTTCCATGGTCATCATAGACCGACGGAGGCCGACGACGACGTGCGCTGTGGCATTGTTCAACCTGCGGAAATCACCGCACGGTCGCCACGATCCCTCAGCCTTAGGGACCATGTGTAGCGGGGATGCCCATGGGCTGTTCGAACGCCTGATGATGCCCAACCTTTCCAGGTTGGCGAACTCCTCGCGCGCTATGGCCAGTTTAGCTGCGTCCAAGCGCCGAGGTCTTGCAAAAACAGGCGGCCCAGTGGTGGTGATAAAGTGCTCCACCCCGTGTTTAGCGATGGCCGCCAAAAACGTCGGGACCGTGAGTGCTGGGAACTGAGTGAGCAGTGTGTGGAACTTACCGCCTGGAGCTGTGACGTTGGCTTGTGCTGTTGGCTGGGTCACTCGAGCTATACAGGGGAGAGAGTCAAAGGACAGTGGATTAACCAGGCGCCTGTTAGCAACATCAACCAGTAAACCATGTGCACACAGAAAATCAGCCCCCAGGATATGGTAATTCAGTGCTGCTACAACAAAAGTCCACTCATATGTACGGCCGTGTAGAGATAAGATCAGTGTCCTCTCACCAAAGGTCTTAATATCCGAGCCGTTTGCTGCCAACATCACAGGGCCGCTAGGTCCTGCCAGCCGGTCGGCGTAGGTCGGCAGGATGAATCTCTTCTGGGCTCTGGTGTCCACAAGGAAATGCCTCCCCGAGTGCGCGTCCTTCATGTAGAGCAGCTTGTTCTCTTCACCGAGGGTCGCAGCTGCTACCGACCGCCGGCCTCGGCGTTTTCCCGAGCGCTTGAATTGGCACGGTGGCGCACATCTGCGTGCGTTCTCTCCGAAGCGGCGGTGGTAGAAACAGAGCGTGTCTCTCTGGCGCTCCATGGCCCCCGCTGCTGCTACCGTCGGTGGCTCCTCGCCTCTGGTCGTCTCACTGGGCTCCGCCGCTGCCGCGTTGACTGTGATCACCCTGGTGGTGAGGATGATCCAGTCTGCCTCCTGGGCTAGCGCATGGTAGTCCCGCGCGGCCAGCAACGGCGAATTGGCCAGAACCGCTCTCGCCACCATTGGAAGGTTCCGGAGGAAAAGTTGGGCAAACAGAAAGTGCTCGTCGTCCGTGCCCATTAACGCCAGCATCTTCTCTATCAGGTCGACGGCCGAACCATCTCCTAACTCGGTCCGCCCCAGGAGTCTCTCCACTCTCTCACATTCCGAGAGCGTGTAGCGCTGGATGAGCGCAGCCTTGAGCGCCTCATATTTGTTGCGGACTGGTGGCTGATCGAGCAGGCTCGCTACCTGCTGAGCTGTGCGGGCGTCCAGCGCTGCGACCGCATGGTAGAATCTGGTGTCGTCTGCCGTTACTCCCTGGAGGGCGAACTGGGCCTCGGTGTGGTGGAACCAAGAGCGCGGATTGTGCTGCCAGAAGTCCGGTAGCTTGACTGAAACCGCACACGCGTGGATGGGGGTTCCAGTCCGGGCTGTCTCCGGGGTTCTTGCCTCGTGTTCCATAATACGTCTTGGGTCACCAGTATGGGGTGTGTAAAATAAGAGACATATTTACGACAGACGGTTTATTACACACTTCACATCTTTCAAGCACAGAACAGAATGACACATTTCAGCAGGCACTCTTCTTTTACCCAAATCACGCCTCACAAGTTTCATGGCATTTCTCCACACACAACATGACATTTGCATTGCACTGCATTCAACCCCCTACATCCTTGACTCCTTCCTGCTATCTCGCCAGGAACCTCCTGAGCATTGTTCTCCCATGCTTATCCACTGTCTCTTGTCTGAGATGCTAAATAATCTGACTCCCCCAAGGTGCTACAATTTCACATTATTTATTTATTTTATTTTTTTTAATTTTATTTATTTATTTTTATTTCGGATAGTACATTACAGGTTAAAAGAAACTGTATAATATAACAAGGTCAAATTAGACAAAGACTCCTTCTACTATACAATTCCACGTGAGTTATCCGAAATGGGTGATGGCTGAAGCCGCAGCTTATATTGCCCACCCATATTCCATCCAAGAATTCAAAGGAGAAAAAAGAGAAAACAAGACAAGAGCGATTACAATTTAAAACAAGGCTAAGACAAAATATGACTGAGAGAAAAAGAAAACTGAGCTAGTCTAAGTTAAGCGGTTACTATTCAAAAACAAATCTAAGACATAGTGTCACAGAGAAAAAAGAAAAACTAAGCTATAACACAACACAGGCTGGAAATGTCAATCCTTATGTGAGTTTACATGTCGTCTTGTAAATATGTTTGGAGTATTTCTTCCTTTAGTTTTTGTTTAAATTGTCCAAGCTTTGTACATGATTTTAATTCAGGTCCAAAATCGTTCCATAATCTGACACCTTGCACTGAAATACAGTGTTGCTTGGTAGTTGTTCTCACTGTAGGCTTTTGAAATATACATGTTCCTCTGAAGTGATATCGTTTCTCCCTTGTTTGGAACAACTTTTGGATATTTGCGGGCAGTGATAGATTCTTCACTTTGAACATTATTATTGCGGTTTTAAAGTCAATCAGATCTTTCAACTTGAGAGTTTTTTGTTTAAGAAAAAGTGGGTTTGTTGGTTCCCTGTAAGCTGCTTTGTTGATTATTCTAATAGCTCTCTTTTGAAGCATAAAGAGTGGATATATGTTTGTTTTATATGTATTTCCCCATACTTCATTACACTATGTCATGTATGGGAGTATTAATGAATGATACAAGGTGTATAGTGTGGGTTGATTCAGCAAATTTTTCACTCTGTGTAATATTGCAATTGATTTGGATACTTTACCTTTTATATAATTAATATGTGGCTTCCAACACAGTTTGTTATCAATTATTACTCCAAGGAATTTAGTTTCGGATACCCTTTCAATCTCTACACCATTTACACTGAGTTTGGGTACTGGGTAGTTGTGATGGTTGTTAAAGACTATAAATTTTGTCTTGCTTAAATTGAGCGTTAATTTGTTTGAGTCAAACCACAGTTTCAGCTTTCCTAATTCCTTTCCGAGTGTATCCAGAAGTTGTTCCAAGTTGTTTCCACTGCATAGCAGGTTAGTGTCATCAGCAAACAATATTAAGTCCATTTTTTCTGAAACTTTACATATATCATTTATATACATATTGAATAATAATGGTCCCAAAACTGAACCCTGTGGGACTCCACAGGTGACCTTCAGTAGCTCTGAGTTTTTGTTGTTAACACATACAAACTGATATCTATTCTTTAAGTAACTTCTTAACCAGGACAGTGCTACCCCTCTGATACCACAATTTTGTAGTTTCTTTAATAATAGATTGTGATCTACTGTATCAAATGCTTTTTTAAGATCCAGGAATACTCCAACTGAATACTCTTTATTTTCAATGGCTGTTGATATTTTTTCTGTAAATTCCATTAAGGCATATGCTGTTGTCCTTTTGTGTCTGAACCCATATTGCTGCTCACACAATAAATCATTCTTCAGTATGAAGTTGTCAATTCTCTCATAGAATATTTTTTCAAGTATCTTGGAAAATTGCGGTAATAGTGAAATTGGTCTGTAGTTGGAGAGTTCCCCTCTGTCGCCTGTCTTGTAAATCGGAATTACTTTAGCTATTTTCATTGCATTGGGAAATATACCTGATTGGAGAGACAGGTTACAGATATACGTCAGTGGTTTCACTATGCATTCGATAACAGTTTTGACTAGTAGCATATCAATACCATCGCAGTCAGTAGATGTTTTACTTTTGAACGATTTAACAATTTCAATGACCTCTCTTTCGTCTGTGTTCTTTATGAAGATGGTGTCTTTTACAGCAGTGTTATTGCATATTGAATCACCTGTTGGCACCGTAGTGGGTATTTCTCGGGCCAGTTTAGGTCCAATGTTAACAAAAAAATTATTAAATTCATCTGCAGGTGAAGCTATATTCACATTCGGAGTCGATTTATTATTTTTTGGAGTGTTAGTTGGGTAGCTGGTATTTCTGCTTTTATTTCCAAGGATACTGTTGATTATTGTCCATGTATTTTTAATATTGTCTTTGTTTTTTTCCAGTTCTTTACTGTAATAGTCTCTTTTACTACATCTTATTATATATGTTAACTTATTTTTGTATGTTTTATACCGCTGCTCTGCTTCTTTTGTCCTTTTCTTTAGGAAAGCTTTATATAATAAATTTTTCTTTTTACACGCCTTTTGTAGTCCTTTGGTTAGCCATGGTTTGTCAGTAAATTTGTGTTTAAGCTTTTTTTTAACTAATGGGCAGTTTTTTTCATAAAGAGTGGTTACAATGTTTGTAAATGCGTCATAGGCTTCATTTACATCTGATACATAGACTTCTGTCCAGTCTTGCTTCAGCAAGTCCTCTTTAAAAGAACTGATTGCGTTTGGTGATTTGTGTCTGAACGATTTTGAGATTTTTTCTGGGTTGGGCCCCGTGTGGCCATGGATAAGTGCAAAGATTGGCAAGTGGTCGCTTATATCATTTATCAATAATCCACTTTCTATTTTCTTGTCGAGAACATTGACAAACAGGTTGTCAATAAGTGTAGCAGAGTGAGCTGTGATTCTACTGGGATGTGTTATTGTGGGATATAGACTCATGCTGTACATAGAGTTCATGAACTCTGTAACTACATTTTGTTGATGTGGATTAAGTAGATCAATATTGAAATCTCCACAAATTGCTACCATTTTCTTACTAGTAATATTATTGTACAGCTCGACTAATTTATCTCTGAATGTCTCAATGCAAGTTCCCGGCGTTCTGTATATGCAGCTTATGATTAGATTTTTTGTTTTGTCTAGGTCAATCTCAACAGTAACACATTCCAGAATCCCTGGTAGTGCTGAGGACATTTCATTTACAAGCTTACATCTATATAGGTCATCAATATACAGTGCAACACCACCACCCTTTTTTTGAGATCTGTTAATGTTAAACATCTGATATCCCTCTATTGCCATCAGGGGAGCCTGGTCTGCATTAAGCCAGGTTTCAGAGACTGCTATAGCTGTGAATTTTCTGTTTAGCTGTTTAAATAGTCCTGAATCTGTGAGAAGTTTTTGTTAAGACTTCTGCTATTGAAGTGTATTATTGACAGTTTACCATCTAATTGCACTTGACTTTTGAATTGCTTTTCAGTGTAATATTCACAGTGGTTATGAATATTATTGAAAAAGTGGTTATCAGGATCAATATCATTCTCCATCTCTTGTGGTTTATGTTCAGCATAGTGGCATATTTTTAGAGTTTGAGTTTCCTCACTCTGTGTTTCATAGTCAGTGTTCATTTGTATTTATCTAAGTCAGTAGCATCTCTGATCATTATACTTTTTGCTTGCTCAGGTGTTCCATTTAGTTTAATCCAAATTCTACAATTTCTTGTCCAGGTTGACTGTATCTTATTATGTTTCTTTAGCATCCGTGCCTGCCGTGCTAATTCAGCGTTTTTTTTTTGTCAGGTGTTCATTTAGGTAAACTTGAGTTTCCTTTAGTTTTTTGGCCTGCCTCAGTATGTCATTTTTCACCCTCCTGTTCACAAAGCGCATCACAATTGATTTCTTTGTTTTGTTATCTTTCTTCAGTAAAGCATAACAGGCTGAGATCGCATTGGCTTCTACCTTAATGTCTTTATCATTAAGGAACTGAAGCACTTGGTTTTCTAAGGACATTGATTCACTTATGGAAGCATGTTCACCACTCAGTCCTGTAGCGGCATGGGCGTACGACTGATATCTGATGTCTAGTCCACTTATAACTATGTCATCAATGCGAGAACCTTGTTCAAGATCCTCAACGCGTTGCTCCAAAAGACGCCCGTGTTGCTCCAGGTCCATAATTTTTTTGTCTTTTTCTTTTATTATTGAATGTAGGGCTTGTACCTCCTGTATTAGGTCTAATATTTTGTCCTGCTGGCTAGTCACTTTGGCCAGTTCATCTAACACAAAGTTCAGAGTTTTTTTAATTTCTTCCATTTCCTCTTTTTTGGGTGGCATTTTACTGACCTGTGGATAGAAATAAGCAGAGAATCCGGCTAGGCCTCAACTAGCTCGGTCACTACTGGACCCGCCGCTCCTGCGCAGCTTCTCCGCCGAGTGACGCTGCTCAGCTCCGCAGATCACTGCCGTCTATTGCCGGCGCCTGCCTCCGTCTACCTGGCCAGTTATGTCGTGCACCGCCGGCGCAGCCGGAATCCACCGATCACAGCCACTCGTCGCCGTCTGGCTAGGCGGCTCCTCCGCTGGGCCCCGTCTAGGCTCCGTCACCGACCGCCGTCAGTCTGGTAGTTCCTCGGCTGGGCCTCGCAATTGGGCACCGGTTCAGACCACTGTCCTGCTGGATCCAGGTGGCCCCCGTCTCTCGCCAACGCCGCACCCGAGCTCCCAATCGCCGCCTCGGTTGGTTCGTCCTCCTTTTAAATCCTTCTCTCCTCGGCTCCAGATGGCCAGATGTAAAGAATACCTTCTCACTGCTGCAGTTACTCTGGGTTAGCATCTGGGTTAGCATCAGAGGCGAGCCTTTAGAGGTCGGAAACGGGGCGAAACGGAGCCAGATCTGCCAGAACCTTCACCAGGTCAGCACTGGGTCGTAAGGGTATTCCCCACGTTTGTTGGTAGCCAACAGAAGTCCTTATTTTGATGGTTTTGCTTAAAATTCTCGGCTCATATCAAGCATTACAAGTGCAGCATTAAAGTAATTTGTTGATTAAACAGGTTTGGCAATAATCAGGCCTGGGTGTGGCTAATGAAAACGAACTCAGCTTTCCAAAAAAATGTGGTTAATCACAGTTAATTCATGACGTAACAAGGGGGAGCAATTGCTTTTTCCACATAGAGCCAGGTAGATTTGTATACTTTTTTCCCCTTTATAGTTGCTCCTGGTGGGTCACACCAGCGCCTGTGCATGGCGGCTCTGCCGCCATCAGTATGTGAATGTGTGTGTGAATGGGTGGATAGCAGGATCTGTAAAGTGGTTTGGTCATCTAGAGATGAGAAAAAGTGCTATATAAGTGAATGCCTTTTACCATTTATAAATGAAATCATAATTTAAAAACTCCATTTTGTATTTACTCAGGTTATCTTTGTCTTGTGGTGGACACACATATGTGACTTCTGCTTTGTGACTCACATTTTAGATCAGAACAAAGGCAGAGCTTCCTTGGCGATTACAGGAAGCTGCAAGAGTGTTAGCTTTGGTATGCATGGCTCGAGACTGTGGGGGTATAATTAAAGGATTAAAGAGGGGATGCATTGTAGACAGTGGGGGTGATATCATGGGGAGAGGATGCATTGTTACTGTCATTATAATATATATATATATATATATTATTATAATATATATAATAATATATATATATTATTATATAATAATATATACTAATAATACATAATAATAATATATACTGTGATTATTATATTTAAGGACGAGAGTTCCCTGTGTGGCTCTCGTTTCTGCTTCGAGATGTTGGAGATGTGAATAAAGCTATATATATATACTGTATATTTATAGTAATATGTACACTACCGTTCAAAAGTTTGGGGTCACTTAGAAATTTCCTTATTTTTGAAAGAAAAACACTTTTTTTCAATGAAGATAACTTTAAACTAATCAGAAATACACTCTATACATTGCTAATGTGGTAAATGACTATTCTAGCTGCAAATGTCTGGTTTTTGGTGCAATATCTAGATAGGTGTATAGAAGCCCATTTCCAGCAACTATCACTCCACTGTTCTAATGGTACAATATGTTTGCTCATTGCGTCAGAAGGCTAATGGATGATTAGAAAACTCTTGTGCAATCATGTTAGGTCTGCAATGCTGTAATTGCTGCAAATGGAGGATTCTTTGATGAAAGCAAAGTTTGAAGGAAAAAATTATTATTTCAAATACAAATCATTATTTCTAACCTTGTCAATGTCTTGACTATATTTTCTAGTCATTTTACAACTCATGGTGGTAAATAAGTGTGACTTTTCATGGAAAACACAAAATAATTGTCTGGGTGACCCCAAACTTTTGAACAGTAGTGTACATATGTATATTAGCTGCTCTTGCTTGCTTTTTTTTTTTTTTCTTGCCTTCTGATTGTTGCTCTGAGTGTTGCTATCCCTGTGCTGTTGCAATCCTGGAATTTCCCCGTTGTGGGACTAATAAAGGCTTATCTTATCTTATCTTATCTTAGCTGACTTGAGAGAGAACTCTGTCTCGTCATTCTCACATTCCCACACTGGTGACCCAAGACGTATCATGCAAGAGGAGAATTCCCCCGGGCCAGCCTCGTCAGGAGCGCCCAGCCAAGCGAATGCCACTGCAGTCCAGCTACCGGACTTCTGGCAGAACAATCCACGCTCCTGGTTCAACGTGGTTGAGGCGCAGTTCAACCTCCAGGGGATATCGGTAGACGCCACAAAATTCTACCACGTAGTCGCAAAGCTGGACAACAACACGGCCCAGCATGTGGAGAGCCTGATCGACCAGCTGCCGGACAGCAACAAGTACGGCACGTTGAAGGCTGCACTCATCCAGCAATTCACCCCCTCGGCGGAGGAGCGAGCAGAGAGGCTCTTGGCGCTGACGGAGTTGGAAAATGACATGCCCGCGAACCTGATGGAGAAGTTGTTGAGGTTGAAAGACTCTGACGACGATCACTTCATTTTCACCCACCTCTTCCTCAGGACTCTACCGTCAGCAGCGAGAGCGACCCTGGCCAGTTCGCCACTGTTGGCCCAACGGGACTACCGCGCGCTGGGCCGAGAGGCGCAGCGGATTGTCAACGCCACCAAGCGGCGCGCAGCCACGGCCGCTGCAGCGGAACTCGGCGCGATGACCGGAGACGACAGGAGACCAGAGGCAGCGGTACCAGACTCACTGACGACGGCGGCGGCAGGGGCCAGGGAACGTGGATCGGACGTCCTTTGTTTCTACCATCGCCGCTTCGCAGAGAGGGCACGCAAATGTGTACCACCGTGCCAGTTCGGGCGTTCGGGAAATGCCAAGACCGGGGGTCGGTAGCAGCCGCGGCCCTCGGGGAGGAGAACAAGCTGCTCTACTTGTCGGACACACGCTCGGGGAGGCAGTTCCTCGTCGACACAGGCTCCCAGTTGAGTTTCATCACACCTTCCTACGCGGACAGACTAGCTGGTTCCGGAGGTCCCCGGGTGACAGCAGTGAACAGCTCGGAGATTAAGACCTTTGGTGAGAAGACTCTGCTTCTGTCTCTACACGGCCGTACATTTGAGTGGACTTTTGTTGTAGCAGCAGTAAATTTCAATATGTTGGGGGCTGATTTTTTGTGCTCACATGGTTTGTTGGTTGATCTCGCTAACAGGCGCCTGGTTAATGCACTTTCTTTTGATTCTATCCCCTGTACAGCGCGAGTGGCCCCGCCAACAGCACAAGCCAACGTCACAGCTGCAAGCGGTAAGTTCCACACACTGCTCACTCAGTTCCCAACACTCACGGTCCCCACATTTTCGGCAACAGTCGCTAAACACGGGGTGGAGCATTTTATTACCACTACCGGACCGCCCGTTTTTGCAAAAGCTCGGCGCTTGGACGCAGTTAAACTGGCCATAGCGCGCGAGGAGTTCGCCAACCTGGAGAGGTTGGGCATTATCAGGCGTTCAAACAGTCCGTGGGCTTCCCCGCTACACATGGTCCTGAAAGCTGACGGATCATGGCGACCTTGCGGGGATTTCCGCATGTTAAACAACGCTACAGCGCACGACCGCTACCCAATCCCGCATATCCAAGATTTTTCCGTTCATTTGGCAGGGGCGCGCATTTTTTCTAAAATAGACTTGGTCCGCGGTTACCACCAAGTCCCAGTGCGCGCTGAGGACATACCCAAAACAGCGGTAATAACTCTGTTTGGCCTATTCGAGTTTTTACGCATGCCATTCGGACTTAAAGCGGCTGCTCAGACGTTCCAACGCATGATGGACGCGGTGCTTCGCAATCTCCCTTTCGTGTTCGTCTACTTGGACGATATTTTAGTAGCCAGCGCGTCGGAAGACGAACACGGAAAACACCTGGCCACAGTTTTCCGAAGGTTGGGAGATCACGGGTTAATAATCAACCCAGCGAAGTGTCAGTTCGGGGTTGCGCAGATCGATATTTTAGGACACCACGTCTCCCCCGAAGGAGCAGTTCCGCTTCCTGACAAAATGCGCGCGGTGGCAGATTTTCCCCGGCCGCAGACGGTCAGGGCATTGCAGGAGTTTTTGGGAATGGTGAATTTTTATAACCGTTTTCTCCCCTGTGCGGCGCAACTCATGCAGCCGCTGTATGCCACGCACAAAAAAAAGAAACCCGCGGATAAGGTCGAGTGGTCCCTGGAGCGGGACCAAGCGTTCTCGGAGGTGAAAGCAGCCTTGGCAAAGGCTGCGGTGTTGGCACACCCAGACCCAACGGCCCGCATAGCGCTCACCACTGACGCATCAGATGTGGCCATAGGGGCGGTCGTGGAGCAACATGTAGCCGGAGTTTGGCAGCCCCTCGCATTTTTCAGCAGGACCTTGCGTGATAGCGAACGTAAATGCAGCGCGTTCGACAGGGAGCTGCTGGCTCTCCATTTGGCCATCCGCCACTTTCAGTTCTGGCTAGAAGGACGTTCTTTCACCGCGTTGGTTGACCACAAACCACTAACGTTCGTGATGGCCAAGGTTTCCGAACCGTGTTCAGGCCGGCAGTAGAGACAGCTGGCCACGATATCAGAGTTTACCACTGATATTCAGCATGTGGCGGGCAAACTCAATGTAGTGGCAGATTGCCTCTCGCGCGCCGTGGCAGCCCCAGTCAGCGTAGGAGTAGAGGAGCAGGTTAGTGACGCGGATTTGCGCGCGCTTCAGTCTGGACCATCAGGGGTAAGGCTGGAGAGCAGGGTGCTGCAAGACGGTATGCCCCCCCTAATCTGTGATGTCTCCACTGGACGGCCGTGTCCAGTAGTACCGGCCGCGTGGCGCCGCCGCATTTTTGACTCGATTCATTCTTTGGCGCACCCGGGAGTGCGCGCGTCGGTCAAAATGGTAGGAGAGAAATTTGTGTGGCCGAGCCTCCGCAAACAAGTTAAAGAGTGGGCAGCAGCATGCATGGTGTGTCAACAAGCCAAAGTACACAGGCAAACGAGGGGTCCTTTGGAGCCGTTTCACATTCCGGCCAAGAGGTTCGATCACGTCCATGTGGACCTCGTGGGCCCCCTCCCGCCGTCACAAGGGTGCACACACCTTCTCACAATGGTGGACCGCACCACGCGCTGGCCTGACGTGGTCCTGCTGGCATCAACCACGGCCGAGGAGGTGGCGCGCGCGTTTTTAACAGCTTGGGTGGCGCGCTTCGGCGTTCCGTCGGACATTACGTCCGACAGAGGCCCTCAATTTGTGTCCGAGCTTTGGTCGACAATGGCCCGCAGCCTGGGTGTCACAATTCACCACACAACCGCGTACAATCCGCAGGCTAACGGGTTATGCGAACGTTTTCATAGGTCATTGAAAGCAGCTCTCAGAGCGTCACTGACGGATGCAAATTGGGTGGACAAGTTACCGCGGGTGTTATTGGGGTTGCGTTCTGGGCCTAAAGAAGACTTAGAAGCCTCCCCAGCGGAGCTCGTGTTTGCGCAGCCACTCCGGCTGCCTGGGGAGTTTCTCTCCCAGATAACCCTGCGCCAAACGTCTCCCCGTCTCAGCTGTTGCGGAGTAACAAAGAATCAAGCACGCTGCCCTGCCCCGCGCACCACAGTTTTCTGCGCGTTTTTGTGCCTAAAACTTTGAAGAACGCAGAGTTTGTTTTTGTCAGACACGATGCGCATCGAACCCCGCTACGACCGCCTTATGACGGGCCCTTCAGAGTGTTAGAAACAGGGGACAAGCAGTTTTTGCTAGATTTGGGGGGTAGGAAAGAGAAAGTTGGCATAAACAGACTCAAACCCGCTTTTGTGGTGGCAGATGAGCAAGTGCTGTTGGCGAGGGCCCTGCGGCGAGGTAGACCCCCGCTGGGGGCTTCACAGAGTAATGTTTCCCCAGAACACCCACAGGTGCTGACAAAAAGTTTCCACCCCCAGACGGCAAACCCCCAGCGTGACAGCGCAGCAGAGACGTTGAATCCCAGCTACAGCAGTTACGGCAGGAGACTGAAGCCTAGACGGCATGTGGACTGATGTGTATGGATACTATCACGGCATGCATGTTGTTATTCTCTTGTTTGTTCTAAAATGTTGAGGGGGGCTTTGTGTGGTGGACACACATATGTGACTTCTGCTTTGTGACTCACATTTTACATCAGAACAAAGGCAGAGCTTCCTTGGTGATTACAGGAAGCTGCAAGAGTGTTAGCTTTGGTATGCAAGGCTCGAGACTGGGGGGGGTATAATTAAAGGATTAAAGAGGGGATGCATTGTAGACAGTGGGGCTGATATCATGGGGAGAGGATGCATTGTTACTGTCATTATAATGCAACGTGGTCTGTGATACATGTGACTTGTGAACTGTAAGAGTCCTGGTATTTAAGGACAAGAGTTCCCTGTGTGGCTCTCGTTTCTGCTTCGAGATGTTAGAGATGTGAATAAAGCTGACTTGAGAGAGAACTCTGTCTCGTCATTCTCACATTCCCACAGTCTCATATTTAAATCTGTTTGATGATCTAAAGCATTTAAGTGTGACAAATATGCAAAAGCATGAGAAATCAGGAAGAGGGCAAATACTTTTTAATGGCACTGTAACAATAAGCTAGATTACTGCTGTAGGGGTATGTTTTAATACTGATTATATACGATAATAGGTCTAAATATTTACATGGTTTGTTAAACCGGTATGGTATTATTATTATAGCCCTGAAAGGACAACTCAAGATGAAATATTCCTACAAACCTACAAACAATGCAATTACTTGCAGTCTACTATACATAGACTGCTGAAGAGAGAGAAACAGCATTTCATTTCTCCTGTATGTCCTGTACATATAGTAGTATTGACAAATAAAATCTTTGAATCTTTGAATAATATAATCCCCCTTTGGTCTTCGCCCACAGGACTCTTTGACCCCTTTGGGCTTCGACTGGCAGGGGATAAAAAAGAGTTGATAAAGAAGTTGTACAGTTTTAATGTAAAATAAATTGTTATTTGCACACGTGGGAATCATGAAATGATGAGACTGGATGATTTCTCAGTATTGGTTTATTCCATCTCACGTCCCACAGCTCTCTCTCTCAGTCAGGAAATAAGAGTAAGAGCTGCAGTCAACCACATACCTTTATACCCACACATCAAACACAGAATCACATTTACATTTAATCCCTCTATTTACATTTAATCACTCCGGAGTCGTCTTGTCTCTTCTGTCTGACCCCAGGAGGTGTGATATCCTACCGTGTAGCAATGATCACACTTGAGTTATTTCTTTGGCTAACTCTGCCATTTATTCTGTAACACACACAACAAGACTGAACATGGATTCTGCGCGGGGTTTTTCACACTCTTATTCTAATATGTCCCCTTAATAGTAGTGCTGAACAATACAGGTAGTTCCCCCTAGAGGCATGTGCCAGTAATGTTTTGAATTAGACTTGCAGTCTACCACATCCCTCCCCTCTAGATTAAACTACTTTTAATTACACTAGCCAATTATGCTAGACATCCTGGAACTCCCATTTAACCCTAAACAATCACAGTTACTTTTAACTTCTTAAACACATGTGCCATACACATAATTTCTCTCTCTTTTTTTTTTTTTACATGTATAACACACATAACAGTCTAACTGGGGATTTGGTTTGACTACCGCATCCCAGTGCGGTTCCAGGACGCATTCTTGTCCTGTGGCTGGGGAACTCACTACTGACTAAGTATAGTCCTTCAAGTAGTCTGGAGCTTTCCTAGCTCGCTGAGATCTTCTCACGGCGGGTGAGCCAACTGCAGGTGAAGACTCAGACTGCTCCACTGTTTCGGCTGCTGCAGTGCTGCCCGTAGAATCTGCAGAGACGGTTACCTCAGGTTTCACCTGAAGTGGTGGTTCATTGATGCTCTCCTCAGGATGGGTGTCAGACAACACCTCGGGTGCCATCGGCAGGGGAATGGAGCTCCTACCACGAACTTGGTCGATGTGTCGCCTCACCACTTGTCCATGACCTAATGTCACCTTGAATGACACAGGGCCTGTCTTTTCTGTTATTTCTCCTGGTACCCAGGCTGGTCCTGAGCCAAAGTTGCGGGTGTAGACCACGTCTCCTTCTCTCAGTATTCTCTCTCTAGCATGCATGTCATGATAACCTTTTTGTTTCTCTTGTTTATCATGCACTTTGTTTCTGAAGTCTGGATGTATTAAGTCAAATGTTGACCTCAACTTCCTTCCACACAACAGCTCAGCTGGTGACTTGCCAGTTGTAGATTGGGGTGTTATTCGATAGCTGAACAGAGCTCTCGACATTCGGGTTTCAATAGAGTCTCCTGTCATCTTTGTCATGAGTGACTTGAACGTCTGCACGGCCCTCTCGGCTAAGCCGTTAGAAGAAGGATGGTATGGCGCAGTCGTGATGTGACGTATGCCATTCTTTTCAGAAAACTCTTGGAACTGTTCACTCGTAAAACATGTACCGTTATCTGATACTATGATTTCAGGTAGCCCATGTTGGCTGAAACTCTTTCTAAGACATTCAATGGTAACAGTAGAAGTAGAGCTACTCACAGAATATGCATCGATCCACTTTGAGTATGCGTCAACTATGATCAGGAACATTCTTCCCATCCATGGACCTGCGTAGTCAATGTGAATTCTTCTCCATGGTTTATCTGGAACTTCCCAGGGATGTAGTGGGGCTGCTGGAGGACTGTTCCTGTTCTCCTGGCATGCCGCACATGACTTCACAAGCGCCTCCACCTCTGCATCCATGTTGGGCCACCACATGTAACTCCTCGCCAACGCTTTCATGCGAGTGATGCCAGGGTGTGCTTGGTGTAGTTGTTGCAGTAAGGCATTCCTACCAGGTGGTGGAACAACCACGCGTCCTCCCCACAGGATACAACCTTCCTGGGTGCTGAGCTCATCCTGTCGTCGGGCATAGGGAATGAACTCAGGACTGTTCATCTTCGGCCATCCTCTCAAGATGTATTCTCGCACTCTTGCTAGAACAGGGTCTTTGTCTGTCCACTTCTTTATTTGTTGTGCGTTCACCAGGGGCACGCCGATATCTTCAAACAATAGCACTCTCTCCTCCTCCTCAGGCGTGCTGTCTCTTCCTCCATCCAAGGGTAGCCTACTCATCGCGTCAGCATTCGTATGGTCCCGTCCGGCTTTGTAAACGATGGTGTACTCATACGCTGCTAATGTAACGGCCCATCTCTGAATTCTCTGAGATGTCATCTGGGGTATGGCTCTCATTTCACTGAACAGTGAAATTAGTGGCTTGTGGTCAGTCACTATAGCGAACTGTCTCCCGTACAGGTATTTGTGGAATTTTTTTACACCAAATACTACTGCAAGGCCCTCCTTGTCTAGCTGGGAGTAGTTTTTCTCAGCTGCACTAAGAGTTCTTGAGACGAACCCTATGGGTCTCTCTGAGCCATCCTCCATACGATGAGAGAGTACAGCACCCACACCGTAGGGTGATGCGTCACACGCCAGGATGAGTGGTTTGTTTGAATCATAGTGCACTAGCACACTACAGGACTGAAGTAGCGCTTTGGACTCTTCAAACGCCTTCTGCTGCTTGACCCCCCATGACCATTTTTCTTCCTTCTTAAGTAAGGTATGTAGTGGTGCCAGCAGCGTGGAGAGCTTTGGGAGGAACCTATGGTAATAGTTCAATAAGCCCAGGTAGGCTTTTAACTCAGTAACATTTTGTGGCTCAGGCGCCTCCGCAATGGCTTCCACTTTGTCTGTTAGAGGGTGTAGACCACTGGCGTTGATCTTGTGGCCTAGGAACACCACCTCTTTTCCCATGAACTCACACTTGCTTCTTTTCAACCTCAGACCGCTTTTCTCCAACCGTTGAAGCACTTCCTCCAGCGTTTTCAGATGTTCTTGTTCATTTAGTCCTGTACAAAGGATGTCATCCAAATAAATGGCAACATTCGGAATTCCACCTAGGATGCCCTCCATAGTTCTCTGGAATATAGCAGGACTGGAAGCTACTCCAAATGGTAAGTGTGTGTAGGTATATAAGCCTTTGTGTGTATTGATGGTTACATACTTTCTTGATTCTTCTTCCAGGACTACTTGTTGGTAGGCGTGACTCATGTCTAATTTCGTGAAGTGTCGGCCGCCGTTCAGCTGTGCGAAGAGGTCCTCCACTTTAGGAATTGGATACTGATCCACCCGTGATGCTCGATTGACAGTGAGTTTGTAATCTCCACATATTCTAATGGAGCCATCCGGCTTTCTCACTGGGACTATGGGCGCCGCCCATTCTGCAACCTGCACTGGCTCAATGATCTTGTCATCCAGCAGCCTCTGTAGCTCGCTTTCGACCAGTGGCTTGACTGCATAGGGCACCGGTCGGGGTTTGCAGAATCGTGGTTGGGCCTCCTTGTCCACATTAATCTTTGCAGTGACACCTTTTAGCTGTCCTAAGCCTTCTTTGAACACCTCAGCGTGTCTTTCGAGGATCTCCTCCAGCTGCAATTTGGGCTGAGATTCCACTTTATTCACCAACTGATCAATCATGGCCAGTTCTTGTAGCCAACTTCGCCCTAGTAGATTTGGTCCTTCGCTCCCAACTACTACTACAGGTAAGTCCTTTTCTTTGTTTTCGTGCTGCACCTTCACTTGTGCCATGCCTAGCACGTCTAGCTTCTCTCCTGTGTATGTTTTTAATTTTAATGAACAGGGATTTAATTCTGCTGTGTCTGTTTTCTTCCACAGTTGTGTATATTGCTGTTTACTTAATATGGTTACTCCACAGCCTGTATCAACTTCAAATGTTACTTTCATTCCATTAACATTCATGGTACGCGTGATGGGCGCTACCTTGGTCAGCTCCTCTGACGTGTTGTAAATTGTGTGAAAACCCATGTCTTCTGTATCACTTTCTCCCTCCCCTCTCAGTTGATTCGCTCGCTGTTCCTTTCCTGGGCCCTTGTTTTCATACTTTTGCCCATTAACTGTTGCTTTCAGCACCTGTGCGCTGTCCACCTTTATTCTACATGCTTTCTTAATGTGCCCTCGCTTGCCACAATTATGACACAGCTCAGTGGCAAATTTGCACTCGGCGGCATTGTGCTGGCCTTTGCAGCGATAACAACTGGGGAATTTGTGCTGAGTTTTGTCAGTCAACACTTTGTGGACACCTACTTGGGTCTTAGGCACACGAACATGCGTTGCTGTGTCCTCTGTTAGCTTCCCTTGCATCTCTCTCACATCTTTAGATGCTGTTTCCATCGCTTGGCATAATTCCAAAGCCTTTGCAAAAGTGAGTTTTGTTTCAGATAAAAGTCGCCGTTGCATTCGGTCATCATTCACTCCACACACAAGTCTGTCTCTTAACATTTCTTCCAATGAGTCTTTGTAATCACAGTGCAGTGTTAATTTCCTCAATTCTGCCACATACTCTGCTATGGACTCAGTGTTCCTCCTTATGCGTGAATTAAATTTGAATCGTTGCACGATTTCACTCGGTTTGGGGCTGAAGTGCTTCTGAAGCTCAGCAGTAAGCTGGTCGTACGTTTTATCTTTCGGTAATGCAGGGCTTATTAAATTTCTCAACAAGCTGTAAGTAGTTGCACCAACTCCACTCAACAGTACAGCCTTCCTTTTGTCTGGCTCCTCAATCTCATTAGCTTGGAAGAAAAAGTCCAACATTTCACCATATTCTTCCCATGACTGAGTCGAGTTATCAAAAGGGGTTACCGTTCCGATTACAGCCGCCATTGCTCGTCGTGGTGGGGAAACCTCGTTTTTCCTCCTCTGAACTTGCACTCGAACTACTGGAGTCACTTGAGTTCGCCACACTTGCAATGTTCTCTGTTTCTCGCCGCTGATTTTTTTCTTTTAATCCTCGTCGCCAATTGTGTGATATCCTACCGTGTAGCAATGATCACACTTGAGTTATTTCTTTGGCTAACTCTGCCATTTATTCTGTAACACACACAACAAGACTGAACATGGATTCTGCGCGGGGTTTTTCACACTCTTATTCTAATATGTCCCCTTAATAGTAGTGCTGAACAATACAGGTAGTTCCCCCTAGAGGCATGTGCCAGTAATGTTTTGAATTAGACTTGCAGTCTACCACAGAGGTCAGACCGTCCTTTCAGGCCCCCGCTCCAGATCCTCTGACTTCCTCCAACGTCTGCAGGTGGTCCAGACTCATTGTCCATCTGAGGCGTGATGTTAATACACACCGCAAGCTTAAAGCAGACGGACAGACGAAAATTCAATATCGCTAATTCTTATCTCAAATTGTTGTCTGAGACGAGCTAAGTTGAACCGCACATGTTTTGGTGTCAACGAATGTCGCATAAGGTGACAATGCACTCTTGAAGTACGCTGTCGTGCAGAGCTGTCTGACCCAGCCAAGCGATCAGCGACTAAGATGGCCACTGACTGTGTGACGTCACCACCGGCAAACACACGCACATGGTCGGCGGCCAGTGCTGTGTTTTGCTTCATGCAACACTTGTTTACGTCTTAAAATCGACGATTACGGATATTTCTCGGAATACTTGTGGATTACAAATAGATTATTTATGAAGATTAGGATTTCAGGAATCGAATTAATATGGTTTGGCGTTGTGTTGTCTACGGGTGCGATGGGATACCTGCTGTGTTTTGCTTCATGCAACACTTGATGTTTACGTTTTAAAATCGGCGATTACGGATATTTCTCAGAATGACCAAATATTTTCATGATCATAAGAATGGTTAGGGGGAAAAAAAACATGCTGAAGACAGACAGTTTAACTCACCGGTTACTTATATTGGAAGTCCATCCTCCTGTGTTTTTTAGAAGCAAAGTTCTCAATTACAGAGACATACAGTGTTCCCTATTGCTTCAGCTTCTGTATTAAAGCAGACTCCAGTGAAATAGTACCCAGGTTTGTCAGTCTTTCTTGTCCACATATATTTTGCAGGTGTCACGGCTCGCCGCTCTCACGCATCTGCCTCAGCTGCGCGCACACCTGCACCTCGTTAGCGCCCTGCATGTGCAGTAGACATTTCGTTGACAGCGATTTCGAGAATAAGATGCAATTTGCAAAAAGATTGGTGATAAAGAAAACGGCTATTCCAACTATATATCCCGCGATCCCCAAGTCTGACTGAGACAAGTGTCAGTGACAGTGGCGTGAAAAGCAAGGGTGATCTACCGATGCGATCAGCTGTCAGAAAACGAGAAGTAAACAGGGTAAGTTTTGTATTTTTAATATTCACTGCAAATGTTTACTAAACATTTTAAATGAATTCCAAGCAATGGATGATTTTCAAAATCAAATTATTTCTGGGAAATAATGCGGCGGCGGACAGGTGCCCGTGTCAGGTTTTGCAGCGTCGCGCAAACAGAGGCGCGCTGGCGGGCCCAGGCCACCAGTGTTTTGCGCGTGCTTTTGTGCCTAAAACGTTGAAGAACGCGGAGTTGACAAACAGACAAACAAACCCCGGCAAAAACATAACCTCCTCCTGGCCTTTTCGGCCTGGCAGAGGTAATTACCAATGACAGTTCAGCTTTCAATTTTTAGGGAAGCAACATATTTGCTAAGAAAAATAAATATAAGCCTAAGATTGTAAGAGAAATGTGCTTTTAAAAATGGAACCTCAATTTTCTACCATAAAATGGTGCTCATTATAACTGTGAAATGTTATTTATTGGAATATAATAATTGCTATATCTGGAAACAAGTTATTTTCTTAATCTGTAGTGATACTCCATTGATTTTTGTATTTCTTTGTATATTTCTGCTGTGTTTTCAAACGTTCATACAAAGGTGGTATAGTATGTAATATTTCTTTTGAAATTGAGAAGAATTTAGTGTGTTCAAATTATTCAAATGTATATGACATGGGACTTCGATGAATGCTGAACTATGAGAATTATAACATTGACATGAACATTAATAAACTCAATATATGATTTTACAAAACTTTATTTACATATCATTGTTCACAAATCTAATCTTGGTAGGCAAAATCCCTTGTAGTGATCAGATGGGAATGTTTCTTTGATGAGGCTCACCGCACAGGCAGGCAACATAACCCTCACTTCTTTCCCACAAATAAGGCTGAATACCCCCCTCAGCACCACCCAAAACTACTTCATCATCCGATTCTTCATTTTCAATGTCATCATTTATATTGAGGTCATCAAACTCGAGAAAATAATCGCTGTCCGAATCACTTTGCTCTCGTTCTGCCATTTACTATGTATTGCTGTTGTGACGTCACCAATGCCCGCACCTATCGAGAGATGGCGGTACTGCAGCCTCACTAAGTGAAGGCTGAGCTATGAGCAAATAAGGTCATTTATGGAAGCTGGTGACACATATTAAATCGCGGGAATAGACAGAATAGAATATTTTCATACAATCTGTTGATTGGTTCAATAAAAAAATGTCACTGTCCGTCTGCTTTAAAGTCCTTCCATGCTTGGGTCTTTGCAGTGTAATATGTGAGCTACATAATGTTATCGTTATGGGCGCCACACACCCAGATTTTTTGAGGGGGTTCTTTCATTTGTAGTAAACATTTTGACTTTAGAACTTGAAAGGTATAAATACTGTGACGTAAGCAGGGTTCACACAAAGAAAATGGAGCAGATGGTTGTGATCAACGGGATTTATTTTTCACACACTCTGAGCACAGACAGGAGGGGAGGTCATTCTCCCAGACCTCCGTTTAAATCACGGTTACACACACATAACGTTTTCAACTGGCAAAGCATGCTGGGGAATCCCTGCCCCCCTTAACATGGCCCCAACATTACACTGCCCCCCCCCCCCGGACTGGTTTCTGTCCCCAGAAAAATTAAAGTCCAATTTAAAAGTCCAATACAAACTCATCCAGGTGTCGGGGCGGTCTTCGGCGCCGGCGGCCAACACGTACAGGCCCCCTAGTGTCCATCTGGGTCTCGGTCGGGGTATCGGGCCGGGATGGAAGCTCCGGTTCGTCCACCAGTGGTGCAGATGGCCGATACAGGGCGAGACGGTCACGATGAAGGACCACAACCCGGTCCCTTTTTCAAAGCCTCACCCTGTACACCACATCTGACAGTCTCTCCAGGACCACGCATGGCCCCGACCACTGGCTCGCCAGCTTCGGTGATCGTCCTCTCTTCCTCTCAGGGCAGAAAACCCAGACTCGATCTCCCGGTGCAAAGTCCCTCCCCTGGCAGCGGGAGTCGTACGCTCGCTTCTGCCGGCCCCCTGCCGCTGCCAGGGCCTCTCGAGCCAGCTCGTGCACCGTGTGGAGACGTTCTTTCAAACAAAAAAAATAATCCAATCCGGGTTTTCCCTCCACCTCCAGCTCAGGGGGGCAACCGAATACCAAATCCACCGGTGTGCGCAGCTCGCGTCTAAACATGAGCGCCGCAGGGGTGCACGGGGTAGATTCCTGAGCTGCCGTCCGGTACGCCCACAAAACAAAAGGCAGGTGCAGGTCCCAGTCTCGCTGTCGCTGGTCCACTAGGATAGCGAGCTGGGTGGTGAGGGTCTGGTTGAATCGTTCGACCAGGCCGTCGCTCTGTGGATGCAGTGGGGTGGTCCGGGTCTTCCGGATGCCCAGCCGTTTGCAGACCTCTCCGAAGACCTCCGCCTCGAAGTTCCGACCCTGATCGCTGTGCAGCTCCTCCGGTGCGCCAAACCGACAGAACATTTCATCCACCAGCTTTGATGCCGTCGTAGCGGCGCTCTGATCCGGGACCGCGTACGCCTCTGGCCACTTAGTGAAATAATCCATCGCGACCAGCACGTAGCGGTTCCCCCGGTCCGTGGTCGGGAAAGGGCCCAGGATGTCCACTCCCACTCGCTCCATCGGTGCTCCCACCCGGTACTGCTGCAGGGGAGCGTGGGATCGCTGAGTTGGTCCCTTCTGAGCTGTGCATGTGTCGCAGCGATGAACGTGGAGCTCCACGTCCTGATGACAACCGGGCCAGTAGAACCGGGCCCGAAGGCGCTGCAGCGTCTTTGTCACGCCGAAGTGGCCCGCTCCTACCGCCCCATGAACCAGCTGGAGTACTTTGGGCCGGAGTCGACGAGGAACCAGCAGCTGCCAGACGTGCCGCTGCCCAGCTGGAGTCTGCCACTGTCTATACACCACGCCCTCGTAGCAGCGGAGGTTGGCCCACTGGGAGTGTAGGGCCTTAGTCTCTGGGTCCAGCGGTGACACAACCTCCCAGGCGGGCCGCTGTCCTGCGTCCAGCCACTGCCGAACCCGCGAAATGACCGGGTCTCTGTCCTGCTCGCTCTGCAGCTGCTGCGTGCCAAGAACCTCTGTGACGTCATCGCTGGGGAGAACTGCCTGATCATCTGAGGAGGGGCTGTGCGTCGCTGCATGATTCCTGCTCGCAGCGGCTCGGAGAGCAGCAGCCCGTGGGGCGGTTTGGTCCCCATCTTCAGCCCGTTGGCAGTGACGACACTCCTCTGTCGCGCAGGGGCGCCGAGACAGCGCGTCAGCGTTGGCATGGAGGCAGCCTGCCCGATGCACAATCTGGAAATTATAATCCTGCAGTGCCTCCAGCCACCTCGCCAACTGTCCATCCGGTTCTTTGAAGTTTAACAACCAGGTCAGGGAAGCGTGGTCCGTCCTGAGCTGGAACCTCCCCCTGTACACATACGGGCGGAAATGACACAGTCCTTGGATGACAGCCAGCAGCTCTCTGCGAGTCACACAGTAATTCCTCTCGGCTCTGCTGAGAGTGCGGCTGAAGAAAGCAACTGCCTGCTCTCCATGTTCTCCCTCCTGGGATAGCACCGCCCCGATGCCCTGGTTGCTGGCGTCCATGTCCACGATGAAAGGGCGGTTCGGGTCAGGATACCGCAGGACGGGGGCTCTGATGAGCGCTGCGCGAAGCTGGGAGAAAGCAGCAGCACAGCTGTCACTCCACTGGAACGTGCGTCCTTTCTGCGTCAGCTGATGCAGCGGGCTGGCGATGGTGGCGAAGTCTTTCACAAACCTCCTATAATAGGAGGCCAATCCAAGAAAACTCTTCAGTTCTCCAACGTTCCGCGGCACTGGCCAGTCTCTCACTGTTGCCACTTTTTCCGGGTCGGTGGCGACCCCCGCTGCGCTGACAACGTGGCCCAAAAAGGTGGTCTCCCGCCGGAACAGGTGGCATTTCTTAGGGTGTAACCGTAGCCCCGCCTGCTGGATGGCTCCCAGCACCTCTCGGGTTTTTGACAGGGCGCTGTCAAAATCAGCTGCATGCACCAGTAGGTCATCCAGGTAAACAACGCATCAATTCCGGGGCACGTGAGCCAGCACTCGCTCCATCAAGCGCTCAAAGGTGGCCGGGGCGTTGCAGAGTCCAAACGGCATCACTTTAAACTGGTACAGTCCCTGCCCGATGGAGAAGGCTGTTTTTTGGCGGGCCTCGGGTGACAGCTCTACCTGCCAATAGCCGCTGCGTAGATCCAGCGAGCTGAACCAGCTGGAGCCAGCGATGTGGTCCAGTGCATCATCGATGCGGGGCAGGGGGTAGGAATCTTTCCTGGTGGCGTCGTTCAGGCGTCGGTAATCCACACAGAACCGCCACGACCCGTCCTTCTTCTTGACCAGCACCACAGGCGCCGCCCAGGGGCTGCTGGAGGGCTCAATGACATCTGCCTCCAGCATTTCTCGCACTTTTTGTTCCGCCGCTGCCCGCCTTGAAAAGGGCAGCCGGCGTGGGCGGAGTCAAATCGGCCTGGCCTCACCGGTGTCGATCTCGTGCTGCACCAACCCGGTCCGGCCGCATTCCTCATCCTTCGCGGCGAAAACACCCACGTAATAGTCCAATAGCTCCCGCAGCTGGCGTCTCTGTTCCGGGTCCAGCCCGCTGCAGCTCCGCTGAAATAATTCCTCCACTGCCTGCTGCGTCTCTGCTGACACGTTGACCCCTCCCCTTGCTGTCCCTGTGTGTGCTCGTGCTCCCTCTGTCCGCGCTGGTGACGTCATCGTGTCCAGTCCTCACGGTGGCCTGCCTGGTCCGGTCTGTCTTGGCGATCCCTCGATTGCGCGTGCCCCCGTGTCCCTTCCCTGGGTTCTGCTGTGGAGCGTGATGGTCCGGTTTCCCAGCTGGAGGGAAGGTCCGGCGGTGTCGATCTTGGCACGCCAGGCTGTGAGCAGGTCTAGTCCAATAATACAGGGGTCTTGGATGTCAGCCAGCCAGAACGGGTGTCTTATGTTCTGACCGGCCACCCCCACCACCAGCACTCTCCGCCCCTTCAGTCGGGCGCGCTCACCGGTAGCTGTGGTGACGCAGCGCTCGGTGGGTTCCCACCCCTCGGAGCTGTCTTGCTTGTGCCCGGCAGCACACTGGGTCGAACCAAGGAGATTGTAGAGCCGGTGTCAATCAGGGCCCGGATCGACGTCTTCCCCAAGCTGCACTGTAGATAGATCCCTGGAGAGTGTCCAACTCGGCCCACGCGCGGTGCCGGCTCCTCGGGGGAAACATCTGCTGGAGGTGGCCTGTCCCCGTTCACGCCACCTCGCTCTAGTTTAACGCTGGCGAGGGGCCGGTTTGTCGTGGGGTGGGTGCGGGGCAGTATCGCGCGATGTGTCCCATCTCTCCGCAGCGGAAGCACCCTTCCTCCCGCCGCCGAGGCCATCTTCTCCGTGGACGCGCCGCCGTGGTCTGCCGTAATTCCTCCTCCTCCCCCTCGCTTTCCATCGTAGCCTGGTAGGTTCTTCGGCTGTGCGTTGCTGCTTCAGTGGTGCGATTTATTAGCGGCTCTGCCCGCTCTGCTTCTGCCACTGCAGTCCTCCAGTCGCTCGCGGCGTGGAGCCGTACGTGGCTCTGGAGCTGGGCCGGGCGGAGACCTTGGATGAAACTCCGGAGGGCGAGCTTCTCTACTGCCTCCGGCGCGAAATCTGGGTAGCTGCGCCGGGTTAACAGCCATATGTCTGCAGCATAGGCTCCTAGTTTTTCCTGGTGGTTCCGGCGGCGGCGGGTCAGTTGTTCTTGGGCGTGCTCAGCATCCGCTATTCTCCCAAATCGTCTCTGGAGCGCCCCTTGTAGTGCTGGCCAGCTGTGGTGCTCCTCGGGCCGGAGATCAGAGAGCGTGCAGAGGGCTTTCCCTTCCAAGGCCAGCGCGACCTGTACGGCGGTTTCCTCTGGCGACCAGCCATTCAGCACCGCAGTCAGCTCGACCTGTGTCAGGTAGTCATCCAATGTGGCTTCGCCGTTGAAACGGGGAATCTTGGCCCGCTGTCGAACAGGTGGGGTGGTCGTTTCCTGATCGATCGCCACCCTTGATCGCCGTGGGGTCGCCAGCCCGTGCTGTCCTGAGAAGGGTGGAATGTTTGCTCTGCTCTGTCTTGAAAAAGACAGGAGGCGGGGTGCGCTGGCCCCGTCAGGTCCGCCGCTTCGTTTATCCCGGCTCCGGGCTCCCGGTGGTGGTGTCTCGGTCCCATCGTCCATCATCAGCTGAGCAATGGCCTGCTCCAGCTGCTGGATCTCCATTCTGATCCTAGCTTCCATTTGCTCCATCCCACTCCTGACACCAGTGTGACGTAAGCAGGGTTCACACAAAGAAAATGGAGTAGATGGTTGTGATCAACGGGATTTATTTTTCACACACTCTGAGCACAAACAGGAGGGGAGGTCATTCTCCCAGACCTCCGTTTAAATCACGGTTACACACACATAACGTTTTCAACTGGCAAAGCATGCTGGGGAATCCCTGCCCCCCTTAACATGGCCCCAACGTTACAATACTGTCAAAGAAGGACTTCAAACTTTGGCCTATGAATACTATGTTAATACTTTATTTAAACAATGATTAAGTTATGATAAACCACAACTAGTGCCCCACACATCACCTTGGGATGGGGCAGGGTGGGGTCCTTTATTTTTCTGCATTGAAGGTGGCAACCCTAATCACAGTGAAAACATAACTAAATGATTCAAAGTGACAAGATATGTTATCAACTGGATAACAAAACCAGGTGGGTACAGGGATGTCTAATGCAGTGACTGGAGTCTAAAGAAAATGATAAAAACCACACTTGGTAAGATAACTCCATGGCCCTTATAGCTCTGATCCTAATGCCTTGGGCTAAGAAGTTTTAGGCAGGATCTGAATCAATATCATAGCCAAACAGCACTGTGATGGGTTGTAACTGAAAATTGGATTATGTGTTTGTGATGTAGGGAAATGTAATCTGGAAGCGCTCTACTGCCTTCTGCCCATTCTCACCCAAGAAAGCATGAGGTTAAAACCTATAAACACACCATGTTTTCGTAAATGGGACCTTTAAATAGCAATGTCCTTCCAAAGAAACTCTTGATATGGTATGAGGCAAATCCTGTTTTACTTTGTCAACAAATGAGGCAATATCATCAATCTGAAGTAGACTGATCAGTGTCCCAGTTACTGCAATTTATTGCACATGTTGAGACCGATGCTTAAGCCTCAAAATTAATCCAAGAAACACCAAGGAGCTCCAGCATTTAAAGAGATTACTAACTTTATTTGTCTGAAGGCTTAAATCATAGAAAGTATTTCCCAGATGTGGTCAAATATGAGAACTGCAATAAAGTCACTTTCCTCTATAACCTGTTCCAAGCTCACTGTATCCCAACACTTTGCACGCAAAACGTGACTGAACTTGGGAATCCGAGGACACATGTGGCCCTTCTGTGTGTTGTGCAAACAGCTCAAGCAGAACCAGTAATGTGATGGGCAGGATTTCCACTACAAGAGAAAAACATAACTGTTATGTGATTTTAGGTTGCTGGGTTTTTTGGGTGTCAGTGTTTGTTTTATTTCATACTTACACACAGAGGAGTTTTGGAACCTAGTTATTTCAAGTCAGAAGGAGTGTGAATGAGCAACTCACATTGTAGGCTACATTAATGTTAATATCATTATCATTGAAATACAATTCAAATGTGCAACAGAATCTGGTGGGTGTAATGAAAGATATAGTATAATAATAGCTATTTTTCCTGGAAATAATTGTTACAAATAATTGTTTTATCTTCAGAATAAACTCATATTAACCTCAGTTGATTTATCTCTTTACATTGTAGCACCTGCCAACATTATGCTACAATTTAACTTATCCTACATTATACAAATCTAAATATGTCAGCAATAATGTTCCATTGGACATCTTCAGTGAGCTGCTCTAAATTCATGAACAAAACGCAAAAACTCCCACATACCTTTGCAGAGCAATCCTTATATAAAGCTGCTGCCAAGTGTAACTCCTGTGAAGTCACCAGGCTCATCATCATATAAAGCAGTTTTTAGAGGCGGCTGTCTGTCCAGATGTTTGTCTCCTCCCTCTGCAACATCCACAACACAAACACTGACACCAGTCAGCCCACAGCAACACATCTGGTAGTTCTGAAGGGTGATGTGATAGCCTGCTCTAAAGTTGTAGTGGATGAATAAGTAGTTGTGGTTATGTTGGAGTTAAAACTGATTTTTTTTTTTATGTTGGTTTGTTTGTCTGTCCATTTGTTAGCAGGAATACAAAAAAAAACTACTGGACAGATTTTGGAGTTGATCTGGGTCAAGATGCAAATTCCATCCATCCATCCGTCCATCCATCTTCTACCACTTTTCTGGAGGTCCGGGTCCCTGAGGCAGCAGTTCAAGCAAAGAAGCCCAGACTTCCCGCTCCCCAGCCACCTGCTCCAGCTCTTCAGAGAGGATACCAAGGTGTTCCCAGACCAGCTGGGAGACTTAGTCTCTCCAGCGAGTACTGGGTCTGCCCCAGGGTCTCCTCCCAGTGGGACGTGCCCGAAACACCTCAAGTGGGAGGCATCCAGGAGACATCCTGATCAGATGCCCATACCACCTCAACAGGCTCCTTTCAATGTGGAGGAGCAGCAGTTCTACTCTTGAGCGTCTCTCGGATGACTGAGCTCCTCACCCTATCTCTGAGGGTGAACCCAGCAATCCTACAAAGAAAGCTCATTTCAGCCGCTTGTATCCGCAATCTCGATCTTTCAGTCATTACCCAAAGCTCATGACCATAGGTGAGGGTAGGAACGTAGATTGAATGGTAAATTGACAGCTTTGCCTTAGAGCTTAGCTCCCTCTTCACCACAACAGACCGGTACAACATCCGCATCACTGCAGATGCTGCTCCGATCCGTCTGTCAATCTCTCGCTCCATTCTCCCCTCACTTGTGAATAAGACCCCAAGATACTTAAACTCCTCCACTTGGGGCAGAAGCTTGTCCCCAGGACAATCCACCTTTTTCCAGCTGAGGACCATGGACTCAGACTTGGAGGTACTGATTATCATCCCAGCTGTTTCACACTCAGCGGCAAACCATTCCAGTAAGACCTGTAGGTCATTGCTGGATGAAGCCAGCGGGATAACATCCGACTGAGTGTTGGCAATACGAACCAAACTTTCACAACGGTCATACAGAGACCAAATAGCTCGTAACAACAAGCCCGATACCCCATACTCCCGAAGCGCCCCCCACAAAACACCACGAGGGACGCGGTCAAATGTCTTCTCCAAGTCCACAAAACACATGTAAACTGGTTGGGCAAACTCCTACGAACCCTCGAGGATTCCCGAGAGGGTAAAGAGCTGGTCTGATGTTTCTGTTTCTTGAGCGCGGCGTACAATGGTTGCATGAGCTGCGGCGCGCGGGGAAGGAAATGGTTATAAAAGTTCACCATCCCCAAAAATTTCTGCAGCGCCCTGACCGTCTGAGGCTGGGGAAAATCCGCCATGGCGCACACTTTGTGGGGCAGCGGGATCGCTCCTTTCGGAGAGACGCGGTGCCCCAAAAAATCAATCTCCGTCACGCCGAACTGGCATTTCGCCAGGTTGATTATTAACCCCTGCTCCTCCAACCTCCGGAAAACCGTCGTGAGGTGGGTTTCGTGTTCGTCTTCGGACGCACTGGCTACCAGGATATCGTCCAGGTAGACAAACATGAATGGGAGATCGCGCAGCACTGCATCCATCATGCGCTGGAATGACTGTGCCGCTCCTTTTAACCCGAATGGCATGCGCAGGAACTCGAATAAACCGAACGGAGTTATTACCGCTGTTTTGGGTATGTCCTCCGCGCGCACTGGGACTTGGTGGTAACCGCGGACCAGATCTATTTTGGAAAAAATGCGTGCTCCGGCGAGGTGAACGGAAAAATCCTGTATGTGGGGAATTGGGTAACGGTCGTGCGCTGTGGTGTTGTTCAACCTGCGGAAATCCCCGCACGGTCGCCACGATCCCTCAGCCTTAGGGACCGTGTGTAGTGGGGATGCCCATGGGCTGTTTGATCGCCTGATGATGCCCAACCTTTCCAGGTTGGCGAACTCCTCGCGCGCTATGGCCAGTTTAGCTGCGTCCAAGCGCCGAGGTCTTGCAAAAACGGGCGGCCCGGTGGTGGTGATAAAGTGCTCCACCCCGTGTTTAGCGATGGCCGCCGAAAACGTCGGGACCGTGAGTGCTGGAAACTGAGTGAGCAGTGCGTGGAACTTACCGCCTGGAGCTGTGACGTTGGCTTGTGCTGTTGGCCGGGTCACTCGAGCTATACAGGGGAGAGAGTCAAAGGACAGTGCATTAACCAGGCGCCTGTTAGCAACATCAACCCGTAAACCATGTGCACACAGAAAATCAGCCCCTAGTATATGGTAATTCAGTGCTGCTACAACAAAAGTCCACTCATATGTACGGCCGTGTAGAGATAAGATCAGTGTCCTCTCACCAAAGGTCTTTATATCTGAGCTGTTTGCTGCCAACATCTCGGGGCCGCTAGGTCCTGCCAGCCGGTCAGCGAAGGTCGGCAGGATGAAGCTCTTCTGGGCTCCGGTGTCCATGAGGAAACGCCTCCCCGAGCGTGCATCCATTAAGTAGAGCAGCTTGTTCTTTTCACCGAGGGTTGCAGCTGCTACCAACTGCCGGTCTCGGCGTTTTCCCAAGCGCTTGAATTGGCATGGTGGCGCACATCTGTGTGCGTTCTCTCCGAAGCGGCGGTGGTAGAAACGGAGCGTGTCTCTCTGGCGCTCCTTGGCCCCCGCTGCTGCTACCGTCGGTGGCTCCTCGCCTCCTCTGGTCATCTTGCTGGGCTCCGCCGCTGCCGCGTTGACTGTGATTGCCCTGGTGGTGATGATGATCCGGTCTGCCTCCTGGGCTAGCGCACGGTAGTCACGCGCGGCCAGCGACGGCGAATTGGCCAGAACCGCTCTCGCCACTGTTGGAAGGTTTCGGAGGAAGAGGTGGGCAAACAACCCGTCATCCGTGCCCATTAACGCCAGCATCTTCTCAATCAGGTCTACGGCCGAACCATCTCCTAACTCGGCCTGCATCAGAAGCCTCTCCACTCTCTCACAGTCCGAGAGCGTGTAGTGCCGGGTGAGCGCAGCCTTGAGCGCCTCGTATTTGTTGCTGGCTGGAGGCTGATCGAGCAGGCTCGCTACCTGCTGGGCTGTGCGGGCGTCCAGCGCTGCTACCACATGGTAGAACTTGGTGTCATCTGCCGTTACTCCCCGGAGGGTGAACTGGGCCTTGGTGTGGTGGAACCAAGAGCGCGGGTTGTGCTGCCAGAAATCCGGTAGCTTGACTGAAACTGCACACGTGTGGCTGGGGGTTCCAGTCCGGGTTGTCTGTGGGATGGCTGCCACCTCGCTGGAGCTTCCTGACCAGGCCGGCTCCGGGGTTCTTGCCTCGTGTTCCATAATACGTCTTGGGTCACCAGTGTGGAGTGTGTGAAATAAGAGGCCGACTCATGGCACACAGTTTATTACACACTTCACATCTCTCAAGCACAGAACAGACTGACTCATTTCAGCAGGCACTCTCTTTTTTCCCCAAATCTCTTCTCACAAGTTTCATAGCATTTCTCCATACACAACATGACATTTGCATTACACTGCATTCAACCCCCTACGTCCTTGACTCCTTCCTGCTATCTCGCCAGGAACCTCCTGAGCATTGTTCTCCCATGCTAATCCACTGTCTCTTGTCTGAGATGCTAAATAATCTGACTCCCCCAAGGTGCTATAATGTAAAAAAATGACACCAATATAAATCATTTCAAAACTTTTTCCACCATTAATGTGACCTATAACCTGTACAACCCAACTGAAAAAAAACAAACTGAAAGGGGAAAAATAAAAATTAAAAACTTACAATGACCTGGTTGCATAAATATACACACCCTTAAACTAATACTTTGTTTCAGCACCTTTGGCTTTTATTCCAGCACTCAGTCTTTTTGGGTAGGAGTCTATCAGCATGGCACATCTTGATGTGGCAATATATGCCCACTCTTCTTTGCAAAAACATTCCAAATCTGTCAGATTGCGAGGGCATCTCCCGTGCACAGCTCTCTTCAAATCACCCTACAGATGTTCGATCGAATTCAGGTCTGGACTCTGGCTGGGCCATTCCAAAACCTTAATCTTCTTCTGGTGAAGCCATTCGATTGTTGATTTGGATGTGTGCTTTGGGTCATTGTTGTGCTGAAAGATGAAGCTCCTCTTCATCTTCAGCTTTCTAGCAGAAGCCTGAAGGTTTTGTGCCAACACTGACTGGTATTTGGAACTGTTCATAATTCCCTCTACCTTGACTAAGGCTCCAGTTCCATCTGAAGAAAAACAGCCCCAAAACATGATGCTGCCACCACCAAGCTTCACTGTAGGTATGGTGTTCTTTTGGTGATGAACAGTGTTGTGTTTGATTGAGCAATCAATCAAACTTTATTTGTTTTGTAGATGCTGGGATAAGCATCTCAGACTGGATGCAGAGGCTAAACAGATGAGGACAATAGGTATTGAGATGGGAGAGATTATGGTCAGGTAGCAGGAAGGAGTAGCTGGGGGGAGAAAGGCTGAATGTATTGTGATGTTAGATGTCATGCAGATGTGAGATGGGCGGATGATATAAAAGGAGAGACCCTAGTGTATTGCGGGGATGCTTTTTCTGTGTATGACTGATGTGAGAGTGAATAAAGTCGTCTGCTGCACGAGTCTGGCTACGTTATTTTGCACTCTCCACAGTTTAGCACTTTTCAAACATTAGATGCTGCGCAAAGTGCTTTATATAGATAAAAATAGTATATAAATACTGTAAACCTTTTTGGAATTATGGCCAAAAAGTTCAACCTTGGTTTCATCGGACCACAACACATTTTCCCACATGCATTTGGGAGATTTCAAATGTGTTTCTGCAAAATGTAGCTGGGCCTGGATGTTTTTCTTCAAAAGATAAAGCTTCTGTCTTGCCACCCTACCCCATAGCCCAGACATCTGAAGAAAATGGGAGATTGTCACATGTACTAAACAGCCAGTACTTTCCAGAAATTCCTGCAGTTCCTTCAATGTTGTTGTCGGCCTCTTGGCAGCCTGCCTGACCAGTTTTCTTCTTGTCTTTTCATCAATTTTGGAGAGTCATCCAGTTCTTGGTAATGTCACTGTTGTGCCATATTTTCTCCGCTTGATGATGACTGTCTTCACTGTGTTCCATGGTATACAGTATTTAATGCCTTGGAAATTCTTTTGTACCCTTCTCCTGACTGATACCTTTGAACAATGAGATCCCTCTAATGGTCCTCTCTACGGACCATGGCTTGTGCTGTAAGATATGACTATAAAAATGTCAGGAAAGCCTAGTAGAACAGTTGAACTTTATTTGGGGTTAATCAGAGGCTCTTTAAATGGTGGCAGGTGTGTGCCGACTCCCATTTAACATGAGTTTGAATGTGATTGGCTAATTCAATTTAACTTTATTTATATATATCGCCATTTGACAACAACAGTCATCTCATAGCACTTTCAAGTGTAGGGGAAACCCCCACAATTGCAGAAAGACCCCAGCAATCAGGCAATCCCCTGTGAGCAAGCACTTGGCAACGGTGGAGAGGAAAAACTCCCTTTTTAACAGGAAGAAACCACCAGCAGATCCAGGCTCAGGGAGGGGCAGTCATCTTCTGAGACTGACTGGGGGGTGAGGGGATAAAGAAAAAGAAAAGAACAGACATGTAGAGCGCAAACAGCATGATGGGGACTCACTTTATGGGAGAGAACAAACAGATGTTAATGACCAACAAAAATATTTCATTGAGAGTGAAGAAAGGAGTGAAGCCCAGTGCATTATTGGAGGCCCCCCGGCTGTCTAAACCTATTAGCAGCATAACTAATAGCAGCATACGTCAAATAGGTTCATTTTGTCTTCTTTTAATTATTTATCTTTTGTTCATATGAAAGACAAAAAATAAAATAGAGGTCTTTACCGTCTTTACATGTTTCAACTGCACTGCAGCCTTCGTCAGAAGATTCAGCTGATTGCTGCCAGGTGACATTTATCAGCTGATTTTCGTAGGCGGGGCCAGCTCAGCAGATCTGTCGGATCCACCGAGCCGGCCCCGCCTCCCACCGTCAGATGGTCTCTGGAGAATGTGGTCCCAGGTGTGGGAAAGCATAAAGGCTCCCTCATCTCGGTTCATGGTGTCTTTCCCCGCTTCCTGATCTCTATGGCCTCCTTGATCCAGCGTTTGTGTCTGTTGCTTGTTGACCATCTGAACAGTACGGACAGCACTGGGAACATAAAATTCACACACGAAGAGGAGGAAAATGGCACCATAGCCTTTCTGGACATGAAAATCCACCACAACGAGGACGGCAGCATAAAAATCACAGTCTACAGGAAACCAACCCACACAGATCAATACCTACTATGGACATCGGAACACCCCACAGCACACAAGCTATCAGTCGTCAGGACATTATATGAACTAGCCACCATCATCACGGAACAAGAAGACAGACAGGAGGAGGAAAACCACATAAAACATGCATTTATACGCTGCCAATATCCAGTATGGGCTATAAACAAAAGGAAACAGCAAGTCAAAAACAAAGAAAATAAACAGGATACAAGACATAGAACAAAAGCCAAAATCAAAAACAAGGACACCATAACTATACCGTACATACGAGGGATCACGGAACCAATTCAAAGGATCATGAAAAAATACAAAATAAACACAGTAGTCAAACCACACAAAAAATTAAGACAGTTGTTAGTACACCCCAAGGACAGAATAGAACAAGACAATAAATGCAATGTAATATATGAAATATCATGCAGATCATGCAAGAAAACCTATATTGGAGAAACTGGAAGATTATTCACCACAAGGAAAAAAGAACACCAGTGTAGAGGAGCTGGAAATGATGAGGCGATTTTGTATTAAAAACAGAGTCTTTAATGAACAGCTCTTCTATCTTGTCTCATCTGGTGCAGAGCTTGGCAGAAGGCAAAGAGAAAGATTTCTGCCCAGCTCGCTGGTTAAATACAGGCACACATCAAAGACATGCATTACACAAGCTGACATCCCCCGTTATCTTAATCCCCCCATTGTTCTGTTATCTCCTCTCTTCGTCTTGGGAGGTGATGGGAATTCCTCTCCTCGCCTTGGGGGGCGAAGGTGTCTAGTCCGTCTCCGCCGCCGCGTCCTGGGACGTCTTTGATCTTCACACGGCGGGTGAGATTCCTTTGTCCTTTCCGAGGTGTGAAGTTCCTTACATATGCTGTCACCAAACATTTCCACATGCTCTAACATATGTAGGTATGGAATATATGAGTAATATATACCACAACCAGAAGGAATGTGAGAAAGAAACACAAGGACGACTCGCAAGATCACAAAAAGAAAAGGCAGAACAAGAAACATTAAAATCAGCAATATCAGATCACTGCAAAAGAAATAATCACATCATAGACTGGGACAACACAAAAATTATTGGATCGGAGAGCAACAGACACAAACGCTGGATCAAGGAGGCCATAGAGATCAGGAAGCGGGGAAAAGACACCATGAACCGAGATGAGGGAGCCTTTATGCTTTCCCACACCTGGGACCACATTCTCCAGAGACCATCTGACGGCGGGAGGCGGGGCCGGCTCGGTGGATCCGACAGATCTGCTGAGCTGGCCCCGCCTACGAAAATCAGCTGATAAATGTCACCTGGCAGCAATCAGCTGAATCTTCTGACGAAGGCTGCAGTGCAGTTGAAACATGTAAAGAAGGTAAAGACATCTTTCTATTTTATTTTTTGTCTTTCATATGAACAAAAGATAAATAATAGCAGCATAACTCTTAAAACACATTCTGTTACAAGGGGGTGTGCATTTATGCAACCAGGTTATTATAAGTTTTGTGGGGGTATAGTGTGGGGATTCTCCGCCCAGAGAAGGCAGTTGGGATAAGGGGGAACAATGGACCGGAGGAGGAAGTGCTACCAGGAAGTCTCAAATGGGACAGTAGGGACTATGCACCCCCCGGGAAGAGGAGGAACCGCCGGAGCCGCTGGAAGAGAGAAGGGTGTGAGAGCAGCGACGGTGTTATGATGTTAATGTTCCACACAGGTCTTTGTTCTAAATAGCAATGTATTATGGTCAGAAGTTCCGGGTCTCAATGCATGGTATTAAAGATATAAAAGAGGAATGCACAGAGATCCGGTAGATCTTTTGCTGTACTGTATGTTGGAGAAAGAATAAAGTTTATGTGTTGTCCAGTTTGTTGCCTCGCCTGCTTCCATTCTCCACATTGGTGACCCCAAGACGTCCCATGGAAAGTGAGCCAAGCACAGCCCCGGAGACTACCTGGAGGGAGAGCACCAGCGCCGCATGCGCTGTCGCAGTCAAGCTCCCAGACTTCTGGCTTCACAACCTGACCGCATGGTTTTTGCACATAGAAGCCCAGCTCACACTCCGCGGGATAACAACGGACGATACCAAGTGTTACTACGTGGTCATTGTGCTAGATGCGGGCGCCACGCAACAGGCGACGAGCCTGCACCAGGAGCCGCTGGCCCAGGGGAAATATGAAGTGCTCAAGAGGATGTTACTCCAGCGCTATACCCTTTCTGACAGCGAGAGGGCAGACAGACTCCTAACGCATTCGGAGGTGACAGATCAGCAGTGGAGCTCATGCATAGCATGTTGACTCTGAGGGGGAAGGACGATGAATCTTTCCTGTTCGCCCACTTGTTCTTCAGGAACCTACCGGCTACGGCAAGGGCGATCCTGGCCAACTCGTCGTGGCTGGTTGCCAAGGACTACTGTGCCCTGGCACAGGAAGTGGACTGCATCATTTTGGCGACCAGAACTCTCAGCGTGCAGGCAGTCGCACCGGCATCCATGAGGGAGTCCAGCAAGGTTGAGGAGCCATTGGTGGTAGCCAGGATGGACAGCAGGAGACGAAGGAACAGGGCAATCCGTGTTCATAATCGCTGTTTTGGCTTGAATGCCCAATGCTGCCTGTTGCCATGCCAATTCAAGAAGCCGGGAAGACGGCACGTTGGGCATTCAGTTGCAGCTGCAACCGCTGGTGACAGGAACAAACTGCTTTATATCACGGACACGCATTCGGGGAGACGGTTTTTAGTGGACTCTGGCTCCCAGAAGAGCCTCATCCTGTTGGTCAAAGCAGACAGGGTGGCAGGAGGCAGCGGTCCCGAGCTCACGGCTGCCAACGGATCCACCATCAGGACATTTGGCAAGCGGACACTGACGATATGCTTACACGGAGGCAACTTTCAGTGGGACTTTGTGGTAGCTGCATGTTCCGCCCCCATTTTAGGCACAGATTTTTTTATGTGCTTATGGGTTATTAGTAGATGTTGCTAATAAGCAATTAGTGGATGCTGTCTCTTTTGCCTCACTGCCCTGTACAGCTCGGGGAGCTGGGTTGACAACACTGGCTACCGTTATAGCTCCAGGGGGTAAGTACCAACAGTTACTCGCACAGTTCTGAGCACTCATGGTCCCGACTTTTTCGGCTACTATAACAAACCATTGGGTCGAACATTTCATAACTACAAAAGGCCCGTTGGTGTTTGCGTGACCTCAGCGCCTGGACACAGCTAAACTGGCGCAAGGAGTTCACCAACTTAGAGGAGTTGGGCATCGTCAGGCGCTCCAACAGCCCGTGGGCATCCCCGCTACACATGGTGCCTAAAGCCGACCGGTCGTGGCGACTGTGCGGTGATCTTCGGCATTTGAACAACGCCATGGAACACGATCGCTATCCTATTCGACACATCCAGGATTTTTCCGTGCACCTGGCCGGGGTACGTGTTTTTTCGAAAGTGGATATGGTCCGCAGATACCATCAGGTCCCGGTGCCCGTGGAAGATGTTCTGAAAACAGCAGTAATAACTCCTTTTAGCCTTTTTGAGATTTTACGCATGCCGTTCGGATTAAAAGGCACAGCACAGACTTTCCAGAAGATGATGGACGCAGTGCTTCATGACTTGTCCTTTGTTTTCATCTACTTAGATGACATTCTGGTGGCTAACACGTCCGAGGAAGAGCACATCGCCCATCTCAAGACGGTTTTCCAGAGGTTGGAAGTGCACGGGCTGATAGTTAACCTGGCAAAGTGCCAGTTCAGTGTGCCAGTGATTGATTTTTTTGGCCACTGCATTTTGCCGGAGGGCACGATTCCGTTATTGGATAAGGTGCGTGCTGTGTCGGACTTTCCGCGTCCGCAGACTGTGAGGGCACTACAGGAGTTTGTGGGAATGGTAAATTTTTATAACCGCTTCCTTCCCCGGGCAGCCCAGCTGATGCAGCCATTGTATGCTGCGCTGAAAAAAAAGAAGCCCATGGAAACCATCGACTGGACTGCCAAGCGAGTCCAGGCTTTCACAAACGCCAAAACAGCGTTGGCAGATGCTGCGTTGGTAGCCCACCCGGGTCTGTCTGCACGGATAGCGCTCACTACGGACACGTCTGATGTTGCCATAGAGGCAGTGGTGGAGCAGTACGTCTCAGGTTCGTGGCAACCACCCACATTTTTCAGTCGAACTTTGCGCAACAACGAACGCAAACACAGCACGTTCAACAGAATTGCTGGCTCTCCACCTGGCGATGCGCCATTTCCAATTTTGGCTAGAAGGGTGCGAGCTCACTGTGTTCATGGACCATAAACCGCTGACATACGCGATGTGCAAGGTCTCGGAACCATGGTTGGCCTAGCAGCAACGGCATTTGACTGTGATTTTGGAGTTTACTACCGACATTCAACATGTTGCTGGTAAGCTCATCGTTGTGGCTGATTGCCTGTCACGTGCGTTAGTCTCTCCGGTCTACATGGGAATAGATTTCCCTGCCATGGCCTTGGAGCAAGCCGGGGACGTGGACATTTGCGTGCTCCAGTTGGCGCCTACTGGGGTAAGGCTGGAGAGCAGGGTAGTGCAAGAAGGGTGCCC
Source organism: Pholidichthys leucotaenia (assembly GCA_020510985.1). Classification (NCBI taxonomy): domain Eukaryota; kingdom Metazoa; phylum Chordata; class Actinopteri; order Cichliformes; family Pholidichthyidae; genus Pholidichthys; species Pholidichthys leucotaenia. The sequence goes on along the minus strand of CM035844.1, from coordinate 354,656,596 downwards.
CACCTTGCTCTGCGACATCTCCACTGGCTGCCCGGGCCTGGTGGTTCTGAGCTCTTGCTGTCGCCGCATTTTTGAGTCAGTCCACTCCCTTTCGCATCCAGGCGTGCGCACTTCGGTGAAGCTAGTTGGGGCGAAATTCATCTGGCCGCATTTGTGCAAGGACATGAAAGAGTGGGATGCAGCTTGCGTCGCGTGCCAGCGGGCCAAAGTGCACAAGCACACCAGAGCCCCCCTCGAGCTGTTTCAAATCCCGGCTAGGAGGTTTGACCATGTCCTTGTGGATTTGGTGGGACCCCTCCCATCGTCGCAAGGTTTTACACACCTTTTGACAGTCGTGGACCTCACCACGCGCTGGCCTGAAGTGGTCCCGCTGGCTTCTACCACATCCGCAGAAGTGGCTCGCGCTTTTCTGTCAGCTTGGGTTGCACGGTTCAGATCCCCATTGGACATCACTTCAGACAGGGGTCCACAATTCGTTTCAGAACTCTGATCCGCGATGGCCCAGAGCCTGGGTGTCAAAATTCACCATACTACCGTGTACAACCCCCAGGCTAATGGGTTATGCAAGCGTTTTCATAGGTCGCTTAAAGCAGCGCTCAGAGCTTTGCTCACAGACACAAATTGGGTCGACCGTCTGCCCTGGCTTCTTTCAGGGTTGTGTGCTGTGCCTAAGGAGGATTTGGCAGCCTCCCCAGCAGAACTCGTTTTTTGTCAGCCACTTTTTTACCAGAAAACCCCGTGCCCGAGGCTGATCCGCACACGCAATTTTTGCACAGTACGGAGGCTTTTAACGTACCAGGCCCGGCCCATCATTGTTTTCCCCGCACCTTTGTCGCAAAAAGCTTGCAGAATGCCAGTTTTGTTTTTGTCAGGCACAAAGTGCACCAGACCCCGCTGTGCCCACTGTACAACGGACCATTCAGGGTGTTGGAACCTGGGGTGAAGCATTTTGTGTTTGACTTGAGGGGACGTAGGGAGACCGTCTGCATCGACAGGCTTAAGCCCGCTTTTGTGTTGCAGACAAGCAGGTGGTGTTGGCCCAAGCTCCCTGGCGCGGACTCCCACCGTTGGTAGCTCCGCAAGTTGGTGATCCCTCGGCAAGGACCTGCGCTTGCAAAGCTAATGTATTTCCCCCCTCCCTTTTTCCCTCCACAGACTGATATGCTCTCTTGTACACCTCACCAGCAAGGCGGTTCGACTGGATCGGCGACCTCCCACTACAGCCGCTATGGGTGCCGGCTCAAGCCCAAAGGACGGGGGCGTTGGGGGCGGGTTAGTGCCCTTTCTGGGTGTTTGTGGGGGCAGGGCTGTGTGACAATTCTCCACCCAGAGAAAGCAGGTGGGATAAGAGGGAACAATGGACCGGAGGAGGAAGTGCCACCGGGGGGGTCTCAAACGGGACAGTAGTTACTATGCACCCCCGGGGAGAGGAGGAACCGCCAGAGCCACTGGAAGAGAGAGGGTGTGAAAGCAGTGCCCGTGTTATGATGTTAATGTGCCACGCAGGTCTTTGTTCTAAATAACAATGTATTATGGTCGGAAGTTCCGGGTCCCAATGCATGGTATTAAAGATATAAAAGAGGAATGCACAGAGACCTGGTAGATCTTTTGCTGTACTGTATGTTGGAGAAAGAATAAAGTTTATGTGTTGTCCAGCTCGTTGCCTTGCCTGCTTTCTTTCTCCAGTTTTTTAATTTTCCCCTTAAAAAGATTTTGTGGAGAGTGTAAATAACGAGACTGATTTATGCAGCAGACGATTTTATTCACTTTCACATCAGCCATACACAGAAAAGCATGTCTCAATACACCATGGGTTCTCCTTTTATACCAACTGCCCATCTCACACCTGCATGACATCTCACATCACAATACATTCATCCCTTCTCCCCCCAACTCCTTCTTCCTGCTACCCCACCATAATCTCCATAGCTATTGTCCTTCTCTGTTTACCCTCTGCATCCAGTCTGAGATGATTAACCCAGTCTCTACACCGCCCCCCCCCCCCACCAGAATCTCAGACTGAGTTTCAGTCCTCACATCCTTTTGGCTTCAGTCTCCTCCCATATCTGCTGTAACGGGGGTTTACCGCCTCCGCGGCGCTGCTGTGCCAGCGGGGGGGGGGGGCTCCTGGGGGTGTGTCTGTCTGCAGGTGGGCCATGGCAAGGGGGATAAAACCTTTGACTTGCCCGTGTGGCTGCTCTTGATGAATCATTTACCTGGGGAGTTCTCAGTGGGGGTCTTCCACGCCAAGGGGTCCGAGCCAACGGCACTTGCTCGTCCGCCACCATAAAGGCGGGCTTAAGTCTGTCTATGCATATTTTCTCCCGACGACCCCCCCCCCCCCCAAAGTCTAACAAAAAATGTTTGTCCCCTGTTTCCAGCACTCTGAATGGGCCATCGTAGGGTGGGCACAATGGAGGGCGGTGGGCATTGTGCCTGACAAACACGAATGCCGCGTTCTTCAAAGTTTTTGGCACAAAAGCGTGTGGAAAACAGTGGTGGGCCGGGCCTGGCAGCGTGCCTGTGTCTGCACTATGCTGCAAACGCTGAGACGGGCAGTTGTCCGGCGCGGGATTATCTGGCAAAAATTCCCTGGGCAGCCGCAGTGGCTGGGAAAAAACAAGCTCTGCCGGGGAAGCCTCCAAATCCTCTTTTGGTGCGGAACGCAACCCCAATAAAACCCACAGCAACTGGTCTACCCAATGTGCATCCGTCAGTGAAGCCCTGAGCACTGCTTTCAGTGACCTATGAAAACGCTCGCATAACCCATTGGCCTGTGGGTTGCACGCGGTTGTGCGATGAATTGCAACCCCCAGGCTACAGGCCATCGCCGACCAGAGGTCGGAAACAAAGTGAGGGCCCCTATTTGACGTGATGTCCGACGGGATTCCAAAACGTGCCACCCATGTTGTCAAAAAAGCGCGCGCCACATCTGTGGACGTGGTTGCCGCCAGCAGGACTGCTTCTGGCCAGCGTGTGGTGCGGTCCACCACTATCAGAAGGTGCGTGCACCCCTGCAATGGCGGAAGGGGGCCCACGAGGTCCACGTGAACATGGTCGAACCTCTTAGCTGGTATATGAAACAGCTCCAAAGAAGCCTCCGTGTGTCTGTGTACTTTGGCTCGTTGGCACGCTACGCAGGCTGCAGCCCACTCTTTCACTTGTTTGCGCAGGCCTGGCCACACGAACTTCACTCCCACCATTTTGACTGACGCGTGCACCCCTGGGTGCGCCAGAGCGTGAACTGACTCAAACACGCGGCGGAGCCAAGCGACTGGGACCACCGGGCACGGGCGTCCTGTGGAGACGTCGCAGATTAGGGGGGGGCCCCCGTCTTGCAGTACTCTGCTCTCCAGCCTTAACCCTGTTGGTCCAGACTGGAGCGCGTACACGTCCGTATCGCCAATCTGCTCTGCGGCCATGGCTGTATAATCTATCCCCACGCAGACCGGGGCCACTACTGGGCGCGAGAGGCAGTCTGCTACCACATTCAGTTTACCCGACACATGCTAAATGTTGGTCGTAATCTCCGAGATCGCGGCCAGCTGTCTCTGCTGCCGGCCCGACCATGGTTCCGAAACCTTGGCCATCGCGAACGTTAGCAGCTTGTGGTCCAGGAACGCGGTGAAGCTGCGCCCTTCCAGCCAGAACTGGAAGTGGCGTATGGCCAGGTGGAGAGCCAGCAACTCTCTGTCGAACGCGTTGTATTTACGCTCACTGTCACGCAAAGCCCTGCTGAAAAAAGCGAGCGGCTGCCAAGAACCGGCGACACGTTGCTCCACGACGGCCCCTATGGCCACATCCAAGGTGTCGGTAGTGAGTGCTATCCGGGCCGCCAGGTCTGGTTGCGCCAACAGTGCGGCGTTTGCCAGGGCTGTTTTAACCTCAGAGAACGCCTGCTCTCGCTCCGGAGTCCATTCGACTCTGTCCGTGGGTTTCCGTTTCTTGAGCGTGGCGTACAATGACTGCATGAGTTGAGCTGCACGGGGGAGGAACCGGTTACAAAAGTTAACCATCCCCAAAAATTGTTGCAGTGCTCTGACCGTCTGAGGCCGGGGAAAATTCACCACGGCGCGCACTTTGTCGGGCAAGGGTATCACTCCCTCCGGTGAGACACGGTGCCCCAAAAATCAATCCCCGTCACGCCGAACTGGCATTTTGCCGGGTTGATTATTAACCTGTGCTCCTCCAACCTCCGGAAAACCGTCCTGAGGTGGGTTACGTGTTCATCCTCGGACGCACTGGCCACCAGGATATCATCCAGGTTGACGAACACAAATGGGAGATCGCGCAACACTGCATCCATCATGCGTTGGAATGTCTGTGCCACTCCTTTTAATCCGAAGGGCATGTGTAAAAACTCAAACAAGCCAAACGGAGTTATTACCGCTGTTTTGGGTATGTACTCCGTGCGCACTGGGACCTGGTGGTAACCGCGGACCAGGTCTATTTTAGAAAAAATGCGTGCTCCAGCGAGGTGAACGGAAAAATCCTGAATATGGGGAATCGGGTAGCGGTCGTGCGCTGTGGCGTTATTCAATCTGCGGAAATCTTCGCACGGTCGCCACGATCCCTCGGCCTTAGGGACCATGTGTAGCGGGGATGCCCATGGGCTGTTCGATCGCCTGATGATGCCCAACCTTTCCAGGTTGGCAAACTCCTCGCGCGCAATGGCCAGTTTAGCTGCGTCCAAGCGCCGAGGTCGTGCGAAAACAGGCAGCTCGGTGGTGGTGATAAAGTGTTCCACCCCGTGTTTAGCGATGCCTTCCGAAAACATCGGGACCGTGAGTGCTGGGAACTGAGTGAGCAGTGTGTGGAACTTACCGCCTGGAGCTTTGATGTTGGCTTGCGTTGTTGGCCCAGCCCCTCAAGCAAAAGTCTTAATGCCCAAGCCATTTACTGCTACCAGCCCGGGGCTGCTAGGTCCTGCTAGCCGGTCGGCGTAGGACAGCAGGATGATGCTCTTCTGGGCTCCGGTATCTACGAGGAACCGTCACCCCGAGCGCGAGTCCGTCACGTAGAGCAGCTTGTTCTCTTCACTGGTGGTCGCAGCTGCTACCGACTGCCGGCCTTGGCGTTTGCCGAGCGCTTGAATTGGCACGGTGGTGCACATCTGCGTGCGTTCTCTCCAAAGTGGCGGTGGTAGAAGCAGAGTGTGTCTCTCTGGCGCTTCCTGGCCCCCGCTGCCGCTACCGTCGGCAGCTCCTCGCCTCCGCTGGTCGTCTCGCTGGGTTCCGACGCCGCCGCGTTCACTGTGAGGGCTCTGGTGGTGAGGATGATCCGATCTGCCTCCTGGGCTAGCGCACGGTAGTCACGCGCGGCCAGCAATGGCGAATTGGCCAGAACCGCTCTCGCCTCTGTTGGGAGGTTCCGGAGGAAAAGGTGGGCAAACAGAAAATGCCCGTCGTCCGTGCCCATTAACGCCAACATCTTCTCCATCAGTTCAACCGCCGAACCATCTCCTAACTCGGAGCGTCTCAGGAGCCTCTCTGCTCTCTCACAGTCCGAGAGCGTGTAGCGCCGGGTCAGCGTGGCCTTGAGCGTCCCATATTTGTCGTGGGCTGGAGGCTGTTGGAGCAGGCTCGCTACTTGCTGAGACGTGCGAGCGTCCAGCGCTGCGATCACATAGTAATATTTGGTGTCGTTTTCCATTATTCCCCGGAGGGCGAACTGAGCCTCGGTGTGGTGGAACCAAGACCGCAGGTCGTGCAGCCAAAATTCTGGTAGTTTGACCGAAACAGCGCACGCGTTGCTGGGGGTTTCCGTCCGGGCCATCTCTGGGATGCTTGCTGCGTCGCTGGGGCTTCCCGTCCGGGCCAACTCCGGGGTTCTTGCCTCGTGTTCCATAATTCATCAAGGGGTCACCAGTGTGGAGAGTGTAAATAACGAGACTGATTTATGCAGCAGACAATTTTAATTCACTCTCACATTAGTCATACACAGAAAAGCATGTCTCAATACACCATGGGTTCTCCTTTTATACCAACTGCCCATCTCACATCACAATACATTCATCCCTTCTCCCCCCAACTCCTTCTTCCTGCTACCTCACCCTAATCTCCATAGCTATTGTCCTCTGTTTACCCTCTGCATCCAGTCTGAGATGATTAACCCAGTCTCTACAATTTCACTGTTTTTCCATTGGGTTGTACAGGTTATAGGTCACATTAATGGCAGAAAAAGTTTTGAAATGATTTATCTTGGTCTCATTTTTTTTTTACATCTCATAAACCTGGCATTTAAACAGGGGTGTGTAGACTTTTTATATCCACTGTAAGCAACCTTTTCACAAAATTGTACTTTTCTGAGTAACTTTCTTCTTGGATATTTTTATCCCCACCCCCACCCCGTACATTTGTGGAGGAAGCACTAGTTTTACTCAAGTACATTTGATGGAACTTTGAGTTACTTTTGATTTCAGGGATTTGAAAACTGGCTACAAATTTGCTTGTTTATACTGAAATAACTCCTTTACTTCATCTTGTGATCAAGATAGTTTGTTAGTCGGATTATGCAAAAACTACTGCATGGATTTTGATTAAATTTTCACCACAAGTGGTCCTTGGGCTACTGATGAATCCATTAAATTTTGGAGGTGATCTGTGAGTGCATACCTCTGCCAAGGACTTATTTCCCAACGTTAAAGAAGGCAACTACTGGACGGACTTTGATGAAGTTTTCACCAGGGGGGGCCCTCCGTCTATGGATGAATTTGGAGGTATGGACAAAGGTACGGATGGCTGAATGGACAGAGGGAGGGAGAGAGTGATGGACAGAGCCTTGGTGGAGGTATGCACTTTGTAAGTGCCCTCTAGTTTCTAAATAAATAATTTTATGTCACTGACATCAGAGATGAAATCAGTGCCTTTGTGGCTCAGTTGCAAAGCACCAAGAAAAAAAGTTGTGAATATGAAAATTTATGGCAGAAAAAGGGGAAATTTACCTGAAAAAAATCCAGATTTTTATAAAAGATGAAAAAAGTTTTAATTTAATAACACAAATTGAGAAAAAAAATTCTAATGCATGAGAAAGTTACAAATTTAAGAGAAAAATAATATTCCATTCCATTTTCCATCCTCTACCGCTTAATCCTTTCGGGTCGCGGGGGGGCTGGAGCCTATCCCAGCATCTTTGGGCGAGAGGCAGGGTACACCCTGGACAGATCGCCAGTCCATCGCAGGGCCAACACAGAGAGACAGACAACCATTCACTCTCACAGTCATACCTAAGGACAATTTAAGAATCCCCAGTTTTTGATGCCAGTTAACCTAACTTGCATGTTTTTGGCAGTGGCGGCAGTGGCTCAGGAGGTAGAGCAGGTTTTCCAATAACCACATGGTTGGCGGTTCAAATCCCGCTCTCCCCAGGTATCCTGCCGTTGTGTCCCTGGGCAAGACACTTCACCCCAATTGCTCCTGGTGGGTCTGGAAGCGCCATGTTAGGTAGCATGCCGCCATCAGTGTGTGAATGTGTGTGTGAATGAGAAAAATAATAGACAAAAAAAATTACAAATTTGAGAATCAAGTCCAAATGTACTAAAAATGTCCCATTTTTCCTCAAAAATGCAAATTTAAAGAATTTTCAAGTTTGCGAGTAAAATGCATGTTTGTGAAATAATATACAAAGTTATGAGAAAACTCAGTCACTGCTCAAGTAGCTTTTTAGCAGGTATTTTGTTACTCAATTAACTTTTTGTGACTACTCTTCCTTGTACTTGAGTAATTATTGTCATAAGGTAAAATTTCTTAATACTCTTACCCTCCTCTGGCAATCACTGATAAGATTTTTCTCAAGTTTTTGGATTTTATTTTTATCCTGCAAAAACCTGAAGAGCAACTGCTTTTCTAACAGCTGCTACTCACTTCTGTCCGATAATAAACTGCACTTTTCCTTCCATTTGAAATCAATTCCATTATTGTCATTGTACAGTGTGACGGGATTAAATATGCAACTTCTCTAACAATACCACAATTAAGATTTATGGTATTGATAGAACATGGCATCACACTGTGAATTGTAGCAACTGAAGTAAAACAGGATTATGTAAATGCACATGAATGGACAAAGTCCTTAACAGTCCAGACATACTTAATCTGTGCACACTGCCATCACCGCTCTAAAGCAGGCCTCTTGGCATACGTGTGCCTGCCACAGCTAATAACCCCTGTACAAAAGAGTCTTCATTGGACAGGATGGACAGCTGACATGCAGTACAGTGAATAAGATTTCCCCCCCAAACAAGGGAGTCAGAGACAGCAGACTTTACCCTGGCTTTGCTGGACTCTCTTAATGAACTACAGCTGGTTGTAGTGCTTCACAGCAGTCTGATAAAGGGTCTAAACAGCCCTCCTTAGAACATCAGTTTAAACAGTATAATACAGGGTTTCCCCAGTTTTCCCACAAGACAAAATTGTGCCAAGGATGCTAAACCAATGCTGTGTGCCAAAATGGTGACCCTGGGGGAAAAAAAAGAAAAGAAAAAAAAAACGGGGGCTGGTGGGAAGGATCTTAAAGTGAAAAAAAATATTTAAGTGGTAAAATGATTTACAAATAAAGATTAAAACTGTAAAAAAAAAAACATCATTTGAGAACATAAAACTTGACACAAAAAAGATGTAAATGAATCAAAACTGTTAAGCTTGAAACACACTTTGAATGCATTCTTGTATTTTTAAGTAAAAATATCTAAATTTGAACTTACAGTGATCCCTCGCTACTTCGCGCCTCACCTTTCGCGCCCTCAGTGCATCGCGGATTTTTCAAAAATATTCATCAAAAATTCAAAATTGAGAAAAAATGGGGGGGGGGGGGCGCTAGCAGAAGGCAGGGAGACTACATTAGAACATCAGGTATCAACAGGGAGAGCCCGCACAACTCAAAATCCACCTCTCTGTTCGCTGTTCTCGTGTTGGCTCGGCTCGGGAATCTCGCAAGCTGATTGGCCGAGACGTTTTACCCAGCTTCTCTCCCTGCCGCACCCATACCCAGCGAAGGAAGACCGCATTCATTGTTCTTTATCGCTTGTGTTGCTTAGTCTCGCCGCGTGGAACTTTTCGCTGTTCTCTTGTGCCTTTTTGTGCAAAATAGTCTTCCCGTCGAGCCACTACACTGCCTCCTGCAGCTTCTCCAGCTCTATCGGAAGCTGCCCTCAACGATGCGCCTCTAGCACCTGACGATGAGGCGTCACCTAAGGAGCAGTAAAGCTCTCATTAACCTGTGCAGTAAATCATCTTCATCTTGAGTTACGTATCTTGTTATAAGAATAAAAGAGTTCTAAAAACATATTTATGTACACTTTATTTACATCTACGTATGTATGTATGTACACTTACACACACACGTATCATATGAGAGAGTGAGAGAATAAACGTACGTATTATTTATGGGTGACGTCATTAGGGGTGACGCTACTTCGCGGTTTTTCACTTTTCGCGGTCGGTTCTGGAACCCATTAACCGCGATAAGTGAGGGATCACTGTACTTTGATTATTCAAATTTTTTTTTTTCCTTTCAAAATAAAACGCATGGACCAGATTTGACACCACAGAAGAGCCCTGGCAGCTCAGTGATGCAGTGGTAAGCAGCATTGCCTCACAGCAAGAAGGTCATGGATTCAAACCCAAGAGCTAGCCACCGTCCAAAGGCATGCACGTTAGCTTAATTGAGACTAACTGGAAATTTTAAATTGTGAGATGAATGGTTGTTTGTGATGTGCTGTCCAGGGTACAGCACACCTCTTGCCCAATGATGCTGGGTTAGGCTTTGGCTCCAGCCCCCCTGGAAACCTGAAAAAGACTATAGAAGAGCCCTGGTGTTACCAAAGCATTACAGGGAACATCTCCCAAAAGTATAATAGGGGTTCTTTAAAGCTTTCATGAGTAAAGGTCTCACTTCATAGCTGCTATTGTCTAAACACAGTGGGAGATTTCTGCATTTATTATGAAGAGAGACATAAGTAAAAAGTGAAACTTAATAGTGTGACAACATATGCAGTTACACTAACAGTATTCATTGAAAACACCTTGGGAAAGATTGTAAAAAACTGAATGTTTGTGTTTATTTGGATATATAAATGCATTATGGAAGAGGTCAGGTTAACAGCTTGTACAAGAAACTTGTTAACAGTAAAGGCAATGTCCAGGTGTGTTTTTTCAACTTGTCACAACTTCATGGTCATTTTGAGGCGCTTGGGTTCAAACAAATATTGAATAAACTCACTCAGCCTGAATAATTACCAAATTCAAGTTTGAGTAATGACGTGCAACAAAGTTAACCCTGAATTTTGCACTGCACTACAACAGATGGAAATCTACTGGTTACAGAACTGCAGTTAGCTTTGTGGCATTAACCTATGAAGCTATACGGCTGTGATGAGGATGCAAAGAGACCTTGGTGTAATCTGTGTGAATACTGAGAGAACGTATCACACTGCCTGATTACAACCAGCTTCCCATCCCCATCAGCACCACTGACATCATCCTTATGACGTGTTCAACTTGCACACACGTAGAGGTTTAGATTTTATTTTGTATTATTGAAAACTGAAATGCATAAAGGCGTGAGTCATTGTTTCCACATGGGAAAAGTGCTATAGCATCTTCCTGGTGTTCATTTGAGTCTATCTGATTTTGGTCAGAGCTGCAGCTCTCCTCTCCGTGTTCTGGAACAAAGCTCGGATCAGACTCTTCACCTCTGAGCTGGTGAACTCTAAAGCCAGCGGACCTTTACCGTCAGACCACCTGTGGAGAAGAATCAAAGAAATCACTCAGTCATAAACATCAATGAAGCCCTTTCCTGATTTCTTATATTTTTGCATATTTGTCACCCTTAAATGTTTCAGATCATCAAACAAATTTTAATATCAGCCAAAGATAAGCTGAATAAATACAAAATGCAGTTTTCATATGATGATTTCATTTATTAAAGGAAAAAAACTATCCCTATGTGAAAAAGTTACATCATGAATTAACTGATTAGCCACATTTTTTGGAAAGCTGAGTTCAATTTCAGTAGCTACACCCAAGCCTGATTACTACCAGACCCGATGAATCAAGAAATCACTTAAATAGAACCTGTCTGACAACCTGAAGTAGGCTAAAAGATCTCAAAAAGAAACACATCCCACTGTGATCTAAAGAAATTCAAGAACAGATGAGAAACAAAAACCCAGAACAACATCTAAAGAACTGCAGGCCTCACTTGCCTGAGTTTGAACACTGGTCCATGATGGAACAATAAGAAAGAGACTTGGCAAAAATGGCATCTATGGGAGAGTTCCAAGACAAAAACTGCTGCTGGACAAAAAGAACATAAAGGCTCATCTCACATTTGCCAGAAAACATCTTGATGATCCTCAAGACTTCTGGGAAAATATTCTGTGGACTGACGAGACAAAAATGGAATTTTCTGGAAGACGTGTGTCCCGTTTTATGTGGCATAAAACTAACACAGGATTTCATAAAAAGAACATTGTATCAACAGTCAAACATGGTGGTGGTGGTGTCATGGTCTGGGGCTGCTTTGCTGCTTCAGGACCTGGACGACTTGCCCTAATTGAAGGAGCCATGAATTCTGCTCTCTACCAAAAAATCCTGAAGGAGAATGTCCGGACATCAGTTCATGAAGCCCTCCAATGTGACTGAACTTAAACAATTCTGCACAGAAGAGTGGGTCAAAATTCCTCATCAGTGATGTAAAAGACTCACTGCCAGTTGTTGGCACCAATGGTGGCACAAACAGTTATTAGGTTTAGGGGGCAGTTAGAGGGCAATTACTTTTTCCACATAGAGCCATGTAGGTTTGGATAGCTTTTTTCCCTTATAAATTAATAAATGAAACCATTATTTGAAAACTGCATTTTGTATGTACTTAGGTTATCTTTGCCTAGCATTAAAATTTATTTGATGATCTGAAACATTTAGGTGTGAAAAATATGCAAAAATATAAGAAATAAGGACGAGGGCAAACACTTTTTCACAGCACTGTATGTCAAAAATAGGAATATTTGTAAGAATATGAAAAGAAGCTCAAGTTGTTGCTGGAATCTTGACTGAACCAAGGGAATGGAAAAACAAAACAAAACAATGTACTGTTACGTCTGTATATCCTGGTTGTAATGAGTGGTTATTCGAGTCACACGTCGCCTTTCTGACAGCTCAAGCCAGTCTAGTCATTCTCCTCTGACCTCTGACATCAACAAGATATGTGGACCCAGAGAACTGCTTGCTTACTGGGTATTTTCTCTTTTTCAGAATGTTCTCTGTAATCCCTAGAGATGACTGAATGAAAATCCCAGCAGATCAGCAGTTTCTGAAATAGTCAAATCAGCCTACCTTTCACCAACCACCATGCCAAATTCAAAGTCACCTAAATCCCCACCCCACCCCCATCCCGGCTGGGTCATGCCAAAGACCATGTAAAAAGTGGAACTTCCTGCCATCCAGCTTGGTGCTCAGCAATAATGGAACAGAGGAGGGAAAACATTGGTTACCCAGCCACAGAGGGTGCACAAGCCAGTAGACTCCCTGCGCTGGTCCCAAGCCCGGATAAATTGGGCAGAGTTGCGTCAGGAAGGGCATCCAGCATTAAAAACTCAACCTTCAACTGTAAGGATATGGCAGATACGTTGATGTCTGCTGTAACAACAACTCGTCTAACCCACTAGTAGTGGAAAAAACTGATGTTAAAAGAATTTAAAAAAAAAATACCAGACACTGTCAAGTGTTTTTACCGGTCAACAATTTCCTGCAGGTTGGCTTGCAGCACGATGACGAGCTCTTTGAAGGTGCCCCACTTCTTCACGTAGAGAGGAACTTCCTCCTGATATTTCTTATTCTTGTTCTCCTTGGCCAGAGGGATGAAGACCAGTGGGCCTTCCTCTATGATGGTTTGGCACAGGGTGTGAAGGTGCCCTCCTTCCTCAGAGGAAATGTCCTGAAGATGGTGATGTTACAAAGAGAATCATTATTAGCTTTATTAGAGTGGCACATGCGCGAGCAGCGACACGGTCTCTGCATGTCTCCTGTCATCTGTTTTAAGATCTTGTTTTAATATTTGTCTTAGATGTCGCTATAACACTTAAGATTAATTTAAAGAGATCGTGTAGCCTACAGTTCAGAATTAAGTTAAATCCAATTATTCTACCACTAATATTGATCGTCTTCCTTGTGGAGTGTGTCAAACACGCTGCCGGTTATGGTGCAGGGGCTGTCCGGATTACATACACACAGTACTTTCTGTTAAACCTTAGACGCCCAGAAACTTGCCCTTGTTCCGCTGACACAGTTGTGCCATCAGAATGTGTCAAAGGGAATTATTTTAAAACAAGGAAACGCAGAAGGAAAGGAGGACTTCGGGAGCGGGTTAAAAAGCAACCCTACAGACAACCACTTCCATATGTTATGCTCGGCAATGTCCAGAATTTAAGGAATAAAGTGGATGAGCTGCGGGCCTACACACAGCACTTCTCCAACTATCGGAAATCCTGCCTCATCTGCTTGACAGACAGCTGGCTGACAGAGGCAGATCCTGACTCGTCAGTCAACCTAGAGGGCTTCACACTGGTGAGGATGGACCACAACCTAAACTCTGGGAAAAGAAAAGGTGGAGGTGTGTGTGTGCTTATCAATAATAAATACTGTCATCCTGCTCATATTACAATGAAGCATAACATATGTACAAAAGACATTGAATTATTAGCACTCTGCCTGAGGCCCTACTATCTGCCTAGGGAAATATACCCAATCAGACCTTTTGTTGCATATATTCTGCCCTCCGCGGACACACAGGCTGCGGCCACTATCATTCATGAGCTTGTATCTCAAGCAGAAGCAGAGGTTCTTGATGCTGCTAATTTTGTGATGGGAGAGTTCAATCTTTTCAGTTTAAAAGAATATTTAACTACATACCAGCAGTATGTCAGCTGCCCCACTCGTGATCCAGTAAAGCTTGCCTGGCTCATTCTTATGGAAATATAAAGGACACTTTTTACTCTGAGGCACTGCCTGGCCTGGGAAATTCAGATCATAACATGATCAAAATGATACCTGCCTATGTGCCCCGGTTACGATGGCAAAAACCCGAAAAGGTAGAGGTTAAAAGTTGGACTTCTGATGCGACTGAGGCACTGCAAAACTGCCTGGAGTGGACTGGAATGTAGTGACTGATGGGACTGATAATATTAATGAAGCAGCGTTTGCGATTTCGGGGTACATAAAATTTTGTGAGGACAGTTATTCCCAAAAAGACTATTAAGATGTTTTCTAATAAGCCCTGGGTGACTCCGGAGCTGAAGCAGTTCCTTAACCAGAAAAAACATCCGTTTAAACCTGGGGCTAGTAAGGAAGAGAAAAGGGCTGTACAGAAAAAGATTAAGAGCATGATCATGAACTGTAAAGCAATGTCTAAGCATAAATTAGAAAGTTTGTTCAAAAATGAGTCCAGAAGAGCATGGCAGGGAGTCCAAACAATTACAGGTTACAAGCCAGAAAACATCTTAGGATTGCAGATAATGAACTTGACATGGCAAATTAATTAAATGATTTTTATCGTAGATTTGATATACAGTATTTCACAAAAGTGAGTACATCCCTCACATTTTTGTATTTTATTATGGGGCAGCGCGGTGGCCAAGTGGTTAGCACTGCTGCAGCACAGCAACTCACCCTTGGCCGGGGGATCCTGGGTTCGATCCCAGCTGCTGACCAACAGTGATCTGTGTGGAGTTTGCTTGTTCTCCCCGTGTCTGCGTGGGTTTACTCCGGGATTTCTCTGGTTTCCTCCCACATGCCAAAAACATGTAAGTTAGGTTAATTGGCATCAAAACTGGGGATTCTAAATTGTCCTTAGGTATGACTGTGAGAATGAATGGTTGTCTGTCTCTCTGCGTTGGCCCTGCGATGAACTGGCGATCTGTCCAGGGTGTACCCTGCCTCTCGCCCAAAGATGCTGGGATAGGCTCCAGCCCCCCCGTCACCCGAAAAGGATTAAGCGGAAGAAGATGGATGAATGGGACACCACTGAAGATATGACACGTTGATACAATGTAAAGTAGTCAGTGGACAGCTTGTATAACAATGTAAATTTGCTGCCCCCTCAAAATAACTCAATACACAGCCATTGATGTCTAAACCACTGGCAACAAAAGTGAGTACAGCCCTAAGTGAAAGTGTCCAAATTGTGCCCAGAGTGTCAATACTTTGTGTGGCCACCATTATTTTCCAGCACTGCCTTAACACTCTTGGGCATGGAGTCCACTAGACCTTCACAGGTTGCCACTGGAATCCTCTTCCACTCCTCCATGATGACATCATGGTGTTAGAGACCTTGTGCAACTCCACCTTCCATTTGAGGATGCCCCACAGATGCTCAATAGGGTTTAGGTCTGGAGACATGCTCTGGCCAGTCCATCACCTTTACCCGCAATTTCTTTAGCAAGGCAGTGGTCATCTTGGAGGTGTGTTTGGGGTCGTTATCATGTTGGAATACTGTCCTGCGGCCCAGTTTCCGATCATGCTCTGCTTCAGTATGTCACAGTACATGTTGGCATTCATGGTTCCCTCAATGAACTGTAGCTCCCCAGTGCCGGCAGCACTCATGCAGCCCCAAGCCATGACACTCCCACCACCATGCTTGACTGTAGGCAAAACACACTTGTCTTTGTACTCCTCACCTGGTTGCTGCCACACACGCTTAACATCATTTGAATCAAATAAGTTTATCTTGGTCTCATCAGACCACAGGACATGGTTCCAGTAATCCATGTCCTTAGTCTGCTTGTCTTCAGCAAACTGTTTGCGGGCTTTCTTGTGCATCATCTTTAAAAGGGGCTTCCTTCTGGGACGACAGCTGCGCAGACCAATTTGATGCAGTGTGTGGTGTATGGTCTGAGCACTGACAGGCTGACCCCCACCCCTTCAACCTCTGCAGCAACGCTGGCAGCACTCATACGTCTATTTTCAAAAGAGAACCTCTGGATATTATGCTGAGCACGTGCACTCAACTTCTTTGGTCGACCATGGTGAGGCCTGTTCTGAGTAACCACTGTCCTGTTAAACCGCTGTATGGTCTTGGCCACCATGCTGCAGCTCAGTTTCAGGGTGTTAATGTCAGGGTAGAGCAATTCAGGGTTGTGTGTGTGTGTATTGTTTTTTTTGGTTTGTTACAGCTTTAAGGCTGTTCAAAATGAGTGGTATTATTAATAGAATGTATATTGGATTTGTGTGTTTTCTTTTGTATAATTTGACATTTGGGTGAGTGTATTTTTGTGTTTTCAGTTGATTATGATTTACAGTGGGGAAAAAAGTATTTAGTCAGCCACCAATTGTGCAAGTTCTCCCACTTAAAAGATGAGAAAGGTCTCCAATTTTCATCATAGGTATACCTCAACTATGAGAGACAAAATGAGGAGGAAAAAAATCCAGAAAATCACACTGAAGGATTTTTAATGAATTAATTGGTAAATTCCTCGGTAAAACAAGTATTTGGTCACCTACAAACAAGCAAGATTTCTGGCTCTCACAGACCCGTAACTTCTTCTTTAAGAGGCTCCTCTGTCCTCCACTCGTTACCTGTATTAATGGCACCTGTTTGAACTCGTTATCAGTATAAAAGACACCTGTCCACAACCTCAAACAGTCAGACTCCAAACTCCACTATGGCCAAGACCAAAGAGCTGTCAAAGGACACCAGAAACAAAATTGTAGACCTGCACCAGGCTGGGAAGACTGAATCTGCAATAGGTAAGCAGCTTGGTGTGAAGAAATCAACTGTGGGAGCAATTATTAGAAAATGGAAGACATACAAGACCATTGATAATCTCCCTCCATCTGGGGCTCCATGCAAGATCTCACCCCTTGGTGTCAAAATGATCACGAGAATGGTGAGCAAAAATCACAGAACCACACAGGAGGACCTAGTGAATGACCTACAGAGAGCTGGGACCAAAGTAACAAAGGCTACCATCAGTAACACACTACGCCGCCAGGGACTCAAATCCTGCAGTACCAGACGTGTCCCCCTGCTTAAGCCAGTACATGTCCAGGCCCGTCTGAAGTTTGCTAGAGAGCATTTGGATGATCCAGAAGAGGATTGGGAGAATGTCATATGGTCAGATGAAACCAAAATAGAACTTTATTGTAAAAACTCAACTTGTCGTGTTTGGAGGAGAAAGAACACCATACCTACTGTGAAGCATGGGGGTGGAAACATCATGCTTTGGGGCTGCCTCTACTTCCGCCCTCCCAAGAGAGCAGACGCTTTTTTCTTCTCTCCTGCTGATTTTTTCCTCCCCTCCTGTTATTACTAGATCCCAGCTTGCTGTTGTCTGCCTGCGTCTAACTGCGACCGCCGAAAAGAAATTATGGAGTTAATAAGCTGGGCTTTGAACACAATTGACACTATTTTTTCAACAAGGAAAAGTGCTCCGGGGGAAGCTGTCTGCCCCGCTGGAACGGCTCCAGTGGGCTATCTATGTGACACGGGTAAATGGAAAATGCTGTGTCTCTCTAATCTTTCTATCGAAGATATTGAAGATCTGTTTATCTTCGTAATCTTGGTGATTGGGATAATTCTGATTGGGACAGGAATTGTCTTGGTTTACCGCAAATTGCTGAAGATGGATTCAACCTATCAAAATGCTGGCCAGGCGAGGTGCATCCAACAAATTGAGAAACTGGAGAAGACCATGATAGCGACTACTGGAGAACTGTCTCGTAAGGTGGATTACATCATGGGTTCGCTCAGGTCTTTCCACGACGAATTCAAAGCTGCGCAATGAAGGATTAATGTACTGAATCTACAGAAGAAATACAAGTCTTCTCTGTGATCAGTCCTATTTGGCACTATTATTCCCCATGAAAATTCCTCCTGGCTGTCTGCAGTCTGTGTTTTTTTTCAAAATCATGAGCACAAGGCCTTGGACAGCCAGCTGCAGCGCCAGATAAGACTGGGCGCCAGACAGACAAAACATCTTCTGCCAAGGGTCCTTGGGTCTCTCTTATTATCATCAACACTGCTCAACACCGCACACACATTGATTCATGAACTGATTAAAGATACTGTACACTGCTCTCTTGTGTCTTGTGAATTCTATTGTATGCTAATGCATGAGGGTTTTTTTCTGTGTAGTCAAAATTTGGCTCACATATGAGCGTTTATTCTGATTACTATGTTTTTTCTCTCTCCTATTGTGTTTTCCTCCCCCTCCTCCCCCCTCTTTACCTCCACTGTTGACAGGCGCCTTGTATGGCGACGCGTCATTGGATGCGCCTAACGTGCGCGTCTTATGTCAAGTCAAATTCCTTGTGTGTTTACTTGTAAATATACTTGGCAATAAAGCTGATTCTGATTCTGATTCTGATTCTGTTTTTCTGCAAAGGGACCAGGACGACTGATCCGTGTAAAGGAAAGAATGAATGGGGCCATGTATCGTGAGATTTTGAGTGAAAACCTCCTTCCATCAGCAAGGGCATTGAAGATGAAATGTGGCTGTGTCTTTCAGCATGACAATGATCCCAAACACACTGTCCGGGCAACGAAGGAGTGGCTTCGTAAGAAGCATTTCGAGGTCCTGGAGTGGCCTAGCCAGTCTCCAGATCTCAACCCCATAGAAAATCTTTGGAGGGAGTTGAAAGTCCGTGTTGCCCAGCGACAGCCCCAAAACATCACTGCTCTAGAGGAGATCTGCATGGAGGAATGGGCCAAAATACCAGCAACAGTGTGTGAAAACCTTGTGAAGACTTACAGAAAACGTTTGACCTCTGTCATTGCCAACAAAGGGTATATAACAAAGTACTGAGATGAACTTTTGTTATTGACCAAATACTTATTTTACTGAGGAATTTACCAATTAATTCATTAAAAATCCTTCAATGTGATTTTCTGTATTTTTTTTTTTCCTCATTTTGTCTCTCATAGTTGAGGTATACCTATGATGAAAATTAAAAAAGGGGACGGCTGCTAAGGTGAAGGCACGAAACAACCTGCTCTGCAAGCTCGCTGGTGCAAAATGGGGGGTGGCAGCCTCCACCCTGCGCACCTCAGCACTGGCCCTTTCATACTCTGTAGCAGAATATTGTGCCCCTGTCTGGTCCAGGTCATCCTACACACACCACATAGACACTCAGCTCAACACAACCATGAGAACCATAACTGGGACAATCTGCTCAACACCACTCCCCTGGCTCCCTGTACTGTCAAACATAGCCCCCCCCACACATCCGGCGAGCAGCACTAACTCAAAGGATGCTTCAAAAAGTCAAAGAGACTCCTCACTTACCAATCCATGCAGATATCTACACCCCACCCACTGCCCGACTTCCATCCAAACGGCCGATTTGGAAAAACCCTCCCCCAGCTGATTTCACCATCCAGACAGCTTGGCAAGAGGAATGGGAGACCAAGGAGGTCCCAAACAAACAGCTGGTGATAAACCCCAACCAACAGGTCCCGGGCACCAACCTCCCAAGGAGACAGTGGTCTACACTCAATCGCTTCAGGACTGGACATGGCCCCTGCTTGGCCAGCCTTCACAGATGGGGCAGTAGCCCTAGCCCATTGTGCGCATGTGGAGAGGAGCAAACAATGGAACACATCATAGAGGCTTGCCCGCTCCAAAGACTGGAAGGAGGATTACACACCCTCCATACAGCAAACCAGGAGGCAACTGCTTGGCTTGAGGACTTTGCATTCGCTGAATAAATAAATAAATAAACATGATGAAAATTGGAGACCTTTCTCATCTTTTAAGTGGGAGAACTTGCACAATTGGTGGCTGACTAAATACTTTTTTGTCCCACTGTACACCTGCGCTGACTGATTAAATCAGCAGGAGCCAATTAGTGAGCTCCGTTGTGAACTCTTGTCCTGGAAGGACTTATTTAAGGATGGTGTGTGACTGTGTTTAGGGGAAGTCTTCAAGGAGCCGAGAGGTCAGAAGTCTCGGGAAGTCTAAAAAAAAAACGTCCGTAGAAGTTTGAGAGGAGTCCGGGACAGGTTGAACAATCAGGTCAGATGGATCAGATCGATGGAGCGCTGTTGCTGACGAGGTCAGAAGGACAGCAGGACATACTGACGGAGGACCCAACGATTTGCAGAGGTGAATTATCGAGGAGCACGGAGGAAACGAGGGCAGGAGCGGAGAAAGGATGGAGAAAGCACAGGTGTGGTGATTTACAGCGGCAGCACGGGACCAAAGACGCCGAGAGTGACCAGCCAACGGAGTCCCCGTTGTGTTGGATGAAAGGCGAATACACAGCTAAGTAAAGGAACGTGCTTACTGTCTGTGTGTTGTGGATGTAAATTAGCCCCGGTGCGTTCACGGGAGGCTAAGTTTGTGCTGCGCTGTGTGCTGCAGGTTTCCCCCAGACGATGGATATGAAGGAGCCGCTCCTCTTCTCTCCACCTGTTCGCCACCACTCCTCGGGCACGGAACACTCCCTCTTCGAGGCGTACAGGAGGGTCTTGGACGAAAGTACCGGACAGACGGTACTTTTCTTCCAGGACAAGGAGGACAACAGCGGGAGTTCCTGGCCGGACAGCCAGTGAATGCATCACACTCTATTGTGGACGTTCAGAAGGTTTTTTCTTGTAGCGTAGGAAGTGGCTTTTGTATGAATGAGAACGGTACCATTTTTTTCTTGTGTGCTTTTTAGGGTATTTATGGCATTTATAGTATTTATTGCGGGGTTAGTTTCTTAAACTGTGCACATTGGGAATGTATGGTTCTTATTGGGAAATTTATGGTTCTTATTGGGTAGTGTTGTAGTCTATAACCATTTTAAGTAATTGTCTAATAAAGTTGTATAATTACTTTCATGCCTTCCTGAGTGTTTGTGTTGTGGCCCGAGAATCATTTATTTTATTCATAACGCTCACAGTGATTGGCACTTCCAAACTGTGACATTAACACTAACAAGTCACATGACATCGGTGAGGGAAAATGTCTAATTGGGCACAATTTGAACATTTTCACTAGGGGTGTACTCACTTTTGTTGTCAGCGGTTTAGACATTAATGGCTGTGAGTTATTTTGAGGGGACAGCAAATTTACACTGTTATACAAGCTGTACACTGACTACATTGTATCAAAGTGTCATACCTTCAGTGTTGTCCCATGAAAAGAAATAATAAAATATTTACAAAAATATGGGGGGTGTACTCACTTTTGTGAGATACTGTACAGCCAACTATAAATGCAAGAAATCTCTCTCTGTTTGTCTGTGTTCCTCAGATATCTCCCAAACCAGTCGTCAGACTGGCCTCAGGTTTTATAAGTGCTTTGCTGAGGTTACAAGGGTGTGTATCCCAGAGTACGGAGTTGCTCAGTCAAAATATGTAATTTTTAATCAAAAGTTTAGCCACCGCCATGTTTCCTCGTGCTCTGGCTTCTAGAAGTGTGGGCGGGGTTTTGGATTGACTCCGTACTGGTTGGATAATACGTGGCATCACAACCAGTCACCAGAGCGCTCTAAACAAAACAAGGAAGTGAAAAGCAAGGGGGCAGCCGGATCGCCTTACCACAGTCCTTCACAGGGAGCCAAGCCCAGCCTGCCCGGTTAACGGGAGGCTGCTGCTTCACCCGTGTGCCACCGCTGTCCTTTGCGGCACCGTGGGTTCAACATGGCGCTCCTCCTGGTGCATGAGTGTGGAGTGGAATGGCCAGATCAATTGCCTATCATATGCAGACATATGCACGCTTTGACTAAATGCCCAAATAATGAAATTAATCTTTTTTTATTCATTGACAAATGGGCAACACTGACAACAGCTGCAGCCAAACAAGCCATTCTGCTGTGTATAATAATGTTGGGTGTTTTGTACTTATTGCTAAAATATAAAAAGATGCACTATAATGGGTTTCAAATATTTGTAAACGTGTCCTGCTATAGTACTGCATGAGTTTGACAATAGACTATAAACTCAAACAATTATGACTGAACAACTCCCATTCTCAAAGTGCAAGATACAACATTTGTGAATGTCAAAAGACACACAAATAAGTGATCTGACAAACAGATAAACAAGGGTTGTAAAACAGTTGCTAATATTAGATGTCCCATTCATTTTCAATAATTCTGTAATTAATATTCACACAAATAAATCTTAGTGTTCGGTCCTCTTCATATTTGTCAAAGTCTAACATGTGATTGCCTACATATAGGCTACACCTCTTTGTATTCCACTTTCAAATACAGCCTACATTTGGGCCTGGAAAGCCTGATTGGGATACCTGTCTTCAGACAAGAATACTTGCTTTCTACGGGCATGCACTTGTGATTTTAAAACAGAACAAGATTTGGTAACTATTGAAATAATTTGTGACTCATTTGACTCAACTTTGTTAAAAATCATAAATTGATGTAGTTTGTAGGATGAATGTTCAACCACTCATGTTTTTGCTTCGCTGTATGAGCATGTTTACATTGCGAGGTAATCCCAAACTCCCTATTGATCATAAACCAAAGCGTTAATCTTAATTTAACTTCATGGAATTGCAGAGGTCTACAAAATTTAAAAAAACTTAAACAAGTTATGAATAAAATAAAAGACATGGGTTCAAAAATTGTGTTTTTACAAGAAACTCATCTAATAGAGGAGGATGTAAAAAGAATTAGGAGTAGATGGCAAGGAAGTGTATTCACCTCATCATTTTCATCCCGAGCCAGGGGAGTTATGACTCTCATACATAAATCAGTTCCATTTCAAGTGAAAAATGTAATTGGAGACAAATTTGGAAGATATTTAATCATTCAAGGATCTTTGCTATTAGAAAATATAAATCTGGTGAACTTATACGGTCCCAATATAGATGATCAAAAGTTCTTTGCTAATTTATTTCTTATCTTATCATCACTTACAGGGCAACATATAATAGCAGGGGATTTTAATTGTACATTGAATCCCGGTATAGATAGATCAACAGGACTGGACTGTATGCACAATGGATGTAGGATGATCATTAATCATTTTATGAAAGAATTGAGATTGCTAGATATATGGAGAGAAATGAAACCACAAGTTAAAGCCTACTCTTGTTATTCTAATACCTACAAGACATTCTCACGTATTGACTATTTTTTGATCTCCACAGAATTAAGGTCCAAGATTCAAAACTGCTTTTATGATAACATTGTGATCTCTGATCATGCACCCTGCTGTCTAATATATGTAGATAATAAATTGACAAAGGAACCAGGTAGATGGCAATTTCAGCATAAATGGCTTCAGGATGAGGAATTTGTTAAGTACATAGAAAAACAGATAGATGAGTTCTTTGATATCAATACTACACAAACATCAGCATGTATAAAGTGGGAGGCTTTCAAAGCTTTTATTAGGGGACATATTATTAGTTATACAGGTTCAAAATCTAAGAAGACTCGAGAGGAGAGAGTCCAATTGGAACATAAACTAAAAATTCTTCAAGAAAAAGTGTATGCAGGAAGTGATCCAAAGTTAGAGAACGAATTACTGATTTTGAGAGCTGAATATGACAAAAAATCAGCGAATAGAGCTGCCTCGAGTCTTCTAAGATTGAAACAATCTTTTTATGAACAAGGTGAAAAATCAAGAAAATTATTGGCATGGCAGATTAAACAATTAGAATTTAAAACACCAATTACCAGTATTATAAGTAACGGACAGGTAGTTATAGATCCTTTAGAAATTAATAGAGCCTTTAGAGATTACTATGAAAAATTATATGATACCAAAAATGAATCTGACTTAACAAAACTAAATGTTTTTTTTTTTTTTTTTTTTTAATTTAAGTTTTTGTAAAGGGTATACAGGTCGTTACAGCAATGCAGTGTTTACATTTTCATCACATGTTCCCTTATTTTCTGATATCTGACAACATTGGAAGATTAATTCTTACAACACCCCTTTTTTTTTTTTTTTTAAAGTGAAAGAAAAAGTGAAATTAAAGAGAAAAAAAAACAAGAAACAAATAACAAAAAACAAACAAACCAGTAAAAAACAAACAAAAAGAAAAAGTAAGTAAATAAAGATAAAAGAGCATCTGAGTAGCGTTGGAACAAAGAGCGGAACCATTATTGAAATGGTATTTGTCAAAGATTAGATCTAATGGAAGACACATATGCGGTCCAGGGTTGCCAAAAGTTCATGAACACATCCATGTCCTGTCTCAGTGCGAATGTCAACTTTTCCATCGAGTAAATGTCTTGGATCACGTTAGTCCAATCTTCAGGTGTAGGACAGTCCTTCAACATCCATTTTTTAGTTAGAGCTTTTTTGCTTGCCAATATTAAAACATTGAATAAGTATTTTTCTCCTCGTCTTTCCAGTGAGTCCGGTAGTAAACCCAAATACAAAGTTACAAAAGAAAAGGGAACTGTAATTTTGAATATTTTCCCCAATATTGTCTGTACCTTGGTCCAATATTGGTGGATAACTGGGCATGACCAAAACACATGAAAATGATTTGCAGTCTTTTCACCACACAAGCGCCAACAGTTCAATCCCTTATGGGTAAATTTGTTTTGTGCAGGTGTTCTGAAAAATCTTGCCAAGTTTTTCCATCCAAATTCTCTCCACTGCAGGGATGAGGTACTTTTCCATTGCTGTTTATTTAGCTTTTCCCATATTTCCAGTTGTAAAGTGAAATTCCCCTCTTTTTCCCATCTCTCTTTTATATAAGATGTGTTGTCTCCTTTTAAGTCTTGAAGACCTTGGTATATTTTAGAAATGTATCTGATCCCTGGGATCCCTTTATATGCCATTAAGAAGACCTTCAGAACACCTGACTGGGCCCTTTCCAAAACCTCCTTTTTAAGTATATTGTTTATGTGGTGTCTAAGCTGGAAGAACCTGTAAAGGTCTTGATTTATTAGGCCTTGTTTTTTCAAATCTTCAAAACTTCTTAAGATTTGCCCTTTAAAAAAATCGTAATATTTTATCAGCCCTTTCTCCTTCCACTTTTTAAATCTGGTGTCTGTTTTATTAGGAGTAAAGTCCTGATCATAGGTGATCCATTGCAGAAGTCGATAGGGCTCTTTAGTTTGATTCTCTCTGACCATCTTAAACCAAATTTTTAGCGGGGTCTCTATCCACGGGTTAGTGTTATTCAAAAGCTTAGGTAAGACATTGTTCCCTATTATCGCCTGTAGGGGGATGTCACTTGTTATTTGGCATTCGATCTCCTTCCATTGTGCAGTGTAGACTGGGTTACATATCTCTACTAAAGTTTTAATTTGTGCGGCTTTAAAGTAGTCCCTGATATTTGGCAGCGCGAGCCCACCTTTGTCTTTGTTTAGCTGTAGGGTTCTATATCTGATACTAGGTCTCTTGCCCTGCCATATGAATCTTGAGATCCTTCTGTCCAGCTCCTGCCATGTTTTTTTGGGAGGTTCTACCGGTATTGTTTGGAAAAGGTATAGAAGACGTGGAAGTATATTCATTTTGACTGCTTCAATTCTTTGTGCAGTACCCAAGAATGGTATCATATTCCATCTTGCTAGGTCAGATTTTATTTTTGTCACCAGTGGATCATAGTTTAGTGATATAATTTTGTTGAGTTGTTTCGGGATATTGACCCCCAGATATTTCTTAGATTCCGACTCCCAGTTAGTTTTGAGTTTGCTTAGTGAATAATGATTTGGGTCATAGTTGAATGTTAAAACTTGGGTTTTATGCATATTTAATTTGTACCCCGATAAATCTCCATACTCTGAAAAAACTGAGGTTAGTTCTGGTAAAGAAGTGTCCGGCTGCCCTAGGTATATTAAAATGTCATCAGCAAAGAGTGCTATTTTATGTTCCTTCTGACCAAGTGTAATACCTTGAATTTTTTGGTTTTGTCTTATCCATTGGCTCAGAGGTTCTATGAAGATTGCAAAGAGCAGTGGAGACAGGGGGCAGCCCTGACGACATCCTCTTTCCAGTTCAAAAGATGATGATAAATTACCGTTAATCCTTATTTTAGCTGTTGGTTTTTTATATAATGCCTGTATAGTTCTAATGAAGTTGTTATGAAAATTGAAACTGGATAAGATTCTATATAGAAAAGACCAGTCAACCGAATCGAATGCTTTTTCAGCATCTAATCCCAATATGACTGCATTTAAGTTATATTTTTTTATATGATGAATTATGTGTAAAGTGCGTCGAATGTTGTCTTGTGTCTGTCTTTGTCTTATAAAACCTGTTTGGTCTAAATGAATTAGGTCTGTCAGTATATTTTCTAACCTTTTGGCAAGGATAATGGTAAAAAGCTTATAGTCCTGATTTAGTACACTGATTGGTCTGTAGTTGGAGCACTCTAGTTTATCCTTTTCAGGTTTAGGTATAACTGCAATGACCCCTTCTCTCCAGGAGGGGGGGATTTCCCCTGTGTGGAGGACATAATTAAATGTTTTCAGGAGGAGAGGAGATAGTTGCTGTTTAAAGGTTTTGTACCACTCTGCTGTATAGCCATCAGCTCCTGGGGATTTGTTAGCTTTAAGTTTCATAATTGCTTTTTCCAATTCTTTAGGATGTATTTCTGACAGTAGTGTTTTATTTTGTGACTCCGTAAGTTGGGGAAGGTTTAATGTGTTTAGGAATGCCTCGGATGCGTTTTTATGTTTTTTGTGGGAGTATAAGTTCTTATAGTAATTCTCGAAGTTTTTAAGAATATCCTGAATTCTGAATTTTATTTCCTTTGATACTGGGTCTCTGATTTTGTAGATTGCTCTTTCTGTTTGATGTTTCCTCAATTTATAGGCTAGCAATTTTGCCGATTTACTGCCTGCTTCATAGTATTTTTGTTTCAGAAATGTAAGTTTCTTCTGGATTTCTATTGTGTAGATCTCATTTATTTGGTTTTTAATTTCCTTAATCTTGAGCGAGTCAGTAGAATGAGTGTTGCCTTTGTGTTCTTTTTCTAGGTTCTTAAGTTCTGACTAATGTGGATAGTTTTTCTTGTCTTAGTTTCTTTTGGGTTGCCAGTTTTGCAATAATCTTTCCTCTTATTACAGCTTTACATGCATCCCACAGTATTAAAGGGGATACTTCTCCATTATCGTTATCTTCCAAATATCTGAGAATATCTGATTCCAATTGATCTTTCAATGGTCCTTTCAGGACATTTGAATTTAACCTCCAAGAAAATGTATTATTTGTGTATTTTTGGATATTTAAGTCCATGTAGATCGGACTGTGGTCGGAGAGATCCATCAGTCCTATTTTACATGTTTTTACTCTTCCAATGTCTCTATTAAACATAAAAAAATAGTCAATCCTTGAGTAAGATGAATGTGGAGTTGAGTAAAATGTATAGTCTTTTACACTGGGGTTGAGTTCCCTCCACACGTCACAGATTCCCAATTCTTTTAGTAGCATCCGAGTCTTCCTGTTTTGGGTGTTATTTTGATGTGGGGAATTACCAGAAGCATCCCAGTATGGATTCAGTCTAAGATTGAAGTCCCCACCACATATCACTAAACCTTGAGCTTTAGTTATCATTAGGTCGAATACATTTTTATAAAATTTCCAGTTAGCCCCTGGGGGAGCATACACATTCAGCAGGGTGATATCTTCTCCCTCTAGCCGCCCAGTTACCAAACTGTATCTCCCTTCTTTATCTTTGTGTTCTGATTTTTTTTCAAATGTAATTTTGGTTGATATCAATGTCGCTACTCCCCTCCTCCTCCCTGATTTATATGAAGATGAAGAGATCATTTTAAACCCTTGTCTACTGAGTTTATTGTGTTCCACGTCTGTTAGGTGGGTTTCTTGTAAAAGTATTATTCCTGCTTTGTCTTTTTTCATTTTGCCTAGAATCTTGGATCTTTTAACTGGATTCAGGATTCCTTTTACATTATATGAAATTATTTTGGTTACACCCTGTTTCTCCATTGTGTTGTTTTATTTAGTATAACTGTGTGGTGGCCCTCTTTTGTGCTACTCAGAAACTGAAAGAACATTAAAAACAAGAAAAACATTAAGAACATAGTGTAAAAAACTTTAAAACAAAAAGCTGTCATAAGAACTTCCTGAGCTGAGGTCTTTTTAAAGACCCTGTAAGAGCCTTGATGGAGTGAAGGCTCTGAGGGAAATTCCTCAAACTCTGTTACGTGTTGAGGGCCCTCTCTTACCACTGAAAGTAGTCCCATGCTTTTAACGTGAGTTTCAGAACCCAATCCAAACTTGTAATGATTTTTTTTTTTTCCTTTTATGCCTAAACCCTGTGAAATTGTGTGCACCCTCCCACCCCCATCACATCAAACATTCACGCAAAAACAGTATTTGTTAGTATGAGGAGAACATGTGGATTATTGTCACATTTCTATTTTAACAAGTTTTTTTTTTTTTTTATTACAAAGACTTATTTGTTTCAAATAATATGATTGTTCCATGAAATGTTTTACCACATGCTGAATATGCATCTCCTTTAATGTTTGTTACCTTGTATGAGGGGGGTTGGATGTGCGGATTGATTCAAGAGAAAGAAAAAAAAAAAAAAAAAAAAAAGTCGCTATTCCAACCTGAAAACGGATAGTTTATCCGCGACGCTCTGGTGCTGGGTTTCCCGCTGCTGGTCCGTGGATTTTGAAGGTCTTTGTGTTGTCCATGTTTGCGCTTTGATCTTCTCACTCGGGTCTGCTGGGGGTTTAAATACCGTTACCGGGAGGCCTCTTTTCGCCATGTCAGCTGTTGCTTCTTCCGCCGAATTATAGAGACACGTTTCATCGCCGTAGAAGACCCTTAACTTCGCAGGAAATGGTGTCTGAAAGCGCAATTTCTTCTCTCTTAACACCTTTTTCGCGTCATTGTATTCCCTGCGCTTTTTAAGGACCTCTGGGGCGTAATCGTGTTCCACGTAGACTTTTCTCTCCTGGTGCATAAATCCTTTTTTCTGCCAGGCCAGTCTTACAACCTCTTGTTTTATTTTGAAATTGGAAAATCTTACCAACACCGAACGTGGGGGCGCTTCCGCCGCCGGCCTAGCGGCTAATGAACGATGTGCCTTTTCTATCTTCAAGTCGGTGGTTTGTGGAATATCCAATTTCTCTCTTAGTAAGGATTCCACGCATTCTGCCATTGAGTTAAAACCATTTTCGGTTCCTTCTATCAGACCATGAATTCTTATGTTGTCTCTTCTTTGTTTTCCTTCTTGGTCGGTTAGCTTAGCCTCTATAGCTGCTTGTCTTTTGCGTAGGTCTAGCACAGAATCTTCGAGCACTTTTATTCGATCCTCTGTCTCCAAGATTCGGTTCTCGGCCTGGTCCACTCTGCTGTTTGTCCTTTTCAATTCTTCTCTGAATTCCCGAAATTCAGCCGTAACATCTCGGCGAAATCGTCGTAGCTCCTCAAATAGTGATTTCAGGCTAACCCTTTTGTTAGCTATCACCAGTTCCTCGTCTTCTGAACGGAGATCTTCCAGTTCGGATTCTCCGGCTGATACGTGTCCTGGCCTGGAGAATTTCAGTTTCTTCTGTTTTCCTTTAGACATGATGATTTTGTCTTTTGATTTTCACTCCTCCAAAAATCCGTTAAGTTTGATTTTCAAGGTGTTATCCTGGATTGGGTCTGAGAACTTAAGTGTTAAGCTGCAGTCGCCATGGCGTCCAGACCGGAAGTCCTCCAAAACTAAATGGGTTTTTGAACGGACTATCTATACCGTGTATTCCAAATGAAAACAGGGAGAAACTGGAGTCTAAAATTAGTCAAGAAGAAGTTGGGCTAGCCATTGATAATATGAAATCAGGAAAAAGTGCAGGACCAGATGGTCTTCCAGTTGACCTTTATAAAAAATTTAAGAATAAATTACTAAAACCTTTTTTGGAAATGGTTTTAGAAGCATTTCAAAATAGTAATTTACCATCATACATGAATAATGCCTTAATTATACTGTTGCCAAAACCAGGTAAACCCTCTAATAAATGTGAAAATATGAGACCAATAAGCCTATTAAATGCCGACCTTAAGATAATCTGTAAAATTTTAGCAAGACGAATACAAGAAATTTTACCAAATATTATTAATCGAGATCAGAATGGCTTTATGAAGGGAAGACAAGGCTTCCATAATGTAAGAAGACTATTTAATATTATTTATTCTAATAAAGAAGCACCGGATACAGCTCTCCTATCATTGGACGCCGAAAAGGCCTTTGATAGAGTCGAATGGCCCTTTCTTTTTGAAGTCTTACAAAGGTTTGGACTTGGAAATAATTTCATAAAATGGGTTCAGATAATATACAATAATGCTACAGCAGAAATCCTAACAAATAGCAATATTTCAAAATCAATAAAAATCAATAGAGGATGTCGACAAGGTTGTCCACTTTCACCTTTACTGTTTACTATGGCAATTGAACCTTTAGCGATGGCAGTACGTTTACATTCACAAATATATGGAATTAAAGTTGGACCAACAGAACATAAAATCTCCCTGTATGCTGATGACATAATTTTGTTTATGTTGAATCTTAAAAAATCAATTCCGACCTTGTTGAATTTAATAAAGAATTTTGGGGAAATATCAGGATATAAAATAAATAAAACTAAATCTTCAATATTAATGCTAAATGAGACCCAGAGAAATCACCCAGACCCTGAGGTAAATCAATTCAATGTTGTAAATCAGTTTAAATATTTAGGAATCCAAATTGTGCCTAAGCTAGAATTAGTTGCCAGTGCCAACTATGAAGCCTTAATGACAGACATTAATGAGTTAATTCAGAGATGGATGTCACTACCAATGTCGATGATCGGGAGAATCAATATACTTAAAAGTAATATCTTACCTAAAATACTTTATTTATTTCAATACATTCCTTTACCACCACCTTTAGATCTATTTTCAAGAATTAAAAAAAAGTTAGTGGAATTTATATGGAACAACAGGAGGGCTAGATTACGTCTGTCCTTACTATATTTACCATTTGATCGTGGAGGTCTGAAATGTCCAAACTTTATGTTGTATTACTGGTCGGCACAACTGAGGTCTATGACATTATTTTTCATCAAATGATCTCCCTCACTGGACTGAAATGGAATCATACAATTTACCTTTACCTCTTCCCATATTCATATACTCAGATTCGGCAAAAAAATTACAAAAACAAGTTAAAAATCCATTTGTAAAGCATATGATCAAAATATGGTGTGAAACTAAAAACTATTTAAAAGAACCACACTTATTGTCACAATTTAGCCCAATATGGGGTAATCAATATTTTAAACCAGGGAGAGCGGATGCTGTATTTAAAGTATGGAATTTAAAAGGGATTCAAAAGATTCAAGATTTATATCTGTCATGTGCAGATAACATAATGTCTTTTGAAGAGCTGAGGATCAAATTTAATCTTAATAGAACACATTTTTTAAAATATCTTCAACTTAGGAACTTTATTCGATCAAATCAAAATAATGCTCTCACTCGACCTATTTATTCATCCTTGGAAAAAATGTTGATGAAAGATAGTAAAAGAAAGGGTATTATTTCAGAGTTTTATAACTCATTGACACTATCCTCAAGTGAAAACTCACAGAAAAGATTGAACCACTGGAAAGAAGATCTGCAAACTGAAATTTCAGAGGAACAATGGGAATTGGCTTGTACAGAAGCTCAAACCAAATCAATAAATGTACGTCTTAAATTGATACATTTTAAATGGTTAATGCGGATGTATGTTACACCGGTGGAATTAAATAGATATAATAACAAAAACATACCAGATACGTGCACAAAATGTATGGAAAGTAAAGGAACCCTATTTCATTGTGTATGGGAATGTAGAATAATTAGAATGTTTTGGGAAGAGGTGAGGGTAACAATTGAAAAAATAATTTCAGAACAAATCATATTGAATCCTAAATTGTTTTTGTTGGGTCTGTACCCAGAAAAGCATAACTTTAATAAAAGTGAAAGAACATTCATAGACCTCAGTTTGCTTAATGCCAAAAAATGTATT
Source organism: Pholidichthys leucotaenia (assembly GCA_020510985.1). Lineage (NCBI taxonomy): Eukaryota > Metazoa > Chordata > Actinopteri > Cichliformes > Pholidichthyidae > Pholidichthys > Pholidichthys leucotaenia. Next base: position 354,624,678 of record CM035844.1, on the reverse strand, counting down.
GCACTATTGTGGAAAAAGACTCATAGACCAGATGTGACTCAGTGGTTAAGACAGATGTTAACAAACCTTCCACTAGAAAGAATAACATACATACTGAAATCAAAGGAAATTGTGTTTGAGAATATATGGAGACCTTTTATTGATTATGTAAAGAATTTAAATATAACTTTTGAAGAAGAAGGTGAATGATGTGTGTGGACCTTGTAAATTCCAAACTGGTGAATGTATAATATGTATACTTATGTAATGGATTGCCTAGACTAAACAGAGGAGCATTGTTGATGACTTGATTTTGTTGGTGGTTGTTGGTGTTTTTAGTGCATTTTTTTTGTAGTACTTTAGTGTTAGTGTTTGATTGTTTGTGTCATGTTTGTTAAAAAAAAAAAAAAAAGGTTCAATAAAGATATTGTGGAAAAAAAAATCATAAATTGAGAAAGGGTTTTCTTGCAAATTTGTTTGTTTGTTTTCTGTGTCATGGTCATGTTAAATTTTGTATTTATTTTTTCTTTCTAATAAATTGGTGGCATTTTGCTGGTGCTAATGTCAAGTTCTGATTATTAACCATGACAGTGTAAAGACACAGACTTACTTTTCTGAAAATAAACTTTCAAACTTGTAGCATGAAACCAAGTTTTCTTCAGTAACAAAGACATGAAAAGACAAACCTCCAGCATCATGATTTTGGTGATGATTTCGGTGATGGCTGTGTTAAGGAGGTTGCCCATGGCTTTACAGTAGATGCTGACTGGAAGAACGTCCTGCCACACGGTGCCCAGCTGTTTCAACTGATGTATGACCTGCAACCACAAATATATACACAACACAGACGCAGTGTATGACAAAAAGAATGATTATGTAGACGATGGAAATGGTGTGCTCCATACTAATCAATCGTGCACTGCTACAGCTTATTTACTTTTAAAGTAGGACTAATATGTTGATGTGATGGTGTAGTGCAGGAGTGAGCAAAGCAAATTTTCTGCCAGTCAAACTTAAGAGGCACTTTTTGGTTTTCTAATGATTTAGGTTTTATTTTTTCACATTAATTTGAGACTTGTTTGCAAAAATTCCTGACCCTTTTATCACAAATTGGTGATTTTTTAACCGATGAATTCCACTTTTATTTAAACATTCCCCCCCCTTTTACTAATAAATTTACAGCTTCTTCCTTAAATTGTTTTTTTTTTCTCGTAAATGGATGATTTCTTCTCACACATTTGCAACATTTTAAACAAGAAATCGCAATGCAATTCCATGCAAATATTTTTTTTTTCCACATTAGTGTATTACTCGTTTCTTATAATTTTTTTCTTGTAAATTGTTAAGACCTTTCTCATAAATTTACAACTGTAAATGCGCCACTGTATATTTAAATTAATGATTCTATTGGTCAGAAATTTAAAGTTTGTAGAGAAGTGTGGGTGACTTCTAAGTCCAAGCTACGCCTAAATTAATTCTGAACTGTTCACTCTGTAGTATTCATGTAGATGTAATATAGTGAAATGAACTACAAAACTGAACACCTTTATAGCCTCAAATCACCACCTGACCACTAAAACAACCTCATTCCCTCTTGGCATTCCTACAGATTTCCTCTCCTTTCACCTGTCTGACTGCTTTGCTGGCTGCGATGTAGTTTTCCCCATTGTCTAGGTTGCAGAAGTTCTGGGCGGTGCAAAGTCTCTCCAGCAGTTCGGCTCTCTGAACATTCAGCTGTGCCAAGAAGCACTGAGCACCTACAGGAGAAATGGCAGGAAGGACTGATTGATGAAAACCTGCAGATAATATGTCGATATTCAAGCTGTAGAAGAATCAACATTACAGCTCCAGTGCTACCTTGTTTGCCGAATATGAATATTGACCCCAAATTATAATAATTTTAAAAAATCAGCTCTGAAAACACTGCAGTTTGGCAAGTCTAGATTAAAAAAAAATCAATAATCTGACAATACAGAGAACAGGGTTTGGTGTGAAAACCGCAGAACTGCTGAATTACCCAGTTTCCTGAATCCAGGTACCATGTCAACAAAAGTTGCGACCCCCTCACTGAGTGGTGCTGGCAGGTGGTTTCTAAAATGGTGGCCCAGTGTAAGCAGGTGATGTGCCAGGTACATGCAGTTGTTGTGCTGAATGGCAGCCAGGTGAGGAAACTTAAGCAGGTTCTCTCTAAATTTAAAAAAAAAAGTATAGAAATAATTATTCAAATCATGTTGAAATGTGTTGGTTTAGTGTTCAATATGATGGGAACATTTTCTTACTTGTGGTACGTTGGTACAACATCATAGAAGAGCTGAAAAATGTTTCTAACAGTGAAGAAGAGTTGTAAAGCACTGAAACAATAAGAAAGGAACAACGCGTTAGGAAATGGTCTGATGAGCTGAACCAGACCCTCAAGGCACAAAGAAAAAAAAAAACAAACCACCACACATCACAACATAAAGTGAATGACGAACTAGAAGTGACGTTTGACTCTGTCAGACATCAAAAGTTTAAGATATGATGGTACGTGTCCACCTAGGCGTGCATTTTCACGCTTCCCATTCATTGTCTATGTAGCACACCCCGCATGCACTCTGGTAGTGTGGCGTCAAGAATCTTGAGCCGTTGCTTGGAGGTGCCTGCTCCTCGCCTTCCTGAATCCCCACTCAGATCCATAATACGCAAATGAGGAGCAGGCGCGTGGAGCCGTTTGCTTCCCACAGCTCCTGCTGAACTTTTAAAATAGTGGTTGTTAGTAAAAAGTAAACAGATATTTGGCAACTGCACGTTTATTTCTCGCCTCCACCGTTTTCTGAAAAATGTTTTGCTTCTTACTTTTGAAGATACAGGCAAAAGTTTAACGTCCAGAAGCGTTGTGAACAGACTAGAACAGCCCACCCACCAGGAGTCACGGCGACCAATAAATGTGCAGGCTGTGCAGGTCAGGGCGAACAGAGCAGGGTGGGGTACACAGAAAAGGCTCATTAAACTGCACTTTTGTGGCTGAAAATACTGCTTGAAAATCGGCCGAAGTTCTCTGACCAGGCGGTGATACTCTCTGTGCAGTTTGTGGCTATGGAGTAGACTTGTGACCCTTGCCTGGTTATGCCCCTTTCTCACACCCGACGGATCCCGATGCAGAGGAGGCGCGGGGAGCTTCTGTCAACAGACGCCTACGGGTCCCTCCTCCACAAGGAATTAGTCCCCACTTTCTGTTACGACCCACTTACTAGGCCAAGGCCAGAATTGGCTATTTCAGCCTGGGATTTCCAAGTCTGTTTCGACCCTTACGTCAAGGTGGACCGACCTAGTCATTTTCACCCTTAGGCAAGGTAGACATACACCTCCAAAGCCTCTTTCGTACAGAGGCAAGGCAGACATGCCGGGATTTGAACCCATGACACCGCGATCTCAAAACCTCCTACTCTTACCACTGAGCTTTGGCTCAGCGGTAATCATAAAACTTTTTTTCTTGTCCATTTACAAAATTTTTCTTGTAAATTTGCAATTTTTTTTTTAATCATAAAACTGCAACTTTTTCCTCGTATTTTTTTGTATATTTGCAACATTCATTTCAAAAACAGGACCTCTCCCCAAACACAATCTTGTGTAGTGTGCTCCCAAAAAGCTAGAAAAAGCCCTGCACAGGCCAATGGATCCTTCTGAGTGCCAGCAAGATGAGCGCATCCAAATATTAAGCTGTTTTGTAATGATCCAATCAAATAATAACCCACAGTGAAATGCAGGAGTGTGTGAGTGACAACAGTCGTGGGTATCCAGTTTAGAGGAAAGTAAAAACGTTGTTAGAATTGCACACATGAACACAAAAAACAGCGCAGTTTGAGCACCGAGACGCACCATTGTGTGGAGCTTCCAACGGCTTCGTTTAGTGTGTTCAGAGCCAGCTCTATCAGCTGCTGCACAGACTCGCTGATTCGGCACGCTGGAAGTTGCAGACTCCATGCAGAAAGTTGTTTGGGGTTCTCCATCGTTGATTCCTCCTCAATGGTTTCCCGTTTCTGCTTTGCTTCTGAACTCGGAGGCGGCAGCTTAGGGAGACGAAGCTTCGATTCTGGCGTGATCTATCAGATGACATTTTTAAAAGGAACCAATTAATTGGCATTATTAAAAGTGATTTAGGGAGATATGTAAAAAGTGTGACTAAGTCTAGTACAAATGCCATCACTTATTATAGTACTCGTATCTTTAGGTTTCCTAATTCACGAGCATTGCAGCTAATTAGATGCATAATAATGAATCTATCTTCTATGAATCTATTAAAGAGATGCTCCTATTTTATAAAACTTCAATGTATTGGTAAATTTAAGGTGTTAACATAAAACTACAAGTATAAAACTAAAAATTAGAGCCTTGGTCTTTGTCATGTGCCTTGGTCTGTCTCCTACATACTTTGACGGTGTTATGCATCTTTGAGGTCATGAGTTTGCGAGCCGCCACGATGACATCCTTGCACTTCTTGCTGGCAAAGTGACAGTTGACATCTCTGGCATATTTGAGCAGGTCTGTGGAGTCGCTCTGCAGATACTCCATCTCCTTCAGAGCCTTCTCAAACTCCTCCGTTTCCTTGATCACCTTGAACACACAAAAATCAGATTCAGTCAAAATAACATCCCAATAAATACCAACAATAATTTCTTAATCATTGCTAACTGCTCAGATAAAGTGTCCTTGGATTTGGCACAATATCATTATACCTGTATTTTATATAATAATGACCACTCAAAACACTTCTTGCTAACAGCAAATATGGAATCGCCAGCTATTCTGATGACTCTCTGAACTGTGAGAAGAAACCTGAACAAAGTCATGCAGGCACAGGGGGAATGTGCACTCTTATCGCAGAAATGAGTGGGGTAATAAGGCAGAAAAATATCCCAAACTAATCAGTTACCCCCATTTCAAAGATTTTTTCTGGACAAAAAAATGGTCAAAATGACTATCGTAGAAACTGTCTACTTATGTGCTAGACAGACATTTAAGAATCGTACAGTGTTGTATTTCTCCAGCTGGCTGCTGTTGTCAGGGATGGAGTACAGCAGACATTCGTGGATGATACACTGAGACACTTCCTCCCAAATCAACTCCCCCAAGATGCCCGAGACGTTTTTATCACTAACGGACACATCTGAAAAACAACAAACAAATGAGGGCTACAATGACTCATAATCGAGCAATGGGGATTTAAAACAGAGACACTGAGCATTACATTTGACTTCTGTGTCAGCATCTAAACCTTACTTAGCAGGTGTGAGTGAAGCATCTTGAGCACGAGGAGGAGCTTGCTGTACACCTGTGAAGGAGTGGATCGCTCCTCGTGGCTCTCCTTCTTACACTCTAAGGCCAGGGTGATTCCCTCGTCTGTCTGCTCCATCATACTCACCGAGAGTGACGCGTTTGTCACCAATGGCTTCAACATGTTCTTCACAAGCACCTGACCTGAATGACAACAAAAGTCAGAGGTGAGTCTCTTCTGACCAATAAGTTAAAAATTCAGCGCCAAAATGATGCACAGATGGCAAGAAAGAGCCAATATGACAATAAAAAACATGAGGCGAGTACTGCTGTTTAACTGCAGGTCAGGGTGTTCATGCTTACTGAAATTTCTGATCTTGTGCTGCAGATCTCCCTGAATGGCCAGAGCCTGAAGGACACACTGCAGCAGAGCGGACGGTTTGGGGTCACCATCCTTAATGGAAGCATTGCTCAGAGTGAGCTCCACCTTCTGGAAGGACTTCTGACCTGCAGACTCTGCATGCGCATATCAATAAAAAAAACATTAAATTGCTATACTATTAAGTATTAGTGCTATACATCAGAAATCCTCTATGAGGACAAAAGTATTGGGCCACCTACACATTACTCTTATGACATCCAATTCTAAATCCACAGGCATCGATATGGAGTTGGTCCCCACTTTGCAGTTAGAACAGCTTCCACTCTTCTGGGAAAAGCTTTCTACAAGATTCTGAAGTGTGTCTGATTGTGGACCAGAGAGCCTGGCTCCAGTCACTCTTCTACTTATTCCCAAAGGTGTTGGATGAAGTTGAGGTCAGGGCTCAGAGCAACTCAGCCAAGTTCATCCAACCTTCATGGACCTTTCTTTGCACACTGGGTCACATTTCTACTGCAACAGGAAACGGCCTTCCCAAAATGGTTTGTACCACTTTGGAAGCAAAGAATTGTCTAAAATGTGTTGGTAAGATGAAGCATTAAGATTTCCCTTTGATAAAATGCTTGGCTTCACTGATGTAAGGGGCGTGGGCAAACAGTTTTGCCCATACATTGTTTAGGAAACATTAAATTGTTAAAAAAAGAATACCTTAAAAAACTGGGCAAATGTAGGGTGGGGAACAACAGAATATATATAATTATTACAGGGTAACATATTTTTTTCCATCACTGAATCAAGGCATGAATCACTCTTTACTAGTGGGATCAGTTTTTATACAAGCACGCACATATAGATCCCACATGCAAGAAAAACAGATTGTTGCTACATGACTAATTTTTGTTCATACTCAGAATATGGATTCAGCTTGTGTCAGACAACTTTCAGATGCTTCATTCAGGACACATTACCCTTCGAGGACGGTAATCTCCAGATAACGAGGCGCTTCCATTCATCTCCCAGGTGATAAATTAAATTCTCGCGCTGCACCGTCAGCTCAGAGCTCAGACTGCTGAGTAGAGGAAGCTGTGAACTTTTCCAGTCCTTCAGTGAGTCCAAACTCTTTTTTGCCTGATAAACAAAAAAGATGCATTAATAGGAGTATTTATGTGGACTCAAGAAATCAGTTTGCACAGAGAAATCCCAACAGCTAGGTAATGAGAGACAAAGCCACACTGTAATACCCATGTAATGTTAAGCCTTACATGGAAAAAGTTGACATCAGATTTATTGTCCCCATCAGACCTCATTTTGAAGTTGCTATATTTAAATTTCAGGGATCTAAAAGGATTGTACAAAAAAAAAAAGTTATGTGTGTATTTGCTCTTTTTGTAGGCTTTTAGTTGCACGCTTTAGTTCACTACAGTGTTGCTACTTAGATCTATATGTAGAGCAATATGAGGTTAAAAACTTTTGATAACCCATTCCTAACAAATATTTCAGTATTTTGGCTCTAAAACACCAATACAATGTTCAGAGTCATGCCAGCAACAAGGTGTTCAACTGTCTAATTTTTTTTCTAACTAAATAAACAGGGAGGACATAGTATGTGTACTGGCCATCACAGGTCAAAAGACATAAGAAACTTTCTGTTGGTTACAGCATTTTTTATCTATGACAATTGTTAAATGTAAATATTGACAGCATCTTTAACATGGAGGGTGATTTTGTCAGAATATCGGGCTTCTATTTTGATTTTGGTTAAATTCATTACAAAAAAACGCTCATGCACAAACAAAACTTTCCAAGTCTTAGGAGCTGGGAGGACATGTGAAAAAGTAACTTGTACCCTTTTCAGCTGGTTGGCTGCATCAACGTACTCCTTCTCTTGTAAAGCTTTGTTGAACTCCTCCATTGCGTTGTGAAACTGAGACACACAGACACAAACATCCATAGTGTGGATACACAAAATACCAAAGAGCTATACAATAGAGTTGACTAAATAAACTGTTCTACATGGTCTACCTCTTTTAGATGTTCCAGCATGGTAATGATGGCAGTGTTTTTCTCCAGCTGTTGTTTCAGCTTTGTGTACTCAGCCACAGCCACATGAACATTCTGCACCTGTGGACAGAATTATAATAAACACTCCATGACACTGGATTAGTAGAATAACCCATGCTGTTCTGGCATTGCTAGCAGACAAATGCCATTTTCAATTATAAGCAAATCCATACACACCTCAGTCTCAATGCAGTTTTTAAGGGTGTCCATTTCTTTAGAGACTGTCTCAACCTGAACCATCAACTCCTCTGATGATTGAAGGCTGGGCTGGAAGTCACCGTATTTCTTTTTTATCATGTCGCATATTTCTTCCTGGCACAAAAAAAAGCATAAAGAAGAAAGCTGAACTATTTGATTCAACTGAAATGAGACCAAACGCATCAATGTAATCCTGACAACTAACATTTTAAAATATCACTGCAGTCCAAGTTCAAAAGAGTTAAAGGAAAAGGACCTGTACTTACATAGTGCTTTTTCTAGTCACAAAGACCGCTTAACTAGTAGAGACATTAACCCTCTATTCTAAGGGCCTATCAGAGACAGATACTGTACCTAGGGACAAATTAGAATCACCAATTGACCCAGTATGCATCTCTTTGGATTGTGGGTGGAAACTGGAGCCCCCAAAGTAAACCCACGCAGCACAGGGAGAACATGCAAATTCCACACAGAAAGGTTCCCACCCCTGCCAGCCTGAGAAGCCAAACCTGGAACCTCCTAGCTGTGAGGCAACAGTGCCAACCACTGTACCACCGTGCTGCTAAGCAGACTGTCTCGCCTCCTCTCCTGAACAAAGTCACACAGGTTGCCAAATTTTGGACAATTTTCACAACACGAGTTACAGAACACACCGGGGAGCAACAATGACCATGTTTACATGGACACAAGTAACCGGATTAAAAGCCTGATTGGAATAAAAATGCTTCATGTAAACACACCAATCTGAATATTCTGACCCAATCACGCTCATTTGGATCAAAATTTCATTCCGATTGAGACGGGTGGGTTATGCCGATTGTTAATCCGAATGGTGCGCATGAAAAAACTTATTCCGAAGGATGGGCAGAAAATATGTTTACTGTGCATGTCTGTACGCCAGCCACACGTCGACATGACGTATTTCCGCCTTTACAGCAGCTAGCGGAAAACATAGTGGGAGTAACAAAACGTCTGTATCGTCCTGCTGTCTCCCTCTGTTTGTCATATGCAGAAGTATGTACTTGTAGCTTCATTACGGAGACCAGCAGAAGCAAAAGCACAGTCTGAATAGCACAATACAGGTCCATTTCGACATGAAGCGAGGTTTGCCAACACTGGAAGTTGCTTCTTCCACTATTTTCGGAATGTCGACGTGCGCATGTCAAAATGATTTATTACGATCAAACGTGTGACACATGGAAACGCACGTCCTAATCAGATCAGCTTTTTCAGGATCCATGTAAACAGGAAAATTCTGATCTGAATTGTAATTCATTCATCTTCTTCCGCTTAATCCGTTTCGGGTCGCGGCGGGGCTGGAGCCTATCCCAGCATCTTGGGGCGAGAGGCAGGGTACACCCTGGACAGATTGCCAGTCCATCGCAGGGCCAACACAGAGAGACAGACAACCATTCACTCTCACAGTCATACCTAAGGACAATTTTGAATCCCCAGTTTGATGCCAATTAACCTAACTTGCACGTTTTTGGCATCAGATTGAAAAAAATTTTGCCCATGTAACCGTGGCCAGTGACTCCTACACAGTAACCGGCTATATTCAGGTTGGGTAGAAATGATCTCTGGTCTGGTTCTGTTGCTCGTCTCCATGACTACAGCACATCATGTTTTGTCCTGCAAAAGTTTGCCTCTTTTTTTTTTTGACATGGCGTGGGGGGGGAAAGGTGAAATGCAATTGGCTGTGGTTCTAAGAAGTAGTCTACCAACACAAAACAAACAAAAAAAAAATTGGTGAAGATGGTAAACTTTTCAAAAAACATCTTGGTTGTAATGTGAAGTCTGTTTCTCATCTTAAATCTTCTTTCGGCGGCTCCCTTTAGGGGTCGCCGCAGTGGATCATCTGCCTCCATCTCACCCTATCCCTTGCATCTTCCTCTGTAACACCAACCCTCTCCATGTCCTCCTTCACTACATCAAGGAATCTTCTCTGTGGTCTTCCTCTTTTCCTCCTGCCTGGCAGCTCCATCTTCAACATACTTTGTCCAATATATCCACTATCCCTCCTCTGCACATGTCCAAACCATTTCAGCCTTGCCTCTCTTACTTTGTCTCCAAACCGCTCAACCTGAGCTGTCCCTCTGATATACTCATTTCTAATCTTGTCCCTCCTAGTCACTCCCAATGAAAATCTTAGCATCTTCAACTCTGCCACCTCCAGCGCCCGCTCCTGTCTTTTTGTCAGTGCCACTGTCTCCAAACCATACATCATAGCAGGTCTCACTACTGTCTTGTAAATCTTCCCTTTCACTCTTCCTACCTTTCTGTCACAAATTACGCAACACTCGTCTCCACCCACTCCACTCTGCCTGCACTCTCTTCTTCACTTCTCTTGTGCATTCTCCATTGTTTTAGATGGTTGAGCCCAAATATTTAAACTCATCTACTTCCACTACTCCTTCCATCTTCACCGTTGCACCTGCCTCCCTCTCATTCACACTCATGTCTTCTATCTTGCTTCTACTGACTTTCATTCCTCTTTTCTCCAGAGCATACAGTGGCGTAAAAAAGTGTTCACCCCCTTCCTGATTTCTCATTTTTTTGGACGTTTGTTACACTTAAATGTTTCAGATCAAACAAATTTAAACATTAGACAAAGATAACACAAGTAAACACAAAATGTAATTTTTAAATGAAGGTGTTTATTATTAAGGGTAAAAAAAAATCCAAACCTACATGACCCTGTGTGGAAAAAAGTGATGCAAAAAAGTGATGCAGAAAAAAGTGAACAGGGGGTGGCCCTATTAAAACAAATTAACTGTGGTTTATCACATCTCTGGAAAGCCGAGTTCGATTTCTCTAGCCACACCTGTTCTCAATCAAGAAATCACTTAAAGGGCCTATATCATGCAAAATTGACTTTTTTGAGCTTTTAAGCATGTTATAATGTTAATTCCTCACCAAAAACACCCCCAAAGTGGTATTTTGCTCCATTCACGCATCTCTGAGTATTCCTCCTCAACCCTGCTCTCTGAGCTGCTGCTCCGCCCTGTCCCTGATAATGACTGGGTCCTCACATTAATACGTATGAATGTGGGTGAGCCGCCCACTCCAGGAAGTGCCTGTGCTGCCAGCACCACCCCCAGGCTAACGCACACACCCACTTTCTCCGCGCAGCTAACGGAGCGGTGATCGGCAAAACTCTTTCACTTTAGCATTGACGCTGTGAAGAAGTAGTTCCTCTCGCACCTAATCTGCTCAGTGACAACAACTGTTTGCTTTTTTTACGTAAGACAATGTCTTCTAAGTAGCGTAAATGTGTCTTTGGCTGTGAGAGATTTAGGAGTTTGTTCAGCCTTCCTAAAGAAGAGCCTACTCCTCAGAAATGGAGTTTATTTTCGGGAGCACGCGTCAAACCAGCCAGCAACTTTTTGTCTGTGACCGCCATTTCACAGATGACTGCTTGGTGAACCTTGGCCTGTATCAAAGTGGATTGTCCGGAAGACTAAACCTTAGAACTGGCACAGTTCCCACAATCAAACCTGATGGAGAGGCCCGACCCGTAAGTACATTAAACAGCTAACTAAAATTACACAATACAAACGTCTGTGTAATGCACTAGCTAATGCTACATTTTCTAAAGTTTACTGTAGATGTTGTTTTCGTGGGTGGAACCCAGCGACACGCTGCAGCAGTCGGCTCAGGGGTTACGTCATGAAATGGGCGGCAGCCACAAGAAGGAGAGGCGGAGCCTCAGAGATCTAGGCATCTTACTTCCAGGTTGGAAAAGTAGCTCGTGAAAATAACTCATATTTCATAAGAAATCCATTCTCCAGTGTACCAAAGGTAACATACTATCACATACATGCATATAGTTTACTCTGAAAGGCTTAAAATAGCATGATATAGGCCCTTTAACTTGGACCTGCCTGACAAAATGAAGTAGACCAAAAGATCCTCAAAAGCTAGACATCACGCTGTGATCCAAAGAAATTCAGGAACAAATGAGAAACAAAGTAATTGAGATCTATCAGCCTGGAAAAGGTTATAAAGCCATTTCTAAAGCTTAGGGACTTCAGCAAACCGCAGTGAGAGCCATTATCCACAAATGGTGAAAACATGGAAAAGTGGTGAACCTTCCCAGAAGTGGCCAGTTGACCAAGATTACCCCAAGAGCGCAACGACGACTCATCCAAGAGGTCACAAAAGACCCCACAACAACATCCAAAGAACTGCAGGCCTCACTTGCCTCAGTTAAGGTCAGTGTCTATGGCTCCACCATAAGACAGAGACTCAGCAAAAATGGCCTGCATGGCAGAGTTCCAAAACGAAAACCACTGCTCAGCAAAAAGAACATAAAGGCTCATCTCAGTTTTGCCAGAAAACATCTTGATGATCCCCAAGACTTTTGGGAAAGATGTGGACTGATGAGACAAAAGTTGGAACTTTTTGGAAGGTGTGTGTCCCATTACATCCGGCGTGAAAAGTAACACAGCATTTCAGAAAAGAAACATCATACCAACAGTAAAATATGGTGGTGGTGGTAGTGTGATAATCTGGGGCTGTTTTGCTGCTTCATGACCTAGAAGACTTGCTATGGTAAATGGAACCAAGAATTCTGCTGTCTACCAAAAAATCCTGAAGGAGAATGTCCCGCCATCTGTTTGTGACGTCAAGCTGAAGCACACTTGGGTTCTGCAGCAGGACAATGATCCAAAACACACCAGCAAGTTCACCTCTGAATGGCTTAAGAAAAACAAAATGAAGACTTTGGAGTGGCCTAGTCAAAGTCCTGACCTGAATCCGATTGAGATGCTGTGGCATGACCTTAAAAAGGCGGTTCATGCTGGAAAACCCTCCAATGTGGCTGAATTATAACAATTCTGCAAAGATGAGTGGGCCAAAATTCCTCCACAGCGCTGTAAAAGACTTATTGTCAGTTATCACAAATGCTTGATTACAGTTGTTGCTGCTAAGGGTGGCCCAACCAGTTATTAGGTTTTGGGGGCAATCACTTTTTCCACACAGGGTCATGTAGGTTTGGATTTTTTTCCCCTTAAAAATAAACACCTTCACTGAAAAACTGCACTTTGTCTTTACTTGTGTTATCTTTGTCTAATATTTAAATTTGTTTGACAATCTGAAACATTTAAGTGTGACAAACATGCAAAAAAAAATTAAAAAAATAAATAAATCAGGAAGGGGGCAAACACTTTTTAACACCACTGTACCTCCACCTCTCCAGGTTCTCTTCCACCTGCTCCCTACTCTCACTGCAGATCACAATGTCGTCTGCAAACATCATGGTTCACAGAGACTCCTGCCTGACCTTGTCTGTCTGCCTGTCCATCACCATGGCAAACAAGAAAGGGCTCAGAGCTGATCCCTGATGTAATCCCACCCCCACCTTGAATCCATCAGTCACTCCTACAGTGCACTTCACCACCGTTTCGCTGTCCTCATACATGTCCTGCACCACCCTCACATACTTCTCTGCCACTCCTGGCTTTCACATACAGTACCACACTTCCTCTCTTGGCACCCTATCATATGTTTTCTCATGATCCACAAAGACACAGTGCAACTCCTTCTGACCTTCACTATACTTCTCCATCAGCATTCTTATAGCAAACATTGCATCTGGAGTACTTTCTTGGCATGAAACCATACTGCTGCTCACTGTCACCTCTCTTAACCTGGCTTCAACAACTCTTTCCCATATCTTCATAGTGTGACTGATCAACTTTATGCCTCTGTAGTGACTACAGCTCTGAGCATCACTTTTGTTCTTGAAAATTGGTACCAAAACAGTTCTTCTCCACTCCTCAGGTATCATTTCACTCTCCAAAATTGTGTTAAACAATCTGGTTAAAAAGTCCACTGCCATCTCTCCTAAACATCTCCACAACTCTACAGGTATGTCATCTGGACCAACCAACCGCCTTTCCATTCTTCATCCTCCTCAAAGCTGCCCTCCACTTCTGCCTTGCTAATCCTCAGGACTTTCTTGTTCACTAACTTTCCTTCATCCATTCTCCCTCTCTCTCACTCATCATTTATTAGTACATTACCATTTCTGTCCTGAATCAACCTAACCTGCTGTACATCCTTTCCAGCTCACTCTCTCCATCGAGCCAATCGATACAACTCCTCTTCTCCTTCCTTAGTGTCCAGCCTCTCATACAACTCACTATATACCTTATCCTTTGCCACCTCTTTCTTTGCCATGTGCCTAGATTCCAAATACTCCTGTCTACTTTCTTCACCTCCCTGACGATCCCACTTTTTCTTTGCTAACCTCTTCCTTTGGATACGTTCCTGTACCTCCTCATTCCACCACCAAGTTTCAGGGTTTCCTCTGGTAACATTTCTGTGTGGTGGGCCACCATCCTTGGATTCATGCCGCCACGCTGAGGAAATATGAATTTAAGAAAAAAAATAAAAAAAATCCAAGAATGACGGTCCGCAAGCGCGCACACGAACAACACGCGTGACATCTTCCACGCGGAGTTTGGAAGTGCGCCGCCTGTGACCGTTCTAATCGGCAGGCAGAGTGTGTTGTCTGAGAGAAGCATGAGCTTACTGAAGTACTTTAAATGAGGGGAAAAAAGAAGAAGAGATATGTAAGCAGTGGAGGCATTTATGGTGGTTTTAACCCGCTGGTAACGGGAGCAATAATGAAGAGTCGCTTGGCTAACAGGTGTGGTCATGATCCATTGCACAGAAAGGCAAGAGTGACTGATAAAATGCTGAGGATTTACTTCACCAGCTGCTACAATGTTAACTAATAATTAATGTTCATTATTATGTACCTGGCAAATTAAGATGACCAATATTCATGAAGTCAATGACTTTAGTCTGTCAGCAGCCTTCAGACAAACCAAACATGCCAACATTTGGATTGAGAGAGGTTTTTCCTGCTGTCTGGGTGGTGAGGAGATTTCTAAAAAAAAATTATATATAGAAATATAACAGAAATAACTGCATCTTTGGTCATTTAAGTTAATTTACATAATTAAATACAATTCCATTCATATTTTTTTTTTTTTTAAATCAGAGTTAAATTATATATCTATTCTGGCTCTGCAAAATTATGGTCAAAAATGTAAATTATATTGAAAAAGTAAAAAATTTACCAGTGTTTCAAATTTATTAAAAAAAAACAAAACAGTAATTTCATTTAAAAAAAAAAACAGACAAAAATTAGCCATAAAATAATCCACAAATTTATAATAAAGCCTCAAATGTACAAGAAAAGCCAATTTTACATGAGGAAATTACAAATGAGGAAAATGGTTTCAAATTTAGATAAATTTACAGAGAGAAAATGGTAGAAAGTAGAAAACGAGAACATTGTTATACACTTTGGAGAAAAACCTCAGACCTTCAAGACTGAAGTCATTACTCAAGTTTTTAAGTGGGTACCCTTTGTACTCTTAACTAGAAATTTTTGGTTGTCTACTTTTAATTATTAATTTCATAGCACTGCTTTTACACGAGTAGGACTTCTGGCTGCTATACCCACCTCTGATCATATAATTTAAGTATGCATGAGTACATTACTATTATGAATGCCCCCCCCCCTTCCCTTTCCTACTCTTTCTCAATGGAAAAAGAAGAAACACTAGAATAAAAATACAAAAAATACATATATTTTTGTCATTTATTGGCATCAAACTGGGGATTCTAAATTGTCCTTAGGTATGACTGTGAGACTGAATGGTTGTCTGTCTCTCTGTGTTGGCCCTGCAATGGACTGGCGATCTGTCCAGGGTGTCCCTGCCTCTCGCCCAAAGATGCTGGGATAGGCTCCAGCCCCCCCGCGACCCAAAAAGGATTAAGTGGAAGAAGATGAATGAATGAATGAATATAAACCATGACAAAAAAAAAATCCTGCAGGACAAAACATGACACTTGGTATTTTCTAACCTGTTTGTATACCACCATAGACAGAGAGAGAACCTGAATTGGACAGGGCTCGGAGAGGGAAAGATGAGACAGACAAGATGAGCCAAGGAGAGGAAAGTGTTCAGGCAGAGGGTCCAGGAGAGGTGGGAAGGATGACACCACTAAAAAGTCCAAACACAGGACATCTGGGTGGGACCTCAACTGGCTCAGTATTCCAAGATTCAAGTCTTGGTTGTACAATACTTCAAATGGTAAGTTCCATATGCAAAGATACTGTGCAAAATAAAAAAAAAAGAAAAATAGTATAAAATTAACATATTCCAGTATCAATACTGTCATGTGTCTCCCCCCCCCCCCCGGAAAAATATGTTGCAACTGTACCAAAGAAACACTGAAGTTTCCTTGTCTTCCTTCCTCTGTCCACTGGATACACCACATACCTTTCCAACTGCTTCCCTCAATACTCTTGCTGTACTTTCCCAGTCATCTGGCAATTTTTCCCTACCACACAGGGGTGTGGTACCCCTTCCTCAACTACCCCAACTCCTTCCTGAACTCTGTGCGACCATCTTCCTTCTGTGACTTCCCCCACTTAATCTTTGGCTCTGCCTTCACTGTTTTCCTCTTTTTGCTTTGCAAAGTCATCCTACAGACTACCATCCAATGCTGTCTAGCTACATTTTCCCCTACCACCACCTTGCAGCCTCCTCCCATCTTTCAGATTTCTCCTGCATAACATGTAGTCCACCTGTGTGCACCTTCCTCCACTCTTGTAAGTCACCCTATGTTCCTCTTCTTGAAGTACAGTATGTGTTCACCACAGCCATTTCCATCCTTTTAACAAAATCCACACCCATCTCTCCTTCCACATTTCTCTCCTTAAGACCATACCTACCCAGGACCTCCTCATCACCTCTGTTCCCTTCACCTACATGTCCATTAAAGTCCACTCCAATCACCACTCCCTCCCCCCTGGGAACACTCTACCACTTCATCCAACTTACTCCAGAATTCCTCTCTCTCTTCTACCTGCCATCCAACTTGTGGGGCATATGCACTGACAATTCAACACCACACCTTTGATTTCTAGCTTCAAACTCATGATTAAAACTGGGGATTCTAAATTGTCCTTAGGTATGACTGAGAGTGAATGGCGGGGATGGCAACGGGAAATTCTGATTTCAGCTGAAATCTAATTTGGTCAGTTGACTTATGGGGGGGCCGGGGGGCACAGCCCCCCTGAAGCTGAGAGGTTTTCAGTAAAACAGAAGTAATTTAGACTGAAAAAAATGATTAAAAAAAAAAAATGAAATACTAGACTTAGATAAACCATTAAATTTAATGAAAAGTTAACTTACTTTTTCTTCAGTGTTGTCTCACTGTCTTTAGTCCAACATATTTAACAGTTCTATAAGAGTTTATTACACTATTTACACTGGTCACCAAGTCACTTCTAATGTGAAACTTTCTTCCTTTTGGCAGCAAGCTGTGTCAGTCTCTGAACTTTGAACTTCATCTACTTTTCTGGTTTCTTCAGAAATTGTCCAAGTGTTTCTGTTACCTCGTCGAACTTTGAGCCAATTATCACCTTTACTGTCACTTTTCTCTCAAGCCAATTCCATCAGAACTTATTTTTGACACTTTTGTCTATTTCTAGCACTGATGACTCCTGATCCTTCGATAAAAATCTCATAATTCCGCTGAAAACGATACCGAAAGCTCAGAATTCCAACACGAACCAGGGATGTGATTTGGGGTTGGGGAAATTATCTGAAAATTTAGCAGGGGGTCTGGGGGACATAGCCCCCCAGCGGGGTCCGGGGCAGAGCCCTGGTGGGGGGGCAAGGGGGGCGAAGGCCCCCGAAGCTCCTGGGTTTTTATGATTTTTAAGTACCAGAACTGTGCTTAAATGACATAAAACAAACAGCTGAATGCCACTTATTACTGTATAATATTGACTTATGTTCCAAGAAGATAGCATTCCTAAACAACTATTCCAACAAGCATTATCCATCACATGCTTTACACTTGATCAAATCAAAATCAGTTAATTTTATCTATTCCGTAACAGAAATAAAATTCATTCATACCATTACTTTTTATAATTTCAGCATTCATTTCAGATCACCAGTTTCAATCTCCATTGAGTCTTGAGCAGTTCATTTTGCACAATCACTGATGTAGCTAAGTCTTAGAAATATTCAAAAGTTATGAGTCAATGTCCACTGTGCACTGTCAATTTCAAACTGTTTGGAATCATAAAAGTAATGTAACTAAATTGTTTTGCTATTTTTTTCTCCTCAACATCAATGTCAGGGCGCTGCGGGAGTTTTTGGGGATGGTTAACTTTTATAACCGTTTCCTCCCCCGCGCAGCCCAGCTCATTACAGCCGTTGTACGCTGCACTCAAGAAACGGAAACCGGCGGACAGAGTCGACTGGACTCCTGAGCGGGAGCAGGCGTTCTCTGACGTTAAAACAGCTCTGGCAAACGCTGCACTACAGGCGCACCCAGACCCGGTGGCTCAGATAGCGCTCACTACCAACGCCTCGGACATGGCCATAGGGGCCGTCGTGGAGCAATGCGTTGCCGGTTCTTGGCAGCCACTCACCTTTTTTAGCAGGTCTTTGCACGACAGTGAGCGTAAATACAGCGTGTTTGACAGAGAGTTAATGGCTCTCCACCTGGCCATACGCCACTTCCAGTTCTGCCTGAAAGGGCGCACCTTCACTGCGTTCATGGACCACAAGCCGCTAACGTACTTAACATACTTTATCTTCCTGGAAGATAAAAAAAGCGGAATTCCGCGAATTAGAGGAAAAATCACATCCCTGACGAACACGCCGCCATGAATTTTTGACAAAGCATACAACGAGCCATTTGATTGGTCCAATCGTTTGCAACTATCCAATCGCAGGGCTGTTTACAATACAGCAGTAGCTTGAGTACAAAACATCCGGGTTATCGCGGGAGACTTGACCCGGGGAAGCGCCGAGCGCTTATGTAATCGTGTTAATTTTCGCTAAAATCGGTAACAATAAGGTACCGTACCTTACTCCCCCTAAAATTTTCTCAACGGATTTAGACGATTCACAGAAATGATCAATTTGAAAATAAATCGGCGGAAATCCGCGGATTGGCGGAAAATTGCCATCCCTGGAATGGTTGTCTGTCTCTCTGTGTTGGCCCTGCGATGGACTGGCAATCTGTCCAGGGTGTACCGTGCCTCTCGCCCAAAGATGCTGGGATAGGCTCCAGCCCCCCCCCCCCCCCCCCCCCCCGCGACCCGAAAAGGATTAAGCGGAAGAAGATGAATGAATGGACTCATGATTCTGTCTGGTTCCCTCTTTACCTCCTGAATACTCTTCACATACTCTTCCTTCAAGATTACCCCTACTCCATTTCTATTCCCATCTACACCATGGTAGAACAGTTTAAATCCCCCTCCAGTGCTCCTGGCCTTGCTTCCATTCCATTTGGTTTCTTGAACACACAGTATGTCTACCTTTCTTCTCTCCATCATATCAACCAACTCTCTGCCTTTACCAGTCATAGTCCCTACATTTAACGTCCCTACTCTCACCTTCACACTTTTACCTTTCCTTTTCTCTCTCCCTCCTAACACGCCTTCCCCTTCTACTTCTCCTCGATCTTCAACCAACAGTAGCCCAATTTCAACCATATTTCACTGTCTCCCTTTCTACCCACGTTCACCCAGTATGTCACATGCCACACTAGAGACAATAAAACACTGGACTTATTCTATGCAAATACTAAGGAGGCGTACACCTCATTACCACTCCCCCCACTCGGGAGATCAGATCACAGCTTGGTTCATCTTCTGCCGGTGTACAAACCCTTAGTACACAGACAACCTCCGGTCATGCGCACGGTGAAGTTATGGTCTGAGGAGGCAATGGACGTGCTAAAGGACTGTTTTGAAATCATTGCCTGGGAGCAGCTCTGCGATCCACATGGTGAGGACATCGATGGCCTCACTCACACCATCACAGACTACATCGGCTTCTGTGTGGACAACACCATACCCACCAAGACCATATGGTGTTGCTCGAACAACAAACCCTGGATCAACCCTGAGATAAAAACACTTCTGAGAGAGAAGAAGAGGATCTTCAGGTCGGGGAACAGGGAGATGCTGAAGTCCGTTCAGAGGGAGCTGAGGAGGAAGATCAGAGAAGGCAAGGACAGCTTCAGGAAGAAGATGGAGGACAAGCTGCAACGGAGCGACATCGGCGGGGTCTGGAGAAACCTTAAAACCATCTCTGGGCTCCAGAATACCTCCCCCCCCATGGGGGGCAGGGAGTGGGACAACAATCTGAACCTGTTTTTTAATAGGTTTGACCAGTCACCCTCCCCGCCAACTGCACAACAACCATTGCTGCCTCTAAAGTCATCGAGACCTGCTGTCCACACCCCACTCCACCAACACCCCTCAACTCCCAGCACACAGCCCCCCAACCTGACCCTCACTAAGACCCAGGTGAGGACGGAGCTGAGGAAGATCAAGGCGAGGAAGGCCGCGGGACCGGATGGCATCAGTGCAAAGCTCCTCAAGTCCTGTGCAGATCAGCTGTGTGGGATTGTGGAGCATATCTTCAACCTGAGCCTGAAGCTGGGGAGGGTACCACAGTTGTGGAAAACATCTTGTGTGGTACCTGTACCAAAGACTTCCCACCCCAAAGACCTGAACAGCTACAGACCAGTGGCCCTGACATCTCACATGATGAAGACCCTAGAGAGACTGCTCCTTGCTCACCTCCGCCCCCTGGTGAGACCAGCGATGGATCCACTCCAGTTTGCCTATCAGCATGGCATTGGGGTGGAGGATGCGGTGATCTTCCTCCTTCACCGTTCTCTGTCCCACCTGGAGAAGCCCGGGAATGCGGTGAGGATCATGGTCTTTGACTTCTCCAGTGCTTTCAACACCATTCAACCAATGATCCTGAAGGACAAGCTGCTGTGCGCAGGGGTGGACCAGCACCTGTCATCATGGATCCTGGACTACCTCACTAACCGGCCACAGTTTGTGAGAACCCGAGATTGTGTGTCTGACACGATCATCAGTAGCATGGGGGCCCCCCAGGGAACAGTTTTGGCTCCCTTCCTGTTCACCCTTTATACTGCGGACTTCTCACACAACACAACACACTGCCATCTACAGAAGTTCTCTGACAACTCTGCGATTGTCGGCCTCATCTCCAACGGAGATGAAGCTAAGTACAGAGGCCTTATCCAGGACTTCGTGGACTGGTGACATCGGAACTGCCTCCAGATCAACGTGAGGAAAACTAAGGAGCTGGTGGTGGACTGCCGCAGGCAAGGACAACCCCTCACAGCACCAGTAAACATACAGGGAACAGACATTGAGATGGTGACATCCTACAAGTACCTTGGTGTTCATCTGAACAATAAACTTGACTGCTCACACAATACTGACGCACTCTACAAGAAGGGACAGCGCAGGCTTTTCCTACTGAGGAGGCTCAGGTCTGTTGGTGTACAAGGGGCACTGCTGAAGACATTCTATGATACAGTGGTGGCATCAGCCATCACTTTTGGAGTGGTCTGCTGGGGCAACGGTATTACAGCAGCCGACAGGAAGAGACTGAACAAACTGATCAAGAAAGCTAGCTCTGTCCTGGGGCAACGCCTTGACCCAGTGGAGGAGATAGGAGAGAGAAGGATGGTGGCTAAACTGTCATCTCTGCTGGATTCCGAGTCCCACCCTATGCAGGACATATTGAAAGCACTGAGGAGCTCATTTAGCAGTAGACTACATCATCCTAGGTGCGCAACCGAGAGGTTTCGCAGGTCCTTCCTACCTATGGCTGTCAGACTGTGTAACCTAAGCAGGGCTGCTCGCAGAGATAGCAAAAAAACGTGACGACCTAGTAGTATTGAATGCAAAAGACGCAACAGACTTACACAAATGGTCCCCTCCAGTATACAACTAGGACAATATCGGTTGCTACGGAGGGTGACAATATGTATGGGTACATATTCATACTATGTAGGATAACTAAGTAGACGGTTATGCTGTTTATTCCATCTTGCTACAATGCTCCACACTTTGTATATCCACTGCTCTTATTTATATTTTTTCGTATCTTCTTAATTATTGCTCTGAGTGTTGCTATCCCTGTGCTGTTGCAATCCCGGAATTTCCCCATTGTGAGACTAATAAAGGCTTATCTTATCTTATTTCCACCGGCACCCTGTTGGTTAACAGCATCGGTGGCGGTCGTTATTAAACCAGGCCTTGACCAATCCGGTATGAAAGTCTCATTTGTCATGATCTGCAAGTTTGATTTGGCAAAGGTTTTACATTGGATGCCCTTCCTGACACAACCCTTCCCATTTACCCGGGCTTGGGACCAGCACTAGGTGTACACTGGCATGTGCACCCCCTCTGGCTGTTTCTCATCTTAAATGATTACTTAAATTTCTGGTGACACCTTGTAGTTATTTTATGGTTTAATTTGTCCCTCATAAATACAACCTTTTATATTACATTTATAATGTGCCAGGTAAATGTTTTTTTTTTCCATGACTTAAAACTTATTGCAAAAAGAATGCACCAATTTATTAATCTAAGTGTCCTGGAATATTAGTATCATTACAATCAAGATATTTTCACTGCTTCTGTAGAAAATGTGAAAACAAAGAATAACCCTGCCTGTCAAGTTTACCTGAATTTTGTTTAGATTTTGACAAGGCAGCCAGTCAGATAACCACAACCCATTACTTTTCTGTCTTAAAAGTTATAAATGACTTGATTTTTTTAATTACTTTTTTATTTTCCGTTTGTTTTTTTATGTGAACTGGAAAGGCTGCTGAACTAACTGACTAAACAGTCCATCTGGGACAAAAAGTTCTCTGAATCTGGATATGTGGTGTCATGTGGGTATTTTCACGATATCGGCTATGATGTTTAGAATCGTTGTCGTTGTGCTGCAATGCTGGACTGAAAAAGAAACCAACATCTGACACCTGAATACATCCAGGCTGCAGAGGTGGTTTCCAGATAAATCCATCAAAGTTGGAGATGTGTAAAGGAGCCAGTAACCTAGATGTCAGTACTGAGTCTATTTAAAGGAGCTAACAGCACAGTCGCATCAACTAAAGCTGACTTTCAGCTTGTTCCTTCTTAGCCAAGACCAGGATTAATACTGACCAAATTACTCCGCAGAAAACCGTTTCACTCCCCACGTCCCCAGATTATAAAACAGTCAAGACGCTGTAATGGTCGTTCAAACTTTTACTCGGCTAATGCTAAAATGCTAACCAGCGGGTTACCTTCGTATCTTCCACTTTGCGCGATATTTTGCTCATTTTGCTGGACAGATCCTCCTTCTCCAGTTTTCCAGAGCTGGCGAGTACTTCGGTCACAAATGAAGACATCCTGTACAATAATATAGGGTTTAAATATTTTAATAAACCTGTGACAGCTCAGCACAACAACTGCGGCGCAACACCCGCCGACCAATCTGATTGGCTGCTTACTGTCACCTGACCAACCTGTGGCTGTGATTGGACCAGCCAATCCACTACCGCAACCCAGCGACAGGAGGGGGTATAACAACCTATCTATCTATCTATCTATCTATCTAGACAGATAGATAAGATAGATAGATATGACCTGTGTGTCTTGAATAAGGACATAGGTATAAGACATTTTTTGCAGCAGTCATGCCAATTTTTAGTTTTTTGGGGGCCTAAGTGGGGTTTTATTTAGAGGCCCCTAGTTTTGTTATGGAAAAAGTTCATGTTCATGTAACTTGAAAAAAAAATCTCCCAACAGAAATATTAAAAATATAAACTTGAGTCATTGTCCAGAGGAACCCGAAAAAAAAAAACAATTAAACAGAATAACATTTAACCAACACCCATTTTAACATTGTGGAAAATTTACAAGAATGAGGGGAAAAAAACTGCCAATTTTCAATGAAAAGGTTTCAAATTTGCAAGAAAATGTTGCAAATTTATGAGAAAAAGTTGCAAATTTTCAAACATTCACAAATTTATGAGAAAAATATCAATTATCAATTAAAAATATCAATTTTACAAGAAAAAGTCACAAAAGTAGCAAATTTATGAGAAAAAAGTTGCAAAACTATGACAAGAAAATCACAACTTTACAATAAAAATGTATAACTTGACAAGAAAGAAAGTAACAAATTTATGAGCAAAAGCACTGCAAGTTTATGAGAAAAAACTTGGGGGGAATTTTAACTTCCCCCCCCCCCGCCCAAAAAAGTTGTCTGTGAACTTGTAGCTTGAGCCCCCTAGTGGCTGAGGGACCCTGTAGCATTTGTGTACTTCGCTTTATAGCCAGAAATGGCCAAGAAGAAACATCTTTACTGTCACACTGATAGTTCTGTGTTCTCTTTTATCTCGTCAAAAGATAGTGTGACGTTGTAAGGGTTCACACAATAAGGAGAGATGACTGTGACGAAACAAGCTTTATTTATACACACCCTAACAACACAGAACGGAGGGGAGGTCATTTACACAGACCCCCATCTCACTTATGGTGACAACACATGATCTATCACATACAGGGAAACAACACTAACCGGTCTTATAACACAGTTATAATGGCACAGCAATAACACTTAGAACACACGAATAATAACAGTCTTTGAATCCTCCACGGTGCAAGCATGCCAGGAGAATCCCTGCCCCCTTATTACAGCCCCTCCCCGGTCTGGTTTCTGTCCCCAGAATAATAAAGTCCAACTCAAAAGTCCAACGCAAATCTGTCCAGGTGTTGGGGCGGCCGCCATTGTCAGCGACCAGAATGCACAGGCCTGTTATTGTCCAATTGCGCCTCAGCCAGAGTATCTGGTTGGGATGAAGCCTCCGGCTTGACCTCCCGCGGGGCAGATGGCTGGTATGGGGCGAGATGGTCACGGTGAAGCACCACAAACCGTTTCTTTTTCTGCAGCCTCACCCTGTACACTACATCTGACAGTCTCTGTAGGACCACGCACAGTCCCAACCAATGGCTCGCCAATTTTGGCGACAGTGTCCTTTTGCGCTCCAGGCAGAAAACCCAGACTCGATCCCCTGGTGCAAAATCCCTCCCCTGGCAGCGGGAGTCATATGCCCGCTTCTGCCGACTCCCCGCTGCTGCCAGGGCCTCCCGAGCCAGTTCGTGCACCGTGTGGAGATGTTCTTTCAAGCCAAACAAATAATCCAACCCTGGTTTGCCCTCCACCTTCAGCTCCGGGGGGGGGGGGGGACGACACCAAATCCACTGGTGTGCGCAGCTCGCGTCCAAACATCAGCGCTGCAGAAGTGCACCGGGTGGATTCCTGTGCTGCCGTCTGGTACATCCACAGATCAAAGGACAGATGCAGGTCCCAGTTCCACTAGGACGGCGAGCTGGGTGGTTAGAGTCCGACTGGAACGTTTGACCTGGCCATTGCTCTGTGGATGCAGTGGGGTGGTCCGGGTCTTCCGGATGCCCAGCCACCTGCAGACCTCCTCGAAGACCTCTGCCTCGAAGTTCCGTCCCTGATCGCTGTGCAGCTCCTCCAGTGCGCCGAATCAATAAAACATCTTGTCCACCAGCTTGGATGCTGTGGTGGCAGCGGTCTGATCAAGGATCGCATACGCCTCTGGCCATTTGGTGAAGTAATCCACTGCGACCAGCACGTAGCAGTTTCTCCGATCCGTGGTCGGGAAAGGGCCCAGAATGTCCACTACTACCCGCTCCATGGGCGCTCCCACCTGGTACTGCTGCAAGGGGGCGTGGGATTGTTGAGTTGGCCCTTTCTGAGCCGTGGAGGTGTTGCAGCGGTGGACATGGAGTTCTACGTCCTGGCGACACCGGGCCAGTAGAACTGGGCCCGAAGACGCTGGAGAGTCTTCGTCACCCCAAAGTGGCCCACCCCCACCACCCCGTGGACCAACTGGAGCATGTTGGGGTAGAGCCGCCGGGGGACCAGCAGCTGCCAGATGTGACGCTGCCCAGCTGGAACTTGCCACTGCCAATACACAACACCCTCGTGACAGCGGAGATTGGCCCACTAGGAATGTAGGGCTTTGGTCTCTGGGTTCAGTGTGGACACAGCCTCCCAGGCAGGCTGCTGGCCTGCGTCCAGCCACTGCTGAACCCAGGAGATGACCAGATCTCTATCCTGCTCGCTCTGCAGCTGCTGTGCGCCGAGGGCCTCCGTGACGTCATCGCTGGGGAGAGATGACTGATTATCCAAGGAGGAGCCGTGCGCCGCTGTGTTATTCCTGCTCACAGCGGTCCAGAGAGCAGCAGCCCGTGGGACGGCTTGGTCTCAGTCCTCTGCCCGCTGGCAGTGCTGACAGTCCTCCGCAGCTCATGGACGCCGAGACAGCATGTCAGCATCGGCATGGAGGCGGCCTGCCCGATGCACAATCTGAAAATCATAATCCTGCAGTGCCTCCAGCCATCTCGCCAACTGTCCATCTGTCTCTTTAAAATTCAGTGGCCAGGTCAGGGAAGCATGATCTGTCCTGAGCTGAAACCTCCCCCTGTACACATACGGGCGAAAATGACAAAGCCCCTGGATGACAGCCAACAGCTCTCGGCGAGTAACACAGTTCCTTTCGACTCTGCTGAGAGTGTGGCTGAAAAAAGCAACTGCCTGCTCTCAGTGTTCTCCCTCCTGGGATAACACCGCCCTGATGCCCTGGTTGCTGGCATCCATGTCCACGATGAAAGGGCGGTTTGGGTTGGGATACTGCAGGATGGGGGCTCCGATGAGCGCTGAGTGGTGCCGGGAAAAAGCAGCAGCACAGTTCTTACTCCACTCAAACGCGTGACCTTTCTATGTGGGCTGATGCAGCAGGCTGGTGATGGTGGCAAAATCCTTGACAAATCTCCTATACTAGGAGGCCAGTCCGAGAAAACTCCGTAGCTCTCCCACATCCCGCGGCACCGGCCAGTTTTTCACCGCTGCCACTTTCTCTGGATCGGTGGCGACTCCCGCTGTGCTGATGACGTGGCCCAGGAAGGTGGTTTCGCGCCGAAATAAGTGGCATTTCTACGGGTGCAGCCGCAGCCCGGCCTGTCGAATGGCATCTAATACTTCCCGAAGGTTGGACAGGGCGCCATCAAAGTCAGCTGCGTGAACCAGCAGGTCATCCAGGCAAACAATGCAGCGGCTCCGGGGCACGTGAGCCAACACTCGCTCCATCAGACGCTCAAAGGTGGCCGGGGCATTGCAAAGCCCAAACGGTATCACCTCGAGCTGCCACAGTCCCTGCCCGATGGAGAAGGCCGTTTTCTGGCGGGCCTCCGGTGACAGCTTTACCTGTCAATAGCCACTGCGGAGGTCCAACGAGTTGAACCAGCTGGAGCCGGTCATGTAATCCAGCGCGTCATCGATGCACGGCAGAGGGTAGGAATCCTTGTGAGTGACGTCATTCAGGCGCTGGTAATCCACACAGAACTGCTATGAACCGTCCTTCTTCTTAACCAGAACCACCGGCGCCGCCCAGGGGCTGCTGGAGGGCTCAATAACATCTGTCTCCAGCATTTCCCGTATTTTTTGTTCTGCCGTCTGCCTTGAAAAAGGCAGATGGTGGGGGCGGAGCCGGATCGGCCTGGTCTCACCGGTGTCAATCTGGTGCTGCACCAAGCTGGTTCGGGTGCACTCCTCATCCTTGGCAGCAAAGACGTCAGTGTAGCAGTCCAACAGCTCCCGCAGCTGGCATCTCTGTTCCGATTCTAGTCCACTGCAGCTCTGCTGGAACAATTCCTCCTCAACCGCCTGCTGTGTTTCTGCTGACACACTGACCTGCTCCGCTGTGCTCCCCCCCCCCCCCCACCGCTGTCTCTATCGGCGATTGCGCTCCCTCTGCTTGTGCTGGTAGCACTGCTGTGTTCAGTTCTGGTGGTGACTCGCCCGGTTCGGTCCGTTCTGGCGGCCCCTCGATCACGGAGGCCCCCGGGTTCCTCCTCCGGGTCCCGCCACAGAGCGTGATGGTCTGAGCCCCCAGCAGGAGAGACGATCTGGCGGTGTCAATTGTTGTGCCCCATGCTGAGAGCAGATCGAGTCCAATAATGCAGGTATCTTGAATGTCAGCCAGCTAGAATGGGTGGTTTGTATTCTGGCCGGCCACCCCCACCACAAGAACTCTCCACCCTCCCAGTCTGGCACGCTCACCGGTGGCTGTGATGATGCAGCACCCAGTGGGTTCCCACCCCTGTGGTTCTGCCTTGTCCATACCGGGCAGCACTCCGGGTTGGACCAGGGAGCAGGTAGAACCGGTGCCAATCAAGGCCCGGATCGGCGTGCTGTCCAACCTGCACTGTAGGTACATCCCTAGTGAGTGTTCAATTCGTCCCAAATGTGGTGACAGGTCATCGGGGAAAATGTCTGTGGGAGACGGCAGGTCCCCATCCATACCACCTCACTCTAGTTTAAAGTCGGCAAGGGAGCGGTTTGTCGCAGGGTGGGTGCCGGGCAGTACCGCGCGATGTGTCCTGGCTCCCCGCACCGGAAGCACCCTTCCTCGCGCCACCGTTGTCGTCTTCTCACTGGCCATGCTGCCGTGGTCCGGCGCAGTTCCTCCTCGTCCTCCTTGCTCTCAGCTGTGGCCTGGAAAGCTCTCTGCCTCAGCGACGACGCATCAGCTGCATAATCCATCAACGGTCCCACCTACTCTGCTTCTGCCACAGCCGTCTCCCAGCTGCTCACGGCATGATTCCGAATGTGGTTCTGGAGCTGGGACAGGCGGAGTTCCTGGATGAAGTGCTGGAGGGCGAGCTTCTTCACTGCCCCCGGCTGGAAATCCGGGCAGCCACGCTGTGTCAGCAGCCGTATGTCCATTGCATAGGCTCCCAGGCTCTCTCGGCTGCCTTACCGCCATTTGGCCAGCTGTTCCTGGGCGTGCACAGCATTGGCTGCTCTCCCAAACCGCCTCCGGAGCACTCCTTGTAGCGCTGGCCAGTTGCGAAGTTCCTTGGGCCGGAGGTGAGACAGCGTGCAGAGAGCCCATCCCTCCAGGGCCAGCGCAACCTGCACGGTAGTCTCTTCAGGTGTCCAGCCATTCAGCGCAGCAGCCAGCTCAACCAGCTTAACCTGGACCAGCTAGTCGTCCAGCAGGGTTTCGCCGTCAAAGCGGGGGAGTTTGGCCCTTTGGCAGATGGGTGGGACGGTCGCCTCTTGGTTGATCACCGCCCCTGGTCACAGTGGAATCGCCGGCCCGTCCTGCCCTGAAAAGGGTGGGAAGCGGGGCTGGTTTACTCTGCTTTGCCCACTCGGCCTTGAGAAAGGCAGAAGGCGGGGTATGCTGGCCCCGTCGGGTCCGCTGCTCCATTCAGCCCAGTGAGCAGCTCTGGGGGTCGGTGTGTCAGCTCTGTTGTCCATTTCCAGCTGAGCAATGAGCTGCTCAAGCTGCTGAATCGCCGTCCTGATTCTGGCTTCCATCTTCTCCGTGATCCTACTTCTGACACCAATGTGACATTGTAAGGGTTCACACAATAAGGTGAGATGACTGTGACGAAACAGGCTTTATTTATACACACCCTAACAACACAGAATGGAGGGGAGGTCATTTACACAGTCCCCCGTCTCACTTATGGTGACAACACATGATCTATCACAAACAGGGAAACAACGCTAACTGGTCTTATAACACAGTTATAATGGCACAGCAATAACAGAACACACAAATAATAACAGTCTTTGAATCCTCTGTGGTGCAAGCATGCCGTGAGAATCCTTGCGCCCTTATTACAGCCCTGACGTTACAATAGCTTCCAGTCCAGATTTCTCATATACAGTGGGGTAAAAAAGTATTTAGTCAGCCACCAATTGTGCAATTTCTCCCACTTAAAAGATGAGAGAGGTCTCCAATTTTCATCATAGGTATACCTCAACTATGAGAGACCAAATGAGGGGAAAAAAATCCAGAAAATCACATTGTCTGATTTTTAAAGGATTTATTTGCAAATTATGGTGGAAAAGAAGTATTTGGTCAATAACAAAAGTTCATCTCAATACTTTGTTATATACCCTTTGTTGGCAATGACAGAGGTCAAACGTTTTCTGTAAGTCTTCACAAGGTTTTCACACACTGTTGCTGATATTTTGGCCCATTCCTCCATGCAGATCTCCTCTAGAGCAGTGATGTTTTGGGGCTGCTGCTGGGCAACACGGACTTTCAACTCCCTCCAAAGATTTTCTATGGGGTTGAGATCTGGAGACAGGCTAGGCCACTCCAGGACCTTGAAATGCTTCTTATGAAGCCAGTCCTTCGTTGCCTGGGTGGTGTGTTTGGGATCATTGTCATGCTAAAAGACCCAGCCACGTTTCATCTTCAATGCCCTTGCTGATGGAAGGAGGTTTTCACTCAAAATCTCACGATACATGGCCCCATTCATTCTTTCCTTTACACGGATCAGTCGTCCTGGTCCCTTTGCAGAAAAACAGCCCCAAAGCATGATGTTTCCACACCCATGCTTCACAGTAGGTATGGTGTTCTTTCTCCTCCAAACACGACAAGTTGAGTTTTTACCAAAAAGTTCTATTTTGGTTTCATCTGACCATATGACATTCTCCCAATCCTCTTCTGGATCATCCAAATGCTCTCTAGCAAACTTCAGACAGGCCTGGACATGTACTGGCTTAAGCAGGGGGACACGTCTGGCACCGCAGGATTTGAGTCCCTGGCAGCATAGTGTGTTACTGATGGTAGCCTTTGTTACTTTGGTCCCAGCTCTCTGCAGGTCATTCACTAGGTCCCCCCGTGTGGTTCTGGGATTTTTGCTCACCGTTCTCGTGATCATTTTGACCCCACGGGGTGAGATCTTGCATGGAGCCCCAGATCGAGGGAGATTATCAGTGGTCTTGTATGTCTTCCATTTTCTAATAATTGCTCCCACAGTTGATTTCTTCACACCAAGCTGCTTACCTATTGCAGATTCAGTCTTCCCAGCCTGGTGCAGGTCTACAATTTTGTTTCTGGTGTCCTTTGACAGCTCTTTGGTCTTGGCCATAGTGGAGTTTGGAGTCTGACTGTTTGAGGTTGTGGACAGGTGTCTTTTATACTGATAACGAGTTCAAACAGGTGCCATTAATACAGGTAACGAGTGGAGGACAGAGGAGCCTCTTAAAGAAGAAGTTACAGGTCTGTGAGAGCCAGAAATCTTGCTTGTTTGAAGGTGACCAAATACTTATTTTCCACCATGATTTGCAAATACATTCTTGACAATGTGATTTTCTGGATTTTTTTTTTTCTCATTTTGTCTCTCATAGTTGAGGTATACCTATGATGAAAATTGGAGACCTTTCTCATCTTTTAAGTGGGAGAACTTGCACAATTGGTGGCTGACTAAATACTTTTTTGCCCCACTGTAGTTCCAATATACACATTTTAGTTATAATTTCAGTAAAAGTGTCCCTTGTATTGTAAGATGAATGACGGTCTGTCCTTTCCTCATGATCAAAGAAAGAAAGACTAACGCCACAACTTTTCCCATAGGTGGCAATAGTTCTCCTGAGTGTTTCCTAAACAGCATGAAATATCTAAGCGCGAAGAAGAAAAAAGGCCAGATCTCTATGGTAACGACAAGGTTCGATGAAAGGACTAGCTGGTCAACAATCCCTGATGTTTGCACCACTTCTGAGTCTGTGGGGAGTTCTTGAGAGATGGCTGCTATAAGGTGTTATGTCTGTAATAATGGTCGGAGTCGGTCTTATGCCATGCAGTGAACTGGCTTTCTTCTTCTTCTTCTTATAGATTTGATTGGCGGTTGGCAACCAGCTCACAGGTGCATTACTACCACTGACTTGATTATCATTACTCTATATCTTTGTATAAGGAGTTCTGAACAACTCCTTATGTGTGAAAAAATTATCCAACTTTGGTCTCTGTGTTGGCCCTGCGATGGACTGGCGATCTGTCCAGGGTGTACCCTGCCTCTCTCCCAAAAATGCTGGGATAGGTTCCAGCCCCCCCGCGACCCAAAAAGGATGAAGCAGAAGAAGATGGATGTATGGATGGAGTGTGTCCGAGGTCACAGTCAAACACATTCAGGTGCCACAGCCCGCCTGACGTCACCACCAGGGCGGCTACGGCAAGCCCTAAGGGCCAAGCACACACACACAACAGTCACACACCACATAAGGCTTCACCGCCGGGACACATCATCAGTTGTGTACCTCAGCATCACAGGGTGTTTCGGCCATTTATCACAAGACACCCTCCACTGAGGCAGACCCACCACAGGTTGATCAAGCCTGGGTGTGTGTCCCGCGGTTTAACTGTTTGCCTTAAAAGCCCAGATGGTATCACTCTTTTTCATTCCCAGACAACAACTGGTCCTCTCAGTGGTGTCAACCAGCTTTAGATAGCCTATAGATCATAGGAAATGGTGATGTCCTAGACAGACTATATATGATGTCATAGACAGACTATTAAATGCCGGAATCCTTTGATGTTGATAATTAAAAAGTGTAGCTCTGATGCTGGAATCCTTTGATGCTGACGATTCCATGAGTTGTTTTGATGCCGGAATCCTTGGGTGTGACACCCTCTGCCGAGGCAGACCCACCACAGGTTGGTCAAACCTGGGTGTGTGTCCCGTGGTTTAGCTGTTTTCCCTAGAAGTCCAGATGATGTCACTCCTTTTCATCCACAGCCAGTGACTGGTCCTCTTGGTGGTGTTGGCCAGCTCACCGATTGCCCGTCTGTGATCCTGTCCCTTGATCCCAATCTCCCTGAGCAGCTTTGCAGTTGTTGTGGCTACAAAGCCCCTGCATCCCACCTTCACCGGGCGCACCTTTATCTTCCAGTCTCTGTCCTCTGCCTCATCTGCTAAGTTGGAATACTGCAGCTTCTTGTGCTCATAAGCTTCCTCGACACATTTTAGTGTGTAGCGAAAAGCCTCTTATCACTCTATACTAGTGCCTACCTGTGCATGCCCATAGAAAGCAGGTGTAAGCAAGGGTGTAAGCAAGCATGTCAGCACTCATTCAGTGACGCCTGCCTTTGATCTTTGATGGTGTCATTGCGAGTCCTATGATCGTGAGTGATGCCTGTCTTTGATCTTTGATGTCCTATGATCGTGAGTGATGCCTGCCTTTGATCTTTGATGTCCTATGATCGTAAGTGAGCGTGAGTGATGCCTGCCTTTGATCTTTGATGATGTCATAGCGAATCCTATGATTGTGATGCAGTCCAAGGATGGATAATTTTTTTACACGTAAGGAGTTCTACATAGAACATCATAGGACATTTCACACATAAGGAGTTTCTACATAGGAACATCATAGGACATCATGCAGACATCATAGGAACATCATAGGCGATCCTATGGTCTTTGGTCATGACACACACACACACACAGATTTCTTGTATTTATAGACTGATGATATAATTCAAGAAATCTGTCACGATCATAGGACTCGCTGAAAGATCATAGGACCGCCTATGATGTTCCTATGATGTCTACATGATGTCCTATGATGTTCCTATGTCTGTCACGATCATAGGACTCGCTAAAAGATCATAAGACCGCCTATGATGTTCCTATGATGTCTACATGATGTCCTATGATGTTCCTATGATGCTAAAAATCATAGGATCGCCTATGTGTGTCACAATCATAGGACTTTGTGTTGCCATGGTAACTGTCATATATGGAAAAGGGCTGGTATTAGTGAGATGGCAGCCGGGTTGGTCATGGGACAGACCGGAGTGGGCACTACCAGTTTCCGGCGGTGACGCCGCCCTAGGTATAAAAGAGTGGGCGAAAGAGGCTGCCTTGAGGAAGAAGCCCCCCAGGAGACAGCTAGCCACCAGGGCTGCTCGGAGAGGCGCTCCAGCCACTGGCAGAGTGAAGAGGCCTCGCCGTCACAGGCCCGTGGCTCTGAGAGAGATCCGTCGCTGCCAGAAATCCACGGAGCTGCTCATCTGTAAGCTGCCCGTCCAGCGCCTGGTGAGGGAGATCGCTCAGGACTTCAAGACCGTCCTGTGTTTCCTGAGCTTCACCGTCATGGCTCTGCAGGAGACCAGCGAGGCCCACCTGGTGGTCTCTTCTTCGCTAAGGGGGTCACCATCATGCCCAAAGACTTCCAGCTGGCCCGCCGCATCCGCGGAGAGAGAGCTTAGACTTTCTGCTGCACATTCACCAACCAACCATAATGCTCCGCACTGTGTGTCTATATATATACATTTATAGTAATATGGACATACAGTATGTTTACTAGATGTTGTTTTTTCTTGCCTTCTGATTGTTGCTCTGAGTGTTGCTATCCCTGTGCTGTTGCAATCCTGGAATTTCCCCATTGTGGGACTAATAAAGGCTTATCTTATCTTATCTTATCTCTTTCGTCGTGAAGCCACCTGGCCAGCAAGAGAGTGCCGTAAGCCTTGTACATACAGTAGTTATTGGCATATTTAATAAACCTTCGTTGACTAAGGTGAGAGTCTCTTTTTCATTCACTAAATTATGGACATAACAAATGGCGACGAGGTAAAAGTGGTAATGGAATGCTCCATTGCCAGCTTTCGGCCATTCCTTGAGGCTCCGGGCGAGCCCCTTGTGCCATGGCCTAGATGGTTCGGAGCCTTTACCAACTACCTTGTAGCACTGGGTTTGGGAGACATGGAGAAGCTCCGTGCACGAGCTGTGTTAGTCCATAATTTAGGAATGGAAGGGCAAAGGATTTTGGAAAATTTAGGAGGAGCAGACAGCTTTGATGATGTGGTGCAACTAATGGTGCACTACTTTAAGGCACCGGAGAACGTCATCGTGAAGTGCATCCAATTTTGACAGCGCCGCCAGCGGTTGGGAGAGCCTGTACAAAGATTCATGGTGGACCTCCGAGAGCTGGCGAGGGAATGCAGATTCGGGATCCTGGAGGACGAAATGATTCGGGACCAGTTGGTGGAGCACATTTGCTGCACAGTGGCCCGGTCCAGGTTGTTGACTCACCCAGGTGTGATGACGTTAGCGGAGGCCGTCGAGCTCGCTCAACAGTACGAGGCAGCAGAGACTATCACGAGGGGTGTAACTGAAGGGGCCCCTCCAGAGAAGAATATGTCTTGCGCTGAGGCACTGCGTCTGGACCCTTGTGATGGCGAGTGCGGAGAGGATGATTTTGCCTCCGTGGTCAGGATAAGGTCTGCCCCTGGTACGCCAAAATGTTATGGATGTGGGTCCACTGAGCACCGCTATAAGTCCAGTGTGCCCAGTGAAAGAAAAGCGTTGTGGAAAATGCGGGTTGTTAAACCATTTTGCCAGGGTGTGTGAAAACTTTGTACGCAGGAGCTGTGGGAGAGATCCAGGTGCTGCGCAGAAGACTCTGACTGTTGTGCACACTGTCGCACCAGAAACGACAGGGAGGATGGCTGCAACGTCACGCTGGATGGAGTCAAGGTCCCACTTTTAGTGGACACTGGAGCAGTAATCTCAGTCCTGAATCTTGAAACCATGGACAGACTGTTTCCCCACCGACAAATAAGAAGGCAACAAGTAGAGTATTATGGTTATGGGCGGAACAGGTTGGCTATATTGGGCTGTGTGGGGATGGAGGCCCGATATAAGGACAGTGTGACGCCTAGCGCTTGCATCAACATCTCTGCATCCAGCGTTAACGTCATGGGTTGCAACCTCTTTTACAGCTTGGGGTTCTCCATTGCAAACGTTTTCGGCGAGGAGTGGTCTGGGGGCGGACTGTGGAACCGACCTGTTCCCGCTTTGGAGGGTGCTGAGGTGTGGGATCAGGACTGGATGGTCAACGTTTATTTGGGAGAGCACACACCACGCCACGCGGAGTCCTCTTGGGACGGACCCAATGCTGTCACGCAGGCTGCCCTGGACGAGGGTGCCGGACAGCATGGCAGGACCCCCGATGAGGCTCATCAGGACGAGGTGCCAACGCCAGGAGAAAACAGGGCTAGACCACGGAGCGTGGTTATCGTAAAGCGCTCCCAGCGACGACCTACCAAAAGAAGACCCAGGAGAGCCCGCGAGTCGGAGCCGCTGGAGTCAGGGGCCAGTCACAGGACCAGTGATCTGATGAAGAGGAAGTGGCCTCCCTCGAAGACCAAGGTTGAGGCTCGAGTACGTATAGATCACTGTCCACGCCAGCAGCGGCACTACCAGAGGCGGTTCCAGGTGGAGCCCGATCGGATGGAGGAGTTTGGGCACAGGTCTATCCATGTCTGGAGACATCTGAGGGAACTGAGGCTGCCAGAGATGGAGTGGAGGCGACGCAGAAGGAGCCCCGATGTGAAACGACTGAGACACCTTGAGAGGGATCAATCCGGGGACTGAGGGTTTTATTTTGCATGTTTGTCTTGTTTCTTCAGTCCTGTTTTATGTTAGTTTTTCCTATTTGGTGCCCCGCTAAATTTTACGAAAAAAAAAAAGGGAAAAGAAAAGAAGCCCGAATAGAACGGGATATATAATATTTGAGCCTTTGTGTGGTGTTTTTCTATTATATCATTGGCATTTATTTGTGTGTTTTAACCATTGGGGCTCAGCTAAGTGATTTTATTTATGCAAATTTGTGTACGACTTTCAAAAAAACCCACGAAGATATTTAATTGGATTATTGTTTAAAGTGCCTAGTTTTGGTGGACTGGATGCACTCAACCCTAGTAAATTGAGTTAAATTGATTAGTCTGGCCGATGGCCTCTCTGTGTGAATTTACTTTTGTACTTTTCTGGAGTTTGCCTGGCACGTAGGACTGTATTAATTGGATTGACTATTTTGTGAATTTGGCTTAATTGGATTGTTTTGTTTGAAATTGCCCCTTATTCATCTTTACTCTGTGTGCCCAGGGTGGGGTGGGGGGACCGCCTGTAGGATATGTCTTGTGTTTTATTGTATGTGTTGTTTGTTGTGTTTTATGGGGATTACTTTTAGTTAGAAACATGGCCTGATTTTATGTTTGTTTACATTTCCCTGTTCCAAGCGGCAGAATAATCCGCTCAGCTGTGTAGGGGGCACTGGTGGTCTACCCAGTCCCTCAGCCTTAGTTGTGTGGATGGATAGGTGTTTTATTTATTTCTTGTACATATTTTGGAGTAGTGTGTGTGTCGGGTGTTAAATTTGGGTGAGTTATTTGTGTGCTTGGCATTTTTTTTGAGGGGGGGAATGTTATGCATGGAAAAGGGCTGGTATTAGTAAGATGGCGGCTGGGTTGGTCATGGGACAGACGGGGGTGGGTACTACCGGTTTCCGACGGTGACGCCACCCTAGGTATAAAAGAGTGGGAGGAAGAGGCTCTGCCTCTTTCGTCGTGAAGCCACCTGGCCAGCAGAAGAGTGCCGTAAGCCTTGTACATAGTTATTGGCATATTTAATAAACCTTCGTTGACTAAGGTGAGAGTCTCTTTTTCATTCACTAAATTATGGACATAACAGTAACCATGTCAAAGATCAAAGGCAGGCATCACTCATGATCATAGTACTCGCTATGACATCATCAAAGATCAAAGGCAGGCATCATGTCAAAGATCAAAGGCAGGAATGCAGGAACGCTTGCAAAGATCAAAGGCAGGCATCACTCACAATCATAGGACTCGCTATGACATCATCAAAGATCATAGGACTTGCTAGATGTGGAGGGGAGCACGGACATGGTAAATGTGAAAAGGACGCCAAAGTAAAGTGTTGCAACTGCGGGGTTGAGCACAGTGCTGCATATGGAGGATGTGTTGTGCAGAGGGAAGCTAGACAAGCCCAGAAAATTAGAATAAGTAAGAAAATCTCATATGCGGAAGCTCTAAAGACAGCTAGAGAGGCAGGAATGGTCAGAAACACAACAGACCTTCCTCAAAGAAGTTCAGTTCAAAGAGAAGCACAGCCATCAAGAAATCCCACACAAACAAGATAATGCCGCTGCATGGAATTTTTGTGTTCACAAATGCAAAATAGATGGCACATTGATAGATAAAAGGACAAACTTTGTAGCTTTTATCTGTCACACCATTAATGTTGCAGCACAGCTAAAGAATTAAAGTGACAGAATCAAAACTATTGTGGAAGCAGCAGGAAGGTTCCTGGAGGTGAAAGATATCAAAGCTGACCAGATTCATGTTTTATTGACAGCTGAAACTCGGGAGAATGCACATGTTGAAACTTAAATCTTAATTATGGTACTACACATACTACAGTGGAATGTGAGGAGTCTAATAGCAAACGGACAGGAACTCAAGAAGTATCTTTATGAACTAGAAGTTGTTCCAGAGGTAGTGTGTGTACAGGAGACATTGCTTCAACCTCATTTAGATTTTGTTATTCCAGGATATAGTTCAAACAGGATAGAATTAACAGTGTAAATGGAGGAGGATGTGCCACTTTCATTAAAGATGGCCTGGCATATAGGGTGATTTCCTCTCCTGAGGATATAGAGTGCAATATTACTGAAATATGTAGGCCAAATGGACAAGGAAACATTAAGCTGATTAAGATTTACAACCAATGTAGGAAGTTAGCAGATATTTTCAGTGGTATGGCAGGGGAAGGGCATATGTGTCATGATTCCCCATGCGCTTTTACGCAGCGCATGGAGGAGAAGAGACGGATCCACGAGCAGGTTACACCACAGACAAATTTATTGACATAAAGTCCAAAAAGTGAAGACATACAGTACAAAAATGCAGGAGGAACTTACTGGGGACACGACAAGACGTGCAGGAGAAATACTGCAGGAGAATGCTATTGATAACTCTACTGAAAAACCACGGTGAGACGCAGTAGGCAACACATCCAAGTAAACACACAATAATCCAGCAGTGAGAAGATGACAATGAGCAGACTAAATACACAGACTAATGAGACAGTGATAAGATACACCTGAGCGGGGAAACAGGGTGGGTAATCAAGGAACAGGGATCAGCTGTCAATGTTTGACAGGAGAAGGGGGTGTGGCTGACAGAATAAAATGAACACAAAACCAAACACAGACTAAGGAATAATTTACAAATAACTCAAAGGATAATCAGATGGCAAAGAGTAAATAAGGAGCACCAAAAATACACATAACAGGACTGAACAATGAAACATAATATGGAACTCAAAAGGTAACGTAAAGCACAGACAACTAAGTAACAGGAAGCTGCTATGAAGCCGGGCTCGGGAGGAGCCCGGTTCATGACAGAGTCCCCCTCTCAAGGGGTGGATCCAAGACACCCAAAGTACCATCAAAAGAAAATGGACCCCCCCCCTTCCCCAGGAGAAACTGCAACAAACCACCCAGGGCGAGAGGTGGGGGAAACAGGATAGGAGGGAATAAAAAAAACAACCCCGCTCAGGGCCCGCAGCAGAAACACACAAAACATACCCCCCCAACCCCACAGAATAAACCCCCCACCCCACGAAACACAGAATTAACCCCCACAGAACACAAAATTAACCCCCCATCCCACAAAACACAGAATAAACCCCCACCAAACACAGAATAAGACCCCCGGACCAAAAATTTTAAGCGTTCTGGGGGCCGACCAAAGCCCCAGGCCCGGTGGATGATGAGGTGAGACCGGTCGGGTGGCCTGCCAAAGTCCCAAACCAGCCGGACCGCCAGGTGCAATGAGTTGAATGACCTGCTGGGGAAAACGGGCCACCCAACCCAGCAGCTCAGTCTATCGGGCGGCCGGCCTGAGTTCTTCAGCCACCACGACCGGAGGGAAGATCCAGGAGGTGGTTCCCCCACCGGAAGGCCCAGCAGCAAAAAGTAGGGCGGGGGGGGGGCACCACCCTGGTGTCCAGTGGCAAGGGAAGGGGGACCCCGACGATGCTGGGTAAACGAGAAGAGGGGGCCCCGACGATGTCTAGCTGAGAAGGAGAGGGGACCACGACGGCGTCAGGCTGAGGAGATGAAGGGACCACGACGGCATCAGGCTGAGGAGACGAGGGGACCACGACGGCATCAGGCTGAGGAGACGAGGGGACCACGACGGCGTCAGGCTGAGGAGACGAGGGGGCCACGACGGCGTCAGGCTGAGGAGACGAGGGGACCATAATGGTGTCAGGCTGAGGAGGAAGGGGGGCCACGTCAGCGTCCACGGAGGCCTCGGAGTGGAGCTCAGCTGCACCCACGGTGGACCCTGACTGGGCCAAAGTTGCACCCACGGAGGCCTCGGAGTGGAGCTCAGCTGCACCCACGGTGGACCCTGACTGGGCCAAAGTTGCACCCACGGCGGTCCCGGTCTGAGACATTGTTGCACCTGCAGTGGCCCCGGTCCAGGACATTGTTGCACCTGTGGTGGCTACGGGCTGGAGCTCTGCTGCACCCACGGTGGCTGTGGGCTGGAGTTCTGCTGCACCCGCGGTGACATCGAGCTGGGCCACGGCTGCACCCACGGTGGCATTGGGCTGGGCCACGGCTGCACCCGCGGAGACCTCCATGGTGAGGGGAGCAGGGCACACAGCGATCTTGGGTGGCAAACCTGGATCCTCAGCGGCCTCAGGTGGTGTTGGCTGCTCTCCGGTGACCCTGGGGGAGAGCTCGGAAACACAACAGTGAGACAAAGGGTCAGGGTCACCGGCAGTGGTGGAGCCCAGCGAGGCGAGTGCAGATGCAGTGGGCGGCTGCACCTGGCTCTCCTCACCAAGAGTCAGGCAAGATTGCTCTAATACTGAAGGCAGAGAGACAAAGGAGAACACTTGCCTGAGCTCAGGCTCCACCGCCATCCAGGACTCCGACGATCCAGGTGGTGGAGGCTCCTCAGGCAGAAGAGAGGTTGCACCTGTGGTGGACCCGGCCTGGGCCAACGTAGCACCCATGGAGGTCCCAGGTTGAGACGGAACCACGCATTGGCCTTTACCGGAGGAGCTGGATCTTCGACGTCATCAGTATGTAGGACTGGATCCACGGAGACCCCTGGCGGTGGTGGATCCTCTCCGGCGACCCTAGGTAAATGCTCAGGAACGAGAGAAGGAAAGTGGTTAGGGTCGTCGGCAGCGGCAGAGCCCGGCGAGGTCAGTTCGGATGCAACTGAGGGCTGCACCTGACTCTCCTCAACAAGAGTCAGACAAGATTGCTCTAATTCAAGAAGGGAGAAAAGCAAACGAGAGCACTTGCCTGAACTCGGACCCCACCGCCATCTAGGACTCCGTCGATCCTGACGACGACGTCTTGGGCCCGACCTTGAAACAGTCCAATGCAGGTCTAACCTCTGCAGCAGGTTCGATGGTATTAGCAGTCTGATTGACCCCGGGCACGGTGACCCATGCTGGTGATTCCTCCGGTGTGGTAGCTGGGGTCACGCTCACCACAGGTGCCGAAATATGGCCCTCTAGGACCATGGGCTCCTCCTCCATCTAGCGGCTCAGTTCCAGGGCCGGTGGATTCTCGAGGGTGAAAGGAGAGGACACGGAGAGGACTGGTAAGGAATTGTCATTTGCCGCTGGGGAAGAGAACTCAGGGGACTGCAAGACCTGAGTCTCTTGACCAGGGATCAGGCAAGATTGTTCAGGAAAAATAGATATAGAATGGGATGGAACTTGCCTGTTCTCCTGGTCGACGACATCCTCAGTGGCATCTGGAACACAGTCA
Organism: Pholidichthys leucotaenia; assembly: GCA_020510985.1. Taxonomy (NCBI): domain Eukaryota; kingdom Metazoa; phylum Chordata; class Actinopteri; order Cichliformes; family Pholidichthyidae; genus Pholidichthys; species Pholidichthys leucotaenia. The sequence goes on along the minus strand of CM035844.1, from coordinate 354,583,422 downwards.
TCTGTGTGTGACACCTCTCCGTGTCCATAGCAGGCCTGCGATCCTTGACAGGCTGCAGAGGAGCCCCCTCAGCGGGCGCAGAGGTTGATGAAACTGGTGGAGAAACTGCCTCCCCTACTTTGCTGGAGGTAAATATTGAGGAGGAGGCAGCTGTTGGTGAAGTAGCTGAAGAAAGTAGTGGTTGCGCTGCAGGACTCTCCTCCTCCAGTGAAGAAAGGCTTGCTGGCATTGAAGCAGCAGGATGTTTTTGGTGAGCCCTCCGGGATCAGCGACAACAAGAGGAAGCAGGCGGCGTGAGCTCAGGTTCCCTCGGAGAAAGCTCCGCCTGCATCTGGGGTTCCCCTCCCAGGATGGATGGCAACATAGGGAAGACAGGAGGGACAGATGGACAAGCAGGAACGACAGCTGAGAGTTCATCAGGAATCAAGCAAGCAGTTTCAGGTGAGAGTAAAAGTGATTGAATGAGAACTTGCCTGAATTCCTGGGAAGTGATGATGTCAGCTGTCGTCTCGGGGTCGAAAAGGTGTGGAGGCTTTGAGGTCGGAGTGTGCTCAACTTCAGGCTGAGGCTCCGGTTTCTTCGGGGAATACCCCTCCAACTCCCAGGCCAACTCCGGGAGGAGCCATGGCTTTGCCTCCAGGAGGAGGTCTGTCTCTGCCAGTAGAGCCAGTCTGTGTTCCTCCAGTTCCTCATCTGAAGGTGCAGGCCAAAACACAAGTGGAGGAGGCGAAGCTGCCGCGGGAGAGGCTGAAGGCTTTTGGCGGCGCAAGTGCTTCCTCTTCGCTGGAGATGGTTCGGGCACCAGACGAACCCCCACCATTGGTTCATCGCTTGGCAGCGAGTAGGAGGAGCAGTGAAGCTCCGTAGCATCTGGGGATGAAGGTGGAGTAGCTGTGGGGGGCTCGAACGCCAAAAGCTCCTCACCCGACTCCTCATATGGCAGGGAGAAAATGGAGCGAAGAATTTCCATTGCCTCTGGATGGTCCCAGAGGCTGGGACCCCTGTCCATAATTTTCACCCCCGTGTCCCGAGCCCGTTGAACTGCCTCAGGGGAACAGGGATCCAGTGTTCACGAAAGGCTGTCCTCCAGGACACACAGCGCGTGCAGATCCTTATCCTCAGCCATAGTGATCGGAACTCAGGTGGATGAAAAAACACAAAAATGAAAAAAAAAATGCCTGGGTGTAACCCGCTGAATCCTATTTGGCTGGATTATTCTGTCATGATTCCCCGTGTGCTTTTACACAGCACACGGAGGAGAAGAGACGGATCCACGAGCAGGTTACACCACAGACAAATTTATTGACATAAAGTCCAAAAAGTCAAGACATACAAAAATGCAGGAGGAACTTACTGGGGACATGACGAGACGTGTAGGAGAAATACTGCAGGAGAAAACAACTGGGAAATGCTACTGATAACTCTACTGAAAAACCATGATGAGACGCGGTAGGCAACACATCCAAGTAAACACACAATAATCCAGCAGTGAGAAGATGACAATGAGCAGATTAAATACACAGACTAATGAGACAGTGATAAGATACACCTGAGCGGGGAAACAGGATGGGTAATCAAGGAACAGGGATCAGCTGTCAACGTTTGACAGGAGAAGGGGGGGTGGCTGATAGAATAAAACGAACACAAAACCAAACACAGACTAAGGAATAATTTACAAATAACTCAAAGGATAATCAAATGGCAAAGAGTAAATAAGGAGCACCAAAAATACAAAGAACAGGACTGAACAATGAAATACAATATGGAAATCAAAAGGTAACGTAAAGCACAGACAACTAAGCAACAGGAAGCTGCCATGAAGTTGGGCTCAGGAGGAGTCCGGTTCATGACAATATGAAAAAGTATGGTGTGGGGACTTTAATGCCCATAATAGCTTGTGGGGAAGCATACATACAGATAACAATGGAAATGTTGTGGAAGAGATGTTAGATGAAAGATTGTTAATTTGTCTCAACAGGGGTGAAGGTAACAGGGTGGATGTGCATAGGGGCACATCATCATGTACTGACGTGACTCTGGTATCTGATTCTTTAGTGAGCGTCTGTGAATGGATGGTTATGAACAGCACAGCTATTGGAAGTGATCACTTCCCAATACTTACAGTCATTAAAACTGAAGTATGTATACAAGAGAGAAGATGTTTTACAAGGTTGTGTTTTGACAAGGCAGACTGGGGAAAATTTAGGCAATACTGTATACAGTCATGTCATTTGGTAACATTAGAAGGTGTCAGAAGAATGTTCAAGTCAGGTAACCAATCATATTCTGAATGCTGCAATGGCAAGTATACCAAAGAAAACTACACAGGGAAAGGAAGAAGGTTGTACCCTGGTGGAATGAAGAATGTAGTCTTGCAGTAAAACAGCAAAACGAGGCATTCGGAGAGCTGACAAGGAATATGAACAGTGAAAATTTAATAGATTATAAAAAGAAAAGGGCAGTAGCTCGAAGGATTATTAAAAACATGAAAAGGTCAACATGGAGAGAATTTTGTTTCACCCTTGGTAGGAGAACAGAATTAGGTAATGTCTGGGGTATGTTTAAAAAATGAGTGGAAAAAGGGTATCAGTTAAAATTCCAGCTCTAGTGGATGGGGACAAGATGGCTGTGTCAGACAAAGAAAAGGCTCAAGTCCTGGGTAGAGCATTTGCAGCAGTGCATAGAGGAGAACATCTTGGTGTGAGTCAGACAGCAAAGGGAGCATAAACTTAGAGAAAATGGAAACTTAAAAATAGGAAATGAAAGAAGATATGACTGTGTTAGACCTCGAGCTCACAATGTCAGAACTTAAGAGAGCTTTACAAGATAGCGGATACACAGCTCCAGGATATGATCAGTTAAGCTATGCTATGTTCCGGCAGTTACCTATGCAATCAATGGAACTGGTGCTGAAATTGTTTAACAGAATATGGAAGGAGGTGTCCAGGGTGTACCCTGCCTCTCGCCCAAAGATGCTGGGATAGGCTCCAGCCCCTCCGCTACCTGAAAAGGATTAAGCGGAAGAAGATGGATGGATGGATGGATGGATGGATGGTTGGAAGGAGGGTATGCTGCCCTCACAGTGCATCACTGGCAGAGCTAGACAGCTAGCTAACACCTTGGAGTCTCAATAAATCCACAATTTGATGTTTTGTGACATTTAATGAAAACTCCAGTTCCAATAGTGTAAAACTGAAACACAGAGAAGATGCAAATACAAATGACTCATACAGTATGCGGAAAAATATCCACACTGTATACTGAGTTTGTGATAAGCTCTGTCCTAACTGCAAACCCATAAAACAACAAGCTAACTTAGCTGACGAAACAAATGCCACTTCCAATATAAAATGGTAAAGAACAAAGAATCATCAAAAACATGCTTAAATTAGTTTTATAATACTTAAATGTAAAGAAAATTACTTACAGACAAATCTTGTCCAAGGCACAAGCACTCAGACATCAACTGAAAACACCGTGTGCTCAGCAGCTTCTCTTATAACAAAATGAACTGAAAAAGCCTTTTTTTTTAAATTTCTAACAATTGCAGAAAACAACCAATAGGTGGCATTAAGTCACAACATAGCAACTCCATACTTTAAAGCACAGCATTATTAAACGTAGGCAGCACACTCCCCGCTTAGCATTATAACATTATGCCACTACATAACTGCAACAATATAAAACAAAATGAATTAAAACAGTTATCTTTAAGTTTCATCTGAAAAGAGAATTACAATTTCTGAGATTGGTTTCAAAAATATTTTGACAGTCCCTTCTTTCACTGTCTTCCCCTCCACTTTAACACTTTTGTCGCTGCTTGGCAGGGCCTTGATAATCACTCCCATTGGCCAATCATTCCTGGGAGCTTGGCTGTCTTTAAGCAACACAACTTCTCCCACCTTGACATTTGGTTTTTGTTGTGTCCATTTCCTGCGACTTTGTAGAGTGGACAAATATTCTCCCTTCCACTTCTTCCAAAATGTGTCTGCAAGACACTGGACTTGCTTCCTTTGTTTCCTCTGCAGCTTGATCATTTGAAAGTTTCCACAGGGTGGTAATACAGTACTGGTCTTTTGTGTAAGCAGCACTGCCGGGGTGAGGACTGCTGGCATTTCTGGGTCAGAGGACACAGGGATCAGAGGTCTTGCATTCATGATAGCCATGACTTCAGCCATGACAGTTGTCAAAACCTCATGTGTGAGGTGAACGTGTCCTTTCTGAAGCAACATAGCATCCAGAATATGTCTGGCAACTCCAATGAGTCTCTCCCATGAGCCACCCATATGCAATGAATGAGGCGGATTGAAAACCCATGTGCACCCCTTTCCTTGGAGATAGGCTTTTACTGCAGAATCCTCTGTGTTAATGCCCAACTCTTTGCAGGCACCTACAAAATTAGTCTCTCTATCAGAACGAAGAAGTCTGCATGGGCCACGTACAATAAAAAACCTTCGAAGAGCATTAATGAAACTGTCTGTTGACATGGATTCATTTATTTCGATGTGGACAGCTCTAGTTGACATACAGGAAAAGAGCACTGCCCAGCGCTTGCTGTTAACACTACCTCCTCTCGTACGCTGTGTAGTAACAGTCCATGGTCCGAAAACATCAAGCCCCACATTTGTGAATGGAGGGTCAGGTTTAAGTCTGTCAGCTGGCATGTCTGCCATCTTCTGGTCTTGTAATCTCCCACGTAGCTTGCGACAAGTAACACATTTATGGATAACAGAGGAAATTAGGCACTTTCCACCAATAAGCCACACACCAGCCGATCTAATTGCTCTTTCTGTTATGTGCTGTTCTTGGTGATCTACTTGCTCGTGATAAAATCTCACAAGTAGTGTGGCAATGTGATGGCTGTGTGGGATGATTAGGGGATGTTTTTCTTCATTTGACAGGTCGGCAGATGATATACAACCTGTAACCCTAAGCAGACCATCTTCATCTACCACAGGATTTAATTTTTTGAGCAGGCTTCTTTTGGAGAATGTTCTTTCTTCTTTCAGGCATTTAAACTCCTCTTTGAAGACCTCATGTTGCACAGACCTAATTACCACAGTCCTCGCTTGAGTAAGATCATGACAGGTAGACATCTCACCAAAGCATTTCCATCCTTTGTATTTTATGTGGTCAGAACTGTCCTTAAAGGAAGTAGCCACATGGATTAATCTAGCCATTGCATTGCAGTCTTGTCCAGCTTGAAAATCGCTCAAAGCGTTGTGTACCTAGCTCAACCCCTGACGTATGTGTAAGCCAGGGTTGTGCATTCAGGTCGGATTTCAGCATCAGTTTCCCGGTCCATGAGACTGAAAATACTGGGCTTAGTCTCTGCTGCTTTGTTTTGGGTAAAGAAAGTTGAAGCTGACAACCAGCTGCTTTGTTGTAGTTGTTCTGCTGGCATGGTCCGCAGGATTCTGGTTTGTAGGTATATAGCACCACTGATCTGGATGAGAAGATCGTCTGATGCGAGCAACCCGGTTGGCTACATACATAAAACCTTCTTGTGGAGTTATGGATATAACCTAGAACAACCTTGCTGTCTGTAAAGAACTTGACGCCATCCATAGCAATATCTCTGATCAGCTCATACAATAGCACAGCCAGCACAGCTGCACAAAGCTCGAGGCACGGGATGGTATGTGCAGGGTGTGGAGCCAGCTTGGACTTCCCGATGATAAAACCAACATGGTATTTCCCATCGGTGTCAGAGACTTTCAAGTAGGCCACAGCCCCTATAACTACTGTGGAAACATCTGAGAAAATGCAAAGCTCTTTCTTTTGCACTAAAGAGAGCGGAACAGGAATGTAGCACCTATTTATACTCAGGTCTTCTAGAGCATTCAGAGATTCTTTCCAAAGATTCCATTCTGCTTCTTTTTCGGGGGGAAGTGGAGCATCCCAGTCATTCTTCTCAGATGACAGTTCACGTAATAAAACCTTTCCCTGCATTATTACAGGGGCAGCAAACCTCAGTGGGTCATATATGCTGTTCACAGTAGACAGGATACCCTTCCGAGTATATGGCTTCTCTTCATGTGACACCAAGAATGTGAAACTATCTAAGTTCCAGAAGAGACCTAAGCTCCGTTGAAGGGGAAAAGGGTCTACCCCAAGCTTCAAATCCTTCAGAGCTACTGAGCGGTCTTAACAGGAAATGCTTCCATCACTTGTTCACTGTTTGATGCCACCCTTGTTTAGCTTCAGGTTGGATTCTGCCAACATGCATCTAGTTCTGGTGAGCAGGTCTATTACTTCCTCTGGTGTCTTGACTAAGGTGAGGCCATCATCGACATAAAACTGTCTCTCCACAAACTGTCTTGCGTAAGACCCATGCTCTTCTTCACCCATTTCAGCAGCTTGCTTCATGCAGTACAGTATATGGCAACAGCAGGAGACAGGGTGTTCCCAAACACATGGACCTTCATCCTGTACTCCACCACACTCTTGCTGAAATCATTATCCTATACCAGAGGTAACAAAGATAGTCTCTGTGATCTTCTTTGGCTACAAAACAATAGAACATTTGCTGCACATCTGTGGTGATGGCTATAGGCTCTCTTCAAAATCTCAGTAGGACACCTAATAAGTTATTGTTTAAATCAGGGCCTTTGAGGAGTATATCATTCAAAGACACGCCTTCAAACCTTGCACTGGAATCAAAAACAACCCTTATTTGCCCAGAATCAGAATCAGAATCAGATTTATTGCCATTGTTCATGTAGTACACAAACTAGGAATTTGTCTCGGTGCAATGCTGCAACATTAAACATGATAAAATAAAAGAAATAAACTATACATGCAATAAAGTGTAGAATAAGAGTGAGTAATACTAGTCAGCAGTTTAAATGTATTAGCGAGCAGCAGATAATGTGGAGAACCATATAGTGCAGTTGGTAATGCAGGAAGAAAACAGTGATGATTGACATGAGTCTGGTTGAGCTGCTATACATAGTGCACGAGAGTCAATAAGTCACTTAGTGTTCAGCAGTCTGATGGCAGAGGGGAAGAAGCTGTTCATGTGACGGGAGGTTTTAGTATGGATGGACCGAAGTCTTCTACCTGAGGGGAGAGGGGCAAACAGTACGTGACCAGGGTGTGAGGGATCGGCTATGATCCGGCCAGCACGCCTCCGGGTCCTGGAGATGTACAGATCCTGGAGAGATGGGAGCTTGCAGCCGATCACCTTCTCAGCAGTGCGCACGACGCGCTGCAGCCTTAGTCTGTCCCTGGCAGTGGCTCCTGCGTACCACACGGTTATGGAGGTGGTGAGGATGGACTCGATGATGGCTGTGTAGAACTGCACTAACATCTTGGTGGGTAGCTTGAGCTTCCTCAGCTGCCGCAGGAAGAACATCCTCTGCTGGGCCTTTTTGATGAGGGAGCTGATGGTCGGCTCCCACTTGAGGTCCCTGGTGATGGTGGTGCCTAGGAAGCGGAAGGAATCAGCAGTGGTGATGGGAGAGCCTGTGAGGGTGAGGGGGGGCAGAGGGGTTGTGACTTTCCTGAAGTCCACAATCATCTCCACTGTCTTCAGAGCGTTCAGCTGCAGGTTGTTGTTGTTGCACCAGGACGCCAGCTGGGCCACCTCACTCCTGCAGGCGGACTCGTCGCCGTTGGAGATGAGCCCGATGAGGGTGGTGTCGTCCGCAAACTTGATCAACTTGACAGACTGGTGGCTGGAGGTGCAGGAGTTGGTGTAAAGGGAGAAGGGTAGGGGGGAAAGTACACAGCCCTGGGGTGATCCGGTGCTGATGCTAGCAGAGTCTGAGACAGTCTTTCCCAGCCGCACATGCTGCCTCCGGTCCGTCAGGAAGTCGGTGATCCACCTGCAGAGGGAGTCAGGCACGTTGAGCAGGGACAGCTTGTCCCGGAGCAGAGCGGGGCGGATGGTGTTGAATGCGGAGCTGAAGTCCACAAACAGGATCCTGGCGTAGGTTCCCGGGGAGTCCAGGTGCTGCAGGATGGAGTGGAGGGCCAGGTTGACTGCGTCGTCTACAGACCTGTTGGCTCGGTAGGCAAACTGCAGCGGGTCCAGGAGGGGGGTGGTGATGGACTTGAGGTGGGGCAGGACCAGGCGCTCAAAGGACTTCATGACTACAGAGGTGAGCGCTACAGGTCTGTAGTCGTTAAGACCAGTGATCCGTGGCTTCTTGGGGACAGGGATGATGGTGGAGGATTTGAGGCAGGACGGCACGTGGCATAGCTTAAGGGAGGTGTTAAAAATGTCTGTGAAGACAGGAGCCAGCTCTTTCGCACAGTGTCTCAGGGTGGAGGGAGACACGCCGTCCGGACCGGGGGGCCTTGCGCGGGTTCAGTCTGGAGAACTGTTTGAGCACGTCCTGCTCACTGATGACAAGGGCAGGGGGGGAGGAGGGGGGGCGCCTTTGATGAAGTAGGGACCGTGGAGGCTGTGGAGCTGGAGGGAGGGGGGGAGTTGGACACAGATGACGGGGTGTCAAAACGGGCATAGTGTTGGGACAATCTTTGACAAAGGGCTTTGTCATCCTGACCTTTAGGAGCCTGAGGCCGATAATTGGTGATTTGCCTCAGTCCTCTCCACACAGAAGCCGAGTCATTAGCAGTGAACTGCTGCTGGAGTCTCTCAGAATACACAGATTTAGCTCTCCTCAGCTCTCTGTTAAACCGATATTTAACCTCCCTGTAGCAGCCCCTGTCTCCACTTTTCAGCGCTGCTTCCTTCTCCTTCCTGATCTGTCTGAGCTTAGCAGTGAACCAGGGCTTATCATTAGAGTACCTCACCCTGGTGCACGATGGAAGGATGCTCTCCTCGCAAAAGTGGATATATGAGTTCACAGTGTCCGTGTACTCATCCAGATCATGCGTGGCTCCTTTAAACATGCCCCAATCAGTTATTTCCATGCACGTTTCCAGCTTCTCCTCAGCTTCACTGGTCCATTTCTTCGTAGTGCTCACAACAGGTTTAGTGAGCTTCAATCTCTGTCTGTATGTAGGAATGAGGTGGACCATCATGTGATCAGATAGTCCGAGCGCAGCGCGGGGAACAGCGCGATATGCGTCTTTCACTGTGGTGTAACAGTGATCCAGCGTGCTTTTTCCTCTGGTGGGGCATTTAATAAACTGTTTGTAGCGGGGGAGATCGTGGCTCAGATTGCTCTGGTTAAAGTCGCCAACCACAATAACCAGAGAGTCTGGAAAAATCCGCTCCGTGTGTTGGATGTGATCCGCGAGCACGCGCTGAGCTTCGCGCGTGTCCGCGTCAGGAGGGACGTACACAGCGACGAGGATGAATGAGGCGAACTCCCGCGGGGAATAAAATGGCTTGCAGTTAATAAAAAGAAATTCCAGGGCGGGAGAACAGTGTTTGGAAATTACCGTTACATCAGAGCACCAGCTGCTGTTGATGTAGAAGCAGACTCCTCCTCCTGAGGATTTACCGGAGAGCTCTGTGTCACGATCAGCACGAAACAGCTGAAATCCCTCGAGGCGCAGCGCGCTGTCCGGTGTATTTTCCCTGAGCCAGGTCTCGGTAAAACAGAGGGCAGCCGAGGAAGAGAGGTCCTTAAAACGCATCAGCAGTCTCAGTTCCTCTACCTTGTTAGAGAGAGAATTGGCATTGGACAGAAATATGCCAGGCAAAGCCGTGCGTGTGCCTCTTCTGCGGAGCTGGACGAGAGCGCCCGCTCGCCTTCCTCTCTTTCGCCGTCTCACTTTTCGAGCCAAGCAATGAACCAGATCGGCGGCAGGAGCTAAAAAAACTGGGAGTAGGTCCGTGGGAGTGAAAGTCCTGATATTTAGAAGCTCTTCACGGGTATAAGAGCAGGCAGACACACAACTGACAAACAAAAACAAAGGGCGCAGCGAAGCACCATGGCGACCACTGTGGGCGCCAGCTTGCACTCACAGGCTTCTTTGGGTGGTAAACAGCAAAAGTTGGCAGATACCAGTGTTCTTTACCTTTGTCCAAGGGTGGCGCAAGCTCAGCCTGGTCATTGTCCAGCATTTTTTGCATGAATTCCATGTACTGGCTTTTCATTTCTGGCCTTCTCTCCAGGGTCTTACAGAGTGAATCAAGGCGCTTCATTGCCAGCTCTCTGTTGCTTGGAAGCTGCTGTCTTGAACAACGAAATGGTAAAGGCGCCACCCAGCTATTTTCATCATTTTGATAAACCTCCTTGTCCATGATTACTAGAAAGTCTTTGTCTTCCATGGACAGTGCTGGTTTGTTGTCTTCCTTTGATTAGATTAGATTCAACTTTATTGTCATTACACATGTATGAATACAAAGTAACGAAATACAGTTTAGCATCCAATCAGAAGTGCAAAGGACAGCAGTGCAGTATATACAATAATTAACAGTATATACAATTTAAGCAGACATATACAGATAGGTCAGTGTAGAAAGTTGGAGTACAGTTATGTGCAATAATGTACAGATAAGTTAGGTGGGCAGTTATGTACAGGTAAGGGTGGTAAGAGGTGAGAATAAGTTAGCATAAATTACAGGAGAACAAAGTACAGGTGAAGTGAGGTAAGTAGCAGACAATCTATCTAACTATACAGAGTGGCAATATACAGGAGAACAGTATGTAGATAAATATGTATTGACAATATACAGAAGAGCAATATGTAGATACATATGTATTGACAATATACAGAACAGTATGCAGTTAAATATGTGATGATAATATACAGAAGAGCAGTATGTATCAATATATAATGACAATATGCAAGTGTGATTGATATATATATATATATACAGCTTGAGAAAGCGCTGTGAATAAACTATAAGAAGTTAAAAACTAGTAAGAAGAATATAACCACAATATATATAAAGTAATATAAAGAGCTATGAACAGGCTATAAGAAAAATATAACAATGTATATACAGTAATGTAAAGAGCTGAACAAACTATAAGAAGACTATAACACTGTATGTACAGTAATCCAGGAAAGCTGTAACTGACTATAAGAAGACCATAACAATATATATACAGGAGAGTGATCTGGGTGGTATATCCATGGGCGGGGCATTGGGGGGAGGGGGAGGGTGTCAAAGGGGAGAAAAGTGGAAGTTCAGCGGGGAACTGAATTCAATAGCGTGACAGCTGTTGGGAAGAAGCTGTTCCTAAACCTGCTGGTTCTAGTCCGAAGGCTTCTGAAACACCTTCTGGAGGGGAGGAGCTGGAACAGTCCATGAGCAGGATGGGTGGAGTCCCTAAGAATGCTGCGTGTCCGACGCAGACATCTTTTCCTGTAGATGTCCTCTATAGCTGAAAGTGGAGTCCCTGTGACACGTTGGGCGGTTTTCACCACCCGCTGCAGCACCTTACAGTCAGCGACAGAGCAGCTCCCATACCAGACTGTGACACAGTTGGTCAGGATGCTCTCTATCACGCAGCGGTAGAAGTTGCCCAAGATGTCAGCTGACAGGTGGTTCTTCTTCAGTGTCCTCAAGAAGAAGAGGCGCTGATGGGCCTTCTTGATCAGGCTGGCGGTGTTGACTGACCAGGACAGGTCCTCCGAGATGTAAGTCCCCAGGAATTTGAAGCAGGAGACACGTTCAACAGCCATGCTGTTGATACGGATGGGATCGTGTGTCTCTCCCCTCTCCTTCCTGTAGTCCACTATGAGCTCCTTGGTTTTGCTGGTGTTAAGGAGCAAGTTATTGTCAGCGCACCAAGTAGCCAAGTGCTCAACCTCTGCCCTGTAGTCTGACTCATCGTCTCTGATGAGTCCGATCACCGTGGTGTCATCTGCAAACTTTATGATGGAATTGGATCCATACATAGGCCTGCAGTCATGGGTGAAGAGGGAGTAGAGAAATGAGCTGAGCACACAGCCCTGTGGTACACCAGACATTTTTTGAGCTGTGCCAAGACCAGTCGCTCAAAGCACTTCATGACTATGGGCTTCAGTACCACAGGGCGATAGCCATTTAGGCACGATGGTGTTGAGTGTTTCGGCACTGGTACTATAGAGGTGGTCTTGAAGCACACTGGTACCACCGCCTGGGCCAGGGACAGGTTGAAGGTGTCCGTAAAGACCCCTGCCAGCTGCTCAGCGCATGCCCTTAGCACATGCCCAGGAATGCCGTCAGGGCCAGCAGCCTTACGTACGTTGATATGACTCAGTGCATTACGTCAAAGGGTGGGGAATTGGTATTCTTTTCGTTATTGTCCCTGTCAAAACGAGCATAGAAGTCATTTAGCTCATTGAGAAAGGACACAGTCGTGGCTGTAGGTGTGGAGTTGCTGGGCTTATAATCAGAGATAGCTTGAACGCCCTGCCGCATGCGTCGGGGGTCAGAGTCCACAAAGTGTTCCTCCACCTTCAGCTTGTAGCTGTGCTTAGCCTTCTTGATGCCCCTCTTCAGATCTGCCCTGGATGAACTGTAGGCCCAGATCTGAAGGCATTGTTACGTGCCTTTAGCAGAAGCCGCACTTCTCTGTTCATCCACGGCTTCTGATTTGGGTACGTGGTGATCCATGGTGACACTGTCAATAGTGGTGTTGATATGGTCCAAGACTGAGTGGGTGTAAGAATCGATGTTTATGTGGGAACCACAAGTAGCCTGAGAGGTGAACATACTCCAGTCTATGTATCCTGAACTTTTCCTGGAGTACAGAGTCAACCCCCTCTGGCCACACTTTGATGGTCCTCACTGATGGCTTCACCCTGTCGATGAGCGGTACATACTTGGGGGTGAGGAACAAAGATAAGTGATCAGACTGACCTAGGTGGGGGAGAGGAGTTGCTATGTAGGCTCCCACAATGTTGGTGTAAACGTGGTCCAGTGTTTTGTCCCCTCTTGTGTGACAGGAGACATGCTGGTAGAATTTAGGAAACACTGTCTTGAGGTTAAAGTGGTTAAAATCACCCGCCACAATAAATGCTGCCTCTGGATGTGCACTTTGTTGTTTGCTAATAGCTGCATGCAATTCGTTCATAGCAAGCTTAGCATTAGCATCCGGAGAGATATAAGCAGCTGTTATAATGGTACAAGTGAACTCCCGTGGCAGATAGAAAGGTCTACATTTAACTATGAGAAACTCCAGTTTAGCTGAGCAGTGTCTCCCAAATAGTGACAGAGTTCGTGCACCAAGCCTTGTTAATATAAATGCATACTCCCCCACCTCTGGTCTTACCGGAGTCATCAGCTGCTCTGTCTGCCCGTAGAGTGTGTTGTCCGGCTAGCTCAATAGCATTGTCGGGTATTCCACTATGTAGCCATGTTTCTGTGAGAATCATAATATTGCAGTTCATAAGTTTCTTATTGTTGGTTATTTATTTAGCGAATGCAAAGTCCTTAAGCCAAGCAGTTGCCTCCTGGTTTGCTGTATGGAGGGTGTGTAATCCTCCTTCCAGTCTTTGGAGCGGGCAAGCCTCTATGATGTGTTCCATAGTTTGCTCCTCTCCACATGCGCACAGTGGGCTAGGGCTACTGCCCCATCTGTGAAGGCTGGCCAAGCAGGGGCCATGTCCAGTCCTGAAGCGATTGAGTGTAGACCACTGTCTCCTTGGGAGGTTGGTGCCCGGGACCTGTTGGTTGGGGTTTATCACCAGCTGTTTGTTTGGGACCTCCTTGGTTTCCCATTCCTCTTGCCAAGCTGTCTGGATGGTAAAGTCAGCTGGGGGAGGGTTTTTCCAAATCGGCCGTCTGGATGAAAGTCGGGCAGTGGGTGGGGTGTAGATATCTGCATGGATTGGTAAGTGAGGAAAATCTTTAACTTTTTGGAGCATCCTTTGAGTTAATGCTGCTCGCCGGATGTGTGGAGGGGCTATGTTTGACAGTACAGAGAGCCAGGGGAGTGGTGTTGAGCGGATTGTTCCAGTTATAGTTCTCATGGTTGAGTTGAGCTGGGTGTCTACATGGTGTGTGTAAGATGACCTGGACCAGACAGGGGCACAATATTCTGCTACAGAGTATGAAAGGGCCAGTGCTGAGGTGCGCAGGGTGGAGACTGCCGCCCCCCATTTTGCACCAGCGAGCTTGCAGAGCAGGTTGTTTCGTACTTTCACCTTAGCAGCCGTCCCCTTTAGATGTTCCTTGAAGGATAAGGTCCTATCAAGGGTCACTCCAAGATAAGTTGGATTTGGGGCATGCTTAAGCTTGAGTCCGCTCAGGTGGATGTTTAGTTCTCTGGCAGCTTTTGCATTGTGGAGATGAAATACACTGGAGACGGTTTTTGCTGGGCTTATTGTTGGTGATCCGAAGCCGTAGCTCATCTATTTTGTTCGCCAGTGACCGTACATTAGCGAGGAAAATGCTGGGTAGAGAAAGCCGGTGTGGTGTTAGCTTTAGCTTAGCTCTTAACCCTCCGCACTTCCCCCGCCTTTGTTTACGGTCTCTACGCCACCTGCGAGCACTTCCGGTCGGCCGGGTAGCTTGCCTAGCGTCGGGTGTTCTCCAGAGCTCAGGGATGAGACGTAGGTTGCTGATAAAAAAGATCGTTGTTTTGTAATCCAATGTCCAAAAGTTCATTTCGGGTGTAGGATGTGAAAGCGAAGCTGTTCTGAACGAACAGACCCGAAATGAGCAGAAATATCACTGCTAATCCGCAAAATCTGATGAGACGCTGGGCCTCGCGTTGTGCACGCGCCGCCATCATCAATATAATGCAGTAAGACCTTTGACCTTTGAAACACTGAATATTCAAGGCTGTCTGTACTCATAGAGCAATTCATCTCTTCATTAATGATGGGAGCATTGTAATGACAAGGTAGCTCAACATAGCTTTCCTTTATCTGCAACCTGTTAGGGCAAGGAGTGAGAAAGGATATGCGGCCATTCTGCAGCATATTTGCTTTATACACATTGACCTCTGCTGGACTGTGCGCTGTACCCAGACAAACGTCGCCGACAATGACCCACCCTAGGTCAAGCTGCTGTGCGTAAGGAGCGTTGTGAGGCCCGCTGATTTGCTCCCGTACCTTATGCACTCTTAAATGTCTCTTCCTAAGAGCAGGAGGATTGGAGCATCAGGGTCCACAGGTGGAATCTTATTTGCAACTGGCTGTAGGTGTGGGTGATGCTGTGCAGCTTCAGGAGAAGGGATTTCTGAGCGGTCATATGGTACCATGTCACACTCGAGTAATGTGGGTAGAGGAAGATGTCGTTTCCCATCCATTGACTCCAATATAAAGTTATCCACTTTTCTGCCTGAAGTCTCTGTTGTCCCAGAGCACATTTTCAGCGTGTATGGAACTGGACTGACCTTTACATCGAATAGATCAAAGAACTCTGTTTTTGCAAGTGATCTGTTACTCTGCTCGTCAAGCACCACATAAATCTTAGTAGCTCTCTCTTTTCTTCCTGCAGGATATACTTTAACCAGACAGATTTTGGCACATGAGCATGGGCTACCTGCATATCCACAAATGTCTGTACAGAAGTTACATCCAACTTCTATTACAGTTGGATGTAATAGAAGATGCAACTTCCCTTTGCTTCCCGCTTTCCTCTTTGGCAGCTACAGCACTCACGGTGGATGGAGCAGGTGGACCTGGGTGCAAGGCTGTGATGTGACCTTTACTATTACACTCAAAACATGTCACTACAACTTTACAGTCTTTAGCAATGTGCTGGGTAGAACCACAGCATCTGAAGCATATGTGATTCTCTTTAAGATAAATCTTTCGTTCTTCAATAGACTTGCTCCTGAAACTTCTGCACTTTTTTAGTGGGTGAGGCTTTTTGTGTATTGGGCACTCATGATCTGGTTCAGTCACCTTCTTCCCAGCAGAACTGCCTGCACAGTCTGTCTGTTTGGACGGCACATCTGTTTTACATACACTCACTGAGGTTCTGGGGCTGAACTTTGTACTTTTTTCTCTATTTGAGAGCATGTGATTGTTTGAAGTTGTTAGAGCAAAACTGGGGTCATTTCGGACATTGGCCTGCTGATGAACAAACTTTGAAAAGATGGCGAAAGGTGGAAATGCCACCCCATAGTTCTCCTTGTATTTGGATCCCTGGGTAATCCATTTCTCTTGAAAACTAAAAGGCAGCTTCTCCACTTTGGGGTTAACACCACAGACAGTGTCTAAATAAGCAAGGCCTGGCAGATATCCTTCCTGCTTGGCACATTCTAGTTCAAGGAGGATGCCGCCTAGAAAAATCTTCAATTTTTTTAAGCAGTGTGTGTTCAATAATTTCTGCTGATCCATAAGAGTCTTCCAAACGTTGCTACACCATGCTGAGGCCTGCTGAGGGGTTGAGAAAGTGCACTGACCAAATTCTCCTTGCTTGCTCTGCTGAATCAGGTCCCAGCCACTTCACCAACAAATCCAATTCTTCCCTGGGTGACAGATTCAAGTCCTGCGTGGCACTAAGAAAAGAGACTCTCCAAGCTCAATAATGCTCAGGTTGGTCGTCAAACTGTTGAAGGCCCGAGCTCACAAATTCTCTGCGGATGAGATATTTAACAAAGTCTTGTGCACCTTGGGGCTCAGGTACAAATCCTCTTTCAGAATTAATAAACTGTTGAGGCTTCTGTAGGTATGTCTTTAACAGAGAGACTGTCAGTTTTTTCACATTTTATTTCGGTGGTCTCTAGATCAGGATGTTTGTGACTATACTGTGTGACTGATTCAGCGTCACAATTTGGAGTAATTTTGTTTGGGTCCATTGTTTGGTGCTTGATCGTTGATTCTTTGCAGAACAACGCTGAATGCTGTCAAATATAGTCAGTTGTATGATCAACAGGACCAAAAGGTATTTGTGGAAGATACGGTTCGTGATGCTTCTCCCCACTTTCAATCTCCTCCTCCTCATAAGCAGCAGCTTTGGCTTCTGCAGCGGCAGCAATTCTTTGACTCTGGAGAATGCGGAGACTGGCTTTGAGCTCTGCTTTCTGTTTTATTACATTAGATTCTTTTTCAGCATAGGCCAACTGAGCATTGGCAGCCTTGGCTTTGGCACATGATCTGATAGCAGAAGAACCTGTTGATACTGAGGCTGAACCTCTGCTGGATTGCTGTGATGAGCTGCAGGACCTTTTGGAAGATTGGGATCCGGTATCATCTGCTTGTGAAGACTGATGCCTCTCAGTTAGTTGGCAAGCATTATTTTCCTTTAATTCTGCACTTTCTTGCTGCATAGTTGCATGCTTGAGTTGCTTAGCATAGGATTTGCCTGAGTGTAGACTCATGGCGTAATTGTGCTGATTCCTGGGACTTGAGCCCGCTGCACTTATGTCTTTTTACTATGCTGCCCTCACAGTGCGTCACTGGCAGAGCTAGACAACTAGCTAACACCTTGGAGTCTCAATAAATCCACAGTTTGATGTTTTGTGACATTTAATGAAAACTCCAGTTCCAATAGTATAAAACTGAAACACAGAGAAGATACAAATACAAATGACTCATACAGTATGCCGAAAAATATCCACACTGTATACTGAGTTTGTGATAAGCTCTGTCCTAACTGCAAACCCATAAAACAACAAGCTAACTTAGCTGACGAAACAAATGCCACTTCCAATATAAAATGGTAAAGAACAAAGAATCATCAAAAACATGCTTAAATTAGTTTATAACACTTAAATGTAAAGAAAATTACTTACAGACAAATCTTGTCCAAGGTACAAGCACTCAGACATCGATTGAAAACACCGTGTGCTCAGCAGCTTCTTTTATAACAAAATGAACTGAAAAAGCCTTTTTTTTTTATTTCTAACAATTACTGAAAACAACCAATAGGTGGCAGTAAGTCACCACATAGCAACTCAGTACTTTAAAGCACAGCATTATTAAGTGTAGGCAGCACAGGGGGGGTTATCCCAAGTGGGTGAAAAAAGGCTGTAATTTTACCATTTAATAAGCCAGGGAAAGATCCAGCTCATCCAGGCAACTACAGGCCAACAGCATTAACGTCACACTTCAGGAAATGGATGGAGAAGGTGTTAGTTTACAGACTGTCATATGTACTAGAGCAAAGACAATTAATCAACAACTATCAGAATGGCTTTAGAAGAGGAAGATCCACAGTGGATGCTCTAGTTAGGGTGAGTAATGGTATTGGAAAGACAAAGAGGGCTCTGTTGGAATTGGAGTATACATTCCAGAGTTTAAAGTGACCATCTCAAAAAGACTCTCCTACAATACATCCATGTATACAGCCAGATAGAGATGGAGAGGCACTAAGGATCACGAGAAGGGCTCTTTTCACTTTTTAAAATAACACAGGATTAAGTCATAGAATTTAGGGGTCGGGCTCAAATGACATAATGTTACACACTCTTGTACAGTAGGTGGCGGTATGCACCTTTCAATTGCTTGCTATCCGCCAGTAACCGAGAGAAGAAGAAGAAGAAGAAGCAGAAGAAGAAGAAGAAGAAGAAAATCATTGCAGGCTCTGGCGAAGTGATGCAGAAGACCACATTTATCACATCACTTGCTCCTCGCCGGACACTCTCTTTACCTTGTACCGGTGCCTGGTGGACCCGCAGCCATAACATCTTGGCGTTCCCGGGGCGGACCTAATTCTCACAGTGGTGGCGTATTCCACTTCATCTGCGCCATCTTCACTGTCCGGGTCCACAGACAGCACCTTCAATCGTGGTACGTTATCCTGCAGCGTGCTTCTCTCACCGAGGTCTTCAGACAGCCTCTCCGCTGCCTCAAACTGCTGTGCCATCTCAATAGCCATGGCCAGCGTTAATTCACCTGCGAATATCAGGAGCCTTGAGCGTGCTGCTGAGCAGAGAGTGTGCTCTGCCAGTTGGTTGCGGACCATCTCCTCTTTAAGGGCTCCAAATTGGCACACCCCTGCCAACTGACGTAAATCTGCAACGTAGCATTGCACCGTCTCTCCTGTCCGCTGGTGGCGCTGCCGAAACTGGATTTGCCAGACTATAACGTTTTCCAGGGCACGAAAATAGCGCGCCATTAGCTCCATCACGTCCTCATAACTGTCAGCCACCCCCAGCTTGTCCAGGATCCTTTGACCCTCCATACCAAGATTATGAACCAAAATTGCTCTCGCACGCTGCATCTTGAGCTAGCCGAGGTTAAGGGTCACCAGAAAATTCTGGAAAGCTGCGTACCACCTAGACCAGGGGACCGGCGGCTCTCCCAGAACCTCCACAAACGGCTGAAAATCAGAAAAAGCTCACGCCATACCTTTTACCTTGTCGCCAAATGTTATGTCCTTAATCTGGTATTCAAGGAAAAGGCTCGGGTTGCAGTTGAACGTCACTTTATTAATAACCACTCACAATACCAAGCGCTCCATACAAGTAGATGGTCGACTGTCAAAGAGACCCTGTCTTCTTCTTCTTCTTTTAGATTTGATTGGCGGTTGGCAACCAGCTTACAGGGGCATTACCGCCATGTACTTCACTCTATATCATCACTCTGTCTGGTCAGGAGCTGTAGTCCTTACCGCCACGTACTTCACACAGTAAACATCACTCTATATATCAAAAGTCAGAATTCTTCTCGGTTGGCAACCTCTTCTTCTTCTTCTTCTTCTTCACTCTGTATCTTCTTCTTCTTCTCTCGGTTACTGGCAGATAGCAAACAACTGAAAGGTGCATACCGCCACCTACTGTAAACGCTATATCTTTGTACAAGGAGTTGTTATAAGGAGTTCTGAACAATCTTCTTCTTCTTCTTCAAATAGTGAGATTTCCATGCCTACATGATGTCTATAACATGCTATCTGGTTCCTTCAGGTTATCTTCTTCTTCTTCTTTCGGTTACTAGTGGATAGCAAACAACTGAAAGGTGCATACCGCCACCTACTGTACAAGAGTGTGTAACATTATGTCATTTGAGCCCGAGCCCTAAATTCTATGACTTAATCCTGTGTTATTTAAAAAAGAGAAAAGAGCCCTTCTTGTGATTCTTATTGCCTCTCCATCTTCATCTGTTCCCAGAATGCCAGTTAAATCCCATTCCCTACCGGTCTCTAGAACTTCATTGTTCAATCGCTCTCTTTCATTTCCACACTTATGACAGTGTAATAAGATATGCTTGACATTTTCTTTTACTCCACATTCTCTACATTTGTCACTTTCGCTTTCCCCCATGGTGAATAAAGTGATGTTTAAACCTGTATGATCCAGTGTGAGTCTTGCCATAATGATGTCTTCCTTCCTGTTCATTGTTTTATAATTCTTTATTGCAGTAGATTTTTGTATTTTGCAATACAATCTACTTTTTTGATCTTCACCCCATCTTTTTTGCCATAGCTCAGTTCCTTTTTTCTTGATTACTGCTTTCCCTTCACCCTTTCCAAGAGACAATGGTATAATTATTTCTTTCCCAAGTGCACTTTTTGCTAATTTGTCTGCACAGTCATTCCCTTTCAACCCTTCGTGTGCCGGAACCCAACAAAACTGAACTTAACCACCACCCCTGTGTACCCTAAATAAACTGTGATATAGCTCAATCACCAAGTCTTCCCTTGTAGATTTTAGTGTCTGTATGGTTTTTAAAGGACGCCTCCCACTTGAGGTGTTTCGGGCACGTCCCACTGGGTGGAGACCCCGGGGCAGACCCAAGACTCGATGGAGAGACTATGTCTCCCAGCTGGTCTGGGAACGCCTTGGTACCCACTCTGAAGAGCTGGAGCAGGTGGCTGGGGAGAGGGAAGTCTGGGCTTCTCTGCTTGAACTGCTGCCTCTGCGACCCGGACCTCCAGAAGAGCAGTAGGAGATGGATGGATGGATGGTTTTTAAAGCTGCAAGTGAATCTGTGCATCTTCTTCTTCTTCTTCTTTTAGATTTGATTGGCAGTTGGCAACCAGCTTACAGGTGCATTACCGCCACATACTTCACTGTATATCATCACTCTATCCAGTCAGGAGCTGTAGTCCTTGTTGAGCAGTTTGCCTCCACCTTTGAGAAGGAACTTGGTGTACCACAAGGAGGAGAATCTGCAAAGCAGAAGTGGGAAGAGCTGCGAAACACCATCTACCGCACAGCCTTGGCTACCTTTGGGAGGAAGACCTCGAAGTCACAGGACTGGTTTGATGCCAAGTTGACCGAGATGACCCCCATCATTGAAGCCAAGCGCTCAGCACTTGCTGAGTACAAGAAGTACCCAAACGAGAAGAATCTCCAGATTCTCAGGGCTCTTGGTTTAGGGATGTAGAGTTCTCTCAAACCTGTGAAGAATGTTTTCATGTCCTTCCTGTCTGCTGCAGTTTGAAGTTCCTCCACTTTTTCATCCCACCAGTTGGACTTCATCTCTCTGGTGTACTTCTGTAGCTCACTCTGAGCCTTTGAGTATTTCTTCTTCTTCGACCTTGTGTTACACTGCAGGTTTTCCTGCCTAGCTGTATTCCTCGCTTTCTAGTAGTTTCTTCAGGGGTTCATCATGCTCATCAAACCAATCTTGATGTTTCCTCTCAGGGTGACCTAATACATCACTCGCAGTCTGATACACCGTATCCTTCAGTGTTGCCCATTTCTCTTCAATGTCATTCTCTGAGTTGTTGCTGTCCCAGTCTTTCAAGTTTTCATCCATTTCCTGTGTAAGTTCTTCCTGCTTCTTTTGGCCTTTCAGCGCACTAGTGTTTAGCTTCTGTGGTGGCTTCGCACCCGTCCTGCAGTCCTGTTTTCGTCTCCAAATCCTTAATCTAGATCTCAGCATAACATGATCAGTACCACAGTCTGCCTCTCATTGCTCTGGTGTCCAGTACATCCCTTATGTTTCTCTGCCTGACTATGATGTAGTCTAATAAGTGCCAGTGCTTGGATCTTGGGTGTATCCATGTCTTCTTGTGTGTGTCCTTGTGCTTAAATAGAGTGTTGATTATCACAAGGTTGTACTCTGAGCATAGTGCAAGTAGAAGTTCTCCATTAGCATTGCACTTGCCTACTCTATGACTACCTAGCACTCCTTTCCATTTCTCAGTGTCTGAACCAACTCTGGTATTAAAATCTCCAACGAGTATCAGCCTGTCATCAGTCGGTACATGCCTGATAGTCTCACGTAAATCACTGTAGAACTCTTCCTTCACCTCCACTGTTTTGGTCATTGTTGGGGCATATACACTGATGAGTGTGGCATACATCTTCTGCTGTAGTGAGAGTAGTCATTATCCTGTTGTTGATTGGCACCGGTTCCTCATCAAGCATTGCTGCTATCTCCTTTCTAACTGCAAAGCCCACTCCTGCTTCTCTCCTTTCTTGAGTTGATCTCCCACTCCAAAAGAAGATGTACCCATGGTCTTCCAAGCTGTCATATCCAGGCAATCTTGTTTCACTACGTGCAGCTATGTCTACATTGTACCTCTTCATTTCCAGGACCACAAGCGCGGTCTGTCTTTCTGGGCGCTGTGATGTTGTTCTGTCCAACAGAGTGTGTACATTCCATTCTGCTACACACAAGGCTGCTGTTTTCCTCTTCTTTTGTCTTCCTGCTCCTAGCTTACTTTTCGCTGCCTGTCGGGAGTGTGAACAGATCAGCGCGGACCTTGTAAGCCCGGGCGACGTCCGAGCTGATATGAGTTGCTTTCTGACTGACCATTTCATGAAACTGCTTGCAAAGTATTTGAGTACCGCTAGCTTTTGCTTGACTAGCAGCACATTTAGCAGCACATTTTTGGCAGATAAAGGTATTATCAGTGGCAAGGACAAGCCAAGACAAACTGATTCCAGTATCTGTTGCAGTGACTGACCAGATGATAGGCTTGTTTATCTCTGCTCTTTGTGTAGTGCATGTCACAATGCACCGACTAGCACAGTCCACCACAGACCTTGCGACAGATGTGTTTATCTGCCAGGATGTCCAGTCTCACCCCGTGTAACTGGGAGTGGTCCACCACAGATCTGTGGCAGATATTGTTTTTAGTTCTGCCAGGATGCCCTGTTTCACCCTCTACACCCTCGGAAGGGCGGGGATGCCGGTTGAGTCGCTGACGGCCAGACCCATGAGACAGGTAATACCAGTGTTCATGGTTATCTGGTAGCAAGCAAGCCAATGCCTGACCTGACAAATTTATAATTCAAGTATGCATGAGTAAATTACTATTATGAATGGGGTCCCCCCCATTTTCTTTCCTACTCTTTCTCAATCGAAAAAAAAAAAGAAACACTAGGATAAAAATACACATATTTTTGTCATTTATGTAAACCACGACAACAAAATCCTGCAGGACAAAACCTGATGCTTGGTATTTTATAACCTGTTTGTATACCACCAAAGACAGAGAGAGAACCTGAATTAGACAGGGCTCAGAAAGGGAAAGATGTGACAGACAAGATGAGCCAAGGGGAGGAAAGTGGTCAGGCAGAGGGTCCAGAAAAGGTGAGAGCAGAGGAAGGAGAGAAGGATGACACTGTGGAGGAACAAAATAGAAGTCAGGCATGACACGACGAGCTGAAGGTTTAAGAGTTTTATTCCTCCATCATCATGAGACACACTGTAGCATTGTGCGCTGTGCTGTGTGTGTGTGTCAGCTCTGTGAGTGCGCTGTCATGAGGCATGTGAAGTCAGCTCTTTTATACAGACAAGAGAGAATGCCCTAAACTAGCTTTTGGTACGTGGAATGTCACCTCTCTGGTGGGGAAGGAGACTGAGCTGGTGTACGAGGTTGAGAGATACTGGCTAGATATAGTCAGCCTCACCTCAACACACAGCTCCGGTTCCGGAACCAGACTCCTGGAGAGGGGCTGGAGCTTGGCCTTTTCTGGAGTTGCCCCGGGCGAGAGGCGATGAGCAGGGGTGGGTATTCTTGTATCCCCCCACCTTGCTGCCTCTATATTGGAGTTTTCCCCGGTGGACGAAAGGGTTGCTTCCCTGCGCCTTCAGGTTGGGAAACGGGTCCTGACCATCATTTGTGCCTATGCACCAAATGATGTTTCAGAGTACCCACCCTTTTTGGAGTCTGTGACTGGGGTGCTGGAGGGTGCTCCTCTTGGAGACTCCATTGTCCTACTGGGGTACTTCAATGCGGACATGGGCAATGACAGTGAAACCTGGAGGGGGATGATTGGGAGGAACGGCCTGCCCGATCTGAACCCGAGTGGTGTTCAGTTATTGGACTTCTGTGCATCTCGTGGTGGCAACCCCCTAACCAAGTGGTGGACCATTAAGCTGAAGAACAAGTCCTATCAAGCTTGGTTGGCTTGTGGGACTCCCGAAGCAGCTGAGGTGTACCGGCAGGCCAAGCGGAGTGCAGCTCGGGTGGTTGCTGAAGCAAAAACCCGGGTATGGGATGAGTTCGGTGAGGCCATGGAACAAGACTTTCGGTCAGCCTCGAAGAGATTCTGGCAAACTGTTCGGCGGCTCAGGAGGGGAAAGCAGCTCCCTGTCCACACTGTGTATGGTGCGGATGGGACACTGTTGACTTCGACTGGGGATATCGTTGGGCGGTGGAAGGAATACTTCGAGGATCTCCTCAATCCCACTGATACGCCTTCCACAAAGGAAGCAGGGTTTGGGGATGAGGGGGATGACTCGCCTATCACAGGGGCTGAGGTTGCCAAGGTGGTTAAAAATCTCCTTGGTGGCCGGGTCCCAGGGGTGGACGAGATTCGCCCTGAGTACCTCAAGGCCCTGGATGTTGTTGGGCTGTCATGGTTGACACGCCTCTGCAACATTTCGTGGAGGTTGGGGGCAGTGCCTTTGGCATGGCAAACTGGGGTGGTGGTTCCTCTCTTCAAAAAAGGGGACCGGAGGGTATGCTCCAACTTTAGAGGGATCACACTCCTCAGCCTCCCTGGGAAGGTCTATGGCAAGGTACTGAAGAGGAGAGTCTGGCCATTGGTCGAACCTCGGATTCATGAGGAGCAATGTGGTTTTCGTCCTGGCCGTGGCACATCGGACCAGCTCTTTACCCTCTCAAGAATTCTTGAGGGTTCGTGGGAGTTTGCCCAACCAGTTTACATGTGTTTTGTGGACTTGGAGAAGGCATTTGACCGCGTCCCTCATGGTTTTTTGTGGGGGGTGCTTCGGGAGTATGGGGTATCGGGCTTGTTGTTACGAGCTATTCGGTCTCTGTACGACCGTTGTGAGAGTTTGGTTCGTATTGCCAACACTCGGTCGGAGTCTTTCCCAGTGAGAGTTGGACTCCGCCAGGGCTGCCCTTTGTCACCGATCCTGTTCATAATTTTTATGGACAGGATTTCTAGGCACAGCCAGGGAATGGAGGGTGTCATGCTTGGTGACCACAGGATCTCATCTCTGTTGTTTGCAGATGATGTTGTCCTGTTGGCTTCATCCTGCAATGACCTACAGCTCTTGCTGGGATGGTTTGCCGCTGAGTGTGAAGTGGCTGGGATGAGAATCAGCACCTCCAAGTCCGAGTCCATGGTCCTCAGCCGGAAAAAGGTGGATTGTCCTCACTGGGTTGGGGACAGGCTCCTGCCCCAAGTGGAGGAGTTTAAGTATCTTGGGGTCTTGTTCACGAGTGAGGGGAAAATGGAGCGAGAGACTGACAGACGGATTGGAGCAGCATCTGCAGTGATGCGGACATTGTACCGGTCTGTTGTGGTGAAGAGGGAGCTTGGTTCTAAGGCAAAGCTGTCGATTTACCAGGCAATCTATGTTGCTACTCTCACCTATGGTCACGAGCTTTGGGTAATGACCAAAAGAACAAGATCGCGGATACAAGCAGCTGAAATGAGCTTTCTCCGTAGGATTGCTGGACTCACCCTCAGAGATAGGGTGAGGAGCTCAGTCATTCAGGAGAGGCTCAGAGTAGAACCGCTGCTCCTCCACATTGAAAGGAGTCAGTTGAGGTGGTATGGGCATCTGATTAGGATGCCTCCTGGACGCCTCCCACTTGAGGTGTTTCAGACACGTCCCACTGGGAGGAGACCCCGGGGCAGACCCAGGACTCGGTGGAGAGACTATGTCTCCCAGCTGGTCTGGGAACGCCTTGGTATCCTCTCTGAAAAGCTGGAGCAGGTGGCAGGGGAGAGGGAAGTCTGGGCTTCTCTGCTTGAACTGCTGCCTCTGTGACCCGGACCTCCGGAAAAGCGGTAGAAGATGGATGGATGGATGGATGGAGAGAATGCATGGCCCATTTACATACTGATATACATTTCAGTCAATACATATCAATCGCGTGATTAACTGGCGCCGGAATTCCTCTCCTTACTCCGGGGATGTATAACAATAGGACAAGAGAGAATGCATGGCACATTTACATATTGATACATATCAGTCAATACATATCAATCGCGTGATTAACTGGTTGTCCGCCAAGGGGCTCTCTGTCCATATGCAAATTGTTCTGCTTCATGCCCTAGCTGAGTGTTATGAATGTCCATGTAGATTGTGGTGGGTCACCACAGTGCTCCCCCCCAGATCACTCAGCAGGGGTTGTGACCCCCCCCCCCCCCCCGTTTGGCTCCAGCTCTGGTAGAACTGTCGGAGGGCATGTTAGTCCGTGAGGGGAACGGGGGAGAGGTGGAAAGGGCAGTGTGCTCCACTCTGAGTTCCAGCACGTTGAACGGCCGTGGATCGTGGGCGCACAGGCCAGTGTGTTTTGTGCATAATGGAACAAGACGGCGATCGTTCGGCTTAGGGAGTGAGGTGCGGGAAAAGCTCTGTGCAAGAAGAGAAGGAGGGGGGTGGGAGTAAGCGAGTGCCGGCCCGGGACGTCAAAGGTGCCTGGGCTGCGTAAAAATTGCATGTGGATTCGCAATGGTTAGGGACTGTCCCATTAAACGTGGCGGAAATCCACAGCGACTGTGAAAAAAACATATCTCTGACTTCTCTCGTGGCTCGACCAGCGAGGATGGGGGAAGGCGAGCAACCAAATTCCCCGAGGATGCGTAGCGGCTGAGATAAACTGAAGCTGTGCCAGGAACTCGGCAGTTTGGCTTTAGGTGCGGGAAGCAGCCCTAAAGTCATCAGGGAAATCAATCAGCTTAATTCCCCTTGTGCGCCATGGCTGGAAAACCCATACAAAGTCCTGTGTGCAGGGTGCACGTCCGCTCCAGGTGCGCGAGCAGCCCTGAAGGTTCAGAGGGTGGCGATCGGCCGTTTTTCTCGGGCATGTGCAGCGGCGGAGGACGCTGTATCAGTCTGTGGAGCCGGTTTGTCCCTGTGCGTGGTGCGCGCTTGGCGCAGTGACCACATAGCTGGCAGTTGCGTTGCCCTCGTAATCCTGCAGTGTGCGCGTGTGGTTTCTGTGCGCGGAAGGTCCGTTTTCGAGAAGTGAGTCAGGGTCAGGGAGCTTGATGGAAATCAATGCAGTCGGAGTCAATGTTTTCCCCATTCAGGCTGCTTCCGGACTTCTCACACAACACAACACACTGTCATCTACAGAAGTTCTCTGACGACTCTGCGATCATCGGCCTCATCTCCAACGGAGATGAAGCTGAGTACAGAGGACTTATCCAGGACTTCGTGGACTGGTGCCATCGGAACTGTCTCCAGATCAACGCGAGGAAAACTAAGGAGCTGGTGGTGGACTACCGCAGGCAAGGACAACCCCTCACAGCACCAGTAAACATACAGGGAACGGACATTGAGATGGTGACATCCTACAAGTACCTTGGTGTTCATCTGAACAATAAACTAGACTGGTCACACAATACTGACGCACTCTACAAGAAGGGACAGCGCAGGCTGTTCCCACTGAGGAGGCTCAGGTCTTTTGGTGTACAAGGGGCGCTGCTGAAGACATTCTACGACACGGTGGTGGCATCAGCCATCACTTTTGGAGTGGTCTGCTGGGGCAATGGCATTACAGCAGCCAATAGGAAGAGATTGAACAAACTGATCAAGAAAGCTAGATCTGTCCTGGGGCAACGCCTTGACCCAGTGGAGGAGATGGGAGAGAGAAGGATGGTGGCTAAACTGTCATCTCTGCTGGAGTCTGAGTCCCACCCTATGCAGGACATACTGAACGCACTGAGGAGCTCATTCAGCAGTAGACTACATCATCCTAGGTGCGCAACCAAGAGGTTTCACAGGTCCTTCCTACCTATGGCTGTCAGACTGTATAACCTAAGCAGGGCTGCTCGCAGAGATAGCAAAATAAAATGTGACAACATAATAGTATTGAATGCAAAGGACACAACAGACTTACAAAAATGGTCCCCTCCAGTATACAACTAGGACAATATCAGTTGCTACGGAGGGTGACAATATGTATGGGTACATATTCATACTATGTAGGATAACTAAGTAGACGGTTATGCTGTTTATTCCATCTTGCTACAATGCTCTGCACTTTGTATATACAGTATATTTATATATTTATGTGTACGTATGTATATTCACTGCTCTTATTTTTATTTTTTGTATCTTCTTAATTATTGCTCTGAGTGTTGCTATCCCTGTGCTGTTGCAATCCTGGAATTTCCCCAGTGTGGGACTAATAAAGGCTTATCTTATCTTATCTTATCTTATCTTATCTTGTCTTATCTTATCTTATCTTATCTTCTGTGCTTTGCTCATGTCACTGATCCTTGAGCGTCTCAGTCCCAGCGCTGCGCTCTCCGTCCGGCCCTGGAGGTCGCCATCGTGGAGAGAGGACAAGGCGCGCGCGCTCCTGTGTGGATGCGAAGGATGTAGGAGATCCCCGGTCTCTGGAATCCACAGCGCAGTGAAAGGGAGCAGATAGTCATTCTCCCTCGTCAGGTCACCAGTGTGGAGGTAAGAGATCAGGCAAGGGGCACACCATGACATGTTCTGAGGCTTTCCGTCCGGGTCATCTCCGGGGTGTTTGCTTCGTGTTCCATTCTTCGTCAAGGGTCACCAGTGTGGAGGAACAAAATAGAAGTCAGGCGTGACACGGCGAGCTGAAGGTTTAAGAGTTTTATTCCTCCATCATCATGAGACACACTGTAGCGCTGCGCGCTGTGCTGTGTGTGTGTCAACTCTGTGAGTGCGCTGTCATGAGGCATGTAAAGTCAGCTCTTTTATACAGACAAGAGAGAATGCATGGCACATTTACATATTGATATACATATCAGAACTCAGAACTCAGAAAAGATTTATTGCCAAGTACATTCACAGTAAACAACTGATAAACATACGAGGGATTTGACTTGACACTGAAAACGACATAGTTGACATTTTCAGTGACGCGGCAGCGTCAGTAACGCGCCTGTCAGCAGACTGGGAACAGGAAGCATGAGGGAGGAAAAGGATAAACACAATAGGAGAGAGAAAAAAAGCATTGTTTGTCAGAATACCGGTCATAAATGATCAATATTATGATTACAAGAAAAAAAGCTCTCAATGCACAAGTAGCAGACAATAGAATCTATACAAGGACACAAAGAGAGCAGTGAATGAATAATCTTCTCATCAGTTTATTGAGTCAGTGTGAGTGTGGTGTTGAGTGAGGGTGTTTATATCAGTTAAGAACAACAAAGTCTCTTCAGCAGGAGATGTTATGTCTACCGTCTGGCAAAGGCTTGTGTCCTTGCACAGCAGATGGTAAAGTTTGCCAGACAGCTGGCTGTCCATGAGAGTCAATGCTGCTCACATGTTTTGAAAACAAAAACTGCAGATAATCTGGAGGACTTTGATTGTAAGGGCAGGTCAAATAAGTCGAATAGTACTGACTTCAGAGAAAAAAACTTTATATTCTCTTACAGATTCAGTACTTAAATCCTTCATTGCTGGACGTTGAAATCATCATGGACGGCTCTCAGCGTGATCATCAGTCAATACATATCAATCGCGTGATTAACTGGTTGTCCCCCAAGGGGCTCTCTGTCCGTATGCAAATTGTTCTGCTTCATGCCCTGGCTGAGTGTTATGAATGTCCATGTAGATTGTGGTGGGTCACCACAACACCAGTAAAAGTTTAAACTCAGGA
Organism: Pholidichthys leucotaenia; assembly: GCA_020510985.1. Classification (NCBI taxonomy): domain Eukaryota; kingdom Metazoa; phylum Chordata; class Actinopteri; order Cichliformes; family Pholidichthyidae; genus Pholidichthys; species Pholidichthys leucotaenia. Next base: position 354,553,697 of record CM035844.1, on the reverse strand, counting down.
CGTCTGGATGGGACCCCAACTGGTCCCATCATATTCCATCATATTTCATATTCCAAGATTCAAGCCTTGGTTGTACAATACTTCATATGGTAAGTTCCATATTGAAAGTACTGTGCAAAATAAATAAATAAATGGTTATGGCGGCACATGGGGAAAGCATAATTGTGTAACATCTTAGACAAGAACAAAGAGCAGAGGTTCCCTGGTGAGATAACAGGGAGGTGTGAAGGATGAATGCAGTGTGACCTTTTGTGTGTTAGAAACTTCTAGAAGGATGGTAAAGGATTAAGGAAGTGAATGCAATGTGACCTTTTGTGTGTTAGAAGCTTCTGGAGGAGTGCCATAGTATTTAAGAGAAGAGTCTTTGCTGAGATGTCATTCTGTCTGTGCTTCTTGTGTGAGTTGTGTAATAAATCGTCTGAAGCCAAATCCGCCTCTTTCTTTACACGCTCCACACTGGTGACCCAAGATGAATCATGGAACACAACGAAAGATCCCCGGAGCCAGCCTTGTTGGGAGCCCCCAGCCAAGCATGTGCCGTTGCAGTCAAGCTACCGGATTTTTGGCAGCACAATCCGCGCTCCTGGTTCCACCTAGTTGAGGCGCAGTTCACCCTCCGGGGGATATCGGCGGATGACACGAAGTTCCACTATGTGGTCGCAGCGCTCGACGCTCGCACGGCTCAGCACGTGGAGAGCCTGATCGATCAGCCACCAACCAACGACAAGTACGGCGCGCTGAAGGCTGCACTCATCCAGCACTACACACTCTCGGATGTTGAGAGAGCAGAGAGACTCCTGACGGGGACTGGGTTAGGAGATGGGTCGGCCATTGACCTGATGGAGAAGATGCTGAGATTAAAAGGCACGGACGACGACCATTTCATTTTTACCCACCTCTTCCTCCGGAACCTTCCGTCAGCGATGAGAGCGACCCTGGCCAATTCGCCGTTGCTGGCCAAGCGGGACTATCGTGCGCTGGCCCGTGAAGCAAACCGGATCATCATCGCCAGCAGAGAGTTCACGACCATGGCGGCAGCGACAGAGCTTGGTGCGACGGCTGGAGGAGGCGAGGAGCCATCGACGGCAGCAGCAGAGCCACCGATGACAGCAGCAGCGGGGGCCAAGGAATGCGGGGGAGACACCCTTTGTTTCTACCACCGCCGCTTCGCAGAGAGGGCACGCAAATGTATACCACCGTGCCAGTTCAAGCACTCGGGAAACGCCAAGACCGGGGGTCGGTAGCAGCCGCGACCCTCGGGGAGGAGAACAGCTGCTCTACTTGACGGACGCACGTTCGGGGAGGCATTTCCTCGTGGACACCGGCGTCCAGAAGAGTTTCATCCTGCCAACCTATGCTGACCGGCTGGCAGGATCTAGCAGCCCCGAGATGGCAGCAGCAAACGGCTCAGAGATTAGGACCTTTGGTGAGAGGACTCTACTCCTGTCTCTACACGGCCGTACATTTGAGTGGACTTTTGTCATAGCAGCATTGAATTTCAATATACTGGGGGCTGATTTTTTGTGTACACATGGTTTGTTGGTTGATGTCGCTAACAGGCGCCTAGTTAATGCACTGTCCTTTGATTCTCTCCCCTGTATAGCTAGAGTGACCCGGCCAACAACACAAGCCAACGTCACAGCTGCATGCGGTAAGTTCCACACACTGCTCACTCAGTTCCCAGCACTCACTGTCCCGACATTTTTGGCAGCCATCGCTAAACACGGGGTGGAGCATTTTATCACCACCACCGGCCACCCGTTTTTGCAAAACCTCGGCGCTTGGACGCAGCTAAACTGGCCATAGCGCACGAGGAGTTCGCCAACCTGGAGAGGTTGGGCATCATCAGGCGTTCAAATAGCCCATGGGCTTCCCCGCTACACATGGTCCCTAAAGCTGAGGGTTCGTGGCGACCTTGTGGGGATTTCCGCAGGTTGAACAACGCCACAGCGCACGACCGCTACCCATTTCTTCACATTCAGGATTTTTCCGTTCACCTGGCAGGAGTGCACGTTTTTTTCTAAAATAGACCTGGTCTGCGGTTACCACCAAGTCCCAGTGCGCGCTGAGGACATACCCAAAACAGCGGTGATAACTCCGTTCGGTTTATTCGAGTTTTTGCGCATGCCATTTGGGCTTAAAGGGGCTGCACAGACGTTCCAACGCATGATGGATGCAGTGCTGCACGATCTCCCTTTCGTGTTCATCTACCTGGACGATATCTTGGTAGCCAGCACGTCTGAAGACGAACACGAAACTCACCTCACGACGGTTTTCCGGAGGTTGGAAGAGCACGGGTTAATAATCAACCCAGCGAAATGTCAGTTCGGGGTGACGCGGATTGATTTTTTGGGGCACCTCGTCTCTCCTGAAGGAGCGGTCCCGCTGCCTGACAAAGTGCGCGCAGTAGCAGATTTTCCCCAGCCGTAAACGGTCAGGGCACTACAAGAATTTTTGGGAATGGTGAACTTTTATAACAGTTTCCTTCCCCGCGCAGCTCATGCAACCACTGTACGCCACGCTCAAAAAACAGAAACCCGCGGATAAGATCGAATGGTCCCCGGAGCGAGAGCGGGCGTTCTCGGAAGTCAGAGCAGCCCTGGCAAACGCTGCATTGCTGGCACATCCAGACCCAACGGCCCGCATAGCGCTCACCACTGACGCGTCAAATGTGGCCATAGGGGCGGTCGTGGAGCAGCACGTAGCCGGGGCTTGGCAGCCGCTCGCCTTTTTCAGCAGGACTTTGCGCAACAGTGAACGTAAATACAGCGCGTTCGACAGGGAGTTGCTGGCTCTCCACTTGGCCATTCGCCATTTCCAGTTCTGGCTGGAAGGGCGCAGTTTCACCGCGTTCGTTGACCACAAGCCACTAACATTCACGATGGCCAAGGTTTCAGAACCGTGGTCGGGCCGGCAGCAGAGACAGCTGGCCGCGATCTCAGAGTTTACTACCGATATTCAGCATGTGTCGGGTAAACTGAATGTAGTGGCAGACTGCCTCTCGCGCGTCGTGTCTGCCCCGGTCTGCGTGGGGATAGATTACACAGCCATGGCCGCGGAGCAGGTTAGTGATGCAGACGTGCGCGCCCTCCAGTCTGGACCAACAGGGTTAAGGCTGGAGAGCAGGGTGCTGCAAGACGGCATGCCCCCCCTAATCTGCGATGTCGGGCGCCCCGTGGTCCCGGCCGCGTGGCGTCGCCGCGTGTTTGACTCGGTTCATTCTTTGGCGCACCTGGGAGTGCGCGCGTCGATCAAAATGGTAGGGGAGAAATTTGTGTGGCCGAGCCTGTGTAAACAAGTGAAAGAGTGGGCGTCAGCCTGCGTGGCGTGCCAGCGAGCCAAAGTACACAGACACACGAAGGCTCCCTTGGAGCCGTTTCGTATTCCGGCTAAGAGGTTCGACCACGTTCACGTGGACCTCGTGGGCCCCCTCCCACCATCACAGGGGTGCACGCACCTTCTGACAATGGTGGACCGCACCACGCACTGGCCGGAAGTGGTTCCGCTGGCCGCAACCACAGCCGAGGAGGTGCCACGCGCGTTTTTAACAGCATGGGTAGCGCGTTTTGGAGTCCTGTCGGACATTACGTCCGACAGAGGCCCTCAATTTGTTTCCGAACTCTGGTCAACAATGGCCCGCAGCCTGGGTGTCAATTCACCGCACAACCGCGTACAATCCACAGGCTAATGGGTTATGCGAACGTTTTCATAGATCATTGAAAGCGGCTCTCAGGGCTTCACTGACAGATGCAAATTGGGTAGACAAGCTACCGTGGGTTTTATTGGGGTTACGTTCTGCGCCTAAAGAGGATCTGGAAGCTTCCCCGGCTGAACTTGTTTTTGTGCAACCACTTCGGCTGCCCGGGGAGTTTCTGCCAGATAATCCCACGCCAGGCAGTTCCCCGCTGCAGCTGTTGCAGCGTAGCATAGACACAGACACGCTGCCGGGCCCTGCCCACCACAGTTTTCCACGTGTTTTTGTGCCTAAAACTTTGAAAAACGCGGAGTTCGTGTTTGTCAGACATGACGCCCACTGCCCTCCATTGCGACTACCCTATGATGGACCGTTCAGAGTGCTGGAAACAGGGGATAAGCATTTTTTGCTAGATTTGGGGGGTAGGAGGGAAAAGATTGGCATAGACAGACTCAAACCCGCTTTCGTGGTGGCGGACGAGCAAGTGCTGTTGGCGAGGGCCCCTCGGCGTGGAAGACCCCCACGGGGAGTGTAATGTTCTCCTGGAACATGTAATGACGAGGCGCACACACCGGGTGTCAGTTAGGACTTTTTACTTGTCACTTCAAGTGCAACTAACAACTAACCACACATTGGCACATGTACATCTCCTTTTATAGTCAGGTCATGGCCGGGGTCATACTGCCCTCTAGTGGTGACTCTATAGGAACTTCACATATCAATACATCTCCCTTTTTTTTTTTAGTAAAGGTCATGTCCAACTATAAACTTTTTCTCAAATTTCTATATACAAAATAAACTCCATTTCTATTTACATTTCTTTCAACCTTGTACACTGAATCACAAGTTCAATTTTTTTTCTCTGTTTACAATTCAACATCAACACATTTTTTTTCCCCTCTGTTTACAATTCAACAACACTTTTTTTTTTTTTTTTTTTTTTCATTTCAGTACTCCTTACATTTCCTCAATCAATCTTTTCGGTTTCACAATTTGCCTTTGTGATCTTCTGATTTGTGTCACCTCAGTCTGTTCGTTATTGTCTGTCTCTAAGTTTTGGTTCTCAGCCATTTCTGGTTGTTCGGTTTGACTGGAAATTAGCATGTCGCTTATTTCACTGTCTGTGACTCTCATTTTTGTCTGAGGCACTTTCAGTAAGTGACGTCGGTTTCGCCTCATTGTTTTTTCCATGCTCTGTGATGACTTCATATGATCTGGGAGTTGTTTCTTTGACCACTTTTGCCAGCGGTCCCCATTCTCCATCACATCTCACTCGCACTATGTCCTCATGTGCAAGTGGTCTCAGAGGTCGTGCTGTTCTGTTGTACAGTTCAGTTTGCCTCTCCTCACGCCTCACATCTCTCTTTTCCATCACTTGAGATGCTGATGGAAGTCGCGTTCTGAGTTTTCTGTTCATGAGCATTTCTGCTGGGGACAGTCCATTCTCCAGTGGTGATGCTCGGTAATTCAGGATCGCCAGATGTGGGTCTTCTGCATTGTCTGCAGCCTTTTTCAGTATGCTTTTCACTATTTGCACCCCTTTCTCTGCTAACCCATTTGACTGTGGGTACAGAGGGCTTGAGGTCACGTGCTTGAACCCATATGTGTCTGCAAATTCTTTGAAGCACTGACTCGTGAATTGTGGTCCGTTATCACTTACAACAGTCATTGGAATTCCATGGCGTGCGAACATTGTCTTTGTATGTGCAATCACCTTTTCTTTTTTTTCCACAATATCTTTATTGAACCTTTTTTTTTTTTTTAAACAAACATGATACAAACAATCAAACACTAACACTAAAGTACTACAAAAAAAAAAAATGCACTAAAAAACACCAACAACCACCAACAAAATCAAATCTTCAACAATGCTCCTCTGTTTAGTCTAGACAATCCAACACATAAGTATACATATTATATTCACCAGTTTGGAATTTACAAGGTCCGCACATATCATTCACCTTCTTCTTCAAGAGTTATGTTTAAATTTTTTACATAATCAATAAAAGGTCTCCATATATTCTCAAACACAATTTCCTTTGATTTCAGTATATATGTTATTCTTTCTAATGGAAGGTTTGTTAACATCTGTCTTAACCACTGAGTCACATCTGGTCTATAAGTCTTTTTCCATAATAGTGCAATACATTTTTTGGCATTAAGCAAACTGAGGTCTATGAATGTTCTTTCACTTTTATTAAAATTATGCTTTTCTGGGTACAGACCCAACAAAAACAGTTTAGGATTCAATATGATTTGTTTTGAGATTATTTTTTCAATTGTTACCCTCACCTCTTCCCAAAACATTCTTATTAATCTGCATTCCCATACACAATGAAATAGAGTTCCTTTACTTTCCATACATTTTGTGCACGTATCTGGTATATTTTTGTTATATCTATTTAACTCCTCCGGTGTAACATACATCCGCATTAACCATTTGAAGTGTATCAATTTAAGGCGTACATTTATTGATTTGGTTTGAGCTTCTGTACAAGCCAATTCCCATTGTTCCTCTGGAATTTCAGTTTGCAGATCTTCTTTCCAGTAGTTTAATCTTTTCAGTGAGTTTTCACTTGAAAATAGTGTCAATGAGTTATAAAACTCTGAAATAATACCCTTTCTTTTACTATCTTTCATCAACATTTTTTCCAAGGATGAATAGATAGGTCGAGTGAGAGCATTATTTTGATTTGATCGAATAAAGTTTCTAAGTTGAAGATATTTTAAAAAATGTGTTCTATTGAGATTAAATTTGATCCTCAACTCTTCAAAAGACATTATGTTTTCTGCACATGGCAAATATAAATCCTGAATCTTTTGTATCCCTTTTAAATTCCATACTTTAAATACAGCGTCCGCTCTCCCTGGTTTAAAATATTGATTACCCCATATTGGACTAAATTGTGACAATAACTGTGGTTCTTTTAAATAGTTTTTAGCTTCACACCATATTTTGATCATATGCTTTACAAATGGATTTTTAACTTGTTTTTGTAATTTTTTTGCCGAATCTGAGTATATGAATATGGGAAGAGGTAAAGGTAAATTGTATGATTCCATTTCAGTCCAGAGAGGGAGATCATTTGATGAAAAATAATATGTCATAGACCTCAGTTGTGCCGACCAATAATACAACATAAAATTTGGACATTTCAGACCTCCACGATCAAATGGTAAATATAATAAAGACAGACGTAATCTAGCCCTCCTGTTGTTCCATATAAATTCCACTAACTTTTTTTTAATTCTTGAGAATAAATCTAAAGGTGGTGGTAAGGGAATGTATTGAAATAAATAAAGTATTTTAGGTAAAATATTACTTTTAAGTATTTTAATTCTCCCGATCATCGACATTGGTAGTGACATCCATCTCTGAAGTAACTCATCAATATCTGTCATTAAGGCTTCATAATTGACACTGGCGATTGATTCTAGCTTAGGCACAATTTGGATTCCTAAATATTTGAACTGATTTACAACATTGAATTGATTTACCTCAGGGGCTGGGTAATTTCTCTGGGTCTCATTTAGCATTAATATTGAAGATTTAGTTTTATTTATTTTATATCCTGATATTTCCCCGAAATTCTTTATTAAATTCAACAAGGTCGGAATTGATTTTTTAAGATTCGACATAAACAAAATTATGTCATCGGCATACAGGGAGATTTTATGTTCTGTTGGTCCAACTTTAATTCCATATATTTGTGACTGTAGACGTATCGCCATCGCTAAAGGTTCAATTGCCATAGTAAACAGTAAAGGTGAAAGTGGACAGCCTTGTCGACATCCTCTATTGATTTTTATTGATTTTGAAATATTGTTATTTGTTAGAATTTCTGCAGTAGCATTATTATATATTATCTGAACCCATTTTATAAAATTATTTCCAAGTCCAAACCTTTGTAAGACTTCAAAAAGAAAGGGCCATTCAACTCTATCAAAGGCTTTTTCGGCATCCAGTGATAAGAGAGCTGTATCCGGTGCTTCTTTATTAGAATAAATAATATTAAATAGTCTTCTTACATTATGGAAGCCTTGTCTTCCCTTTATAAAGCCATTCTGATCTCGATTAATAATATTTGGTAAAATTTCTTGTATTCGTCTTGCTAAAATTTTACAAATTATCTTAAGGTCGGCATTTAATAGGCTTATTGGTCTCATATTTTCACATTTATTAGAGGGCTTACCTGGTTTTGGCAACAGTATAATTAAGGCATTATTCATATATGATGGTAAATTACTATTTTGAAATGCTTCTAAAACCATTTCCAAAAAAGGTTTTGTTAATTTATTCTTAAATTTTTTATAAAGGTCAACTGGAAGACCATCTGGTCCTGCACTTTTTCCTGATTTCATATTATCAATGGCTAGTCCAACTTCTTCTTGACTAATTTTAGACTCCAGTATCTCCCTGTTTTCATTTGGAATACATGGTATAAATAGTTCATTCAAAAACCCATGTAGTTTTGTTAAGTCAGATTCATTTTTGGTATCATATAATTTTTCATAGTAATCTCTAAAGGCTCTATTAATTTCTGAAGGATCTATAACTACCTGTCCGTTACTTATAATACTGGTAATTGGTGTTTTAGATTCTAATTGTTTAATCTGCCATGCCAATAACTTTCCTGATTTTTCACCTTGTTCATAAAAAGATTGTTTCAATCTTAGAAGACTCGAGGCAGCTCTATTCGCTGATTTTTTGTCATATTCAGCTCTCAAAATCAGTAATTCATTCTCCAACCTTGGATCTCTTCCTGCATATACTCTTTCTTGAAGAATTTTTATTTTATGTTCCAATTGGACTCTCTCCTCTCGAGTCTTCTTAGATTTTGAACCTGTATAACTAATAATATGTCCCCTAATAAAAGCTTTGAAAGCCTCCCACTTTACACATGCTGATGTTTGTGTAGTATTGATATCAAAGAACTCGTCTATCTGTTTTTCTATATACTTAACAAATTCCTCATCCTGAAGCTATTTATGCTGAAATTGCCATCTACCTGGTTCCTTTGTCAATTTCTTATCTACATACATTAGACAGCAGGGTGCATGATCAGAGATCACGATGTTATCATAAAAACAGTTTTGAATCTTGGACCTTAATTCTGTGGAGATCAAAAAATAATCTATACGTGAGAATGTCTTGTAGGTATTGGAATAACAAGAGTATGCTTTAACTTGTGGTTTCATTTCTCTCCATATATCTATCAATTTCAATTCTTTCATAAAATGATTAATGGTCATCCTACATCCATTGTGCGTACAGTCCAGTCCTGTTGATCTATCTACACTGGGATTCAATGTACAATTAAAATCCCCTGCTATTATATGTTGCCCTGTAAGTGATGATAAGATAAGAAATAAATTGGCAAAGAATTTTTGATCATCTATATTGGGACCATATAAGTTCACCAAATTTATGTTTTCTAATAGCAAAGATCCTTGAATGATTACATATCTTCCAAATTTGTCTCCAATTACATTTTTCACTTGAAATGGGACTGATTTATGTATGAGAGTCATAACTCCCCTGGCTCGGGATGAAAATGATGAGGTGAAAACATTTCCTTGCCATCTACTCCTAATTCTTTTTACATCTTGCTCTATTAGATGAGTTTCTTGTAAAAACACAATTTTTGAACCCATGTCTTTTATTTTATTCATAACTTGTTTAAGTTTTTTTAAATTTTGTAGACCTCTGCAATTCCATGAAGTTAAATTAAGATTAACGCTTTGATTTATAATCAATAGGGTGTTTGGGATTACCTTGCAGTGTAAACATGCTCAAACAGAAAAGCAAAAAAATGAGTGGTTGAACATTCACCCTACAAACTACACACAAACAAATTCCCCCTTTCCACATTTGTGGCAATCCCCCCAAAAGCAAAAGAAAAATTCCGTCTCCCGATATAGCCATCGACCGTTCCACACCCACGAGGAACAGCCAAAGCCACTCCTTCTTCATCCTCCCAATCACCCTAACTCTACTGCTTTTAATAACGTAACATTAACTCTCTTCTGTAATTTTCCAATTTAACTCCAGAATTTTTTAGCAATTTTGTACTTTTTTTTTTTTTTTAATATGTAATACATTCTATAATTTGTAATCTTGTTATATGCTTCTAATCAGTTAAATGCTCAAATATTCTACCCTATATTCTGTTCATGCTTAGCTCCCACCAGTCTCTTCCTGGATCTTCTTGATGAGCTCCTGCGCCTCCTCGGGGGTCTTGAAGATGCGTGTTCTGCCCTCATATGTGACCAGAAGTCTTGCAGGGTGAATCACTCCATGACGAATCTCAAGGTTGCGCAGTTCTTTGCGGATGGGGTCAAACTGCTTCCTTAATTGTTGGATTCCTGAGGCCAAATCTGGGTAGAACCGCACCTGCTGATCTTGGTATTTAATTTCTCCTTTGGCCCGCACCACGTTGGAGATCGTCATCCTGTCTCTGTAGCTGAGAAACTTCATAATTAGCGTCCTCGGTGCTGCCTTGTTACCTCTCGGTGGGCCAATTCGGTGGGAGCTTTCCAAGACGACTGATGATTTTAGCTCCGCGTTGTTCAGCGCCTCCGGGATCCACCCCTCCAAAAAGGAGCATGAATCACGACCTTCGGCTCCCTCCGGTAAACCCACCAGCCTCAGGTTGTTCCTTCTGGACCGAGATTCCAAGTCCAGAACACTATTTTCCAGATCTTTATTTTTTTTTTCCAAAGTGTGCACCTTTATTTGAAGTCCGCTAATTTCATCCTCCGCACTTGAGACACGAAGCTCCGCCTGCGTCACTCGCTCCACGCAGTCACCCAACTCCTTTCTCATTGCATCCAACGCTGCCATAATCCCATCAAGTTTAGCGGAAAAGTCTGCTCTCATTGAGCTAATGGCAGCCAGCACTGCACCTGTGCCGTCATCGTCAGCAGCAGCAGTTACCGCACCACCGCTAGTTTCATCCGCCATATCCGCAGCTTTTTCTACTGCGCCACAAACTTTAAAGTCCGTTAATTTGGACTGCTTCGGCGATTCAATTTTTCCCCCTCCTGATTTCCCAGCCTTAGTCTTCACCGGCATATCCTCACCCAAACGCTGGGAAAAGTTCTGTTCCAAATGAGAGAGTTATTTGCCGAATTTTTATTTCCAAGGGCAGAGCAGAGTGATACGTGTCCTTCTAGGCGGCCGCCATAACCGGAAGTCGCAATCACCTTTTCTGCTGTTGTGTCACTCAACCCTGCAAACTCTGGGTAGGTGGAATGATAGTCCATGACTAACAGATAGTCCTTGCCCTTAAGCTGAAATAGATCCATGCCCACTTTTCTCCATGGCCCTTGAGGCTTCTCATGGGGCCTCATAGGCTCCTTTGGCTGTTGATACCTGTGGCGCTGGCAAATCTCACAGCGCTGCACATATGCCTCAATGTCCTTGTGCATTTTGGGCCAATATAAAACATCACGTGCACGTCTTTTGCACTTTTCAATACCCAAATGCCCCTCATGCACTAATTTAACCATTTCTGATCTCATGGAGGTAGGTATGACTATCCTTGTACCTTTTAACAGAACCCCATCTAACACAGACAGTTCACCTTTAAAGTGTTGGTAAGGCTTGTCAATCATAACCTGTCCAGGCTGATGTATCTGTTCCATTACTCTTTTTAGTTTCTCATCTTTTTGTGTTTCTTTCACTATCTTCATCCATTTTGCATCTGACACTGGCATGTGTGCCTTAATAGAGTCTACATGTATTTGCACAGCTTCCTCTGTTGTGCTGCTGGTGTTGCTCAAGCTAGCCCTACTCAGCGCATCGGCTACAATTAGTTGCTTGCCTGGTGTAAACTCAAATTTCAAGTCATATTTCTGTAATCTTAACATTAGACGCTGGATGCGCGGTGGTGCGTCACCCAGTGGCTTCTGTGAGATCGCAATCAGTGGTTTGTGGTCTGTTTCTAGTATTACTGACCTTCCATACACATATTCATGAAACTTCTCGCATCCAAACACTGCACCGACCTCAGCAGTCTCTTTTTCCTTGCTGCTAAAAGTCTTTAATTGTGCCTTTGTACTCTCAGACGCTTGGCAAATCTGTATCGCTTTCTCCAGCGTTAAGTTAGTCTCTTTCAATAATTGCATCCGCAATTTGTTGTCTTGGACCCCAATTACAATTTGGTCCCGTATCATTGACTCACTCAATGTTCCAAAGTTGCATGACTGACATTTCAACCGTAGGTCTGTGACATACAGCTCGATGGACTCTGACTCTTTCTGAAGTCTTTTTCTGAACACATACCTCTCGTACGTTTCATTCTTTCTCGGTGTGCAATAATCGTCAAACTTCTTCATCACGGCGTCGAAGTTGCCTTTTTCTTCTTCCGTGAAGATGAATGTGTTAAACACATTTAGCGCCGCTCGCCCTGCTACTGTTAGCAGTAATGCTATTTTCCTCTCCTCGTCACGGAGACCGATAGCGAGCAAATAAAGTTCAAAACTCTGTTTGAATACTTTCCAGTTCTCGTTGACGTTACTGGTCAACTTTAACTCGTCCGGCTGTCGAAGAGCGTTCATCTTCGCCGTCGGTTCGTAGTTTTATATCCTGGTATCATGTAATTTACTCCTGATACCATGTAATGTTCTCCTGGAACATGTAATGACGAGGCGCACACACCGGGTGTCAGTTAGGACTTTTTACTTGTCACTTTAAGTGCAACTAACAACTAACCACACATTGGCACATGTACATCTCCTTTTATAGTCAGGTCATGGCCGGGGTCATACTGCCCTCTAGTGGTGACTCTATAGGAACTTCACATATCAATACAGGGAGCTTCCCAGAGAAAAGATTCCCCAGAACACCCACACGGACAGTCAAAACGTTTTCACCCCCAAACATCAATCCCCCAGCTTGACAGTGCCGCGGAGGCGGCAAATCCTGGTTACAGCAGATACGGGAGAAGACTGAAGCCCAAGCAGCATGTGGATTGATGTTTAATGGTTCTGTCACAGCATATGGACTGTTTTTCTTTTGTTCTATCCAATATGCTTGGGGGGGTGGTATGGCGGCACATGGGGAAAGCATAATTGTGTAACATCTTAGACAAGAACAAAGAGCAGAGGTTCCCTGGTGAGATAACAGGGAGGTGTGAAGGATGAATGCAGTGTGACCTTTTGTGTGTTAGAAACTTCTAGAAGGATGGTAAAGGATTAAGGAAGTGAATGCAATGTGACCTTTTGTGTGTTAGAAGCTTCTGGAGGAATGCCATAGTATTTAAGAGAAGAGTCTTTGCTGAGATGTCATTCTGTCTGTGCTTCTTGTGTGAGTTGTGTAATAAATCGTCTGAAGCCAAATCCGCCTCTTTCTTTACACGCTCTACATGGTATAAAATTAACATATTTCAATTACAATAGTGTCACGTGTCCACCCCCCCCCCCCTTCCCCCGGGAAAAATATGTTGCCACCGTGCCAAGATCTTTAAGCCAGAGGAAACACTGCACCTGTAATTTTTTGGGGGTCTCACACTGTATGTTCTAGGTTTAAAGGCATATCCTGAAATACCACATAATTTAAAATATTCAAAGATCCATAATTGGCAGAAGGGGTCTTCAGCAGACAAAGAACAGAATCCGCTTTCCAGTGGTTTCCTCATCATTTGCTGAGGAATGCATCAAGTAAAGGAGATATTAACTTACTTTACTGCTGGCTGACTCATACATGTCTCCTTCAACTTTTCTGGCATAGGCCACCAAGTTCTCCATCCGACGGTCCTTCAAGGCAGCGGGATCTGGGGTCGAAAAGATGGCCATCTTGGTGGCTTGTCCAGGCCAGCCTGGACAAGCTTGTGCACCAAGTGGTTTCGGAGGTCCTCTGTAATGTCTTCATGCCAGCCTTTCCTAATGCCTGTGGCTGAGGAAGGGGCTGCTGTAGGCATGGACCCAACCCCACCAGAATCATTCAGACCTTGGTTGTTCACCTAAATCTAAATCTGTGTATTCTGAGAGACTCCAGCAGCAGTTCACTGCTAATGACTCGGCTTCTGTGTGGAGAGGACTGAGGCAAATCACCAACTATCGGCCTCAGGCTTCTAAAGGTCAGGATGACAAAGCCCTTTGTCAAAAACTGTCCCAACATTACGCCCGTTTTGACACCTCGTCAACTGTGTCCAACTCCCCCCCTCCACCCAGCTCCACTGCCTCCTTGGCCGCTAATTCATCAAAAGCGGTCCCCCCTCCTCCCCTGTCATCAGTGTGCAGGACGTGCACAGACAGTTCTCCAGACTGAACCCACGCAAGGTCCCCGGTCCAGACGGCGTGTCTCCCTCCACCCTGAGACACTGTGCGAAAGAGCTGGCTCCTGTCTTCACAGACATTTTTAACACCTCCCTTAAGCAATGCCACGTGCCGACCTGCCTCAAATCCTCCACCATCATCCCTGTCCCCAAGAAGCCACGGATTACTGGACTTCATGACTACAGAGGTAAGCGCTACAGGTCTGTAGTCGTTAAGTCCTTTGAGCGCCTGGTCCTGTCCCACCTCAAGTCCATCACCACTCCCCTCCTGGACCCGCTGCAGTTTGCCTACCGAGCCAACAGGTCTGTGGACGACGCAGTCAACCTGGCCCTCCACTCCATCCTGCAGCACCTGGACTCCCCGGGAACCTACGCCAGGATCCTGTTTGTGGACTTCAGCTCTGCATTCAACACCATCCGCCCCGCTCTGCTCCAGGACAAGCTGTCCCTGCTCGGCGTGCCTGACTCCCTCTGCAGGTGGATCACCGACTTCCTGACGGACCGGAGGCAGCATGTGCGGCTGGGGAAGTCTGTCTCGGACTCTGTTAGCATCAGCATCGGATCACCCCAGGGCTGTGTACTTTCCCCCCTACTCTTCTCCCTTTATACCAACTCCTGCACCTCCACCCACCAGTCTGTTAAGCTGATCAAGTCTGCGGACGACACCACCCTCATCGGGCTCATCTCCAACGGCGATGAGTCCGTCTACAGGAGAGAGGTGGCCCAGCTGGTGTCCTGGTGCAGCCACAACAACCTGCAGCTGAACGCTCTGAAGACAGTGGAGATGATTGTGGACTTCAGGAAAGTCACAACCCCCCTGCCCCCCCTCACCATCACAGGCTCTCCCATCACCATTGCAGATTCCTTCCGCTTCTTGGGCACCACCATCACCCGGGACCTCAGGTGGGAGCCAACCATCAGCTCCCTCATCAAAAAGGCCCAGCAGAGGATGTTCTTTCTGCGGCAGCTGAGGAAGCTCAAGCTACCCACCAAGATGTTAGTGCAGTTCTACACGGCCATCATCGAGTCCATCCTCACCTCCTCCATAATCGTGTGGTACGCAGGAGCTACTGCGAGGGACAGACTAAGGCTGCAGCGCGTCGTGTGCACTGCTGAGAAGGTGATCGGCTGCAAGCTCCCATCTCTCCAGGACCTGTACATCTCCAGGACCCGGAGGCGTGCAGGCCGGATCATAGCCGATCCCTCACACCCTGGTCACGTACTGTTTGCCCCCCTCCCCTCAGGTAGAAGACTTCGGTCCATTCAGACTAAAACCTCCCGGCACATGAACAGCTTTTTCCCCTCTGCCATCAGACTGCTGAACATTAAGTGACTTATTGACTCTCGTGCACTATATACAGCAGCTCAACCAGACTCATGTCATTCATCACTGTTTTTCTGTTGCATTATCGACTGCACATCATCTGCTACTTGCTAATTTATTTAAAACTGCTGTGACTAGTATTACTCATTATTATTATTATTATTATTATTATTATTATTATTATTATTATTATTCTACACTTATTGCATGGTTTTAGTCTATAATTTTTTTTTTTAGTTTATCTCTTTATCTTATCATGTTTTAATGTTGTAGCATTGCACCGAGACAAATTCCTAGTTTGTGTACTACATGAACAATGGCAATAAATCTGATTCTGATTCTGATTCACATCCATATTATACAGATGATCATCTCCAGCTGTCTAGTTTCCGTCAGGACTTGAACGCACCACCACTGCTGTCCACTGATTCTCCATCGTAAACACCGGCGGCTCACATCCTGTGGAATATTTCCCCCTTGACACATACACTCAGCCTGGTATTTAAAAAATATGATAATCTTATTTCATATATTTCTGTCTGATGTATTGATTGTAGCCGGAGTTGCTCATCGTTTAGCAAACAGGTTAACGTAGCTCAGACTGGGCCGCTGCTGTCTTTTTTATGCCATGGCTATCAGAATACCCATCAATACTAAGAAACCCCAGCTTATTTCAGAAACTAAATCATTTATATTTGGTTGTGGTTGTAGTCATGGGGGTGTTAGCTGCAGTGTCTTTGAATGCAGCTGATGTGTTTAGCATGTAGCTAAACGTTATGCTAAGAGTGTAACTGTTAAAGCTAGAGCTTGATTTTGGAGATCAGGCTGCTGAACACTGGGATTTCGAAAACGGCAGATGTCACGATTTCTTTGGGTTTAGCTTGAAGTGCAAATGCAATTTTAAAAAGGCACTGGCTATGGGTACGGAAACTGGAGCGAGACACCCAGATCAATCCGACAAAACCTTCACAGCCGTCGCTGTAGTGTAGGGAAGGAGTGCAGTCTTCTTCTTTTAGATTTGATTGGCGGTTGGCAACCAGCTTACAGGTGCGTTACCGCCACGTACTTCACCCTATCTGGTCACGGCCAAGAGCTGTAGAGTGAATTATGTGGAGATGGACAAGAGTGATGATCTGAACTTCTCTCAGTTACTGGCAGATAGCAAACAACTGAAAGGTGCATACTGCCACCTACTGTACAAGGATGATCTGAACTAGAGTCGCTTGAATTATAGTGATGTCTGAAGGAGGGCTACTGCTCCTGACCAGATAGAGTGATGATATAGATTGAAGTACGTGGCAGTAATGCACCTGTAGGCTGGTTGCCAACCGCCAATCAAATCTAAAGAAGAAGAAGAAGGAGCTCTGTCTGTCCTCAGCAGTGTGTTTGTGATCAAAAGGTGAGGGGTTCGCTGCCAGCTGTCTTTGTAATGTTGTGTGTGAATGGGTAGATGGCCGAATCTGTTAAGTGCTTTGGTCATTGAGATTCAATTCATTTTATTTTGAATGTGTAACCATACAGTGAATTTGTATTTTACATACCATATACTGAAATTTCTTCTTTTTCTTCTTCTTCTTTTAGATGTGATTGGCGGTTGGCAATCAGCTTACAGATGCATTACCGCCACATACTTCAGTCTATATCATCACTCTATCTGGCCAGGAGCTGTAGTCCTTCTATCATCAAAAACAGTAGTAAAATAGAAAAGCACTCAGAGAGCACATACCTCCGCCAAGGCTATATGATGTCATAAACATCATATATGATGTCATAGATAGACTATTAAATGCCGGAATCCTTTGATGTTGATGATTAAAAATCGTAGCGCTGATGCTGGAATCCTTTGATGTTGACGATTCCATGAGTTGTTTTGATGCCAGAATCCTTTGGTGTGACACCCTCCGCCGAGGCAGACCCACCACAGGTTGATCAAACCTGGGTGTGTGTCCCGTGGTTGAGCTGTTTGCCCTAGAAGCCCAGATGATGTCACTCCTTTTCATCCACAGCCAGTGACTGGTCCTCTCGGCGGTGTCGGCCAGCTCTTTGATTGTCCCGTCTGTGATCCTGTCCCCTGATCTCAATCTCCCTGAGCAGCTTTGCAGTTGTCGTGGCTACAAAGCTCCTGCATCCCACCTCCACCGGGCGCACCTTTGTCTTCCAGTCTCTGTCCTCCGCCTCAGCTGCTAAGTTGGAATACCGCAGCTTCTTACGCTCATAAGCTTCCTCGACACATTTTAGTGTGTAGCGAAAAACCTCTTATTTGTAGTAATTGTAGCTTCCATTTACAGTATATTTGATAATTTGATAAACTAATTTCCCAGTTTGGGAAATTAGCAGGTCATCTAATTCCCAGTTTGGGAAATTTGCAGGTCATCTATCTATCTATCTATCTATCTATCTATCTATCTATCTATCTAGTAGTTAGCACGGTGAATGTTTGTTTGCTAACGATTAAAGACTGATGGCGGACTTATGGAACACAGACACTGGAGAGGCTGTGTACCGGTCCCGGGATACAGTGAAAAACCTGAGAATCAAGTAAGTAGACAGTGTGTTGTGTTTACTTAGATGGGTCAAAGTTTCTGTAATGAGCTGCTTCATGCACGATGCCCATTTGTTTATTCACTTCAGGGTGCGTATAGAGAGGGTGACCTCCACAGCAGCCCTCTCCCAGCCCCTCCAGCAACAGGTTCTTTCTCAGCAGGACAGAGGAGCCATTGAACTGGAAACCCTTTCATCATCAGGCCACACAGGTAAGAAATAATAATAATTACACTGCAGGGTGAGAGACTGATGAGGTCTTCCACAAGAGGCAGCATGGACCATTTTTATATAGGAGTTACCAAAAATTAATAAAATTCCCATCTTACCTATTCAGTAAAAGCTGACTCTTTTTGTATAATGACTTGTGTTAGGTTAAGATTACTCCGTTGCTTCCCATAGGAGAAAATTAATATAGAGCAGAAATGCTAGATCAGACGATACACACATGCAGCGACCAGAGACCTCAAGTGTAAATAAGACACACTGCTGTAATTCAAATTCAATAGTCCATAATTACACACATACACATACATAAGATAGTCGTTAGTTGGTTAATCTGACAATGAGGCAAGTTAATGTTTATACAGGATGTGCTGACACACATTTGTCCTGGACCTCTACCCAGGATTATCAGGACATACTCAGTGTTTAAATCCTTTTTTCTTCTTATTTGGTTAATGTCAGCATATGCCTGTATTAAAAAAATAAAGGTCTAACACAGAAGGAATTCCTGCCAGCAGCTATTCCTGGTATCAACATATACTGTATCTTCATATGCAGCTGTGGCGCAGGTGTAGTGTGGCCGACTACTGATTGGAGGGTCATGGGTTTGAGTCCCGCTCAGTCTGCAGTCTGCATGCCGAAGTGTCATCGAGCAAGACCCAGCGCCTGTGTATGGCAGCGCCGCCGCCCATCAGTGTGTGAATGGGTTAGTTAAGGTAGTTAATTGCCTTCCGCTGCATGTGGGACACCATGTGGTGTATGGGGCGTCGCCTATCTCCGTTTCTCTGACCCTAGGCCACACAGCAACTGTAAGTAGTGAAAGCTACAGTGGGAGGTCAGTCTTTTATGTGCGTTAACTTTCCTTTCCCCATTCTATTATGCTGAGCACCAAGCTAGAAGGCGGAAAGTACCATTTCTATATGGTCTTTGGTATGACCCGGCCTTGAACCCACAACCGGGAGGTTGTGGGTTGGATGCTCTATCTCTACCACTCCGGTTGTGTGAATGGGTGGATAGCAGGATCTGTAAAGGTCATCTAGAGAGGAGAAAAAGCGCTATATAAATGAATGCCATTTACCATATGCCACCATAAACTATTTTATAGGATTACCTATCCCACTTGAATCTATCACTCTTGACAGTATACCCAAAATATAGTTTTCAAAGTTTTCTCTTGTGAATTTTCAAACAAGAATTTCAGGGTATGCAATTTTACTATTTTAACTCTGATAAGACCCTTGACAATGGTGGCATACACTATATAGGATATAGTCTATTTACATTGTGACACTTGCCACAGGTGTACTATAATTAACCTGGTTGCATTTTTTAACAGTCCTCAACTGTGTTTTTCAAAATCCCCCAAATAACACTTGGCTATCATGAAACTATGAGGGGTGAAAAACACTGTCAAAGTTAAAAGATGGTCTTTCTGACTCATCATGTATGATTTTTTTCTAGCCTGTAACTCAGAAAATATTCATAGTATTAAGGTAAAATTATATGTCATCCATCCATCCATCTTCTACCGCTTATCTGGGGATCCAGGTTACGGGAGCATCAGTTCGGGCAGAGTAGCCCAGACTTCTGCCCAGTCACGTAGCACCATGATTTCCATGATCCCTCCTGCAGGTGGTGAGCCCACTGGAAGGTGGACCCATGTGCCTCCTTTAGATACCCTGAGTCCTTGATGTAACGTTTTCCCATGGAGATCCACATTATGTATCACTTAATTTAAAATACGAAAGCTGCAAAAAACAAGAATTTTTAGGTTTTCAGGTGGCAGACAGATTTTTTTTTTAATCATGGAGTGAATGATCATCACGTATTACCCCAACAACAATATATTTAAATTTTAACTTTAGTGCAGATATTTCCTTTAAAGCACATCTATGCTATTCCTTCACCAGCTGATAATGAAGAGGAGCTTGTTGTGGGATGGCAGGAGAAATTCTTCAGCCAGGTACCTTGTGAACATAAAGGTTACAGTTTGAAGTTTGCCACTATTTTATCTTGCCTGCAAACATCTAAAATTAAATATCTTTGTTTTGTTTATGCCTCACCTCCTCTATGTCTTCTACTAACATGCCCCCCTCTCTGTGGATCCAGTATGAGATGGAGCTGTTTCAGAACGAGGCCGCGTGTCACACCCCTCTGGACCATCAGTACCACACAGAAATCAAGGCTCTCAACCAGGGCAAGGGACGAAAAAATAAAAGGATCTTCACATACACTGATCACGACCGCTACACCAACTACCTTCCACTCCACCAGCTGGTGCGTTGTATTAACTCAGTGGTTCTCAGTTGTTTTCTGTTGAGCCTCCCCTAAGAAGCAGTAAATATTTCGCGCCCCCTCTACTATAGTATTGTGTTTGTCTCTAAAATTGTTACAAGTACACCTCTGCATAACATTGGATGCTTATTAAAATTAAAGAAGACTAAAAAAACAAGAAAAGAAATACAGATCTGCTTAGAAAAAAAATATCTTTATTAACCTTATTTTTCAGTCTGAGTGCAGAGTACAGTTCAGAAAATATTGAAACATTTCAACCAACAAGATGAATATGATTGCAACATCAGTCTCCAGGAACTACTGTAGAACACAAACTTACAGTGCTTTCTGGTTTACTGAGGCAGCATTCACGAAGCGGGATGTTTGTTGGCAGTATTCGGCCCATTTTCTTTGAAAAAACTGAAGTGGCTTATCAGCGTGATTAGGATGTAACGTTTGGAAGTGCTGCCTAAATTTATTTGGCTTCATACTGTCCACTGCCAGTTTTTAAACACAACACACACACTGGTCTTTCCTCCTCTCCCACTGTGGTAACTGTGAAGCCAGTCGTTACATATGCATCATCATACTTCTTTGTTTTAGCTTTCGGAAGACTTCTGTTTTTCTCATTATCTTGATCTTTTCTTTTCGTTCCCATCAGAAATTTCTCCATGGTTTCTTCTCTCTGTTGATTCACTATGTATCGCTTCCTCTGTGGCGTTATTATTCAAGATTCAGAGATTTTTTTGTCAATGCTACTCTACGTACAGGACATACAGGAGAATTGAAATGCCGCTTCTCTCTCTTCAGTGGTGTGCACAATATAAAAAAAAAAAAAAAAAAAAAACAACCAAAAAAAGGAATAAGGCTGGAAAAACAACGGCAGCAGTCTATGTACAGTAATGCTACCCGTAGTGCAAATAACGGTAAAAGATAAAACCCAGACATCCCATAGTGCAAATAAAGATAAACGATTATTTAGCGAATGCAAAGTCCTTAAGCCAGGCAGTTGCCTCCTGGTTTGCTGTATGGAGGGTGTGTAATCCTCCTTCCAGTCTTTGGAGCGGGCAAGCCTCTATGATGTGTTCCATTGTTTGCTCCTCTCCACATGCGCACAGTGGGCTAGGGCTACTGCCCCATCTGTAAAGGCTGGCCAAGCAGGGGCCATGTCCAGTCCTGAAGCGATTGAGTGTAGACCACTGTCTCCTTGGGAGGTTGGTGCCCGGGACCTGTTGGTTGGGGTTTATCACCAGCTGTTTGTTTGGGACCTCCTTGGTCTCCCATTCCTCTTGCCAAGCTGTCTGGATGGTAAAGTCAGCTGGGGGAGGGTTTTTCCAAATCGGCCGTCTGGATGAAAGTCGGGCAGTGGGTGGAGTGTAGATATCTGCATGGATTGGTAAGTGAGGAGAATCTTTAACTTTTTGGAGCATCCTTTGAGTTAATGCTGCTCGCCGGATGTGTGGAGGGGCTATGTTTGACAGTACAGAGAGCCAGGGGAGTGGTGTTGAGCGGATTGTTCCAGTTATAGTTCTCATGGTTGTGTTGAGCTGGGTGTCTACATGGTGTGTGTAAGATGACCTGGACCAGACAGGGGCACAATATTCTGCTACAGAGTATGAAAGGGCCAGTGCTGAGGTGCGCAGGGTGGAGACTGCCGCCCCCCATTTTGCACCAGCGAGCTTGCAGAGCAGGTTGTTTCGTACCTTCACCTTAGCAGCCGTCCCCTTTAGATGTTCCTTGAAGGATAAGGTCCTATCAAGGGTCACTCCAAGATAAGTTGGATTTGGGGCATGCTTAAGCTTGAGTCCGCTCAGGTGGATGTTTAGTTCTCTGGCAGCTTTTGCATTGTGGAGATGGAATACACTGGAGACGGTTTTTGCTGGGCTTGGTTTTAGGCGCCAGATTTTGCAGAACTGGTCCAGTTTGGCAAGATCTTCCGTGAGCACCCGTTCCAGTGGTTCAAAGTCTGGTGCTTGGAATGCCAAACAGATGTCGTCTGCATAGGTGAATTTGCGGGATTTTGTAGTAGGCAGGTCGTTTATGTAGAGGTTGAACAGAGTTGGAGCTAGAACTGAGCCTTGTGGGAGTCCGTTTTTCTGCATTCTCCATGCACTTGTCTTCTGACTGAGGTGGACTCTGAACCTTCGGTTGGTCAGCAGGGTTTTTATAATTGCTGTTGCCCAAGCAGGGATCGCCTTTATAAGTTTCAGGAGGAGGCCTTTGTGCCAGACCGTATCATAGGTGGCTGTAAGGTCGAGAAACACAGCCCCTGTCTTCAGTCTGCTCTCGAAGCCATTTTCGATGAAGGTGGTTAGGGCCAGTACTTGTTCTCCTGTACTGCGGTCCTTGCGGAAACCTGCTTGATCCACACTTAGAATATCCTCTACCTCTGGGGAAATGCGTTGCAGAATTAGGCGCTCCATGATTTTGTAAGGAACGCTGAGTAGGGAGATTGGGCGGTAGCTTGCTGGTAATTTGTGGTCTTTGCCAGGTTTTGGGATGGCAATGACCTTTGCTGTCCGCCATTTCTTTGGGATCGAGTTTGTTTGTGTGATCCTTGTGTAGAATTGTGTCAACCAGGTTAGGGCTCGGGGGCCAAGATTTTTCATGAATTCTGGGAAGATGTTATCGTATCCTGCTGCCTTTCCACATTTCAGGCTCTGTAGGACTTTCTCCAGTTCAGCAGCCTCGAAGGGTTCAGGGTTCGTTTCCTCTACAGGCATTTTTTGGTGTTTTTTTAGCTCAGTTGTAACTGCTCTTTTGGTGTCTTTGTCTTGGGGTGCTTTGGCGATAGTCAGTAGGTGGGATGCAACTTGGTTGGGTGTGACGGATGCTCGGCTTTGGCTAGGGGGCTTCTGTGCAGCTCCTAGGCGACGGATGAGGCTCCAACATTTCCTGCTAGAGTGGGTAAAGCTCCGGTCAGCAACTGTCTCCTCCCATTTCTTTCGCCGAGCTGTATTTAGCTATTTAGATAAACGATAAAACCCAGCAATCCTACAGTGGTGTGAAAAAGTGTTTGCCCCCTTCCTGATTTCTCATTTTTTTTGTATCTTTGTCACATTTAAATGTTTCAGATCATCAAACACATTTAAATATTAGACAAAGATAACACAAGTAAAAACAAAATGCAGTTTTTAAATGAAGGTGTTTATTATTAAAGGGAAAAAAAATCCAAACCTACCTGGCCCTGTGTGAAAAAGTGATTGCCCCCTAAACCTAATGACTGGTTGGGCCACCCTTAGCAGCAACTGCAATCAAGCATTTGTGGTAACTGGCACTGAGTCTTTTACAGCGCTGTGGAGGAATTTTGGCCCACTCATCTTTGCAGAATTGTTGTAATTCAGCCACATTGGAGGATTTTCGAGCATGAACTGCCTTTTTAAGATCATGCCACAGCATCTCAGTCGGATTCAGGTCAGGACTTTGACTAGGCCACACCAAAGTCTTCGTTTTGTTTTTCTTAAGCCATTCAGAGGTGGACTTGCTGGTGTGTTTTGGATCATTGTCCTGCTGCAGAGCCCAAGTGTGCTTCAGCTTGAGGTCACGAACAGATGGTCAGACATTCTCCTTCAGGATTTTTTGATAGACAGCAGAATTCATGGTTCCATTTACCACAGCAAGTCTTCCAGGTCCTGAAGCAGCAAAACAGCCCCAAATCACCACACTACCACCACCATATTTTACTGTTGGTATGATGTTCCTTTTCTGAATGCTGTGTTACTTTTACGCTGGATGTAATGGGACACACACCTTCCAAAAAGTTCAACTTTTGTCTCATCAGTCCACAGAGTGTTTTCCCTAAAGTCTTGGGGATCGTCAAGATGTTTTCTGGCAAAACTGAGATGAGCCTTTGTTTTTGTTTTGGTTGTTTTTTTGCTCAGCAGTTC
Source organism: Pholidichthys leucotaenia (assembly GCA_020510985.1). Classification (NCBI taxonomy): domain Eukaryota; kingdom Metazoa; phylum Chordata; class Actinopteri; order Cichliformes; family Pholidichthyidae; genus Pholidichthys; species Pholidichthys leucotaenia. The sequence continues at coordinate 354,529,472 of CM035844.1, read as the reverse complement.
TTTGGATGTTGTTGTGGGGTCTTTTGTGGCCTCTTGGATGAGTCGTTGCTGCACTCTTGGGGTAATTTTGGTCGGCCGGCCACTCCTGGGAAGGTTCACCACTGTTCCATGTTTTCTCCATTTGTGGATAATGGCTCTCACTGTGATTTGCTGGAGTCCCAAAGCTTTAGAAATGGCTTTATAACCTTTTCCAGACTGATAGATCTCAATTAGTTTGTTTCTTAGTTGTTCCTGAATTTCTTTGGATCACAGCATGATGTCTAACTTTTGAGGATCTTTTGGTCTACTTCACTTTGTCGAGCAGGCCCTATTTAAGTAATTTCTTGATTGAGAACAGGTGTGGCAGTAATCAGGCCTAGGTGTGGCTAGAGAAACTCAGCTTTCCAAAGATGGATTTTTTTTTTTTTTTACCATTAATAATAAACACTTAAATTTAAAAACTGCATTTTGTGTTTACTTGTGTTATCTTCGTCTAATATTTAAATTTGTTTGATGATCTGAAATATTTAAGTGTAACAAATATAAAAAATGAAAAATCACACCACTGTTTATACAGAAAAGGTAGAGCAGTAATACTCATAGTTGCAAGTTTGATGCGGTAGTGTAGGTGCAGATAGTGACAGATTGGACTGCCCATGATCAATATTGCAATAACAGACAGCAGCAGGTATGGCATTTGTGCAAATGGTTGCAGTAAGGTGCAGAGACATATAGCAGCAGATGTGCAGATGTATTACTGGTGGTGTGCCAGTCTTTCTGTGCCAACAGCTGAGGTAGTTATTGTGCAGGTGAATGTTATTAGAGTTTATTGGCACACCGCATGTAGGTGTGAATGCGCCACTGCCATCTGCTGTAATGGATGTGCAATTATGCTTTGTTTTGAGATGGCGATCTCACGGATCACCTCCAACATGTAATGAGTTCATCTTTTGGGCCAAGGGCCCCCTCTGGTGAAAATGTCATCCAAATCCACCTGAGTTTTTGCGTGATCCGGCTAACAGACAGACAGACAGACAGACAGACAGACAGCAGCAAAAACAACTAGAAAAGCACTCGGAGTGCACAGACCTTTGGCAAACAACTCATTTCTGTCAAATGACATTGTTAGAAATGCAGCAGTTTTCTAAATGCAACATTTCTGTATTTGATATTGGTAAAAAATACTATTTCAAGTTTCCTTCTATAAGATTTATTGAAATAACAAATAGTATTCAGTAACTTAGTTACAGAAATTCTGGTGTACCAGCAAAAGTGAAATTTAACCAAGTTGATACTGATTTTTCCTAAAAATTCCTGGATCCAGGTGGTGATCCGGATCACCACAAAAATGTAATCATCTCTTCCCCATGCCATTACACACCATTCCTGAAAATTTAATCAAAATCTATTCATAAATGTTGGAGTAATGTTGCTAAAAGACAAACAGATAAAGCAATGCCGGTGTTGTGGCAAAAAGTGATCTGCTGTCAAAAATTGATCACCAGGTGCCATATTGTAGTTATGGGGTTATATTAGCCATAAAATATATATTGCAACAGGTAAACAGTACAGAGTTAGGTATAATATGATTATATTTAACACTTACGATGCATTTTGAACCAGAAATAAACTTGATGTAGGATTAAAAGCAATTGAAGTAGGTAGTGGCTATGGATATGTAAGATGTAGCCATAGAATGTTTTCCATGGATACGGCTCGAATCCGAATGTCCAATTGGTGTCACGTGACTCTGCATGCTGTACTTCATTCACAAAAGTCTACAAATACGTTTTATTAATGCTGTGTCTTCTGCGGGAGCGGCGATGGATGCTGATCCGTACATATAGAATTGCTTGCTTCAGATACGGCTCGAATCTGATTGTGTCACGTGATACGCCGTACCGCATTCACAAAAATCTATGAATACGTTATATTAGTATCGTTACGTTGCCCTACATTCATTGTCCATTGCTACGGAAGAGTTGATCAATCTGACAAAACTTTTTCAAATCAGATCACAGCCGCTGCTGCTGTAGTGTAGGGGAGAAGTGTGGTCTACCTGTGATCCAGAGGTGAGTGGTTCGTCTCCCGCTGTCGCCGCCCGCTGTCGCCGCCCGCTGTCTTTATAGTGTGTGTGTGTGTATGTGATTTGTATGAATGGGTAAATAATCAAATCTGTTAAGCACTTTGGTCATGCAGCATTTTTTTTTTAAAGCTCTATATAAAAGAACACCATTTTATTTTCACATGAGATGGAATTTAGAATCCCAAATGAACATTAAGAGGTTAGCCTTTAGGATTTACCAAAGGGTAAGGTTAAAAAGATAATAAATAGATATTATTCACATATAGATATGTGTTTGTTTTTAAACTGGACTTGTGAGTCCGTTTGGGGAAATGTCTTCCGTGTTTATAGACACTTTGTTTGGGGAAACATCTTCCATATCTGCAGACCACAGAGGCTGGAGTTATGGAAATCGAAGGCTTTTATCAACAATTAGGGATAAGGACCTGTACTTATATAGCACTTTTCTAGTCTCAAAGACCACTGAAAGCGCTTCACTAGTACTAACCCTCTATTCTAAGGACCTATAGGAGACAGATATCTAGGGACAATTTAGAACAACCAATTTACCTAGCATGCATGTCTTTGGATTGTGGGAGGAAACCGGAGCCCCCGGAGGAAACCCACGCAGCACAGGGATTGAAGAAAGGTATTTCTTATGTTAATGTAGGGCCTCAAATGTGTGCAGGGAGGTTTTGGCAGAATGTAAAGAGAACAAAGAGAAGTTATCAGAATAAGCTGATATGATCCTGCAGGATTTTATTGCACAACGAGCCCCTGAAGAAACACTACAATAACACAGAAGTGTTACATTAACCCATATTTTGTTTTTGATTTTTTACATTAATATCTATTGCCTTTTTAACCCCTTAGCATTCCTGCCAATTTCCAGCCAATGTGAAATGTTCTGTGGGTGGAAAACTAGAATTTTAAGAGGCTAAGAAAGAAGATCTTTCATTATTCATCATTACACATTGTTGTCTGTCACACAGATAAGACGAAAACATTGCATGGCCAGATTAGAAAAATTTATCTAAATTTTTTTTTTTTAAACTACAATGTACTGATTCACTGCATCAAAAGTTATTATTTTTTTTAGGTTCAGTAAAACAGCTCCCACAACCTGACCTTGATCTATTGACTTTTTTGTTTTTAATTTCAATCAATCAATCAATCAATCAACCTTTATTGTCATGATGCTATGCATACAACTGTAGTACAAGCAAGATGAAATTGCGTTTCTCTAGGCATCCGTATTGTAAAAACACACTCACACTCCCCACCCCGACAGCCATTCACACATCCCTGAGACACATTTGGATATTACAGTAATGTTAACTTATTACAGTTGCAGTTAAAATGATAACTGCCTATGTATATATAAAACAATTAAAATGGCTAAGTGAATCTAAGTAGCTAAGAGAAATAAATACTTAAAACTGAGTAAAACTATAATATACATAATGTCCATAAAGTGCAGTAATATGTGTAAAGGATTCCGGATCAACTGTTCAGCATCCTAATAGCTTGTGAAAGGAAGCTGTAGATCAGTCTGGTGGTTCTGCCTCTGATGCTCCAGAATCGTTTGCCAGATGGCAGCAGTTCAGAGTGTTTGTGCAGAGGGTGAGAGTGGTCCTTAACAATGTTCAGTGCTCTGCTCCTACAACGGCTCTGAAAAAGTTCTTGAACAGAGGGGAGGGAAACTCCAATTACTTTCTCAGCTCCCTTAACTATCCTCTGCAGAGCTTTTTTATCTGACATACTGCAACTGGAATACCATATTGCAATGCAGTACATCAGAACACTTTCCACCTTCTCTGTAGAAGGTCCTGAGGATGCAGATGGGGAGAGAGGCCTGTTTCAGTTTCCTTAAGAAGTGCAGTCTCTGCTGGGCCTGCTTCCTGATCCCCAAGGAATTCTTGGGGAATTCCTTGAGTTTCCTCAAGAAGTGCAGTCTCTGCTGGGCCCACTTCCTGATCCCCAAGGAATTCTTCCTCCAGGTCAGGTCCTGCGAGATCTGCACTCCGAGGAACTTGATGTTCTCCACTCTCTCCACCGAACGGCCGCTGATGCAGAGAGGGACGTGTCCAGGCCGTGACCGCCGGGAGTCGATAATCATCTCCTTCGTTTTGTCCACATTGAGCACCAGATTGTTCTCCCTGCACCAGCCCTCCAGGTCTCTAAGATAAGATAAGATAAGCCTTTATTAGTCCCACAATGGGGAAATTCCAGGATTGCAGCAGTACAGGGATAGCAACACTCAGAGCAACAATCAAGAAGACAAGAAAAAACAAGAGCATGTTTTATATATGTCTTATATATAACATGTTTTATATATGTTATCTATATTTTATATAGAGCATGTTTTATACATATTTATATGTACATATGTACATATAAATATATAAACACACAGTGCGGAGCATTGTAGCTAGATGGAATAAATATATATACACACAGTGCAGAGCATTGTAGCTAGATGGAATAAACAGCATAACCGTCTGCTTAGTTATCCTACATAGTATGAATATGTACCCATACATATTGTCACCCTCCGTAGCGACCGATATTGTCCTAGTTGTATACTGGAGGGGACCATTGTGTAAGTCTATTGCGTCTTCTGCATTCAGTACTATAAGGTCGTCACGTTTTTTTGCTATCTCTGCGAGCAGCCCTGCTTAGGTTATACAGTCTGACAGCCGTAGGTAGGAAGGACCTGCAAAACCTCTCAGTTGCGCACCTAGGATGATGTAGTCTGCTGCTAAATGAGCTCCTCAGTGCGTTCAGTATGTCCTGCATAGGGTGGGACTCGGACTCCAGCAGAGATGACAATTTAGCCACCATCCTTCTCTCTCCTATCTCCTCCACTGGGTCAAGCTGGAGCTGCCCCAGGACAGGTCTAGCTTTCTTGATCAGTTTGTTCAGTCTCTTCCTATCGGCTGCTGTAATGCCACTGCCCCAGCAGACCACTCCAAAAGTGATGGCTGATGCCACCACCGTGTCGTAGAATGTCTTCAGCAGCGCCCCTTGTACACCAAAAGACCTGAGTCTCCTCAGCGCTGTCCCTTCTTGTAGAGTGCGTCAGTATTTTGTGACCAGTCTAGTTTATTGTTCAGATGAACACCCAGGTACTTGTAGGATGTCACCATCTCAATGTCTGTTCCCTGGATGTTTACTGGTGCTGTGAGGGGTTGTCCTTGCCTGCGGCAGTCCACCACCAGCACCTTAGTTTTCCTCGCGTTGATCTGGAGGCAGTTCCGATGGCACCAGTCCACGAAGTCCTGGATAAGTCCTCTGTACTCAGCTTCATCTCCGTTGGAGATGAGGCCGACGATCACAGAGTCATCAGAGAACTTCTGTAGGTGGCAGTGTGTTGTGTTGTGTGAGAAGTCCACAGTATAAAGGGTGAACAGGAAGGGAGCCAAAACCGTTCCTTGGGGGGCCTCCGTGCTACCGATGATCATGTCAGACACACAGTCCCGGGTTCTCACAAACTGTGGCCGGTTAATGAGGTAGTCCAGGATCCATGAAAACAGGTGCTGGTCCACCCCTGCGCACAGCAGCTTGTCCTTCAGGATCATCGGCTGGATGGTGTTGAAAGCACTGGAGAAGTCAAAGAACATGATCCTCACCGCATTCCCGGGCTTCTCCAGGTGGGACAGAGAACGGTGAAGAAGGAAGATCACTGCATCCTCCACCCCAATGCCATGCTGGTAGGCGAACTGGAGTGGATCCATCACTGGTCCCACCAGGGGGTGGAGGTGAGCATGGAGCAGTCTCTTCAGGGTCTTCATCATGTGGGACGTCAGGGCCACCGCTCTGTAGCTGTTCAGGTCTTTGGGGTGGGAAGTCTTTGGTACAGGTACCACACAAGATGTTTTCCACAACTGTGATACCCTCCCCAGCTTCAGACTCAGGTTGAAGATGAGCTCCACAATCCCACACAGCTGGTCTGCACAGGACTTGAGGAGCTTTGCGCTGATGCCGTCCGGTCCCGAGGCCTTCCTCGCCTTGATCTTCCTCAGCTCCGTTCTCACCTGGGTCTTAGTGAGGGTCATGTTGGGGGGCTGTGTGTTGGGAGTGGGGGGAGGGTGTTGGTGGAGTGGGGTGTGGGCAGCAGGACTCGATGTCTTTAGAGGCAGCAGTGGTTGCTGTGCAATCGAGGGGGAGGGCGGTTGGTCAAACCTATTAAAAAACAGGTTCAGATTGTTCGCCCACTCCCTGCCCCCCATGGCCTGGGGGGAGGTATTCTGGAGCCCAGAGATGGTTTTAAGGTTTCTCCAGACCCCACCGATGTCGCTCTGTTGCAGCTTGCCCTCCATCTTCTTCCTGAAACTGTCCTTGCCTTCTCTGATCTTCCTCCTCAGCTCCCTCTGTACGGACTTCAGCATCTCCCTGTTCCCCGACCTGAAGATCCTCTTCTTCTCTCTCAGAAGTGTTTTTATCTCAGGGTTGATCCATGGTCTGTTGTTCAAGCAACACCGTATGGTCTTGGTGGGTACGGTGTTGTCCACACAGAAGCTGATGTAGTCCGTGCTGGTGTGAGTGAGGCCATCGATGTCCTCACCATGTGGATCGCAGAGCTGCTCTAACTTCTTCCCTGTACATTGATTCCTCATCCCTCTGAATAAGTCCCACCACTGTGGTGTCATCCGCAAACTTAATAATCTGGTTCCCCTCGTGTCTGGACACACAGTCATGTGTTAAAAGTGTAAACAACAGTGGACTGAGTACACAGCCTTGAGGGGATCCAGTGCTCAGCGTGATGGAGTTGGAGATGTTGTTTCCAACCTGGACAGACTGAGGTCTCTCGGTCAGGAAATCCAGGATCCAGAGACATGGGGCAGTGTTCAGCCCGAGAAGGAGTAATTTCTCCATCAGTCTCTGGGGAATAATGGTGTTGAATGCTGAACTGAAATCAATGTACAGGAGTGATGACTGTAGCGTCCTCTGTGGAGCGATTTGAACGATACGTGAACTGGAGTGGGTCATGTGATGCAGGGAGGCAGGCTGTGATGTGTGGTTTAACAAGCCTTTCAAAACACTTCATCACAATTGGTCAGTGCGACAGGATGTGATAGTCATTCAGCCTATCATCAGTCATTTAGACCGGTCTAAACCGGTCAAAACCAGTCTAAACTAAACCAGTCTAAACTGGTTTCAACTGGTCTAAACCAGTCTAAACTGGTTTAAACCATTTTCAACCAGTCTAAACTGGTTTCAACCAGTCTAAACCGGTCAAAACCAGTCTCAATCAGTCTCAATTGGTCCAGGTGCAGGACCTGGACATCATCTAGTCCTTCTTGTAATGTTTTAGTTTCAACCGGTCTAAACTGGTCTAAACCGGTTTAAACTGGTTTCAACCAGTGTAAACCGGTCAAACTGGACATTTTTTCACCCAGTCTAAACCGGTCAAAACTGGTCTAAACTGGTGTAAACCAGTCTTAACTGGTCAAAACCGGTTTCAACCAGTCTCATCCAGTCTAAATCAGTCTAAACCATTTTCAACCAGTCAAAACCGGTCTAAACTAGTTTCAACCAGTCTAAACTGGTCAAAACAAGTCTAAACTGGTTTAAACTGGTTTCAGCCGATCTAAACTGGTCAAAACCAGTTTCAACCAATCAAGTAGGAGTTAGCACTCTCAGCTGAATAATTTAGTGAGAAGCCAGAGAGAGGATGAAAGTAATTGTTAGACTCAATATACTCCAATAATTGTGTAGCAACATTTTTTTTCTAAAACTTTGGAGAAAATCAGTAATATAACAGACACATACCTGATTTACAGCTTGAGATTTAAATCCCTTACCATTTCACCCTAACCCTAAAACATCCCATGGGTGGTATACTGGAATGCTAAGAGGTTTTAACCTGACCCTTTCGTAAAGGCAAACCTCTTAATGTATATTATTACCTCTGCCAAGAGGAGGAGGCAATGTTTATGGAAGCGTTGGTTGGTTTCTCTGTCTGTTAGCAACATTACTCAAAAAGTTCTGAATGGATTTTGATGAATTTTCAGGAAAGGTGTGTAATGGCATGGGGAACAGATGATTAGATTTTGGTGGTGATCCGGATGCATGTGCATGCAGGAATTTTTTGGGGGGAAAGTAATAATAATAATATTGGCTTCCCCTTTAAGAAGCGTCCACGGAATTACGTTCACCTCCGCACCCATACGTAGTAGGCACTGTCTATGGATACGTAAGCTGAAGCCCAAGAAGCATTATCTGTTTCTATGGAAGAGTTGATCAACAAAACCTTTTCAGATCAGCTCACCATCACCGCCGTCACTGTAGTGTAGGGAAGAGTGTAGTGTAGAGCTATATAAACAAATACCATTTTACTTTTACATGAGATGGAATTCAGAATCCTAAGTTAACATTAGAATCATACTATTGTGGTTGTGAAGTATACTGATATGCTGTACAGCTGACAGTAATCTAGAGTCAAAATACATTTTTGTCTTTTTAAAAAGCCAATGTAGTCAGTCACCTGTTTACTTTATACACAGACCATCACATGCATTTGTTTATCATTCATGGGTGCCTATCTTAAGTATGACACAAAGCTCAGATGACTACTGCAGTTTTTTTTTTTTTCCACAATATCTTTATTGAACCTTTTTTTTTTTTAACAAACATGATACAAACAATCAAACACTAACACTAAAGTACTACAAAAAAAAAAATGCACTAAAAACACCAACAACCACCAACAAAATCAAGTCTTCAACAATGCTCCTCTGTTTAGTCTAGACAATCCAATACATAAGTATACATATTATGTTCACCAGTTTGGAATTTACAAGGTCCACACACATCATTCACCTTCTTCTTCAAGAGTTATGTTTAAATTTTTTACATAATCAATAAAAGGTCTCCATATATTCTCAAACACAATTTCCTTTGATTTTAGTATATATGTTATTCTTTCTAATGGAAGGTTTGTTAACATCTGTCTTAACCACTGAGTCACATCTGGTCTATGAGTCTTTTTCCATAATAGTGCAATACATTTTTTGGCATTAAGCAAACTGAGGTCTATGAATGTTCTTTCACTTTTATTAAAATTATGCTTTTCTGGGTACAGACCCAACAAAAACAGTTTAGGATTCAATATGATTTGTTTTGAGATTATTTTTTCAATTGTTACCCTCACCTCTTCCCAAAACATTCTTATTAATCTACATTCCCATAAACAATGAAATAGGGTTCCTTTACTTTCCATGCATTTTGTGCATGTATCTGGTATATTTTTGTTATATCTATTTAACTCCTCCGGTGTAACATACATCCGCATTAACCATTTGAAATGTATCAATTTAAGGCGTGCATTTGTTGATTTGGTTTGAGCTTCTGTACAAGCCAATTCCCATTGTTCCTCTGAAATTTCAATTTGCAGATCTTCTTTCCAGTAGTTTAATCTTTTCAGTGAATTTTCACTTGAAGATAGTGTCAATGAGTTATAAAACTCTGAAATAATACCCTTTCTTTTACTATCTTTCATCATCATTTTTTCCAAGGATGAATAAATAGGTCGAGTGAGAGCTTTATTTTGATTTGATCGAATAAAGTTTCTAAGTTGAAGATATTTAAAAAAATGTGTTCTATTGAGATTAAATTTGATCCTCAGCTCTTCAAAAGACATTATGTTGTCTGCACCTGGCAAATATAAATCCTGAATCTTTTGTATCCCTTTTAAATTCCATACTTTAAATACAGCGTCCGCTCTCCCTGGTTTAAAATATTGATTACCCCATATTGGACTAAATTGTGACAATAACTGTGGTTCTTTTAAATAGTTTTTAGCTTCACACCATATTTTGATCATATGCTTTACAAATGGATTTTTAACTTGTTTTTGTAATTTTTTTGCCGAATCTGAGTATATGAATATGGGAAGAGGTAAAGGTAAATTGTATGATTCCATTTCAGTCCAGTGAGGGAGATCATTTGATGAAAAATAATATGTCATAGACCTCAGTTGTGCCGACCAATAATACAACATAAAATTTGGACATTTCAGACCTCCACGATCAAATGGTAAATATAATAAAGACAAACGTAATCTAGCCCTCCTGTTGTTCCATATAAATTCCACTAACTTTTTTTTTATTCTTGAGAATAGATCTAAAGGTGGTGATAAGGGAATGTATTGAAATAAATAAAGTATTTTAGGTAAAATATTACTTTTAAGTATATTGATTCTCCCGATCATCGACATTGGTAGTGACATCCATCTCTGAGTTAACTCACTGATATCTGACATTAAGGCTTCATAGTTGACACTGGCGACTGATTCTAGCTTAGGCATAATTTGGATTCCTAAATATTTAAACTGATTTACAACATTGAATTGATTTACCTCAGGGGCTGAGTAATTTCTCTGGGTCTCATTTAGCATTAATATTGAAGATTTAGTTTTATTTATTTTATATCCTGATATTTCCCCAAAATTCTTTATTAAATTCAACAAGGTTGGAATTGATTTTTTTAGATTCGACATAAACAAAATTATATCATCGGCGTACAGGGAGATTTTATGTTCTGTTGGTCCAACTTTAATTCCATATATTTGTGAATGTAAACGTATCGCTATCGCTAAAGGTTCAATTGCCATAGTAAACAGTAAAGGTGAAAGTGGACAGCCTTGTCGACATCCTCTATTGATTTTTATTGGTTTTGAAATATTGTTATTTGTTAGGATTTCTGCTGTAGCATTATTGTATATTATTTGAACCCATTTTATGAAATTATTTCCAAGTCCAAACCTTTGTAGGACTTCAAAAAGAAAGGGCCATTCAACTCTATCAAAGGCCTTTTCGGCGTCCAATGATAGGAGAGCTGTATCCGGTGCTTCTTTATTAAAATAAATAATATTAAATAGTCTTCTTACATTATGGAAGCCTTGTCTACCCTTTATAAAGCCATTCTGATCTCGATTAATAATATTTGGTAAAATTTCTTGTATTCGTCTTGCTAAAATTTTACAGATTATCTTAAGGTCGGCGTTTAATAGGCTTATTGGTCTCATATTTTCACATTTATTAGAGGGCTTACCTGGTTTTGGCAGCAGTATAATTAAGGCATTATTTATGTATGATGGTAAATTATTATTTTGAAATGCTTCTGAAACCATTTCCAAAAAAGGTTTTATTAATTTATTCTTAAATTTTTTATAAAGGTCAACTGGAAGACCATCTGGTCCTGCACTTTTTCCTGATTTCATATTATCAATGGCTAGCCCAACTTCTTCTTGACTAATTTTAGACTCCAATATCTCCCTGTTTTCATTTGGAATACACGGTATAGATAGTTCGTTCAAAAACCCATTTAGTTTTGTTAAATCAGGTTCATTTTTGGTATCATATAATTTTTCATAGTAATCTCTAAAGGCTCTATTAATTTCTAAAGGATCTATAACTACCTGTCCATTACTTATAATACTGGTAATTGGTGTTTTAATTTCCAATTGTTTAATCTGCCATGCTAATAATTTTCCTGATTTTTCACCTTGTTCATAAAAAGATTGTTTCAATCTTAGAAGACTCGAGGCAGCTCTATTCGCTGATTTTTTGTCGTATTCAGCTCTCAAAATCAGTAATTCATTCTCCAACCTTGGGTCACTTCCTGCATACACTTTTTCCTGAAGATTTTTTATTTTATGTTCCAATTTAGCTCTCTCCTCTCGAGTCTTCTTAGATTTTGATCCTGTATAACTAATAATATGTCCCCTAATAAAAGCTTTGAAAGCCTCCCACTTTACACATGCTGATGTTTGTGTAGTATTGATGTCAAAGAACTCGTCTATCTGTTTTTCTATATACTTGACAAATTCCTCATCCTGAAGCCATTTATGCTGAAATTGCCATCTACCTGATTCCTTTGTCAATTTTTTATCTACATATATTAGACAACAGGGTGCATGATCAGAGATCACGATGTTATCATAAAAGCAGTTTTGAATCTTGGACCTTAATTCTGTGGAAATCAAAAAATAATCAATACGTGAGAATGTCTTGTAGGTACTGGAATAACAAGAATAGGCTTTAACTTGTGGTTTCATTTCTCTCCATATATCTAACAATCTCAATTCTTTCATAAAATGATTAATGGTCATCCTACATCCAATGTGCGTACAATCCAGTCCTGTTGATCTATCCACACCTGGATTCAATGTACAATTAAAATCCCCTGCTATTATATGTTGCCCTGTAAGTGATGATAAGATGAGAAATAAATTGGCAAAGAACTTCTGATCATCTATATTGGGACCATATAAGTTCACAAGATTTATATTTTCTAATAGCAAAGAACCTTGAATGATTACATATCTTCCAAATTTGTCTCCAATTACATTTTTCACTTGAAAAGGAACTGATTTATGTATGAGAGTCATAACTCCCCTGGCTCGGGATGAAAATGAAGAGGTGAATACACTTCCCTGCCATCTACTCCTAATTCTTTTAACATCCTCCTCTATCAGATGAGTTTCTTGTAAAAACACAATTCTTGAACCCATGTCCTTTATTTTATTCATAACTTGTTTAAGTTTTTTTAAATTTTGTAGACCTCTGCAATTCCATGAAGTTAAATTAAGATTAACACTTTGGTCCATGATCAATAGAGAGTTTGGGATTACCTTGCAGTGTAAACATGCTCATACAGAGAAGCAAAAACATGAGTGGTTGAACATTCATCCTACAAACTACACACAAACAAATTTCCCCTTCCCACACTTGTGGCAAACCCCCCAAAATCAAAAGAAAAATTCTGTCTCCCGATATAGCCATCGACCGTTCCACACCCACGGGGAACAGCCTAAGCCACTCCTTCTTCATCCTCCCAATCACCCTAACTCTACTGCTTTTAATGACGTAACATTAACTCTCCTCTGTAGTTTTCCAACTTAACTCCAAAATTTTTAACAACTTTGTACATCATAGTTTTTTTTTTGTTTGTTTGTTTTGTTTTTGTTTTGTTTTTTTAATATATAATACAATCTATATTTTGTAAACTTACTATTTACTTCAAGTCAGTCAGATGCCTGTGCAAATGCTTAATTATTCTACCTTATATTTTGTTCATGCTTAGCTCCCACCAGTCTCTTCTTCTTCTTTGATCTTCTTGATGAACTCCTGCGCCTCCTCTGGGGTCTTGAAGATGTGGGTTCTGCCCTCATACGTGGTCAGCAGTCTCGCAGGATAGATTACACCATGACGAATCCCAAGGTTGCGCAGCTCCTTACGTACGGGATCAAACTGCTTCCTCAATTGTTGGATTCCTGTGGCCAAATCTGGGTAGAACCGCACCTGCTGGTCCTGGTGTTTAATCTCTCCTTTAGCACGTGCAGCGTTGAAGATCTTCATCCTGTCTCTGTTGCTAAGAAACTTCATAATTAAGGTCCTCGGCGGTCCCTTATCTCTCCGTGGGCCAATACGATGTGCTTTTTCCAGAACCACTGCTGATTGCAACTCCTCGCTGCCCAGCACCTCCGGAATCCACTTTTCCAGAAAGGAACATACGTCCCGACCTTCTGATTCCTCTGGAAGACCCACCAGCCTCAAATTATTCTGTCTCGACCGAGATTCCAAATCCAAAATATTATCTTCCAGAGATTTATTTTTTTTTTCCAAAGTGCGCACCTTTAATTGAAGACGGGTGACGTCATCTTCAGCACTAGCGAGACGGAGCTCCATCTGCGCCGTTCGTTCTACACAGTCACCCAATTCCTTTCTTATTCCTTCCAACGCTGTCATAATCCCATCAAATCTAGAGGAAAAGTCCGCTCTCATTGAACTCATGGCAGCCATCAGCGCATCTGCGCCATTCCCCGCAGAAATCGCACTGCCGCCAGCCTCCTCCGCCATATATGGAGCCTTGTTTGCTGCGTCACAGACCTGAAAGTCCGTTAATTTGGACTGTTTCGGCGGCTCGCTTTTTCCTTTTCCTGGTTTTCCAGCCTTAGGCTTCGCCGACATATCCTCGCTCAAATGCTGGGATACGTTCTGTCCCAAATGAGAGAGTTATTTGCCGATTTTTTTCTCCAGGAGCAGAGCAGAGCGAGACACGTCCGTCCTACGTGGCAGCCATAACCGGAAGTCCCACTACTGCAGTTTTACTATTTTTTGTCATACATGAAACATTCTCTCTGTAAGAGCAAGCTTCTTTGCTCTTTTTTATTACCTCCGCCAAGGAGGTTATGTTTTCATCGGCGTTGGTTTGTCTGTTTGTTTGTTTGTTTGTTAGCAAGATAACTCAAAAAGTTATGGACGGATTTTCATGAAATTTTCAGAGATTGTCACAAATGGGGTATCCTACAGATGACTACATTTTGGTGGTGATCCGGATCACCGTCCAGAAGAAAACCGCCATTACAGAAAATGCGATTTTCCTGAATAACTACTGAACCACTAATCCTATCATTGTCAATCCAATTGCTAGTCATATGTTTTCATGGTCAAGGAATCTGAAAACGTACACACAAACACTGTATGGGGGGAATTGTGGCACTTGGCGGAGGTCTGCGCTCTCAGAGTGCTTTTCTAGTATTGTTCTTGTGTTGGCATTGCTTGTCTGTTCTTGTCTTTATCTGTGTTTGTTAACTATTGACTTTGGTCCACACAGCAACACAGCACAGACTTGTTAACCACAACTAAGTCCGGCCCCACGTTCCTGGCTGAAAGGATCGCCAGTGTGAGAAACAGACGGCAAGATAGGCGAACCATGTAGGTGAATTGTTGGTCAGATTTCAAATATTTACAGCCTGTGTGGGGAAGTTTGCTGTTTTTTTTCTTTGTTTTTTTTTTTACAACAGGCATATATGGTGGTGTGAAAAAGTGTTTGCACCCCTTCCTGATTTCTCATTTTTTGTACTAGTGCATACCTAGCACTAGTATGCTAGTGTATGCACGGGTATGCCTGTGCATACCCGTGCATACCCATAGAAAGCAAGTGTAAGCAAACATTTCTGCATGCCCGTAGAAAGTTACTGTTACCATGGCAACAGTAACCATGGTGAAACCTGCTTTGGATGATTGACATCACCACTCGTTTGTTGATGCCTGCCTTTTAATGTTGCAGCATTGTACCGAGACAAATTCCTAGTTTGTGTACTACATGAACAATGGCAATAAACCTGATTCTGATTCTGATTCTGATTCTGATTTAATCTTTGATAATGTCATAGCGAGTGCTATGACCATGAGTAATGCCTGCCTTTGATTTTTGATGATGTCATAGTGAGTCCTATGTTCGGAAGTGAAGCCTACCTTTGATCTCTTTGCAAGTCCTATGATGTTTTAGCAAGTCCTATGATCGTGACATCATGACATTGTGACAGAGATTTCTTGAATTATATATAAGAGTGATATTCCTTGTCTCCAGGGCATGGGTCCCAGCCCACATCCTCGCTTTAAATTGGGATTTTCTGTATTTCACCTTATTGTTATTATCCTGGGTTGATATTATTGTTATTATATCAGCATTATTATTATTATTATTATTATTATCATCATTATCAATATTGCCTTGGTCTCGTCTCCCCTCTGGTCCCCTGTGTGTGATTAGCTGTGCAGCCCTGCCCATCCCGTTTTCTGTAGCAATGCCTTGCCGGCTCTGTTTGCCCCTGCTTGTTACTTCTCCTGCTTGTTACCGTATGTTGCTTACCTGTGTCTATCTATGCTATGATGATGGTGATATGTGTCTTGTAGAGAGAGTCATGTGCTCTGTCTATGTGCCGTCATATAGACATCATATGTAGGAGTCATGTGCTCTGTCTATGTGCCGTCATATAGACATCATATCTTTATGACGACATCTCAGGAGTCCTATGATGCCTGAGATCATAGGATCATCATAGGACAGGCCGTCCTATGATGTCCTATCCCCTGTGTGTGATTATCTGTGCAGCCCAGCCCATCGCTTTTTCTGTAACCATGCCTTGCCGGCTCTGTTTGCCTCTGCTTGTTACTTCTTCTCCTGCTTGTTACCGTATGTTGCTTACCTGTGTCTATGCTATGATGATGATGACATGTGTCTTGTAGAGAGTCATGTGCTCTGTCTATGTGCCGTCATATAGACATCATATCTTTATGACGGCATCTCAGGAGTCCTATGATGCCTGAGATCATAGGATCATCATAGGACAGGCCGTCCTATGATGTCCTATCCCCTGTGTGTGATTATCTGTGCAGCCCCGCCCATCGCGGTTACTTCTTCTACTGCCTGTCACTGTTCTGTGTTATGTTGCTTACCTGTGTCTATATATACAGATGTGGACAAAATTGTTGGTACCCCTCTGTTAATGAAAGAAAAACCCACAATGGTCACAGAAATAACTTGAATCTGACAGAAGTGGTAATAAATAAAAATTCTATGAAAATTAACCAGTGAAAATCAGACAGTGCTTTTGAATTGTGGTTCAACAGAATTATTTTAAAAAACAAACTCATTTAACAGGCCTGGACAAAAATGATGGTACCCCTAGAAAAGATTGAAAATAATGTGACCATAGGGACATGTTCAACCAAGAACAAGAACCTCTAATTAACATCACAGGTGTCTACAAACTTACAAGTTTGTAGACACCTATTTACCTATTTAAAGGGTAACAAATAGTCACTGTGCTGTTTGTTGACGTGGTGTGTACCACACTAAACATGGACCAGAGGAAACAAAGGAGAGAGTTGTCTCAGGAGATTAGAAAGAAAATTATAGACAAGCATGTTAAAGGTAAAGGCTATAAGACCATCTCCAAGCAGCTTGATGTTCCTGTGACTACGGTTGCACATATTATTGAGAAATTTAAGATCCACGGGACTGTAGCCAACCTCCCTGGACGTGGCCGCAGGAGGAGATGGATAATACGAATGGTAACAAAAGAGCCCAGAACAACCTCTATACACATTCATGGTGAACTCCAAGGTCAAGGTACATCAGTGTCAGATTGCACCATTCGTCATCATTTGAGCCAAAGTGGACTTCATGGGAGACGACCAAGGAGGACACCACTGTTGAAAACAAATCATAAAAAAGCCAGACTGGAATTTGCCAAACTGCATGTTGACAAGCCACAAAACTTCTGGGAGAATGTCCTATGGACAGACGAGACAAAACGAACTTTTTGGCAAGGCACATCAGCTCTATGTTCACAGATGCAAAAATGAAGCATACCAAGAAAAGAACACTGTCCCTACTGTGAAACGTGGAGGAGCTTCTGTTCTGTTCTGGGGCTGCTTTGCTGCATCTGGCACAGGGTGTCTTGAATCTGTGCAGGGTACAATGAAATCTCAAGACTATCAAGGTATTCTAGAGAGAAATGTGCTGTCCAGTGTCAGACAGCTTGGTCTCAGTCGCAGGTCATGGGTCTTGCAACAGGATAATGACCCAAAACACATAGCTAAAAACACCCAAGAATGGCTAAGAGCGGAACATTGGACTATTAAAGTGGCCTTCTATGAGCCCTGATCTAAATCCTATTGAACATCTGTGGAAGGAGCTGAAACATGCCGTCTGAAGAAGGCACCCTTCAAACCTGAGACAACTGGAGCAGTTTGCTCATGAGGAGTGGGCCAGAATACCTGCTGAGAGGTGCAGAAGTCTCATTGACAGTTACAGAAATCGTTTGATTGCAGTGATTGCCTCAAAAGGTTGTGCAACAAAATATTAAGGGTACCATCATTTTTGTCCAGGCCTGTTTCATGAGTTTGTTTTTTAAAATAATTCTGTTGAACCACAATTCAAAAGCATTGTCTGATTTTCATTGGTTAATTTTCATAGAATTTTTATTTATTACCACTTTTGTCAGATTCAAGTTATTTCTGTGACCATAGTGGGTTTTTCTTCCATTAACAGAGGGGTACCAACAATTTTGTCCACATCTGTATGTCTTGTAGGGAGCCATGTGCTCTGTCTATGTGCTGTCATATAGACATCATATCTTTATGACGGCATCGCGAGTCCTATGATGCCTGAGATCATAGGATCATCATAGGACATCAGGCAGACATCATAGGCCGTCCTGTGATGTCCTATTAATGTGACACACAGACAGATTTCTTGCTTTATTAATAGAGTGATGTTTGTTACACTTAAATGTTTCAGATAATTAAACAAATTTAAATATTAGACAACGATAACACAAGTAAACACAAAATGCAGTTTTTAAATGAAAGTATTATTAAGGGTAAAAAAAAAATCCAAACCTACATGGCCCTATGTGAAAAAGTGATTGCCCCCCATTAAAACATAAATTAACTGTGGTTTATCACATCTTTGGAAAGCTGAGATCAATTTCTCTAGCCACACCCAGGCCTGATTACTGCCACACCTGTTCGCAATCAAGAAATCACTTAAAGACTGTGCTCCCCAAGTTTAAACAATGTGTAGACTTTAAGACCAGAGGACTGAATATGTTGGACTTAGTGTACACAAACACAGATGCATACAAGGCAATACCCCGCCCCCACCTCGGCCTTTCTGATCACATATCCGTGATGCTGGTGCCTGCCTACAAACCTCTACTGAAGCGCAGCAGGCCAGTAGTGAAACAAATCAGGATTTAGCCAGAGAGTGCAACCTGTGCACTGAAAGACTGTTTTCTGCACATAGACTGGGAGGTCTTCAAAATAGCAGCCTCCCAGGAAGACAAGACAGATGTGGAGGAGTATGCTGAAACGGTCACCAGCTACATCGCGAAGTGCACAGAGGATGTCACTACAGTGAAGACCATCACTGTACGGGGAAACCATAAGCCCTGGATGACCGCAGAGGTGCGCTCACTGCTTACAGCCAGAGACGCAGCCTTCAAAGCGAAGGACAGGATCGCCCTCCGCTCAGCCAGGTCTGCGCTCTCAAAGGGAATTAAAACGGCGAAGCGCGCCTATGCAGAGAAAATCCAGGGACACCTCTGTGACAGTAGGAACACCAAGCAGATGTGGCAGGGAGTTCGGACACTGACGGGCTATAAGTCTAGGCAGGGGGTCGATGATGACGACGCTTCACTTCTAGAAAGGATCAACGACTTCTTTGCATGTTTTGAAGCATCTAACCCGACAATCAAAGGGAGGGCTGGCCCATCCCCACCATCGGTCGGACCAGCTTTCACCATCAACACAGCGGACACATGGAGGACCCTAACCAGGGTCGACCCACATAAAGCTGCAGGTCCGGACAACATCCCGGGACGTGTGCTCCGAGACTGTGCAAGCGAGTTGGCGGATATACTGACTGACATTTATAACATCTCCCTGAGTCAGGCCATCGTTCCCAGATGCTTCAAGACCTCTATCATAGTACCGGTGGCAAAGAAACCAGTTGTGTCCTGTCTGAATGACTATCGTCCTGTTGCACTGACACCAATTGTGACAGAGTGTTTTGAACGGCTTGTCAAACCACACATTACAACCTGCCTCCCTGCATCACATGACCCGCTCCAGTTTGCATATCGTTCAAACCGCTCCACGGAGGATGCTATAGTCACCACCCTGCACTCTGTCATCACCCATCTGGATCAGAAAGACACCTACGCCAGACTCCTGTACATTGATTTCAGTTCAGCATTCAACACCATTATTCCCCAGAGACTGATGGAGAAATTACTCCTTCTTGGTCTGAACACCGCCACATGTCTCTGGATCCTGGATTTCCTGACCGAGAGACCTCAGTCTGTCCGGGTTAGAAACAACATCTCCAACTCTGTCATGTTGAGCACTGGATCCCTTCAAGGCTGCGTACTCAGTCCACTGTTGTTTACACTTCTAACACATGACTGTGTATCCAGACACAAGGGGAACCAAATTATTAAGTTTGCAGACGACACCATGGTGGTGGGACTTATTCAGAGGGATGATGAATCAATGTACAGGGAAGAAGTGAGAGACCTGGAGGGCTGGTGCAGGGAGAACAATCTGGTGCTCAACGTGGACAAAACAAAGGAGGTGATTATCGACTTACGGCGGTCACAACCTGAACACGTCCCCCTCAGCATCGGCGGCCGTTTAGTGGAGAGAGTGGAGAACATCAAGTTCCTTGGAGTGCAGATCTCGCAGGACCTGACCTGGAGCAAGAATTCCTTGGGGATCAGGAAGCGGGCCCAGCAGAGACCGCACTTCTTGAGGAAACTCAAACAGGCCTCTCTCCCCATCTGCATCCTCAGGACCTTCTACAGAGGTGTGGTGGAGAGTGTTCTGATGTACTGCATTGCTACATGGTACTCCAGCTGCAGTGTGTCAGACAAAAAAGCCCTGCAGAGGATACTCAAGGGAGCTGAGAGGGTAATTGGAGTCTCCCTCCCCTCTGTCCAAGAACTTTTTCAGAACCGTTGGAGGAGCAGGGCACTGAACATTGTCAAGGACTGTCCTCACCCTCTGCATAAACACTCTGAACTTCTGCCATCTGGCAAACGATTCCGGAGCATCAGAGGCAGAACCACCAGACTGATTAACAGCTTCCTTCCACAAGCTGTTAGGATGCTAAACAGTTGATCCGGAATCTCTCATACATACTACTGCACCTACGGACATTATGTATATTATTTGTATATTATAGTTCTGGTTAGTTTTTTCAAGTATGTCCCAGGGATGAGTGAATGGATGTGGTGGGGTGGGGGGTGAGGATATGTGTGAGTGTGTCTTAAATCATGTTCTTTTACTTATATGGATGCCGAGAGAAACGCAATTTCATCTTGCCTGCACTACGGTTGTATGTACAGCAATATGACAATAAAGGTTGATTTGATTTGATTTGAAATCGGACCTGCCTGACAAAGTGAAGTAGACCAAAAGATCCTCAAAAGCTAGACATCATGCTGCGATCCAAAGAAATTCGGGAACAAATGAGAAAGTAATTGAGATCTATCAGTCTGGAAAAGGTTATAAAGCCATTTCTAAAGCTTTGGGACTCCAGCGAACCACAGTCAGAGCCATTATCCACAAATGGCGAAAACATGGAACAGTGGTGAACCTTCCCAGGAGTGGCCGGCCGACCAAAACTACCCCAAGAGCGCAGTGACGACTCATCCAAGAGGTCACAAAAGACCCCACAACAACATCCAAAAAACTGCAGGCCTCACTTGCCTCAGTTAAGGTCAGTGTTCATGACTCCACCATAAGAAAGAGACAGAGCAAAAATGGCCTGCATGGCTGAGTTCCAAGATCAAAACCATTGCTGAGCAAAAAGAACATAAAAGCTCGTCTCAGTTTTGCCAGAAAACATCTTGATGCTCCCCAAGACTTTTGGGAAAATATTCTGTGGACTGACGAGACAAAAGTTGAACATTTTTGGAAGGTGTATGTCCCATTACATCTGGCATAAAAGTAACACAGCATTTCAGAAAAGGAACATCATACCAACAGTAAAATATGGTGGTGATAGTGTGATGGTCTGGGGCTGTTTTGCTGCTTCAGGACCTGGAAGACTTGCTGTGGTAAATGGAACCATGAATTCTGCTGTCTATCAAAAAATCCTGAAGGAGAATGTCCGGCCATCTGCTTGTGACCTCAAGCTGAAGCGCACTTTGATTCTGCAGCAGGTCAATGATCCACCTCTGAATGGCTTAAGAAAAACAAAATGAAGACTTTGGAGTGGCCTAGTCAAAGTCCTGACCTGAATCCAAATAAGATGCTGTGACATGACCTTAAAAAGGCAGTTCATGCTCGAAAACCCTCCAGTGTGGCTGAATTACAACAATTCTGCAAAGATGAGTGGGCCAAAATCCCTCCACAGTGCTGTAAAAGGCTCATTGGCAGTCATCACAAATGCTTGATTGCAGTTGTTGCTGCTTAGGGTAGCCCAACCAGTTATTAGGTTTAGGGGCAATCACTTTTTCACTCAGGGCCATGTAGGTTTGGATTTTTTTTTTTATTCCCTTAATAATAAACACCTTCATTTAAAAACTGCATTTTGTGTTTACTTGTGTTATCTTTCATATTTAAATTTGTTTGATGATCTGAAACATTTAAGTGTGACAAACATACAAAAAAATGAGAACTCAGGAAGGGTGCAAACACTTTTTCACACCACTGTACATATTTTCCCCAGTATACCAGTACAGGTAATAGATGTATAAAACTGTTTAGATGTGATCACATTAACATATAATCTTTCATACAGGGGTTAAAGTGATTAATTTTCTAAGACTGCTCCTAAGATTTTTTGCTGATCTTTCACATGATTATTTGCCATGATATGCAGGGATTCTAGTGTTCCTAAGACCGCAATCATCAACTGGGAGCCCACAGAGGAGTTTGTGAAGAGCAGGCACATGGTGAATAACGTCATGCACACCATGCACATAATGGGGGACCTGGGCCCCAGTGGAAGGTGAGCTCATACATACATAGAAGAAAATAGACTTATCCAGTTGAATTTGTGGTAGTAGAGAAGCAGGAAGCACAGACATCTCTTAATACATAGACATTTTCATAAATTATACTGTTCCACTTTGTGACAATAAATGCCAAATGAAAAACTGAAAGCTTCATGAACTCAAGATTTAGTGTTCTATTGTAGCAGATGACAGTTGTGCTTTTTTCTATCTGCAGCCTCTGTGAATTTGTCGAGCAACACATTAATCACTCCTACACCAGTCTGTGTGAAACAAAATGGTGAAGTCCATGTTGTGGGAATGATTGAAATAATCTCATTAATTTGGCTCCACCTGGTATTAAACATCTGGATAATGGAGTATTTAGTTGTCTTATTTAAAACATTTCCTTTTGTCCCCTGGTTTGAAGCGTTCTTGTTTACAAAACCTTGCCTGCATGGAGATATGCCAGTTATGACTGTGGGGGTTGTTTTTCAATCAGTATACTGGATCTCGAATAAAAGGAATCATTTAGATCGTGCAGATTGTGGAGTGTGTAAATGAAGAGGCAGATTCATTGCAGACGATTTATTACACATTCACATTTCACAAGCTCAGAATGGACTGACTGGTTACACCAAGCACTCCTCTCTATATATCAAGTCACCTTCACTTCCTCAAACACAGCATGATATTTACTCTACACTTCATTCAACCCCCTCTCACCTTCTTGGGCATTGTTCTCCCATGTGTATTCATTGTCTCTGTCTGAGGTGCGAAATAAACTAACTTCCATACCGCCCCCCCCTAGCATCTTAGACAGAACAATAGAATATCAGTCCACATGCTGTTAAGGCTTCATTCTCCTCCCTTATCTGCTGTAACTGGGGTTTACTGCCTCTGTGGCACTGCTGTGCCGGTGGGGGGTTGCTGGGAGTGTGTCTGACTGCGGGTGGGCCGTGGCGAGGGGGGTGGGACTTCGCCCTGTCCGTGTGGCTGCTCTGTTGCATCGCTTCCCTGGGGAGCTCTCCATGGGGGTCTTCCACGCCGAGGGGCCTTAGCCAACAGCACCTGCTTGTCCGCTGCTACAAAGGCGGGTTTAAGTCTGTCTATGCCAATTCTCTCCCGTCTACCCCCCAAGTCTAGCACAAAATGCTTATCCCCTGTTTCCAACACTCTGAACGGTCCATCATAGGGTGGGCGCAATGGAGGGCGGTGGGCGTTGTGTCTGACGAACACGAACTCCGCGTTCTTCAAAGTTTTAGGCACGAAAACACGCGGAAAACAGTGGTGGGCAGGGCCCGGCAGCGTGCCTGTGTTCGCGCTACGCTGCAAAAGCTGAGACGGGCATCTGTCTGGCGCGGGATTATCTGGCAGAAATTCCCCAGGCAGCCGTAGGGGCTGTGCAAAAACCAGCTCTGCCGGGGAAGCTTCCAGATCCTCTTATGGCACGGAGCGCAACCCCAATAAAACCCACGGCAACCTGTCCACCCAATTTGCATCCATCAGTGAAGCCCTGAGTGCTGCTTTCAGTGATCTATGAAAATGCTCGCATAACCCGTTGGCCTGTGGGTTGTACGCGGTTGTGCGATGAATTGTAAGAACCAGGCTGCGGGCCATCGCGGACCAGAGTTCGGAAACAAATTGAGGGCCCCTGTCGGACGTAATGTCCGACGGGACTCCAAAACGTGCCACCCATGCTGTTAAAAAAGTGCGTGCTACGTCTGCGGACGTGGTTGCCGCCAGCGGGACTGCTTCCGGCCAGCGCGTGGTGCGGTCCACCACTATCAGGAGGTGCGTGCACCCCTGCGATGGTGGGAGGGGGCCCACAAGGTCCACGTGAACATGGTCAAACTTCTTAGCCGGTACCCGAAACGGCTCCAAGGGAGCCTTTGTGTGTCTGTGTACCTTGGCTCGTTGGCACGCCACGCAGGCTGCAGCCCACTCTTTTACTTGTTTGCGTAGGCTCGGCCACGCAAACTTCTCTCCCACCATTTTGACCGACGCGCGCACTCCTGGGTGCACCAGAGTGTGAACCGACTCAAACATGCGGCGGCGCCATGCGACCGGGACCACTGGACGCCGGCGCCCTGTGGAGACATCGCAGATTAAGGGGGGGCATGCCATCTTGCAGCACCCTACTCTCCAGCCTTAACCCTGTTGGTCCAGACTGGAGCGCACGCACGTCTGCATCGCTAATCTGCTCCGCGGCCATGGCTGCATAATCTAACCCCATGTAGACTGGGGCCACCACGGCGTGCGAGAGGCAGTCCGCCACCACATTCAGTTTACCCGACACATGCTGAATATCGGTAGTAAACTCTGAGATCGCGGCCAGCTGTCTCTGCTGCTGGCCCGACCATGGTTCTGAAACCTTGGCCATCACGAACGTTAGTGGCTTGTGATCCACGAACACAGTGAAGCTGCACCCTTCCAGCCAGAACTGGAAGTGGCGTATGGCCAGGTTGAGAGTCAGCAACTCTCTGTCGAACACGCTGTATTTACATTCACTGTCGCACAAAGTTCTGCTGAAAAAAGCGAGCGGCTGCCAAGCCCCAGCGACGCGCTGCTCTACGACAGTCCCTATGGCCATGTCTGAAGCGTCGGTGGTGAGCGCTATCCGGATGCGCCAGCAGTGCGGCATTTGCCAGGGCTGCTTTAACCTCCGAGAATGCCCGCTCTCTCTCCGGGGTCCATTCGACCCTATCCGCGGGTTTCTGTCTCTTGAGTGCGGCGTACAATGGTTGCATGAGCTGCGCCGCGCGGGGAAGGAAATTGTTATAAAAATTCACCATCCCTCAAAATTCCTGCAGCGCCCTGACCGTCTGAAGCCGGGGAAAATCCGCCACGGTGCGCACTTTGTAAGGCAGCGGGATCGCTCCTTCCAGAGAGACGCGGTGCCCCAAAAAATCAATCTGCGTCACGCCGAACTGGCATTTCGCCGGGTTGATTATTAACCCGTGCTCCTCCAACCTCCGGAAAACTGTCCTGAGGTGGGTTTTGTGTTTGTCTTCGGATGCACTGGCTACCAGGATATCGTCCAGGTAGACGAACGCGAACGGGAGATTGCGCAGCACTGCATCCATCGTGCGCTGGAACGTCTGTGCCGCGCCTTTTAACCCTAATGGCATGCGCAGGAACTCGAATAAATCGAACGGAGTTATTACCGCTGTTTTGGGTACGTCCTCAGTGCGCACTGGGACTTGATGGTAACCGCGGACCAGGTCTATTTTGGAAAAAATGCGTGCTCCGGCGAGGTGGACGGAAAAATCCTGTATGTGGGGAATCGGGTAGCGGTCGTGTGCTGTGGCGTTGTTCAACCTGCGGAAATCACCGCACGGTCGCCACGATCCCTCAGCCTTAGGGACCACGTGTAGCGGGGATGCCCATGGGCTGTTCGAACGCCTGATGATGCCCAATCTTTCCAGGTTGGCGAACTCCTCGCACGCTATGGCCAGTTTAGCTGCGTCCAAGTGCCGAGGTCTTGCAAAAACGGGCGGCCCGGTGGTGGTGATAAAGTGCTCCACCCTGTGTTTAGCGATGGCCGCTGAAAATGTCGGGACCATGAGTGCTGGGAACTGTGTGAGCAGTGCGTGGAACTTACCACCTGGAGCTGTGACGTTGGCTTGTGCTGTTGGCTGGGTCACTTGAGCTATACAGGGGAGAGAGTCAAAGGACAGTGCATTAACCAGGCGCCTGTTAGCAACATCAACCAGTAAACCATGTGCACACAGAAAATCAGCCCCCAGGATATGGTAATTCAGTGCTGCTATGACAAAAGTCCACTCGTATGTACGGCCGTGTAGAGATAAGATCAGTGTCCTCTCACCAAAGGTCTTAATTTCCGAGCCGTTTGCTGCCAACATCTCAGGGCCGCTAGGTCCTGCCAGCCGGTCGGCATAGGTCGGCAGGATGAAGCTCTTCTGGGCTCCGGTGTCCACGAGGAAACACCTCCCCGAGCGCGCGTCCGTCAAGTAGAGCAGCTTGTTCTCTTCACCGAGGGTCACAGCTGCTACCGACTGCCGGCCTCGGCATTTTCCCAAGCGCTTGAATTGGCACGGTGGCACACATCTGCATGCGTTCTCTCCGAAGCGGCGGTGGTAGAAACAGAGCGTGTCTCTCTGGCGCTCCTTGGCCCCCGCTGCTGCTACCGTCGGTGGCTCCTCGCCTCCTCTGGTCGTCTCGCTGTGCTCCACCGCTGCCGCGTTGACTGTGAACGCCCTGGTGGTGAGGATGATCCGGTCCGCCTCCTGGGCTAGCGTACGGTAGTCCCGCGCGGCCAGCAATGGCGAATTGGCCAGAACCGCTCTCACCACTGTTGGAAGGTTCCGGAGGAAAAGGTGGGCAAACAGAAAGTGCCCGTCGTCCGTGCCCATTAACGCCAGCATCTTCTCCATCAGGTCTACGGCCGACCCATCTCCTAACTTGGTCCGCGCGAGGAGCCTCTCCGCTCTCTCACTTTCCGAGAGCGTGTAGCGCCAGGTGAGCGCAGCCTTGAGCGCCTCATATTTGTTGCTGGCTGGTGGCCGATCGAGCAGGCTCGCTACCTGCTGGGCTGTGCGGGAGTCCAGCGCTGCTCCCACATGGTAGAACTTGGTGTCGTCTGCCGTTACTCCCCGGAGGGCGAACTGGGCCTCGGTGTGGTGGAACCAAGAGCGCGGGTTGTGCTGCCAGAAATCCGGTAGCTTGACTGAAATTGCACACGTGTTGCTGGGGGTTCCAGTCCTGGCTGTCTGTGGAATGGCTGCTGCATCTCTGGGGCTTCCCGACCGGGCTGGCTCCGGGGTTCTCGCCTCGTGTTCCATAGTACGTCTTGGGTCACCAGTGTGGAGTGTGTAAATGAAGAGGCAGATTCATTGCAGACGATTTATTACACACTCACATCTCACAAGCTCAGAATGGACTGACTGGTTACACCAAGCACTCCTCTCTATATATCAAGTCACCTTCACTTCCTCAAACACAGCATGATATTTACACTACACTTCATTCAACCCCCTCTCACCCTCTTGGGCATTGTTCTCCCATGTGTATTCATTGTCTCTGTCTGAGGTGCGAAATAACCTAACTTCCATAAGATCAGCTTATTTTGGATTTTCAACTGTGAATGACTTGTCTGTTGCTGTTTAGATAGAATAATGTGGTAAAGCTGGGCAACTTTTCTACATGTCGGACATTTTTTGCCAAGTTTAAAAACACTGATACCACCAAGTTTTATTGACCCCTTTCCCCAAAACATAGCTAGGGTATGCCCCAGCCCCTACAACACAAATGGATGTTGTGCATCTCAGTCGATGTTTTCTCTCTGCATTTGCTTTCTCAGTCTGGGTCAGAAAGAGAATGAGTGCCTGCTGGTTACAATAAAAACAGATGGCTATGGAACAGTGATTGTAAAACCTGATTTCAACAAAGGGAAAGAGCCCTTCAGGCAAGTTCACTGCATCACTGGAGACATTTTCAGTTCGATCTACTTAAATCTGAATGTTTGACACATACTGATGACTTGGGCATTAATCAATCAAAGTGTCATGTTTCTGTTGCTGCTCAGGATTGTAACAGAGGGGGAGAAGAGGGAAGTTTGGCGACTTACTGTGGAGAATGTATCCACAGCCATGAAACCAGAGGACAAGGACAGAGAGCAGAACATGTACAAAGACGTGAGTTCATTGCACTGCATTGCATTGCACTTTTTCCACATTTTAACAGCTCATGCACGTCTTAATGAAATGTTTGTAGCATGTTTTGGTCAAATTTTATTGAGTTATTGGAGCAAAATTCTTTTTCATCTTTTCCTGCCTTTCTGAGAACTCCTGGTTTCAGTGCATGTCTTTTTAAATCTCTGACTGCATTCAACTCTGCCAGCCCTCTTATGTCACTATTGCTAACATTAGCCATCTAGCTCGGATCTACCCTGAGCCAAATAACTTAAATTTGTCTCAAAGAATGAAGGAAAGAAAGTATCACTAGTGGGTAGGGGTGTGTGCTTTCAGTGGTAGATGGGATATGGCTGGTCCCTAGAGTACAATAAGCACAGAAACATCTGTGGATCGTGAATCTGTGGCTAAACTGCTAGCTTTAGCTAGCCTCCTTGGTGATGCTAACTGGTGCTAATGATTTAACATCACAACAAAAATATAACAAAATAAGACAGAATGACGCAAGACTGTGAATTAGTGAAACAGTGGCGTCTGTTAGGGTGGCTGAAATCTAAAGAAAAATATAAACGGGAACATCTTGGTACCGCGCTTAAGCTAACACCTTTGGCTCCCCACCCATCTACAGGGCAGATGGTTAGACTGGCCAATAACAGAGCAGCAGGCAGGTGTCAAGGTTAGTCACGTTTAAGTTTTAGTGATGTTTCCCATTTCCTTGACATACAGAAAAATACCCAGAAAAGTCAAAACGGCTTCTTGGAGCAAAAAAACTGTATAAAGGCTGTGTGTTGGTTTTTTTTAAGAGAAGTGAGTGTTTTGATATTTTTTCAATAACCACGGGACCAGTAGACACATTTGAGAAGGTTAAAACCAACAAACACACCATTTTTTCATTCAGTGACCCCTTTAAAAACAAGAAATGTGAGCATGTCATTTTACAGTGCTTCATTAAGAAGTGAAAAAACATGAAATACTCATGATGTGGGCGACCCCCACAGCCTACGGGTCAAGCAGAGCGCTCAGCTGGAGCAATTAGCAGAACAGTGAGATGTATGGACTGATATCAATAGGCAGCCTCTCTTTGTCTAATCCTTGCGCCAGTAATCCTGCTATTGATATGTGTGACTCTAATGCAAATGTCCATGCCTTCCTGCAGTTTACTGTGATGCTAATGTGCCATGCATGCATTGTCTAGCTGGGTATATAAGTCAACCATATCGCTTGCTCACTCTCTTACTGCTTTTTGATCACACGCATTGCCTGTTTGCTGACTAGAGACACAGGGCTCGCTCCAGTGCTCTCCCACAGCGCTGGAGCAAGTCTCGTGATGGAGGATGAAATAAACACCCTTTTAAACTTCAGTTCGCCGTGTCCTGCCTGCACTTATTCCGTGCCTCCACACTTGGGTACCCCTTATCTCATCCGCCACAATATTTACTTTTCTGTTCCTAGCTCTACGTACGGCACAAGGAGTACCTGAACAGCCTTGTCGGACAGGATTTTGAAATGGTAAGGTGCGCGAAAAATAAACAATAATGTGTAATACAAATCCACACATTGGTTGGGCCATTATGGTTGGAAGAAAATAACTTATTGAAGCTTAAATATGCTGACTAGACTGAAATACAGTCACTCATCGATCCAATAAAGCTTTTACACTTAATGTACTGTATGTATCTTTTCAAGCCCCCTGCTGGTATCCTTCGTTATCTGATGAATGGAGAAATCGGTGAGTTGGAAGACAGTGCCTATTATCGTCACATAAACCTTTTGAAATTAACAGTCATTAATTTAAATGTCATTCTTCTTCTCCTCTCTGCCCAGTATCAGCTAAAGGCTTTGAATATGATAACTTGTACATCCACTTCTTCATGGAGCTGCCCAAAAGTGAGTCACACAGCATCTCATATTTATGTTTTATCTGCTGTTAAGGTGTCAAAGGTTCACTGCACTCGGCTAATAATATTTATTTTTGGTTTGTTTGTTTAAGATTGGTCCAGTTTGCCCTTCCAGTCGTTGTCAGGTGTTACCCAGACCTGCAGAACCAAAACACTGGGGAAGGTCAGTGCTGAAACTAAAAAGCTTCAAATCAGTTCTGAGCAGATTTAATAACCCTTCATCTTTCTGTCTCATCAACAGGAAAATGTTGCTTTCTTTAGCTACCCGTTCAACTTTGAGGCTTTCTACATGAATGAAAAGGAGAGTGAGGGTTAGTTTTGAAACTCAGTATTGAGCTAAATTGATTTGCTGAATTTATACAAGCCAACTACTGTATAAATTTCTTTTCTTTTTTAACTTCAGAATCTGTTCTCCAGTGGCCAGTGCTCTACTTCAGAGTTCTTTCTCTGAACTTGTGGCAGCGGTATCGAATTGAAGGCTATGGCTATCTGCTTTTTCCTGCTGTGCCTGGTACACCATGTCTAAAGAAATATACTAGATACAAAATGGACTGAAATAATAGTTGCTTTGAATAGTAATTTTCTTTACTGAGAGATATTTTTTTCATTATATAATTAAAAAAAAAAATTCCGTAAATATCAGACCGCATATCAGATCATGTTTTCCCTAAGACCAAGATTACAAATCCAGAAGGAAAAACAGTCTAAAACCCTGAGATATTCTGTACATCACTGATATACTGTATTGTGAACAAGAAAGAAAAGTGTCATCAGACGTGACAGGTTTAGCCAGCAAATATTTAGGGCCTATTTGCGCAACATTTTCCATTTTGCACCTGTGGATTTATTAGTTTATGTAAGCGCACAGTCTGGTTTTCACGTTGTGCAAGGCACCATCTAAATACAGTGGTGTGAAAAAGTGTTTGCCCCCGTCCTGAATTCTCTTTTTTTTTTTATATGTTTGTCACACTTAAATGTTTCAGATCATCAAACAAATTTAAATATTAGACAAAGATAACACAAGTAAACACAAAATGCAGTTTTTAAATGAAGGTGTTTGTTATTAAGGGTTAAAAAAAATCCAAACCAACATGGCCCTGTGTGAAAAAGTGACCCCACCCTTATTAAAACATAAATTAAGTGTGGTTTATCACATCTTTGGAAAGCTGATTTCAGTTTCTCCAGCCACACCCAGGCCTGATTACTGCCACACCTGTTCTCAATCAAGAAATCACTTAAATAGGACTTGCCTGACAAAGTGAACTAGACCAAAAGATCCTCAAAAGCTAGACATGATGCTGCGATCCAGAGAAATTCAGAACAAATGAGAAACAAAGTAATTGAGATCTGTCAGTCTGGAAAAGGTTATAAAGCCTTTTCTAAAGCTTTGGAGCTCCAGCAAACCACAGTGACAGTCATTATCCACAAATGGTGAAAACATGGAACAGTGGTGAACCTTCCCAGGAGTGTCCAGTTGACCAAAATTACCCCAAGGGCGCAGCGACTCATCATCCAAGAGGTCACAAAAGACTTCATAACAACATCCAAAGAACTGCAGGCCTGTCTTGCCTCAGTTAAGGTCAGTGTTCATGACTCCACCATAAGAAAGAGACTGGGCAAAAATGGCCTGCATGGCAGCGTTCCAAGAAGAAAACTACTGCTGAGCAAAAAGAACATAAAGGCTCATCTCAGTTTTGTCAGAAAACATCTTGATGATCCCCAAGATTTTGGGGAAAATACTCCATGGACTGTTTACCTTTTGTTCTTATTAAAGACAAAAATAGACAGGAGATGGTAAAAACATCTCCTGTCTATTTTTGTACAGGAGATGGTAAAAACATCTCCTGTCTATTTTTGTCTTTAATAAGAACAAAAGGTAAATAATTAAAAGAAGACAAAATTAACCTACTTGAGCTACTCTGTGGACTGACGAGACAAAAGTTGAACTTTTTGGAAGGTGTGTGTCCCATTACATCTGGCATAAAAGTGACACAGCATTTCAGAAAAGGAACATTATACCAATAGTAAAATATGGTGGTGGTAGTGTGATGGTCTGGGGCTGTTTTGCTGCTTCAGGACCTGGAAGACTTGCTGTGGTAATTGGAACCATGAATTCTGTTGTCTACCAAAAAATCCTGAAGGAGAATGTTCAGCCATCTGTTCGTGACCTCAAGCTGAAGCACACTTGGGTTCTGCAGCAGGACAATGATCCAGAACACACCAGCAAGTCCACCTCTGAATGCATCCATCCATCTTCTTCCGCTTAGTCCTTTTCGGGTCACGGGGGGCTGGAGCCTATCCCAGAATCTTTGGGCGAAAGGCAGGGTACACCCTGGACAGATCCCCAGTCCATCGCAGGGCCAACACAGAGAGACAGACAACCATTCACTCTCACAGTCATACCTAAGGACAATTTAGAATCCCCAGTTTGATGCCAATTAACCTAACTTTGCATGTTTTTGGCATGTGGGAGGAAACCGGAGAAATCCCGGAGTAAACCCATGCAGACACAGGGAGAACATGCAAACTCCACACAGATCACTGTTGGTCAGGGGCTGGGATTGAACCCAGGGTTCCCCGGCCAAGGGTGAGTGGCTGTGCTGCCGCAGTGCTAACCACTCCACCACTGCACTGCCCTACCTCTGAATGGCTTAAGAAAAACAAAATGAAGACTTTGGAGTGGCCTAGTCAAAGTCCTGACCTGAATCCGATTGAGATGCTGTGGCGCGACCTTAAAAAGGCGGTTCATGAATGAATGAATGAATGAATCTTTATTTCGGATAGATTAAAAGTACAGATTAAAAGAAACTGAATAATTTAACAAAGGGGGAAAGAAAATCCAACAAGGTCAAATTAGACAATAACTCCTCTGATTATACAGTTCAACATAAGTTATCCGAAATGGGTGATGGCTGAAGCCGCAGCTTATATTGCCCACCCATATTCCATCCAAGAATTCAAAAGAAAAACAAAACAAGAGCGATTACAATTCAGAACAAAGCTAAGACAAAATGTGACAAGAAACTAAGCTACAACACAACGCAGACTGGATATGACCATCCTTATGTGATTTTACATGTCATGCTCGAAAACCCTCCAATGTGGCTGAATCACAACAATTCTGCAAAGATGAGTGGGCCAAAATTCCTCCACAGTGCTGTAAAAGACTCATTGCCAGTTATCGCAAACAGCTGATTGCAGTTGTTGCTGCTACAACATTTAAGTGTGACAAACATACAAAGAAATGAGAAATCAGGAGGGGGTAAACACTTTTTCACACCACTGTACCTGTAGACTGCATACCTGCTTTGCGTTGCAAGGAGGAAGGAAGAAAGGACAGCACAATGGTTCAGTGGTCACCACTGTTGCCTCACAGCTAGAAGGACAGAAGAAGGAAAGGACAGTACATGTTGAATTGTATTGTTTCATAAAAAAAACAATACATTTTGCCCTGTTTTCCTGTTTTGTCTTTGTGTGCACACCAGGTAAACATATAATAACGTGTCACACATGGAGGCCCATTCAGATGGATCCAGTCTCCTCACTGAGACGTTTCTTTATTGGAGGATCTCCAGAACTTGAAGACCACAGTTATGTCAGAGTACCAGGGACCTTCAAGGTAGTTTTAAAACACTTCTATAGAAATGTCTGTTTGTTTGTGCATACTGTATATTTTTGGAAGCTAGAGACTATGGTGGTTAAAATTATTGCTGTGAATTTGCAGGTGAATAATTTGAAGCCTCACTATTGATATGCATGCTATGTTATATTAATAGAAAATGAATTAATAATACTTTATTTCAACATGTATGGCTGCAGGGTGAGAGGCTGAGTCGTTTTGGCTTTTGCACAGAAACCACAGGAAGCGTCACCTTTAATCTTCACTGCATTCAACAAGCTAGGTAAACACTGAATGGACAGCCATGTTCTGTCATACATGCAAAGCATTTAAGGGAAAACAGCTTCACATTTATGTGACTAATATGATCTCTCAGTATTCATCCATCTCTGGATGAATGCATACGCTGGTCTGTATGCAGAATCTCTATGTATTTTTTTCCTTCCTTTTAGGACTAAAATTCAGTTGCTCAGTGATGCATGTTGAATATTCAATTGCCAAGATGGAATCTGTTATACAGTTTGTTGATCATCGGCTAAATTTTATGACGAATGCTCCTGACAAATTTTGTCCATTTTTGGGCTCAGTAGCATCCTTCTAATGGGGAAAAATAAATTGAATATGTTAAGTTTAACTGAATTCTTTCCCCTGATTCCATGAAATCAAAGATTTGAATGTGTCAAAGTAAGAGTATACATTCAAAGCTGTTTGTGTCACATTTATTGTACTTTTTTCTTTTAGTTTTTCTGAATTGTGTGATTTTAAGTTTCTATGTTGTATATGTTTCAGGGCTTTTGTCGATGCCACAATGTTAAAGAAAAAGAGACAGAGGGTTTTTGAACAGCTGGAAGGATTTAGTCAGCAAAGAGCTGTTTGCACCATCTTGGGTAAGATGGGATTCGATTATTTTGTGTCTACTGAGTTGAAGTTCAGGTGGTTTAAGTGTCACATGGAGCAGTGAATGCTGACGTATGTGGCGTTTTTGGATTCACCAACTTTACTTATGAATGTTGGCAAAAATCAAGCTCGCATTTCACAGAGCAGCGAATGCTGAAGAATGTTCATGAATGCTGCTCTCTTTGGGTTTCGTCAGGGTTCGTAAAAAGTTGCAATACAGTTCGCACACAGTGTTTAAAGATATAAAGCCCCTATAAAAACAAATCTACATTGTCTAAAATGGTATTTTATGCCCCTTTTTCTACAAATAACTTTCATTGTCTTACAGTTACATGTCAAAATCTTTTCACTCCCTCCCACCCTTCAAATGCCAGAATCGGTGATTACTAGGCCCAGCCACATACCACAAGGCTAATAGTAGCTAGTACTACAGTATCAGAATAAATCCTGTGATAAAAAAGACTTACCAGTTGAAGGGCGTGCCCAGCTGTATGCACGGTGGCCCAGGGTAATGACTGAAACTGCATCAGTCCTTAAAAGCAGTTTAATGGTAAAACCCATCTTCATTTGGGTCAAGTTTTCAAAGTAGCTAGTTAAAAAAAAATGCTAACTAGCCTGGAGGATAACATCAGTTTTGCCAGAGAGTCCTAATTGGCTCAACACTACCCAAGTACCAGCACCACGGATAGTTACGTCACCAACAATGCTCCGTCTCAACTTGCCTTTTTGCAGGGGGCGGGGCTTAAGTGAAACTTCATAGCAAAAAAAACACATATGCGACATTTGAGTGATTTTGCCCTTGATATGTCTTGTAAGTCATAAAAACATGTTACAGACATGTTAATAAGAAAAAAAAAAAACTCGATTTTTGGCAGAGTGTCACTTTAAGGTCGCCAACAGTTCTTCTTTTTCGATTTGATTGGCGGTTGGCAACTAGCTTACAGGTGCATTACTGCGACGTACTTCACTCTATATCATCACTCTGTCTGGTCAGGAGCATCACTCAAAATCACCTCAGATGTTTTCATCACCAACAGTTTTGTTGTAAAGGGTCTTAAACAGTTGCTAGTGTTCACTACTTGGCAAACCAAAAAGAACTTTAGCAACACGCGTTACAACTGTTTGCAAACAAACACAACTATTTTACAACTGTTTGTAGAAAAATACAATGGCAAACAAAAGCAACTGTTGGCGAACTGTTTGGCAGCCTTTTTTGAACACTGATGAAACCCAAGAAGTGCAACGTTTGTGAAGGTTCCTCAGCATTCACCGCTCTGTGAGATATGGGGGTAAAGAGTACATTGAGGGCTAAATTGCATCAGAGGTGTAATTTTAGGATACAAGTTGGTTCCTTTACTTGAGCTTTAAGTACTTTAAATTTAAATCTGAGTTTATTTATTATTCAACATTTTTAATTGGGCAAGTCATCAACAACACATTCTTATTTACAGTGAAGGTTTAGTCAGAAGTACTTGAGGGAAGTTTTTTTTTTCTTTGCTTTTTAAGATTTCATTATGCATCACTCATTATTACTTTTGTACTTGCCAGAGGCTTTCCAGAGAGCCAGGAGAAATATGCAGGAGACCAGAGAAAGTCTTCCACGAGGCCTCATCAGCTCTGCTTCCTAACTCCAAATCGAATCATCTGCTTAGATGAGATGAACTGCATTCTCTCTGTAGGAGCCAATTAAGCCCAATTGTATAAATGGGAACCAGTCATTGTCTGGGCAGGTGTTCTACCCGAAAGGAAAAAACAGTTTTTGACTGCTGAGACGGCAAGACATGTTTGTATCTTAAGGAAACTTTTATCGTAAGGAACTTTATTGTTGTTATGGCTTTTTAATGTTAATTTTGAATAAAGTTAGTGTTTTTAAACGTATTGGACGTCTTGGACACTGATTTTATCACGTCAAGTTTAATCAGCGTGTCAATCAAATTTTCCAGGTCACAGCATCTCAGGGGCTTTAAGCATTGGCTTAGCCTCTATACTGTCTAATACTGTAGTTTCATTATCAAGGGGTTTATCTGTTTTTAGAACCAAAAGTGACATTATCATTAAGTATAAGAGTTTTGGCTTATGTCCATATCACTAACATGTTGGGAGCATGTAATTAGTCACTTCCATTATACTGTACCGATACTATGGTTTCAGCTGGTAATGAATAATATGTACTGTATTCTATGTATGAATGTATTATAATGTTGTAGCTGCCTTTGGTCTCAGCTGAGTTTATGATGGGAAAAACTCACATAACTAAGGGCAAAATAATGTCTTAAATTTTTATTGTACATTTTCTACTGGATATTTGAACCTGAATGAATTCATTTGTTTTCATATTGTATATGCTCTAATATTATATATTTATCTATAAATTCAAGAAATCTCTGTTTGTGTGTGTGTGTGTGTGTGTGTGTGTGTGTTCCTCAGCTATCTCAAACCGTTCCTCAGACTGACCTCAGATTTTACAAGTGCTTTGCTGAGGTTATAAGGGTGTGCATCCCAGAGTATGGAGTTGCTCAGTCAAAATATATAATTATTATCAATAAAAAGTTTTCACTTCTATAGCAGTTGTGATTCTACGATGTAGTGGTGTCACCACTCCACACGGGGCCATGGTAGTCATTCATTGTTTGCCAACTGCCATGGGCAGTACACTGCAAACTGGAAAGTTTCTGTGGAAGGTTAGCATATTTAGCGTAGGGAGGGGCGATACCAGCATTTTTCCTTTCGATACGATACCATTATGAGACTTTTTCTTTGATACCAATATCGATACTTTTTGCAAAAAATCACAGGATTGCAGTTTGATTTTCAACTTTATTGCAAGGGCAATATGAAATATGAAAAAAACTCATGAGCATAAACAGTTGAAAGAAATGCTCATAAAATGATAATAAAATAGAACAATGAGCAAAGTAAATTTAAAAAAATGAATTTTTTTCAATTATAATAAAAATAAGACTTAAAATAAATGCAAAACTAATTCCATCCATCCATTTTCTACTGCTTTTCTGGAGGTCCGGGTTGCGGAGGCAGCAGTTCAAGCAGAGAAGCCCAGACTTCCCTCTCCCCCGCCACCTGCTCCAGCTCTGAAGAGCTGGAACCAAGGCGTTCCCAGACCAGCTGGGAGACACAGTCTCTCCACCGAGTCCTGGGTCTGCCCCGGGGTCTCCTCCCAATGGGACGTGCCCGAAACACCTCAAGTGGGAGGCATCCAGGAGGCATCCTAATCAGATGCCCATACCACCTCAACTGACTCCTTTCAATGTGGAGGAGCAGCGGTTCTACTCTGAGCCTCTCCAGGATGACTGAGCTCCTCACCCCATCTCTGAGGGTGAGTCCAGCAATCCTACGGAGAAAGCTCATTTCAGCCGCTTGTATCCGTGATCTTGTTCTTTCGGTCATTACCCAAAGCTCATGACCATAGGTGAGAGTAGGAACATAGATTGACTGGTAAATCGACAGCTTTGTTTTAGATCTCAGCTCCCTCTTCACCACAACAGACCGGTACAATGTCCGCATCACTGCAGATGCTGCTCCGATCAGTCTGTCAATCTCTCGCTCCATTTTCCCCTCACTCGTGAATAAGACCCCAAGATACTTAAACGGACTCTCTTCTCCAGTACCTTGGCATAGACCTTCCCAGGGAGGCTGAGAAGTGTGATCCCTCTAAAGTTGGAGCACACCCTCCGGTCCACTTTTTTGAAGACAGGAACCACCACCCCGGTTTGCCATGCCAAAGGCACTGCCCCCGACCTCCACGCAATGTTGCAGAGGCGTGTCAACCATGACAGCCCTACAGCATCCAGGGCCTTGAGGTACTCAGGGCGAATCTCGTCCACCCCTGGGGCCCGGCCACCAAGGAGATTTTTAACCACCTTAGCGACCTCAGCCCCTGTGATAGGCGAGTCATCCCCCTTGTCCACAAACCCTGCTTCCTCTGTGGAAGGCGTATCAGTGGGATTGAGGAGATCCTCGAAGTATTCTTTCCACCGCCCGACGATATCCCCAGTCGAAGCCAACAGCGCCCCATCCGCACCATACAGAGTGTGGACAGGGAGCTGCTTTCTCCTCCTGAGCCGCCGGACAGTTTGCCAGAATCTCTTCGAGGCTGACCGAAAGTCTTGTTCCATGGCCTCACCGAACTCCTCTCATACCCGGGTTTTTGCTTCAGCAACCACCCGAGCTGCACTCCGCTTGGCCTGCCGGTACACCTCAGCTGCTTCGGGAGTCCCACAAGCCAACCAAGCTTGATAGGACTCCTTCTTCAGCTTAATGGCCTCCCTCACCACTGGTGTCCACCACTTGGTTCGGGGGTTGCCACCATGAGATGCACCGACCACCTTGCAGCCGCAGCTCTGGGCTGCCGCTTCAAAAACAGAGGTAGAGAACATGGCCCATTCAGACTCCATGTCTCCAGACTCCCTCGGAATGTGGTTGAAGTTCTTCCGGAGGCGGGAGTTGAAGACCTCCCGGACAGGGGCCTCAGCTAGACGTTCCTAGCACACCCTCACTATACGTTTGGGTCTACCAGGTCTGAATGGCTTCCTCCCCTGCCATCGGATCCAACTCACCACCAGGTGGTGATCAGTTGACAGCTCTGCACCTCTCTTTACCCGAGTGTCCAAGACATACGGTCGCAGGTCTGATGACACGATAACAAAATCGATCATCGACCTGCGACCTAGGGTGTCCTGGTGCCAGGTGCACATATGGACACCCTTATGCTTGAACATGGTGTTTGTTATGGACAAACTGTGGTTAGCACAGAAGTCCAATAACTGAACACCACTCGGGTTCAGATCGGGCAGGCCATTCCTCCCAATCGCTCCCCTCCAGGTTTCACTGTCATTGCCCACGTGCGCATTGAAGTCCCCCAGAAGGACAATGGAGTCTCCAAGAGGAGCACCCTCCAGCACCCCAGTCACAGACGCCAAAAAGGGTGGGTACTCTGAAACATCATTTGGTGCATAGGCACAAATGATGGTCAGGACCCGTTTCCCAACCTGAAGGCGCAGGGAAGCAACCCTTTCATCCACCGGGGAAAACTCCAATATAGAGGCAGCAAGGTGGGGGGATACAAGAATACCCACCCCTGCTCGTCGCCTCTCGCCCGGGGCAACTCCAGAGTAGGCCAAGCTCCAGCCCCTCTCCAGGAGACTGGTTCTGGAACCGGAGCTGTGTGTTGAGGTGAGGCCGACTATATCTAGCCGGTATCTCTCAACCTCGTACACCAGCTCAGGCTCCTTCCCCACCAGAGAGGTGACATTCCACGTACCAAAAGCCAATTTAGAAAGCTTGGGATCAGTTCGCCAAGGTCTTCGCCTTTGACCGCCACCTAATCCACATAGCACCGGACCCCCATGACCCCTCCTGCAGGTGGTGAGCCCACTGGAGGGCGGACCCATGTAACTCCTTCGGGCTGAGCCCGGCTGGGTCCCATGGGTGGAAACCCGGCCACCAGATGCTAGCCATCGAGCCCCTCCCCCAGGCTTGGCTCCAGGGTGGGGCCCCGATAACCCCATACCGGGCGGGGTAGTAGTAGTAGTTGCCCTGTACAACATAGCTCCTGGGATCACTGGGGCACGCAAACCCCCCACCACGATAAGGTGACAATCCATGAGGGGATCGTCACCTAAAATTAATTGTAAAATTAATTCAATTTCTTAATTTGGTGAATATTCTCAACTGGATTCAAGTATTTATTTATTTTTTTTTACTTCTGAAATGTTTCACCATTCATCCAAATTCTATGGTAATACCAAGCAGCATGTTATGTGAATTTTTTTTCACAACGCAACATTTTTTTATTTTATTTATTTCATTTTTACACTATTGTACAAACTTAAATAGTGCTTATTTTGGTTATATTTCAAATGCTACATTTTTTAAATTTTATTATTTATTTCATTTTCACACTATTATTTTACAAACTTAAATTGTGCTTATTTTGTTTATTTTTCAAATTTTCTGCTGCTTGGTATCACCATAGAATTTGGATGAATAGTGTAACATTTCAGAAGTAATACTTCTTCTGCCGCCCCCGATGCTGCTGAGCACACTCTGCACAGGAGTGAGTGCTGTGCAGTGCGTCTTCGGCTCTGACATCTGATAAGCTACCATAATCATGTGACACGGCAGACCATCTCTAAAATATGCTTGGGCTGGTTTTTCAGCATTGGTTTTCACATATAAATTTAATGCCTAAAACTCAGAAGTGAAAACAAATTGCACATTTTGTGTAAACATAGTGGTTTTGCAAGATTTAAAAAAGTATCGATTCCAAAGTATTGACCAGCTGGTATCGAAGTATCAATACCCCATCCCTAATAAGCGACTTTCGCATTACGAGTGTGAATGTGTGGACTATGCGAGTTCAAAGTTCACGACTACTAAACATTCCGGTAGCCGCCTTGCTTTTGTATGGAGACAGTACTGTCACACCTGAACAATTGCTGTTTAAAGTCTGCTTCAAGCTTTAAATCTCCGTTATGCCAGGTGCACATTGTGCTGTAGTGAAGTGTGGGAATGGCATGTATCATCGAGAGCCATAGAAAAAGCAAACTTGCAACATACATGCGTGGAACTTCAGGACCAGCGTGTGTACATGTCCACCGCCATTCACATTACATACATTCCCCACGGAGCTGAAGGATCTGGATGGACGTAATTGTTGGATTAAAGCAGTAAGTCTATATTATACCATTGTGGAGAAAGGAATAACTAGGCAGAGAGGTCCAGATCATATCAGGCTTTATTCAACTCTCTCTCACATTTCTCCAGAAACACAAGCAACAGAAGAGTAACAGAGCTCAGGCACCTCTGCTCTTAAATAGTACCACTCGGTCAGCCTTCTCTGTGTGCTGCATTAACATCAAAGCCTTTGTAAATTCCATTCTCTTTGTCACTGTTCACATCAACACACCACCCCCGCATCCACACACAAACCCCCCATGACTATTCCTTTTTGTCTTTAAGTCTGAGTGTAAATATACTGAGGTGGATTCCCACACTGCCCCCCCCCCCCAGACTCAGACTTAGCCTTGACCCTCATATCCTTTGGGCTTCAGCTTACATCCGTAGCGGCTGTAACGAGGGGTCTGCGGCTTCGAGGTTGGGGGTGCATCCGTCTGTGGGGGGACATTGGGAGGAGGGAAAACATCATTAGCATGCCCTTGTGACTGATCTGACAAGTCATTTACCTGGGGAGTTCTCAGTGGGGGTTGTCCGCGCCGAGGAGTTCAGGCCAACACCACTTGCTCGTCTGATAACGCGAAAGTGGGCTTAAGCCTGTCTATACAGACTGTTTCTCTGCATCCCCCCAAGTCTAACACAAAATGTTTCTCCCCGGGTTTCAGCACTCTGAACGGGCCATCGTAGGGCGGGCGCAAGGGGGTCCGGTGGGCATCATGCCTGACAAATACAAACACCGCGTCCTTCAAGGCTTTTGGCACAAAAGCACGTGGAAAACAGTGGTGGACCGGACCGGGTACCGTCCCTGCCACTGCGCTACGCGGTGAAAGCGGGGATGAATCGGTGTTCGGCGCGGGGCTGTCCGGCAAAAATAGCTGGAGCTGCAGCTGCTGGGAAAAAACCAGCTCTGCTGGGGAGGCTGCCAAATCCTCCTTCAGTGCTGAACGCAACCCTAATAGAACCCACGGCAACCGGTCCACCCAATTTTCTTCTGTAAGCGAAGCCCTGAGCGCTGCTTTAAGCGATCTATGGAAACGCTCGCAAAACCCATTGGCCTGTGGGTTGTACGCGGTCGTGCGATGAAGTGAGATGCCCAGGCGCCGGGCCATAGTGGACCAGAGGTCGGAAACAAATTGCGGGCCCCGATCGGACTTGATATCCGAAGGGGCGCCGAAACATGACACCCATGTCGTCAAAAAAGCGAGTGCAACTTCTGCGGATGCAGTGGAAGCTAGCGGGACTGCTTCGGGCCAGCGCGTGTTGTGGTCCACCGCTGTCAGGAGGTGCGTGAACCCTTGCAATGGTGGGAGGGGGCCCACGAGGTCCATGTGAACGTGTTTGAACCGCTTAGCTGGGATATGGAACAGCTCCAAGGGGGCCTTTGTGTGCCTGTGCACTATGGCTCACTGGCACGCTACGCAGGCTGCAGCCCACTCTTTTATCTGTTTGTGCAGGCTCGGCCAGACGAACTTCGTTGCCACCATTTTGACTGACGCGCACACTCCTGGGTGCGCCAGGGAGTGAACCGACTCAAAAACGCGGCGGCGCCAAGCGCATGGGACCACCAGGCACAGGTGGCCTGTGGAGACATCACAGATTGGGGGGGGGGGCCCGTCTTGCAGTACTCTGCTCTCCAGCCTTAACCCTGTTGGTCCAGACTGGACCGCGCAAACGTCCGCATTGCCGATCTGCTTAGTGGCCATGGCCATGTAATCTATCCCCACGTAGACTGGGGCCACTAATGCGCGCAAGAGGCAGTCCGCCACCACGTTGAGTTTACCGGCCGCATGCTGAATGTCGGTCATAAACTCCGAGATCGCGGCCAGCTGTCTCTGCTGCTGGCTCAACCATGGTTCCGAAACCTTGGCCATCGCGTACATTAGCGGCTTGTGGTCTACGAACGCAGTGAAGGTGTGCCCTTCCAGCCAGAACTGGAAGTGGCGTATGGCTAGGTGGAGAGCCAGTAACTCTCTGTCAAACGCGCTATATTTACGCTA
Organism: Pholidichthys leucotaenia; assembly: GCA_020510985.1. Classification (NCBI taxonomy): domain Eukaryota; kingdom Metazoa; phylum Chordata; class Actinopteri; order Cichliformes; family Pholidichthyidae; genus Pholidichthys; species Pholidichthys leucotaenia. The sequence goes on along the minus strand of CM035844.1, from coordinate 354,486,368 downwards.
CTGTCGCGCAAAGACCTGCTAAAAAAGGCGAGCAGCTGCCAAGAACCAGCGACACACTGCTCCACGACGGCCCCTATGGCCACGTCCGAGGCGTCGGTAGTGAGCGCTATCTGAGCCACCGGGTCTGGGTGCGCCAGCAGTGCAGCGTTCGCCAGAGTTGTTTTAACCTTGGAAAACGTCTGCTCCCACTCAGGAGTCCAGTCGACTCTGTCCGCCAGCTTCCTTTTCTTAAGCGCGGCGTACAACAGCTGCATGAGCTGGGCTGTGCGGGGGAGGAAACGATTGTAGAAGTTAACTATCCCCAAAAACTCCTGCAGCGCCTTGACGGTCTGAGGCCGAGGAAAATTTGCCACAGCGCGCACTTTGTCCGGCAAGAGTATCGCACCCTCCAGTGAGATGCGGTGGCCCAAAAAATTGATCCCCGCCACGTTGAACTGGCACTTCGCCAGGTTGATTATTAACCCGTGCTCCTCCAACCTCTGGAAAACTGTCCTGAGGTGGGTTACGTGTTTGTCCTCGGACGCGCTGGTCACAAGGATGTCGTCCAGGTAGATGAACACAAATGGTAGAAAATGCAACACCGCATCCATCATGCGTTGGAATGTCTGCGCCGCGCCTTTTAACCCGAAAGGCATGCGTAAAAACTCAAACAGGCCAAACGGGGTTATTACTGCCGTTTTAGGTATGTCCTCAGTATGCACCGGGACCTGGTGGTAACTGCGGACCAGGTCTATCCTGGAAAAAATGCGTGCCCCGGTGAGGTGAACGGAAAAATCCTGAATATGAGGGATGGGCTAGCGGTCGTGCACTGTGGCATTGTTTAATCTGCGGAAATCTCTGCACGGTCGCCACAATCCCTCGGCTTTAGGAATCATATGTAGCGGGGATGCCCATGGGCTGTTTGAGCGCCTGATGATGCCCAACATTTCCAAGTTGGCAAACTCCTCGCGCGCTATGGCCAGTTTAGCTGCGTCCAGGCGCCGAGGTCGTGCGAAAACAGGCAGCCCCGTGGTGGTAATGAAGTGCTCCACCCCGTGTTTAGTGACGGTCGCTGAAAACATCAGGACCGTGAGTGCTGGGAACTGGGTGAGTAGTGTGTGGAACTTACCCCCTGGAACTGTGACATTGGCTTGTGTTGTTGGCCCAATTCCTCGAGCTGTACAGAGGAGAGAATCAAAAGACATTGTGTTAATCAGGCGTCTGTTAGCAACATCGACTAGTAGACCATGTGCACACAAAAAATCAGCGCCTAAGATGGGGAAGCTGCATGCTGCTATGACGAATGTCCATTGGTATGTACGGTCGTGCAAGGATACAGTCAGCGTCCTCTAACCAAAAGTCTTAATGTCTGAGCCGTTTGCGGCTGTCAGTTCGGGACCGCTAGGTCCCACCAGCCGGTCGGCGTAGGACGGCAGGATGAGGCTCTTTTGGGAGCCGGAGTCCACGAGGAACCATTTCCCCGAGCACGAGTCTGTCACATAGAGCAGCTTGCTTGCTTCACCGGCAGTCGCAGCTGCTACCGACTGCCGGCCCTGGCGTTTCCCTAACGCTTGAATTGTCACGGTGGCACGCATCGGCATACATCCTCTCCAAAATGGCGGTGGTAGAAACAGAGTGTGTCTCTCCAGTGCTTCTTGGCCCCCAGTGCAGTCACCATTGCTGGCTCCTCGCCTCCGCTGGCCGTCTCACCGGGTTCCGACGCCGCTGCGTTCACTGTGAGGGTTCTGGTAGAGAGGATAAACTGATCTGCCTCCTGGGCTAGCACCCGGTAGTTGCGCGCGGCCAGCAGCGGCAAATTGGCGAGGACCACTCTGGCCGCCGTCAGGAGGTTCCGGAGGAAAAGGTGAGCAAAGAGGAAATGCCCGTCATCTGTGCCCATCAACGCCAACATCTTCTCCATCAATTCGACCGCCGACCCGTCTCCTAACTCGGAGCGCGTCAGGAGCACAGTCCAAGAGCATGTAGCGCGGTTTTGAGAGCAACGTATTTGTCACGGGCTGGGAGCTGTTGGAGCAGGCTCGCCACCTGCTGAGTTGTGAGTGCATCCAGCGCTGCGACCATGTAGTAGTATCTGGTGTCATCTGCCATTACTCCCCGAAGCGCAAACTGGGCCTCGGTGTGGAGGAACCAAGACTTCAGGTCGTGTAGCCACAAGTCTGGGAGTTTGACTGAAACGGCGCACGCGTTGCTGGCACTTCCCATCCGGGTCATCTCCGGGGTGTTCGCCTCACGTTCCATTGTGCATCAAGGGTCATCAGTGTGGAGAGGGGAATAACCAGGCAGAGAGGTCCAGATCATATCAGGCTTTATTCAACTCTCTCTCACATTTCTCTAGTAACACAAGCAACAAAAGAGTAACAGATCTCAGGCACCTCTGCTCTTAAATAATACCACTCGGCCAGCTTTCTCTGTGTGCTGTATTAACATCAAAGCCTTTGTAATTCCCATTCTCTTTGTCACTGTTCACATCAACACACCACCCCCGCATCCACACACAAACCCCCCATGACGATTCCTTTTTGTTTTTAAGTCTGAGTGTAAATATACTGAGGTGGATTCCCACAACATAATTAAACAGTGTTGTGTATTGTTCAAGTTCTGGCCTAATTGGCACGAGTCTAAACCCTGAAGTAGTAGGTACGGACAGGCAGGCCTGGATCTAGGATATAGTTCTTTGTATATTGGTAATGAAGCTTGATCTACACACACATGTAATTAAAGCCATTGATCAGTAGGCTGGTATAAAATAAAATTGCAAATCACTGAAAACGTGTGGTACTTATAGTAGTATCGACCTATAGATCTAAGTAAGCAGGCTATGCCTTGTAGTGAAATTTACTCAAAATGACAAAACCAAAGTTGAGCTGTCAAACCACTCGCTTACCTTCTTTGTAGTTGTTTTGGAGTCTGGCAAGTAAGGGTGCTTGGTCCTTTGACAACAAAAAATCTGCTATGTCAGCATACATACAGGGGGGCCATTTTGGCCAATTTCTGCAACGTGGCAGCAAATGCAAGCGCAACTAGTTTATCCTTGCGTTTGCGGGTACAATCGGGAAGACCCCTACGCATACAATATGCTCGCTGATCAGGAACTTTCCATAAATTAAATGTATCGATAGAGCATGTTTGGTAGCCACGTTCCCATGATGCTTTGCGTGAGCTGAGATGCGAAAGTCACTTATTTAACTGTGTGGTGGCACAGAGTAAGAAGTTCTCCACACCCAGAACCGGAAGCCGGGGGGGGGGGGGATAAAAGGACAGAAGGGTTTTAGATGTAACAAAAGGCAACCATTGACCCCTGCGGTGACAGGAGTCACACCGGAGTTAGCAGGGGAACAACAGACGATAACAAGTAGCACTCTGTGTTCTGTATGTTAATGTGCCAGACAGGCTTGTGTACTGTGTGTGATGTCTTTCATCCCTGGGTCTAAGAGGTGGGAATAAAGAGGTATAAAAGTTGAGCGCCCACAGACCCAGGGACATGATGTGATATTGTGGTGACCCACCCACAATCTACTTGGACATTCAGAGCACTCAGCTTGAGCAGGAAACAGAACAACTGGCATACGGACAGAGAGCCCCTCGGGGGACAACCAGTTAATCACGCGATTGATATGTATGGACTGATATCAATATGTAAATGTGCCTTGCATTCTCTTTTGTCCTATTGTTATACATCCCCAGAGCATAGAGAGAAATTCCGGCGTCAGTAATCAAGCAATGATATGTGTTGACTGTTATGTAAGTGTGCCATGCATTCTCTCTTGTCTGTATAAATGTGCTCACTCTAAACGCATTCTAAACGCACTCAGAGCTCACTCACAGCGCACTAACACAGCGCTGAGTGTGTCTTGTGATGGAGGAATAAAACACCTTTAACCTTCAGCTTGCTGTGTCTGCCTGCACTTATTTCGTTCCTCCACACTGGTGACCCCGACAATGAAACACCAGGTGAACACCCTGGAGATCATCCACGGCCGGGAAAGCCTCAGAAAGCGTCATGGTGAGACCCTCGCCTGATATTTTGGACCTCCACGCTAGGACCTGCCGAGGGAGAATGATTGTCTGCTCCCTCTCACCGCGCTGTGGATTCCAGAGACCGAGGATCGCCTACGTCCTTCGCATCCACACGGGAGCGCGCGCGCACCTTGTCCTCTCTCCACGATGGTGACTTCCAGGGCTGGACGGAGAGCGCAGCGCTTGGACCAGAATGCACCATGACCCAGCACGAGCGGACGACAGAAACAGCCTGAACAGGGAAGACCATCGGCGCCGACTGCGCAGGTTTCCATCAAGCTCCCTGACCCTGACTTCAGCTCTCGTCAACGGACCTTCGGTGCACAGAAGCCATGCGCGCACACTTCAGGGATTACGAGGACAGCACTATTGCCAGCTAGGTGGTCACTGTGCCAGGCGTGCGCCACGCACCAGGGACAGACCTGCTCCACAGACTGAAACAACGTCCTTCGCTGCTGTACATGCCAGAGAAACACGGCCCATTGCCACCCTCGGAACTTTCAGGGCTGCTCGCGCACTTGAAGCAGACGTGCAGCCCGCACACAGGACTTTGTATGAGTTTTCCAGCCACAGCGCACAATGGGAATTTAGCCGATTGCTTTCCCCGATGACTTTAGGGCTGTTTTCCCACACCTAAAGCCAAACTGCCGAGTCCCTGACACAGCTTCAGTTTATTACAGCCGCTATGCATCCTCGGGGAATTTGGCAGCTCGCCTTCCCCATATCCTTGCAGGACTGGGCCCGCACGAGGAGTCAGAGAATAAATTTTTTTTTTCTTCTCACAGCCGCTGTGGATCTCCGCCACGTTTAACAGGAAAGTCCCTCACCATTGCGGATCCACACGCAATTTTTGCGCGGCCCGGACAACTTTGCCATCCCGGGCCAGCACTTGCTTACTCCCACCCCCCTCCACTCCCTCCTGCACAGAGCTTTTCCTGCACCTCGCTTCCAAAGCCGGCCGATCGCCATCTTGTTCCATTACACACAACTGCACTCCTGCCTGTGCACCCATGATCCACGGCCATTCAACGTGCTGGAACTCGGAGCGGAGCACACTGCCTTTTTCACCCCTCTCCCATCCCCCTCACGGACTGACATGCCCTCCGACACTCCTCTACAGTAGGACAGTTTTACCGGAGCTGGAGCCAAACGACAGGGGTGGGGGGGTCACAACCCCTACTGAGTGCTCTGGGGGAAGCAGTGTGGTGACCCATCACAATCTATTTGGACATTCAGAGCACTCAGCTTGAGCAGGAAACAGAACAACTGGCATACGGACAGAGAGCCCCTCGGGGGACAACCAGTTAATCACGCGATTGATATGTATGGACTGATATCAATATGTAAATGTGCCATGCATTCTCTTTTGTCCTATTGTTATACATCCCCGGAGCATAGAGAGGAATTCCAGCATCAGTAATCAAGCAGTTGATATGTGTTGACTGTTATGTAAATGTGCCATGTATTCTCTCTTGTCTGTATAAATGTGCTCACTCTAAACGCATTCTGGAGGAATAAAACACCTTTAACCTTCAGCTTGCAGTGTCCGCCTGCACTTATTTCTTTCCTCCATAATATTGTTTTTTCTGTGATGGAGGTTGAATAAAGTTTGTGTGTCGTCCAGCTCGCTGTCTCATTTGATTTCACCCTCCACACTGGTGACCCTAAGATGTGTGATGGAGAACGGGCCGAACTACCTTGCAGAGACACCCCAGAGGAAGCACACCAGCGCAGCGTGCGCTGTTATAGTCAGCCTCCCGGACTTTTGGCTCCACAATCCAACCGCTTGGTTTTTACATGTGGAAGCTCAATTCACACTCCGCGAGATTTCCATGGACAACACTAAATATCATCATTTGGTCACTGTGGTGGATGTGTGCGCCACACAGCAAGTAGCAAGCCTGCTCCAAGAACTGCCAGCCCAGGGGAAATGCGACGCGCTCAAGCAGATGCTGCTTCAATGTTACACCCTTTCAGGCACGTAGAGAGCAGATAAACTCCTCATGAGCTCAGACTTAGGTGACAGATCAGCTGTGGACCTGATGGAGAGCATTTTGGCGCTGATGAGGAAGGAAGATGGATCCTTCCTGTTCACCCACCTTTTCCTCAGAAACCTGCCAGCTACAATGAGGGTGATCCTCGCTAACTCACCACTCCTAGCCACCAGGAACTACCACACACTGGCGCAAGAAGCAGACTGCATTGTCCTGCATGCAGTGACACCAGAACCCACGGAGGAATCCAGTAGGGTCAAGGAGCCAACAGTGGTGGCTGGGACAGCCACCAGGAGACACAGCAACATGTTGTCATGTTTTTATCATCGCTGTTTTGGCAAGGAAGCACAACATTGTCTGCCACCATGCCACTTCAGGAAGGCTGGTAAACGAAGACGGCCAGCGGTCAGTGATAGCTGTGACCGTTGACGACAGGAACAAGCTGCTTTTCATCATGGACACATGTTCTGGAAGACATTTTTTGGTGGCCTCTGGCTCCCAGAAGAGCCTCATTCGGCCAGCCGGCGTGGACAGGCTGGCAGAAGGCAGCGGCCCCAAGCTTACGGCTGCCAACAGGTCCCACATCAAGACGTTTGGCAAAAGAATGCTGACGATGTGCTTAAACAGCCGCAATTTCCAGTGGGACTTGGTGATAGCTGCATGTTCGGTCCCCATTTTAGGCACCGATTTTTTATGTGCTTATGGACTGTTAGTCGATGTTGCCAACAGACGTTTAGTGGATGCTGTCTCTTTTTCCTCCTTGCCCTGCACAGCTCAGGGAGTTGAGCCGCCAACACACACTAACATTCTAGCTCCAGGGGGTAAGTATCAACATTTGCTTTCACAGTTCCCAGCACTCACAGTTCCTACCTTTTCCGCTACAGTAACCAAACACAGGGTCGAGCATTTCATAACAATGAAAGGTCCGCCGGTGTTCGTGCATCCTCGGCGCCTCGGCACCTTGACGCGGTTAGACTAGCCAGTGCGCGCAAGGAGGTTGCTAACTTAGAGCGACTAGGCATCGTTAGGTGCTCCAACAGCCCATGGGCATGTCCGCTACATATGGTGCCCAAGGCCGATGGGTTGTGGCGACCATGCGTCGATTTCCGGTGCTCAAACAATGCTACGGAACACGACCGGTATCCCATCCCGCACATCCAGGATTTTTCCATTCATCTGGTCGGGACGTGTGTTTTTTCAAAAGTGGACCTGGTCTGCAGTTACCACCAGGTCCCAGTGTGCACGGAAGATGTTCCCAAAACAGCGGTATTAACTCCTTTTGGCCTTCTCGAGTTTTTATGCATGCCGTTTGGGTTAAAGGGTGCGGCGCAAACTTTCCAAAGAACGATGGACGCGGTGCCCTGCGACTTGCCCTTCGTTTTTGTCTACTTATACAACATTTTGGTGGCTAGCGCGTCGGAGGAAGAGCACCTCGCCCATCTCAAACAAGTTTTCCAGTGGTTGGAAGTGCACGGGCTTATCGTTAACCTGGCAAAGTGTCAGTTCAGAATGCCGGCGATTGATTTTTTTGGGCCACCGCATTTCGCTGGAGGACGTGATTCCGCTGCCAGATAAAATGCACGCCGTGTCAGATTTTCCGCATTTGCAGACTGTGGGGACACTACAGGAATTTTTGGGAATAGTCCATTTTTACAACCGTTTCCTCCCCCAGGCAGCCCAGCGGCTGCAACTGCTGTACGGTGCACTCAAAAAACAAAGCCCGCGGAAAACATCGACTGGACCCCCGAGTGGGTCCAGGCTTTCACAAACACCAAAACAGTGCTCACTAACGCGGCTTTGCTAGCCTACCCCACCCCATCAGCGCAGATAGCACTCACCACAGACGTGTCTGACGTTGCCATAGGGACAGCGGTGGAGCAGTACATCTCCGGTTTGTGGCAACCGCTCGCGTTTTTCAGCCGTACTTTGCGTGACAACAAATGCAAATACAATACGTTTGACCAAGAGTTGTTGGCTCTCCACCTTGCGACGCACCATTCCCAGTTTTGACTGGAGGGGCGCGAGTTCACCGTGTTCGTTGATCATAAACCACTAACGTAAGCAATGTCCAAAGTCTCGGAACCGTGGTCAGCACGGCAGCAAAGACGTTTGGCCACAATCTCGGAATTCACGACATTCAACACATAGCTGGTAAGCTAAATGTCATGGCTGACTGCCTGTTGCACACGTTAGTCTCCTTGGTCTACATGGGAATAGATTTCACCACCATGGCAGCGGAGCAAACTGGGGACGCAGACATTTGTGTGCTCCAGTCCATGCTGTAGCGTTGACCTTGAGTTCCAATCTATAAAATCACTCTTTGCTGAAGAAAAATTGTTTCAACTCAAAAGTCTGGTCATGAACTGCTTCTATCACCCAAGAACCAGAGCTGTAACACTATCCACAGCCATAAAGTGGAAGTTAATCCCTTCTCCAGGACTTGGTCATTCTCCCTTTTCTGCTCTTTGGCAAAGGAATGTTTCAATCGCCAGGTTTATGGTTGATATAATCAAGACTTGGGAGTCAAGATTCTCCAGTAAACAACCAGACAGTTTCACAGTGCCATCTGGTGGATGAACCAGGAATATTTAATTTTTTTTCTCTTTGCAGTGGAATTTATGCATTATGGACAAATAAATTAATTCATATTCTTTCTCTCAAGACAGTATCCGCTACTGAAGACATGGTTGAACTCTTGGGATGGACAATGTGGTTTCAAATGCTTTTATTGATATGATTTGATATGTGTTGCTTTATTTTCAGGAAGAAATTAATTTTTGCATGCTTACCATCACAAATTAATTACAGTTATAATGTAGACGCATTGTATGTTCCCTTATTATTGAGTAGAATATTTTAGTCACTAAAGTTTAAGGAATTTATGCTTTATATGTGTCTTAAGGGGGGTGGTCTCACTTCTCATATCAAATGTCTCTCTCCTGTCTCTCCTCTGTCTGTGAGAGACCCCCACCTCAGAAATTTGAACTGACCAATGGGTTCTCAAACCCCTCTTCATTGCCTTTTTAGTCAGTTTATGATTTCTGCCAAACAAAGAAGCTCAAATGTAATTGGTTCAGCCCAGCTGTCATGACGTTTAGAACCATTCTACCACACCTGAGGAAAAACTTGATTTTTGTTTCCTTTGTTGAGTTTTGGAGCGTTGGGTCCAGATGTAAGGAGCAGACATCTCTGCTCTTCCATTTTTTTCCCTATCTTCAAGTAAGCCCAGAGCCTGTCATGCTCTGTGAAATTTTTTTTTCTTTTCTTTAAAGTTCACTTTTTCTTATTTTAATCTTTTTCTTTGAATTTCTGTGCAAGAAGATTTTGTTTGAATGTTTTTTAAGCTTAAACCAACTCATTCCAGCCGCAATATATCAGAAGAAATGGATCTGTGGCATGTTCTTGTCCCAGTTTAAATTTCTGATGGGACTTTGTACAATAAACAAATTCCTTTTCAGTGCAGAAGAGGAGACCTCACCCAGCTTGCTGAAGAACAACCCAATTGCGATCTCAGGAGCACAGCCTTGTGGGAGAATCTGTCTATCAGCCTCTCCATCAACAGAATCCACGGACATCCAGCTGAATCAAGGTTGGCACATGGGGGCCCTGCTGCCACCAGGGACACAATGATTCTGCTTGGCTGACAGTCTGTTGTTTAATTTAAGCTTAATTCTTCAGAATATTGCTGGTATAAGTTCTTTAAACTTAATTTTATGCAAACCCCCATCAGAATTTCAAAATGCATTTTGTCCTTTCATTAATTTACGTTTATTTTTTTTCAGAGAAACACCAATTTTCTATTTTTTGTAAATAGTTTACTCATCATTTTCCTCATAAAATTGCATCCACTTTTCTTAACCAATGCTATTTTATGGTTTTCCAATTTCCAGTATATCGCCAAGTTAAACTATGCTTTATTTGGTTCCAAAAATGTTTGATTCACAGGTTACACTCAGTAACTCAATAACAGTCTATGATGCTCATAATACATATTGAATTCTCTGTTTTAAAGTTATCCATATACTGTATGTTAACCTATTCTGACATTTCTTATTAAACCATTGAAAGACATATGGGAGTTATTGTTTGATTTCATGTCCATCTTCTTGATTATCAGCAGACAAGAACTCACAAGGGTTTTTTTTTGTTTGTTTTGTTTTTTGAGACTGATTCATTATTGGTACAAATGAAGAATTGTTAATAAAATTGTCCATTATCTGGACTGGTGCCCTACAAGAATATGAGAGTAATGAAAATAAATCTTCATTTCTACTTACATTCATATTTACATCAATACTTGTACCAACAATAAAATACCTATAAAACCCATAAATCCGCTACAGTGCCTACTGAGTTAAAACTGGAGAGCAGGGTGGTGCAAGAAGGGCGCCCCCCACCCCCACCCCGCTCTGTAACGTCTCGTTACGAGCTCTTGGCACTGCTGCATTTTTGAGTCCATCCACTCCCTTTCACATTCCGACATGCGCGCCTTGGTTAAATTGGTGGGGGTGAAATTTGTCTGGCCTCACCTACATAGGGATGTGAAAGAATGGGCTGCAGCGTGCGTCACGCACCATTGGGCCAAAGTGCACAAACACACTAAAGCCCCCCTCGAGCCCTTTCAAATTCTGGCCAGGAGGTTTGACCACATCCACATGAATTTGGTGGGCTCCCTCCTGCTGTTACAAAGTTTCACACACCTTTTGACAATCATGGACTGCACCACGCGTTGGCCTGAAGTGGTCCCACCAGTTTCCACCACATCCGCTGAGGTTGCTCGCACTTTTTTGTCGGCTTGGGTTGCACGGTTCGGATCCCCGTTGGATATCACTTCCGACAGGGGTCTGCAATTTGTTTCAGAACTCTGGTCCGTGATGGCCAATAGCCATCCATCCATCCATCCATCTTCTACCGCTTTTCCGGAGGTCCGGGTCGCGGAGGCAGCAGTTCAAGCAGAGAAGCCCAGACTTCCCTCTCCCCAGCCACCTGCTCCAGCTCTTCAGAGAGGATACCAAGGCGTTCCCAGACCAGCTGGGAGACATAGTCTCTCCACCAAGTCCTGGGTCTGCCCCGGGGTCTCCTCCCAGTGGGACATGCCTGAAACACCTCAAGTGGGAGGCGTCCAGGAGGCATCCTAATCAGATGCCCATACCACCTCAACTGACTCCTTTCAATGTGGAGGAGCAGCGGTTCTATTCTGAGCCTCTCCCGGATGACTGAGCTTCTCACCCTATCTCTGAGGGTGAGTCCAGCAATCCTACGGAGAAAGCTCATTTCAGCCGCTTGTATCCGTGATCTCGTTCTTTCGGTCCTTACCCAAAGCTCGTGACCATAGGTGAGAGTAGGAACGTAGATTGACTGGTAAATCGACAGCTTTGCCTTAGAACTAAGCTCCCTCTTCACCACAACAGACCGGCACAACGTCCGCATCACTGCAGATGCTGCTCCAATCGGTCTGTCGATCTCTCGCTCCATTTTCCCCTCACTCGTGAGCAAGACCCCAAGATACTTAAACTCCTCCACTTGGGGCAGGAGCCTGTCCCCAACCCGGAGAGGACAATCCACCTTTTTCTGGCTGAGGACCATGGACTCGGACTTGGAGGTGCTGATTCTCATTCCAGCCGCTTCACACTCAGCGGCAAACCGTCCCAGCAAGAGCTGTAGGTCATTGCTGGATGAAGCCAACAGGACAACATCATCTGCAAACAACAGAGATGAGATCCTGTGGTCACCAAGCATGACACCCTCCATTCCCTGGCTGCGCCTAGAAATACTGTCCATAAAAATTATGAACAGGATCGGTGACAAAGGGCAGCCCTGGCGGAGTCCAACTCTCACTTGGAATGACTCCGACCGAGTGTTGGCAATACGAACCAAACTCTCACAACGGTCGTACAGAGACCGAATAGGTCGTAACAACAAGCCCGATACCCCATACTCCCGAAACACCCCCCCACAAAAATCCACGAGGGACGCGGTCAAATGCCTTCTCCAAGTCCACAAAACACATGTAAACTGGTTGGGCAAACTCCCACGAACCCTCAAGAATTCTCGAGAGGGTAAAGAGCTGGTCCGATGTGCCACGGCCAGGACGAAAACCACATTGCTCCTCCTGAATCCGAGGTTCGACCAACGGCTGGACTCTCCTCTCCAGTACCTTGGCATAGACCTTCCCAGGGAGGCTGAGGAGTGTGATCCGTCTAAAGTTGGAGCACACCCTCCGGTCCCCTTTTTTGAAGAGAGGAACCACCACCCCGGTTTGCCATGCCAAAGGCACTGCCCCCAACCTCCACGCAATGTTGCAGAGGCGTGTCAACCATGACAACCCAACAACATCCAGGGCCTTGAGGTACTCAGGGCAAATCTCGTCCACCCCCGGGGCCCGGCCACCAAGGAGATTTTTAACCACCTTGGCGACCTCAGCCCCTGTGATAGGCGAGTCATCCCCCTCGTCCCCAAACCCTGCTTCCTCTGTGGAAGGCGTATCAGTGGGATTGAGGAGATCCTCGAAGTATTCCTTCCACCGCCCGACGATATCCCCAGTCGAAGTCAACAGTGTCCCAACTGCACCATACACAGTGTGGACGGGGAGCTGCTTTCCCCTCCTGAGCCGCCGAACAGTTTGCCAGAATCTCTTTGAGGCCGACCGAAAGTCTTGTTCCATGGCCTCACCGAACTCCTCCCATACCCGGGTTTTTGCTTCAGCAACCACCCGAGCTGCACTCTGCTTGGCCTGCCGGTACACCTCAGCTGCTTCGGGAGTCCCACAGGCCAACCAAGCTTGATAGGACTCCTTCAGCTTAATGGCCCCCCTCACCACTGGTGTCCACCACTTGGTTCGGGGGTTGCCACCACGAGATGCACCGACCACCTTGCGGCTGCAGCTCTGGGCCGCTGCTTCATTGGCCGCGGCCAATAGCCTGGAGGTCAAAATCCACCGCACCACCGCATACAACCCCCAGGCTAACGGCTTGTGCAAACGTTTTCATAGGTCGCTTAAAGCAGCGCTCAGAGCCTCATTCACGGATGCAAATTGGGTCAATCGCCTTGCTTGGGTTCTATTAAGGTTGCACTCTGCGCCTAAGGAGGATCTGGCAGCCTCTCTGGCAGAACTTGTTTTTTCTCAGCTCTTGCAGATCCCCGGGGAATTTTTACCAGTAAACCCCGCACCCGGGACCAATCCACCCGCGCAATTTTTTTTTTTACAGTACAGGGGCTGCTAGCGTGCCGGGCCCGGCGCACCATTGTTTTCCCCACACCTTCATGCCAAAGAGCTTACAGAGCGCCAAGTTTGTTTTTGTCAGGCACGCTACACACAGAACCCAGCTGCGTCCACCGTATGATGGCCCGTTCAGAGTGCTGGAAACTGGGGCAAAGCATTTTGTGTTAGACTTGGGGGAGCATAAGGAAACGTCTACATTGATGGGCTGAAGCCCGCTTATGTGTTGGCAGACAAACAGGTGGTGTTGGCTCAAGCTCCCTGGCATGGACGCTTCAACGTTCCCTCCTACACACCTCGCCAGGAGGGCGCTTTGACCGGACCGCCGGTTCCCCGCTACAGCCATTACAAGCGCCAGCTCAAGCCCAAAGGACCGAGGGGGTAGGGCCCTTTTTGGGTGTTCGGGGGGAGGGTGGCTGTGTGGTGGCACAGAGTAAGAAGTTCTTCACACCCAGAACCGGAGGTTGGAGGGAGGGGGTGGATAAAAGAACAGAAGGGTTTTAGATGTAACAAAAGGGAACCATTGACCCCTGCGGTGACAAGAGTCACACTGGAGTTATCAGGGGAGCGATAGATGATAATAAGTAGCATGCTGTGTTCTGTATGCTAATGTGCCAGACAGGCTTGTGTACTGTGTGTGATGTCTTTTATCCCTAGGTCTAAGAAGCGGGAATAAAGAGGTATAAAAGTTGAGCACCCACAGACCCAGGGACATGATGTGATATTCTATTTTCTGTGATGGAGGTTGAATAAAGTTTGTGTGTCGTCCAGCTCGCTGTCTCGTTTGATTTCACCCTCCACAACAGACTATTATAGTTATTTGTTTTACCAGTCCATTTCTCCTCCTTCATTTTGTCTGATCCTCCATTACCCGCTCCGGTTTACCGGGGATGTTCACACATAAGAGCCACTGACCGGAGCTGTTTAAATCTGTCTGCAAGACAGTCCTACCCTTTACTGTGACAGAAAATTATTCTGATGGAAAACAAAAAAATAGCACTCTGTGTGGGACACATATGTATCGCTTTAGGCCTCACATCTCAGATTAGAGCAAAGAACTGAGTCTCCTTGGAGATAACAGGAGGATGTGAAAGTTTAGCCTTTGGTATGCAAGAGATGGCCTTGGGGGATTTCCGGGTGGCCGAAGACTATGAAAAGGAGGTTATAGGATCAAAGAGTAGATGCATTGTTACTTGTGATTGAAATGCAATGTGACTGTGAACTGGGAGAGTCCTGGTATATAAAAGACAAATGCTTCTGTGTTTTTTCTCTTTCTCTTTTGCTGATGTTGGAAGATGTGAATAAACCTGACTCGTGAGATAAACTCTGCCTCGTCATTTTCACATTTCCACATCTGCAAGAAAACAAGTTTTTTTTTTAGTTTTCTCAAAAAAAAGTGTATTTTTCAGACAGGAGGTTTTGTGTTTCGGCCATCAATATGTGGAGAACATGAGGTGCACGGGTGTGCGGGGGGTGTGGGGGGGGGAAACAGCCGGACCATCTTATCGCAGTCCTTCCCAGGGGGCCAAGCTGAGCCTGCCCGATTAATGGAATGAAGTCTCGGTTGCTGCTTCACCCGTGTGCCACCGCTGTCCTTTGCAGCACTGCAGGTTCAACATGGTGCTCCTAGGTGCACAGCTATCTAAAAATGAAAAGTTAATAACACCACCATGATTGTGGAGCAGAATGGCCAGATCAATTGGATATCATATGTGGACACATATGCACGCTTTGACTAAATGACAACTGTGACAAAAACCACCCAAATAATGAAATAAATAATTTTCATTTTCTGACAAATGGGCAACACTGTCATGGTCTGATGAACGCGTGCCCCCTCCTTCCCGTTCTCCCTGCCCCTGGTAATCTACACACCTGGGAGATTGGATGCACCTGCCGTCTCTGCTCTGCCAGCGCTTATTAGGACCACTTCGTCAGTGCCTCAGTGCTGGCTCGTCTGGGTATACTGCCTCGCAGTAGTCAAGTAATTAGTATTGCTCTCAGTGTTTGGTGAAGTTTTGTACTCACCTGTGTTGTGCTCTTTGCTCTCAGGTTACTGCCATCGGTGCAGATGTGTCTTCGGGGACTGTGTGCGCTCACCTGCCCCTCCATCCACGCCAAACGGCAACAGTTCTCCACCTGGTCAGGCACCACCGGTTCCATCCCTTCCATGACCCGTTTCATCCTGCTGGTTCATCTCTCCCCGCTGGGGTCCCTGTTGGTTCTTTTGTTCAGCCCACATAAGTGGTCATTTGGCTAGCCATCTCCCTGTTCTCCATTCCTCCACTCACTGCTCTCATGTCTCTCTCTCCCAGAGGCCACTTCCTCTGGCGAGTGTCATTTTCTGTAGCAGTGTTCGAGTTCTCTTGAAATTTAATAAACATTTTCAAACGTGCACTCTGGTGTGGTTGTTCCATTGTTGTTGCACTCTGCACGTGAGCTGTAAGCTAATAAATCAAGACAAACACTGATGCAACAATTGTTCCGGCCCCGGATTATGAGCTGCATTTTGGTGTGCAATAACTGATGTTTGACACATCTTTAATGTCCTTGCTTTTGACTTTAATGCATCAAACACCGTAAAGACTGAAACATATCAAACACAAGAAACATTATTTTAGCTGTGGACACAAAATTCTAGTATTACAGAAATTAAATCATACTGCATACACACAAATGTAAACATTTATGATCTCAAATTGGTAGATTTTTTA
The DNA here is from genome assembly GCA_020510985.1 of Pholidichthys leucotaenia. Lineage (NCBI taxonomy): Eukaryota > Metazoa > Chordata > Actinopteri > Cichliformes > Pholidichthyidae > Pholidichthys > Pholidichthys leucotaenia. The sequence continues at coordinate 354,470,424 of CM035844.1, read as the reverse complement.
GGTTTACTGAGTTGCTGCAAGAAAGCTACCAGCAAAAATTATGCAGCATTTACTGTAAACAAATACAACAGATTATCAAATCCACATTTAAAATTGTATGGTTTGTGCACATCAGATTTTCATATTAGAAACACACACATAAAGTTTCTATTCTTTGAACATGTGCATATTCAAACAACCATCATTAAACTTCAACAGAGTTAAACATTTCACTAACCACTTTGCCGGGTTGCAGCCTTCCGAGGGCAGAAATTCCTTGCAGGCTCTCACATTTTGTCTGCAATTAATAGCCCGGAATAAATACCTTGTAAATTGGTATTTCAGCTAATTTAAAGTCAAGATGTCAATTCAAAAACATAACAATAAAATTGACTAGAACTAGGCATCCAGTAAATAAGGATTGCCAGATTTGCACTTCTAAGAACTACCAAGGCCATGCAGGCCGGGAATTGCAGCAGTGATCGACCAGAATAATACTGCATTTACTTCAAGTCAAAAATACATCCCTATTCACAAAATGAAGCTTCAAAAATTACTTTTTCACAACTATTACAGTTTTTTCCACATGCATGGACACTAGGTGAAATGTTACATAGGCATGGATTACTACTGACAGTCACATGGTCTAGTCACACTTCAACAAACTTCAAAAATATCATCATCTCTCAAACAATCCACAAAATATCGGGTAGATAATTGGCTATGAAGGATTATTTCATCATTATGACAGTTTCACCCTACCTGGGCTGAGGTAAGCAGCTGGATGGCTTTGGATTTTTGTCTTAGCCAGCCATGCTGAATCCGTCCGTTGTCCTATTCTGCTGGGCAGGAAGTCTCAAAATCGTCTACTTCCTGTTGTGAATAATCTTATACCTCATGTATTTTTGATGACAAATTATTTCAATAATTTTTAAATCTCAAAGGACAAATTTCCAAACCTAGGTTTTTAAAAGAAAATATGGAGGGAATAAAATTTAAAAAAAAAAGGTAGGGAATTCACAAGGGATTCCCCAGAGGTCAAAGGTCATTTCCATGTTGGGGGCTCCCCCAGACACAAAGTAAACAACTTTTAACTAGCACACAGAGCCAGGCTGTGAGTATATATATACCTGCCAAAACAAATCTTTGGGAGGCATTGCTGTACAACCAAAGGTCAAATACTAGAAAGGATGTCACTGTTGACATATATAGCGGGGAAATTACAACAGTCACAAGAATTGCCATGTTTCTCACATGGATCAAACAAACACAGCTGCTGCCGTTACACTCCCACCAAAATCTTTATGATGGAAGACTATAAAGTCATGCCAACATAAAATTTTCACAATGTCACCTAATCTTTAACCGACAGCAAGAGGACAACCTTTTGCACTGGTCTTTCCAGTTCGGAGACTGGCTTAATCTTCTCCCCACGAGCCACACTTCTGGCGTTCGAAATTCTCAGCCTCACTTTTCGGACAAGTCCGTCCTTGTCGGCCATTGCACTTGTCACAAGTCCAAGTGGCCACTGGTTTCTCGCCAACCCTTCATCCATCATGAGAACAATGTCTCCTGTTTGGAGGTTTCTTTGTGGTTTGCACCACTTTTGGCGATGTTGGAGATTCGGTAAGTATTCTTGTTTCCATCTACTTCGAAAGAGCTGACTCAGGTGTTGAACACGCCTCCAGCGTTTCCGTGCATAAACGTCCTGGGCGCAGAAGGCTCCTGGTGGAGGTAAGACTCCCTCAAGCTTGCCATGAAGTAGAGCGTTTGGCGTTATGGGAGGTTCGGCGAGTGGGTCATTCAAAGACGTTGGAGACAATGGACGACTGTTCACGATGTATGCTGCCTCATAGAACAGTGTTCTTAAGGAGGCGTCGTCTAGTCGTGTGTTCGCAAAGTCTATCACCGACTTCAGCGTCTTCCTCACTGTGCGGATCTGTCTCTCCCATACGCCACCTTGCTCACTAGCATGAGGAGCATTGAACTTGAACTCCACTTGCTTGTTTGCTAGAACTGTCTCCAGCTTGTCATGATCCAATTCGGCGAGAGCTTGTTTCAGTTCATTGTCAGCACCGATGAAGTTGGAACCTTGATCGCAGAGTATGCTTCTAACCACACCTCGCAATGCCAAGAAGCATCTTAGAGCATTGATGAAACAGTCAGTTGAGAGGTCGTCTAGAAGCTCCAGGTGAATTGCACGACTGTACAGACACGTGCACAGCAGTCCGTAGCGCTTGATTTCTGATCTTCCGCGTTTGATGAGATACGGGCCAAAGACATCCATTCCAGACTTGTAGAATGGAGGATGCACTTCTGTACGTTCTTGTGGCAAGTCAGCCATCTTCTGACTCTCCGCTGGTCTTCTTTGCTTGCGACACATGATACAGTTGCGTATCACTTGAGCCACTGTCTTGGAGCCCCTTTGTACGTAATATCCTTGAGATCGTAGTTCATTCAAAGTTGAGCTGCGACCTCCATGATTGGTCTTTTGATGTACATGCCTGATGATGGCCTCGGTGACATGTGATTTTCTTGGAAGGATAATGGGGTGACATTCTTCCTTGGTGATGTCTGCTGCTTCACGAACTCTTCCCCCAACCCTTAGCAGGCCTTCTTCATCCAACATGGGATCTAGAGTCTTCAAGCAGCTTGACGTTGCTACGTTTCCACCTTTCCCCAGGGTTGTGATCTCTTCCGGAAACTCTTTGGCTTGTAACCACTTGATGGCTAGATTACGTGCTTTTCTGTCTTGGAGTAGACGGCTTGTCTTCGAAGACACTCTTCTTATCATAGTTCCCAAGATGTTGATCATGGTCTGCCACTTCGAAATCCTTTGTAGTACATCCAACAGTCCTGTTGGTAGAACAACGCTAGATGCCCCGAGACACTGTGCTTTTACTTCAGGGTCGCCAAGGTTGAGAGTATCGTCTGGCGAAGTCAGTGGTAGCTCTGCTTTGTAGAGAAATTCTGGGCCTTTCAGCCACATAGAGGTGCCCAGTTCTTTGGCCGACACGCCTCTCGAAGCTAGATCGGCTGGATTCGACTTGGTCGGTACGTGGTGCCATTGTTGCACTTCAGTGTTCTCCCGAATGTACTGTACACGGTTGCTGACAAACACGTGAAACCACTTTGCACTGTTGGCGATGTATCCCAGCACGACCTTGCTGTCTGTCCAAAAATATTCCTTGATGACCTGGATCTCGAGCTCTCTTCTGAGGAACTTGCTGATTTTCACTGACGTTGTTGCTGCTGTCAATTCAAGCCGAGGAATGGAGACAACTTTTGATGGTGCCACTCTCGCTTTGCTCATGAGCAAGGCGCAGTCTATGTTTCCATCTTGGTCACACATTCTGACATACGAGCACTGCCCATAACCTTGAGTGCTGGCATCACTGAAATGATGCAACTCGAAAGATTTCACTTCCTTGTCAGGCTTGAAACATCTGGGTATTTTCAGATCCTCCAGTTCCTGAATATCTGCTTTCCAGCTCTCCCACCGTTCAATTATGACAGGCTCGACAGGTTCGTCCCAGGATTTCTTTTGCTTGCACAGTTCTTGCAGGATCTTTTTCCCTTACAACACCACAGGGCTAACAAATCCATTTGGGTCACAGACTGACATGACTGTAGAGAGGATGCCTCTTCTTGTGTTGGGTTTATCCTGTAGTGTTATCTTGAACCTGAAGCAGTCATTTTGAACATCCCATCTTGTTCCAAGTGTGCGCTCAACCGGGAGAGGTTCCAGTTCCAAGTTTATTTCGGAGACGGTAGTGGCTCTTTCTGAAGGTGGTATAGATTCCAGGACGTCTATGCTGTTCGACAGGAACTTATGGAGTCTAACTTTGCCCTTTTTGCATATTTAAGTGGCCTGGCAGATTAGCTCATTCGCTTCATCTTTGGTGTCGCTGAAATCTTGGTCGAGAACCTTCAGGATCTCACAGGGTGGTGGCACTATCAATTCTTTGGCGACAATCCTATGGCATACACCATTGTTGCCTTGTTCATAACAAGGGCCTCCAATGATGCTCCATCCCAAGTCTGTTTTCACAGCAAAGGCTTCTTTGGGATTTCCGGAGACTATCTCCACCGGTCTGAGTGCTTGTGGGCAGGAGTATCCAATGAGCAGTCCCACTTCACAGTCTTGAATAGGAGGAATGAAGGGAGCTATTCGAGCCAAATGAGGTATCATGCTTGCCGCTACCTTTGAAGGAATGTGCTCCCTGTTGTGAGGGATGTGGTCTCTTGTGTAGCACGACTTGACTCGGACTTCGACAGTCGAGTCGTATCCTCTCAGTTTGATGTCTGAGAACTTCTTACAATAGACCACCGATGAAGATGTCATAGTTGTTATCTTCATTCTTGTTATTTCATGTGGCATGCACAGCTTGGCTGCCAGATCCTCTGTGATATAGGAGCTGTCGCTCTGGGAATCAATCAGTGCATAAACCAATACTTCTTGCGAGCCAGCTTGGCCTGTCTTGACCCAAACAGGTACGATCATTGAAGTATAACTCTTCATGTAATCTTGGTTGGTTTTGTTTGAAATAGATTCAAATGTGTTTTCATCTTTGCCGGCTTCTGACTCTGTAAGCTTTGTGTCTGCTTTCTTCTTGTCTAAGTGCAGCAGAGTTTGGTGTTTGCCTTTGCACGTGTTGCAGGACACTTTAACTAGACACTTCTTTGATGTGTGGCCACGTCTGAGACATTTGAAGCAAAGGGCCTTGCTTTGAATGTTTTGTATTTTGTCATCATAAGGCAACTCTTTGAAAGCATTGCACTTGTAGATGAGGTGATCTTTGTCGCAATAGGTGCAAACTGGAGAATTTTTGGCTCCACTTTTAGGGGTTTCTTTTTCAGCACTGGTGTTGGTGTTGGTGGCATGAGTAATGCCAGGTGCTCGTTTTGTCTTTGCCCTAGACTCATTTCCTCTATTCGTGGTTGGCAACTTGTCTTGGTTTTGAGCGACCACGCATATAGGGTTGTTAGCCACTCTGGCTTCTCTGGCTATGAAGTTGACAAATTCTTGAAACGAAGGGTAGCCCTTTCCAACATCTATGTCTTCTGTAACACGCCGTGTCCACCTAGTGTTACAATACTCGGGTAACTTGGTTGATGTTTCCTGGATTTGGACGCAATCGTTCAAAACTTCAAGACCTTTCACGTAGGGGATAGCTTCTTTGAGGGTGCTCAGGAAATCGCTGAAATCCTGAAGACCTTTCTTATCTTTGCCTGTTACTTTGGGCCAGTCTCTCAACTTGTTTCTCAAGGAGAGCTGAATGGTGAAGGGGTGTCCGAACCGCTCTTCCAACGTGGTCCATGCACGGTTGTAGGCAGCTTCATCACTTCCGAAAAAACAACCTTCTACTGCCGCTCTGGCTTCTCCTGCAAGGTACTGCTGCAGATAATACAGCTTGTCTGATGGTGGAATTCCCTTGTTCTCAACAAGTGTCACAAAACTTTTGCGAAAGTTGATGAACTTGAGTGGGTCACCATCAAACACAGGAGGTGTGGGGACAGGCAGCCTTGATTTGCTGACGCTATCTGAGAATGTTTGGGCGATGAAGGCCAACTGTGACTCTACTTGGCTCGCGCAATCTTCAGCTCTTGGTGATCTGGCCTCAGGAGAAAAAGCAGGTGCCTCTGGATTCAGATAACCTTTACTAGGCTTGTCACTGCAACAAGAGATGTCATCTGACTTTTGGACTCTTTCCTCTTCTTCTGCTATTTCTAATTGTTCATGACAACTTTCCAAGGCCACCTTGTATTTCCTTATCTTTGCGTGAAGTTCTGCACACTTTCGCTTAGCGCTCAATTCAGCCAGCTTCCTGGCCTTTTCTGAGGCATTACTTGATCCTGTTGAAGAGCCTGTTGAAGATTCTGAAATCTGTGCACTTACAGATACCTTTGACTGAATGGAGACTTTAGACTTGGCAGAAATATCAGACTCATAGTCTAACTTGCTTCCAAAGAGAGACCTGGAATAATTCATTCCCCAAGTAGTCTTGAGAAGGCTTTTTCTCTCCTTGTCTGCCATCATTGGATTCTCTCCAATTTGTTTCAAGGTTTTCGCCATGTCTGAGCACATTTGCTTAGCGCTGTCGACTCTGCGCCGCATCTCATTGTCTGGCGGGCACAAATCTCGACAGGCTTCATATGTAGCTGTCATTTCTTTGTCCAGGCGAATCAGGTCTTCCAAGTCATCTTCAGTTGTGTCCAAGACCTCATCTTTGTATGCATAAAAAAGAGCGAACACAGCCTTCTTTACTTTACTGTATGTTCGCATAAACTTTTTGTTTGCTCTGTCTACCTGTGCTTCTTGTTCTTCTTTTTCACTGATGACAGCATCTAAAGTCGCAACTTTGTCATTGAGGCTGTCGTATTCAGCAGAAATCTCTGGTGAGACAGACTTAGCCTCTCCCTTTGCTTTCACTAACCGCCTGACTTCTTTCAGTCTCTTCATGCATGTCTCTCGTCTTTGCTTCAGCTCATGAAGTGGGACATGCCTGAGTTTTGTTTGTGAAGTGTTCTGGTTAGTCTTGCCAGTGGCGCCATCTTCTGGATCACTTGCATCTTCTTTTTCTTGGACTCCAGCCACCGCATTCTCTCCTTCTGGTTGCTTCTTGTCACCATTATTCTTTTCTTGTTCACTCATTGTAGCCAACTCCATTTCAAGAGTTTCTATTGCACCATGTACTGTTTCTGCATCAGTGTTGAGTTGAACTCGCTCTTCCTCAGACAAGGTTTCAACTGCCAAGTCGGCATTTATGGCTTGTAATTGCTCTTTGGCAGCTGTGATCTGCTCTCGCAATTCTTGCTCAGTTGCATTTTTGGCAGCTGCAGCCATTTTGTTGCAGTACAGTGTTTATGTGTTTTTACAGTGTTTATGGAAAATAGTGAGGAAATGGGACAAAAAATGAAATGGTAATTTATATTACCTCTTTGAATAAAGCGAGTTTCGATTGCCGGCAGTATTACATACACTGTCAACTGTTTCAGTGAGTTGGTGAACTCTTTGTGACAGCATATGCCACCCGACAGTCGTTTTGGCGATCTAATGACCGTAAAAAAAAATGTTTAGTAAATCTGGATGGTCTGACAGACAATGCTAGCCAGGCTTGGTAATTGGGATTTTCACCAACCAGATTTCTTGAGTGAAAACCTGGAGATAAAAATATTATGCAAACCTGAAACACAATGTGTTTTTTATGTTTACCTCGAAATTTCCACTCAAAATAACTGAATGGAAACTATACTTGAATTAGGGAATTCTTATCTTTGGGGTATATGATTCCCTAAATACTTTGAACTTGTACTTGATTTGATTAATTCAAAATTGAATTAAATTTGAGGAATCTTGAAATATACTTATATCATTGAATTGAAGCTCAACCAGCCCTTACCTCAGCCCTTGATCTTACTTGATCTTACTAGCCTGATTTAAATTGATGTTCAAAAATACTGATTGAAATACGCTAGCAACAGGATGTGCACAAGCAGTACATGTACAATGAAAACAGAATAATGCAAACACTTCTCTCAACATCAGCACAAAATAAACACAGTATTCAGTGACTAATAAACTTGACTTTGCACTTGAGAAACACAAACTTGACTTGACTTGACTTGACTAAAATGTGCCCTCAAGGTTCAATCACTGGATACATGTCCTTCACTTGCAGGCTGTAGCAGAAAAGTGAATGTCTCTTACTTAATTGTCATATACTAGCACTAGCACACTGGTGAGTGGTACCGACAGGATGTCACCATCACGATCTCGATGACACGGCACGACCCAACCTCTTGAATCTGCAGCGTTCTTTGCTTGCACACCCACGCTCGTCCACGATGACTTGGTACAGACGAGTATGAGGTAGTGTCTTTACTGTTCCGGCCCCGGATTATGAGCTGCATTTTGGTGTGCAATAACTGATGTTTGACACATCTTTAATGTCCTTGCTTTTGACTTTAATGCATCAAACACCGTAAAGACTGAAACATATCAAACACAAGAAACATTATTTTAGCTGTGGACACAAAATTCTAGTATTACAGAAATTAAATCATACTGCATACACACAAATGTAAACATTTATGATCTCAAATTGGTAGATTTTTTAGGTTTACTGAGTTGTTGCAAGAAAGCTACCAGCAAAAATTATGCAGCATTTACTGTAAACAAATACAACAGATTATCAAATCCACATTTAAAATTGTATGGTTTGTGCACATCAGATTTTCATATTAGAAACACACATATAAAGTTTCTATTCTTTGAACATGTGCATATTCAAACAACCATCATTAAACTTCAACAGAGTTAAACATTTCACTAACCACTTTGCCGGGTCGCAGCCTTCCGAGGGCAGAAATTCCTTGCAGGCTCTCACATTTTGTCTGCAATTAATAGCCCGGAATAAATACCTTGTAAATTGGTATTTCAGCTAATTTAAAGTCAAGATGTCAATTCAAAAACATAACAATAAAATTGACTAGAACTAGGCATCCAGTAAATAAGGATTGCCAGATTTGCACTTCTAAGAACTACCAAGGCCATGCAGGCCGGGAATTGCAGCAGTGATCGACCAGAATAATATTGCATTTACTTCAAGTCAAAAATACATCCCTATTCACAAAATGAAGCTTCAAAAATTACTTTTTCACAACTATTACAGTTTTTTCCACATGCATGGACACTAGGTGAAATGTTACATAGGCATGGATTACTACTGACAGTCACATGGTCTAGTCACACTTCAACAAACTTCAAAAATATCATCATCTCTCAAACAATCCACAAAATATCGGGTAGATAATTGGCTATGAGGGATTATTTCATCATTATGACAGTTTCACCCTACCTGGGCTGAGGTAAGCAGCTGGATGGCTTTGGATTTTTGTCTTAGCCAGCCATGCTGAATCCATCCGTTGTCCTATTCTGCTGGGCAGGAAGTCTCAAAATTGTCTACTTCCTGTTGTGAATAATCTTATACCTCATGTATTTTTGATGACAAATTATTTCAATAATTTTTAAATCTCAAAGGACAAATTTCCAAACCTAGGTTTTTAAAAGAAAATATGGAGGGAATAAAATTTTTTTAAAAAAGGTAGGGAATTCACAAGGGATTCCCCAGAGGTCAAAGGTCATTTCCATGTTGGGGGCTCCCCCAGACACAAAGTAAACAACTTTTGACTAGCACACAGAGCCAGGCTGTGAGTATATATATACCTGCCAAAACAAATCTTTGGGAGGCATTGCTGTACAACCAAAGGTCAAATACTAGAAAGGATGTCGCTGTTGACATATATAGCGGGGAAATTACAACAGTCACAAGAATTGCCATGTTTCTCACATGGATCAAACAAACACAGCTGCTGCCGTTACAACAATTGCAGCCAAACGGGTCATTCTTCTGAGTATAATAATGCTGGGTGTTTTGTACTTATAATATTGCTAAAATATAAAAGGATGTGTAGGGAGCTTGAAATAAGGAAGCGAAGTGATTTTATAAATCAGGTTTATTGTCGGCTTCCAGTCCCTAACATGTCTCATCTCAATGCAGAAGCAGAAAAGAGGCTGAGCGCAGTCAGACCTTCGTTCTTATACATCACATAACAAAAGACATCGCATAACAAAAGCCGACATCACACATCCGCGTTATCTCCTTCTATTGTCCTCTCTCTCCTCCACCTGACCCTGGGGGGTCAGGAAGTCCATTCAGGTCTCCACCGCTGAGTCTCCGTCTGCTCGTTGATCTTCGCCGGTGGTCGAGACCTATTGTCCTGCTCTGAGACGTGAGGTCATTCCACATATGCAATCTCTAAACATTCCTCTTGTGTCTATACATATGTAGGTATGGACATATGAATAATATAAGCCACAGGATGCACTACAATGGGTCTCAAATATTTGTAAATGTGTCCTGTTATAGTACTGCATGAGTTTATTGACAATAGACTATAAACTATACATATAAACTAAAACAATTATAATGATGACTGAACAACTTCCATTCCCCGAAGTGCAAGATACTGTGGGGCACCCCCACAACAGACTGGGACAAGCACAGCGCTCGGCTAGAGCAATTAACATAACAGTGAAATGTGTGTATTAATGTCAACAGGCAGCCTCGCTTCGTCTGGCCCTATCCTGCTCAGTACTGTGATGTTAATGTGCCATTCATGCATTGTGTTCATGCTTCCTGCTCCTACTGTGAAGCAAATGTCCCATGCCTTTTATGTATTGTCTGTAACTGGGTATATAAGCTGACTGAAATTCATGTTCATTCTCTCACTCTGACGACTGCTTCTACTACTGCTGCTGAGAGCCTGAGGACCCGCTCCAGCCTGCTTGCACAAGGGCTGGAGCGAGTTCCTATGATGGCGGTATGATTTAATAAACCTACTTAAAGTAGAACTGAACCCACCTTTTGGCGCAAAAAGTAGAATAGCAGATTAATTCCTTATTACCTATTGTATTTTTCAACACATAAAAGAAATTTTTAGGCCGTGCGATGGCCAAGCTATAAGCCAATAAACTTTTGCCTCTGGCTGGCAGTGCCAAACAAACCGGAAGTAGTGCAGACGACGCTGCGTGACGTCACGAGTGTGATCCCTAAACAAAACAACAATGGCAGATGATAGCCGTTCCAGCAGTTCCAGCAGTCAAGAAAACCAGAGTTTTCAGAGTGAAGAGGCATTCAGGATCGGTGACGAGACAGAGGAGGATGCAGGAGTGTGGCAGGTGGCAGGCGTGCACAAGGGCGAGCCCGTGAGACAGCGACCTGATGCACCTGTGACAGCAGCTGGCAGACGGCGATGCAGAGGCGAGGTCTGCCGCCGGGGAATACAGTGATCCCTTACTTATCGCGTTTAATGGGGACCAGAACCGACCGCGAAAAGTGAAAAACCGTGAAGTAGCGTCACCCCCCCCCCCCCAAGGGCGTCACAAGCACTATTTTGCACAAAAAGGCACAAGAGAACAGCGAAAAGTGCCACTAAGCAACACGAGCGATAAAGAACAATGAATGCGGTCTTCCTTCGCTGGGTATGGGCGCTCTTCAGGGAGAGAAGCTGGGTAAAACGTCTCGGCCAATCAGCTTGCGAGGTAAAACGTCTCGGCCAATCAGCTTGCGAGATTCCCGAGCGGTGAAGAGGTGGGCGGAGAGGAGTGGAGCGGTGGTCAGAGAGGTGGATTTTGAGTTGTGCGGGCTCTCCGTGTTGATACCTGATGTAGAACATCAGGTAGATGATAAACCGTGTTGATACCTGATGTATCAACACAGTATCAACACGGATGAGCCCGTACAACTCAAAATCCACCTCTCTGACCACCGCTCCACTCCTCTCCGCCCACCTCTTCACCGCTCGGGAATCTCGCAAGCTGATTGGCCGAGACGTTTTACCCAGCTTCTCTCCCTGCTCGTGTTGCTTAGTGGCACTTTTCGCTGTTCTCTTGTGCCTTTTTGTGCAAAATAGTGCTTGTGACGCCCTTGGGGGGGGGTGACGCTACTTCGCGTTTTTTCACTTTTCGCGGTCGGTTCTGGTCCCCATTAAACGCGATAAGTGAGGGATCACTGTAATATCTATATCTAGAAAAACAGCGCTTCCCAGTCGCTTTTCCTCCCCCTTTCTTTTCTTTCGTCGCCATGACAGCTTTCCTTGGCCACTGAACAGATCTTCCCAGGTGTTGGAAGTGTTTTGTAGTCGACTATCACGACAAAATGCACCAAAAACAACCAGTGTCGACGTGCTCGCAATGGTAAACATGGAGGACTGTGTCACACTCGTGACGTCACGCGGAACTCCGGCTGCACTTCCAGTTAATCGGCGGATTTGTCTGATTTATCAGGGCGGGAAATTCAAAATTGCGATTTTCTCCAAGATTCCGGGATTTGTGGAGGGGGTGCCAATGATAAATTATCTTTATAATTGTATGTACTGTCTATGTATAATTGTATGCACTGTCTTCACAGACATTTTTAACACCTCCCTTAAGCAATGCCACGTGCCGACCTGCCTCAAATCCTCCACCATCATCCCTGTCCCCAAGAAGCCACGGATTGCTGGACTTAACGACTTCAGACCTGTAGCGCTCACCTCTGTAGTCATGAAGTCCTTTGAGCGCCTGGTCCTGTCTCACCTCAAGTCCATCACCACACCCCTCCTAGACCCGCTGCAGTTTGCCTACCGTGCTAACAGGTCTGTGGATGACGCAGTCAACCTGGCCCTCCACTCCATCCTGCAGCACCTGGACTCCCCGGGAACCTACGCCAGGATTCTGTTTGTGGACTTCAGCTCCGCATTCAACACCATCCGCCCCGATCTGCTCCAGGACAAGCTGTCCCTGCTCAACGTGCCTGACTCCCTCTGCAGGTGGATCACCGACTTCCTGACGGACCGGAGACAGCATGTGCGGCTGGGGAAGTCTGTCTCAGACTCTGTTAGCATCAGCATTGGATCACCCCAGGGCTGTGTACTTTCCTCCCTACTCTTCTCCCTTTATACCAACTCCTGCACCTCCTCCCACCAGTCTGTTAAGCTGATTAAGTTTGCGGACGACACCACCCTCATCGGGCTCATCTCCAACGGCGACGAGTCCGCCTACAGGGAAGAGGTGGCCCAGCTGGTGTCCTGGTGCAGCCACAACAACCTGCAGCTGAATGCTCTGAAGACAGCGGAGATGATTGTGGACTTCAGGAAAGTCACAACCCCCCTGCCCCCCCTCACCATCACAGGCTCTCCCATCACCATTGCAGATTCCTTCCGCTTCTTGGGCACCACCATCACCCGAGACCTCAAATGGGAGCCAACTATCAGCTCCCTCATCAAAAAGGCCCAGCAGAGGATGTTCTTTCTGCGGCAGCTGAGGAAGCTCAAGCTACCCACTAAGATGTTAGTGCAGTTCTACACGGCCATCATCGAGTCCATCCTCACCTCCTCCATAACTGTGTGGTATGCAGGAGCCACTGCCAGGGACAGACTAAGGCTGCAGCGCGTCGTGCGCACTGCTGAGAAGGTGATAGGCTGCGAGCTCCCATCTCTCCAGGACCTGTACATCTTCAGGACCCGGAGGCGTGCTGGCCGGATCATAGCCGATCCTTCACATCCTGGTCACGTACTGTTTGCTCCCCTCCCCTCAGGTAGAAGACTTCGGTCCATTCGGACTAAAACCTCCCGGCACATGAACAGCTTTTTCCCCTCTGCCATCAGACTGCTGAACATTAAGTGACTTTTTGACTCTCGTGCACTATGTACAGCAGCTCAACCAGACTCACGTCATTCATCACTGTTTTCTGTTGCATTATCGACCGCACTATGTGGTACTTCACATTATCTGCTACTTGCTAATTTTTTAAAACTGCCTTGACTAGTACTACTCATTATTACTAGTATTGTTATTATTATTATTATCATTATTACTTATTATTACTTATTTTTCTACACTTATTGCACGTTTTCAGTCCTTTAGTTTTTTAGTTTATCTCTTTTTCTCATCATGTTTTTAATGTTGCAGCATGGCATCGAGACAAATTCCTAGTTTGTGTACTACATGAACAATGGCAATAAATCTGATTCTGATTCTGATTCTGATTCTGTACTATCACCCAGTGCCGTTCAATGCCGTTCAGTTCAGTTCTACTTTAAAACCTCTCAGTTCGCTGCCTATTTTATCATCAGCCTCATTGGTGACCCCGAGAATGCACACGCTTTGTGCAATGCAACCTTCTGGTCTGGACAGCCATGCTGGTGACCTGATGACAATGAACGCAGCACCCGGCGGTGATTCTCTGACGACAAGCGAACGCAGCAGCCTGACGCAAATGATCTGCCCTCCCTTCTGCTACAGGGGGACCTCGACGCAGAGTTACCAGGCGAAACTCTCCGGAGATCACCCACGACCGAGAAAGCTGCAGAAAGCTTCATGGCCTGAGATCTGCACATCCACGCTGGGACCGGCCGCTCTCACAGCTCCTCCACATGAGAGCGCACGCACCTCGTCCTCTCTCCACGACGGCGACCTCCAGGGCCGACGGAGAATGCAGCGTGTGGACCTGAACGCACCAAGGCCGAACGAGTGACAAAGATCGTCTCCTCCCTCTCACCGCTCCAACACATCTGCACGAGCCCGAGGGACAAAGATCGTCTACTTCCTTTCACCGCTCCAACGCACCACGAGTGAACGACGCAACAGACAACAGGGATGATTATCGGCGCCGACTACGCTGATCTCCAGCAAGCTCCCTGACCCTGACTCGCCTCTCCAGCGGGCCTACCCACGTACGGAACCCCTGCACACGCACCGGGGGATTACGAGGACGGCGCACCACACACGGGACAAATACGGCTCCACAGACCGCCATCGTCCTTCGCCGCTGCACACAGAACCTTCAGGGCTGCTCGTACACCTGAGGCGCGCACGCAGCTTGCTCACAGGATTTTCTAATGGTCTTAGCCACAGCGCACAACGGGAATTCAGCAGTCTACGGTCCCCGAGGGCTTTAGGGTTGCGCCCGCACCTAAAGTCAACACGCCAAGTCCCTCTGCTTTTGTTTTTTTTCTTACAGCCGCTACGCAGCCTCGCCGCTCCTGTTTTTCTTCATGGCCGCTGTTACTCCTCACAGGACTTAACCGCGAGAGGAGTCAGTGACTAATTTTTTCTTCTTACAGCTGCTGTGGACCTCCGCACGTTCAACGGGACAGCCCCTCAACATCGCGGATCCACAGGCAATTTTTGCGCGGCCCAGACAATTTCGCCGTCCCGGGCCGGCACTGGCTACCCACCCCCCTCCTCCTCCGCCTGCACAGAGCTTTCCCTGCTCGCTGCCAAAGCCGGACTATCGAGGCCTCAGCTTCCCGCTGGGCCCTCTGGGGGGGGGGAGTGTGTGGGGCACCCCCACAACAGACTGGGACAAGCACAGCGCTCGGCTAGAGCAATTAACATAACAGTGAAATGTGTGTATTAATGTCAACAGGCAGCCTCGCTTCGTCTGGCTCTTTCCTGCTCAGTACTGTGATGTTAATGTGCCATTCATGCATTGTGTTCATGCTTCCTGCTCCTACTGTGAGGCAAATGTCCCATGCCTTTCATGTATTGTCTGTAACTGGGTATATAAGCTGACTGAAATTCATGTTCATTCTCTCACTCTGACGACTGCTTCTACTACTGCTGCTGAGAGCCTGAGGACCCGCTCCAGCCTGCTTGCACAAGGGCTGGAGCGAGCTCCTATGATGGCGGTATGATTTAATAAACCTACTTAAAACCCTCAGTTCGCTCCCTTATTTTATCATCCGCCTCAATACAACACTTATGAATATAAGTCATCAGAATCAGAATCAGAATCAGCTTTATTGGCCAAGTATGCACAACACATACAAGGAATTTGACTTTGGCTAAAAACTTGCTCTCGTTGTTCAGGTGGAGGATTTAAATAAGATTTAAATAAGGATTCAATGACAACAGAGTATGTACAGTAAATTACAGTCTGTCCACGTTTCTATAAAAGGATGCTGTGGGGCACATATGTTGGTTTCATATGCTCCACAGATATATTACTGTATGTTTACTGTGTGCTTCACGTCTCAGGGGAACAAAGGGACTGAGCCTCCTAGAGGTAACAGGAGGGTGTGAGATTTGGCCTTTTGTTTCAAGGAGATGGCCTTGAGAGATTTCCTGACCACCGGAGACTAGGGGGTGGATGGTGTTAAGATCGGGGGAAGTTACATTGTGACTGGGATTAAGTACCATGTGACTGTATGTTTGATTAAACACCATGTGACTGTAGGTTTGATGTCCTGGGTATAAAAGGACAGATGTGAGAAGATTCATCCTCTTTTTCTGCTTTGGAATGTTGGAGTATGTGATTGTGAATAAAGCTGAACCTGAGGAATAAAACTCAGTCTCGTCCTTCAACACATCTCCACACTGGTGACCTTACAACGAAGCATGAGCAGAAGTAATTCTCCCGAGCCGGACTGTTCAGAAGCCAGCCTGACGAATGCCGCCACGTTCCAGCTGCCGGACTTCTGGCAGAATAGTCTGCGCTCCTGGTTTAGCGCGGTCGAGGCACAGTTCAACCTCCGGAGAATCTCAAGAGACGACACAAAATTCTACCATGTGGTGGCGAAGCTGGGCAACCACACAGTCCAGAGGGTGGAGAACCTGGTCAACCACCCACCGGACAGCGACAAGTACAACTCATTGAAGGCTGCGCTTATCAGCCACTTCACCCCCTCGGTGCAACAGCGAGCAGAGGGGCTCCTGGCATTGACGGAGTTTGAGAACGACAGACCCGCAGACCTGATGGGGAAAATGCTGAGGTTGAGAGACTCCGAAGATGACAGCTTTATCTTCACCCACCTTTTCCTCAGAACCCTACCGCCAGCGGTGAGAGTGACCCTGGCCGGTTCACCTCTGTTGGCCCGGCGAGACTACCACGAGCTGAGCCAGGAGGCGCAACGACTCTTCAACGCCCACAAACGGAGCGTGGCTTCGGCCGCGGCAGCAGAGCTAGGCGCAACGTCTGGAGACAGCATGGGGCCAGAGGCTGCAGCACCAGACTCACCGACGACGGCAGCAGCAAGAGCCAGGCGACACGGGACGGACGACGTCCTTTGCTTCTACCATCACCGCTTTGCAGAGAGGGCGCGCAAGTGCATTCCACCGTGCCATTTCAAGCGCTCGGGAAACGCCAAGACTGGGGGTCGGTAGCAGCTGCGGCCCTCGGGGAGGAGAACAAGCTGCTCTACCTGAAGGATGCACGCTCGGGGAGGCATTTCCTCGTGGACACAGGCTCCCAGCTGAGCTTCATCACGCCTTCCTACGCGGACCGGCTGGCGCCTTCCAGTGGTCCCCGGGTGTCAGCAGCGAACGGCTCAGTGATTAAGACCTTCGGTGAGAGGACTCTGCTTCTGTCTTTGCAGGGCCGTGCATTTGAGTGGACTTTTGTTGTAGCGGCAGTCAATTTCAACATGTTAGGGGCTGATTTTTTGTGCTCACATGGTTTATTGGTTGATCTTACTAACAGACGTCTGGTTAATGCACTCTCCTTTCACTTTATTCCCTGCACAGCTCGAGTGGCCCCGCCGACTGCACAAGCCAACATCACAGCTGCAGGTGGTAAGTTCCACACACTCCTCACTCAGTTCCCAGCACTCACAGTCCCAACGTTTTCGGCGACAGTGGCTAAACATGGGGTGGAACATTTTATTACTACCACCAGCCCACCCGTTTTTACAAAAGCTCGGCACTTGGACTCAGCTAAACTGACCATAGCGCGTGAGGAGTTCGCCAACCTGGAAAGACTGGGCATCATCAGGCGTTCGAAGAGCCCATGGGCTTCACCGCTGCACATGGTCCCAAAGGCTGATGGCTCGTGGCAACCTTGCGGTGATTTCCGCAGGTTGAATAACGCCACAGCGCACGACCGCTACCCGATCCCGCACATCCAAGATTTTTCGGTTCATTTGGCGGGGGCGCACATTTTTTCTAAAATAGACTTGGTACGCGGTTACCACCAGGTTCCAGTGCGCGCTGAGGACATACCCAAAACAGCGGTAATAACTCCTTTTGGGCTTTTTGAGTTTTTGCGCATGCTGTTTGGGCTTAAGGGAGCGACGCAGACGTTCCAACGCATGATGGACGCAGTCCTGCGCGATCTCCCTTTCGTGTTCGTCTACCTGGACGACATTTTGGTAGCCAGCGCGTCAGAAGACGAACACGAAAGCCACCTCACGGCAGTTTTCCGGAGGTTGGCAGAGCACGGGTTAATAATCAACCCAGCGAAGTGTCAGTTCGGGGTGGCGCAGATTAATTTTTTGGGGCATCGCGTTTCGCCAGAAGGAGCGGTCCCTCTGCCCGATAAAGTGCGCGCAATAACAAATTTTCCCCAACCACAAACGGTCAAAGTGTTACAGGAGATTTTGGGAATGGTTAATTTTTATAACCGTTTCCTCCCCCGCGCAGCGCAGCTCATGCAACCATTGTATGCCGCACTAAAAAAACAAAAACCCACGAATAAAATCGAATAGTGTCCTGAGCGGGAGCGCACATTCTCTCAAGTCAAATCAGCCCTGGCAAACGCTGCGTTGTTGGCACACCCAGTCCCAACGGCCCGCATGGCGCTCACTACTGACGCGTCAGATGTGGCCATAGGGGCAGTCGTTGAACAGTACGTGGCTGGGGCCTGGCAACCGCTCGCGTTTTTCAGAAAAACCTTGCGTGATAGCGAGCGAAAATACAGCGCGTTCGACAGGGAGTTGTTAGCTCTACACTTGGCCATCCGCCACTTCCAGTTCTGGCTGGAAGGACGCCGTTTCACAGCGTTCGTGGACCACAAACCGCTGACTTTCGCGATGGCCAAGATTTCGGAACCTTGGTCGGGGCGGCAGCAGAGACAGCTGGCCGCGATATCGGAGTTTACTACCGATATCCAACATGTGGCAGGTAAATATAATGTAGTGGCAGACTGCCTCTCACATGCTGTGGCGGCTCCAGGCCCCATGGGGGCAGACTCTGCAGCCATGGCCGCAGACCAGGGTAGTGACGCGGAAGCGCGCGCGGCCCCAGTCCGCGTAGGGATAGATTATGCAGCCATGGCCGCGGAGCAGGTTAGCGACACGGACGTGCGCGCGCTCCAGTCTGGACCAACAGGGTTAAGGCTGGAGAACAGGGTGCTGCAAGACGGTATGCCCCACCTAATCTGCGATGTCTCCACTGGACGACCGCATCCGGTTGTACCAGCCGCGTGGCGCCGCTGCGTTTTTGACTCGATCCATTCTCTGGCGCACCCGGGGGTGTGCACGTCGGTCAGGATGGTAGGAGAGAAATTTGTATGGCCGTGCCTGCGCAAGCAAGTCAAGGAGTGGGCGGCAGCCTGCGTGGCTTGTCAGCGAGCCAAAATACACAAACACACTAGAGCTCCCTTGGGGCCTTTTCACATCCCGGCTAAGCGGTTCGATCATGTGCATGTTGACCTTGTAGGCCCCCTCCCGCCGTCACAGGGGTGCACACACCTTTTGACAATGGTGGACCGCACCACGCGTTGGCCGGAAGTGGTCCCACTGGCATCAACCACAGCCGAGGAGGTGGCGCGCGCGTTTTTAACAGCATAGGTAGCACGTTTTGGAGTTCCGTCGGACATTACGTCCGACAGAGGTCCTCAATTTGTTTCTGAGCTCTGGTCAGCGATGGCCCACAGCCTGGGGGTAACGATCCACCGCACTACCGCGTACAATCTGCAGGCTAATTCTTTATGCGAACGGTTCCATAGGTCATTGAAAGCAGCTCTCAGAGCGTCGCTTACGGATGCAAATTGGGTGGACAGGCTACCATGGGTTTTATTGGGGTTGCGTTCTGCACCTAAAGAGGATTTAAAAGCCTCACCAGCTGAGTTAGTTTTTGCGCAGCCACTCCGGCTGCCCGGGGAGTTTCTCCCGGATAATCCTGCGCCAGAGTGCCCCCCCGCTCAGTGGTTGCAGAGTGACACGGGATCGAGCACGCTTCCTGGCCCAGTTCATCACAGCTTCCCGCGCGTTTTTGTGCCTAAAGCTTTAAAAAATGCGGTTTGTTTTTGTCAGACATGACGCCCATCGCCCAAACTTGCGACCGCCTTATGATGGACCATTTAGAGTGCTGGAAACAGGAAAGAAGCATTTTTTGCTAGATTTGGGAGGCAGAAAGGAAGTGATTGGCATAAACAGGCTCAAACCCGCTTTTGTGATGGCTGACGAAGCTGTGCAGTTGGCGAGGGCCCCCCGGCGCGGCAGACCCCCTAGAGGGCATTCCCCAGAACACCCACAGAGATTGACTAACAGTTCTAACCCACAGGCAGCAGCCCCACAGCAGGAGGACACTGCGGAGGCAGTAAAGCTGGCTTACAGCAAATACGGCAGGAGACTAAGACCTAAGCGGCATGTGGATTGATATGTAGTGATTTTATTATGACATGCATCTTTAGTTATGATTGTTCCATCTTAGACGTTTGGGGGGTGTCATGTGGGGCACATATGTTGGTTTCATATGCTCCACAGATATATTACTGTATGTTTATTGTGTGCTTCACGTCTCAGGGGAACAAAGGGACTGAGCCTCCTAGAGGTAACAGGAGGGTGTGAGATTTGGCCTTTTGTTTCATGGAGATGGCCTTGAGAGATTTCCTGACCACCGGAGACTAGGGGGTGGATGGTGTTAAGATCGGGGGAAGTTACACTGTGACTGGGATTAAGTACCATGTGACTGTATGTTTGATTAAACACCATGTGACTGTAGGTTTGATGTCCTGGGTATAAAAGGACAGATGTGAGAAGATTCATCCTCTTTTTCTGCTTTGGAATGTTGGAGTATGTGATTGTGAATAAAGCTGAACCTGAGGAATAAAACTCAGTCTTGTCCTTCAACACATCTCCACAATGCAAATATATACAGGAATATATGCAGTTATTTACTCAGACTATCCACACTTTGCAGAAATATATGAAAAAAATATACAGTCATACAGTATTTCAATGTGAACTCAGATTCAGTGATATAATGTGAATGAAGTAAAAAGCAGTGTGAGAGTTATGTGCAATGTAAGAATGGATGAAAAGTCATGAGTACAGCAACAGGTAGGACTAGGTGAATGTTAGGAGTTCATCAGAGTGATGGCTTGAGGAAAGAAACTGTTCCTGTGACGGGTGGTTTTGACCTTCAGTGATCTGTAACGACGACCAGAAGATAGAAGTTCAAACAGTTTGTGGCCGGGGTGTGACGGGTCAGCACAGATGTTTCCCGCCCGTTTCCTGGTTATGGACCGATATAAGTTCTCAATGGAGGGTAGGTCGGTACCAATGATCCTCTCCGCAGACTTAATGATCCACTGCAGTCTGGTCTTGTCCTGTTTAGTGGCAGATCCAAACCAGACAGTGATGGAAAAGCAGAGGACAGATTGGATGATGGTGGTGTAGAAGACAGCCTGCAGCTCCTGAGGCAAATCAAACTTCTTGAGCTGACGCAGTAAAAACAACCTCTGCTGGGCCTTTTTCTGGACAGTGTCTATATGGGAGGACCACTTCAGGTTCCGGGAGATTGTGGTACCCAGAAACTTGAATGAGTCCACAGTGGACACTGTGCTGTTGAGGATGGTGAGTGGGGGGAATGAGGGAGGGTGTCGCCTGAAATCCACAGTGATCTCCACCGTTTTGGCTGGGTTAAGTATTTATATAAGGCTGCATGTCCACCAAATGCATTTTTTGTCGCCCGACCGCCCTGAGCTTTTTTTTTTTTTTTTCAGCATTTGTACGCTGCACTCTGGGGGAAAAAAAGGCTGTGCCTTGTATCCCTGCAACAGCTTGTAACTCTCAGCTCATCACTCCCGCTTTTCCTATTGTCAGACTTTCTAAAGATTTTTTAATAGCAGTCTCTAAATAACAATGGACAGGAAACGTTTTCTAGCAGCTCTGGATGTAAAATACGATGACACTGAAAGCAGGAGTCTGAGTACGGAGGAGTACTGGTGTCCTATGTCCCGCCCACACAGCAGTTCTGATTGGCTGCTTAAGGTCTGACATTGACGAGTTCAGCTGCAGTCTCTGAAAAGTTGAACTTTTTTCAACTCTGAGTGCTCTAAGTGCCGTGACAAAAAACGGCCACCGCTCAGAGTGTTTCAGCGCCATGGGCGCTCAGCGCCGTAAACGCTGGACTACATAGAGAATGAATGGAAAATAGCCGCACAGAGCTGAAAAACCACGTTTGGTGGACACACAGACTAAAAGATCACACAAATAAGTCTGACAAACAAATAAACAAGGGTTTTTAAACAGTCACTAATATTGGATGTCCCATTTATTTTCAATAATTCTGTAATTAATATTCATGTTATGTCGGAATAATGGAGAACGGAGAACTCTCTCTGCTGAACACTGAACTGCTTTATTGAACTTCACATTCCAATATATATCCCAGCCGTAGCCTGCCTGACATCACTCACCCCCCCAACCCCGGCTGAGCTACAGCAAGCCCCAGAGTACAATTCCCATATGTAACATCCCACCCGCCTTACAAAGTTCCAGGCCCCAGTTCAATAACCCAACAAACACAGAACATAGTGCACAAATACCACCATTTTTTTTAAACATATGTACATGAAAACTATAAACAGATGAACCCTCACCTGGGCGTCTGGGTAGACTGCCAGAACGCCCCGCCTGGTTGGAGTGGATTATTCTGCCGCTAGTCCCAGCCGGGGCCAACCCAAACAGTCTTTGCCACAAAGTCCTCCAGGTATCTAGGCCTCTGACGAATTCTAGCCAGGCGTCCCTGTTACATATGACAATTGTACTCTGGGGCTTGCCATAGCTCAGCCGGGGTTGGGAGGGTGAATGATGTCAGGCGGGCTACGGCTGGGATATATATTGTGCTGTGCAGTTCAATAAAGACAGTTCAGTGTTCAACAGTAGAAACTCTCCGTCCTCCATTATTCCTACATAACATTTGGCGACGAGGAAAAATGGGCGTGTGCATCAAGGAGCCACCTCCATTCCTGCAAGACCGAGGTACGTCAGCCATACCGTGAGCCTGCTGGAAGTCCATGTTCCAGGTGTATGTGACGACAGCTGGGCTCGGTGACATAAGCGAGGAGAGATGGAAGAGCCTGTTGGTGCATTATCCTGGCGCCGAAGGACAACGTGTGTTCTTTGGGCTGTGTGGTAGTGGTTCGCTGGAAGACGGGCTGGCTCTAATGGACAGAACTTTCGGTGACAGCTCTAACATCACCGAAAGGAAGTGTGGATTTTTTGACAGTCGACAGTGAGTGGGTGAGTCCATGCTGTCATTTGCTTTGGAGCTACGTAGCCTAGTGAGAGAGTGCACTTTTGGGCCCATCGAAGAGGAGCTAATGAGAGATAAGCTAGCTCACAGCACTAATAACGAGTGGCTAAGAACCATGCTAAGGTTAACCCGGGAAACCCTGTCCCTAGATGGCATGTTGGATTTAGTCAAGCAAAGAGAATCTCCGGCCCTGCAGAAGCTAATGATGCCAGCTAGGGAGGAGCCGACTGCTCGCGGTTACCCACCAGAGAGGACAATTAGCATGCTAACCAGACCCCAAAAATGAGCTAAGAAGAAGAAAAGGCAGATAAGGACACACACTTTACCCCTAGACTAGAGATGGTGGAGCCCAGCAGTACTGAAGCGGTGTGTGTGGCACACATGAAGAAAGGACCACTAAAGTGGTATGTGCTCCAGCTCGACGGGGTTGACGTTCCCCTGATGGTGGATTTGGGGGCGGGTAAATCTATCTTGTGTTTGGCCATGCTGAGGAGACTGTTTCCCACAAAGATTATTAGCGTGGGAGTAGTGAAGATGTTCAGCTATGGACACGCGGAAATTGAGATGGTGGGCACAGCAGAATTTTCAGTGACTTGTGGGTCGAAGAGGGTGTCCAGATTCACCTTCCAGGTGGCGCGCCAGGGGACGGACCTGTTGGGAATCGACCTGCTGGGGGTGCTGGGTTTCCCCATTAGAGACCCAGAGGGCTCGACCGTGTTGACGGTGTACCCAGATTGGCATCTCAGCTGGCCTGCACTGTTTAAGGGCCTGGGCCGTATAGAAGCTTTTCACCATCGGCCCCTCATCGACAAAAGCGTGACACCAAGGATTCAGCCACTACGGCGACTTCCCCTGCCGCTGCGGGATGAGGTCTCAGCAGAGCTGTCCAAGCTACTGGAGCCTGGCATCATTGAGAAAGTAGATGCCTCGCCGTGGATCTCCAACCTGGCAGTGGCCAAGAAAAAAGGGGGGGGGGCATCCGAGCATGCATAGATCTCCGGGTGTTTGATCCCCACCTGGTCTGCTTTCCTCAAACCATGGTCTCTTGTCCTGTGCTTCCTGTCAAACCTCTGTTTCATTCTGCACTGCTGTCCGACGACTTGGCTCCGCACCACCTCCGTTCCCTCCAAAACACCTGTCATTGGTGGTCTCAGCCGGCTCACCGGCAAGGGCATCTTGCGCCCCAGCATGACAGTCACCAGCGAACAGCCCGTCGTGGCATGGACTGACGCTCTATAATGCAGCAACGTGTTATGAAGGGCATCCGAGAATGCGAAACCATCCCCCAAGTGTGCTCTCAGTTCATTCTTCAATGTTTTATTAAACCTCTCCACACCTCCATTGGCCTGGGGATGGTAGAATGCTGTCTTTACATGGTCGACGCCCCTGCTACTCAGAAAGTCCTCAAACGCTCCAGAGATAAATTGTGGGCCATTGTTCATCGTAACTGTGCTCGGGGTCCCCTACCTAGCAAACAGAGACGTTAGGAACCCCATGACCACTTCCATTGTGACCAAGTTGGTTGGAAGTACTTCTGGCCACTTCGAGAACACGTCATAGGCCACGAGCAGGAACCGGCTATTTGCAGGCGCCGCATGCAGTTCGCCACGAATGTCCAATTCGACATGTTTCCAAGGTCCTTTGGGATACGGCACTGGCCGTAGTAGTGGGGGAAGTGGTCCGTCTGTCTTGCCGCTCTCCAAGCATGGAACGCAGTGCTTCACCATTGCCTCAATGTCCTTGTCAATACCCGGCCACCAAACAGCGCCCCTACTGCGTTGCTTCACCTTGACCACCTCCAAGTGTCCCTCATGCAGCATCGCCAGGACCCGAACCATCAGGGATGACGGGATCAGAGGGCATTGCCCTCTAGCCACGCACACTTCGTTCCAGCAGCTCAGCTCATCCTTGAAACGGTGATAAGGCGCCAACTCACCCTGCACCCTCAATGGCCAAACTTCTCTGATCGCCGAGCGCAATTCCGCCAGCACCATATCCCATTCCGACTCCTCCCTTTGTTCCTGAGGGGATACTATCTTCTGGAGGGTTCTGTGTAGCGCATGGATCAGGTCCGCCTCGGCCAGGTCATTGTCACCATCTCCCGGCAGGGAGGAATTAACCGTGGCATGAGACAGGAGGTTCGCCACAATGTTCTCTTTGCCCGGAGTGAACTTGGTGGTGAAGTTATAGGCTCTCAACCTTTCAGACCACCTATGGATTCTCAGCGGTCTGTGCCCCAACCCCGATGTCTCCAGCAAAGTCGTGACTGCCCAGTGGTCCGTTCTCAGGGTGAAATGACACCTGTAGAGGTAAATATGCCACCTCTCACACGTCCAGACACAGGCCAGTGCCTCCCTCTCACCCACAGCATACTTCTGTTCCATTGCCGAGAGGGACCTCGACGCAAATGCCACCAGGCGTTCTGTGCTGTCCTGAACTTGGGACATTACCGCCCCCAACGCTGAACCGGACACATCACAGGTCATAATGGTCTCCTGATTGGGGTCAAAATGGGCCAACACCGGTGGGGAGGTTAGTTGCTGCTTCAATTTGGTGACTGCCGCCGAGCATGCAGGGGTCCACTCACATGGCGCATCCTGCTTCAACAGAGCTCGGAGGGGCTCGATCGTCTCCAAATAGCGGGGAATGAACCGTCCGTAGAAGTTAACCATGCCCAGAAACGATGAAATCTGAGTGGGCATTGAGGGATCCGGGATGCTCTGGACCACCTCCACATTAGAAAGTAGTGGTTGTAGCCCCCTTCCTGTCAGCTGAAACCCCACGAACTCCACGGCGTCCGCTGCAGAGATACACTTCTCACCATTTAAGATAAGATAAGATAAGCCTTTATTAGTCCCACAATGGGGAAATTACAGGATTGCAACAGCACAGGGATAGCAACACTCAGAGCAACAATCAGAAGGCAAGAAAAAACAAGAACAGCTAGTATACATATGTACATATTACTATAAATATATATATATATGTAGACACAGTGCGGAGCATTGTGGTTGGTGAATGTGCAGCAAAAAGTCTAAGCTCTCTCTCCGCGGATGCGGCGGGCCAGCTCGATGTCTTTGGGCATGATGGTGACCCTCTTGGCGTGGATGGCGCACAGGTTGGTGTCCTCGAAGAGACCCACCAGGTAGGCCTCGCTGGCCTCCTGCAGAGCCATGACGGCGGAGCTCTGGAAGCGCAGGTCAGTCTTGAAGTCCTGAGCGATCTCCCTCACCAGGCGCTGGAAGGGCAGCTTACGGATGAGCAGCTCTGTGGATTTCTGGTAGCGACGGATCTTTCTCAGAGCCACGGTACCGGGCCTGTAACGGTGAGGCTTCTTCACTCTGCCGGTGGCCGGAGTGCTTTTTCCGAGCAGCCTTGGTGGCTAGCTGCTTCCTGGGGGGCTTTTTCCTCCAGTAGATTTACGGGTGGTCTGCTTGGTTCTTGCCATCGCTCTTAATTATTCTGTCTTATATTTCTTGCACGCCGCCTAAACTCCAGCCCGGCACCCACGTCGTTTTCGCTACAGTTCCTCGGTATGTCGAGTTTCTCCGTTAGCACCGGGTGGCGGTTGAGTGCTAGCTAGCGCTTCCCTGCTGTATCGTCTCCTGCTGTAAACAGAGGCTCCGTCTGCCGACTCGGGAGACCTTTGGGGCAATCTGTGTGTCCGTGATATATATATAGAGTGAAAGGTGTAGAAAGAAGAAGGAAGATAAAAAAAAAAGGCAGTTGCAAAAGGCAGCCAACTCATGTGGCGCCACCGGTCCGGCGGAACCGGAACCGGAAAAAAACCCCCAAAAAACGTACTCTTGGAGTGTTGCCAGGATCCATCACCGCTCCTGCGCTGATAGCTTTCCTAGGGAACAGTTTCTTCAGTGTAGCCAAACACAAGATGAATCTACCGGCCCCCGAATCCACCATAAGGCACATCGACCCCGTCGAGGTGGAGCACGTACCACTTCAGTGGCCCTTTTCCCATGCTTGCTACACACACCCTTCCAGTGTCTCTGGGCTTCGGTATCATTAGGCTAGGAGACAAGGAGTTCACGCTGCCACGCGCCTTCATCTTCCTCTTCTTCTTCTTAGCATGTCTACGAGGCCTAGTTAGCATGCTAACTGTAGCATTCGGCAGGAAGCCACCAGCAGTCAACTCTTCACTAGCTGGTGATAATAGCTTCTGTAGTGTAGCGGATTCCCTCTACATGCATCCCAGCTCCAAGTCAGTGGTGCTGTGAGCTAGCTTATCTCTTACTAGCTCCTCTGCCATAGGCCCAAAGGGGCACTCCCTCGCTAAGATGCGTAGCTCCATGATAAACGCCTGTGTGAACTCACCCGCTCGCTGCCTTCGGTCGGAGAAACCAAACCTTTTTTCGGTGATGGTGGACTGGTCACTAAAGGTATTGTCCATAAGTGCCATCCCATCTTCCAGCGAGCCATCGCCACACAGCCCAAAAAAGACACGTTGTCCTTCAGTGCCGAGGTAATGTAACCAGCAGGCTCCGTCTCTCCTCACTGATGCTATTGAGTCCAGCCGCTGTCATATACACCTCGAACATATTCCTCCAGTGCACCCTGAATGGAGGTGGCTGCCTGACGCTCGCGCCCATTCTTCCTCGTCGCCAAATGTTATGTCGGAATAATGGAGGACAGAGAACTCTCTCTGCTGAACACTGAACTGCTTTATTGAACTTCACATTTCAATATATATCCTGTAATGTAGTAATGTGGTCTGCCACTAGGGGTGCTGTTACGTGTTGTATGCAGATTAAGAAAGAGAGTAAAAACGGTTGTTGTTGACGTTACTGAAGACCTCGCTGTCCAGTCTGTTTATTCCACTTGCTCTCCTTAAAAACACACTAAAATACATTACATGGTGTCAGAAGTGTCACTCATACGAAGATGGACCAACTAAAGCCGCCGAACAGTCTGTCGCTGGTAGGAAACCTCGCAGAAAACTGGCGTTCGTGGATCCAGAAGTTTGAGCTGTACCTGATTGCTAGCGGCATAGCTGAAAAATCAGAGAAAATAAAATGTGCTATGTTTCTTCATGTGGCAGGTGACGAAGCTATTAAGGTATTTAATACCATGGACTTTGATGATGATGATGTGGATGATTTTGACATCCTAAAAGAAAGATTTAGGCAATATTGTGAGCCAAGAAAAAATATAACCTACCTGAGGCACATATTTTTCACAAGAGTACAAGGCAAGAGTGAACCGATCGATGCATATGTGACAGACCTGAAAAATAAGGCCAAAGACTGTGAGTTTGGACTGTTAACTGATTCACTCATAAGAGATCGTATTGAGTGTGGAGTCACCAATGACCAGGTGAGAGCAAGATTGCTTAGAGAACCAGACTTATCCCTGAGTAAAGCTGTGGATATATGCAGAGCTAATGAAGCCACACAAAGCCATATGAAAGCTTTACAAGAAGAAACAGAAGTTTCAGTAAACAAGCTAAGCAAAATAAAGCTAACTAAGAGGTCTAAAGAAAGTGACGTCCACGCAAAAAGAGAATGCAATAAATGTGGGTATAAACATGAGCCTCGCAAGTGTCCTGCATATGGGCAAACATGTAAAGTCTGCTCACGAAAAAACCATTTTGCTTGCATGTGCCACACAAGGATGCACAAAGAAAGCAGAGAAAGTTCACACAGACAGGAGAAAAATGTGAATGAGATAGAACAAGAGGAAAAAGAAATGTTTATTGGAACCATTGAGCCAAAGAGAAGAGAAAATAAAAAGCCAGCTCATGTTGATACTGTGGCACATATGTTTGGTTCATATTTCCCACAAGAGTGTGGCACATATGTCTGGTTCATATCTCCCACAAATGTATGGCTTATGTGGATTGTATGGCTTATGTGGATTGGGGCTTCACATCTGGAGGAACAAGACAGGAGATGGCGAGGAGGTGTGAAGTCGGGCCCTCGTCTTGGAGAAGAGGACCTGGGGGGTTTCCCGGTACACCAGAGAATAAGAGACAATGGTGAATCTTCAGAGACTTGCATTGTGATTGAATGTTTGCAGAAGCACCATGTGACTTGAGTTCTTAATCCCCCGGAGGTATAAGAGTGAGCTGTAACATTATTCTGCCTCTTCTTGCTTTTTGAGAACGTTGGAAGATTGTGTTCTTCAATAAAGCTGAACCTGAGAAATACACTCAAGTCTCATCACTGAACACATCTTCCACACTGGTGACCCACAACAAAGAATGAGCAGGGAGAATTCTCCCGAGCGGAGCTCATCAGAGGCCAGCCTGATGGCTGCCTCCACGCTCCAGCTGCCCGATTTCTGGCAGCACAGCCCGCGCTCCTGGTTTAGCGCGGTCGAGGCGCAGTTCAGCCTCCGGAGAATCTCAAAGGATGAAACGAGGTTCTACCATGTGGTGGCGAAGCTGGACAGTCACACGGTCCAGAGGGTGGAAGACCTGGTTAACCACCCACCGGACACCGACAAGTACGGCGCATTGAAGGAGGCGCTGATCAGCCATTTCACCCCCTCGGTGCAACAGTGAGCACAGGGGCTCCTAGAGTTGACGGAGTCGGAGAACGACAGACCGGCAGACCTGATGGTGAAGATGCTGAGACTGAAAGACTCCGAGGATGGCGAATTTATCTTCGCCCACCTTTTCCTCCGGACTCTGCCGCCAGCAGTGAGAGTGACCCTGGCAGACTCACCCCGCTTGGCCAAGCGGGACTACCATGGCCTCGGCAAGGAGGCGCAGCGACTCGTCGACGCCCACAAGCGGAGCGCGGTTTCGGCCGCGGCAGCTGAGCAGAGGACGGCGCCCGGAGATGGTTTGGAGCCAAAGGTGGCGGCGCCAGACGAACCGACGACGGCGGCGACAGGCGTCAGGCGACGCGGAGCTGAGGTCGGCCTGTGTTTCTACCACCGCCGTTTTGCGGAGAGGGCGCACAGATGTCTCCCACCGTGCCGCTTCAAGCGTCAGGGAAACGCCAAGACCGGGGGGCTGGTAGCAGCTGCATCCCTCGGAGAAGAAAATAAGCTGCTTTACCTGACAGATGCACACTCGGGGAAACAATTCCTCGTGGACACGGGCTCCCAGCTGAGTTTCGTCACGCCTACCTACGCGGAACGGCTGATGCCGTCCAAAGCTCCCTGGGTGTCAGTATCAGCAGCGAATGGCTCAGCGATTAAGACATTCGGTGAGAGGACCATGCGTCTGTCCTTACAGGGCCGTTCATTTGAGTGGACCTTTATTGTAGCAGCAGTCAGTTTCAACATGTTAGGGGCTGATTTTTTGTGCTCACATGGTTTATTGGTTGACCTTGTTAATAGACGTCTGGTTAATGCACTTTCTTTTCATTCTATCCCCTGCACAGCTCGGGTGGCTCCGCCGACTGCACACGCCAACGTCACAGCTGCAGGTGGAAAGTTTCATGCTTTGCTCACTCACTTTCCAGCACTCACAGTTCCAAAGTTTTTGGCTACAGTGGCCAAACACGGGGTGGAACATTTTATCACCACCACTGGGCCGCCCGTTTTTGCAAAAGCCCGGCGTTTGGACTCAGCTAAACTGGCAATAGCGCGCGAGGAATTTGCCAATCTGGAAAAACTGGGCATAATTAGACGCTCGAACAGCCCCTGGGCTTCCCCGTTACATATGGTCCCAAAGGCTGATGGCTCGTGGCGACCTTGTGGCGATTTCCGCAGGTTGAACAACGTCTCAGCACACGACCGCTACCCGATTCCGCACATCCAGGATTTCTCAGTTCATTTGGCGGGGGCGCGCATTTTTTCTAAAATAGACTTGGTGCGCGGCTACCACCAAGTCCCCGTGCGCGCGCAGGATATTCCCAAAACCGCGGTAATAACTCTGTTTGGGCTTTTTGAGTTTTTGCGCATGCCGTTTGGGTTAAAGGGCGCCGCGCAAACTTTCCAACGCATGATGGATGCTGTTTTACGCGACCTGCCTTTCGTGTTCGTCTATTTAGACGACATTTTGGTAGCCAGCACGTCCGAGGACGAACACGAAACCCACCTCACAGCGGTTTTTCGGAGACTGGCAGAGCACGGGTTGATAATTAACCCAGCGAAGTGCCAGTCCGGGGTGGCGCAGATCGATTTTTTGGGGCACCGCGTTTCACCTGAAGGTGCGGTTCCTCTGCCGGAGAAGGTGCGCGCGATAACAAATTTCCCCCGACCTCAAACGATAAAAGCGCTGTAGGAGTTTCTAGGGATGGTTAATTTTTACAACCGGTTTCTTCCGAGCGCAGCGCGGCTTATGCAGCCACTGTACGTGGCACTGAAAAAACAAAAACCCACGAATAAGGTCGAATGGTCTCCGGAGCGGGAGCGCGCTTTCTCCCAGGTTAAATCAGCCCTTGCAAGCGCCGTTTTGTTAGCGCACCCGGTCCCAACAGCCCGTTTGGCGCTCACCACCGACGCTTCGGACCTAGCGGTGGGGGCAGTCATTGAACAGTGTGTGGCAGGGACCTGGCAGCCTCTCGCTTTCTTTAGCAAATCCTTGCACGATAACGAGCGTAAATACAGTGCGTTTGACAGGGAGCTTTTAGCCCTACACTTGGCCATCCGCCATTTCCAGTTCTGGCTGGAAGGGCGCCGTTTCACCGCTTTTGTAGACTATAAACCGTTAACTTTTGCGATGGCCAAAATCTCAGAACCTTGGTCAGGCCGACAACAAAGACAGCTAGCCGCAATATCGGAATTCACCACCGATATCCAGCATGTCGCAGGCAAACACAATGTAGTGGCGGACTGTCTCTCACGTGCTGTGGCAACGCCAGGCCACGTGGGGGCAGACTCGGTGGCTGTGGGCCAGGGCAGCGACGCGGGAGCGCGCGCAGCCCCGGTCCACGTAGGTTTGGATTATGCAGACATGGCTGCGGAGCAGGTTGGTGACGCGGATGTGCGCGCGCTCCAGTCTGGACCAACAGGGTTAAGGCTGGAGCACAGGGTGCAGCAAATAGGTATGCCCCCCTTAATATACGATGTCTCCACGGGTCGGCCTCGTCCAGTGGTGCCAGCCGCGTGGCGCCGCCGCGTTTTTGACTCAGTCCATTTGCTGGCGCACCCGGGGGTGCGCGCATCGGTCAAGATGGTGGGGGAGAAATTTGTCTGGCCGGGGTTGCGCAAACAGGTCAAGGAATGGGCAGCGGCTTGTGTAGCGTGCCAGAGGGCTAAGATACACAAGCACACGAGGGCCCCTTTGGAGCCTTTTCACATCCCGGCTAAGCGGTTTGATCATGTGCATGTTGATCTGGTGGGCCCGCTTCCCTCGTCTCAAGGGCACACACACCTTTTGACGATGGTGGACCGCACCACACGTTGGCCAGAAGCGGTACCTCTGGCGTCAACAACGGCGGAAGAGGTTGCACGCGCGTTTTTAACAGCTTGGGTTGCGCGTTTTGGAGTTCCGTCGGACATAACGTCAGACAGAGGCCCTCAATTTGTTTCCGAACTGTGGTCGTCTATGGCCCGCAGCTTAGGGGTGAAGGTACACCGCACTACCGCGTATAACCCGCAGGCCAATGGTTTATGTGAACGTTTTCATAGGTCATTGAAAGCAGCCCTCAGAGCATCGCTCACTGATACAAATTGGGTGGACAAACTGCCATGGGTTTTATTGGGGTTGCGTTCTGCACCGAAGGAGGATTTACAAGCCTCTCCAGCGGAGTTGGTGTTCGCACAACCTCTCCGTTTGCCCGGGGAATTTCTCCCGGAAAATCCTGCGCCAAATTGCCCCCCCGCTCAGCTGTTGCAGAGCGGCACAGGATCAAACACGCTGCCTGGCCCAGTGCATCACTGTTTTCCACGCGTTTTTGTGCCAGAGGCTTTGAAAAACGCAGTTTGTTTTTGTTAGACATGATGCACAACGCCCAGGGCTGAGACTGCCTTATGATGGACCGTTCAGGGTGCTGGAAAAAAATGAGAAGCATTTTTTGCTAGATTTGGGGGGCAGAAGGGAGCTAATTTGCATAAACAGACTCAAGCCTGCTTTTGTCCTGGCTGATGAACGAGTGCAGTTGGCGAAAGCCCCCCGCCGGGGCAGGCCGCCGAGAAGGCATGCTCCAGAGCTCCCATAGAGATGTGCTAACAAATCTAATCCCCAGGTGCAAGGAGACGCTGCAGACCCAGCGAAGCCGGCCTACAGCAGATTCGGCAGGAAGCTCAGACCTAAGAGATTGGGGGATTGATTGTTGGTTATGTGGTAATGTTTTTTATGTATGCATTTATGAGTGTTTGTCCCATGCAGACATTTGGGGGGGGGGGGGGTCATGTGGCACATATGTTTGGTTCATATTTCCCACAAGAGTGTGGCACATATGTCTGGTTCATATCTCCCACAAATGTATGGCTTATGTGGATTGTATGGCTTATGTGGATTGGGGCTTCACGTCTGGAGGAACAAGACAGGAGATGGTGAGGAGGTGTGAAGTTGGGCCCTCGTCTTGGAGAAGAGGACCTGGGGGGTTTCCCGGTACACCAGAGAATAAGAGACAATGGTGAATCTTCAGAGACTTGCATTGTGATAGAATGTTTGCAGAAGCACCATGTGACTTGAGTTCTTAATCCCCCGGAGGTATAAGAGTGAGCTGTAACATTATTCTGCCTCTTCTTGCTTTTTGAGAATGTTGGAAGATTGTGTTCTTCAATAAAGCTGAACCTGAGAAATACACTCAAGTCTCGTCATTGAACACATCTTCCACAATACGATGAATATCGAAGAAGCTGAAAAATCAAGATGGACAGAAGTTCTGACAATGAATGGTGAACAAGTCGTCTTCAGATTAGATACGGGTGCATGTTGCAATGTGCTACCTCTCAAAATCTTAAAGAAAGTGACCAAAGGAGATATGCTACTGTTTGAATCCAGAACAAAGTTAGTATCATATTCTCGCCACAAGATGGAACCAGTGGGCATGGCAAAGCTGAAATGTGAATACAAAACTCAAGAACAGGAGCTTTAATTTCAAGTTATAAAAGCTGATTTGCCAGCGATCCTCGGAGGGGATTCATGTGAACAACTGGGACTGATAACCAGAGTCCACAAGGTGGATAGAGAAGAGGAAACTGACATTCTGCCAGAATACAAAGATGTGTTTACAGGACTGGGGCGTGTACCGGGACTACATCACATTCAGGTCGACCCAGCTGTAACTCCAGTGATTCACCCACCCAGAAAGGTGCCTTTAGCACTGAAGGATGATATAAAAAAAGAACTAGAAAGAATGGAGACTCTGGGTGTGATTCAGAAGCAAACAGAGCCCACTGATTGGGTCAACAGCATGGTCATTGTCAAGAAAGCAAATAAAAGAATAAGAATATGCATAGATCCTCAAGATCTTAACAAAGCTATAAAAAGAGAGCACTATCCCCTACGAACAGTGGAAGAAGTCGTTGCAGAGATGTCGAATGCAAAGGTGTTTTCAGTGCTAGACGCAAACCATGGCTTCTGGTTTGTGTGTTAAAGGTTTGCCCTAACCTTTAACACACCATTTGGTAGATACCGATTTAAGAGGCTTCCCTTTGGTGTGTCATCAGCCCCAGAAGTCTTCCAAAAGTACATCGCCCAGAGACTGGAAGACCTGGAAGGAGTTGAGAATGTTATGGATGACATCCTGGTGTGGGGTGTAAATAAAGAACAACATGACAAAAGGCTGAGACAACTACTGGAAAGAGTGAAAAGCATTAATCTGAAACTGAACGAGGACAAATGTAAGATTGGCATGACTGAAATATGATATATTGGACACATTTTGAGTGCAGAAGGCCTGAAGCCAGACCAAGAAAAAGTCAGAGCAATAGTTAACATGCCTAAACCAGAAGATGTGGCTGCACTCAGAAGATTTCTCGGTATGGTGCAGTACCTTGCAAAGTTCATACCAAACCTGTCAGAGGTAAGTGCACCACTCAGAAAACTTCTGGAAGGAGAAGTTGCATGGCACTGGGAGTCACAGCAACAAAGGAGCTTTGAACAGCTGAAGTCACTTGTCAGTGAAACCCCTGTGCTGAGATTTTATGACATAAATAAACCAGTTACATTGTCTGTGGATGCAAGCTCTGAAGGATTGGGAGCTGTGATATTGCAAGAGGGTCAGCCAGTGGCTTATGGTTCAAGATCGCTAACAGACACACAGAAAAGATATGCACAAATTGAAAAGGAACTTTTGGTTATTGTGTATGGCTGTGAGAAATTCAAGCAGTATCTGTATGGAAGACCAGTACAGGTTGAGTCAGACCATAAACCACTGGAAGCTGTGTTCAAAAAAGGGTTGCATAAAGCACCACCCAGACTACAACGTATGCTGATGAGTCTGCAGCCTTTCAACCTGCAGGTTACATATAAACCAGGCAAAGACTTGTACATTGCAGACACTCTGAGCAGAGCTTTTCTTAAAGAGCAGACAGAAAAACTATTGGAGGAGGAACTTGAAGTTAATCTCCTTACAGCACACCTACCTGTCTCAGAGGAAAAGCTGAAGTTATTCCAGAAAGCAACAGCAGCAGATGAGGAACTGCAAATGTTAATGAAAGCAGTTCAGTCAGGATGGCCAGCACAAGTCAGTCAAGTTCCAGCTGAGATAAGGAAGTATTGGACATTCAGAGAGGAACTCACATGCTCAGAAGGACTAATATTCAAGAACTCCAGGCTTGTGGTGCCTCAAAGTCTGAGAAAGGAAATGCTTCAGAAAATCCATGAAGCACATCTTGGCGTTGTTAAATGCAAAGAAAGAGCAAGAGATGTTTTGTTTTGGCCCAGTATGTCTAAACAAATAGAAGAAACAGTGCTAAGGTGTTCTATCTGTAATACACACAAGAGGAACAATGTCAAAGAACCACTTCAGAGTCATGACATTCCCAGCAGAGCTTGGGCAAAAGTTGGTGTTGATCTTTTCCATTTTGACCAAGGCGATTATCTACTGTGTGTAGATTATTACTCAAAATATCCTGAAATTGCCAAATTGCCACAAACAACAAGCAAACATGTCATTGTAGCTCTTAAATCTATGTTTGCCAGACATGGAATTCCAGACGAGCTCATGTCAGACAATGGACCACAGTTTTCAAGTGCAGAGTTCAGACAGTTTGCAGAAACGTGGGAGTTTAAACACACCACATCGAGCCCGGGATACCCACAATCAAATGGGCAAAGTGAACGTGCAATTCAAACAATAAAAAACCTACTGAAGAAGGCACAAGAGAGCCAAGGAGATCCTTATATTGCTCTTCTTGAATACAGAAATTCGCCCTTGGATGGAGTCAAATTGTCTCCAGCACAATTGTTGATGAATCGGAGACTGAAAACAAAATTGCCAACATCAGGTCAGCTGTTAATGCCACAGCTGAACAAGAATAAGCAAAAACAACTGAAGGAGAGACAGATGAGACAGAAACATTACTTTGACCGTGGAGCCAGAGCCTTACCTGCTCTACAAGAGGGAGAGACAGTTAGATTCAGAACTGAGAATACATGGCAACCAGCTATGGTGGTAAAGAGCCACAACACACCAAGATCATTTGTGATTCAGACCCCTGGGGGATGTAAATTCAGGAGAAACAGGCGCCATCTACTGAAGTGCAGAGAAGAAAGTGTTCCTAAAACCACAAACAAGCAACCTGGACAAGAAACTGTAGAATTTGGATTAAACTAAATGGATCACCCGAGCAAGCAAAAAGTATTATGATCAGAGATGCTACTGACTTAGATAAATACAGATGAACACTGATTAGAAAATTACGAGCCAATGATAATCCATACTCATACACACGATAAGAATAGTTCTTTGATACACCATGCCAAAGTACTTTAATAAAAATAACCAAAACAAACAAAAACTTATGACCGACTCAAGTAGACATCAATTATCCCCAGTTGGAGGAAGTCATTTGACACAGAATGAGGAAACTCAAACTCTGAAAACATACCATTATGCTGAACATAAACCACAAGAGATGGAGAATGATATTGATCCTGATAACCACTTTTTCAACAATATTCATAACCACTGTGAATATTACACTGAAAAACAATTCAAAAGTCAAATGCAATTAGATGGTAAACTATCAATAATACACTTCAATAGCAGAAGTCTTAACAAAAACTTTCCACAGATTCAGGACTACTTAAAACAGCTAGACAGAAAATTCACAGCTATTGCAGTCTCTGAAACTTGGCTTAACAAAGAGCAGGCTCCCCTGATGGCAATAGAGGGATACCAGATGTTTTATATTAACAGAACTCAAAAAAAGGGTGGTGGTGTTGCACTGTATATTGATGACCTGTACAGGTGTAAGCTTGTAAATGAAATGTCCTTAGCACTACCAGGGATTTTGGAATGTGTTACTGTTGAGATTGACCTAGACAAAACAAAAAATCTAATCATAAGCTGCATATATAGAACACCGGGAACTTGCATTGAGACATTCAGAGATAAATTAGTCGAGCTGTACAATAATATTACTAGTAAGAAAATGGTAGCAATTTGTGGAGATTTCAATATAAGATATATTATATATTATATAGATATATCGATATAATATATAGATATATTAAGATTTAATATAAGATTTCTGTTGCAGATTTCTGCAACAGAGCGACATCAGCGGGGTCTGGAGAAACCTCAAAACCATCTCGGGGCTCCAGAATACCTCCCCCCAGGCCACAGGGGGCAGGGAGTGGGCGAACAACCTGAATCTGTTTTTCAATAGATTTGACCAACCGCCCTCCCCCCTGACTGCACAACAACCACTGCTGCCTCTAGAGAAATCAAGTCCTGCTGCCCACTCCCCACTCCACCAACACCCCCCCACTCCCAACACACAGCCCCCCATCCTGACCCTGACCAGGACCCAGGTGAGGACGGAGCTGAGGAAGATCAAGGCGAGGAAGGCGCCGGGACCGGACGGCATCAGCGCAAAGCTCCTCAAGTCCTGTGCAGACCAGCTGTGTGGGATTGTGACGTATATCTTCAACATGAGCCTGAAACTGGGGAGGGTACCACAGCTGTGGAAAACATCTTGTGTGGTACCTGTACCAAAAACTTCCCACCCCAAAGACCTGAACAGCTACAGACCGGTGGCCTTGACGTCCCACTTGATGAAGACCCTGGAGAGACTGCTCCTTGCTCACCTCCGCCCCCTGGTGGAACCAGCGATGGATCCACTCCAGTTCACCTACCAGCATGGCATTGGGGTGGAGGATGCGGTGATCTTCCTCCTTCACCGTTCTCTGTCCCACCTGGAGAAGCCCGGGAATATGGTGAGGATCATGTTCTTTGACTTCTCCAGTGCTTTCAACACCATCCAACCGATGATCCTGAAGGACAAGCTGCTGCGCGCAGGGGTGGACCAGCACCTGTCATCATGGATCCTGGACTACCTCACGAACCGGCCTCAGTTTGTGAGAACCCGGGACTGTGTGTCCGACACGATCATCAGTAGCACGGGGGCCCCCCAGGGAACGGTGCTGGCTCCCTTCCTGTTCACTCTTTATACTGCGGACTTCTCACACAACACAACACACTGCCATCTACAGAAGTTCTCTGATGACTCTGCGATCGTTGGCCTCATCTCCAATGGAGATGAAGCTGAGTACAGAGGGCTTATCCAGGACTTCGTGGACTGGTGCCATCGGAACTGCCTCCAGATCAACGCGAGGAAAACTAAGGAGCTGGTGGTGGACTGCCGCAGGCATGGGCAGCCCCTCACAGTACCAGTAAATATACAGGGAACAGACATCGAGATGGTGACATCCTATAAGTACCTGGGTATTCATCTGAACAATAAACTAGACTGGTCACACAATACTGATGCACTCTACAAGAAGGGACAGCGCAGGCTGTTCCTGCTGAGGAGACTCAGGTCTTTTGGTGTACAAGGGGCGCTGCTGAAGTCATTCTATGACACGGTGGTGGCATCAGCCATCACTTTTGGAGTGGTCTGCTGGGGCAGTGGCATTACTGCAGCCGATAGGAAGAGACTGAACAAACTGATTAAGAAAGCTAGCTCTGTCCTGGGGCAGCGCCTTGATCCGATGGAGGAGATAGGAGAGAGAAGGACGGTGGCTAAACTGTCATCTCTGCTGGAGTCCGAGTTCCACCCTATGCAGGACATACTGAATGCACTGAGGAGCTCATTTAGCAGCAGACTACATCATCCCAGGTGCACAACCGAGAGGTTTCGTAGGTCCTTCCTACCAACGGCTGTCAGACTGTACAACCTAAGCAGGGCTGCTCGCAGAGATAGCAAAAAGACGTAACAAACTAATAGTTTTTTGAATGCAAAAGATGCAATAGACTTACACAATGGTCCCCTCCGGCATACAACTAGGAACATACCGGTCGCTATGGAGGGTGAGAATATGTATGGGCACATAATCATACCATGTAGGATAACTAAGTAGACGGTTATGCTGTTTCATTCCATCTAGCAACAATGCTCTGCACTGTGTGTGTTTATATATTTGCATATTTATTCCATCTAGCTACAATGCTCAGCACTGGGTGTGTTTATATATTTATATATCTACATATTATTCCATCTAGCTACATTGCTCCGCACTGTGTGTGTTTATATACTTGCATATTTATTCCACCTAGCTGCAATGCTCCGTACTGTGGGTGTTTATATATTTACATATTTATTCCATCTAGCTACAATGCTCTGCACTGTGTGTCTGTGTGTGTGTGTATATATATATATTTTATAGTAATACGTACATATGTTTATTAGCTGCTCTTGCTTGCTTGTTTTTTTTCTTGCCTTCTGATTGTTGCTCTGAGTGTTGCTATCCCTGTGCTGTTGCAATCCTGGAATTTCCCCGTTGTGGGACTAATAAAGGCTTATCTTATCTTATCTTAATATTGACTTACTGAATCCTCATCAACAAAATGTAGTTACAGAGTTCATGAACTCTATGTACAGCATGAGTCTATATCCCACAATAACACGTCCCAGTAGAATCACAGTTCACTCTGCTACACTTATTGACAACCTGTTTGTCAATGTTTTCGATAAGAAAATAGAAAGTGGATTATTGATAAATGATATAAGTGACCACTTGCCAACCTTTGCACTTATCCATGGCCACACGGGGCCCAACGCAGAAAAAACTTCAAAATCGTTCAGACACAAATCACCAAATGCAATCAGTTCTCTTAAAGAGGACTTGCTGAAGCAAGACTGGACAGAAGTCTATGTATCAGATGTAAATGAAGCCTATGACACATTTATAAACATTGTAACCACTCTTTATGAAAAAAACTGCCCATTAGTAATAAAAAAGCTTAAACACAAATTTGCTAATAAGCCATGGTTAACCAAAGGACTACAAAAGGCGTGTAAAAAGAAAAATTCATTATATAAAGCTTTCCTAAAGAAAAGAACAAAAGAAGCAGAGCAGCGGTATAAAACATACAAAAATAAGTTAACATATATAATAAGATGTAGTAAAAGAGACTATTACAATAAAGAACTGGAGAAAAACAGAGACAATATTAAAAATACATGGACAATACTCAACAGTATCCTTGGAAGTAAAAGCAGAAATACAAGCTACCCAACTAATATTCCAAAAAATAATAAAACGACTCAGAGTGTGAATATCGCTTCACCTGCAGATGAATTTAATAATTTTTTTGTTAACATTGGACCTAAACTGGCCCGAGAAATACCCACTACGGTGCCAACAGGTGATACAATATGCAATAACACTGCTGTAAAAGACTCCATCTTCATAAAGAACACAGACGAAAGAGAGGTCATTGAAATTGTTAAATCGTTCAAAAGTAAAACATCTACTGACTGTGATGGTATCGACATGCTACTAGTCAAAACTGTTATCGAATGCATAGTAAAACCACTGACGTATATCTGCAACCTGTCTCTCCAATCAGGTATATTTCCCAATGCAATGAAAATAGCTAAAGTAATTCCGATATACAAGATGGGCGACAGAGGGGAACTCTCAAACTATAGACCAATTTCACTATTACCACAATTTTCCAAGATACTTGAAAAAATATTCTATGAGAGAATTGACAACTTCATACTGAAGAATGATTTATTATGTGAGCAGCAATATGGGTTCAGACACAAGAGGACAACTGCATATGCCCTAATGGAATTTACAGAAAAAATATCAACAGCCATTGAAAATAAAGAGTATTCAGTTGGAGTATTCCTAGATCTTAAAAAAGCATTTGGTACAGTAGATCATAATTTATTATTAAAGAAACTACAAAATTCTGGTATTAGAGGTGTAGCACTGTCCTGGTTAAGTAGTTACTTAAAGAATAGATATCAGTATGTATGTGTTAGCAACAAAAACTCAGAGTTGCTGAAGGTCACCTGTGGAGTCCCACAGGGTTCAGTTTTGGGACCATTATTATTCAATATGTATATAAACGATATATGTAAAGTCTCAGAAAAAATGGACTTAATATTGTTTGCCGATGACACTAATCTGCTATGCAGTGGAAACAATTTGGAACAACTTCTGGATACACTCGGGAAGGAATTAGGAAAGCTTAAACTGTGGTTTGATTCAAACAAATTAACACTCAATTTAAGTAAGACAAAATTTATAGTTTTTAACAACCATCACAACAATCCAGTACCCAAACTCAGTGTAAATGGTGTAGAGATTGAAAGGGTATCTGAAACCAAATTCCTTGGAGTAATAATTGATAACAAACTGTGTTGGAAGTCACATATTAATTATATTAAAGGTAAAGTCTCCAAATCAATTGCAATATTACACAGAGTGAAATATTTGCTGAATCAACCCACACTATACACCTTGTATCATTCATTAATACTCCCATACATGACATATTGCAATGAAGTATGGGGAAATACATATAAAACAAACATATATCCACTCTTTATGCTTCAAAAGAGAGCTATTAGAATAATAAACAAAGCAGCTTACAGGGAACCAACAAACCCACTTTTTCTTAAACAAAAAACTCTCAAGTTGAAAGATCTGGTTGACTTTAAAACCGCAATAATAATGTTCAAAGTGAAGAATTTATCACTGCCTGCAAATATCCAAAAGTTGTTCCAAACAAGGGAGAAACGATATCACTTCAGAGGAACATGTATATTTCAAAAGCCTACAGTGAGAACAACCACCAAGCAACACTGTATTTCAGTGCAAGGAGTCAGATTATGGAACGATTATGGACCTGAATTAAAATCATGTACAACGCTTGGACAATTTAAACAAAAACTAAAGGAAGAAATACTCCAAACATATTTACAAGACGACATGTAAACTCACATAAGGATTGACATATCCAGCCTGTGTTGTGTTGTAGCTTAGTTTTTTTTTTGTTTTTTGTTTTTTTTTCTCTCTGTGACATTCTGTCTTAGATTTGTCTTGAATAGTAACTGCTTAACTTAGCTTAGCTTAGTTTTCTTTTCTTTTTTTCTCTCAGTCACACTTTGTCTTAGCTTTGTTCTAAATTGTAATCACTCTTTGTCACGCCGCGCCATTCATCAGCGGCGCCACCTGCTCACGCACCTGACAATCATCAGCGGCGAGGGATAAAGGCCGTCTCGCCCGGAGGCTTGGGCTGAAGCCGTCAGACTTCGTCCCTCACCGTTGTGAGCATACTTCCCTTCAGCGTCACCATTTCGGTAAGAAGATCGCTTACCTCTTTTCTTCAGTCTTCTCCCCTGTGCACAGGTGGATTCCCCAGCGGCGGACTTCTCCACTCCATCGCCCAATCCTCGCTGCTGTACGGAGCTCTCCAGGTGGCTGTCTTCCGGGCTTCGCCCCCTTGTTGTGCCAGCTGTCCTGACCCACCAAGTAAGTCCTTCTCTCGCCATAAATCCCTCCTGTGTTGGTGTATGCCCGTCACCCTCTCCCTGTGCTCCATAGGGTTGCTCGGCTGTACGGTCACCTGCCTCTGTGCCTGGAGCAGACACCATCACCAACACATTTACATCCCGCAGACACGCACTCATTCACTCCTGCTGTTAATAAACTCTTTGAACTACTCTAAGCCTGTGTGTGTGCGTCTCCTGAGCCGTGCGTTATGTCAGTATGGCTTCAGCAGAGCGGCTCGGCGGACGGCGGGCTCGCACACTGGTTTTCCACTCTCGAGGCTAGAGTGGATCAAATAGCTTATCAACAACAGGTGATCTTTAATCAATTATTGAATTTAACTAACCGGTTGGGCCGCTTGGATCCTCAACAGCCGTTCCCCCCGGCTCGTCAGGGTGGCGCGGCTCCTGCTGTTCCAGCGGCCGTCCAGCCGGCTCCGGTGGCACCGGTTCGGCTCACACCGATTCCGACCCCCGCCCGCTTTAGCGGTAAGTTCGGCGGAGCGCGGGGGTTCATTATGCAGTGTGAGTCCGTGTTCCACCGTGTGCCCGGAGATTTTCCCTTGGATCACAGTCGGATTGGTTACATAGGGAATCTTCTGGAGGGGCGTGCGTTAACTTGGACCTACGCCGTAATGGCGAGGCCCAGTTATGCCACCCTCACCTATGACCAGTTCGTGAGGCGCTTTCTGGAGGTCTTTGACCATTCTCAAACCGAGACGGTCCAGGTCGATCGGCTCCTCGCTCTCCAGCAGGGAGGCCGGTCGGCAGCGGACTACTCGGTCGACTTCCGGGTAGCGGCGGAGG
Source organism: Pholidichthys leucotaenia (assembly GCA_020510985.1). Taxonomy (NCBI): domain Eukaryota; kingdom Metazoa; phylum Chordata; class Actinopteri; order Cichliformes; family Pholidichthyidae; genus Pholidichthys; species Pholidichthys leucotaenia. The sequence goes on along the minus strand of CM035844.1, from coordinate 354,427,013 downwards.
AATTGGGCTGGGAGGAACGCTCCCTCTGTGGCCTGTTCCTCCGCAGCCTCAATAGTGATCTGAGGGATGAACTGGCTGGACGGGATATCCCTGGGACGCTAGCGGAGCTGACATCCTTAGCGATAAGTTTGGATAACAGGCTGCGCGAGCGCTCCTCGGGGCGGAAGTCTTCTTCTTCTCGCCCTCGTGGAGTCTCGCCGCACCTGTTCCAAGCTCGCCCCCTGGCGGCGCCGCCAGCATTGTGCCCCGAGGAGTCGGAGCCGATGGTGACGGGCTGGACCAAGCTTTCCCCTGCGGAGAAACAACGCCGCCGTGAGTTGGGCCTCTGCATGTATTGCGGAGGTGACCAACACACTGTGGAGCGTTGCCCGCGGAAAGCCAGTCGGCGGGGTCCGCGAATCGCTGTAGGGAGCCTCGCGGATCCCAACCGGTTAGACTCTCTCACTCAATTAAAGCTGCCCATCCGTTTTTGCCACAATCCCACTGGGCACCTCACCCACGCACTGGTGGATTCGGGCGCAGAGGGCAGCTTCATTTCACAAGGCCTGGCAACCCGATTGGGCATCCGCTGTCAGGCATTAAAACACCCCATCTCCCTGGTCCATCTCTCCCGTGCCTCCCTTGGGAGAGTTTCTCACCAAACCATGCCTGTCCCAGTCATCATCTCAGGGAACCACCGGGAGGAGATGGTATTTTACGTCCTGCCCAACTCTGTGTCGCCCGTCATCCTGGGGTATCCCTGGCTACGCCTCCACAACCCTGTCCTGGACTGGAGGTCCGGTGGGGTATCGGCATGGAGTACCTTCTGTATGGGCACCTGCCTTCAGTCCGCTGCCTGCTCCCCATCCGCGGCTCCCCCTGTGGCGGATACAGCACCTCCGGACCTGTCACTGGTGCCTCCAGAATTTCACGACCTGGGTATGGTATTTAGCAAATCGAAAGCTATGTCTCTTCCCCCGCATCGACCATATGACTGTGCCATCAACCTCCGCCAGGGGGCTCCCCTGCCATCTGGTCGGCTCTACAGCCTGTCGGCGCCGGAGAAGGAGACCATGAATACATACCTGAAGGAATCTCTGAGCGCTGGGATTATTCGCCCATCGTCGTCACCCGTGGGGGCAGGGTTTTTCTTTGTCGGGAAAAAGGACGGATCCCTCCGCCCCTGCATAGACTACAGAGCGCTGAATGACATCACTGAGAGGGACCGTTACACCCTGCCCCTCATGGACACTGCCTTTCACTCCCTCCAGGGGGCGACCTGGTTTACCAAGCTGGATTTACGCAGCGCTTACCACCTCGTCCGGATCCGGGAGGGAGATGAATGGAAGACAGCCTTCCGTACCCCGAACGGCCACTTTGAGTATCTCGTCATGCCGTTCGGGCTGACCAACGCTCCTGCCGTCTTTCAGCGCCTCATTAATGACGTCCTCCGGGATTTCATCGGCCTTTTTGTGTTCGTCTACCTGGATGACATCCTTATCTTCTCCAGGTCCAGGGACGAGCACCAGGTCCATGTGAGGCGGGTCCTCCAAAGACTGCTGGAGAATCGTCTGTACGTGAAGGCTGAGAAATGCGAATTCTACGCTAGGACCACATCCTTCCTGGGATTCATCATCGCTCAAGATCAGGTGCTCCCAGACCCAGAGAAGGTGAAGGCGGTGGTGGAGTGGCCTACTCCCGCATCCCGGAAGCAGGTGCAACAGTTTGTTGGCTTCGCCAATTTTTACCGCCGCTTTGTCCCAAATTTCAGCTCGATCGTCGGACCGCTGACCCGCCTCACGTCCCCGAAGGTCCCGTTCCGGTGGACTGAAGAGGTCGCTGCTGCCTTTAGGGCGCTGAAGGCGGAGTTCTCCTCCTCCCGGGTCCTTCGCCAGGTCGACCCTGCGCTGCAGTGCATTGTGGAGGTGGACGCATCGGACACGGGAGTGGGAGCAGTGTTATCCCAGCGGTCACCTGACGATGGCGCCAAACGGCCGTGCGCCTTCTTCTCCCGGCGCCTGTCCCCGGCGGAGAGGAACTACGATGTGGGGGACAGAGAGCTCCTGGCCATTAAACTCGCCTTGCAGGAGTGGCGCCACTGGCTAGAGGGGGCGGACCTGCCGTTTGTGGTCCTGACGGACCACAAGAACTTAGAGTATTTACGATCTGCCAAGCGCCTGAATGCCCGCCAGGCGCGCTGGTCTTTGTTCTTCGCCAGGTTCCGCTTCTCGACCACCTTCAGGCCGGGCTCCAAAAACGGCCTGCCTGACGCCCTCTCTAGGCAGTTCACCCCCGTGGAGGCTGAGGAGACGCCCCACACTATCCTGCCCAGGTCGTGCGTCCTCGGTGCCATCTCTTGGGACATTGAAGACAAGATCCGGAAGGCGCAGGAGGTGGAACCTGATCCTGGCGGCGGACCGGAGGGAAGACTGTTCGTCCCATCTGCGGTCCGAGGAGAGGTCATCCACTGGCTCCACACCTCCCGGCTCACCTGTCATCCCGGCACCTCTCGGATGATCAGCCTCCTCCAACGGTCCTTTTGGTGGCCAGGCCTGCGGAGGGATGCAGCCCGCTACGCCCGGGCTTGCCCAATCTGTGCCACCAGCAAGTCGGGAAATGCCCCCCCAGCGGGTCTGCTCCAGCCTCTGCCCGTCCCCGGCAGGCCCTGGTCGCACATCGCACTGGACTTCGTCACCGGACTCCCCGTTTCCAACTCCTTTGACACCGTCCTGACCATTGTGGACCGTTTCTCCAAGGCTGCGCACTTCATTCCCCTGCGAGGTCTCCCTACTGCCCTGGAGACGGCGGGCCTCCTCGTCCAACACGTGGTCAGGCTGCATGGGATTCCGGTGGACGTGGTCTCGGACCGGGGTCCCCAATTTTCATCCGAGGTTTGGAGATCCTTTTGTAACGCCATCGGAGCCAAGGTGAGCCTCTCCTCCGGCCATCACCCCCAGTCTAACGGGCAGTGTGAGAGGACCAATCAGGAGCTGGAGGCTGCGCTCCGCTGTGTTACTAGATCCAAGCCGACGTCCTGGAGCAACCATCTCGCCTGGGTGGAGTATGCCCACAACACCGCCCGCTCTTCTGCAACGGGGATGTCCCCCTTCAAGGCGTCCCTGGGTTACGACCCCCCGCTGTTTCCAGCGCAGGAGAACGAGGTGACTGTCCCCTCTGTTAGGGCGCACCTTAGGCAGTTCCGCTCCACCTGGGCTGCCGCGCGTCATGCGCTTTTACGCACGGCGGAGCGCAACAGGACCGTGGCGGACCGGCACAGAAGACCTGCCCCGGCGTACAGAGTTGGGCAACTCGTGTATGTGTCTACCCAGGACGTCACATTAAAAGGCGAGAGGAGGAAGCTGGCACAGCGATTCATGGGTCCCTTTCCCATCACCCGGATCATCAACCCGGTGGCTGTGCGCGTGGCTATTCCCCCCTCCCTCCGCATCCATTCCACTTTCCATGTGTCGAAGGTGAAACTGGCAGTCACTGACCCCCTTTGCCCTCCTCCTGCAGCGCAACCCGCGCCCCGGATGATTGGTGGCCATCCGGCCTGGTCCGTCTCCTCCATCCTGGACTCCCGGCGCCGAGGTCGTGGGTTGCAATACCTGGTGGACTGGGAGGGCTATGGGCCCGAGCATCGACAATGGGTGCCCCCGTCGTTTGTGTTGGACCCATCGCTCATCGCGGACTTCCACCGAGCGCACCCGGATAAGCCATCGCCAGGAGGCGCTGCTAGAGGGGGGAGTACTGTCACGCCGCGCCATTCATCAGCGGCGCCACCTGCTCACGCACCTGACAATCATCAGCGGCGAGGGATAAAGGCCGTCTCGCCTGGAGGCTCGGGCTGAAGCCGTCAGACTTCGTCCCTCACCGTTGTGAGCATACTTCCCTTCAGCGTCACCATTTCGGTAAGAAGATCGCTTACCTCTTTTCTTCAGTCTTCTCCCCTGTGCACAGGTGGATTCCCCAGCGGCGGACTTCTCCACTCCATCGCCCAATCCTCGCTGCTGTACGGAGCTCTCCAGGTGGCTGTCTTCCGGGCTTCGCCCCCTTGTTGTGCCAGCTGTCCTGACCCACCAAGTAAGTCCTTCTCTCGCCATAAATCCCTCCTGTGTTGGTGTATGCCCGTCACCCTCTCCCTGTGCTCTCTCCATAGGGTTGCTCGGCTGTACGGTCACCTGCCTCTGTGCCTGGAGCAGACACCATCACCAACACATTTACATCCCGCAGACACGCACTCATTCACTCCTGCTGTTAATAAACTCTTTGAACTACTCTAAGCCTGTGTGTGTGCGTCTCCTGAGCCGTGCGTTATGTCACTCTTGTCTTGTTTACTCTTTTTTCTTTGAATTCTTGGATGGAATATGGGTGGGCAATATAAGCTGCGGCTTCAGCCATCACCCATTTCGGATAACTCACGTGGAATTGTTTAGTAGAAGGAGTCTTTGTCTAATTTAACCTTGTTGTTATATTATACAGTTTTTTTTAACCTGTACTGTATTATCCGAAATAAATAAATAAATTCATTCATTCAAATTCATTCAAACACTGATCAGGAGGATTTCCCGACCCCTGCTTGTGAGCCAACAGAGACCATCTCATCGGAGCAAGCACCTGTTCATTCTCCTGTAAAGGAAACTGAGAATTCCAAAGCAGTTACTGAAGAGCCAAGGAAAACTTCACGCTTTGGCAGACTGATTAAACCCCCACAACGTTATACAATGTGAAACAACATAAAGAAATGTTTAAGTGTGTCTTAAGGGATGTTAGCCTTGTAATGAAAAGAAAAGCAGTTGTTCAGGTTAAAACCATACTTTTAACTTGTGAGTCATATTAGGATTTATTGTTTTTCTGTAACAATATACAGTAGTATGATACTCTACTTCTAAAGAAGGGAGATGTAATGTAGTAATGTGGTCTGCCACTAGGGGTGCTGTTAAGTGTTGTATGCAGATTAAGAGAGTAAAAACGGTTTTTGTTGACATTACTGAAGACCTCGCTGTCCAGTCTGTTTATTCCACTTGCTCTCCTTGAAAACACACTAAAATACATTACATATCCCAGCTGTAGCCGCCTGACGTCACTCACCCCCCCCCAACCCCAGCTGAGCTACGGCAAGCCCCAGAGTACAATTCCCATATGTAACAATTCACACAGTCAAATAAATCTTAGTGTTCAGTCCCTTATATATTTGTCAAAGTCTAAAATGTGTGATTGCCTACATATAGGCTACACTTCTTTGTATTCCACTTTCAAACACAGCCTACATTTGGGCCTGTAAAGCTTCTAATAGGGATACCTGTTTTCAGACAAGAATACTTGCTTTCTAAGGGTATGCACTAGTCTGTCTATAAAATCAAGGTATCTCTGTCTGTTTGTGTGTGTGTGTGTTCCTCAGATATCTCTCAAACTGTTTGTCACACTGACCTAAGATTTTAAATGTGCTTTGCTGAAGCTACGGGGGTGTGCATCCTCGAATATGGAGTCGCTCGGTCAAAATATGTAATTTTTATCAATAGAAGTTTAGCCACTGCTGTGTGACCACTCTGTCTTCACCCCTCTGGCTTCAAGAAGTGTGGGCAGGGTTTTGGATTGACTAATACGCTGCATCACAGTCATGCTGATTGGACAATACACGGCATCACGGCCATGCTGATTGGATAACACAGCATCACGACCTGTCAGTCACCACAACACTTTGCAAACAAAGATTTTAGAAGTGCTTTGCTGCTGAGGTGTGCATCCACGAGCCGCTCAGTCAAAATATAGACCATAAAGTTGCATGGGTCTAATGGATATATTCGGCATAGAGAACATGAGGTGCGGGGGAAGGGGGGTCCGCGTAGAGAACACAAGGTGTGGGGGGACGGGGCGCTGCCGGGGACCCACGCATCCACAAGTATGGTAGGTCTAATGCCATATTCGTCATAGAGAACACGAGGTGCGGGAGGGGAGCTGCTGCCAGGGACCAGCTGCCGGGGACCCGTGGTGCTGCAATGACATCACTGGCACATGCTCAGCCTGCCTGGTCAGCGGTACACCAAAGCCCTGAATGCTGCTTCATTGTGGAGCGGAATGACCAGATCAACTGCATATCACATGTGGACACATGCTTTGACTAAATGACAAGACTCAAAAATGTCCAAATAATGAAATAAATCATTTTTATTTAAATATTTACAGACAAATGGGCAACACTGATGCAAAACTTGCAGCCAAACGGGTCATTCTGCTGTGTGTGTGTTTGTGTGTGTGTGTGTGTGCAGGCGTGTGTGCGTGTGACACGGAATCGGCGCTGTACATAGATGCCCCGAATTTCCCTCTGGTGATCAATAAAGTATACAAGATACAAATACAAAAAAAATAATAATAATGTTCGGTGTTTTGTACTTATAATATTGCTGAAATATAAAAGGATGCACTGGTCTCTGTTATGGATGGCCCTCACGAGCCATCAATAAGATGCTGCAGGCAGCCGTTGAGTTCGTACGTTTATTAAATAAAGGCAGAATGACAAAATAATAAGCCTCGTGGGGCAAAACACAAATAAAGACAAGACAGTTACATATAATCAGCGAGGGCAGAACCTGAACGCTGGGAAGAACTGGCTTCGGGGTTAGGGAAGCCAGACTGGAAGGTAGACAAGGTTGCAGCCCCGAGCAAATAGAGCTGCTCCCTTAAATAGTGCTTAACAGATTAATCAGCTGATGAAGGATCATCAGCTGATTGGAATCAGGCCGTCCAGCGGGGCTCCACTGAAAGCCGAAAGCCCCGCCGAGACGCTGTCATAATAAAAGTCTGGAGGTGCGCCAGAGGGGAGAACAGAGAACTACCGCACAGCCCAGGTGCAGACAGAGTCAGCACACGGACCACGACAGTTGCCCCCGTTCACGGCGAGCATTCTAGACGCCGTGAAACATCGAACCCCCCCACCTGAAAGGTCAACAGGACCGCCCGGGGGGGGGGGGGGGGCTATGGAGGGTTAGACCCTGGTGACAAGGGTGAAGACAGAAAATACAACAAGGAGCAACTACAGAGCATGGGAAAAACACAAAAAATACTCCATAATGCACAGGTGGACAACAGACAGAATAATAAATGCAAATAAGGGAACACTATGCCTACAGGCCACAAACAGAATCCCAAGATACACAGTTCCAGAGGAAACATATCATCCTCCAACAGAGGAAGGGAGGGAGAGAGAAAAAACAAAACAAAACACTAAATAGCGTCGAAAACCTACGGTTTAAATCCATTCAAATAAACTGCTACAGGCAACAAAAGGACATCTCCCAGCCTACGGAAAGAACAATCACAAGAGAGGAGAAAAAAAAAAACACACGCTAGGGAGCGGTGAAATACACAGTTCAATAACAAAAAACACCAGCACATCCCAAAAGGTTACAGAAGAGCAGAGACAAAAAAACAGGGATGACAGCAGGCAGAGCACAACAGCATGAAAGCAAATAGTTTGGGGGGCCGCCCTGCATCTAGCGTCCAAATCGCTGGCAGGGGGAAAAGGAACAGTTCGGGCGGCCTACCCCAGTCCCAGGCCAGGAAACACAGTACTTCTGGCGGCGGGGCCAGATCGCCAAACGGAAGGATAAGTTTGTCGGGTGGCTGACCTAGAACGGCAAACGGGTGAAACAGACTCCCAGGCGGCCGACCCGCGTCATTCAGGCACCAGGCCTGCAGGGGAGAATACGGAGATGGCCCTCCTGCTGAGAGGAATAGCGGGGGAGAGCCGAGCCGATTACGGGGAACCCCAACGGCACCAGATGGAGGAAGATTGGGGGAAGGATCACGGACCAGTCTAGCGTCAGACGGCAGAGAATCTGCAGCTCCCTCACCGACCCGGTGCTGCGCCCCTGCTGGACCCCAATCGGGTCAGCGCTGCACCCACGACGGACCCCGATTGGGCCGGAGCAGCACCCGCGATGGACCCCGATTGGGTCGCGACTGCACCTACGTTGGACCCCGATTGGGTCGGAGCAGCACCCACGTCGGACTCCGACTGGGTCGATGCTGCACCTGCGATGGACCCCGATTGGGTCACGGCTGCACCCACGTCGGACCCCGATTGGGTCAGTGCCGCACCCACAATGGACCCCGCCTGGGTCGGTGCAGCACCAGGGATGACCTCCAAACCTGAACCCGGAACCTCCAGCACAGCGACCGGGATTGACTCCGCACCAGTGACCCTGGGAGAAGGCTCAGGAGAAGAAGAAGAACTGGGATCAGGATCACCGGTAGCGACAGAGCCCAGTGAGATGAGCTCAGATGCAGCGGACGGCTGCACCTGGCTCGTCTCCCCGAGAGACAGGCAAAAATGCTCTAGAACAGATAGAAGGAAGACAAAATAGAGCCCTTGCCTGCACTCGAGTTCTGTCGCTGTCCAGGACTTCGATGATCCGGGTTCAGAAGGCAGAAGGACGTCCTCTGGCTCCCACTCGACTACGGCGGGCCCCGCAGCCAGCAATGATGGTTCCCACAGCATGAGGACCCTCCAACGCTGATGACCACGCCGACGACCCGCACGGCGTGGTGGCAGGAGATCCTCGACCTGCTGAGTCGGACCACTCTTCAGTGGAGACCCGGGGATGCTTCGTCGTCAGCGCAGGCTCCAAACTGCAGTCTGCTCTCCTCCTCTGTCCATGCCATGGCTGCAGGGCTGGAACCAGGCTCTCCAGGGCTGCAGGCTCCCTCCTCATCCGGCGGCGTAGGCCTGGCGCCGCGGAACGCTCAGGGGAAGGAGACACAAAGGTAGCAGGTCCATTACTAGTTACTGCAGCAGGTGGAGGAAGTTCAGGGGACTGTGAACCCCGAACTCTGCCCCCAGGAATCAAGCAAGGCAATTCACCCAATGAGGGAACAGAATGAAAAGTCACTTGCCTGATCCGTAGAGGCCCGATAGAACCCACTGCAGTGGACTTTGTTCCTCCCTTTCCCCGCTGGATGGTGACAGAGGGCCCCCTGGAAGGAGGGGGAGGAGACGCTCGCGATGGACCGACGACGGGCTTCGCCGAAGTAGGACTCATGGCACTCACCGCAGCCAGGGAAGACGTCGAGGAGGGGATGACAGCCGAGGCGATCCGGGCACGAGGAGCTGACGGGACAGCAGGGAAAGATGACCCGGGGGGAGAGGCTGCGGGAATTCCCTCCTGATGAGACACAGTGGAGGCAGCTGACTGGGAGGTAGAGTTCTTCCGACGACCCGGAACAGGATCCGGACGGGGTTCTCGCTGAGTCTTACTGTTGGCTGTGTGACAACAGTGATCGGCAGAGGGCGAGGCGAAGGAGAGGTTAGGGAAACGTCACTCCTGCGTGGAAACAGAGACGAGCAGGTTGGCGTACTCTGGAAAATCACTTAGCTCGGGATTCCTCTCCACCAGCCTGACCGCCGCCGTCACATGCTTGATGATCTGCGTGGGGTGGACGGCGGAGAGAGCTGCAGCCACTCAGTCCCGGATGGAAACAGCTGTCCGTTGTAACTTCTCCGGGGGAATCCCAACTGACGTCTCACTCCTTAGGGGATCACCCCCGGGCGGTGCGAACTCCTGGACTGGAACAGGGACAGGAACGGGATCCCGAAGCGAGGAGCAAGGATGCCTCCTCTTCGGCTTCCTGCCGGAGTTTCCCTCCAGCCCACGGAGCTTCTTCCGTTGAGCAGCGATATCCGCCCTCCTCGCTGTGATCTCAGGATGGTCAGCGTAGCAAGGACGGCGGTTAATGGTTGCCTCAGCGAGGTCCAGGTACCAGCGCGAGGCACTGGGGAAGGGATGGCTACGAGCGTTGGAGAGGATCCCGTTGATCTCGATGAGAGCCATGATTAGCTCGTAGCCCAGGCTCGTAGCGTAGCCCTTGAGCGGCGGCGCCATCTCCCAGTACGCTGGTATGCTGAACAGGGGAACTTCAAACAAACTCACGGTCACCGGCGTCTCTTCGGGCTGCAACCTACTGTTATGGATGGCCCTCACGAGCCATCAATGAGACGCTGCAGGCAGCCGTTGAGTTCATACGTTTATTAAATAAAGGCAGAATGACAAAATAATAAGCCTCGTGGGGCAAAACACAAATAAAGACAAGACACTTACATATAATCAGCAAGGGCGGAACCTGAACGCTGGGAAAAACTGGCTTCGGGGTTAGGGAAGCCAGACTGGAAGGCAGACGAGGTTGCAGCCCCGAGCAAACAGAGCTGCTCCCTTAAATAGTATTTAACAGATTAATCAGCTGATGAAGGATCATCAGCTGATTGGAATTAGGCCATCCAGCGGGGCTCCACTGACAGCCGGAAGCCCCGCCGAGACGCTGTCATAATAAAAGTCTAGAGGTGCGCCAGAGGGGAGAACGGAGAACTACTGCACAGCCCGAGTGCAGACAGAGTCAGCACACGGACCATGACAATCTCAAATATTTGTAAACGTGTCCTGTTACAGTACTGCATGACTTTATTGATGGTAGATTATAAACTACACCTATAAACTAAATTATAATGGTGACTGAACAACTCCCACTCCCCACAGTGCAACACACAACATTTATCAATATAACTCATAAACGTTCACACAAATAAATGATCTGACAAAAAAATAAACAAGCAGTTCTTAAACAGTGGCGAATATTGGATGCCCCTTTCATTTTCAGTTATTCTGTAATTATTAATTGGCGGTGCGGTGGCGCAGTGGTTAGTACTGCGGCAGCACAGCAACTCACCTTTGGCCATGGGATCCCTGGTTCGATCCCAGCCCCTGACCAACATTGATCTGTGTGGAGTTTGCCTGTTCTCCCCGTGTCTGCATGGGTTTACTCCGGGAGTTCTCCGGTTTCCTGCCACAGGCCAAAAACATGCAGGTTAGGTTAATTGGAGACTAAAGTGGCCCTAGGTGTGAATGTGTGTGTGAATGGTAAAGGGATAGCGCTGTACCGTGGCTGCTTTATCCATCCAGGTGGTGGATGACCCTCAATTTCCCCTCTGGGGATCAATAAAGTATACAAAATCAAAAAAAAATTAATTAATATTCACACTGTGGAGAAAGGAAGCAAGCGAGGCAACGAGCTGAACAACAAAAACTTTATTTCTTCTCCAACACACAGTACAGTACAAGAGCTCCTGGGTCTCTGTGCATTCTCCCTTTACACCTTTAATTCCATGCATTGAGACTCGGAACTTCCGACCATAATACACTACCGTTCAAATGTTTGGGGTCACTTGGAAATTTCCTTATTTTTGAAGGAAAAGCACTGTTTTTTTCAATGAAGATAACTTTAAACTAATCAGAAATGCACTCTAATATCTAATATACATTGCTAATGTGGTAAATGACTTTTCTAGCTGCAAATGTCTGGTTTTTGGTGCAATATCTACATAGGTGTATAGAGGCCCATTTCCAGCAACTATCACTCCAGTGTTCTAATGGTACAATGTGTTTGCTCATTGCGTCAGAAGGCTAATGGATGATTAGAAAACCCTTGTGCAATCATGTTAGCACAGCTGAAAACAGTTTAGCTGGTTAGAGAAGTTATAAAACTGACCTTCCTTTGAGCAGGTTGAGTATCTGGAAAAAATTATTATTTCAAATACAAATCATTATTTCTAACCTTGTCAATGTCTTGACTATATTTTCTATTCATTTTACAACTCATGGTGGTAAATAAGTGTGACTTTTCATGGAAAACACAAAATAATTGTCTGGGTGACCCCAAACTTTTGAACAGTAGTGTACATTGTTTGGAACAAAGACCTGTGTGGCACATTAACATAACATCACACCGGCACCACTTCTCACACCCTTCTTCCAGCAGCTCCAGCGTTCTCTCTTCTCCCCGGGGGACGAATAGTCCTTACTGTCCCGACTGAGACCCCCCAGTGACACTTCCTCTTTCAGTCCATTGTTCCCCCTTCCTCCAGCTGCCTTTTCTGGGTGGAGAATCCCCACCTGTACCACTACACAGCCCCCCCTCCAAAAAAAAAAAAACACCTAGAAGGGGTACTACCCCCCCCCCCCCCCCCGTCCTTTGGGCTTGAGCCGGCACCCATAGCAGCTGTAACGGAGGGTCACCGATCCAGTTGAAACACCCTGCTGGCGAGGTGTACAGGAGGGCACGTCAGTCTGTGGAGGGAAAAGGGGAGGGGACACATCAGCTTCACGGGCACAGGTCCCTACCCAGGGAACACCAACGGTGGGCATCCATGCCAGGGAGTCTGGGCCAACACCACCTGCTCGTCTGCCAACACAAAAGCAGGCTTCAGCCTGTTGATGCAGATGGTCTCCCTACGCCCCCCGCCCCCAAGTCTAACACAAAATGCTTCGCCCCAGGTTCCAACACCCTGAACAGTCCATCGTACGGTGGGCCCAGTGGGGTCTGGTGTGCATTGTACCTGACAAAAACAAAGCTGGTGTTCTGTAAACTCTTGGGGATGAAAGTACAGGGAAAACAATGGTGGGCCAGGCCCGGTACATTAAAAGCCTCTGTGCTGTGCAAAAATTGCACGGTGTGGGGGACACAGGTGTTACATTCTCCACCCAGAGATGATGGCCTAGGAGAGGAGAGGCTGACGGGGAGTCTAGACAGAACAGCAGAGGTGGAGATGCTGGCTGCCGGGAGGAGGAAGAAGCACAGCACCAGCGGACTGTTATGCTAATGCACCGTGCAGACTATGTATGTAATGTGTATTGAGGTGTGAGCCCCCAGGCTGCTAGGCAAGGCATTAAAGGTATAAAAGAGAGATGCCCTGTGGCCTGGGAGCTCTTCTTGTCAACTCGACTGTTAGAGAGAAATAAAGTCTGTGCTGATCCAGCTTGTCGTCTTGCCTGCTCATTTCTCTCTACAACAGGAGGATCACCTCAGGCACAGGGTTTTTCAGTAAAAACTCTCCAGGGATCCGCAGCGGCTGAGAAAAAATGAGTTCTGCCTCAGAGGCTGCCAGATCCTCCTTAGGCACGGAGCGCAACCCTAAAAGAACCCAGGGCAGGCGGTCGACCCAATTTGTATCTGTGAACAAAGCTCTGAGCACTGCCTTAAGCGACCTATGAAAACACTCGCATAACCCATTAGCCTGGGGATTGTACGCGGTAGTATGGTGAATTTTGACCCCCAGGCTCTGGGCCATCGTGCGCCAGAGTTCCGAAACAAATTGTGGATCCCTGTCGGAAGTGATGTCAGATGGGGATCCAAAATGTGCCACCCAAGCCAACAAAAAAGCGCAAGCCACTTCCGCGGACGGGGTGGAAACCAGTGGGACCACTTTGGGCCAATGCGTGGTGCAGTCTACGACTGTCAAAAGGTGCGTGAAACCTTGCAACGGTGGGAGGGGTCCCACCAAATCCAAATGGACATGGTCGAACCCCCTAGCCGGGATTTGGAATGGCTCGAGGGGGGCTCTAGTGTGCTTGTGCACATTGGCCCGCTGGCACGTGATGCAAGCTGCAGCCCACTCTTTCATGTCCTTGTGCAAGCGCGGCCAGACAAATTTCGCCCCCACTAGCTTCACCGAAGCACGCACGCCTGGATGCGAAAGGGAGTGGACTGAATTAAAAATGCGGCGGTGCCAAGAGCTCGGAACCCCCGGGCGTGGGCAGCCAGTGGAGACGTCGCAGAGCAAGGGGGGGCACCCTTCTTGCACCACCCTGCTCTCCAGCCTTAACCCAGTAGGCACCAACTGGAGCGTGCAAATGTCCACGGCCATGGCCGAGAAATCTATTCCCATGTAGATCGGGGAGACTAATGCGCGCAACAGGCAATCGGCCATGACGTTGAGCTTACTGGCAACATGTTGAATTTCGGTAGTAAACTCCGAAATCGCAACCAAATGCCGTTGCTGCCGGGCCAACCATGATTCTGAGACCTTGGACATCGTGTACGTCAGCAGCTTATGGTCCACGAATGCGGTGAACTCGCGCCCCTCTAGCCAAAACTGGAAATGGTTCGTCGCCAGGTGGAGAGCCAGCAATTCCCTGTCGAACATGCTGTATTTATTTTCGTTGTCGTGCAAAGTTTGACTGAAAAATGCAAGCGGCTACTACAAATCTGAGCCATACTGCTCCACCACTGCCCCTATGGCAACATCAGACATGTCCGCAGTGAGCGCTGTCCGTGCAGACGGCTCCGGGTGGGCTAGCGACGAGGCATCTGCCAGTGCTGTTTTGGCATTTGTGAAAGCCTGGACTTGCTCGGGAGTCCAGTTGATGGTTTCTGCGGTCTTCTTCTTTTTTAAGGGCGGCATACAATGGCTGCATAGCTGGGCTGCCCGTGGAAGGAAAAAAAAAAAACTCCTGTAGTGCCCTCACAGTCTGCTGATGCGGAAAGTCCGACACTGCGCGCACCTTATCCGGTAATGAAATCATGCCCTCTGGCGAAATGCGGTGGCCCAAAAAAATCAATCACTGGCACACCAAACTGGCACTCGCCAGGTTAACTAACAGCCCGTGCGCTTCCAACCTCTGGAAAACCATCTTGAGATGGGCGATGTGCTGCTCCTCGGATGCACTAGCTACCAGAATGTTGTCTAAATAGACAAAAACGAAGGACAGGTCACGAAGCACAGCGTCCATCATTCTCTGGAAAGTCTGCGCCTTTTAATCCAGACAGCATGCATAAAAATTCAAAAAGACCGAAAGGAGTTATTACCACTGTTTTCGGAACATCTTCCACGCGCACCGGGATCTGGTGGTAACCGCGGACCAGGTCCACCTTGGAAAAAAAACACACGCCCCGGCAGGTGCATGGAAAAATCCTGGATGTGTGGGATAGGATACCGATCGCGTTTCATGGCATTGTTCAAGCTCCGGAAATTGGTCCATGGTCGCCACAACCCGTCGGCCTTAGGCACCATGTGAAGCGGGGATGCCCACGGGCTGTTGGAGCGCCTGATGATGCCCAACTGCTCTAAGTTGGCACACTCCTCGCACACGCTGGCCAGTTTAGCTGCATTCAGGCGCCGAGGTCTCACGAACACCAGCGGGCCTTTTGTAGTTATAAAATGTTCAACCCCGTGTTTCATTATTGTAGCCGAGAAAGTTGGGACTGTGAGTGCTGGGAACTGTGTGAGTAAATGCTGGTACTTACCCCCTGGAGCTATAACGTTAGCCAGTGTTGTTGACCCACCTCCCCAAGCTGTGCAGGGCAGTGAGGTAAAAGCGACAGCATCCACTAATCGCCTATTAGCAACATCAACTAACAACCCATAAGAACATAAAAAATCTGCGCCTAAAATGGGGGCAGAACATGCAGCTACCACAAAGTCCCACTGAAAATTGTGTCCGTGCAAGCATAACATCAGTGTCTGTTCACCAAAAGTTCTGATGGCGTTGGCGGCCGTGAGCTCGGGACCGCTGCCTCCCGCCACCCTGTCTGCGTTAACTGGCAGGATGAGGATCTTCTGGGAGCCAGAGTCCACCAAAAAACATCTCCCCGAAGGTGTGTCCGTGACATAAAGCAACTTGTTCCTGTCGCCAGCAGTTGCAGCTGCAACTGAGTGCCAAATGTTCCGTCTTCCTGGCTTCTTGAAATGGCATGGCGGCAGGCAGTGTTGGGCATTCGAACTGAAGCTGCAATGATAGAAACAGATCGCCCCGTTCCTGCGTCTCCTGACGTCTGCTCCGGCTACCACCAACGGCTCCTCGACCTCGCTGGAGTCCCTCATGGACACTGGTGCTGCTGCATTCACGCTGAGAGTTCTGGTCACTAGGATGATACTATCCACTTCCTGTGCCAGTGTGTGGTAGTCCTTGGTCACCAGCAGCGGCGAGTTGGCCAGGATCACCCTCGCTACAGCCAGTAGGTTCCTGAGGAACAAGTGGGCGAACAGGAAAGACCCCTCGTTCTTCCCTATCAGTGCCAACATGCTCTCCACGAGCTTCACGGCTGATCTGCGCCAGTGTGTGGTAGTCCTTGGTCACCAGCAGCGGTGAGTTGGCCAGGATCACCCTCGCTGCAGCCAGTAGGTTCCTGAGGAACAAGTGGGCGAACAGGAAAGACTCCTCATTCTTCCCTATCAGTGCCAACATGCTCTCCACGAGCTTCATGGCTGATCTGTCACCGAACTCCAAACGTGTTAGGAGTCTCTCTGTCCTCTCACTGTCAGAAAGGGTGTAGCGCTGGAGCAGCATCCTCTTGAGCACTTCATATTTTCCTTGGGCCGGCGGCTCCTGGAGCAGGCTTGTCACCTGTTGCGTGGCACGCGCATCCAGCGCAGTGATCACATAGTAATACTTAGTGTCGTCCATTGTTATCCCATGGAGTGCAGACTGGGCTTCTATATGCAGAAACCACACAGTCAGGTTGTGAAGCCAGAAGTCTGGGAGCTTGACTGCGACAGCGCATGGGACGCTGGTGCTCTCCTTCCAGGTAGTCTCCAGTGCGGTGCTCGGCTCGCTCTCCATGGCATGTCTTGGGGTCATCAATGTGGAGAAAGGAAGCAGGCGAGGCAACAAGCTGAACAACACAAACTTTGTTCCTTCTCCAACATACAGTACAGTACAAGAGCTCCCAGGTCTCTGTGCATTCTCCTTTTATACCTTTAATTCCATGCATTGAGACCCGGAACTTCCGACCATAATACATTGTTTGGAACAAAGACCTGTGTGGCACATTAACATAACATCACACCGGCACCGCTTCTCACACCCTTCTTCTTCCAGCGGCTCCGACGTTCTCTCCTCTCCCCGGGGGGCAAATAGTCCTTACTGTCCCGACTGAGACCCCCCAGTGACACTTCCTCTTTCAGTCCATTGTTCCCCTTTCCCCAGCTGCCTTTTCTGGGTGGAGAATCCCCCACCTGTACCACCGCAACACAATCAAATAAATCTCAGTTCAGTCCCTTTCATATTTGTCGAAGTCTAACATGTGATTGCTTACATATAGGCTACACCTCTGTATTCCACTTTCAAACACAGCCTACATTTGGGCCTGTAAAGCCTGATTGGCCTACCTGTTTCAAACAGGAACACTTGCTTTCTACGGGCATGCACTAGTTATTTATTATTTTGCCCCTTTTTCCTTGTAAATGTCTAACTTCATTTTTGTAAATTTGAGACTTCTTACTTTTTACTAAAGTTGCAGCGTTTTCACACAAACTTGAAACATTTTTTTAAACTCACAAAGCAGCTCAGTGGTACAGTGGTTAGCACTGTGGTAGCACAGCAAGAAGGTCATGGGTTTGATCCCATCCCCTATCGGTGACCCTTCTGTGTGGAGTTTGCATGTTCTCCCCATGTTTGCATGGGTTTTCTCCGGGTACTCCAGTGTCCTCCCACAGGCCAAAGACATGCAGGTTACATTAATTAGCATCAACCGTGGATTTTAAATTGTCCTTAGGTATGAATGTGAAAGTGAATAGTTGTCTGTCTCTCTGTGCTGGCCCTGTGATGGACTGGCGATTTGTCATCCAGCCCCCTCCCCCCCCGGCCTGAAAAGGTTTAAGCGGTTGAAGATAAATGAATGAATGAACTCCTAAAGCCACAGGGGGCTGTGGTTATTGGCAAAAGAGCTGCATGTGGTTTTGGATCACAGGCGGCAGACCTCCTTAGTTTGTTCCTTGTTTTGTGTGAATATTACCCTACCTACACAATAAACCCGGATGAACAACAATGTAGTTATTAATGACACTTGCCTTACAGGAAAGGGAAAAAGAAAAAAAAAAAAAAGATTTCTTCAAGTTTAACAAAATAAAAAAAAACCCAACTGATAATTGTGGTGGTGGGTCCAGGTGCTTCCTACTCACACTGTTGTGACATACATAGACTAGCCTGAAATTGCACTTAAGTAAAAGTGTCCCTTTATGATGTTAATTTCCCAGTTCCAAGTAAAAGTAGCTATAGACATCACTTGAAAAGAGAAAGCAGCTTTACTGCCCTCCTATCGAGTCTCCCAGTTTTCGACTAGTAGAGAGCTAGCTAACACGTGTGGTGCAGGCCTCAATGATGACAAGATGTTTCCTTTTATCTCGTTTATTGAAGCTGCCCCACAAGGAACTCAACGTGATGTACACTCGTCTTTTGGGTTTTACATCCGTTTACATCTGTTCCTACATCCGTGTAAAACTGCAACAAAGTAAACATATACACGCCGTCAATGATATGGTCACCGTATTTAGCTTAGCACATGTTAGTGTTAGCTCTAGCTTAGCTTGGTAACAATGACTGATAGAACTAGAGTCACATCGCTTAAAATACACCAATGCAACCATGCAGTTCTCATTGTAGCTGTTAACACTGTCAAACCATGCACATACTCACAGACTAATGATGTCCAAGGCGCCGATAATTAACAACATCAACAGCGCTCGTACAATGAGTGGCATTCTGCTCCGTCCTCCGGTTATATCATTACTGCGCATGTGCAGTACTTTGTGTATCAGTTCAAAACAATGCTTTCCCTACACAACTAGAGGGAGCCAAACTCCCTTACATGAAATGCTGTAATGGAAACTCTTAACTTGATACGTGGGGGCAGCATACTCCCCGTCTGGTGCAATAACATTGTACCACTATTTAGCCTTACAACATTTCAAACAACAGTGCATAACAATGTTAATAAATATCATTATCTGTTATTCCCTTTCTGCTATCAGTAAAACCATTTCTGTAATTGGTCTCAGAAACACTTTAACAGTCCCATCTCTTATTATCTTCACCTCCACTTTTCGTACTTTATTGTCCCTTCCGTGAAATGTCTTCACAATCCGCCCCATGGGCCAGTCATTTCTGTGTGCTTGCCCATCCTTGAGCAAAATGACATCTCCAACATTGATGTTTGGTTTCTCATCAGTCCATTTTCTTCGGCTCTGAAGAGTCACAAGATACTCTTGTCTGTGGTTGGATTGTGCTAACATCTTTTGTGCGTTTGTCGGGATGTCAACAGCTTCTTCTGGTGTGGCTGTGGAGGCTAATCCATCATCTACATAGAAATGTCTCATTATGAACTGTGTTATGTCGTGTCCATGCTCTTTCTCACCTTCAGCTGCAGCACGTCTCATGCGGTAAACAGCCATGGCTGGAGAAGGGCTATTTCCAAACACATGCACTTTCTTTCTGTAGTCTTTTACTTCTTTGTCCGTGATGTCAATAAAAACTTGATCTTCTATTGACAGCACTGGTTTATCGTCGTCCTTTGTTTTATCAAAGACTGTGTTTCCTAAGTGGTCTGTGTCTCTCTCACCCTGCAAGGCATATGGTAGTACGCTGTTGGGGGGTGAGGTGGAGCAACCTGAAACCTCTTTGACAAGAAATGTGTTTAGGCATGGGCTGAGGGATGATGCACGACCATTGTAGAGCACTTGTGTCTTTAGCACGTTAACAGTCAAAGGCTTGTGTGTTGTCCCTAAACACGTTTCTCCCACAATAACCCATCCCAAGTCCAAGCGCTGTGCATAGGGAGTACTGTGGGGCCCATTTATTTGCTCCCTCACCTTGTGTACCTGTAGGATGTTTCTTCCCAGCAGTAGGAGGATGGGAGCATGTTCATCTACAGGTGGAATCTTGTCTGCGACTTTTCTCAGGTGTGGATGCACAAGTGCGTCCTTTGGAGATGGGATCTCCCTCCTGTCATCGGGGATCATGTCACACTCGATCAAGTTTGGAAGCTGGAGCTGTACTTTTCCATCCATTGATTCTATCATGAAGTTTGGAGCTCTCCGCCCCCAAACCATAGTAGCCCCTGAGCACGTTTTCAGTGTGTAAGGATCGGAAGGTGCTCTAATGTTGAACAGCTGGAAAAACTCTGATTTAGCGAGTGATCTGTTGCTTTGTTCATCGAGCACTGCATACATTTTCTGGGCTTCTTCTCTGTGTCCTGCAGGATAAACTAACACAGGGCTAATTTTTGAGCAGGATCGTGGGTTTTCTACATTACCGTAAACTTCTGTGCATCTAGACGTGACTAGTGTGCCCTCATAATCATGGTACTCCCCACCATGATCCGTCTCAGCTTCCTGAGGCTCCATGGGAGGAGGAGAGGGGCCAGGATGTAGTGCTGCTACATGTCTGTCACTACCACAGTCAGAGCACTGGATTGACTGTTTACAGTCTTTAGCCAGATGCTGAGTGGAGCCACAACACTTAAAGCAGATGTGATTCTCTCTCAAGAACAGTTTGCGTTCTTCTATTGGTTTGGCTCTAAACGTTTTACATTTCTTTAATGGGTGTGGCCTTCTGTGTATGGGACATTGTTTATCTGGGCTTTCTGTTCTTTCATGTGTGTGGTTACCTGTAGCTGCGGGTGAACCTGGTGGGATGTTTGTTTTGTCGACACTGATGAGGTGCTCACTGGCGAACTTGGGGGCCTTTTCAACTCTGGTGTTCATGTGGGCCGGTGGAGAGAAACTGAAACTTTGGTCGTTTCTTATTTTGGCTTGTCGTCTGACGTAGCTGGAAAAGAAGCTGAAAGGAGGAAAGGCGACTTTGTGTGTTTCTTTGTAATTGGCACCTGCTGCAATCCACTTCTCCTGTAGGCTGTAGGGCAGTTTCTCAACAACAGGATTCACTCCACGGGCTGTATCCAGGTATGCGAGCCCAGGTAGGTATCCACCATCCTTTGCGCATTCAAGCTCCTGTAGAAAGTCACCAAGTTCTCTCAGCTTGAGTGCATCTTTGTTGCTGATTTTGGGAAAATCATCAAGCTTTTTTAGCAGTGCATTTTCTATTACTTCGGGTGACCCATAACACTCTTCTAGCCTTTCCCAGACTAAGTTGAGGGCTGCCTTTGGGTTAAAGACATGTGCAGAGCGGATCCTCTTTGCTTGCTCTGCTGATTCTGTGCCGAGCCATTTTATCATCAGATCCAATTGCTTGTGGTGTGAGAGGCTGAGGTCTTGAATGGCGTTCTGGAAAGATGCTTTCCATGCCCAATAATTCTCTGGGAGGTCATCAAACTGTAGGAGTCCCGTGCTCAACATCTCCCGGCGTGTGAGATATTTGGTCAGATCCTGAATGCTTTGTGCTTCGGCATAATGTGTTGCGGGGGCATAATAGGGTCGTAACGTCGGGGGATTAATTGTCTCTGCAGCTCCCTGCTCCTCCTTCATGTTGACGCTGACCCTACTCTTACCATCTACAGCATTAGATGGGATGAATAGTACATTTGTAGCCATTTCAAACTGTTCACACTGGACCTTAGAGGGGGTGGCTGGATCAGTTTTAAATGGAGTTTCCTCAAAGCGCATATTAAGGTGCTTCTGTACATACTCAGATGTGTGTTGTGCTGAGCCAACTGGCAAGTCCATTAATGCTTGACTGAATTCACTTCTTGCACATTCCTCTGCTTCTTCATAGGCCGCGGCTTCAGCTTCTGCAGCTGCAACAGCCTTCTGATGGTTTAAAATGTGCATTTGTGCTTCAAGATTAGCTTTCTGTGCTTCAAGATTATACTTTCTGTGTGATGAGGGCTGCTTCTTTCTCTGAATAAGCTAATTCAGCTCGTGCAGCATCTGCTTTGGCTCTAGCTCTTATGGCTGAGGAGGTAGCTGAAGAAGCCTTGCTTGACTTGAAGCTACGTGAGTATAATGAGCTAGCTCGTGCAGCTGTAGCCAAGGGAGCTGTGTGTTCCGTCTCCATAACTCCACTTCTGAGTTGTGGAGTTGGCTGGTGCTGCTCTCCTGCTCTGAGGCTCATTTGCCGTTTGTTGTTTGTTTATCGGGCCCGCCGCGCTGTTAGTCTTTTTACTTTACTGCCCTCCTATCGAGTCTCCCAGTTTTCGACTAGTGGACAGCTAGCTAACATGTGTGGTGCAGGCCTCGATGACAAGATGTTTCCTTTTATCTCGTTTATTGAAGCTGCCCCACAAGGAACTCAACGTGATGTACACTCGTCTTTTGGGTTTTACATCCGTTTACATCTGTTCCTACATCCGTGTAAAACTGCAACAAAGTAAACATATACACGCTGTCAATGATATGGTCACCGTATTTAGCTTAGCACATGTTAGTGTTAGCTCTAGCTTAGCTTGGTAACAATGACTGATAGAACTAGAGTCACATCACTTAAAATACACCAATGCAACCATGCAGTTCTCATTGTAGCTGTTAACACTGTCAAACCATGCACATACTCACAGACTAATGATGTCCAAGGCGCCGATAATTAACAACATCAACAGCGCTCGTACAATGAGTGGCATTCTGCTCCGTCCTCCGGTTATATCATTACTGCGCATGTGCAGTACTTTGTGTATCAGTTCAAAACGATGCTTTCCCTACACCACTAGAGGGAGCCAAACTCCCTTACATGAAATGCTGTAATGGGAACTCTTAACTTGATACGTGGGGGCAGCATAGCAGCCATAAAACAGTTAATTGAAAAAGTAGTAATTGTGGCGGAAGAATAATATGCAGCGAACTGAGAGTTTTTGCAATGAAATAATATGCGGCGAACTGAGAGTTTTTGAGGGAGTTTATTATCATTCATCCCGCCATCATAGAACTCACTCCAGCCCTGTGCAGGCGGGCTGGAGTGGGTCCTCAGGCTCTCGTGAGGAGACACAGAATGCGTGTCGTCAGAAGCAGTGGTCAGAGAGAGAGCGAGTTTTTTTTTTTTTTTTTTTTTTTTTTTTTTTTTTTTTTTTTTTGTTACTTATTTGTACCCGTAGGTAGATTTGGTTTGCAGTCTGGTGACAAGCCACCGGCTGCCGGTCGCTGCGTGCGCGAGCGCCCTAAACCTACATGTTTTTGATATGCGGGAGGAAACCGGAGAAATCCCGGAGTAAACCCACGCAACACGGGGAGAACATGCAAACTCCACACAGCTCACTGTTGGTCGGGGGCTGGGATCGAACCCACGATCTCATGATCCCCGCGATCCCCCGGCCGAGAGTAAACTGTGCTGCCGCAGTGCTAAACCACTGCGCCACCGTGCAGCCCTGAATGCACGTGAGTGCACCGTGAGTTACAGAGCAATGCAGTTTTTATACCCCACTACAGACAATGCATTCACAGCAGTAGGTATGGACATTTGCATTTGAGAGACACACGTAACAATAGGAAGATTACTGGCCGGAATTCGCCTCTGCTCCGGAGCTGTAGGACAAAAGAGGTTACAAGGCACATCTACATATTGTTATCAGTCCATAGATCACACTGCTATGTTAATTGCTCCAGCTGAGCACTCTGCTTGTCCGTGGCTGTTGTGAGGGTTACCCATACACGCCCCCCCAGAGCCTCGATAGTCTGACTTTGGGAGCGAGCTGCAGGGGAAGCTCGCTGCCGGCGGCGGTGGAAGGAGGGGGGTGGGGGTAGCAAGTGCCGGCCCGGGACGGCGAAATTGTCTGGGCCGCGCAAAAATTGCCTGTGGATCCGCGATGTTGAGGGGCTGTCCCGTTGAACGTGCGGAGGTCCATAGCAGCTGTAAGAAGAAAAATTAGTCTCTGACTCCTCTCGCAGCCATGAAGAAAAAAAGGAGCTGCAGCAGTGTGGGACTTGGCGTGTTGACTTTAGGTGCGCGCGCAGTCCTAAAGTCCTCGGGGACAGCTGACGGCTGAATTCCCTTGTGCGCCATGGCTGAGACCATTACAAAATCCTGTGAGCGAGCTGCGTGCGTGCTTCAGGTGTGTGAGCAGCCCTGAAGGTTCTGTGTGCAGCGGCGAAGGACGATGGCGGTCTGTGTGGAGCCGGTATTGTCCCGTGCGTGGTGTGCTGTCCTCATAACCCCCGTGTGCGTGCGGGGTTTGGTGCATGGCAGGGCTGCTGTAGAGGCGAGTCAGGGTCATAGAGCTTGCTGGAGATCAGTGTCGTCGGCGCCGATGGTCATCCCTGTTGTAGTTGTTGCGTAGTTCGCTGTGTCGGGTCATGGTGCGTTGGAGCGGTGAGAGGGAGGAGACGATCTCTGTCCCTCGGGCTTGTGCAGATGCGTTGGAGCGGTGAGAGGGAGTAGGCGTTTTGTGTCCCTTGGCCGGTTCCAGCGTGGATGTGCAGATCTCAGGCGGGGATCGCACAATGACGCTTTCTGCAGCTTTCCCGGTCGTGGATGAGCTCCGGAGAGTTCGCCTGGTGGTGGCTCTGCGTCGAGGTCTCCCCTGTGGCAGAAGGGAGGGCAGATCATTTGCGTCAGGCTGCTGTGTTCGCTTGTCGTCGGAGAGTCACCGCCAGGGCTGCGTCGTTCGTCGTCAGCGTGTTCTTTCTCGGGGTCACCAATGTGGCGGAAGAATAATATGCAGCGAACTGAGAGTTTTTGAGGGTGTTTATTATCATTCATCCCGCCATCATAGAACTCACTCCAGCCCTGTACAAGCGGGCTGGAGCGGGTCCTCAGGCTCTCGTGAGGAGACACAGAATGCGTGTTGTCAGAAGCAGTGGTCAGAGAGAGAGAGAGAGAGTTACAGAGCAATGCAGTTTTTATACCCCACTACAAACAATACATGAAAGGCATGTTATCATCAAAGAAACTGCAGGAAGGCATGGGACATTTGCATTTGAGTACAGAGCAGGAAGTCATACATAACAGCGGAATACTGGCGCCTGAACTAGACAAAGCGAGGCTGCCTATTGATCTCAATACACACATCTCATTGCTCTGCTAATTGCCCCAGCTGAGCGCTCTGCTTGTCCCAGTCTGTTGTGGGGGTCACCCACAGTAATAACTAATTTGTGAAGTGTTTCTCTTAACTACATGACTCTTTCTTATAAATCTGCTAGTCTTTTTTTTTTTCATGAATTTACAATTTTTTCCTTCAAAAAATTGTTTTTTTTCTCCACATAAAATCATAACTTTTGCTATGGAAATTTTATTATTTTTCCCCTATGGAGATTTGGGGAAAAAAAGACGTTTTTTTCTTGTATATTTGAGATTTGGTCTGGTCTGGTCACACAATACTGACGCACTCTACAAGAAGGGACAGCGCAGGCTGTTCCTGCTGAGGAGACTCAGGTCTTTTGGTGTACAAGGGGCGCTGCTGAAGACATTCTATGACACGGTGGTGGCATCAGCCATCACTTTTGGAGTGGTCTGCTGGGGCAGTGGCATTACAGCAGCCAATAGGAAGAGACTGAACAAACTGATTAAGAAAGCTAGCTCTGTCCTGGGGCAGCGCCTTGATCCGGTGGAGGAGATAGGAGAGAGAAGGACGGTGGCTAAACTGTCATCTCTGCTGGAGTCCGAGTTCCACCCTATGCAGGACGTACTGAATGCACTGAGGAGCTCATTTAGCAGCAGACTACATCATCCCAGGTGCACAACCGAGAGGTTTCGTAGGTCCTTCCTACCAACGGCTGTCAGACTGTACAACCTAAGCAGGGCTGCTTGCAGAGATAGCAAAAAGACGTAACAAACTAATAGTTTTTAAATGCAAAAGATGCAATAGACTTACACAATGGTCCCCTCCGGCATACAACTAGGAAAATACCGGTCGCTATGGAGGGTGAGAATATGTATGGGCACATAATCATACCATGTAGGATAACTAAGTAGAGGGTTATGCTGTTTCATCCCATCTAGCAACAATGCTCTGCACTGTGTGTGTTTATATATTTACATATTTATTCCATCTAGCTACAATGCTCAGCACTGGGTGTGTTCATATTTATATATCTATATATTTATTCCATCTAGCTACAATGCTCCGCACTGTGTGTGTTTATATACTTACATATTTATTCCACCTAGCTGCAATTCTCCGTACTGTGGGTGTTTATATATTTACATATTTATTCCATCTAGCTACAATGCTCTGCACTATGTGTTTATATATTCATATATTTATTCCATCCAGCTACAATGCTCTGCACTGTGTCTGTGTGTGTGTATATATACGTATATTTTATAGTAATATGTACATATGTATATTAGCTGCTCTTGCTTGCTTGTTTTTTTTTTTTCTTGCCTTCTGATTGTTGCTCTGAGTGTTGCTATCCCTGTGCTGTTGCAATCCTGGAATTTCCCCGTTGTGGGACTAATAAAGGCTTATCTTATCTTATCTTATCTTATTTTGTTATAAATAGTTGAGTTTTTGCTCATACAGTTCAGATATTTCTTTTAACTATTTTTGTCAAAAATCTGTGATGCATTAGAAAGATTTCAACTTTTTACTCAAATTTGCAGCGGTTTGTTTTTCCTTAAGTTTTTAGCTGTTTTCCCCTCTTTTTTTTTTTTTTTTTTTACAACTCAGACTGAACAGAAGAGCAATAGTATCAACCCTGGTCCAAATTAAATAAGATTACAAATTTACTAATAATTACTACTGCAATTTCCCAGTTTGGGGTCAATAAAGTACATCTATCTAAAATGATTAAAAGTGGTGTATGTAGAAGAGCTCGGAATGATGAGGCGATGTGACTTATAAACCAAAGTTTATTATCAGCTTTGCTCCTCTAACAAGTCTCATCTAGTGCAGCAGCAGAAGAAGTAAGAGAGCGAACACATTCGGCTCTGTGTACTTATACTCACACACAACAAAAGACATGCATACAAAGCTGACATCCCCCATTAACTTAATTATCCTCCTTTCTCTCCGTACCCCTCCACCTGGCCCTGGGAGGTCAGGGCGACCTATCTGGTCTCCACCGCAGTGCCTCGGATGCTCTTTGATCTTCACTGGCGGTTGAGACCCTTTGTCCTGTTCTGAGGTGTGAAGTCGCTTTACATATGTAATCACCAAACATTCTCACATGCTTATACATATGTAGGTTATGGGATATATGATTAATATAGACCACAGCCCCCCCCGCAAACGACTAAGAAAAGGACAATAGGAAAATTCACAGTTTAAGATAATTATTACGACACACTAACTGCTATACCTCTTGACAAAGAAGAAACTTTCCAGCAGCTATGCTCCTGTAGAGAATTCAGTGTTAATTATAACAGCATAGTAATATCACAAGTCAGTCCTAAACTGTTACAGCACAATTAGTGAACAACTTTTGAGTAGTTTGCATCAGTCCTTGTGCCGTCTGGGCTTTAATCTTCTTCCGAATCTGCTGTGGGTCCGTTCGGGCGTCCTGGTGGGACCCTCCTGTAAGGAATCTGCAGCTTGGGAAGGAGAGTGATTATTTGTTCCCTGCAGAGGGCCTGAGTCTTTTCTCTTGGGGGTCGGTTTCCTCCCACAATCCAAAGACATGCATGTTAGGTTAATTGGCTGTTCTAAATTGTCCCTAGATATCTGTTTCCTATAGGCCCTTAGAATAGAGGGTTAGTACTAGTGAAAGCGCTTTGAGTGGTTGTACTGTCCTCACTAAGTTGTAAGAACTAGCTAGACAGCAAGTTAAACTTTTCTTCATTGGTGATTTATTTCTTGACAAGCAGACTTCAACATCACAGCTTCAGAAGATAAAGTGAAACTAAAAATGAAACAAGTAGGAGACTAATTAAATTCTGTAACGTTTCTACATAAGCTTTTAACAGTTTCTAAACAACATAAACCATGAAATTATCTTCCATAACAAATACTAAGAACATAAAGAATGAATACATACAAGGGATGCATCTGCTGGGGCTATGAAAAGCGAATTTTTTAGGAACTCCTTCCTCTGAATGTCAACATGACTTTGCCCTTGGTCCAACTGACATTTTACTTCCTACTTCCTGTTTCTAACGTTATGACATCGCTAGTCAAATTAAAAGTACTTCCTATTGCATGAACTTACATTGAATAAAAGTCCCAAATTCTGCCAGAAGGCAGCACACTCCCCGTCTGACCTTAAAGGTCACTACCCACCAATAAATGTCTCTGGCCTGAAGTTTCAGTCTTTTGGCAGCAGAAGAATTACTTCTGACACCGGCCTCTGGAACAGCTTGGATTCCTTGCCTGCTGTCTTCAGCTCGACCTTCCTTACTCTGCCGTCCCTGCCAGGGACGACCGCTGTAATCCTCACCATGGGCCACGCATTACGTGGAACTTGACGGTCCTTCAGGAGCACGATGTCTCCTTCTTTGACATCCCGTCGTGCCTCCCTCCACTTCCGTCGGGGCTGAAGAGTGGGAAGGTACTCCTGTCGCCAGCGACGCCAGAAACAGTCTGCAAGGGCTTGCACCTGTCTCCATTGTCTGCTGAGAAGATCCTTTCCCGCGAATTCCCCGTATGGTGGAGGAACTCCCACCTTCTGGGTGAGAATCATCGCAGGAGAGAGCACGAAGGGTGACTCTGGGTCTGTGGAGACCGGAACAAGGGGTCTGGCATTGAGTATTGCAACCACCTCAGCCATGAGAGTGTTCAAGACGTCGTGAGTTAGCTGGACATTCTCCTGCAGCAGGATGGCATCCAGAATCCTTCTTGAGAGGCCTATTAAACGCTCCCACGACCCTCCCATGTGTGACGAGTGAGGTGGGTTGAACACCCAAGAACACCCTTGCTGGCTCAAGAACTGCTGGACTGAAGTGTTTTGACTGAGTCCCAATTCCTTTGCAGCGGCAACAAAGTTTGTTCCGCAGTCTGATCTTATTTGCTTAGCAGGTCCCCTTATCGCGAAGAATCTCCTTAGTGCATTGACACAACTGGAAGTGTCCAGGGAGTCGATGAGCTCAATATGCACGCTCGGGAGCTCATGCAACAGAAGAGCATCGCCCATCTCTTGCTTTGGGCCTGTCCACCTCGCGTGCACCTTGAGATGACTGGCCACGGTCCGAACACATCCACTCCTACATAGGTGAAGGGTGGGCATGTGTGTAGTCGTTCCGGAGGTAAGTTGGCCATGAGTTGTTCCTCTGTTCTGCCGCGTAACTTTCGGCAAACAACGCACTTGTGCAGCTCTGAGGCGATAAGCTTTTTTCCGCCTATGACCCAAAAGCCTGCAGCTCTCAGGGCCCCTTCTGTAAAGTGTCGTCCTTGATGCTTGACATCTTCATGACACTGGCGCACTAGCAGCAGGGAAACATGACTGTTCTTGGGCAAGATGATGGGGTTCTTTTCCTGACTGCTCAAGTCAGCATGCTTTAGTCTGCCGCCAACGCAAATCAGGTCTTCTTCAAGAACAGGTCTGAGTTTCTGAAGAGAACTGTCCTTGGCTACAGTTTTTCCATTTTCAAGTGCTGTTAATTCCTTAACCGGAGTGGTGGCTCAGTTGGTAGAGCATCCGCCCCACACCCGGGAGGCAGGGGTTCAAATCCCGGCCGGGTCATACCAAAGACCATATAAAAATGGTGCTTTCTGCCTTCTAGCGTGGTGCTCCGCATAATGGAATGGGGAAAGTAAAGTTACACACAGAGCTACCAGAGGACTGACCCCCCGCTGTAGCTTTCACTACTTACAGTAGCTGTGTGGCCTAGGGTCAGAGAAACGGAGATAGGTGCCGCCCATATACACCTTCAGGTGTGAAGGGATTAACTAACTAACTAATTCCTTAGAGTAGGCCTCTTCCTGCGCTGCTCTGATGATGATGTGTCTAACTTGGGACAGCTCATCTGGAGTACGCGGGAGGTTGCAGTAGTGCCATCCTTTGCACTGACTGGACTTGTGCTTGTAAGATCTAGCAATGTGGATCAGTAGAGCAATTGCCCTAGTGAGAGAGCGCATTGATGAGAACCGCTGGAAACGTGCGGCATTGAGGACTCTGTTTAGACTGTGAGTCAAGAGGCTGCTCACTTCAGGGCGTATCTCTCCATCCAATTCTGGGTTGAGAAGCTCAAAGACTTCCTTTGAGTCTTCATCAGGTGGACTGGGTTTGTACAGAAGGTCTGGTCCGGTGAACCATGTGGTCTGTGCCAGATGTGATGCCGCAACTGCCCGCGAAGCGTGGTCTGCGGGGTTGTCTTCCGTACTGACATAGTGCCACTGGTCAGGTGTTGAGAACTGACGTATTCTGCGAACTCGGTTGTGGACGTATACATAGAAACGTTTCGTTTGATTGTAGATATAGCCAAGAACTACCCTGCTGTCACAGTAGAACTTGACCTCATCAGGCTTCAGGTCCAGCTCGTCTTGTATGAGCTCAGCAACTTCTACGGCTAATACTGCGGCACACAGCTCTAGCCGGGGAATTGTTGGTTCTGACTGTGGAGCCAGTTTAGCTTTCCCTAGGATGAATCCAACTTGGATCTCTCCATCAGCTTGTGTAGTCTTCAGATATGCCACCACTCCAATGGCTTTGGTGCTTGCGTCGGAGAACACACATAGCTCTGTGTGCTCACCCTTGGAGAGGGATGTCGTAGTGTATGCGCGTGGGATGTGCAGCTGGCTTAAATCATGCAATGACGTTCGCCATGATTCCCATTGTTTCAGCTTTTGTTCTGGGAGCGGTGCATCCCAGTCACACATGTCGACACTGAGTTCTCTGAGCAGACTTTTGCCTTCAATGGTCACTGGCGCAACCATGCCTAGCGGATCAAAGATGCTGTTCACCGTAGACAACACTCCTCTGCGAGTGAAGGGCTTCTTCTCTTGTGAGACAGTGAATGTGAATGTGTCTGTTGTGGTCTCCCACAATAGTCCCAAGCTCCATTGCACAGGTGTAGCTTCGCCACTGAAGTCAAGGCTCTTTAGGACTGCCCTGTCTTCTGGTGCAAAGGCTTGAAGGACGACGTCGCTATTTGAAGCGAACTTGTGGAGCCTCAGGTTTGATTCGCTGAGTGAGGCCTGCGTTCTACGCAGGAGGCTGATGGCGTCAGCGTTGGTGGGTAGGCTGATGAGTCCGTCATCGACGTAGAAATGACGTTCCACAAATTGTACAGTGTCCGCTCCATGTTTGTCCGCACCTTCTTGGATGGCCCTCCTCAGACCGTAGATGGCCACAGATGGGGACGGACTGTTGCCAAAAACATGGACTCTCATCCTATAGTCGATTACGTCCTTGGACATGTCATTGTCTCTGTACCACAAGAAACGCAGGTACTTCCTATGGTCGTTGCGAACTAGGAAGCAGTGGAACATCTGCTGTATGTCGGCGATCACTGCAACTTGTTCCTTCCGAAAGCGGATCAGAACCCCAATGAGTGAGTTATTGAGGTCAGGTCCCGTCAGGAGAACGTCGTTCAGAGATGTTCCTGAATACTTCGCACTGGAGTCGAATACAACGCGAATGTTCCCAGGCTTTTGTGGGTGGTAGACTCCGAAGGTTGGGAGGTACCAACATTCTTCATTGTCTTCCAGTGGCAGAGCCACTTCTGCATGTTTCTTCTCTAATATTTTCCCCATGAATTCCAGGAACTGTTGTTTCATCTCCGGTTTCCTTCGTAGCGTCTTCTCCAGAGCGGCGAAGCGGGTGAATACTTGTTCACGGTTGTTAGATAAGCGCTGCCGAGGGACCCTAAAAGGTAGCGGAGCGACCCAGTTGTTTGACTCGTCTCTGTAGACTTTCCTTCCAAGGGTATCCAGTGATGGTTTTGTGGACTTACTCCTCTGCTCCCCGCCATGAGACACGGTCTGAGTCAGCTTTATGGAGGCTTTGCAAGGTGTGAGCATAGAGGGACGGCCATTCTCCAGTACATTGGTCTTGAATGTCCCCACGACTGGTTTATGTGCACCCCCTAAGCACACATCTCCGACAAGCACCCAGCCTAGCTCCAACTTTTGTGCGAAAGGAGCGTCTGGGGGTCCGCTTACTTGCTGCCAGACCTTGTGCACTCTGACGAGCTCTCTGCCGAGCAGGATAAGTATCTCCGCATTGTGGTCAAGCTCAGGTATGTATGGTGCTACACCCCTGAGGTGTGGATGGTGGCGGGCCGCGTCAGGTGTTGGTATTTCAGTGCGATCATTGAGTATTTCATCGCACTCAATTAGAGGTGGAAGTGGTAGGCTGGTTTGGCCATCCAGAGATTCGACCTGGAATCCTTCAGCCTTCCGGCCTGATGTCTCCACCAGCCCCGCACAGGTCTTTAGTGAGTAAGGGAAAGACTGGCCTTTGATGTTAAAGAGCTCAAAGAAGTCAGACCTGACCAATGAACGATTGCTTTGGTCGTCCAGGATTACGTACATGTAAGTTGCCCTCTCACGTTGACCTTCGGGATATACTCGAACCAGACAAATCTTTGAGCAGGATCTTGCTGTTCGGCCTGGACCACAAATCTGTGTGCAGCTAGAATTGATGACTGTGCTGTCACCGGCTGGCACATCTTCCTCCCCGCCATTGTCTGATGGTGGTGGAGGCCCTTTCGCAGCTTGAGGTGGTGGACCTGGGTGCATGGCAGCATGGTGACGGTCACTACCACACTCTGTGCACTTCACAGTTGCTTTACAGTCTTTAGCGAGATGACTTGCGGACGTGCAGCATTTGAAACACATCCCGTTGTCTTTGAGAATACTCTTCCTCTCTTCAAGCATCTTTCCTCTGAATGTTCTGCACTTCCTGAGTGGGTGTGGTTTGTTGTGAATGGGACAATTTTTCTCTGACCCTTCAACCTTTTTCTCAGGTATATCTGCTGGCGGATCTTTACCTGATGAAACCTCTGTCTTATGAACTGATATCTTGCTTCCTAAGTTGCGTGAGGGTGCCTTGTCTGATTTCAAACTGCTGCTGCTAGCAGATGGTAGGGCGAAGCTGGGATCATTCCTTCTCCGTGCTTCGTGACAGATGAAATCGGCAAAGACATCAAATGGAGGGAAATAGCCTTTGTTCTTTTCTTTAAACCTTGAGCCTATTGCGAGCCATTTCTCTTGAAGCCCATAGGGGAGTTTTTCAACAATGGGCCCAATTCCCCTGGCTGTATCCAGGTATGCCAGTCCTGTGAGGTAACCTTCTCCTCTAGCACCCTGTAGCTCCATGAGGAGATCGCCTAGGTCCCTCAGTTTCCCGTAGTCTTTTGCAGATATTTTTGGGAATTCGTCCAGTCGTTTAAACAGAGACTTCTCCATGACTTCAGGTGCAGCATAACACTGCTGGAGGCGCTCCCAGGCCTTCTCTAGTGCTACGTCTGGGCGCCCTACTTGCACAGAGCGAATGCGTTTTATGTGCTTTACTGACTCTGGCCCGAGCCACTTAATGAGCAGATCCAGCATTTCAGTGTCTGTGAGTCCCAGGCCAGCAGTTGCATTATCGAATGATGACTGCCATGCCATGTAATTTTCGGGTTTGTCATCAAATTGGTAGAGGCTGGTACTCACTAGATCGCGGCGAGCCAGATATCGTGCCAGGTGTTCTGTTTCAGGTGCCACGCTTGGGGTGGTTGGGACATTGCGAGGAAAGTATGATGGTGCCATTGGGCTTAGTGCTGGTTTCTGAGGGAAATATGCTTTCTTAGGCACATCAGGATGTCCACTTTCTCGATTTGGAATTGTTTGGTTCCCAGTATGAGGTGCGCTCTGATTTGATGCCATGCTGAGAAGGGGTTGCCTTTGGGGGGCCTCACCCTGTTGGCGTACATCATCCTCGTTCGGGCCTATTGCTGACAAAGGATGCCATGTAATGTAGCTCTCTTCAGACGCTGCTGCATCGTGTGCTGGGCTAGGGGGAGACACTGGAATGCCTGTTCGGCGCAGTTCAGTTTGTGCTGCAACGTACTCTTTAGTACGTGTTGCAATTTCCTCCTGGAGGACCTCATGTGAAGATGAACCAGACTTAACTGAATTCTCTTGATATTCAGCTGCTTCTAATGCTTCAGCCTGTGCTTCAGCTGCTGCTGCCTCTTTTTGTTGTTCTAGTGCGCTTAATTCAGCTTCCAGCTTTGCTTTTCCCAACTCTAGATCAGCTCTAACTCGTCCCAGCTCTGCTTCTGTAGTAGCTTTCTCAACTTTTAGCCTTGCTTCTTTTTCTGCATAAGCAGCTCGTACTTTTGCAGCCTCTGCTGCTGCACGCGCCTTGACTGCGGCACTAGATGAAGATGAGCGAGAGCTCCTTGACTTGTGTGTGTGCACTGATGCAGACTTCTCACTCTTTCTTTCTTCCATCTTTCTTGCTAGGTTTTGCTTCTTTCTACTTTAGTTGTTGCGCTCCAGCTGAATCACCCTTTTTCACTGTACTGTCCTCACTAAGTTGTAAGAACTAGCTAGACAGCAAGTTAAACTTTTCTTCATTGGTGATTTATTTCTTGACAAGCAGACTTCAACATCACAGCTTCAGAAGATAAAGTGAAACTAAAAATGAAACAAGTAGGAGACTAATTAAATTCTGTAACGTTTCTACATAAGCTTTTAACAGTTTCTAAACAACATAAACCATGAAATTATCTTCCATAACAAATACTAAGAACATAAAGAATGAATACATACAAGGGATGCATCTGCTGGGGCTATGAAAAGCGAATTTTTTAGGAACTCCTTCCTCTGAATGTCAACATGACTTTGCCCTTGGTCCAACTGACATTTTACTTCCTACTTCCTGTTTCTAACGTTATGACATCGCTAGTCAAATTAAAAGTACTTCCTATTGCATGAACTTACATTGAATAAAAGTCCCAAATTCTGCCAGAAGGCAGCACAGTGGTCTTTGTGACTAGAAAAGCACTATATAAGTGCAGGTTAGTTAGTTAGTTAGTTAGTCTACCCCGCCGAGGTGCTCTCGCCAACCGTGCAGGCTCGTCTCTCAACAAGAAGGCAGGTTTAAGTCTGTCAATGCTGACTGTTTCTTTTCTATCCCCAAAATCAAGCACAAAATGCTTATCACCAGGTTCCAGCACTCTGAATGGCCCATCGTATGGTGGGCGGAAAGTTGGTTTTAAAGCTTCATGCCTAACAAAAACGAATTCAGCATTTTTTAAAGCTTGGGGGACAAAAACCCGTGGAAAAGAGTGATGTGCCGGTCCGGGGAGAGAGTCCGGTCCGTTGCTGCCTAAAAACCTCGGGGCTGGAAGATGCCCTGGCTCTGGGTTCTCTGGTAAAAATTCACCTGGGAGCCTGAGAGGTTGTGCAAAAACTAATTCTGCTGGGGAGGTGTCTAGATCCTCTTTAGGTGCAGCACGCAACCCCAATAAAACCCAAGGAAGTTTATTTACCCAATTTGTATCCGTTAGTGAGGCTCTGAGGGCGGCCTTAAGAGACCTGTGAAAACGCTCGCATAACCCATTAGCCTGAGGGTGATAAGCGGTGGTGCGGTGAATTGTTGCTCCTAAGCTGCTGGCCATGGCTGACCAAAGCTCCGAGACGAATTGAGGCCCCCTATCGGACGTGATGTCTGATGGGACGCCGAAACGTGCCACCCAGTTTGTCAAAAAAACGTGAGCGACTTCCTCCGCTGTGGTTGACGCCAGAGGGACCGCCTCCGGCCAGCGCGTAGTACAGTCTATCATTGTTAACAGATGTGTGAAACCTTGGGAGGAAGGTAGTGGTCCCACGAGGTCGAACCTTCTAGCAGGGATTCGAAAAGGCTCTAGAGGGGCTTTTGTGTGTTTGTGTATTTTGGCGCGCTGACAAGAAATGCAAGTCTTTGCCCATTCTTTTACGTTTTTGCGCAGGCCAGGCCACACAAACTTTTCGGCGGCCATTTTAACCGAAGTGCGCACACCTGGGTGCGCGAGGGAGTGAATTGAGTCGAAAATACGGCGGCGCCATGCAGCTGGGACTACCGGGCGAGGTCGGCCGGTTGAGATGTCACATATTAGGGGGGGCACACCGTCGCGTAAACCCCTTTCCTCCAGCCTTAACCCTGTTGGTCCAGACAGGAGTGCGCGCACGTCCGCGTCACTACTTTGCTCCTCCGCCATGGCTGCATAATCTATCCCTACGTGGATTGGGGCTGCGTATGTGTCCGCATTGGCGAAGAGTTCTGCGACTGAGGTAGTATAATCTGTCTCCTCGCGCTCTGGCGATGTCACAGCGCGAGAGAGGCAGTCTGCTACCACGTTAAGTTTGCCTGCCACATGTCGAATGTCTGTGGTGAACTCTGAAATCGCAGCTAGCTGTCTTTGTTGCCTGCCTGACCACGGTTCAGAAATTTTAGCCATCGCAAAGGTGAGCGGTTTGTGATCTACAAAAGCCGTGAAACGCCGCCCCTCCAACCAGAACTGGAAGTGGCGGATGGATAAATGAAGCGCTTGCAGCTCCCTGTCAAAGGTGCTGTATTTACGCTCAGTTTGGTTTAGCGATTTGCTGAAAAATGCCAAAGGTTGCCAGGTTCCGCCGATGTGTTGTTATACAACCGCCCCTATGGCCAGGTCTGAAGCGTCTGTGGTTAGCGCAACGCGGGCCGAGGGATCAGGGTGAACCAACAATGTGGCATTAGCTAGGGCACTTTTTACTTCCGTGAAGGCGCGTTCCCGCTCCGGGGGCCATTCGACCGCGTTGGAAGGTTTTTGTTTTCTAAGCGCGTCATATAGGGGCTGCATGAGCTGAGCTGCGCGGGGGAGGAAACGGTTGTAAAAATTAACCATTCCCAAAAATTCTTGCAGCGATTTGACCGTTTGTGGCCGTGGGAAACTTTTTACTGCGTGAACTTTGTCTGGCAGTGGGACTGCCCCCTTCGGTGAAACTCTGTGTCCCAAAAAATCAATTTGTGACACGCCGAATTTGCATTTGGCTGGATTGATTATTAACCCGTGCTCTTCTAGTCTCTGAAAAACCATAGTGAGATGCTGTTCGTGTTCCTCCTCAGATGAGCTGGCTACCAGCATATCGTCGGGGTAGACGAACACGAAAGGGAGGTCGCGTAATACTGCATCCATCATCCGCTGAAAGGTTTGAGCGGCGCCTTTGAGGCCAAAAGGCATCCACAAAAATTCAAAAAGACCGAAGGGGGTTATTACAGCTGTTTTAGGAATGTCTTCCGCTCTAACGGGGACTTGATGATAGCCGTGGACCAGGTCTATTTTTGAAAAAATGCACGCACCCGCCAGATGTAGTGAAAAATCTTGGATGTGAGGAATAGGGTAGCGGTCATGCGCTGTCGCATTGTTTAATCTGCGGTAATCGCCGCACAGTCTCCAAGAATCGTCGGATTTCGGGACCATGTGAAGCGGTGACGCCCAGGGGCTTTTTGATCGCCTGATAATGCCTAGTTTTTCAAGGGTGGCAAACTCGTCCCGAGCTATGGCGAGCTTGGTCCCGTCTAAGCGCCGAGCTTTGGCGAAAACGGGTGGGCCCGTTGTGGGAATAAAGTGTTCGACCCCGTGCTTAGCCACTGTAGCTGAGAATTTGGGAATTGTGAGTGCTGGAAATTGGGTGAGGAGTTGATCAAACTTACCTCCTGCTGTAGTGACGCTGGCCTGCACGGGTGGTGGAGAAACTCGAGCTGAGCAGGGAATAGAAGCAAAGGACAATGCATTAACCAAGCGTCTGTTCGCTAGATCGACTAATAACCCATGTGCACACAAAAAGTCTGCGCCCAACAAGTTAAAACTCACCGCCGCTACAACAAATGTCCATCTGTAGTTGCGGCCATGGATGCGGAGGGGCAGGTTCCTTTCGCCAAACGTGTCGATGATGGAGCCGTTGGCTGCCACCGCTCCATTGCCCCGGGGGCCCATGGCCCGGTCTGCTTGGGAGGGCATGATAAAACTCAGTTGAGCTCCCGTGTCGATGAGGAACTGCTTGCCGGTGTGTCCGTCCGTCACATATAGAAGCTTGCTTTTTTCGCCGAGAACCGCCGCTGTTAACGGTTCGGCTTTGGCGTTTCCCGAAATCGTGAATTTGCAGGGGGAAACGCACTTGTAGGCCTTTTCGGCGAAGCGGTGGTGGTAATAACAGACGTCGCTCCGTCTGTTACGTCTTGGCCGTGTCGTTGTCACGGCGGGCGGATTCTACTCCGTGGTTTGTGGCTCCCCGTGGCTCCGGACATCTGCGTTTTTTTTTTTTTTTTGGTTTTTTTTTTTTTTTTTTTTTTTTTGTTACTTATTTGTACCCGTAGGTAGACTTGG
This sequence comes from Pholidichthys leucotaenia, assembly GCA_020510985.1. Taxonomy (NCBI): domain Eukaryota; kingdom Metazoa; phylum Chordata; class Actinopteri; order Cichliformes; family Pholidichthyidae; genus Pholidichthys; species Pholidichthys leucotaenia. Next base: position 354,389,391 of record CM035844.1, on the reverse strand, counting down.
TTTGCAGTCTGGTGACAAGCCACCGGCTGCTGGTCGCTGCGTGCGCGAGCGCCCTAAACCTACATGTTTTTGGTATGCGGGAGGAAACCGGAGAAATCCCGGAGTAAACCCACGCAACACGGGGAGAACATGCAAACTCCACACAGCTCACTGTTGGTCGGGGGCTGGGATCGAACCCACGACCTCATGATCCCCGCGATCCCCCGGCCAAGGGTAAAACTGTGCTGCCACAGTGCTAAACCACTGCGCCACCGTGCAGCCCGTTGAGGTCCGAGCGCGAGCCCGAGCGCGAGCCCGAGCGCGTTGAGGTCTGCGGATGCTGCTGTGGTTGTCTGTTCCTTGCAGGCGTTGACGAGTCGCTGCGCTTCGTGAGCCAGCGTGCGGAAGTCTTGCTGGGTGCTGCATCGCATGTTGGCAAGCATCCCTCTCATGTGTGGCGGCAGCGTACTGAGGAATATAAATTGGAAAAGGAAATTGTCGTTGTCCTCTTCTTTAAGTTGCAGCAAGTCCTCCATGAGGGCCTTGGGTCTGCATCCTCTGTGGCCGTAGACCGCCAGGTTCCTCTCCGCTCTCTCCTCGGCAGAGGGGACGAAATTCGCCACGATGGTCGCTTTCAGTTCTCTGTATTTGTCCTGGGCTGGTGGCCACTGGATTATGCTCCGCGCACATCTCGAAGTGGCGGCGTCGAGTTTGGCGACGATGTGATAGAACTTTGTATCATCAGCCGTGATGCCCGCAAGTGCAAACTGGGCTTCAGCTTGCTGAAACCACGAGGCGGGGTCTTCCTGCCAGAAGTCCGGCAGCTTGACGGTGACGGCATTTGTGTGGACCGTCACTGATGTGTCCGCAGGGTGAGAGTGTCTTCCTTCGGCTCTCACAGCGGTGCTGGTGCTCGGTTGAGCCCCCTCTATCTCTTCTGCCGTGGGGGAACGTCGTCCATCTGTTCCCCTGTCTGCATGGGCGCCGGCGTCTGCCTGGGTCGCCACAGATGAGTCGATCGCTGGGGAACGCCTCTGGTCCATCCTCGCGTCAGGGTCACCAGTGTAGAAGAGCTCGGAGTGACGAGGCGATGTGACTTATAAACCAAAGTTTATTATCAGCTTTGCTCCTCTAACAAGTCTCATCTAGTGCAGCAGCAGAAGAAGTAAGAGAGCGAACACATTCGGCTCTGTGTACTTATACTCACACACAACAAAAGACATGCATACAAAGCTGACATCCCCCATTAACTTAATTATCCTCCTTTGTCTCTGTACCCCTCCACCTGGCCCTGGGAGGTCAGGGCGACCTATCTGGTCTCCACCGCAGTGCCTCGGATGCTCTTTGATCTTCACTGGCGGTTGAGACCCTTTGTCCTGTTCTGAGGTGTGAAGTCGCTTTACATATGTAATCACCAAACATTCTCACATGCTTATACATATGTAGGTTATGGGATATATGATTAATATACAGTAGACCACAGTGTAATTTCTTGGTGTTACTACCCATCTTTGACAATATGGCTTTTGTGTTACACTCCTGACTGTACATAATTATATTATTTCAAATCTAATCCAATTCTAGCAACATTTAAAGACGATTTTAAGATTACTACTATTATACAGACCATATCCATATTATACAGATGGTCATATCCTTCAGCTGTCCAGTTTCCGTCAGAACGTGAACGCACCACCACCGCTGTCCACTGATTCTCCATCTTAAACACCGGCGGCTCACATCCTGTGGAATATTTTCCCCTTGACACATACACTCAGCCTGGTATTTAAAAATATTTTACACTTAAACATATCATAATTTTATTTAATATATTTCTATCTAATGTATTGATTGGTATTGTCGCTGGAGTTGCTCATCGTTTAGCAGTCAGGTTAACGTAGCTCAGACTGGGCCGCTGCTCTTTTTTTATGCCACAGTTTATCAGAATACCCATTAATACTAAAAAAACCCCAGCTCATTTTAGAAACTAAATCATTTATATTTGGTTGTGGTTGTAGTCATGGGGTGTTAGCTGCAGTGTCTTTGAATGCAGCTGATGTGTTTAGCATGTAGCTAAACACATCTTAGCTAAACGTTATGCTAAGAGTGTAACTGTTAAAGCTAGAGCTTTACTTTGGAGATCAGGCTGCTGAACACTGATTTAAATAACGGCAGATGTCACGATTTCTTTGGGCTTAGCTTGAAGTGCAAATCCAATTTTAAAAAGGCACTGGCTATGGGTACGGAAGCTGTAGCGAAAGACCCAGATTCACGGCCGTCGCTGTAGTGTAGGGAAGGAGTGCAGTCTATCTGTGATCGAAAGGTGAGGGATTCGCTGCCAGCTGTCTTTGTAATGTTGTGTGTGAATGGGTAGATAGCTGAATCTGTTAAGTGCTTTGGTCATCCAGAGATTTGATTCAATTCATTTTATTTTGAACGTGTAGCCGTACAGTGAATTTGTACCAAAATAATTTTACATCCCATATACTGAAATGTCAAAAACAGTAATAAACTAGAAAAGCACTCGGAGAGCACATATCTCCGCCAAGGCTCCTTCCGTCCCTCATGGATCACCTCCAAAATGTAATGGGTTTGTGTGTAGGTCTCGAGCAGGGGTGTCAAACTCATTCCATGAAGGGCCAAGACCCTGCAGGTTTTACTTCCACCCAGTCTCTTTAGCAGGTGTTTTCACTGATCAGCAATCAGTAGGAAGAAATTCAGAGAAATCACCTGTTGAAGACACTGGGTGGAGGTAAAACCTGCAGGGTCTTGGCCCTCCATGGAATGAGTTTGACACCTGTGGTCTAGAGCCACTTTAGGTGAAAATTGCATTTTTGTAGTTACTCCAGTTTTGGAGTATTGTTGCTAACAAACTGTGAGAAGATAAAAGCCTTGGCTGAGGTATGCATTCTCAGATCATCACCAAAATGTAATGGGTTCGTCTGTAGCCCAAGAGCCACCTCTGGTGAAAATTTCATCCAAATCCATCCATTAGTTTTGGAGTATTGTTTCTAACACTCTGAGAAGATAAGAGCCTTGGCAGAGGTATGCATTGTCAGATCATCACCAAAATATATTGGGTTCCTCTCTAGCCCAAGAACCATCTCTGGTGAAAATTTCATCCAAATCCATTGTGTAATTTAAGATAAGATAAGATAAGATAAGCCTTTATTAGTCCCACAACGGGGAAATTCCAGGATTGCAACAGCACAGGGATAGCAACACTCAGAGCAACAATCAGAAGGCAAGAAAAAAAACAAGCAAGCAAGAGCAGCTAATAAACATATGTACGTATTACTATAAAATATATATATATACACACACACACAGACACACAGTGCAGAGCATTGTAGCTGGATGGAATAAATATATGAATATATGAACACACAGTGCAGAGCATTGTAGCTAGATGGAATAAATATGTAAATATATAAACACCCACAGTACGGAGCATTGCAGCTAGGTGGAATAAATATGCAAGTATATAAACACACACAGTGCGGAGCAATGTAGCTAGATGGAATAATATGTAGATATATAAATATATAAACACCCACAGTACGGAGCATTGTAGCTAGATGGAATAAATATGCAAATATATAATTTTATATATATATTTTATTATTTATATTATACAGTATATATATATATATATATATATATATATATATAATAATATATAATATAATAATAATAATAATAAAATAATATATAATAATATATATATATATATATTATTTATATATATAATTTTGGAGTATTGTTACCAACACTCTGAGAAGATAAGAGCCTTGGTGGAGGTATACATTCTCAGTTTCTCTCTCGCCAAAGAACTGCCACTGGTGAAAATTTCATCCAAATCCATCCAGTAGTTTTTGTGTAATCCTGCTGCACAAGGCAAGGCAAGTTTATTTGTATAGCACATTTTGTGTACAAGACAATTCAAAGTGCTTTTCGTGACAACACTAAAGCATTACAGCAAAGTGCAAAAGGATTCTCCACATTAAAAAGGCCTCGACCCTCCTTTCCTTTTATTTTTTTTATACATGGGGAAAAAAACACAATGTTTTGACTATTCCAAATTGTCTTAGGTTTTGTCAATCCCTTTTAAGAGCCTCAAACTCCTTTTATCAGGGGGGCCTCTAACCCACTCCTTTTCTTTTATGAGGGGGGCCTCAAACCCTCCCTTAAAGTTTAAAAACATATTTTACAAAAACAAGAATTTTAAAGCAAACTAAAAAGTAAATTAAAGAGAAACAAAATCAAGCTAAAATAGAATATGACAGAAATAAACGTTACAGTACATTGTTGGCTACTGAAAGGCCGTGGCAAATAGAGTTTTTAACCTTGATTTAAAGCAGCTGAGAATTTCAGCAGCCCTGATGCTTTCTGGGAATTTGTTCCATATGTGAGGGGCATAAAAACTCAATGCTGCCTCACCATGTTTGGCTCTAACTCTGGGCACAGATAGTAGGTCTGACCCTGATGGTCTGAGGGCTCTGGGTGGTTCATAATGGACTAGCAGATCTGAAATGTATTTTGGCCCTAAACAATTCAGAGCTTTATAAACCAGCAGTAGTATTTTGAAATCTATTCTTTGACAGACAGGAAGCCAGTGTAAAGATCTGAGAACTGGAGTTATATGATCCACTTTCTTGGTCTTAGTGAGGACTCGAGCTATTTCATATCATGATGCAAATAATCTTATTTGACGATAACGATATAGATTTTCTTTAAATTCTGTGGTTTGTGCAGGTGGGGCTGCACGGTGGCGCAGTGGTTAGCACTGCGGCAGCACAGTTTACCCTTGGCCGGGGGATTGTGGGGATCGTGGGATCGTGGGTTCGATCCCAGCCCCCGACCAACAGTGATCTGTGTGGAGTTTGCATGTTCTCCCCGTGTTGCGTGGGTTTACTCCGGGATTTCTCCGGTTTCCTCCCACATGCCAAAAACATGCATGTTAGGTTAATTGGCTGTTCTAAATTGTCCCTAGATATCTGTTTCCTATAGGCCCTTAGAATAGAGGGTTAGTATTAATGAAAGCGCTTTGAGTGGTCTTTGTGACTAGAAAAGCGCTATATAAGTGCAGGTTAGTTAGTTAGTTAGTTAGTTTATATATGATAACCAATTAAAACGACCATCTTTTTTTCGACATTTTAAATTGCATACTGAAAAAAAGAAATTGTACAAATTCATCTGTCATTAATTTTATGCGCTTTTTTCCCCTCTTAATTTTGCAGTGTTATAAAATATTTTTTAATGTGCTTTTGAGATGACTTCAAGTTTATTCTTTATCACTACTGGACTAATTAAAAATGATGAGAAATCAAGTTGCCTGAAGAGCCAGCTTGTTCCTCCAACACATTTTAATTTATTTATGATTTATTTAGTGTGTATGCGGCCATTGTCACGCACTTTTGCAGCTTTAGTAATGTTTTTTCAGACAAAATTAAGAAACTTGGCAGTGATTTAAACCAGAATGATGGTCTGATACACTACAGTGTTAAACTATTAGTGACAAGTTAGCAGCGTCATTTAGCATTTGCCTTCTTATAATTAGAGAGAGATGATGTTAATGTGACTTACCTCCAATTAAAACAAGGTTAGAGGACTATCCTCTCTGACACAGCACGGTGGAAAAAAGTCCAACATCCCTATATGGCACAGAAGTAGCAGCAAAACATTAGCTTGCAGTTAGCTGGCACACCTGGCGCACTGTGGGGGAGAGGCAGGGTGGTGGCAAGTAGAAACGGGTATGTCTCTTAAATCCCGATATAAACAATACAGTTTTATATGAAACTGTAGACGTTTTTTATTGCGTCACCGATATATACAGTGGTACCTCTACTTACGAATTTAATTCGTTCCGGAAGAATTCTCGTAACGTGAAAAATTCGTAAGTAGAGGCGCGTTTTACATGTAAATGCCGTAATCCGTTCCAAGCCCCCAAAATTCGGGCATAAATTTTTTATAAATCGTAAAAACGCATCAAAACATGTAACAAATACATGTTACAATTAGATTACTGCACAATAAACATAAAATGAGAGTTTAAAATGAGAGAAAGAATAATAAAAGCGAAAGAATAATAAAAATTATGTTCATTTACCTTTTAACTGCGATCGTCGGCGTCGGCGTCACCTTTTGCCTTCTTTGGTTCATGTTCTGTCTCATCAGTGGTTTTTGCCTGACGTTTTGTGATGAAACGATCCAAGGACGTTTGCTTTTATCGGCTTGTAAGGGCTTCCTTTTGTTTTAATACCGTGCTGATCGTTGATGTTGTTGTTTTTTTTTTTCCCAAAACTTTATTAAGAACAAGGTGAAAGTACAGAGTTATAACGTAGATGGTGATAAACATGGCAGTTAACAATTTTTTTTCTCTAAATTGTGTAGTTCAGTCAACAGTCTTACAAGAGGTAAGAAGGATAAAATAAAGTAGTAAGAATAGTAAATAATAATAAGATAAAGCGAGATCAACCAAACGCATCCATTCGTGGCCAGTGGGATACCAGGAAGATGCTAGGCGATAGCCAATGGCAGAGCAGCTACAGGTATGTTTACGTTCGGTAAAATACGGGAGCTGCGAGGAGCGCGTACTTTTTTTGCCTTTCGTATCCTGAAATTTTGTTCGTAACTAGAGGCAATATTTTCCCGTTGAGGCGTCTCGTAACCTGAAAATTTCGTATGTAGAGACGTTCGTAAGTAGAGGTACCACTGTATTGTCATATCACACAGCCCTAATCCTCACTATGTTCTTTATATTATAATTATAATAATTATAATAATATATTATAATAGGCAGACTTCTCTACTGTCTTAATGTGGCTGTTAAAATTGAGGAATGCATTTGATCAGGGTTTTAATTGGACCATAGTCTCCTGGTGAGATGGTTATGTAGATTTGTGTATAATCTGCATAATTATGGTAACATATTTTAGTTGTTTTTTATGATTTGAGCTAGTGGGAGCATATAGATGTTGAAAAGCAAAGGTCCCAAAATGGAACCTTGGTGAACTCCACAGGTTATTTTTGTTTGCTCAAATTTGTAGTTACCTATAGACACAAAATAGTCCCTGTCTTTTAAATAGGACTCAAACCAGCTAAGTGCTGTACCAGAAAGTCCCACAGTTTTTCAACCAGTCTAGTAAGATGTTATGGTTGACCGTGTCGAATGCAGCACATTTCAGTCTTGGTTCTCCAGTAGAACCAAGACTGAAATGTTGCCATTTTCTATATTGGAGTGGATGTCATTTAGGACAAGTGTCTTGGTTGCTCTTTTTTAGAAGTGGCTTGATAACAGCTGTTTTAAAGCACTGAGGGAAGACACATGAATGCAGAGACATATTTATGATCTGTAGTAGATCTGAGGCCATACAATATGAAACATTTTAAAAAAAACCTTGTTGGGAGAGTATCAAGGCAGCAGATAGTGGATTTCAGGTGGTGTATTATGTCATCCAAGATTTTATGATTGAATAGAAAAAATTTCACCATGGTGTTTATGTCTTCTCTACGTGGGCACAGAGGAAGACTGTCTAATTTTCTGAATTTTGTCAGTAAAGAAAAAGGTATTGCAGGCATGGCTGGGTAGAGGTTCAGGAGCTACTGACACGGGGATTTGTTACAGGCTGTCAACAGTAGTGAACAAGGTGCATGCATTATCGTTGTTTTTAGCAATGACTAGTACATACCCGTGCATACCCGTCCATGCCCGTAGAAACCAAGTATAAGCAAGTATTTCTGCATGCCCGTTGCTGAAGGGTCTCTTCCTGTCTGAGACAGCTGTGTTGTTCAGTCATGCCTGCGGCGTACTGCTCGAACCTGAGGTGTTTCATCTTCACGGCATTTTTTCTGACATGCAGTAGTTCTCCTCACTCTATTGCTCTCCATCTGGTGGGTCTTCTTGTTCTTCTTCTTCATTCAGATGACTGGTTGAGGGATAGGTGCGTTGTAATTTCAGTTCACGGACAAGATCATACAAATAGATATGAGCAAAAAGTGGCTTTCGACCCTGTTCAGGAACACCTGTGCTTGCCTGTCCAAACCCAGAAACCAGAGCACCCGGAGAAAATCAGCGCTTTGCTTGGCATTTTACACATTTGTAGTGTAGACTGCCATTCTTCATGGGTACTGCTTCGAATGGGTGTGGTTTAAAGTAGGGTGTCCTATTCTTAATCAGGTGACAGACTGACAGATTTGAATTTGTAGAGTGCCTTCTGCCTTACTGAGTGAGATTTCCAGATTTACTGCTTCAAATGGGTGTGGTTTAAAGTAGTGTGTCCTATTCGGTCTCAGCTTCTCTGTGCCTTGCCTGGCATGCAGCGTTGGCGGCCAGCCGACTATTCCGCATCTCCTGGGCCTCAGCTTTTCTGTGCCTTGCCTGGCGACAAGCATTGCTCACTTTGCGGGCATTTCAGGCTTCAAGTGACTCAGCACATGCATGGCGCACTGCCACTGCCACACGTTTCCTGTCTGTCTGTGCATCCCTTGTCTGTCGTACTCTATGCTGGTGAAGGGTCTCCTCTGTGGCAGGCATCATAGGACACTACATCATAGGTAGGCAGGCATTGTGAGTGATGGTCTATATGACATCATTAAGACATCAAGGCAGGCATCATAGGACACTACATCATAGGTAGCCCATCCTATTGTCTATATGACGGTATTGTGAGTCCTGTGTAGCCTGCTATGATGTCCTATGATTGTGACAGACAGACACTCAAGTGACTCAGCACGTGCATGGCGCACTGCTACACATTTCCTGTCTGTCTGTGCATCCCTTGTCTGTCGTACCCTATGCTGGTGAAGGGTCTCCTGCTGTGGCAGGCATTATAGGACACTACATCATAGGTAGGCAGGCATCGTAAGTAAGATAAGATAAGATAAGCCTTTATTAGTCCCACAATGGGGAAATTCCAGGATTGCAACAGCATAGGGATAGCAACACTCAGAGCAACAATCAGAAGGCAAGAAAAAACATCTAGTAAACATATGTCCATATTACTATAAATGTATATACTGTATATAGACACACAGTGCAGAGCATTATGGCTGGTGGATGTGCAGCAGAAAGTCTAAGCTCTCTCTCCGCGGATGCAGCGGGCCAGCTGGAAGTCTTTGGGCATGATGGTGACCCCCTTAGCGAAGAAGAGACCACCAGGTGGGTCTCGCTGGTCTCCTGCAGAGCCATGACGGCGAAACTCAGGAAACGCAGGACGGTCTTGAAGTCCTGAGCGATCTCCCTCACCAGGTGCTGGACGGGCAGCTTACGGATGAGCAGCTCCGTGGATTTCTGGTAGCGACGGATCTCTCTCAGAGCCACGGACCTATGACGGCGAGGCCTCTTCACTCTGCCGGTGGCCAGAGCGCCTCTCCGAGCAGCCCTGTGGCTAGCTGTCTCCTGGGGGGCTTCTTCCTCCAGTAGATTTTACGGGCGGTCTGCTTGGTTCTTGCCATCGCTCTTTATTATTCTGTCTTATATTTCTTTCACGCCGCCTAAACTCCAGCCCGGCACCCGCTTCGTTTTCGCTACAGCTCCCGGTATGTCGAGTTTCCCATTAGCACCAGGCGGCGGCCAAGTGCTAGCTAGCACTAGCTCCTCCCCGCTGTAACGTCTCCCGCTGCAAACCGTGGCTCCATCCGCCGACCCGGGAGACCCCCGGGGCGGTCCGTGCGTCTGTGATATACATACAGAGTGAAAGGTGTAAAAAGAAGAAGGAAGATAAAAAAAAAAAAAAGGCTGTTGCAACAGGCAGCTGACTCGTGTGGCGCTGCCGGTCCGGCGGAACCGGAACCGGAAAGTGATAAGTGATGGTCTATATGACATCATAAAGACATCAAGGCAGGCATCATAGGACACTACATCATAGGTAGCCAGTCCTATTGCCTATATGACGGCATCACAAGTCCTATGTAGCTTGAGATCATAGGAACTTCACAGGACATCAGGCAGACATCATAGGCCGTCCTATGATGTCCTATGATCGTGGCAGACACACAGATTTCTTAAATTTATAGTGATTTATAGAGTGACTAGTACATACCCATGCATACCCGTCCATGCCCGTAGAAACCAAGTGTAAGCAAGTATTTCTGCATGCCTGTTGCTGAAGGGTCTCCTCCTGTCTCAGACGGCTGTGTTGTTCACAGTCATGCCTGTGGCGTACTGCTGGAACCTGAGGTGTTTCAGCTTCACGGCATCTTTTCTGACGTGCAACAGTTCTCCTCATTCTATTGCTGCCCATCTGGTGGGTCGTCTTCTTCTTTGTTCAGACCACTGGTTGAGGGATAGGTGTGTCGTAATTCTGGTTCATGGGCAGGATCATACAAATAGATCTGAGCAAAAAGTGGCTTTCGACTCTGTTCAGGAAGGCCCGTGCATGCCCGTAGAAACCAAGAAACCAGAGCACCCAGAGAAAATCAGCGCTTTTCTTGGCATTTTACACATTTGTAGTGTAGACTGGCATTCTTCAAGGTTTCACATTTTTACTGTGTCAGTCTTAAAAACTCTTTAAAAACGACATTGCTGAGAAAGCGATGCTTTTGCTTAGTTTCTTCATCTTGAGCAACAGTACGAAGACTGCTTGATCTGGCAACTGTGCTCGTGGCAACGTAGAATTGGCCATGGCTGCAGAAATCTGTTGTGCAGAAAACACGAACACGCTGTAAAGACTGGCCGCACGGTCGCCACGACCCCTCGGCCTTAGGCACCATGTGTAGTGGGGATGCCCACGGGCTGTTGGAGCGCCTAACAGTGCCCAGCTGCTTTAAGTTGGTAAACTCCTCACGTGCGCTGGCTAGTTTAACAGTGTACAGACGCCGAGGTCGCGCAAACACCGGCAGGCCTTTTGTAGTTATGAAATGTTCGACCCCGTGTTTGGTTACTGTAGTAGAAAACGTCGGTACCGTGAGTGCTGGGAACTGTGAAAGTAAATGCTGGTACTTACCCCCTGGAGCTATAATGCTAGCCTGTGTTGTTGGCCCAACTGCTGTGCAGCTGTGCAGGCCAAGGAGGTAAAAGAGACAGCATCCACTAAACATATGTTGGCAACATCGACTAACAGCCCATAAGCACATAAAAAATCTGCACCTAAAATGGGGGCAGAACATGCCGCCACCACAAAATCCCATTGGTAATTGCGTCCGTATAAACACCATCAACGTCCGTTTGCCAAACGTCCTGATGTCGGATCCATTGGTGGCCGTGAGCTCGGGACTGCTGCCTCCTGCCAATCTGTCTGCGCTGACCAGCAGAATGAGGCTCTTCTGGGAGCCGGAGTCCACTAAGAAACGTCTCCCCGAACGTGTGTCTGTGATGAACAGCAGCTTGTTCCTGTAGCCAGCAGTCGCAGCTGCTACTGACTGCTGGCCGCACCGTTTCCCTAGCTTCTTGAATTGGCACAGTGGCCAACAGCGTTGGGCATCCGAGCCAAAGCGGTGTTGATAGACACAGAGCGTCCCATTCCTGCATCTCTTGGCGTCCGTCCCATCCACCACCAATGGCTCCTCGACCTTGCTGGAGTTCTTCCTGGATGCCAGTGTCGTTGTGTGAAAACTGAGAGTTCTGGTCGCTAGGATGATGCGGTCTGCTTCCTGCGCCAGAGCACTGTATTTCCTGGCCACCAGCAGTGGCGAGTTGGCCAGGATTGCCCTTGCTGTAGCAGGTAGGTTCCTGAGGAAGGGGTGGACAAAAAGGAAGGATTTGTTGTTCTTCCCCCTCAATGCTAACATGCTTTCCGTCATCTCCACAGCTGATTTATCACCTAACTCTGAGCGCATTAGGAGTCTCTCTGCTCTCTCACCATCTGACAGGTTATACCACTGAATCAGCATTTGCTTGAGCACGTCGTATTTCCTCTGGGCCGGCAGTTGCTAGAGCAGGCTTGTCACTTGCTGCGTGGTGTGCACATCCAGCGCAGCTACCACATGATAATATTTGGTGTTGTCTGTTGTGATCCCACGGAGCGTGAATTGGGCTTCAACATGTAGAAACCAAACGGCTGGATTGTGAAGCCAGAAGTCTGGGCGCTTGACTGTGACAGCGCATGCCGCGCTGATGTTCTCCCTCTGGGTTGTCTCTGGGGCGGTGCTCAGCTCATTCTCCATTGCACATCTTAGGGTCACCAATATGGAAGATGGAAACAGACGAGGCAGCAAGCTGGATGACACACAAACTTTATTCCACTTCCAACATAAACACAGAAAAACTCTCCAACCTGAGTGCCTGAGCGAACCCCTTTATACACTTTAATTCCCGCCTCCAGCACTCAGGGCAAACACATTAACATTCAGACTGCAAGACATGCACACACATTAACATAAAATTGATCCACACGTCACAGAGCAGGTCTTGCTATAATTTGCACCCCTGCTTCCTCAGGTGTCAGCCTGGTGCGGCAGGGGGCGAAAGGCACATCTTTGTTTGGTTGGCTCCTCTCAGCCTTCCCCATTAGCATCTCTAACCATTTTCTCCTCCACTAACCCCCTTGTCCTGGGTGGAGTGCTATGTGTATTGTGTCCACCACAAGATGAGCTCCATTCCTTATATACAGTGGTGTGAAAAAGTGTTTGCCCCCTTCCTGATTTCTCATTTTTTTCGTATGTTTGTCACACTTAAATGTTTCAGATCATCATACAAATTTAAATATTAGACAACGATAACACAAGTAAACACAAAATGCAGTTTTTAAATGAAGGTGTTTATTATTAAGGGTAAAAAAAAATCCATACATGGCCCTGAGTGAAAAAGTGACCCCTCCCCCCCACCGTTAAAACATAAATTAACTGTGGTTTATCACACCCTTGGAAAGCTGAGTTCAATTTCACTAGCCACACCCAGGCCTGATTACTGCCACACCTGTTCTCAATCAAGAAATCACTTAAGTAGGACCTGCCTGACAAAGTGAAGTTGACCAAAAGATCCTCAAAAGCTAGACATCAAGCTGCCATCCAAAGAAGTTCAGGAACAAATGAGAAACAAAGTAATTGAGATCTCTCAGTCTGGAAAAGGTTATAAAGCCATTTCTAAAGCTTTGGGACTCCAGCAAACCACAGTGAGAGCGATTATCCACAAATGGCGAAAATATGGAACAGTAGTGAACCTTCCCAGGAGTGGCCGGCCGACAAAAATTACTCCAAGAGCACAGTGACGACTCATCCAAGAGGTCACAAAAGACCCCACAACATCCAAAGAACTGCAGGCCTCACTTGCCTCAGTTAATTGTGCTTTTGCTCATAGCCATTGAATTTAAGCCTTGTTCAGTTTGTATTTTTATAGATGTTGCTGGTTTTTATCCAAACTTCTAATGTATTTTGTTGTACTTCAAGACAATTTTCTAATTGTGATCATCAAACAAGATTATTTTAAACTGCATTATCATCTTGGGACTCATAAATAACTACACACAACAAAATGATTGGGAAATCTGTTCATATTTTGTGTGTCTGGAGGGTGGAGTGGGGATGTCTGATATACAGTATCAGCATATTGGCTTTTTAAAATCATCAAATATTGGTGTGGGTCTTAAAAATATTATATCTGTCAGGCTTTACTTTCAACACATTTCCACTTCACAGCAAAGACACTGGTGGATGAGTTGGGCAAAACTGACAAGGCAGAAATCTGATAACTTTTTTTTTTTTTTTTTTTTTGCCAGTTGCAACATGTGTTAGTGTTGCAACTAACGGTCAGAGAGTGCCTAATTTGTTTCTGTTTCTTTTTGTGTATAAATACTTTTGTATTTTAAGTAAATAACTGACAGTAAATTTTATAGGGAACCAGCAATACAGTGCTGTAGAACTTTATAGCAAATTAGAGGACAATAACCATAATCTTCAAATTTTGTTGGTTCACATTAAAAGGAATGCTGGCAGAACTTCAGCCATAGGCATTGACTATTCTATTATAAATTTTTCACTGAATTGTGAGCAGTTTTTAACTCTGAATGAAAAGTGTTGCCCCATATGTTTGTAATGTAATATTTTTGTACTAGCCTTCCAGTTTTATAGGCGTTTTGTCTAGAAACGACTAGTGTGTGTTTTATTCATCATCAGAGGGATCTATGCAGTCTTTAATGCCAAGATTAATGTGTCTTCAAATTTGTGGGGAAAACATTTTAATTCAGCATGTCTTTTACACAGACCTAAAGGACCACAATCATGACGGATTCCAAATATTTCACAACAAACAAAAAAGGTGAGTGTCGGAGTAGCAAGAAATAGATGAAGAAACATGTTAAATGTGCTCTTATTAGTCATTTGTAGCCCAAACAGTGCTGGGAAACGGTTATTTTATATATTTAAAATTGTGCTACCAGCTTTCAGCATGGTTCCTGTCTGTTCTAGGGGAGATCTTTGAACTGAAGGCAGAGCTGAACAATGAGAAGAAGGAGAAAAGAAAAGAGGCCGTAAAGAAGGTCATCGCTGCCATGACTGTCGGCAAAGACGTCAGGTAGACATGGGAAATTTATCTCTATGTGACAGCTATTTAATTCAGTTCAGCCTCGTGTGTAAGCAGCTATTCACAATTTTCAGTTCAAAACTCTTTTTCAGATGTGGTATTCATGTGTGCACCTACTGTTTACCATGCTCAGTGTTCCTCACAAAACTAACTGAGGTGTTAATATTAGTGAGACTTTCATAGCTGCTCAATTGATTGTTCCACACTTTGTTTTTAATTCATTGCTGCTGCAATTCTTGCATTAGCCTTTATGTTGTCACTCTGGCTTGATGTTCTTTTAATCCCCCCTCCCACCTTGCTTTGAAAATGCACCACTGGAGCTATCGGCATTGCTGAAAAAATGTGTGATATTGAACATAATCTCTGGTGATGGTCAGGGGCTGCCTGCTTGGCTGTACTTTGTGTTTGCTCTTAGACCAGTATAGTAAAAGCGTGAGGAACCATTCCACTGTTGGTAAAAAACTTTAACAGGACTTAAGCCAAGGTCAGAGTAGCCACGTGGGGGAAAAAAAAGAATGCAGATCCAAAGCTTAATTAAAGTTTGCTCTGTTTCCTGTCCAAACCAACACTGCTTTGTTCCGTCTCTCTTCATCCTGTGTCCCCCTTCTCACTGCCTGTTGCTCACATGTGAACGGCTCCAAATATTTGATACACTACATAATCTGGTCAGAACCCACAACTAGTCTGCCAGCCATTTTCACCAGACCTACGCGATGGGTAACCCGGGATTTCTCTTATTTATTGGGCTCAAAGTGTTGAAGTGTGAGCTAGAACTTAAGGAGTGTGAGAGAGTTGATAGTAGGTTGTCAAGTGCTTTGAGTTCTTGCTGTTTTTCACGCTTGTCCACATCTGATGAATAGAAACTTGGAATAATAACTGATACATAGAAGACTCACCTTTACAAAAAGAAAGTTGCACTTTTGAAAGGATTGTCCCTCTTCCGGCTGCTCCCTTTAGGGGTTGCCACAGCAGATCATCTGCTTCCATCTCACCCTATCCCTTGCATCTTTCTCTGTAACACCGATACTCTCCATGTCCTCTTTCACTACATCCATGAATCTTCTCTGTGGTCTTCCCCACTTTTGAGAGGGTTGTATTGTGTGTTAAGGATGATCAGTTGACAAAAGAAATTACTTTAAAGCCCAGTCCTGTAAACTGAGTCCTTTTGGCTTGCTCCAGTTCTTTGTTTCCAGATGTGGTCAACTGCATGCAGACTGACAACTTGGAGCTGAAGAAGTTGGTCTACCTCTACCTGATGAACTATGCTAAGAGCCAGCCTGACATGGCTATCATGGCTGTTAACAGCTTTGTCAAGGTAAGGCATTAAACTAACTTGATGTGTTAACATAGTCCAGCAGATAGATGAATCTAAACACGTTTTCTGCTACAGTAGATTGGTTTGGTTATACTGTCTCCCAGTGTCATGGAGAGGATGGAATTTTGCCTGTCAGTGGGAAATAAACCCATGAAAATCTTCACTGCTTTGGCCCCTAGGACTGTGAGGACCCCAATCCTTTGATCCGCGCTCTGGCTGTCCGCACCATGGGCTGCATCCGGGTAGACAAGATCACAGAGTACCTTTGTGAACCTCTGAGGAAATGCCTGAAAGATGAGGACCCATACGTGAGGAAGACGGCAGCTGTTTGTGTGGCTAAACTTCACGACATCAATGCCCAGATGGTGGAGGACCAGGGCTTCCTGGACTCTCTGAGGGATCTCATCGCTGACTCTAATCCTATGGTGAGTGACGTTTTGTTTTGTTTTTTAACGCAGATACTTTGTTGCTCTGTAGCTGCTTTAGCTGAGTTAGAGCAGGGATCAGTAACTTCTACTATAGGAAACAATTTGAGCCATTTTTGACCAATGAAATCTGCAACCTGCCTGTAATAGGCAAGGTATTTCCTCAAATTGTACATTCACACGAAACGTGAAGCAAATTTTTTGCATGGCACAGATGCTTGTCAAGTTAATGTAAATGTGTATATACATATGAATTGGCACATTCGCGTCCGGGGGAGATAGTTAGCTAATAAGCTAATCAGCCTTGAGATTCCACAGTCACAGGAGTAAATCATCAACACTGGAGAACAAAGTAATTTAAAAATGAGACTGCCACTCACCTGCAGACAGACAGACTGGGAGGTGAAACAGAGTGTCTCTTTATACACCCACATATGGATGTGCTAACGAGAACTAACAGGCTAGCAGTGTAAACAACCTCATCCAGGTGCCGTTTCTGGAGGAGTTAGTGACATTTTTCCAGCTGTGTGCCCCACCAGATAACATTATAAACCTAAACATGACACGTTCTTTGGGATTTCCACATCGAGTAGAAAACAGTTGCAGAAGTTATGAAGGCAGCTCCGCCCCTCTGCAGCTCACTCAGATGTGAATTTGCATCTGTTCACATGTTTACACTGAGTTAACGTAATCGTGCCCGCAAAAAATTTGTGCTTTGGTCTGAACGCACCTTTAGATATGCAACTTTTCCTTTTACAGTTTTTCATTTTCTTGTGCATTTTCTTATGAATGTGCAGTTTTTTGTTGTAACCTTTTCCTCATAAATTTGCAACATACGGTAATTCCTCTGACAATTCTAACTTTTATTCCTAAATTTACTACTTCTTATAAATTCACAATTTTTTTTCTTGTGAATTAGTGGGGTTTTCCTCAGATTTGAAAACTTTCTTCTTTTTCCTCATGATCTGTGTAGAGTTTGCATGTTCTCCCCGTGTCTGCGTGGGTTTACTCCGGGATTTCTCCGGTTTCCTCCCACATGCCAAAAACATGCAAGTTAGGTTAATTGGCATCAAACTGGGGATTCTCAATTGTCCTTAGGTATGACTGTGAGAGTGAATGGTTGTCTGTCTCTCTGTGTTGGCCCTGTGATGGACTGGCGATCTGTCCGGGGTGTACCCTGCCTCTTGCCCAAAGATGCTGGGATAGGCTCCAGCCCCCCCGCGACCCGAAAAGGATTAAGCGGAAGAAGGATGAATGAATGAACTTCACTTTTTTTTCTCGCAAATTTGCCTTTTTCTTGTAATGTGCCAATTTTTTGTTGTATATTATGAGATTTTTTTGGCTGCAAACTTGCTGCTTTTTTCATAAAGTGTAGACTTTTCTTACTTGTAAATTTGCAACTTTTTGCATTAATTGAAGTCTTTTTCTACATAAATTTGTTTGTGGGGGGGGTTGTTCCTTTTAAATTTGCAACTTTTTATGTTAATATTCTGATTTTTTTTTTTCTGGGAAATAAAAACTTTTTCCTTATTGTCTATTTTTTCTTGTAAAACATTTTTTTTTTGCAGTTTCCAAATTTTTTTTCTTGTAATTTAATCTTTTTTTTTATTACAAGTCTTTTTTCCTTATATAATTGACAAACTGTGAGGCATTTATTTATTTATGACAAAGCGACAGGAAGCCCTTGTTTTAGGCTTATAGACCAGATACGGTTCTGGAGCCACATGATGCAGACCGGTGTGTTTGAAGAAATAATTTGAGCACCTTTTCAATTTTTTTCATTTGTAGTGATCAGCAGTTCTTTCAGCCGCAAAGATGTCTGTCTCCTGTAAACTTGCTGATTAATTCGAATCTGCTCCACACGTGTTTTATAGGTCGTGGCCAATGCCGTTGCGGCCCTCTCTGAGATCAGCGAGTCTCACCCCAATAGCAACCTGCTGGACCTCAACCCTCAGAACATCAACAAGCTGCTGACAGCCCTCAACGAGTGCACAGAATGGGGGCAGATCTTCATCTTGGACTGCCTGTCCAACTACAACCCCAAGGATGAACGTGAAGCTCAGAGGTAATAAGCACTTTTTAATCGTAGCTAGGTAATTATGAATTTAAGAGTAATCAAGAAAACTGTTTTAATAAATGATTGTATTACTTCATCTCACAGCATCTGTGAGCGTGTTACTCCTCGGCTGTCCCACGCCAACTCAGCAGTGGTTCTGTCGGCCGTCAAGGTGCTGATGAAGTTCTTGGAGCTGCTGCCCAAAGACTCCGACTACTACAACACATTACTGAAGAAATTATCTCCACCACTCGTCACCCTGCTCTCCGGAGAGCCAGAGGTCCAATATGTGGCTCTGAGGAACATCAACCTCATTGTACAGAAGAGGTGTGTGAGCAAAAATGTGTTTATTTTTCTATACATGATATACAGCATTAGATTTCCCATAACTTGGTAAAATAACACATAACTCTGATCTGTGCCCCCATCAGATACATTTAGAGTGTGTCCCAATTCACCCCTTCGCCCTACCCCTCCATTTTGCACAAGATGAATGCGCAAAATGGAGGGGTAGGGCAAAGGGGTGAATTGGGACACACCCTTAGTCTGTTTAGTTCGTTTATTCGGTTTGATTTCATAATACATAAAAAATATAAGTGAAGACATAAAAAAGGAACAACAAAAGCCAAAAGGGTGTAGAAGCAGAACTTATATGACCTACACCTTATACCATTACAAAATCTTGTACATCATCAACCTCTACAGAGGAAAAAAAGCACCAGAAAACACAAATTCATGCCAAGGCAAAAAAAAGATAACGTCATATTCTAAACAGATACACGATACCGAGAAAATAGATTTACCTTGTATATTTTCTTAAACAGTTTGTCTGTTCTACACATTTTAATATTATCAGGACAATTGTTCCAGAGTTCAATGCCCTTAACAGAAACACAGTGTTGCTTTGTAACGGTTCTAAAACAAGGTTTTACAAAAACAAGAGTTCCTCGTAAATTGTATGCATTTTTTTCTGATTTTAAACAGCTTCTGGATATTTAGTGGTAACTGTCCATTTTCTTTTACATAATATGAATTGTACTCTAATCTACCAAATCAGGAAATTTTAATGCACCTAATTCAATAAATAGTGAATTAGTTGGCTCATGACAAGGTTTATTGGTTATGACCCGTATAGCTTTTTTTGTTGTAAAAAGATTGTATGTTTGTTTTATAAGTATTTCCCCAAACTTCTATACAATAGTACATACACTACTCACAAAAAGTTAGGGATATTTGGCTTTCGAGTGAAATTTATGGAAAATGTAAAAAGTTCATGCTACAGGGATATTATATCGTGAAAGTAGGGCATTTAAGTAGAAGCATGCATTGGTGTTTTCCTCATCTCAAACAATTTATTGAAACAAAAGCCAACAACAGTGCTGGGAATACCACAACAAAAAATGTCAGTGTCTCAGTAACTTGTCATGTGCCCCTGAGCATCAATTACAGCTTGACAACGACGTCTCATGCTGTTCACAAATCGACTCATTGTCTGCTTAGGCATGGCATTCCACTCTTCTCGAAGGGTGGCCCTCAGGTCATTGAGGTTGTGGGGTGCAGGGTTACGAACCTCTACACAGCAACTCAGCTGATCTCATAGGTTTTTTTTATGGGATTCAGGTCTGGAGAAAGTGCAGGTCACTACATTTGAGGTACCCCAGCCTCCAGCAACCATTCCCTAATGATGCAACCTCAATGAGCTGGAGCATTGTTGTCCGTGAAGAAGAAATTAGGCCTATGTTGTTCATGCAGGGGCACAATGACTGGATTAATGATGTTATTCAGGTAGTATCGGCTTGTCACTGTACCATTCACAAGGTGAAGGGCAGTTCTGTATCGACTAGACACACTTGCCCAGACTGTAACACCACCACCACCAAAGGCTCATCTGGTGACAACAGTGGCTGATGCGTAGTGTAACCCCTGCCTTATGTTAATTAGGTAAGGGAAATAATTAAGTGTAGACCAGTTGCTAGGTTCGTAAGGGTTACAATAGGGAATTAAAATGAGTGTGGAATGAAGTAGCTGGAGGCAAGAAATGAGCAATAACGGTTGTTATTTATAGGGAAAAAGTGAGCAATATATACAGACGATTTACCACTATACAAATATACAACGGCCGGTATGAAATAAAACCCCAAAGATGTCCTACTGAGCTCAGTGTTTGTTTGTCCTTTCGGGTTAGTCGTTTGACCAGTCAAGATATCTTGTATCTCCAGACTCAGGTTTCTTTTCCTTTTCTTAAGTGGCGACTAGGGTTGTTACCACTTTGAATCCTGGGCACTGGAGAGAGGAGGGATGCTCTTCAATCGAGATCCTGGTTAGATCTCAGGTCAATCTTGGTTCAGTCTCGGGTCAGGCTCGCCATCTCCATTCGGAGAGAATCCAGGATCCAGAAGGTTCTTGATCGACAACCAAAAAAAACCTAGCCTGCACAACAATAATACCATTATTGTTTACAGCTAGAGTAATTTGTTTTCCAATCCCTTCTTATATAACACCATAGCTTAGTGTTTAAATTCTTCTCTCATATTACTATTATCACAATCCAGCAATATAGTAATATCTTACATTACACATCTTACATCTTACATGCATGTGTTCTTTTTCTTTTCTCACAATCTCTCTGGTAGCACATGAAATACCCTTTTTTTTCATGTAACCAATTAAATGAATTCCTCTTTTTATCTCTGCATCATTTAACCATGAAATTATGATTAATCCCTTTTAACCTTGTCTTTGTAAATCATGAAATGAAATACAATTAATCTATCACATAACCAGGGAATATACCGTCCTATTACTTCCAATATTCCCTTTTAAAATCAGTAAAACCCGGTCTGAGCTACTGGGTTTAGCATAACCTATGCTTTTACATAGGGGACCAACACCATGTGCTTTTAGCATCAACCTACACATTTCATTTGACAGAAATAGTGCATAAGAACTAAAAGTACTTCAGCATACTGTTGGGAACTGAAATCACATTTAGGAAAACCATACAGACACAAAGACAGCCTTTTCCATTGCTTTTAAACAGGAAAAAATCCACTCGCGATTAGCATTAACATAACGCTAACATTAGCATAAGATTAGCACGTATCTCACTCACCAAGATGAGGTCTCAGTGTGAACACAGCAAAAGTCACCGCTTCACAGCCTCTCAAGCCCGTGCTTCCATCAACTTAAGATAATAAAGGTTGCAAATTTATAAATAATAAATAATAAAGACTGCACGGTGGCGCAGTGGTTAGCACTGTGGCAGCACAGTTTTACCCTCGGCCGGGGGATCGCGGGGACCGTGAGATCGTGGGTTCGATCCCTGCCCCCGGCCAACAGTGATCTATGTGGAGTTTGCATGTTCTCCCCGTGTTTGCGTGGGTTTACTCTGGGATTTCTCCGGTTTCCTCCCACATGCCAAAAACATGCAGGTTAGGGAGTTAAGGGGCGCTTGCGCACGCAGCGACCGGCAGCTGGTGGTTTGTCACCAGACTGCAAAACAAATCTAACTACGGGTACAAAATAAGTAATAAAAAAAAAAAAATTAGCGTTTGGAGAGTGTTTAGATCCATTTATAGCATCTTTCTGAATGAAACTCACCAAGAAGAGGTATCAGTGTGAACCAGACCGCCCACAACCCCTCTCGTCCGCTCTCATATCGTGAAAGACCGATTTCCAGCAGAGCGCCTCAGCACTTTGCTCGGAAGGCGGGGCTAATATCGCTCTTAATGAATGGAAAGACCCAGATCACCCAACGTGACCATGAAACGGAAATTTAAAAGTTGGATGATGAGGATCGCACTTCCTCTTCCCCAAGATAGTCGGTTTTCAAAATAAAATCACACAATTGTATTAATACAATTGACATCTGAGAAAAAAAAGGGTCATTTTCTCAGCTGGGTTACAATAGCACTCTCCTTGACGTCTCCAGCATCGTTGGCGTCCATCATTTCTGCTCAGCGTGAATCAACTTTCATCAGAGAACAGCACTGAGGCCCACTGGTTCCTTGTCCAGCGTAAATGCTCCCTGACCCATGCAAATGATGATGCCTGCGCCTGGTGGTGTGGTCAAGTACCCTTGCAGGTCGTCTAGCACGCAGACCACGCTGATGTAAATGGTTTTGAATGGTTTGACGTGACACTTGGGTACCTCTCACCTCCCTTAAATGTGCCTGGAGTTGAGTGGCATTCATCATCCAGTTCCACAGGGCACTGTTCACAATGAAGCGGTCATCAGCATGGGATGTGGCCAAAGAACGTCCACTTTTATGCCTTCCTGTGACTCTTCCAGTCTATGTGTATCTCTGTTGCAACCTGCTGATGACACTCTGTGACACTCTAAGCTCATTGGCCACTTCCCTCTGAGAACATCCTGTCTGAAGCTTCGCAATGCTGAGGTACTGTTGATCAATTGTTAGGTGTCGTCTTGGTCTCACGATGTCAAAATGTGGATGGCATGATGAAGAGGACTGTTTAAATACCAATTCTACTTGAACCAGAACATTTATTGATCAATTCATCGATCAAACACCTGTGTGAATTTTGCCATTAAGCACCTTGTTAGAGAACAGCAAGTTATGCAGAAAGTACTGAGGACTGAACAGTTGGACATGTGCATTCAGAAGGTTAGAGAAGGTCAAATTAAATTCACCTGTGAAAGTTATAGTGCACTTTACAGTCATGTGAAAAAATTAGGACACCCTGTAATAAGCCTGTATGTTTTTAACATATTTGGACATATGGATATTTAATATCAATGTTAAAAATACTGGGAGATTCATGTAATACAACTAAACAATTAAAAATGAATTAAAGACTTTTTCAAATTTTCTGTAAAATGTAATTCTAAACAAATAGTGATGAAAAAATTAGGACACACCCCATCTTTTTTAGGACACCCCACAGTCATTCGCACTTAAAATGGTTAAAATAAATGTTAAAAAATGCAAATAAAAAATAAAAACAAGGTTAGACATAGATACGTGAACATTTATTAATAAAGAACTGAATATTTAATGGGGTGTCCTCATTTTTTCACGACTGTAGGTGCATCCTGGAATTTCACCCGAAAGCTGAATATCCCTAACGTTTTGTGAGTAGTGTATATGGAACAATGAGTGAATTGTATAAAATACATAATGATTGATGACATAATAAATCTCTTGCTTTATTTAGTATGGCTGTAATACAAGAATTCAAGATATTCTCTGTGTCACAATCATAGGACATCATAGGACGGCCTATGATGTCCCTATGATGTCTGCATCATAGCACAGCCTATGATGCGCCTATGATGTCCCTATGCTTTGATGTCTTTATGATGTCAAATAGACCATCAGGACTCATGATGCCGTCATATAGACAAAAGGATGATGCCTTTATGATGTCATATAGATCTATAGACCATCAGGACTCGCAATGCCATCACATAGACAAAAGGATGATGTCATGTCTGGTTAAGGTGTAAACTGGCTGGCTGGCCGGCTGGCACAGCTATTGACGCCTCCAAGGACGGATAATTTTTTCACACGAGTTGTTCAGAACTCATTATACGAATTCCTTATACAAAGATATAGAGTGATGACGATAGGACTACAGCTCATGACCAGATAAGAGTATGCTAGAGTGAAGTACGTGGCGGTAATGCACCACCAATCGATCTTACAGCCGCCTATGATACGGTCTGGCACAAAGGCCTCCTCCTGAAACTTATAAAGGCGATCCCTGCTTGGGCAACAGCAATTATAAAAACCCTGCTGACCAACCGAAGGTTCAGAGTCCACCTTAGTCAGAACACAAGTGCATGGAGAATGCAGAAAAACGGACTCCCACAAGGCTCAGTTCTAGCTCCAACTCTGTTCAACCTCTACATAAACGACCTGCCTACTACAAAATCCCGCGAATTCATCTATGCAGATGACATCTGTTTGGCATTCCAAGCACCAGACTTTGAACCACTGGAACGGGTGCTCACGGAAGATCTTACTAAACTGGACCAGTTCTGCAAAATCTGGCGCCTAAAACCAAGCCCAGCAAAAACCGTCTCCAGTGTATTCCATCTCCACAATGCAAAAGCTGCCAGAGAACTAAACATCCACCTGAGCGGACTCAAGCTTAAGCATGCCCCAAATCCAACTTATCTTGGAGTGACCCTTGATAGGACCTTATCCTTCAAGGAACATCTAAAGGGGACGGCTGCTAAGGTGAAAGTACGAAACAACCTGCTCTGCAAGCTCGCTGGTGCAAAATGGGGGGCGGCAGTCTCCACCCTGCGCACCTCAGCACTGGCCCTTTCATACTCTGTAGCAGAATATTGTGCCCCTGTCTGGTCCAGGTCATCTTACACACACCATGTAGACACCCAGCTCAACTCAACCATGAGAACTATAACTGGAACAATCCGCTCAACACCACTCCCCTGGCTCTCTGTACTGTCAAACATAGCCCCTCCACACATCCGGCGAGCAGCATTAACTCAAAGGATGCTCCAAAAAGTTAAAGATTTTCCTCACTTACCAATCCATGCAGATATCTACACCCCACCCACTGCTCGACTTTCATCCAGACGGCCGATTTGGAAAAACCCTCCCCCAGCTGACTTTACCATCCAGACAGCTTGGCAAGAGGAATGGGAGACCAAGGAGGTCCCAAACAAACAGCTGGTGATAAACCCCAACCAACAGGTCCCGGGCACCAACCTCCCAAGGAGACAGTGGTCTACACTCAGTCGCTTCAGGACTGGACATGGCCCCTGCTTGGCCAGCCTTCACAGATGGGGCAGTAGCCCTAGCCCACTGTGCGCATGTGGAGAGGAGCAAACTATGGAACACATCGTAGAGGTTTGCCCACTCCAAAGACTGGAAGGAGGATTACACACCCTCCATACAGCAAACCAGGAGGCAACTGCTTGGCTTAAGGACTTTGCATTCGCTAAATAAAAAACCACCAAATCTAAATGAAGTAGAAGAAGAAGAAGAAGATATAGAGCAATGATAATCAAGTCAGTGGCGGATGGGGGTCAGGCTCGGATGACATGGTGTTGCGCACTCTTGTGCAGTGGGTGGCGGTTTGCACCTTTCGGTTGTTTGCTGTCCGCCAGTGACCGAGAAAAGAAGAGGAAGATACACAATAGGAGACAGCACTTTAAATTAGCACACCCATTCAGAGCCTTTGATGGTCATTTTACATTCGCTGGCAGCCATATTACTTAAGCAAAGAGGTTCCAGACAAAACCGAGAAATGCCAGGAGATCCTCCACCCTGGTCCTGTAGCCGGAGACTGCACTGTGTTTGAAGATGCTCGTGTCCTCTGACTGGAGGTACTTCAGACAGCAGAGGAAGGTTGCATTATTCCACTCCTGGCAGCAGACCTAAATGAAAGTCATTGTCGCCCCCGACAGACTGCTATGATGATGATGATGATGATGATGTTCAGTATTACAGGTGAGTCCTGGATTTTTATGGCTATGTTTGTGCCACACAGAAGTCTGATAAGGGAGTCGACTGTCTTGCGCATCTCGGAGGGAGAAAAATACCTCATGGGTAAAACCAGGTCTGTGGTGGACCACTCCCAGTTACACAGGGTGAGACTGGACATCCTGGAAGATAAGCACATCTGTCGCAATGTCTGTGGTGGACTTTTGCCAGTCGGTGCATCATGGCATGCACTACACAAAGAGCAGAAATAAACAAACCTATCATCTGGACAGTCACTGCAACAGATACTGGAGTCAGTTTGTCTTGGCCTGTCCTTGCCACTGATAATACCTCTCTATCTGCCAAAAATGTGTCGCTAGTCCAGCAAAAGCTAGCGGTACTCAAATGCTTTGCAAGCAGTTTCATGAAATGGTCAGTCAGAGAGCAAATCATACCGGCTCGGACGTTGCCCGGGTTAACAAGGTCAGGAGTTCCTGGCAGCGGAAGGCGAATTACAGCGCTGCATGGAGGAATCTGATCAGACCTAAATGAAACAGTCATTGTCGCCCCCGACAGACTGCTATGATGATGATGATGATGATGATTTGGCCATTTTGGTTTTGACATAATTTATATGCGATTTCCACTTTAATTTACTATCAACAATAACTCCTAGAATTTTGGTTTCCAGAACTGTCAGTTTCAGCGTCTTTTATTTTGATTTTTTTATTGCAGTTTACTGTGGAATTTCCAAATATTACACATTTAGTTTTAGCAAGATGAAGAGACAATTTGTTGAAGTCAAACCATTTTTTAATAATCTGTAATTCATGATCCACTGTATCCAGAAGCTGCTCATAATGTTCCCCACTACAAATAAAAGTCGTGTTGTGGAGAGACAAATAATCGGACGAAGCGGTGCAGAGCAGAGCAGACTTTATTAATCTCTCCCTCACATTGACAAGAATCACAAGCATCCTCAAGCAGGTTGCAGGCACCTCTCCTTTTATAGCATACCACTCTCTCTGCGACCTGGGGTGCTGCATTAACATAAATACATTTGCCATTTCCCTTTGTCACTGTTGGCATCAACACACAAATCCCCCCATGACCATTCCCCTTCAGTCTGAGTGGAAACACGTGGAAACATACTGAGTGGGTCCCCCCCCCCCCGAAACTCAGACTGAGCCTTAACCCTTGTGTCCTTAACCCTACGTCCATAGCGGCTGTAATGGGGGGGTCAGCGGCTCCGAGGCACTGCTGTGCCGGTGGGGGGCTCCTGGGGGTGCGTCTGTCTGTAGGGGGGCATGGGGGGAGGGCATCTTCAGTATGCCATTGTGACTGATCTGATGAGTCATTTACCTGGGGAGGTCTCAGTGGAGGTCGTGTGCACCGAGGAGCTTGGGCCAACACCACCTGCTCGTCTGCTAAAACGAAGGCGGGCTTAAGCCTGTCTATTGTTTCCCTGCGTCCCCCCAAGTCTAACACAAAATGTTTCTCCCCGGGTTCTAGCACTCTGAATGGGCCGTCGTAGGGTGGGTGCAATGGGGTCCGGTGGGCATTGTGCCTGACAAATATGAACGACGCGTCCTTCGAGGTCTTTGGCACAAAAGCACGTGGAAAACAGTGGTGGGCCGGGCCGGGTACTGTCCCTGCCTCTGTGCTATGCAGTGAAAGTGGGGATGGATCGGTGTTCGGTGCGGGGTTGTCCGGCAAAAACTCTCCGGGGAGCCGCAGCGGCTGGGAAAAAACCAGCTCTGCTGTGGAGGCTGCCAAATCCTCCTTCGGTGCTGAACGCAACCCTAATAGAACCCACGACAACCGGTCCACCCAATTTGCATCCGTAAGTGAAGCCCTGAGTGCTGCTTTAAGTGATCTATGGAAACGCTCTCATAACCCATTGGCCTGGGGGTTGTACGCGGTCGTGCGATGAATTGTAACGCCCAGGCGCCGGGCCATCATGGACCAGAGGTCGGAAACAAACTGCAGGCCCCGATCGGACGTGATATCCGAAGGGGTGCCGAAACGTGCCACCCATGTCGTCAAAAAAGCGCATGCAACTTCTGTGGACATGGTGGAAGCTAGCGGGACTGCCTTGGGCCAGCACGTGGTGCGGTCCACCACTGTCAGGAGGTGCGTGAACCCCTGCGATGGCGGGAGGGGGCCCATGAGGTCCACGTGAACGTGGTCGAACCTCAGCCGGGATATGGAACGGCTCCAAGGGGGCCTTTGAGTGGCTGTGCACCTTGGCTCGTTGGCACGCTACGCAGGCTGCAGCCCACTCTTTCACCTGTTTGCGTAGGCTCGGCCAGACGAACTTTGCTCCCACCATTTTGACTGACGCGCACACTCCTGGGTACGCCAGGGAGTGAACCAACTCAAAAACGTGGCGGCACCAAGCGCGTTGGACCACCAGGCGTGGGCGGCCTGTGGAGACATCACAGACTAGGGGGGACCCCCGTCTTCCAGTACTCTGCTCTCCAGCCTTAACCCTGTTGGTCCAGACTAGAGCGCGCAAACGTCCGCATCGCTCAGCGGCCATGGCCGTGTAATCTATCCCCACGTAGACTGGGGCCACTAATGCGCGCGAGAGGCAGTCCGCCACCACGTTGAGTTTACCGGCCACATGCTGAATGTCGGTCGTAAACTCCGAGATCATGGCCAGCTGTCTCTGCTGCCGGGCCGACCATGGTTCCGAAACCTTGGCCATCGCGTACGTTAGCGGCTTGTGGTCCACGAAAGCAGTGAAGGTGCTCCCTTCCAGCCAGAACTGGAAGTGGCGTATGGCCAGGTGGAGAGCCAGTAACTCCCTGTCGAACGCGCTGTATTTACGCTCATTGTCGCGCAGAGACCTGCTAAAAAAGGCGAGCCGCTGCCAAGAACCAGCGACGCACTGCTCCATGACGGCCCCTATGGCCATGTCCGATGCATCGTAATGAGCGCTATCCGAGCCTCCGGGTCCAGGTGCGCCAGTAGTGCGGCGTTCACCAGAGCTGTTTTAACCTCGGAAAACGCCTGCTCTCGCTCAGGAGTCCAGTCGACTCTGTCCGCCGTTTTCCGTTTCTAAAGCACGGCGTACAATGGCTGCATGAGCTGGGCTGTGCAGGGGAGAAAACGGTTGTAGAAGTTAACCATCCCCAAAAACTCCTGCAGCACCCTGACCATCTGAGGCCGGGGAAAATCTGCCACTGCGCGCACTTTGTCCGGTAAGGGTATCGCGCCCTCCGGTGAGATGCGGTGGCCCAAAAAAACAATTCCCGTCACCCCAAACTGGCACTTCGCTGGGTTGATTATTAACCCGTGCTCCTCCAAGCTCTGGAAAACTGTCCTGAGGTGGGCTACGTGTTCATCCTCAGATGCACTGGCCACCAGGATGTTGTCCAGGTAGACGAACACAAACGGCAGATCGCGCAACACCGCGTCCATCATGCGTTGGAATGTCTGCGCCACGCCTTTTAACCCGAAAGGCATGCATTAAAAACTCAAAAAGTCCAAACAGGGTTATTCCTGCCGTTTTAGGTATGTCCTCAGCGGGCACCGGGACCTGGTGGTAACCGCGGACCAGCTCTATCTTGGAAAAATGCGTGCCCCAGTGAGGTGAACAGAAAAATCCTGAATATGGGGGATTGGGTAGCGGTGGTGCGCTGTGGCGTTGTTTAATCTGCGGAAATCTCCGCAAGGTCGCCACAATTCCTTGGCTTTAGGAACCATATGTAGCGGGGATGCCCATGGCCTGTTTGAGTGTCTGATGATTCCCAACTTTTCCAAGTTGGCAAACTCCTCACGCGCTATGGCCAGTTTAGCTGCATCCAGATGGCGAGGTCGTGCGAAAACGGGCGGCCCCGTGGTGGTAATGAAGTGCTCCACCCCGTGTTTAGTGACGGTTGCCGAAAACGTTGGGGCCGTGAGTACTGGGAACTGGGTGAGTAGTGTGTGGAACTTACCCCCTGGAGCTGTGACGCTGGCTAGTGTTGTGGACCCGGCTCCTCTAGCTGTACAGGGGAGAGAATCAAAAGACATTGTGTTAATCAGGTGTCTGTTAGCCACATCGACTAGTAGTCCGTGTGCAGACAAAAAATCAGCGCCCAAAATGGGGAAGCTGCATGCCGCTATGACGAATGTCCATTGGTATGTATGGCTGTGCAAGGATAGTCAGTATCCTTTCACCAAAAGTCTTAATGACTGAGCTGTTTGTGGCCGTCAGCTCGGGGCCGCTAGTTCCCGCCAGCCGGTCTGTGTAGGATGGCAGGATGAGGCTCTTTTGGGAGCTGGAGTCCATGAGGAACCGTTTCCCCGAGCGTGAGTCTGTCACATAGAGCAGCTTGCTTGCTTCACCGGCAGTCGCAGCTGCTACCGACTGCCAGTCCTGGCGTTTCTCGAATGCTTGAATTGTCACGGTGGCACGCATCGGCGTGTGTCCTCTCCAAAATGGCAGTGGTATAAGCAGAGCGTGTCTCTCCAGTGCTTCTTGGCCTCCGCTGCAGCCACCGTTGTTGGCCCCTTGCCTCCGCTGGCCGTCTTGCTGGGTTCCGACGCTGCTGCGTTCACTGCAAGGGCTCTGGTGGTGAGGATAATCCGATCTGCCTCTTGTGCTAGCGCCCGGTAGTTGCGCGCGGCCAGCAGCGGCGAATTGGCAAGGACCACCCTGGCCGCTGTCGAGAGGTTCCGGAGGAAAAGGTGAGCAAAGAGGAAATACCCGTCATCTGTACTCATCAACGCCAACATCTTCTCCATTAATTCGACCGCCGACCCGTCTCCCAACCCGGAGTGCGTCAGGAGCCTTTCCACTCTCTCGCAGTCCGAGAGCGTGTAGTGCCGGGTCAGCGCGGTTTTGAGAGCATCGTATTTGTCGTGGGCTGGGGGCTGTTGGAGCAGGCTCGCCACCTGCTGAGTTGTGCGTGCGTCCAGTGCTGCAGCCACGTAGTAATATTTGGTGTCATCCGCCGTTATTCCCCGGAGCGCGAACTGGGCCTCGGTGTGGAGGAACCAAGACTTCGGGTCGTGTAGCTAAAAGTCTGGGAGTTTGACCGCAACGGTGTACGTGTTGCTGGCACCTCCCGTCTGGGTCGTCTCCGGGGTGTTCGCCTTGCGTTCCATTGTGCGTCAAGGGTCACCAGTGTGGAGAGAGAAATAATTGGGCGAAGCGGTGCAGAGCAGACTTTATTAATCTCTCCCTCACATTCACAAGAATCACAAGCATCCTCAAGCAGGTCGCAGACACCTCTCCTTTTATAGCATACCACTCTCTCTGCGACCTGGGGTGCTGCATTAGCATAAATACATTTGCCATTTCCCTTTGTCACTGTTCGCATCAACACACAAATCCCCCCATGATCATTCCCCTTCAGTCTGCGTGGAAACATACTGAGTGGGTTCCCACAGTGTCATCAGTCTGTCATTCAACAACCTACAATTATGCAGAGAGAGCCAGTACTCTGTAGTAATTCTTAATTTGAACAAAAGAAAAACAATAATTTAGCCATTCCTCCATAACTTGTTTCCCTCTCTAATGTGTGATGTTTTTAATGCGCAGGCCCGAGATCCTGAAGCAGGAAATTAAGGTCTTCTTTGTCAAGTACAACGACCCCATCTACGTGAAACTGGAGAAACTGGACATCATGATCCGGTTGGCCTCTCAGGCCAACATCGCCCAGGTAACTGATGGAAACAAAAGCAATAATCAGAATAATTTGTTGGCTATTGGTTCCTTTTATAACAGTTTACAGGAGTTGTCATGCTTTCTGTGCATGTGTCGAAGTAAAAACTTTCTTTGTACATGATCAGGGGAGTTAACTACATTAAATTCATTTTAGAAGGAAAAATATCATCTTGTGCCTTCTTTTAACTAAATTTGAGTATAGTGCCTTTTGTTTATTATATACTAGTGCATTGCCCATAGAACACAAGTATTTCTGTCTGAAACAGGTATCCCAATCAGGCTTTACAGGCCCAAATGTAGGCTGTGTTTGAAAGTGGAATACAAAGAGGTGTAGCCTACATGTAGGCAATCACATGTTAGACTATGACAAATATAAAAGGGAGTAAATGGCACTAAGATTTATTTGATTATGTCAATATTAATTACAGAATACCTAAATATTGAAAGTGAATGGGACATCCAATATTAGCGACTGTTTCAGATCCCTTGTTTATTTGTTTGTCAGATCACTTATTTGTGTGATTTTTTTAATCACTTATATTCAAGATAATAGTGTATCTTGCACTTTGGGCAATGGGAGTTGTTCAGTCATCATCATAATTATTTTAGTTTAGTTTATATCACTGTTCACTGATGGAGTTCAGTGTAATATTGAATTTCTTCTGTGTATCGTCAATAAACTCATGCAGTACTATAACAGGACACATTTGTATTTGAGACCCATTAGCTGCTACTTTACCCGTGTGCCTGCGAAGGACTGTGATCCACCGGGTGAGCTCCCCCCTGTTCTTCATGCCGATTTATGGTCTATCTTTTGTCACTATTTGCACTACGGGTAGCATTACTGTACATGGACTGCTGTTGTTGTTTTTCCAGCCTTATTCTTTTTCTTTTTTTGTATTGCGCACACCACTGAAGAGAGAGAACCGCCATTTCAGTTCTCCTGTATGTCCTGTACGTATATCAGCTGTCCTGATAGATACAGTATGCCAAAATGTCAGAACACTGGATCCAATCAGCTGATTGCTCGAACCACAGAGCTCAGCTGTTTTCCATGATAAATCAGCCTCAGGGCAAAAGCACACTCCATGCATTATCTTTTTTTTCACTTTATCGAAAACGACTTTTTTTAATCGCCATCAGTTAGCGTGCCTTTGAGGCAGGTCTGGCCGCTGCTTCTCCCAGCATGTTCTGTGTTGATTTGTCAGGCTCAGTCCTCGCTGACGCTCCACCCAGTCTGCTCGCGCACCTCACTCTCCACATATGGTGAATTATCCTTTAAACCTACAAAATCACAGCAACTTATGGTATAATCTTTTTAAGCATGAAATCTTCAGTATTATCTTTTTCTATCTTTCTGACTTTCATTTCCTTGTTTTGTCCCGGGAACACTGTGGTGACTGACAGGTCATGATGCTGTGTGTTATCCAATCAGCGGGGTCGTGATGCCGCGTATTATCCAATGAGCACGGAGTCAATTCAAAACCCCGCCCACACTTCTTGAAGCCAGGACATGAAGACAGAGTGGTCTCAGAGCGGTGGCTCAACTTTTATTGATAAAAATTACATATTTAGACTGAGTGACTCCATAGTCAGAGATGCAGACCCTCGTAGTCTTAGGAAACCATGTTTAAAATCTGAGGCCAGTTTGACAAACAGTTCAAGAGATATGTGTGGAACAGACACACAAACACAGAGATTTCCCGAGTTTATAGATAGACTAGTGCATGCCTGTAGAAAGCAAGTATTCCTGTCTGAAACAGGTCAGCCAATTAGGCTTTACATGCCCAAATGTAGGCTGTGTTTTGAAAGTGGGCCAGAGAGGCTGGGAAGTTCACACCCATGAACATGTGATATTTTACAGCTGCACTTGTGTACTCTAAGGAACAGCAAGACTTGACAGAGTGTTGTTTATAGTATGAGAGATATGAGATAAAATATAATGCCAACTACAGAAGACAAAGCTGAATTGCCAGGTTTTAGGAGCTTAGGCAAATATCTTATCAGCCAGTCAGTTTATCTCCCTGTATCTCTGCCAATAAAGTGATGGATGGCAGTGTGACCAGGTCCACACTGCAAGTAATGGAGTTTAATTATTTAAAGACTTATGAAATATTAAGAAACTGTTAATTCAAGTAATTTAAAGGTTTTGGAAAAACTTTGTAATCCATACAATTTCACGGAATTTGCAGAATAAGTCAGGCAGCCCTAACATAAACATCAATGTAAATGTAAAATATAATGCAGAAATGTACAGATATAAAATGGAAAGAAATATTCAAAACCTCTTTATAAATTCATGCAATTTCAGGGACATAAACATACAAACACATGAAGATATAAATAAACTGAGCAAATACTGTGTGTAGTGTGTAGTCACAGAGCTGGCATGTCCTCTGAGTGCTTCTTTAACAGTGGCCTCCTGGGCCTCTTAGAAGACGACATCCATCATGCTGCTACATCACTGGGGTTTAATTTCTACAAAGAACAGCCGTCCATACTTATACAAATCAAGTCCTCTCCAGTGCAGACATGAAGACTGCTGCAGGTTGAGTTTTTTTTTTTAATCCTGTTTTGAGCAGAGATTCCACGCTCGCATTGAGCAGAAGAGATTAGCAGAACCAGCAGGATTTCAGGCAAGTGCAGGGAGTTCTGAAATCAAAGTAACTATGAGTAAAACTCTTTATTTATTCAGCAGAGTAGACATGACAGTAAATTATCAAGGATGTTCTAATACTGCCCTCATACCTTGAAGTGTGAACAATATGGCTCCTTTGTGAGAAGTGTCTGCCAGAGCCCAAGGTAAGACTTATGTATGAAGGTGGTCTTGATGAGGAACTTCAGCTGCTGCCCCTCCCCATGGACCTGGTCACACTGGCATCCACCACTTTGTCGCCAGAGATACAGGGAGATTAACTGGGGGAGGAAATAAGGTCCAGAAATATTTGTACATCAGAAATTTGTGAAACTGAACATGTTACGGATTCAGTAAAATCGAAAACATCAGATCTTTATCATACTTCTGTATTTGAATCAATACTAAAAATGAGATTTTACTACATTTCCCTGTGTACTCATAGTTTGAGAAGTTCACTGTAATGTTGGAGAAGAGACTGAACTTCTGCCCTGCCAAAATCCTGTAGTTCACCTAGACACTTTGGCCATGTATCAGGGTTGAATATTCTGAAGCTGTCGACTACACCTTCTCCTGACTGACCAGCACAAGCTGAAGTGTGAACTCATCTCTTCTAGTGCACTGTCAACAGCTGCTGACACATGCTGACTACTGAGACCACTATTGCTCAAGAGGACTTGCCCTCTCAGCTCCACACCCTGGAAGTTGACACCAAAATCAGTATACAAAGAACTGAAAGACAGGGATTTAAATTGTCAGCAGTTTTAAATTCTAGTACTCCTTCACTGAGATGGGTTAGTTTATTAAATACAGCAGTACACTGTAAATACCATGTATTCAATATTTATACTGTTCATATTTATTTATTCAATATGTTGCACACATTTCTTCCTTGGGAATGTTTTTCAGGCTAACCATGTTTTCTTGTGTTAAGCCCTGTGATTATGTATTTTCAAAATGTTTATCTTATTTCCTATTTTATCACACCTGAAAGGTTACACTCTCTCCCTTGGCCTGCATGCTTATGCCACATTTCCACTATATAGTTCTGCTCTACTCTTTTCTTTTTTTTTTTACTTGTTTCTCCCGCGGCTGCGCCTCCATCACAACCGCGGAAAGCCGAGTATTGCTGGGGGTGGGCGGGATTGAGGTGGCGCTACACTCTGCTGACGTAGTAAAGGACGCGACCGACTCCTCCACAACAAAGAAAAAAATAGCGGATTACGAGCGGAGGATTTCCACGGTGGTCACTATTCTTCTGTGGGTTTTTAACACAATGAATGTCTTTAACGAGACAAGAGAATTTTACAGGAGAAGACGACATGGATTGAGACAACACACGTTGGAGCAGGAGAGGAGAATAGCGGTTGCCCAGGAGGAATCTGAAGCAGCTGCATATGAAGCAGAGATCATTTCATTTGTTCAGTGTTCATGTGCATACATATGTCAAACGTGTTTTTTAAATAAAATGTTGTGCACTTTTCAACTACGTCGCCTCTGTTGTTCAAAACGGTTAAATGTTAACAGGCGGTTAATTAAATGCTGAAACACTGGAGTAATTTAAAATAATGCAGAAGCTTAATCCTAAACCCCTTTAACTTACCAAATAATTTATAATATTATAAAAAAGCATCTTCATCTTGACGTCTAAAGTACGTTCTGATTTGGGTACGGAGTGACTTGGGACGGAGTGTCCAGACCCTTCCCCCCAGGTGGCGAGCATTTAGCTACTCCACAGGGGTGATAAATAACAGTCTGTTAAATGTGCTTACCTAGCAAGGAACAGTTCTCCACCATTTACACTACCGTTCAAAAGTTTGGGGTCACTAAGAAATTTCCTTATTTTTGAAAGAAAAGCACTTTTTTTCAATGAAGATAACTTTAAACTAATCAGAAATACACTCTATACATTGCTAATGTGGTAAATGACTATTCTAGCTGCAAATGTCTGGTTTTTGGTGCAATATCTACATAGGTGTATAGAGGCCCATTTCCAGCAACTATCACTCCAGTGTTCTAATGGTACAATGTGTTTGCTCATTGCGTCAGAAGGCTAATGGATGATTAGAAAACCCTTGTGCAATCATGTTAGGTCTGCAATGCTGTAATTGCTGCAAATGGAGGATTCTTTGACGAAAGCAAAGTTTGAAGGAAAAAATTATTATTTCAAATACAAATCATGATTTCTAACCTTGTCAATGTCTTGACTATATTTTCTATTCATTTTACAACTCATGGTGGTAAATAAGTGTGACTTTTCATGGAAAACACAAAATAATTGTCTGGGTGACCCCAAACTTTTGAACGGTAGTGTAGCTCCGTTGGCTAATAATTACCTAGCTTGTCAGCTAGCTTGACAGGTTCTTCACCAGTTGCTTTAGATGGTGTCAGCGGTTCAGCTGCTCCTCCACCCCCCCTTCTCCCAGCGCGTACACCCACCTCGTGTTCTCCATGCCGAATTATCCATTAGACCTATGCAATCACAGCAACTTTATGGTATAATTTTTTAAGCATTAAATCTTAAGTATTATGTTTTTCCAGTCAAATTTGTTGCGTTTGGCTTCCTTGTTTTGCACACAGAGCGCTGTGGTTACTGATGTCGTAACCTGAAACCAAACCCCCCCACACTTCCGGAAGCCTGGGCATGAGACAGAATGGTGGCTTAAATTTTGTTGATAAAAATTACATATTTTGACCGAGCGACTCCATATTTGGGGATGCACACCCTCGTAACCTCAGGAAACCACGTTTGAAATCTGAGGCCAGTCTGACAAATGGTTCAAGAGATATGCGTGGAACAGACACACACAAACACACAGACAGAGATTTTGTGAATTTATAGATAGACTAGTGAATGCCCGTAGAACCAAATATTTGTCTGAAACAGGTATCCCAATCAGGCTTTCCAGGCCCAGATGTAGGCTGTGTTTGAAAGTAAAGACGTGTAGCCTATATGTAGGCAATCGCATGTTAGACTTTGACAAATATAAAAGGGAGTAAGTGGCACTAAGATTTATTTGATTGTGTGAATATTAATTACAGAATACCTAAACATTGAAAATGAATTGGACATCCAATATTAGCAACTGTTTCAGATCCCTTGTTTGTTTGTCAGATCACTTATTTGTGTTATCTTTTATCACTTATATTCATAATAGTGTGTCTTCACTTTGGGGAATGGGAGTTGTTCAGCCATCATAATTATTTTAGTTTATATCACTGTTCAGTGATGGAGTTCAGTGTAATATTGGAATTTCTTGTGTATCGTCAATACACTCATGCAGTACTATTACGGGACACGTTTACAAATATTTGAGACCCATTGTAGTGCATCAGTTTATATTTTAGCAATATTTTGTTATTAAAAGGTTTTTTAAAACTTTAATGGTGAGAGTGAGGTGGTGCTTATATCGTCGCGCTGGGGCGATACTGAGGCCAATGATCTGAACCTTGAGGGCATGACTGGCAAAGACTCACAAT
Source organism: Pholidichthys leucotaenia (assembly GCA_020510985.1). Classification (NCBI taxonomy): domain Eukaryota; kingdom Metazoa; phylum Chordata; class Actinopteri; order Cichliformes; family Pholidichthyidae; genus Pholidichthys; species Pholidichthys leucotaenia. The sequence goes on along the minus strand of CM035844.1, from coordinate 354,351,969 downwards.
GTGAGCGCCGCGGCTCTACTGTAAGTGTTTGTTTTTTATTGATGTGAGAAAATTATTTATTATTTTTATCATTCTGCTTAAACGATCGCATTTTTGACCCTCTAAACGTTATCCAAAACGCATTTTTTTCCACACACACCTCAGACCCGGTGAAAAATTTTATAAACTGGAAAACATGTGTCCCATGCTGACAATTTATGCAGGCTATGGTTGATACGTCCCACATTCGTGGAGCAAAGGTTGTAGGGCCTTCCCCCCATGTTTTTTTTAATTTTTTTACCTTTGGTAAGAAAAAGGTGGATCCAATCAGCTGATCACTGGAACCACAGAGCTCAGCTGTTTTCCATGATAAATCAACCTCAGGCCTAAAGCACACTCCATGCATTGTCTTTTTTCACTTTATTGAAAATAACTTTTTTTTATTGCCATCAGTTAGCACGCCTTTGAGCCAGGCCATGTATGAAAGTAGAATACAGAGGTGTAGCCTACATGTAGGCAGTTACATGTTAGATTTTGACAAATATGAAAGGGACTGAAGTGAGATTTATTTGATTGTGTGAAGATTAATTACAGAATAATTGAAAATGAATGGGACATCCAATATTAGCCACTGTATAAGAACCGCTTGTTTATTTTTTTGTCATATCACTTATTTGTGTGATCTTTTATGAGTTATTGAGCGTTTTTGTGTCCAGTTTGATGACGGTCATCGTTTAACTGTGCATGTGGCCGCATATGATACGCAGTTGATCTGGGCATTCTGTTCCACAATTACTAACTTTTAATAATTGTGTGAGCACACCGAGAGCAGCACCACCGGTGACAGCGAGTCGTGGTCCTGCAAAAGGACTCCCGTCTACCGCTGACTGGGGCAGGCTAGGTGTTCTTCTCCGTGAAGGACCGTGGTCCACCCAGTTAGGCTGCTGCTTCTCCCAGCATGTTCTCTGTTGATACACCGGTGTTCTTTGTCAGACCCGGATCCCTACTGACGCTCCGCCCAGTCTGCTCGTGCACCTCATATTCTCCACATATGCCGAATTATCCTTTGATCTATGCAGTCACGACAACTTTATAGTATAATTTTTTTAAGCATTAAATCTTCAGTATTTTTCTAGTCAAATTTGTCATTTTTCACTTTGTTGTTTTGTCCAGGGAACACTGTGGTGACTGACAGGTCGTGATGCCTGTCATAAACCCTCCGTGCACTCTACCATTGCGCACGGAGGAGAGAAGGAGAGATGAGGATTTAAATGCAAGGGTTACCACACACACATTTATTGAACACAGGTTTAGGGCAAACCATACAAATGGCTAGGCAGCTCGGGCTAACGAAAGAGTTCAAAGATGCTAGGCTGTACAGGAGGAAAGCGTAGCAGTTGTTCCGCACAAGGAAACACTACCAGCATAGCGGCACAACCGCACAGAGAAACGCTACAGTTACTCACAGCCTAGCAATCCAGGTCCTCCAGTAGAGCGGCGAGCAAAGTCCTTCAAAGACTGACGGTCACCTGACGAAGTACGACGGTGTGACTCGTACAATGATCCAGCGGTGTTTGTCTAGCAAAGGGCTGCTTTTATACAAACACCGCTGGCCTCACAAATAGGCAACACCTGGGCAAGGTGTGGGGAGGATAATTACCGGGACTGGGAACAGTTGGTGGAAAAGCAAGGTAGAGCAAGGGGGCGTGGCTGGACCGACAGACTGTCAACAGTGTGGGAGAAAGTAGATTGCTGATGCTGACTAACAGCTGCCGGTCGGGAAGTGGCTATGGTTACAGAAATACACAAAGTGCACATACACAACAGAACCAACCCCCACAGAGATCAGGACCGAGCCGGCCCATGACAATTTCGGCATATTGTCCAATCAACATGGCTGTGATGCGATGTGTTATCCAATGAGCACAGAGTCAAGCACCCCGCCCACACTTCTTGAAGCCAGGAACAGAGCGGTCACAGAGCGGTGACTAAACCTTTATTGATAAAAATTGCATATTTTGACTGAGCGACTCCATATTTGGGGATGCACACCTTCGTAACCTCAGGAAACTACATTTAAAATCTGAGGCCAGTTTGACAAAGAGAGATAAGTGTGGAACAGGCAGCCAAACAAACACACACAGACAGAGATTCCGTGAATTTATAGATATGTGGCTTTGAAGTGTCCTATATTAATATAATTAGCTGTTATTGTTCCATTAGTTTGTTGTTCTAATATCTGATGTCTGCTGTTCTGTCACCTGCAGGTTTTGGCTGAATTGAAGGAATACGCCACAGAGGTTGACGTTGACTTTGTTCGTAAGGCGGTACGAGCCATCGGTCGATGTGCTATCAAAGTCGAGGTGAGAAATGACACCAGTGAACTCAAGCTGAAAACTCTGAATGAACCTGGAAGCATAGCAACATTATTTGTAGAAACAAGGAGGATTTGCTTTAGTTAGGTAACAATTTTTTTTGTTTGTTCTAAGTAAAATAGATTTGTTGAAGCTAATGTTATCAATTAAAATGCTCATCGATTCAAACTCTTAAACAGAATTTTTTATTTGTTTATTGAGTTATGACTGGCCACAACAGAACTAACCTGCCATAACTGTATTGTGTTAGCAATTTGTCACAATTAATATTAACATGGAGCGCCTGTCCTTTTCCTCTGCAGCAATCAGCTGAGCGCTGTGTCAGCACTCTGCTGGACCTGATCCAGACTAAAGTCAACTATGTGGTTCAGGAGGCCATTGTGGTGATTAGGGACATCTTCCGCAAATACCCCAACAAGTATGTTCTCACAGAGGTTTAAGAACTGCCATTAATAAAAAAAAAAAAAAAACTACCAAAAACAAGAAATTTGTCTTTTTATATCCAATTGTTACTGAGCAAACCCACATTTGCTATTTTTTTAAAGGTTACATGCTAAATAATGTTTTTTTTTGCCCCTGACTTATTACAATTCTATTGCAGTGCTATACATAAAAGCACTGGCCTTGTGTTTAGTAGGAATTTTGTAGCTTAGTTCTTACGATTGATGTATGGGTGTTCTTTAGGTATGAAAGCATCATTGCTACACTGTGTGAGAATCTGGACTCTCTGGATGAGCCTGATGCTCGAGGTGCCATGATCTGGATCGTTGGCGAGTACGCTGAGAGGATCGACAACGCTGATGAGCTGCTGGAGAGTTTCCTCGAGGGTTTCCATGATGAGAGCACCCAGGTGTGTTCATCAAGAGAAAATATTGCATTGTATAAGAACACTGTACTGTAGCGAGAGAAACACTTGCACAGCAGTAGAGGTTCAACAAATGTACCTGTTCTGAAATAGTCGGAGTGCTGCAAAGACAGTGTTCTTATACCAAATAATATATGAGGGAGACTTTAAACCAAGTTTCTTTTGATAGTTTAGTTACTGATGCAGTTTTAATTACATTTTTGTTGTATTTAACAGATAATTCCCATTTTTTTTATATAAACTCTGGCTGTCGGGTACGTTGCAAACAAGCAAATACTGTGGCGAGATTATCTAATTTACAGAGTCATGGTGCAATAGGTAATGTATATCAAAGACAGACTGTTTCACAAATGTTTAGTATTCTGTAACCTTTGCAGATGTTTCTGTCTTAATCTCCTCGTCTGATGCTGCCCATTTTTTGGCTTTTCTTGTGGTTTTATTTATTTATTTATTTTAACCTTCCACTACAGCATTACAGAGTTGGACTTTAGGAGATTCTGGACCTTAAAAATGACAATAATACCTTTGATTTTTTTTTAATTTATTCTGAAAATTTTTTTCTAGGTCCAGCTGACTCTGTTGACTGCCATCGTCAAGCTGTTCCTTAAGAAACCATCAGAGACTCAGGAGCTGGTGCAGCAAGTCCTCAGCCTGGCCACTCAGGTGAGAGCTCGTGTTTTGTTTGGAGGAGATGAAGCTTTACACTGAGTATTTTTTTTTCATATACAGCAGATTTGTTTTTCTAGCTTATCTCACACTTTTGTGAGATAAACAAACCTATCATCTGGTCAGTTACTGCAACAGATACTGGAGTCAGTTTGTCTTGGCCTGTCCTTGCCACTGATAATGCCTCTATCTGCCAAGAATGTGCCGCTAGTTCAGCAAAAGCTAGCGGTACTCAAAATACTTTGCAAGCAGTTTCATGAAATGGTCAGTCAGAGAGCAACTCATACCGGCTCGGACGTCGCCCAGGTTAACAAGGTCAGAAGTTCCTGGCAGCGGAAGGCGAAGGACAGAGCTGTGTGGAGGAATCTGATCAGACCTAAATGAAACAGTCATTGTTGCCCCCGACAAACTGCTATGATGATGATGTTGTAGCTGAACTTTTAACTTTTTTGCCACCAAAGTCACAACATATCCTTTTTTGCCTCCTTGATCTAATTCCTACCTCAACTAAATATCACTTAAATCACGTGTGTCGTCCACTTCTTTTCTTTGGCAGGATTCCGACAACCCCGACCTGCGTGACAGGGGCTACATTTACTGGCGTCTGCTGTCCACCGACCCTGTGACCGCCAAAGAGGTGGTGCTGTCAGAGAAGCCGCTGATCTCGGAGGAGACGGACCTGATTGAGCCCACCCTGCTGGACGAGCTAATCTGCCACATCGGCTCCCTGGCCTCCGTCTACCACAAACCCCCCAGTGCCTTTGTGGAGGGAAGCCACGGAATCCACCGGAAACACCTTCCAGTGCAACACAGCAGGTCAGACATGTGAAGTCTTGCAAAAAAAAAAAAAAAAAAAATGCAGGAAATACTGCAGAATCTAAAGAGTAGAATACCTACATTTTTTTTTTTGTGTGTGATGGTGTTTCTGAATACCTATGCAAGGTTCAGGGGATGAAATTTCCCTTTGACAGTTGCAAAATAAAAAGCTTATCCTCAACCATTCTTCTTTAAACCCTAAGGACTAAGCTGACATATGAATCAACACATTTTTGATTCCTTTCCATTAAAAGATGATTAACTGGTTCGTCCCCATAACAGCATTGATACAGGTGAGAGCCCAGTGAGCAGTGGCCCAGCAGCTGCCATGGACCAGCCACATGTGATCCCCAGCCAGGGTGATCTGCTGGGTGACCTGCTGAACTTGGATCTGGGTCCTCCGGTCAATGTGCCTCAGGTCTCCTCCATGCAGATGGGAGCCGTGGACCTCCTGGGGGGAGGCCTAGACAGTTTGGTAAGCTCAGTGACGTTTGTTCTGCTGTAAAAAGGAAGTGTTGACTGAAGTTGGTAGGAGCTCCAGTTTAGTTTTTCATTGTCCGACTTAGCCCAGTGCATTTAAAAGATTGATTGTTTAGAGCTCATGACAAGCTAGAGAAGTCAATTAAGTAGCAACAGACTTAATAAAATTTTTAAAAGTATTTAGTGGCTTGGATTTGGGAAAAGAAAACGTCAGCAGTGTTTTTTGCAAAGATCTATTAAGAATATTTTGTAAAGAAACTTGATATATGCTTCAATGATGACTAATGTTTATTCTGCACCTTCCTAACAGAAAAATAACTCAATATGTTTGGGCATTTGTGGAAAGCTTGTTTAAGGCTTGGCATTTTCTCACGGTAAATTTCTTGCAGTTTGGTTTCGGTGTCAAACTTTGTTGTTTTGTGCCTTTGTTGTACACTGCCCCTCCAAAAAAAAGTCACGCAGTCTGATAGTTTGTTGAACTTTAGCTTTGGTTATGGCAAGTATTCGGGGTGGTATTGTTTGTGCTCATGCAACGTCACATTTATTTCCGTCCAGAGTTGCATACATTTTTTTGCTAAATTCTTGCATTGATGATGGGAGAGTTGATGATGGAAGATGATTGTTGGCCACTACATATCGTTCCAAATTTTAACAAGTTGGAGCAGTTCTTGTCTACTGTTAGCAGTTTCAGCAATCTCCTTTAGTTGTTTCCTTTGCTTGATGCAAGGCAGTAATAAGAGGCAGAGTAACATCTTTTCCTTGACCACAGGACACATCTTCTTACATTGTCGTTTAAGAAATAGGAACCCCACCATTGAAACATACTAATCACTGCAGTAATTATTATTATTATTATTATGCGTACGGTCTTATGTTTTTGACCCACCCCTCCATTCGTTCATTTGTTTGTTCATCCGGTCATTGGACAGCATGTTGTCGCTTTTAGCTTCTGCATCTTTGGTCAGATTGACTTCAAATTGATACAGAAGCTTTAACTCATCAATACCCGGGACTCATTTGAGTTAAAACACACCTAATCAGGGGTTCCATGTATTTTAGGGAGGGGTCCTTTTATATTCTCTCCACTATATTGTCTGCATTTCTGATCGGATTTACTTCCTATTTATACAGAAACTCTGACATGAAATGAGGGGTTCCATTTTGGGGGAGGGGGACTTATATATTTCCAGTTGATTCTCTTTAGGGGCCACTGATATGCAGATGTGTCGGGTATGTGAGTTTCATTATTCAATGGAAGGCTCTGATAATTTTTTTTGGACGAGCAGTGTATCCTGCAACACAAAATGAAATGCCAAAACCACAAAGGTTGGTGGATTATTTACAATTTTGAAATGTATTTTTTTCTGTTCCCAGTCTTTTTAACATTTCCTCGAGCTGCTGAAACACCTGGATTTCTTCTTGCAGATTCATTTTTACCATCTAATGTAACCATGCAGAGTCAGTGTTTTCCTCTGAAAGTAAGGGCTTCTCTTGATGGGTTGCGGTTGCTAAGGAAAGTCTCTGTCTCTGTGTCTGGTCTGTCTGTGGTCTTTGGATGCGGTCTTTGGGGGCCTCTCCTCTCTCCCATAGCTGGGGGGAGACCTGGGCGGAGGTGTTGGGGGAAGTCCAGCAGTAAGTCTCAAGCCTTTCTTTTTGGCCGTCTGCATGCTGCATGCTTCTTTCGTTTAACCCACCCCAGTCTAGTTTGTCATCAAGTCTCTAAACCTTGCTCCTCTGTGCTACAAACACAAACTTTTAGTTAAAGATGACACTAGGGGTTTGAGTGTTTTAGCCCATTTTGTTGCTTTTAAAAGTTGTGCAGTGATTAGTTGATTGACCAGTTGTTCGACCGAAAATTAATCCACAACTTACTTGATTATCGCTCAATCACCTATGCACATTTTTCCTCCAATTTTCAACTAACGTGAAAAAAATTCTGAGAGGAAAAAAAAAATCACAAATTTAAGAGAAAAAGGTTGCAAATTTACAAGGAAAAAAAATCACAAATTTCCTAACAAAAAAAGTCACATTGTTTGATTAAAAACAAAACAAGCTTACATGAAAAAAGCCACAAACTTATCAGGGGAATTTTTAAAAAAAAAAAAATCACAAATTTGAGAGGAAAAAACCACAAATGTCTCAAGACAAAAAAATCACAATTTTACTAGACAAGAAGTAGCAAATCCTCTCCAAAAATGCACCTTTGCAGGAAAAGAAATGATATGGAAAAAAGTATCACATTTGCCAGAAAAAAATGCACGCAGTCACAATTTAAAAAAAAAATAAATTCAAATTTGAGAAAAATGTTACAAAGTTAGAAATAATTTCTAAGAAAAAAAAATCACAAATTTTGGAGGAAAAACTCACAAATTTCCAAGGAAAAATAATCACAAATTTCCAAATAAAAATGCACAATTTTTTAGACAAACATCACAAACACCGTGGGAGAAAAAGAAAAAAAAAATCACAAAGTTCTGGGAAAACCCCCTCCCCCCACAGATGTTTCGATGATTGGTCAACTAAAATATAAAAAAACAACAGTTTAATTGGTAAATAATCATTAATTGGAGCTTATCTTGATTTCAATATTGTATACATACTGTAGAATGGTTTACTGCAGATTATACAGCTGGTGAGTTAAAGTTCCCACTTTTACTTGGACACCAAAATGTACCTTGTTTGATGAATACTCTGAATTCATTTAGAATTCTGAATTTTGGCTTTGATTTTCAGTTATCGTAGTATTGTAATATATTCAATATTGGCAAATTGTATATACATATATATCAGAGGTTGTGTTAACTGGAAATTCTTCTGCATTGACAGATTTTTTTCAGTGATGACTGAAAATTCTGAAAGCTGTCTGTCATTTGACAGATTACACTGAGGGTAATCTAATTAAAGTCAATTAAAATGACAATAATAGATTGTGACAGAATTTTTACAAGCCTGTCTGTAAAAATGACATACGATTTAAAAGTCTAGTGCAACTACTGATAAATAAAATTTTGGACGTATACCATGGTTGAATACTCACACTTATCCATAATATTATATGGCCTGTTCTATATAGGCCATGCATCAATCTTGGTAGGCAACTTTCTAAATGTCATCATAAATTTGAGTTTAAAAGTTTTCTAATAAATGGGCTGAAAGACTCAAGCCTGCATTTATAGTTCTCTCAGTTAACCTCACATTTGATTTTCTTCACATTTTCTGTTTATTTTTCCTTAATCAAAATCTCGATATGGTTAAAATCGTTGTATTTTTCAATCATAGTCACTGAAGAGTCTTCTCTGTCCTGCCCCTTTTTCTGTGATGTTTTTGTACAGAATTATAGCATTTTTGTTCAGCTTTCTGAAACTCTGGTCAAATATTTTGTGTGGGATTTCTGTTGGGATCACTTCAGGTCGGACAGAACTTCATCCCATCGTCTGTCCCCAGTACTTTTGCCCCATCGCCTACACCTGCACCTCCGGCTGTCAGCAGTGGCCTCAACGACCTGTTTGAGCTTTCTACGGGCATGGCCATCACCACCGGGGGATACGTCGTGGCGAAAGCAGTGAGTGAAAGTATATAGTAGTGGTTCCCAACCTTTTTCCCTGGAGCCCCCCCCTGCCTGTGACACAGAAGTGCCACCCCCCCCCCCCCCTCCCGAGCCCACACGGTCACGCCAGAGGAATTAAGTCATTTTAGAACATTTATTTAGGAAAAAAATAACATCAGTTTTGTGCTTAACCTATTCCATTTGTTTTGAAATGTAGATTTGTTTTCCTTTATACTTAAACTAAATTGAATTATATGAACATGTGTATCACACACAGACAAAAAAGAAATGTGGCAAATGACTGCAATGGTATTAAAATATTTGTCCTTTTGTTGTAAGACAGCATTACTTTTAACCATGGCCTTTTTGACACCAGAAAGCAGTCCTGAGTGTTCATTGTTCATTGTCAGTAACATAAAGTTTTAATCTTTGCCAGAGGTATGAAACAGAAATGTTAACAAGAACATGTCCCTTGTGAAACTAACAATCAAAATAGTGGGTATACACACACATGACAGCATAAATCAGTAAAGGCCTAAAAGTCAGTCAGTATGGGCTTAATGGCAGTCGGCCTAAAAACACCCATCATACACAAAGAACAAATATCTTTGACTGCTCTTTCTCATAACACTACCCAGCAATTAACATTGCAAAAAATAATTCAATGATTCTTTGCTTTTTACTCTCTCCAGTCTGTTGATTCAAAAAAGAATATTAATGTGTACTTTGAGCTTGCATGTCTCTGACCAGTGATGCGATGTTTGGAGTGATAGTGGTGATAGCCAGTCTAAAGTCCTGGTGGACATCCAGCCTGTTCCTTACTTTTGTTTTTATAGTTAGAAGGGTACTGAAAGCTGCCTCAGACAGGTATGTAGTACCAAAAGGAAGAATGACCCTCTTGATTGCATGTCTGGCCAGTGTAGGAGCGACGGTGTGTCCTTTGACGAGCCAAAACTTTTTGTATCCGTTTTCCTGGAAATATTTTTGACACTGAATCAGATTGAAGGTCACACAGCCCATGTTCAACATCCTTGTAATTGGAAATATAGGGGTCCATCACCCATGCTTCGGCAAAGCGACTCCTCATCACACAGCAGGTTCATGTGGCGCGTGAAGTCCGTGCATAAAGGCGCACACACGGTGCCGCCGGACTGCTTCTGCAGAAGTGGAAACTGCTGCAACTCCCCTTTTGACATTTTAGCAACCCTGTACTCCAGTTTTTGCACAAAAGCGTCCAGTGCGTTATACGTTTGATTCAGGTCCCTGCATCCGCTTGTCAGCTGCTCACCAATATTGTGTGGCTTTTTTGCCTTTGCAATGAGCAGCGTACAGTTGAAGTGGCTCTGTGTAAATCACTACCTGCCCAGTCAAAGGATTTTCTGATATCCCCGTGCCTCCTTGAAAGCGCCAGGTGCCGTTTCCTCTTAAAAAAAAATCCCGACTTGCACCAGTGGTCTCTCAGTGTCGAGTCTCCTGATGCCATCTCAGTTTGCTGGGCTTCATGCTGTCATTAGCTAGCTTTTCACCACAAATAACACATTCTGGCCAAAAAGAGTCTTGTGCTTCTTTAAATCCATAGTTCAGGTAACTGTCAATATATTGTCTTTTTTCCTTTTTTAACTCCACGGGGTCCTCCGCACATTTAGGTTTCTCAGCCATCCTCTTTCTTTATTTGGTATCATTCAACAGCGATGAATAAATTTCTCGTGTTTAGCGCTAGCTACAGCGCGAGACTAAACAGGTCAGAGGTCATACACATAATATAAATAAAATGAAAAACTTTTTTCCCAACAAATTTTATTAGTTAAATACATACGCTTCACGACATGTCCGCCTAGAAATGTGTGGATTAAAAAAAATCCATATAAAATGTATGTATTTTTTACCCACGCGTTTCATGACCTCAAAACAGATGGAACTCTGTGCTCCCCCTGTGGGCTCAGGGGACCCCAAATTGGGAGCCACTGAATGTTGATAATAATAATAATAATGCATCAGATTTATATAGCTCTTTTCATAGGTACTCAGATGCTTTACAATGGATACATTATTCATTCACTCCACAGACAATGGTAGTGGTAAGCTACTACTGTAGCCCAGGGGTGCCCCATCCCGGGGGAAGGGGGGCATGGCCCCCCCGCTACCACTTGGGGCCACCCCGGTCCCTGCCACTGGACAGTCTAACATAATTTTATAACTTGATTTTTTATGTCATATTTTACATGTAGTAGATGTTTAAGAATAATTGATGTGTGCTGTATATTATTAACAAATATTAACAAAATACAGCAAAGTAGGACAGATCACATCGTCAAAGTGCGTTCAGACCAAGTGTGAATGGGTGCACAGCATGATTACATTTTAAATTGATTTTGATGTGCCACCCCAAGATTTTCAGTGGCCCTCATGTGGCCTTTCCCAATGAAAAATTTCTGGAGGGACCCCTGCTGAAGCCACAGCTGCCCTGGGGCAGACTGATGGAAATGTGGTTGCCAATCTGCGCCAATGGCCTCTCCGACCACTACCAAACATTTATACACATTCATGCCCAGTGTCATGGACACTGGAGGCAAGGTGGGTAAAGTGTCTTGCCCAGGGACACAACGGCAGGATGTCTGGGGAGAGTGGGATTCAAACCGCCAACTCTCCGGTTATTAAACAACCCGCTTTACCTCCTGAGCCACTGCCGCCCACATTTCCCTCCTCCGTTCCATTTTTGCTGAGCACCAAGCTGGACGGCAGTAAGTTCCATTTTTATATGGTTTTTGGCATGACCCAGCCGGGACTTGAACCTGGACCTCCCGGTTGTTGGGCGGATGCTCTACCTCTAAGCCACCACTCCGGTAGTTAGGGATATTTGGCTTTCGGGTGAAATTTTTATGGAAAATGTAAAAAGTTTGTGCTACAGTGATATTATATCATGAAGGTAGGACATTTAAGCAGAAGCATGCAGTGGTGATTTCCTCATCTCAAACAATTTATTGAAACAAAAACCAACAGCAGTGGTGGGTATACCACAACAAAAAATGTCTCAATAACTTGTCATGTGCCCTTGAGCATCATTTACAGCTTGACAACGACGTCTCATGCTTTTCACAAGTCGACTTATTGTCTGCTGAGGCAGCATTCCACTCTTCTCGAAGGGCGGCCCTCAGGTCATTGAGGTTGTGGGGTGCAGGGTTATGAGCCTCTACACAGCTGATCCCATAGGTTTTCTATGGGATTCAGGTCTGGAGAAAGTGCAGGCCACTCCATTTGAGGTACCCCAGGCTTCAGCAGCCATTCCCAAATGATGTGACCTTGATGAGCTGGAGCATTTTCGTCCGTGAAGATGAAATTAGGCCTGTGTTGTTCATGCAGGGGCACAATGACTGGATTAATGATGTTATTCAGGTAGTATCAGCTTGTCACTGTACCATTCACAAGGTGAAGGGCAGTTCTGTATCGACTGGACACGCCTGCCAAGACTGTAACACCACCACCACCACCAAAGGCTCGTTTGGTGACAGCAGTGGCTGATGCATAGCGCTCTCCTTGACGTCTCTATCATCATTGGTAGCCATCATTTCTGCTCAACGTGAATCAACTTTCATCAGACAACAGCACTGAGGCTCACTGGTCCCTTGTCCAGCGTAAATGCTCCCTGGCCCATGCAAGACGATGACATCTGTGCCTGGTGGTGTGGTCAGGTACCCTTGCAGGTCATCTAGCACGTAGACCATGATGATGTAAATGGTTTTGAATGGTCTGACGTGACACTTGGGTGCCTCTCACCTCCCTTAAATGTGCCTGGAGTTGAGTGGCATTCACCATCTAGTTCCGCAGGGCACTGTTTACAATGAAGCCATCATCAGTGTGGGATGTGGCCAAAGAACGTCCACTTCTATGCCTTTCTGTGACTCTTCCAGCCTCTCTGTATCTCTGTTGCAACCTGCTGATGACACACTGTGACACTCTAAGCTCAGTGGCCACTTCCCTCTGAGAACATCCTGTTTGAAACCTTGCAGTGGTGAGGTACTGTTGATCAATTGTTAGGTGTTGTCTTGGTCTCATGATATCAAAATGTGAACAGCAGGATGAAGAGGACTGTTTAAATACCAATTCTAACTGAACCGGAAAATTTATTGGTCGATTCATGGATCAAACACCTGTTGTGAATTTTGCTGTTAAGCACCTTGTTAGACAGCAAGTTCACCTGTAAAGCATATTAAGTTCACCTGTAAAGGTTGTAGTGCATTTTAGGTGCATCCTGAAATTTCACCTGAAAGCCGAATATCCCTGACTTTTTGTGAGTAGTGTACATTTAGTATATGCACTAAAAATTAAGATTGCACAATATATTGAAATGTTATCGCTTTTGCACTGTCACCATGTGCAATATGCATATTGCAAAACACAACTTGAAAAGCTATAAATATAGTATATTTTTCATCTGCTTATGCTCATGCTCCACTATTTTGGAGTGGCATTTGCACAGCATCCGAGTAAAAAAAAAAAAAGTAAATTTACAAGAAAAAGCTGCAAATGTATAAGACAAAAAAAAATCACAGATTTACATGGTAACAGCTGTGAATTTATGAGAAAAAAGTTGCAGGTTTATGATAATTTTTTTTAAATAATATGCAGAAAAAAGTCTCATTTACAAAAAAGTTGCAAATATATGAGACAAAAGTTACTAATCTGAGGAGAAATTCACAAATTTACAAGAAAGTTTTTGATAACTTTACAAGGAAAAAAGTCAAATTTTAGAGAAAAATGTCACAAATTTATATTAAAAATTTTTGAAGAGAAAAGTTGTAAATTTATGAGAAAAAGTTGCAAACTTACTAGACAAAAGTTGCAAATGTATGAGAAAGTCACAAATTTACAAAAAAGTAAATTCACAAAGAAAAAAGTCACAAATTTATGAGGAAAATGTTTGAGAAAAATTGAGAGAAATTTACATGAAAAAAGTTGTAAAATTAGAAGAAATAACAAATTTGAGAACAAAGTTACAAATGTGCAAGATAAAAATAAATTTATGAGGAAAAAGCACAAATTTTTAGGAAAAAAGTTGCAAATTGAAGAGCTAAAACAGGCAGATATATGTGAGAGAAGTTTTTTGCAAAAATTTCAAATTTACAAGGCTAAAGTAGCCTCACAAATTGATGAGGGTAAAGTCATTACTCACTGCTCAAGTAACTTTTTTTTATAGTAGATGCTTTATTATTTGTCCTGAAATATTTTTGATGACTACTTATTTTTCCTTGAGTACGGTAATTAACATCATACTGTAACAAAATTTGGGTACTCTACCCACCTCTGACTGAAATTAAGAAGGTAGCTTGATATTATGTGCCAGTGTCCATCTCAATGAGATATCATCGTAACAATGTTGAAATGACTTTTGTTGGTGTGAGTTTACATAAAATTAATATGCAAAATTGAGACTGGAGAATTATCAACATTTGTACTTTTTCAGGTGTGGCTTCCTGCAGTGAAAGCCAAGGGTCTGGAGATCTCTGGGACCTTCTCCCGCCGCCAAGGCCACATGTACATGGACATGACATTCACTAACAAGGCCCTACAGCACATGACTGACTTCGCTATCCAGTTCAACAAAAACAGGTCAGTGGGGTATTCCAAAGGAAAATTAATCTGTGCTGTTTATTTCTGAATTCAAGTGTAAATTTGCAGCTGCGTTCGACTAATTTAAATGTTTTGTTTTTCTGTGGTGTAGTTTTGGGGTGATCCCCACCAGTCCACTGCCCATTCACACTCCACTGATGCCCAATCAGAGTATTGAAATCTCTTTGCCTCTTAACACCATTGGACCTGTCATGAAGATGGACCCTCTCAATAATCTGCAGGTATGGAGGCTCCCACTCATTGCAGTTTCAGTTGAAAACTGAATGTCAGAGCAGCGTTTCCTCTGGCTTAAAGGCCTTGGTCTGGTGGAAGCATATTTTTAGAGGTGGGGTAGACAACACATGACACGACTGTAACCGGAATATGTTAATTTTACACTTTTTTTAACTTTTCCACAGTAACATTGTATAATAGAACTTACCATTTGAAGTACTGTTTGAACCATTGTTTGAACCACTGTTTGAACCACTGTTTGTACCATTTTCCTCAAAATTGTAATTTCCTCTTGTAAAATTATGACTTTTCTTGTACATTTGAGACTTTATTATAAATTTGTGGATTATTTTATGGCTAGATTTTTATCTTTTTTAATCCAATCCAACTTTATTTATAAAGCACTTTTAAAGCAAAAGCTGACACATAGTGCTGTACATCAACGATAAATAAAATATAAAAACAGTAAAACAAATAAAATACAGCTACAAAAGTACAAAACTGCACAAACAAAACAGTAGTCATACAATAGAGGCAATAAGAACAAATAAAATGAATGTCTCAAACTGGGTCAAAAGCCAGAAAATAAAAATGTGTTTTAAGATGAGTTTTAAAACTGAACAGTGAAGAAGCCTGTCTGATGGACAAAGGCAGATTATTATAAAATTAGTTTTTTTAAAAATAAATTTCAAAACAGAATGTGGCAAAAGTTTTACTTTTTTCCTCATACAATTTAAGCTTTTGACCATAATTTTGCAGAGCCAGAACAATAATTTCAACTCTGAATTCAAAGAAATATAATTATTAAAATTATATTTAATAAAATAAATTCACTAAAATTACCAAAGATGCATTTATTTTTGTTATAATATTTCTATATATTTATAGTTTTTTAGAACTCTCACCAACCAAACAGCAGGAAAAACCTCCCTTATTTTGAAATCCAAATGTTGGCACGTTTAGTTTGTCTGAAGGCTGTTGACGGATTAAAGTCACTGACTTCATGGATTTCCGTCATCTTAACTTGCCAGGTACATAATAATGAACATACATTAGTTAAGTGAAGAAAATCCTCAGCAATTCATCAGTCACTCTTGCCTTTCCCTACAATGAAGCTTAACCACACCTGTTAGCTAAGTGAGTCTTCATTATTGTTCTCGTTACCAGTGGGTTAAAACCACCATAAATGCTTGCACTGCTTACATACCTCTTCTGATTTTTTTCCCACGTTTAAAGTACTTTAATAAGCTCATGCTTCTCTTGGACAGCATCGCTCAAGAGACACTCTGCCTGCAGACTGAAATGGTCACGCGGGCACCAGGCGGGTGGGGCGCTTCCGCGTGAATGACGGTCACACACGTTGTTCATGTGCGCGCTTATGGAGCGTCATTCTTTCATGTTTTCTTTCTTAAATTAATATATCCTAGGAGTGGTGGCATAATTCCAAGGGTGGCGGCCCACCACATGGAAATGTTACCAGATGAAACCCTGCAGAATGACTGTGTTCCATGGAAATAAGTCAGAAAACCCTGATTCCCTTGTTAGCCGTTGTTAGCAACCCAGAGTGAAACACAGAGTAAAAACAATGTGTTGTAATTTGTAAACATTGAGTGACATGTCCCTTGATAGAAACTGGGTGTACTGTATGTATTATCAATGAGATGAGATACATAAAACAAAAATGTGAATAAATAGTTCATTTTTAGCTCATTCTGGCAAAGCCAAAAGGAGTTAATGCAATGACGTGATGTCCGTCCATCTGTCTGTCTGACCACATTTCACGAGAATCGCTACTCCTAGGCAATTACCCCAGTGGTCACCAAACTCCTTCACAAGGATCCTCAGAAGGGTCTGCATCCAGGTTGTGCAGACTTGGATGCAAGTCAAGGTCAAGGGTCACACCACCATCTTATATTTTGATCTGGGCATTTAGTGGTTTGCAAGCTGAAAAACCAACTTACTGACTGATAATTTTGTTAGCAAGGCCCTTAGTTCCACTTCTGGCAAGAAAAGAAACACCTGGTTAAACCCTGTCAACACAGAATACTTTTATCCAGCCACTGAGAGAAATCAACTAATTGACTGGTCATATATTAAGATTTTTTCACATAAGTGGCAGTGTTGTAGTCGAGCTACTACATTCCGAGTCCGAGTCACCACATTATTTCAGAGGCCGACTTCAAAGCGCTTTGCAAAGTTTGCATTTCGCCCCGTGTTTCCTTCTCCCTTTCTCCTCGTACTCCTCATGATCGGTGAATCCAAACTGAATGATTTGGGATTTGGAAGACATTTTTTTCCGGTTCCGCTGGACCGGTGGCGCCACACGAGTTGGCTGCCCGTTGCAATAGCCTTTTTTTATCTTCCTTCTTCTTTCTACACCTTTCACTCTATATATATATCACGGACACACAGATCGCCCCAAAGGTCTCCCGAGTCGGCGGACGGAGCCACTGTTTACAGCAGGAGATGTTACAGCAGGAAGAGCTAGTGCTAGCTAGCACTCAACTGCCACCCGGGCTAACGGTGAAACTCGACATACCGGGAACTGTAGCGAAAAACGATGCGGGTGCCGGGCTGGAGTTTAGGCGGCGTGCAAGAATTATAAGACAGAATAATAAAGAGTGATGGCAAGAACCAAGCAGACCATCCGTAAAATCTACTGGAGGAAAAAGCCCCCCAGGAAGCAGCTAGCCACCAAGGCTGCTCGGAAAAGTGCTCCGGGCACCGGTGGAGTGAAGAAGCCTCACCGTTACAGACCCGTGGCTCTGAGAGAGATCCGTCGCTACCAGAAATCCATGGGGCTGCTCATCCGTAAGCTGCCCATCCAGCGCCTGGTGAGGGAGATCACTCAGGACTTCAAGACCGACCTGCGCTTCCTGAGCTTCGCCGTCATGGCTCGGCAGGAGGCCAGCAAGGCCTACCTGGTGGGTCTCTTCTTCGCTAAGAGGGTCACCATCATGCCCAAAGACTTCCAGCTGGCCCGCCGCATCCGCGGAGAGAGAGCTTAGACTTTCTGCTGCACATTCACCAATCATAATGCTCCACACTGTGTGTCTATATATATATATTTATAGTAATATGTACATATGTTTACTAGCTGTTCTTGTTTTTTCTTGCCTTCTGATTGTTGCTCTGAGTGTTGCTATCCCTGTGCTGTTGCAATCCTGGAATTTCCCCATTGTGGGACTAATAAAGGCATATCTTATCTTATCTTATCTTATAATTGACTGGTTAACGTATGGCTTTTTTTCTCGATAAGAAGCAGTGTCACAATAACTCATGCAAGAGAGGTCAAAATCAGACATGTACTGTACAACACGGTACTACTTGCAGAGGTCATGTATGCGTGCACTGTATAATGTATTCATGCACTAAGTGCAGCTGGCATAGCAGCAAAGTAGTGCATAATGTTTTCACATTATGCACTGCGTACTGTACCGCAAGCACATTTGCATAGTGAGTGGATGCATGTACTAGTGCATGTACTGGTAAAACTTGCTAGTCTGTACATGTACTAGTACTTGCGGAGGTCATGTATGTATGTGCTGCATGTGTATGCGCTAAGCGCAGCTAGAGTAGCAGCAAAGTTGTGCAGTGCATAATGCACCGGGTACTGTTACCGCATGCACGTTTACATTGTGAGCGACTCGACAAGCAAAAAGATTAATCCGCCTCAGCCAAATCTTACAAGTGCACATGATACCAGTCTATGGGAAAGCCAGCGATAAGCGAGAGAGAGAGAGGTAGCGACAAGGGTATAACTTTGGGTTAAACATTAGGGGGGTTAAGATCTCTGCCCATATAAAGATTTTTTAATGCAATAAAAAGTCAGCATATGTGTCAGTGTGGAGGAAGAGTGCAAAGTCATTGATAAAAGGACAATGCTAATTTACCTCTTTATTTTGCCATTCTAATATTCATAGCAATAGTAAAAAGAATTTCAGTCATTTACCAAAGATATCTTCAGCATTGTAATGGTCTATTTATGCTACTATGAAGCAGCAGACCTACTTAATACCTATTATGTGTTAAGTATTTCAGCACTGGCAGAAATCAGGCAGGCAAGTTTTGACTATTGTTACCTTGGGCCTCATGTACAAAGGGTTCTTACGCACAAAAACATGGCGTACGTCCTTTTCCACGGAAAATTTCAGATGTATCAAGAATGAAATGACTGTGGAAATATATGTGCAGCCCCACGCCAACTTCATGGCTGGCGTACGTACGTTTCTACTGTTATTGGTCCTTTGGTGACACTTAGAGATGATGTTGGGAGACTGATAATGACGTGAAAATTATTGTACACACCAAAGACACATGATGAACAAACATCCAAGTGTGCGCAATTAGATGAGTGGATATAAAAGCAAGCGCAGAGAAGTGCAGAAAATGCCTCTAGCAACAAAGGATTAGAGGATATTGCAAATTGCGCAGTAAGAAGAGAAAGGGTATTTTAGAGACAGAAGATTTTCTGGCTCAGGATGATGACTGGCTTGTCAGCTGGTTTAGGTTTCCACGGGCAGTCCTTGTGGAACGTGTCTGTGTGCTCCCAAATATCACCCTGTCTTCAAGGCTTCATTACAACTTACTGATTTGAAGAAGTGACTTTCTTTTTTTGCTGATTAAACTACAGTTTCACAGCATTCTACCAAGCCCCCAATTGTCTGTGTGTACAGTAGTTATGTAAATAAACACATGCATAACGTTTGAAATGCAATAGTCTCACCCGTTCCCCGGCACACTTCATTCATTTAGTAGTGTGTGTAATCCATGTAAGTTGTGTATAACTATAAAGGATGAAATTTGCATTTTGGACATAAAATATGTACTTGCCCAGTCTAATATGATCTGCTTTCAACTGACAGATGACCGTGGCTACCCACTAAATAGGTTCATATTGTCTTCTTTTTCATGACTATTTCCCTTTAATTCAACCAGCTGATCCACCCGGCTGGTCACAAATTGATTGATTGATTGATTGATTGATTGATTGATTCATCATTTAAAATAACATTGTATAAAAGATACAACATACATTTAAAACAATGGGATGACACAAGAAAGTGCTCACACTTACAGTGGTGTGAAAAAGTGTTTGCCCCCTTCCTGATTTCTCATTTTATTGTAGGTTTGTCACACTTAAATGTTTCAGATCATCAAACAAATTTAAATATTAGACAAAGATAACACAAGTAAACACAAAATGCAGTTTTTAAATGAAAGTGTGTATTATTAAGGGTAAAAAAAAATCCAAACCTACTTGGCCCTGTGTGAAAAAGTGATTGTCCCCCATTAAAACATAAAATAACTGTGGTTTATCACATCTTTGGAAAGCTGAGTTCAGTCTCTCTTGCCTCACCAGGCCTGGTTACTGCCACGCCTGTTCTCAATCAAGAAATCACTTAAATAGGACCTGCCTGACAAAGTGAAGTAGACCAAAAGGTCCTCAAAAGCTAGACATCATGCTGCTATCCATAGAAATTCAAGAACAAATGAGAAACAAAGTAATTGAGATCTATCAGTCTGGAAAAGGTTATAAAGCCATTTCTAAAGCTTTGGGACTCCAGCGAACCACAGTGAGAGCCTTTATCCTCAAATGGCGAAAACATGGAACAGTAGTGAACCTTCCCAGGAGTGGCCGGCTGGCCAAAATTACCCAAGAGCACAGTGACGACTCATCCAAGAGGTCACAAAAGACTCCACAACAACATCCAGAGAACTGCAGGCCTCACTTGCCTCAGTTAAGGTCAGTGTTCATGACTCCACCATATGAAAGAGACTGGGCAAAAATGGCCTGCGTGGCAGGGTTCCAAGATGAAAACCACTGCTGAGCAAAAAGAACATAAAGGCTCGTCTCAGTTTTGCCAGAAAACATCTTGATGATCCTCAAGACTTTTGAGATAATACTCTGTGGACTGACGAGACAAAAGTTGAACTTTTTGGAAGGTGTGTGTCCCGTTACATCTGGCGTGAAAGTAACACAGCATTTCAGAAAAGGAACATCATACCAACAGTAAAATATGGTGGTGGTAGTGTGATGGTCTGGGGCTGTTTTGCTGCTTCAGGACCTGGAAGACTTGCTGTGGTAAAGGGAACCATGAATTCTGCTGTATACCAAAATATCCTGGAGGAGAATGTCCGGCCATCTGTTCGTGACCTCAAGCTGAAGCGCACTTGGGTTCTGCAGCAGGACAATGATCCAAAACACACCAGCAAGTCAACGTCTGAATGGCTTAAGAAAAACAAAATGAAGACTTTGTGGCTTAGTCAAAGTCCTGACCTGAATCCGATTGGGATGCTGTGGCATGACCTTAAAAAGGCGGTTCAAGCTGGAAAACCCTCCAGTGTGGCTGAATTACAACAATTCTGCAAAGATGAGTGTGCCAAAATTCCTCCACAGCATTGTAAAAGACTCATTGCCAGTTATCACAAATGCTTGATTGCAGTTGTTGCTGCTAAGGGTGGCCCAACCAGTTGTTAGGTTTAGGGGGCAGTCACTTTTTCACACAGGGCCATGTAGGTTTGGATTTTTTTCTTTTAATAATCAACACCTTCATTTAAAAACTGCATTTTGTGTTTACTTGTGTTATCTTTGGCAACACGGTGGTGGAGTGGTTAGCACTGCGGCAGCACAGCATCTCACCCTTGGCCGAGGGATCCTGGGTTCGATCCCAGCCCCCGACAAACAGTGATCTGTGTGGAGTTTGCATGTTCTCCCCGTGTCTGTGTGGGTTTACTCCGGGATTTCTCCGGTTTCCTCCCACATGTCAAAAACATGCAAGTTAGGTTAATTGGCATCAAACTGGGGATTCTAAATTGTCCTTAGGTATGACTGTGAGAGTGAATGGTTGTCTGTCTCTCTGTGTTGGCCCTGCGATGGACTGGCGATCTGTCCAGGGTGTACCCTGCATCTCGCTCAAAAGATGTTGGGATAGGCTCCAGCCCCCCTGCGACCCGAAAAGGATTAAGCGGAAGAAGATGGATGGATGGATGGATCTTTGTCTAATATTTAAATTTATTTGATGATCTGAAACATTTAAGTGTGACAAACATGCAAAAAATGAGAAATCAGGAAGGGACAAACACTTTTTCACACCACTGTATTTCCATTGTGGTCCCTAAAAGAGATTGCAGCTGGTCCTGTACTTGCCACCTTTTTCTTTGAAATCTGGCACTATAACCACTGAGCTATACACGCTCCAAACCACAGCAATCAGCTGACACTTCTGAGGATAACTGCAGACATCAGTCTAAATACAGTATGTCAAAGTTAAATAAACTTCTCCTTCTTTTCCCTGTCTGAATAAAGAAATAGACTAATCTTATAAGGCTGTGAGCAGGCTATTGAATTCCCTGTATCCAGCGCTAATGCCGGAGGACAGCATGCCAAACAAAATGTTTTTTCGTGCCTCTACCTCATTCAGAAGCACCTCCAACTCACATTCCATGAAATTCCATTAAATCCATTATTTTTGATCGTAGATACAGGAGAATCTTCTTCTTTTTCTTCTTTTAGATTTGATTGGCGGTTGGCAACCAGCTTACAGGTGCATTACCGCCACTGACTTGATTGTCATCACTCTATATCTTTGTATAAGGAGTTCTGAACAACTCCTTATGTGTGAAAAAATTATCCGTCCTTGGACTGTGTCCTCGGTGGCGTCAATAGCTGTGCCAGCCAGCCAGCAACATACAGGAGAATCAAACATCCTGGGCTTGTATATACAGTGGGGCAAAAAAGTATTTAGTCAGCCACCAATTGTGCAAGTTCTCCCACTTAAAAGATGAGAGAGGTCTCCAGTTTTCATCATAGGTATACCTCAACTATAAGAGACAAAATGAGAAAAAAAAATCCAGAAAATCACATTGAAGGATTTTTAATGAATTAATTGGTAAATTACTCAGTAAAATAAGTATTTGGTCACCTACAAACAAGCAAGATTTCTGGCTCTCACAGACATGTAACTTCTTCTTTAAGAGGCTCCTCTGTCCTCCACTCGTTACCTGTATTAATGGCACCTGTTTGAACTCATTATCAGTATAAAAGACACCTGTCCACAACCTCAAACAGTCACACTCCAAACTCCACTATGGCCAAGACCAAAGAGCTGTCAAAGGACACCAGAAACAAAATTGTAGACCTGCACCAGGCTGGGAAGACTGAATCTGCAATAGGTAAGCAGCTTGGTGTGAAGAAATCAACTGTGGGAGCAATTACTAGAAAATGGAAGACATGTGGCACTGATAATCTCCCTCGATCTGGGGCTCCACGCAAGATCTCACCCTGTAGGGTCAAAATGATCACGAGAACGGTGAGCAAAAATCTCAGAACCACACGGGGGTGCCTAGTGAATGACCTGCAGAGAGCTGGGACCAAAGTAACAAAGGCTACCATCAGTAACACACTACGCCGCCAGGGACTCAAATCCTGCAGTGCCAGACGTGTCCCCCTGCTTAAGCCAGTACACGTCCAGGCCCGTCTGAAGTTTGCTAGAGAGCATTTGGATGATCCAGAAGAGGATTGGGAGAATGTCATATGGTCAGATAAAACCAAAATAGAACTTTTTGGTAAAAACTCAACTTGTCATGTTTGGAGGAGAAAGAACACCATACCTACTGTGAAGCATGGGGGTGGAAACATCATGCTTTGGGGCTGTTTTTCTGCAAAGGGACCAGGACGACTGATCCGTGTAAAGGAAAGAATGAATGGGGCCATGTATCATGAGATTTTGAGTGAAAACCTCCTTCCATCAGCAAGGGCATTGAAGATGAAACGTGGCTGGGTCTTTCAGCATGACAATGATCCCAAACACACCGCCCGGGCAACGAAGGAGTGGCTTCGTAAGAAGCATTTCAAGGTCCTGGAGTGGCCTAGCCAGTCTCCAGATCTCAACCCCATAGAAAATCTTTGGAGGGAGTTGAAAGTCCGTGTTGCCCAGCGACAGCCCCAAAACATCACTGCTCTAGAGGAGATCTGCATGGAGGAATGGGCCAAAATACCAGCAACAGTGTGTGAAAACCTTGTGAAGACTTACAGAAAACGTTTGACCTCTGTCATTGCCAACAAAGGGTATTAAATTATTAAATCACCCTTATTGTCATTCAACCGTACAACCAATCATGTACAGTAGAACGAGATTGTGCTTTACCTATCTACAGTGTCAATCACACACACCCCAGTGCAGAATCAGAGGGCCGCTGCCATGCAAGGCGCCGCCACAGATTTCCTTTCTCCATTCCATTATTGCTGAGCACCAAGCTGGATGGCAGGAAGTTCCACTTTTTGTATGGTCTTCGGCATGACCCGGCCGGGATTTGAACCCCTGCCTCCCGGGTGTGGGGCGGATGCTCTACCAACTGAGCCACCACTCCGGTATATAACAAAGTATTGAGATGAACTTTTGTTATTGACCAAATACTTATTTTTCCGAGGGATTTACCAATTAATTCATTAAAAGTCCTTCATTGTGATTTTCTGGATTTTTTTTTCTCATTTTGTCTCTCATAGTTGAGGTATACCTATGATGAAAACTGGAGACCTCTCTCATCTTTTAAGTGGGAGAACTTGCACAATTGGTAGCTGACTAAATACTTCTTTGCCCCACTGTATCTATTTGCATACTTATTTGCATCTAATTGCATATTCAAATGTAGGGGGTGTCAAAGGAGGAGTCTAGTATTTCCTCACTTGCGTTCAATTTCAAGCAGATTGGAATGTACAAAGGAAATGTGCTTGGATTCCTGCTTATAGACGGTTTCATACAGCTGGATTATTTTTTTTTTTGCTTATGGCGTTTTCTTGATTTAAATGTACGTCATCTTTCAGTAGGAAATCCACACAAGTATTTGTACATGAGGCTGTGCCTCTTGTGCCACCTCTCTCTCTTTAGTCATCAGTGATGTCTCTCCCTCCCTCTTTGTTCATTCTGCTGCTGCCACATTCATACTGCTGATATAAAATATGCTCAGTTGTTGTCCAGATGGTTTAAAAGAGGTACTTCAGTGACAGTTTTGGAGGATATAATTCATGCTAGATTTTCCCACACCAAAAAAACTTGGAAAGATATAAAAAAAAAAATTTTTTTCCTGTCCTTCCCTCTTAGCAGCATCAAATGAGTTTAATGCAGCCGCTGAATGTGAATGAGGCTTAATAGGGTCCCCTGTGATTAACCACCATTATTCTTAACTCATTTTATTTTCTTATTAATCAACTGTGGCGATTAACACATTTATTCTGACAGGACTAATGTTTATTCATTAATATATCGTATCACCATTTCACTCTGTGGCTATTTTTCACCAAGCAGATGAATAAGGACAGGTTTGTGATTTAGTCAGCTAGAAGGGTAACGGTTATCCAGCCTGCAGAGACATTATGAACACAGCACACCACATCCTGTCATTAACACAACATAAAGACCAAATTTGCTTGAGAGAGAAAAGCTGATCATTTCTCCGAAATGATCAAAACAGTCAAAACAACTCAGAGAAGCAGGCCCCTATCTCATTCTAAAGCAAAACTGGTCAAAAGACATTGAGAAGTGGGCTACCATTGCCTATCCAGACATCTTTAATTTATTGCTGTCCAGTACCAATGCTTACACTCTGAAACAGCTAAGATCCTGTAAAGGTCTAGAAGCTTACAGCCAGTTTGTAGGCGGCTGGGTCAGCAACATGGCAGTGTGTGAAATTAACAACCTGTCCGTAGCCAAGGTAAACAAAACATTTCATTTTTGGGGGTGAAAAACTAGGAAAAAAATTGGCTTGTTCACTTGCAAATATTTTGTAAAGCTTTACACAAAATACTTAAAGGCTATTAAACTGGGGCCTAAGCACCTGTTGTATGTTGGTTTTTTTTTTTTTTAAATGTTAAACATGTAAAAATTAAAAAAAAAAACCATCAAATTAAAATTAGACTCATGCTTCTGTAGGCTACTCAATACCATTTTAAAAACCAGAGCTAAGTTTACCGTGTGGACCGTGTCACAATGGCAGTTAATGCAGCCGACTCTGACTGAAATAAAATGTTCTGCCATTAAAGTTAAAGTCAATACTCAGTGTTGCTGGGGTGACACGGGTGGGGGAGGCAGGTCAATTCATCGGGGTTTCACTGCACTCAGTGAGCCAAGTTATGGAGTTAAATCATGTAATAATAATGTTTTTCACAGACTAATTCATAGACAAAGCATTTTAACTTAAGTGGAAACGTTATTTTCACATATTTTGGGAGTTTCAGCTGTTTTATAGTTTAACAGACCCACCTGATAGAGCCAAACACAATTTTGTGGGCAGCCGCAGCTTCTCACGACACGTGGAAATTTTGCAGCTTGGCCCACAGATTCTCACGTCACGTTTGTTTTTATACATCCCGCTGTGTGCATGAAAAGCAGTGTATGCTGTGTTTTTGGGCGTGCACACCGTTTATGCATGAGGCCCCAGGTGAATCTGTGAAAATGCCCACAGAGCATCACAGACTCTTCAACAATAATTAGTCAGTTATTTTTACAAACCTATTACAAAATGGTCAGCACACACCCGCATTTTGGAATACAAGGAAAGCACCAAGTCTGACCACACACAGAAGTGAACCGCTCCTCCTCTGGAACTCAGCGGAGCAGCACACACCTGTCAGGGGAGGGGCAGGACATTAATGTTATGAGGAGCTTCGATGAAGACAAAATATAAATGTTTTTGCTATAATGAGGAATGTAACGTTCATTTTTGAAACTATCAAACCTGGTTTAGTCAGCGCCTGAGGAGCCGGGAAAGAACAAGCTGGGTGATACCAAATCTTTGGCAGTGGCAGCATTGTCAGATTATGAAAAATGTTACATTTCCTGAAATTATGAGATGGATTTTGATTTATATTCATCAAAAAGTAATCTGAAAATTATTTAAGGAAAATTGAATCTAGTAAAATAAAAAAATAAAGCCGAAATTGCATGGCCCCGAGCTGGCCTCGGCTGAATTACCAAGGCCATAGGTCTCGAGGCCGAGGATGAGACTGAGTCATTACCCGCCGAGGCCGGGAAAAACCAGCCTCGAATTTGGCCTCTTGAGACCTCCAACACTGATAAGTGGAGTTTATTTTCATAACCCCTTGCACTCTGGTCAATTTCCCTAAAAATGCCAAAAAATAACATACCCAAAGTAAATCAAAAGCTGTTCTTCAACCCTTTGCAGCATCTTCATGGGGTTGGTCTCATTTAAAAGAAAACACTTTGAATTTTTTGGCAGAACAGTCATAATCTCTCTAAGTGCTCCGGCCACTGAGTTACAGTCATCTAAACATAGTGAACTTGAAGAAAATAAATTTGGCCTGGGTGTTTTTTTGGATACAAATGCTTGCAAATAACACACAGCTGTCAGATACTGGCTGGAAAATGCAACAGAAATGTAGAACCAAGTGTTATCCAGCTGAGGTCAAAATTTTGTAACAATACCACAAAAAATGAATATATTACACAGCTTTTTTCTTAGGTTGTTCCCAGGCGTTTTTGAACTGTGCCAAATTGTGCCAAATGGCACAGTTTGGAAAAACGTCTGTAACTTCTGAACGATTCAATATAGAAGCTTGATGTTGGACTCTAATGAAAGGTGACACTCAGGGCTGTGTGTGTGTGTGTGTGGGGGGGGGGGTTTGCCCCCCCCCCCCTACAGAGGATGGACATCGCCCGGTGCGCCGCGGTCATGGTGTGCCGCGGTCTACTACGCACAGTTGTAATTTACCGATCGGTCAAAAGTCATTTTTGATTACAATTTTCAGGGATAAAGAATAATTTACCTTATAACACTTACCTGTTCACAACAGCAGTGTCGCTGGCGAACTTCTCTTCCTCATTGTCAGACGAACATGACGCTGGTTCGCTTGTTACGGACTCGTGGTTCTGGTCACGCGACCCAGTCAAACCATAATTCCATTATTGCGGTGTTGCGCTTCCATGATTGCGGTTTTGGCGAACGATTTTTCAAAACAAATAAGAACAGTAGTAAGAAAAAAAAGACTGGCGAACGCGTGTGTGTCACCCAGTGGCTAAAACAAAACAGATTTTGCAAGGGAGGCACGCTTTCAAACTACTGTGCTTCAATTGGCTTGCTGTATTCGCAGCCATTGGTAGGCGGGTCCTTCTTGCTAGGTTTTCAGTCATTGGTTCTTCAAGGTTTCAGAAACCCACTTCAAGGCTCTTATTAGTCGAAGGAGAGGTCAATCACATCTAAACCAATCAAAGCACTCCTTTGGCTTTCTGTTCGCGGCTGTGTCTGTAGTGGAAGAACGGAAATGCAGCTTTTTTTTTTTTTTCAGTGCCTCCTAGGACGCACAGTGCGTCCTAGGACGCAGAGACGTGTCCGCCCACGGTACACCGAAGTGCAACAGGTTAACCCCTTGCACTCCGGTCAATTTCCCTAAAAACGCCAAAAAGTAATGTGCCCAAATTAAATCCAAAGCTGTTCTTCAACCCTTTGCAGCATCTTCATGGGGTTGGTCTCATTTAAAAGAAAACACTGAATTTTTTGGCAAAACAGTCATAATCTCTCTAAGTGCTCCGGCCACTGAGTTACAGTCATCTAAACATAGTGAACTTGAAGAAAATAAATTTGGCCTGGGTGTTTTTTTGGATACAAATGCTTGCAAATAACACACAGCTTCAGATCCGGGCTGGAAAATGCAACAGAAATGTAGAACCAAGTGTTATCCAGCTGAGGTCAAAATTTTGTAACAATACCACAAAAAATGAATATATTACACAGCTTTTTCCTCAGGTAGTTCCCAGGCGTTTTTGAACTGTGCCAAATTGTGCCAAATGGCACAGTTTGGAAAAACGTCTGTAACTTTTGAACAATTCAATGTAGAAGCTTCATTTTGGGCTCTAATGATAATATAATATAATATAATGTCCCCTCCCCCCTCGCTACAGAGGACGGACATTGGCCATCGCTACATGACGGAATAGACTCGTGGCGATGTGGCGACCGCGGCGCAGTCACTGCGGCTTCCCCCCCCCCTCACTATAGAAGAATAGCGGGGGGGGGGGCGGCGTTCATGGTCCGGACGCGGCGAACAACCCATGTACCGCGGCGCACGAACTTCAGACTTCGTGCGCCGCACAGTTGTAATTTACCGATCGGTCAAAAGTCATTTTTGATTACAGTTTTCAGGGATAAAGAATAATTTAGCTTATAACACCTTACCTCTTCACAGCAGTGTCCTGGCGAACTTCTCTTCCTCATTGTCAGACGAACGTGACGCTGGTCCGCTCGTGGTTCTGGTCTCGCGACCCGATCAAAACATAATTCCATTATTGCGGTTTTGTGCTTCCATGATTGCGGTTTTTGGCAAACGATTTTTCAAAACAAATAACAGTAGTAATTAAAAAAAGACTGGCGAACACGTGTGTGTCACTCAGCCTTCGTCATCTGCCTCCGTCGGTCTATGACCATGGTAGAAAATCATAACGTCTACTCTGCTGGAACAAAAACAAAATAAGCACCGCCTGTGGCCGAACATGCCAATGCGCGCGCACGAGGGTGCACGAGAGCGCCCTCGTGCGCTCTGGGACACAGAGACTTGCCCGCCCGCGGTACAACGGAGTGCAAGAGGTTAAAGAAGCATCATGTTTCTTGGCACAGAAAGTAAGTACTTTTTCCAGCGCCAAATATGTATACAGATTTGTGAAATAAATAATTGGGTTTCTGGGCACATAACGGCCTCCAACTGAACATTTTTTTTGTTACTTGTGTCTGTTTGTGTTGTTTTCATTTTAGAGTTCATTTAAAATTCTTTTATTTGTCTTTACCTCTCTGAGCTTCTGCATCCCTACGCTCCCACCCGGTCACAGCTGCTTCTGGTGGTGCCAAAGGCAAGGCGGAAGCTCAGAGGGGACAGAGCCTTTTCGATCATGGCCCCCAGGTTATGGAATGATTCACCCCTGGACATCAGACAAGCACCTTCACTGTCCATTTTTTAAACCCGTCTTAAAACACACTTTTACTCCCTGGCCTTCGACCCAGTGTGAGACATTGATTTTATTGAATGAAATGGATTTTCATTTATTTATTTATGTTACCTTTTATTTTATTCTATTTCATTTTGACTGTGGTTCTGTATTGTTTTTGTGTTAGTGCCCTGCTTCCTGCGTTTGTTTTCTTGCTGTACAGCACTTTGTGTAGCGAGTGTTGCTTTTAAAGTGCTTTATAAATAAAGTTGATTGATTGTTTATGGTCTGTGAGTTTAGCTTATTTTTTGTGCACCAGAGAACCTTGTTGAGACGATTGGTAATTAAAAAAAAATCCTTGCTTTCATTGTACTTTGATAATGTCTCAATAACCACATTTTTAACTGCACACCTATACATATCAAATCTAACCCACGTAATCGTTGCGTCACTTTTTTTCATGCTTTTGTTGGTACATTAGTTGCAGCATCTCTTGACTTACTGAAGATGTCTAACACCAAACTCTGTTCTGTTTTCTCTCTGTATGTACAGGTGGCTGTAAAAAACAACATTGATGTTTTTTACTTCAGCGTCCTCATCCCTCTGAACCTGTTCTTTGTTGAAGATGGGAAAATGGGTGTGTAGAGTTAAAACTTTCTGAAACTGCTGTGTGAAATGTACTGCAGAGATTAGGACAGATGACGCCACAGAGATTTAATACACACTGCAAAGCATATAATCAGGCCTGTATAAAACAGTTTGAGTTGTACATGTGTAATTTTGAAGGATAATTTCTACTAAATTCTAATGTCAGAATTGAAATGAAGGAATTAAAGGCATAAAAACAACTTCACTTCAAAGACTGCAACAAGGTCACATTAGTTGGGTTTTTTTTTTATTATTGTAGAGGATGTGCTCAAGGATGAGGCTGAGTTTATTTCTCAGGTTCAGCTTTATTAACAGAACACATACTCTAACAATCTTCAAGCAAGAAAAGAGACAGATCAATATCACATCGCTCTTTTATACTCCGGAACATCGAAACTCAAGTCACATGGTGTCTAAGCAAACATACAGTCTCATGGTACTTAATCCCAGTCACGCTGTAACCCTTTTGATCTTCCACCATTGTCTCTTAGCCTCCGATGGCCCGGAAGTCCCTCCAGGGCTTCTCTCTTTGAGTCAAAGGCCAAATCTCACACCTTCTCGATATCTCCTGCAGACTCAGTCCTTTTGTCCCTCGAGACGTGAAGCACACAATAAACATACAGCAATACATTTGTGGAAAATATGTACCCAACATATGTGCCACATGACCCCCCCCCCCAAACGTCTAATATGGGACAAACATAATCAGAGATGCATGACATAAAAACATTACCACATATCAAATATTTATCCACCAGTTGCCTAGGTTTAAACCTCCTGCCATATCTGCCGTAAGCCGGCCTTGCTGCTTCTGCAGTGTCTTCCTGCACCTGTGGATTAGAACTGTTAGCCAATCTCTGCGGGGGTTCTGGAGAATGCCTTCTCGGAGGTCTGCCGCGACGGGGGGCCCTCGCCAACTGCACTTGTTCATCCGCCAAAACAAAAGCAGGTTTGAGTCTGTTTATACAAATCAACTCTTTCCTGTCTCCCAAATCTAGCAAAAAATGCTTCTCACCTGTTTCCAGCACTCTGAAAGGTCCATCATAAGGTGGCCGCAAATTTGGGCAATGAGCATCATGTCTAACAAAAACAAACTCCGCATTTTTTAAAGCCTTCGGCACAAAAACGCGTGGAAAACTGTGATGAATGGGGCCAGGAAGCGTGTTTGATCCTGTGTCGCTCTGCAACAGCTGAGCGGGGGGACAATTTGGCGCAGGATTGTCGGGGAGAAATTCACCGGGTAAACGGAGAGGTTGTGCAAAAACTAACTCAGCTGGGGAGGCGTGCAAATCCTCCTTAGGCGCAGAACGCAACCCCAATAAAACCCATGGAAGTTTGTCAACCCAATTTGTATCCGTAAGCGACGCTCTGAGGGCTGCTTTCAATGACCTATGAAAATGTTCGCATAAACCGTTAGCCTGGGGGTTATACGCGGTAGTGCGGTGGATCTTCACCCCTAGGCTGCGGGCCATCGATGACCAGAGTTCGGAGACAAATTGAGGACCTCTGTCTGACGTTATGTCCGACGGGACTCCAAAACGCGCAACCCAAGATGTTAAAAACGCGCGCGCAACTTCTTCCGCTGTGGTTGATGCCAGAGGAACTGCTTCTGGCCAACGCGTGGTGCGGTCCACCATCGTCAAAAGGTGTGTGTGCCCCTGTGATAACGGAAGGGGGCCCACCAAGTCGACATGCACATGATCAAAGCGCTTAGCCGGGATGTGAAAAGGCTCCAAAGGAGCCCTAGTGTGCTTGTGTATTTTGGCTCGCTGACACGCTACGCAGGCTGCTGCCCATTCGTTGACCTGTTTGCGCAACCCCGGCCAAACAAATTTCTCCCCCACCATCTTGATCGATGCGCGCACCCCCGGGTGCGCCAGGGAATGGACCGAGTCAAAAACGCGGCGGCGCTACGCAGCTGGTACCACGGGGCGCGGCCGTCCCGTGGAGACATCGCAGATTAGGGGGGGCATACCGACTTGCTGCACCCTGTGCTCCAGCCTTAACCCTGTTGGTCCAGACTGGAGCGCGCGCACATCCGCATCACTAACCTGCTCTGCGGCCATGGCTGCATAATCTAAACCTACGCAGACCGGGGCTGCGTGCGCTTCCGCACCGCTACCCTGGCCCGCGGCCACGGCTGCTGAGTCTGCCCCACGGGGCCTGGCGCCGCCACCGCACGCGAGAGACAGTCCGCCACTACATTATGTTTACCTGCGACATGCTGGATATCGGTGGTGAACTCCGATATCGCGGCCAGCTGTCTTTGCTGCCGGCCCGACCAAGGTTCTGAAATCTTGGCCATCGCAAACGTTAGCGGCTTGTGGTCCACAAACGCGGTGAAACGGTGCCCTTCCAGCCAGAACTGGAAATGGCGGATGGCCAAGTGTAGGGCCAACAGCTCTCTTGTCGAACGCGCTGTATTTTCGCTCGTTATCGCGCAAGGTTTTGCTGAAAAACGCGAGCGGCTGCCAGATCCCTGCAACAAACTGTTCGACGACCGCCCCCACCGCTAAATCGGAAGCGTCAGTGGTGAGCGCCATGCGGGCCGTTGGGACTGGGTGTGCCAACAAAACCGCGTTTGCCAGGGCTGATTTGACTTGGGAGAATGCGCGCTCCCGCTCCGGAGACCATTCGATTTTATTTGTGGGTTTTTGCTTCTTTAGTGCAGCATACAATGGTTGCATGAGCTGCGCTGCGCTTGGGAGGAAACGGTTATAAAAATTAACCATTCCCAAAAACTCCTGTAACGCTTTAACCGTTTGAGGTCGGGGAAAATCTGTTATTGCGCGTACTTTATCGGGCAGAGGGACCGCTCCTTCTGGTGAAACGCGATGCCCCAAAAAATCAATTTGCACCACCCCAAACTGGCACTTCGCTGGGTTAATTATTAACCCGTGCTCTGCCAGCCTCCGAAAAACCTCTGTGAGGTGGCTTTCGTGTTCATCTTCGGATGTGCTGGCTACCAAAATGTCATCCAAGTAGACGAACACGAAAGGGAGGTCGCGTAGAACCGCGTCCATCATACGCTGGAACGTCTGCGCAGCACCCTTGAGTCCAAAAGGCATGCACAAAAACTCAAAAAGCCCGAAAGGAGTTATTACCGCTGTTTTGGGTATATCCTGAGCGCGCACTGGGACCTGATGGTAACCACGCACCAAGTCTATTTTAGAAAAAATGCGCGCCCCCGCCAAATGAACCGAAAAATCTTGGATGTGCGGAATCGGGTAGCGGTCATGTGCTGAGGCGTTATTCAACCTGCGGAAATCACTGCAAAGTCGCCACGAACCATCAGCCTTTGAGACCATGTGTAGCGGTGAAGCCCAGGGGCTTTTAGAACGTCTAATGATGCCCAGTTTTTCCAAGTTGGCGAACTCCTCGCGCGCTATAGCCAGTTTAGCTGCGTCCAAGCGCCGAGCTTTTGCAAAGACGGGCGGCCCGGCGGTAGTGATAAAATGCTCCACTCCATGTTTAGCCACTGTCGCTGAAAATGTTGGGATTGTGAGTGCTGGGAACTGAGCGAGTAGTGCGTGGAACTTACCACCTGCGGCTGTGACGTTGGCCTGTGCAGTAGGCGGGGCCACCCGGGCTGTGCAGGAAATAGAGTGAAAAGACAGTGCATTAACCAGACGTCTATTAGCAAGATCAACCAATAAACCATGTGAGCACAAAAAATCAGCACCTAACATGTTGAAACTGACTGCCGCAATGACGAAAGTCCACTCGAATGTTCGGCCGTGTAGAGACAGGAGCAGAGTCTTCTCCCCAAAGGTCTTAATCGCCAAGCCGTTCGCTGCCGACACCAGGGGACCACTAGAAGGCGCCAGCCGGTCAGCGCAGGAAGGTGTGATGAAACTCAGCTGGGAGCCTGTGTCCACAAGGAACTGCCTCCCTGATCGCGCGTCCGTCAGGTAGAGCAGCTTGCTCTTTTCACCGAGAGCCGCAGCTGCTACCGGCTCCCGGTCTTGGCGTTTCCCGAGCACTTGAACTGGCACGGTGGAATGCACTTGCGTGCCCTCTCGGCAAAACGGCGATGGTAAAAGCAAAGGACGTCACCCGCTCCGCGTCTCCTGGCCTCCGCCGCTGCTGTCGTCAGCGAGTCTGGTGCTGCAGCCTCTGGCTCCCTGCCGTCTCCGGGTGTTGCGCTCAGCTCCGCTGCTGCGGTCGTGGCCGTGTGTCGCCTATGGGCGTCGACGAGTCGCTGCGCCTCCTGGCCCAGCTCGTGGTAATCTCGGTGGGCCAGCAGCTGTGAACTGGCCAGGGTAACTCTCACCGCTGACAGTAGTGTCCTGAGGAAAAGATGGGCGAAGATAAAGCCATCATCTTCGGCGTCTCTCAAACTCAGCATCTTCGCCATCAAGTCTTCAGGTCTGTCGACCTCACCATCAGTCAACGCCAGGAGCTTCTCTGCTCGCTCTCCCAGCGAGGGGGTGAAAGCACGGATGAGAGCAGCTTTCAATGCGCCATACTTGTCGTCGTCTGGCGGGTGGTTAATCAGGCTCTCCACCCGCTGGGCTGTGTGGCTGTCCAGCTTTGCAACCACATGGTAGAATTTCGTGGCGTCCGCTGAAATTCCCCGAAGATGGAACTGTGCCTCGACTGTGTTAAACCAGGAGCGTGGGCTATGCTGCCAGAAATCAGGTAGCTGGGCTGTGGTAGCTGCATTAGCCTGGCTGGCTCCTGATGAGTCCGGTGCAGAAGAGTCGTCACCGGCCATAATTCGTCTTAGGGTCACCAGTGTAGAGGATGTGCTCAAGGATGAGGCTGAGTTTATTTCTCAGGTTCAGCTTTATTAACAGAACACATACTCTAACAATCTCCAAGCAAGAAAAGAGACAGATCAATATCATATCGCTCTTTTATACTCCGGAACATCGAAACTCAAGTCACATGGTGTCTAAGCAAACATACAGTCTCATGGTACTTAATCCCAGTCACGCTGTAACCCTTTTGACCTTCCACCATTGTCTCTTAGCCTCCGATGGCCCGGAAGTCCCTCCAGGGCTTCTCTCTGAGACAAAGGCCAAATCTCACACCTTCTCGATATCTCCTGCAGACTCAGTCCTTTTGTCCCCTGAGACGTGAAGCACACAATAAACATACAGCAATACATTTGTGGAAAATATGTACCCAACATATGTGCCACATTATTACATAAATTGGCATATATTTGAAACACTATTAATGTGTGTTTTTACATTCTCCAGAGCGGCAGGTGTTCCTGGCTACTTGGAAA
Source organism: Pholidichthys leucotaenia (assembly GCA_020510985.1). Lineage (NCBI taxonomy): Eukaryota > Metazoa > Chordata > Actinopteri > Cichliformes > Pholidichthyidae > Pholidichthys > Pholidichthys leucotaenia. The sequence continues at coordinate 354,316,583 of CM035844.1, read as the reverse complement.
GACATCCCCAATGAGAATGAGCTCCAGTACCAGATAAAGGATTGTCACCTTAATGCAGGTGGGCTGGTTTGTTATTAATAAGATGAAGAAGTGAAGTTCATTTTTTTTATTTATATTATTATATTGTATTACCTTTTCCACATTATCTGTACACATTACATCAGCATTTATTGACATATTGGCTGAAAGAAAATTGGTTAGAAATGAGAAAATGTCCTTCGGAAATGATTGACCATTGCTGCAATGATGCATTTAATGTAGATTTCTCACTATATACAATACACTATTTCACACAAATTATGTTCCTGGATAGTGTGTGTTCTTTGTTATTTGCTTATTTCTGATGGTATGGAAGTATAAAACAATGTCCATTATTCTCGGGATAATGACACTTAGAAATGAGCATATGTGATGGCTGCATATGTGCACAATTTCCATTATATAAACTATATAAAACAACATATGACTCAAAATTGTTATGCATTTCCATTAAAGTTGTACAAAATTAACAAAAATGTTTAGAAGTCAGTAGGGTCAGATTTATGGGTGCAATGTAAGCTAAATTTTATAGGAAGTAAGTTTTTCCACTTTAAATTAGACTTAAGAAAATAGGAAATAATACTTCCTCACCAGGGGAATTTTAAAAAATTACAGTGTTATCTTTTAAGTGAGTAAATGTCAAACATGAAACATGCACTTAAGATAGGACCTCAATTTGAACTGCTGAGTTTGATTAATCATAGGGCTGGGTGATAAACTGAAATGAAACCAAAACAGATGTTCAGGGTGTAAAACTGGTATAATCTTGCTCATGTTAGTTTTGGTTTTTAATTTTTTCACTTCTCCCTGTTGTATGTGTGTGTATAAAGACCTTTTCATTTACTACCCCTTAAAGACATGTGGGCATGTAACTCTGCACCCCGGAAGCAGCAAAGTTAGCACTGTTGGGACACAGCAGAATGCTGCAAAAAAAATTAAAACGCCTTGTAACGAAAAGAAATTTGGTCTTCGTCCACATAGTACGTGATCATTGACTATTTATGAAGATGCCAAGAAAAAGCAAGTGAAGTGCACGGAAACTAGCACGTAGATGTCCATGTCATTTCAACCGTTTTCCAGTGGGAATTCACAACGAAATGGACAAGCTAAGGCTGTATTTAAGAACCTGATAAGCGACTCATAATCACGGTGTGGTTGTAATGCAATCATGATTGCATAAAGGACTCCACAAACACAGCTAACAATCTAATTAGCCACCGTTGCGAGTCGCTTGACCCACAAACCCTCAAGAGGTATGTAAACAAACACGGATTTCTGCACTGGACAATATTTAATTGATGTGTGAAATGACAATAGTCCCATTCCTTACTATATTTTGCTCATTTTCTACCGCACCCCAGTGATATAATACCACACTGTTGTGTAATATTGCTTAATTACAAGCCTTGTCAGTGAACTATAAGGGAGAAGGGGGGGGACCCAAATTGACATGAAAGACTCAGTTAAACGTGATGCTGATTTAAGGTCAAATTGCCCAGCCCTAATTAATCATGCCTTATTTTAAACTTCACTGTACTGGCCATTAGACAAATTTGGAAAACCTACACATTGATTTAAATTATCTTTACTTATTACAAATCAGCCATAAAGCTCATTTATGTCTGTGCTTTTTTCTTTCTTTATCCACATGCCTGACAACTTTGGATGCTTCCTGTCTTTTTTTTGTCTTTACTGTGCAACTTGTCTCCTTTTAGAATTTTGTTGTAGCGCTGTCATCCTGGCAGTTTGACTGCTGATCATTGCATAGCCACATGTTAGAAAACCTCATCAGCTTTTCTGAAATCTAAAGGTTAATTAAACCCCTCATAGAGTTAATTTACATTCTGCCAGTAGACAAGGTGATGTTAGCTTAACTGTGCTTTAGAGTTAGGACCTTTAGTGTTTGCAGTTTGTTGTGTTTTTGTTTCAAGTTTTTTCTTCTTAGATGGTAGCAGCAGGTATTGAGGTGTGCTTTTTAATCCTGAAGTAATAATAAGCAGTAATCCTGATTTGGTCTCACAGACACGGTGTCGGGGAAGCTGCAGAATAACAACATCTACACCATCGCCAAAAGAAACGTGGAGGGCCAGGACATGCTCTACCAGTCGCTTAAGCTGACCAACGGCATCTGGATCCTGGCTGAGCTCCGCATTCAGCCCGGCAACCCCAACTACACGGTAGAGTAGTGAGCAATTTTTTCACTGTTTAATCTAACCTTTTACTATATTGTTTGATTTTTAGATAGAACAGTAAATGAGAGATTAATGTCAAGTTCCTAGCGCTTTCAATAAGTCAGTCAGTCCCTCGGCTTGGCAGTCATCTAGGGGACCTGAGGGCAGAAGAAGCAGATGTCCTCATCCAGGCTGGTCTATTGACTGCAGATGTCAGAAACTCTGGCATTGTCATATCCGTTTATTTTTTTATGTTGTCTAACCAACTCTTGTCTTGACATCCCCGCCTGCGCCCGCCCTCCACTACCCCTTGCATGACGGTCTTGCATAGGCTGTCATGCCAAGTGGCATGTCCAAACCACACCATTTTGCACTGTTTGACAGTGGCGAGGAGCGGTTCCTTTGGGCCCACGAGACTTTCAACCTTGCTCCGCACGTAGATATTCATTTTGGCTTAGTGTAGTTAGATCTGGAGTTATTTTCTCAGGCACCACCAGTGATTTGTACAGCTTGTACTTGGTCTGGAAGCTGGTGTTAGTTTTTTGTACCCTCGCCAGCATTGCCATCGCTGCTGTGGCGATCCAGATGCCGATTTCCGCATTGCAGGTGCCATCTGTTGACAGGGTCGCTCCCAAGTACTTAAACTGGTACACTTCCTCCAGTGGTTCACCATTTATGGTGATGCTGGCACTAATGTTGGTCATGCTGTTCACCATTATTTTGTATTTCTCTGTGCTGACCTCCATGCCATATGTGCCAGCTCTCTTAACAGGTTTGTTGGTCAGCTCTTGTACAACCCCAGTTCCGGTGAAGTTGGGACATTGTGTAAAACATAAATAAAAACAAAATACAGTGGTTTCAAGCTCAAAATGATTGGGCAGCAGGACAGGAACTAGGATGAGCCTACTGCTAACTTTGAATTCAGAAGGATAATTTTGATCAAACGGTCAAATTTTTCTAATTAAAAACACGTTCTTGTAATGATACAGCGCCTTAAAAAAAGACACATTGACAGTTGCATTGTATGAGCAAAGCCATCCCCAGATCAACAAGTTGTTTTTTTTTCCTTCTGATCTCCCACAGCTCTCCCTCAAGTGTCGGGCCCCGGAGGTATCCCAGTACATCTACCAGATGTATGACTCCGTGCTGAAGAACTGACCGACTCTACCACTTCTCAGTTCCGCTTCACCCTGACATCAAACCTGCAGCGTTTTATCGTTTTGTGTTTGTGCAGCTAACTGCCAAAACAGTACATGATGGATGCTGATTTGGTGTCTCCCACCCCCCACTGATCAGTCGGTTAAATGGCAGTTGAAATGATTAAATCATTTAACTTGACTCCCTTATTTACATGCACACCTCTCAGAGAAAACACGTCTGCCATTCCAGCCTCAACTAAGCGTCTTATTGTAAAAAAAAAAAAGTGAACGGGGTTGATAAAAATGGTCCCAAGTGGAACAGTATTCCCATTTTCTTTTTTTTTTTTATTGTGCTGTATGTGGTTCACATACGTTCTTCCTGTTGGCTTTGACACAGTTTTATTCATACATGAGGAGAATACTTACCATTTGTGCTGCATTTAGATACAAGCATCACCTTGTAGATTGTCCCTAGTGATTAAAGCATTGTACACAAATTGGAAAAAACACGACATGAAAAAGTAAATGTGAAAATTGCTAGTAACACTTAAATGTGGACTTTCATTGTTATGTGCAGTCTATGCAGCCAAATCTGCTTTCATGTACTTATTCATTCAAAATTAAAAAAGAAGTTTATCAGTTAAAAATGTAAGGTTATATCGTCTGCAGTAATATGGCAGGAGGGACAAACTGCCAGTAGAAGAGATGATCAGAAATCTTCCAATCAGTAGGTGACCATTAGGCACATTTGTGGGTTTAAATTATTATTCTCTTAATTCCACGTTTACAACCACTACCTAAACCACAGCAGCTGTTAGTGTAGTGCTAACACACCAGTACCACTCCATCTTTTGATTCTTGCTAACAGCCCTGTTCACTGCAACTACACTTTAAACAGCTCTGTTATCATTCCTTCTTATTGTGCATCTACCTCTTATGTTCTCTTGTGTGTTTCAGTTTGATTTGCTTTATCGCTGCAGGAGCTTTGCTTTAAAATTCTTTATTTCCTCTGAACGGCAGTGTTTTTTAATGTAACGACATCTCTCCTTTAACTTGTGGCCCATCAGCCAAACTAAACTCGAGAGGACCAAGCACCCCATGGGAATTATATGCCAGGGTTGTTTTTAATGTTCCAATTGTCATTTTAAACTCCTAACATTAATGTAATGTATGTGCTTGATTAAGATTAGACGACATGCACCCATAAGGCCCAGAGTTGTAGTGTTGTCCTGTGATGGCGTGAATCCTGCTGCAAATAAAAGAAAACGGAAATGAGCTGAAGCATTTATTCCATTTATATAACGGTCAGAAAGTGACATTTTCACACATGACAACCCACAAACATGTTATCATGCCTGCATGAACTTCATGTCATTTGAGCTGTAGCTTAGCCTTGGTTTACAACCGCTCTGTTCCAAAATCCTCCTCACCCATTGTGGATCCAGCATTTTGGTTTGTTTGTTCTTTTGCATAGTATTGTCTTTAGCACTCCTGCAAAATAGTACATCCGAAACGGTTGCCAACAATACAGAATGCTCAGCAAAGTCTGTTCTAGCATCTTATCAAATGGAATATTTCTAATCTTGTTGATGTAATCCTATTGTAAATGATTTGTTATTGTCACGGTACCCCATGTCAATAAAATGTCAAATTCATTATGATGTTCATTTTGTGTGTGTGCGTGCGCGCAAACTTACTGTAGATTTGCGGACCATGTGTTTTTTTTTAAAAAGCTAAGAAAGGTCGTAGAATGATCTTGAACCACATTTACCTAATTTATCTGTAAGGAGGACTGAGGTAGTGATGTGAGGAAATTAATTATAGCACACATACAAAAGAAGTTGAGTACAACATCGAAACTATATCAAACGTTGAAAGTGAGACATTTTACTAGTTCATGAAAAATATTAGCTCATCTTGAATTTGATGTAAGCAACACGTCTTAAAAGTATTGGGACAGGGTTAGTATCTCCTTTTAACAACAGCTCGTAAGTACAAGTTTGTGAGGGGAATGTTCTTTTTTTTTACCTTTATTTATACAGGGTAGTTACATTGAGAGGCAACCTCTCTTTTTTCAAGGACGCGCTGTTCGCACTCACACAGTTACACATTCACACCTGGAAGCTGCATAGTACAGCCACAGACTGGCCTGTGGCCACTGAGCAGCTCCACTGGAGCAGCTGGGGATTAGGGCCTTGTTCAAGGGCACCACAGTGGGGTTAAGGAGGGTGGGGCAAATACTGCTATGTCATCTGTCCCACCCAGATCCTGATCCCCATTCTTGTCTGATGTAGGATTCTAGCTGCTCAATAGTTCTGGGTCTTTTTTGTTGTGTTTCGGGTTTCATGATGCACCAAATGCTTTCAATTTGGTGAAAGCTCTGAACTGCAGGCATGACGGTCCAGCATCTGAACTACTAAGCCATGCTGTTTTGATACATACAGTATGGGGTTTAGCATTTTCTCGCTGAAATATAATAATACATTTTATTTGTATAGCGCTTTCCAAGGCACTCAAAGATGCTTTAAAAAGAAGTTAAAATTAAGGATTAAAATAAAAGATAAAAAGCAAGTCTGAACAGGTGGGTTTTGAGTAATGATTTGAAGTAGTTTATGTCTGTGCAGTCACGGATCTGTTGGGGGAGAGAGGTCCAGAGGGAGGGGGCTGCAATGGAAAAGGCTTTGTCCCCCCAGGTTCTGTGCTTGGTTCTGTGTGGTGGAGAGAGGAGGTTTGCATCTGGGGGGGGGGGGGGGGGGGCATGCCGGTGCAACAGGTCGGTGAGATGGGAAGGGGCCTGGTGATGGAGGGCTTTAAAGGTGAGGAGGACTTTGAACTGTATGCATTGTGAGATTGGGAGCCAGTGTAAGGCCTTCCCTGTAAAAGACATCTGGATGAAATCATATTCAGAATCAGAATCAGGTTTATTGCCATTGTTCATGTAGTACACAAACTAGGAATTTGTCTCGGTACATATTGCTTTAAAGCATGTATGCCATTCATCATTGATGATGTGGTGGCACACTGGGAGGTCTTACTCTCACCCAGTGACTTTGGGAATAGGAGGAAGGAGCGAGAAATGGAAATGCGTGCGCCTCAGGTGGGGGAGGCAAATATAGGTGCTGTGGCACCCAGGGGGGAGAGATGAAAGGAGGAGATTCAAAGGTAGGCACGTGAGCACCAGGGGGAGAAATGGTGTTAAGAATGTGCCTTGACACCTGGGATTCCAGGTGTGAATGTATTGTGATGCAATGTGCTCTATTGTGATGTTATGTGCCCTTGGTGTCAAGGAAGAGAAGTGTAAGCTGTATTAAAGGTTCACTTTGGCACCCAGGGGACAGTCTTGTTTTGCTGATGGAGGAATAAAGTCTGGATCTGCAACGCTCGTGTTCGTCTCATCATTCCTCCACACTGGTGACCTACGACGTGAGAATGGAAGACAAATCGAGCACCTTTGTGGGAACACCTGCACTAGGGTTTCCCCCCGCCACATTCGCCGTGGCGATCAAACTCCCGGACTTTTGGCTCTGTGACCCGGCCGCCTGGTTCATCCACGTGGAAGCTCAGTTCGCTCTCTGCGGAGTTTCTACTGACGACACGAAGTACCATTATCTGGTGGCTTCGCTAGAGCCATGCTCCACTCAGCATGCCATGAGCCTGCTCTGAGCCCCCCCAGCCCAGGGGAAATACAACGTTCTCAAACAGCTGCTGTTGCAGCGTTACACTCTCTCCACCAGAGAGAGAGCAGAGAAGCTCCTCTCACACTCGGAGTTAGGGGATGGATCGGCTGTGGAACTAATGGAGAGTATGCTGGCTTTGCTGGGCGCAGGTGACGGATCTTTTCTCTTCGCCTATCTCTTCCAGAGGAAACTACTGGTCTCGGCACGGACGATTTTGTCCAGCTCATCGATGCTGGCTGCCAGGGACTACCACTTGCTGGCGGAGGAAGCGGACTGCATTATCCTGGCAAGCAGGAGTTTTGGAGGCCAGGTGGTGAGACCGGGATCTTCGGCGGAGCTTACCAAGGTTGAGGAGCCAAAGGTTGTGGCCAGGACAGACACTCGAGGATGCCGGAAAGGGACGGTATGTTTCTACCATCAGCATTTTGGCACTGCCGCACAGTGTTTTCTCCCGCCGTGCCACTTCAAGATGCTGGAGAAACGGGCCAGCCAGTGGTCAGTAGCAGCTACGATTGCTGGCAACAGGGAGAAGCTGCTTTTCATCGAGGACACACGTTCCGGGAGATGGTTTTTGGTGGACTCTGGTTCCCAGAAGAGTCTTATTTTGCCGGTTGCCGCTGATAGACTGGCGGAAAGCTGTGGCCCGTCGTTAATGGCCGCCAACGGATCCCCTATCAAGACTTTTGGAGAAAGGTCAGTGACTGTGTGTTTGCATGGACACAACTACAAGTGGGACTTTGTGGTAACTGCCTGTTTGATTCCTATCTTAGGTGCTGATTTTCTGTGTGCTTTTGGTCTCCTTGTCGATGTTGCTAACAGACATTTAGTGAATGCTGTGTCTTTTGCCTCACTGCCTTGTATGGCTCAGGTAGCTGGGCCACCAACACATGCCAATTTTTTATCCTTGGGGATTGTGTATCAGCATTGGCTTTCTGAGTTTCCCGCACTCATGGTCCCCACCTTTTTCGCAGCTGTGACCAAGCATGGGGGTCAAGCATTTTATCACTACTAAGAGCCTGCTGGTTTTTGCGCGTCCGCATCACCTGGTCATGGCTAAACTAGCCATCGCATGGGAAGAGTTTGCTAACTTGGAACATCTGGGGATCGTTAGGTACTCAAATAGCCCTTGGGCGTCACCACTGCCCCAAGTCCGATGGTTAGTGATGGCCATGCGGTGATTTCAGTTGCCTGAACAGTGTCACTGAACATGACCGCTACCCCATCCCGCACATCCAAGATTTTTCGGTGCACCTGGTCGGAATGCACATTTTTTCAAAAGTGGATCTGGTCAGTGGCTACCACCAGGTCCTAGTGCGCACCAAAGACATCCCAAAAATGGTGGTGATGACACCTTTCGGCCTTTTCGAGTTTTTACACTTGCCATTCGGGTTAAAGGGTGCAGCCCAGACTTTTCACAGGATGATGGACATGGTGGTCCGTGACTTGCTGTTCGTGTTCGTCTACTTAGATAACATTCTGGTGGCTAGCACATCAGAGGAGGCGCACCTCTCCCATCTGAAGCAAGTTTTCCATCGGTTGGAAGCACATGGGCTGATAGTTAATCCAGCGAAGTGTCAGTTTGGGCTGCCAGTGATCGATTCCTTAGGCCACCGCATCTCGCCGGATGGCACAAATCTGCTGCCAGATAAGGTATGAGCAGTGTCAGATTTCCCGCATCCGCAGACCGTGAGGGTGTTGCAGGAATTTTTGGGGATGGTTAATTTTTACAACCGTTTCCTTCCCCAGGCAGCCCAGCGGCTGCAACCACTGTACGGTGAGCTCAAGAAAAAGAAACCCGTGGATAGCATGGACTGGACACCCGATTGGGTCCAAGCATTTGCAGGCACTACAACAGCGCTTACTAATGCGGCTTTGCTGGCCCACCCACCCCCGTTGGCACGAATAGTGCTTACTACAGACATGTCTGACATCGCGGTTGGAGCTGTGGTGGAACAGTACATCTCCGGTTTGTGGCGACCTCTCGCCTTTTTCAGCCGTACTTTGTGTGACAACGAGCGTAAGTATAGCACTTTTGACAGGGAGCTGTTGGCCCTCCACCTGGCCATGCGTCACTTTCAGTTCTGGCTCAGTTCTGGCTCGAGGGCCACGAATTTACTGCGTTTGTCGACCACAAGCCCCTAACTTACGTGATGTCCAAAGTCTCGGAATAGTGGTTGGCTCGGCAGCAATGGCACCTAGCCGCAATTTCGGAATTCACTACTGACATTCAACATGTGGCTGGTAAACTCAATGTTGCGGCTAACTGCCTATCACGCATGCTGGTTTCCCCGGTCTACGTGGGTATTGATTTTTCCACCATGGCCGCCGACCAACCAGGGAACACAGATGTTTGCACACTCCAGTCTGCAGGTACCGGACTAAAATTGGAGAGCAGGGTGGTACAAGAAGGTTGCTGGCAATTGCTTTGCGACTTCTCCACTGGCCGTCCCTGCCCAGTGGTTCCGAGCTCTTGGCGCCACCGCATTTTAGAGTCCGTCCACTCTCTTTCATACCCTGGTGTACGGGCTTTGGTTAAGCTGGTGGGGTCTATATTCGCCTGGCCCCGTTTACGCAAGGATGTGAAGGAGTGAGCTGTGGCATGTGTTGCGTGCCAACAGGCTAAGGTTAAGAGGCACACCAAGGCCCCCCTCGAACCTTTCCAGTTTCCAAGCAGGATGTTCGACGATGTCCACATGGATTTAGTGGGCCCCCTTCTGCCGTCGCAGGGTTTCACGCACCTTTTGACAATAATGGACTGCATCACGCGTTGGCCAGGGGCAGTTCTGCTGGCTTCCACCACATCCGCCGACGTTGCCCGCGTGTTTTTGTCATCCTGGGTCACATGTTTTGGTTCCCCGTCAGACATCACTTCCGACAGGGGTCCTCAGTTCATTTTGGAACTCTGGTCCGTGATGGTTGAGAGCCTGGGGGTCAAAATCCACCGCACCACCACATACAATCTGCAAGCTAATGGTTTGTGTGAGAGGTTCCACAGGTCACTTAAAGCAGCGCTCAGAGCCTCGTTGACGGATGCGAATTGGGTTGACTGGCTGCCTTGGGTCCTACTGGAGTTGCGCTCCGCGCCCAAAGAGGAGTTGACAGCTTCCCCAGCAGAGCTCGTTTTTTGTCGACCATTACGGATCCCAGATGAATTTTTGCCAGAAAGTCCCACGCCCGGTACCTACTCGTCCGCACGCCTTTTTCCCAGGTCAGAGACTAGCAGCGTTCCGGGGCTGGTGCACCATTGTTTTCCCCGCACTTTCGTTCTGATACGTTTGGAGAATGCTGAGTTTGTTTTCGTCACACACAACGCCCACAGAACCCCACTGCATTCGCCTTACGATGGCCCTTTCAGAGTTTTGGAAACTGGGGCAAAACATTTTGTGTTGGATTTTGGGGGGGGGGGGGCTGCATAAGGAAACCATCTGTATAGACAGGCTTAAGTCTGCTTATGTGTTAGCAGATGAGCAGGTGGTGCTGGCACAGGCTCCCCGATGTGGACGCCTGCCTGTGGTGGGTTTGCAGGTTTGTTTTCCCCCTTCAGAGAACTGTTTGCAGGAGACCGAATCTTTCCCCTCCCCACCTTTTCCCCTTCCCTCTGCACCTAGACAGAAAGGTCCTTCGGTCGGCCCAGCTGCTCCACATTACAGCCGTTACAGGCGATTGCTCAAGCCCAAGGTACAGGATGGTTAAGGCCCCTTCTGGGTGTTCAAGGGGGGGCTGTGTGGTGGCACACCGGGAGGTCCTACTCTCACCCAGTGACTTTGGGAATAGGAGGAAGGGGCAAGAAATGGAAATGTGTGCGCCTCAGGTGGGAGAGGTGAATATAGGTGCTGTGGCACCCAGGGGAGAGAGATGAAAGGAGGAGATGTAAAGGTAGGCGCCTGAACGCCAGGGGGAGAAATGGTGTTAAGAATGTGCCTTGACACCTGGGATTCCAGGTGTGAATGTATTGTAATGCAGTGTGCTCTATTGTGATGTTATGTGCCCTTGGTGCCAAGGAAGAGAAGTGTAAGCTGTGTTAAAGGTTCACTTTGGCACCCGCGGGACAGTCTTGTTTTACCGATGGAGGAATAAAATCTGGATCGCTCGTGTTCGTCTCATCATTCCTCCACAATGGTGCCATTTCCACAAGCACTAATGCACCCCCATAGCATCAAAGATGCAGGCTTCTGACCTACAAGGTGGATAGTATCTTTCTTCTTTAGTCCAGAGGACACAGCATCCATGATTTCCAAGAAGAATTTCAAATTTTGATTAGTCTTACCATGGGACAGTTTTTTTCACTTTGCCTGACTCATTTTTGAATGAACTTTGGCCCAGAGAAGACACTAGTATTTCTTAAGCATGCTAACATATGGTTTCTTCTTTGCATTATAGCACTTTATCCTGAATTTCTGCATGGCACAGTGAACTCTGTTCATAGACAGTTATTTCTGGAAGTGTTCCTGAGCTCACACAACAATTTCTATGACAAAATCATGCTTGTTTTTAATGCAGTGCTGCCTGAGGGCCTGAAGATCACAGGCATCCAATACTGATTGTGGTGTAATTGAGTTACTTGGAAAAGAACTACACAGTCGCGCAGTGATGACGTCAAGGAGGCGACTGGCGGGAGAGAGACAGACTAGCAGAGAGGTTGACATGGTTCAATAAAAAGTGACGTTAAAAGCTACAGTTGGGCTCATGCAGTGTTTTAATAACACAACATGGTGTCAGAAGTCCTGTAGTTAACGTAGAGAGGTAAGCCCGGAAACAAAAAAGGATCGTTTGTACACCGCGGAGGAAGACAGGGGAGTTTGCGGACATGATGAGTGAAGACGGAGACGCTAATGGAGAGAGAGATAGCAACCGCTCCGGGAGCCGTTGTGGCAGTGGGTCCGTGCGCTACATTGAACATCCAGCCACCGGAGCCCTTCGACTTTTCTAAGCCGCAGGAGTGGGCCAAATGGATCCGGAGATTTGACAGATTTCACCTGGCAAGTAATCTGAATGCAAGCTCTGAAGAGAATCAATTTAATACTTTGGTATATTGCATGGGGGACAAGGCGGATGATATTTTACGTGGGCTGGCTCTGACGGATGCTCAACGCAGCTTGTATGAAGCGGTGCGTGATGGTTTTCGAGGCTTCTTTGTGGTTAAAAAGAATGTAATTTATGAGCGTGCCAAATTCAACCTGCGAAAACAGCGGGAAAGTGAGACAGTAGATTCTTTTGTTACTGCACTATATGCGCTGGCTGAACATTGCATTTGCGATGTGTTGCATGATGAGCTACTTCAAGACAGACTCGTCGTCGGTCTGTTAGACAAGAGGCTGTCTGAACGCATGCAGCTAGATGCAGAGCTGACTTTGGAGAAAGCAATTAGGATGGCACGGCAGAGTGAGGAGGTGAAAAAGCAGCAAGCTTCTCTGAGAGGGGACACCAGAACTCAGGCAAGTGAGGCAGTGTCTGTTGATAGAGTGTTCAAGGGAAGTGCCTGCTAAAAACAAACCTCAGCGTGCTCACAAACTGCACAGTACTCAGAATACCAAGGAAAAGGGGACACAGTCAAAATGTCATAAATGTGGCAGCTCTCCATCACATTCAAAACGTGAGTGTTCTGCAAATGAAGTGAACCTGTCATGCTTGTGGGAGAAATGGTCATCATAAACGTGTGTGCAAGGCCTCAAAATCTGTACTTGAGGTGGAAGACGATGAGGATGCCATCTTCAGAATCAGAATCAGAATCAGAATCAGGTTTATTGCCATTGTTCATGTAGTACACAAACTAGGAATTTGTCTCGGTACAATGCTGCAACATTAAACATGATAAGATAAGAGAAATAAACTATACATGTAATAAAGTGTAGGATAAGATTAAGTGATACTGGTCAACAGTTAAAATATATATTAGCCAGCAGCAGATACTGTGGAGAACTATATAGTGCAGTCGGTAATGCAGGAAGAAAACAGTGATGATTGACATGAGTCTGGTTGAGCTGCTGTACATGGTGCACGAGAGTCACTTAGTGTTCAGCAGTCTAATGGCAGAGGGGAAGAAGCTGTTCATGTGACGGGAGGTTTTAGTCTGGATGGACCGAAGTCTTCTACCAGAGGGGAGGGGGGCAAACAGTACATGACCAGGGTGTGAGGGATCGGCTATGATCCGGCCAGCACGCCTCCGGGTCCTGGAGATGTACAGATCCTGGAGAGATGGGAGCTTGCAGCCGATCACCTTCTCAGCAGTGCGCACGACGCGCTGCAGCCTTAGTCTGTCCCTGGCAGTGGCTCCTGCGTACCACACGGTTATGGAGGTGGTGAGGATGGACTCGATGATGGCTGTGTAGAACTGCACTAACATCTTGGTGGGTAGCTTGAGCTTCCTCAGCTGCCGCAGGAAGAACATCCTCTGCTGGGCTTTTTTGATGAGTGAGCTGATGGTCAGCTCCCATTTGAGGTCCCTGGTGATGGTAGTGCCTAGGAAGCGGAAGGAATCAGCAGTGGTGATGGGAGAGCCTGAGAGGGTGAGGGGGGGCAGAGGAGTAGTGACTTTCCTGAAGTCTACAATCATCTCCACTGTCTTCAGAGCGTTCAGCTGCAGGTTGTTATTGCTGCACCAGGACGCCAGCTGGGCCACCTCTCTCCTGTAGGCGGACTCGTCGCCGTTGGAGATGAGCCCGATGAGGGTGGTGTCGTCCGCAAACTTGATCAACTTGACAGACTGGTGGCTGGAGGTGCAGGAGTTGGTGTAAAGGGAGAAGAGTAGGGGGGAAAGTGCACAGCCCTGGGGTGATCCGGTGCTGATGCTAGTATAGTCTGAGACAGTCTTTCCCAGCCGCACATGCTGCCTCCGGTCCGTCAGGAAGTCGATGATCCACCTGCAGAGGGAGTCAGGCACGTTGAGCAGGGACAGCTTGTCCCGGAGCAGAGCGGGGCGGATGGTGTTGAATGCGGAGCTGAAGTCCACAAACAGGATCCTGGCGTAGGTTCCCGGGGAGTCCAGGTGCTGCAGGATGGAGTGGAGGGCCAGGTTGACTGCATCGTCTACAGACCTGTTGGCTCGGTAGGCAAACTGCAGCGGGTCCAGGAGAGGGGTGGTGATGGACTTGAGGTGGGACAGGACCAGGCGCTCAAAGGACTTCATGACTACAGAGGTGAGCGCTACAGGTCTGTAGTCATTAAGTCCAGTGATCCGTGGCTTCTTGGGGACAGGGATGATGGTGGAGGATTTGAGGCAGGACGGCACGTGGCATAACTTAAGGGAGGTGTTAAAAATGTCTGTGAATACAGGAGCCAGCTGTTTCGCACAGAGTCTCAGGGTGGAGGGAGACACGCCGTCTGGGCCGGGGGCCTTGCGCGGGTTCAGTCTGGAGAACTGTTTGAGCACATCCTGCTCACTGATGATAAGGGGAGGGGGGGAGGTGGGGGGGGGGTGCCTTAAATGAAGTAGGGAATGTGGAGGCTGTGGAGCTGGAGGGAGGGGGGGAGTTGGACACAGATGACGAGGTGTCAAAACGGGCATAGTGTTGGGACAGTCTCTGACAAAGGGCTTTGTCATCCTGACCTTTAGGAGCCTGAGGCCGATAGTTGGTGATCTGCCTCAGTCCTCTCCACACGGAAGCCGAATCATTAGCAGTGAACTGCTGCTGGAGTCTCTCTGAGTACACAGATTTAGCCCTCTTCAGCTCTCTGTTAAACCGGTATTTAACCTCCCTGTAGCAGTCCCTGTCTCCACTTTTCAGCGCTGCTTCCTTCTCCTTCCTGATCTGTCTGAGCTTAGCTGTGAACCAGGGTTTGTCATTAGAGTAACTCACCCTGGTGCGTGATGGAAGAATGTTCTCTTCACAAAAGTGGATATATGAGTTCACAGTGTCCGTGTACTCATCCAGATCATGCGTGGCTCCTTTAAGCATGCCCCAGTCAGATATTTCCATGCACGTTTCCAGCTTCTCCTCAGCATCACTGGTCCGTATCTTCGTAGTGCTCACAACAGGTTTAGTGAGCTTCAATCTCTGTCTGTATGTGGGAATGAGGTGAACCATCACGTGATCAGATAATCCCAGCGCAGCTCGAGGGACAGCGCAATATGCGTCTTTCACTGTGGTGTAACAGTGATCCAGTGTGTTTAATCCTCTGGTGGGGCATTTAATAAACTGTTTGTAGCGGGGGAGATCGTGGCTCAGATTGCACTGATTAAAGTCGCCAGCCACAATAATCAGCGAGTCTGGAAAACTCCGCTCGGCAGTGTTACAACAGACGGTGATCCTTGGATGGTTAACATTGACATTCATGACAGCAGCGTGACATTCAAAATTGACACGGGTGCCGATGTCACAGTTTTGCCACATGCTGTGTTCCAGAAAATACTCAGAGGAAATCCACCTGTGCTCCACAAAGCACCTAAGCTGCTCCTGGGACCGGGGAGGAGGCCACTTGATGTTGTGGGCGTTGCCAAGCTGTTGCTGAGAATTGGTGGGAAAGAGGAGACAGAGGGTTCGTGGGAGTTTGCCCAACCAGTTTACATGTGTTTTGTGGACTTGGAGAAGGCATTTGACCGCGTTCCTCGTGGATTTTTGTGGGAGGTGCTTCGGGAATATGGGGTATCGGGCTTGTTGTTACGAGCTATTCGGTCTCTGTACGACCGTTGTGAGAGTTTGGTTCGTATTGCCAACACTCGGTCGGAGTCATTCCCAGTGAGAGTTAGACTCCGCCAGGGCTGCCCTTTGTCACCGATCCTGTTCATAATTTTTATGGACAGGATTTCTAGGCGCAGCCAGGGAATGGAGGGTGTCATGCTTGGTGACCAAAGGATCTCATCTCTGTTGTTTGCAGATGATGTTGTCCTGTTGGCTTCATCCAGCAATGACCTACAGCTCTTTCTGGGACAGTTTGCCGCTGAGTGTGAAGCTGCTGGGATGAGAATCAGCACCTCCAAGTCCGAGTCCATGGTCCTCAGCCGGAAAAAGGTGGATTGTCCTCTCCGGGTTGGGGACAGGCTCCTGCCCCAAGTGGAGGAGTTTAAGTATCTTGGGGTCTTGTTCACGAGTGAGGGGAGAATGGAGCGAGAGATCGACAGACGGATTGGAGCAGCATCTGCAGTGATGCGGACGTTGTACCGGTCTGTTGTGGTGAAGAGGGAGCTTAGTTCTAAGGCAAAGCTGTCGATTTATCAGTCAATCTACGTTTCTACTCTCACCTATGGTCACGAGCTTTGGGTAATGACCGAAAGAACGAGATCGCGGATACAAGCGGCTGAAATGAGCTTTCTCCGTAGGATTGCTGGACTCACCCTCAGAGATAGGGTGAGGAGCTCAGTCATCCGGGAGAGGCTCAGAGTAGAACCGCTGCTCCTCCACATTGAAAGGAGTCAGTTGAGGTGGTATGGGCATCTGATTAGGATGCCTCCTGGACGCCTCCCACTTGAGGTGTTTCAGGCACGTCCCACTGGGAGGAGACCCCGGGGCAGACCCAGGACTCGGTGGAGAGACTATGTCTCCCAGCTGGTCTGGGAACGCCTTGGTATCCCCTCTGAAGAGCTGGAGCAGGTGGCTGGGGAGAGGGAAGTTTGGGCTTCTCTGCTTGAACTGCTGCCTCCGCGACCCGGACCTCCGGAAAAGCGGTAGAAGATGGATGGATGGATGGAGGAGACAGAGGAGGTGTATGTTGTCTGTTATGTGCACACTGCCCTGCTGGAGAGGTCCATGAGCTGCAGACTAGGGCTTGTTGCATGCCTTGACAGTGTCACTATAGAGATATTAAAGGAGAACTATCCAAAATTATTCAGCGGACTAGGTGAGGTGCGTCAGGCATATGCCATCAAGCTCAAACCAGGTGCCAAACCATTTTCACTCAAGGCACCAAGGAAGATCCCATTGCCACTAATGGACAAAGTCAAGCAAGAGCTGTCCCGCATGGAAAGCCTCGGGGTGATATGCAGAATTGAAGAGCCAACAGACTGGTGTGCTGGCATCATGGTAGTGCCCAGAAAGAACAAGATGGATCCTGTGCGAATACGTGTCGACCTCACTAACCTCAATGAGTCCGTGGGTAGAGAGAAGTTCATTCTACCATCAGTAGAGGAAACACTTGGGAGGCTGGCTGGAGCCAAAATATTTAGTAAGCTGGATGCAAATATGGGGTTTTGGCAAATCCCATTGACAGAAGATTCAGCAAAACTGACAACGTTCATCACGCCCTTCAGACGCTATTATTTCAAATGGCTACCTTTCGGCATTGCATCCGCCCCTGAACACTCCCAGAACAGAATGGTGACGGAGGTCACAGAAGGGCTCGAAGGCGTGGTTTGTCACATTGATGACGTGCTGGTGTGGGGTCATACGCAAGACGAGCATGATGCTTGCCTGCATACCGTGCTAAGAAAGATTCAGAAGGCAGGTATCACACTTAACATTGGCAAGTGTGACCTGTCAAAGTCTGAGGTGACTTTCCTAGGCCATGTGATCTCCACCAGCGGCATCAGTCTAGACCCGAGCAAGACGGAGGCTGTGAGGGAAATGCCTGAGCCAAAAACAGTGAGTGAACTAAGGTCTTTCCTTGGAATGGTAAGCCAGCTAGGCAAGTTTATCCCGCAGCTAGCTGAGAGCGATAAAGCCCTCAGAGATCTCCTTTCGAAGAAGAACTGCTGGGTGTGGGTCGCCGAGCAGGCTAAATCCTTCCAGGACTTAAAGGATGCCCTGATGTCGCCACCGGTGCTAGCCGTATATGATCCTAACAGAGAATGCAAAGTTATGGCAGACACGTCGTCTTACGGACTTGGAGGAGTCCTGCTACAAAACTGGGGTGAGGAGTGGAGACCAGTAGCCTTTATGTCGCGGTCTCTTAACACCCACCGAGCAGAGATATGTGCGAGTGGAAAAGGAGGCTTTGAGCCTGACCTGGGCTTGCGAGAGGCTCAGCAATTTCCTCATTGGAAAACACTTCCAGTTGGAGACAGATCACAAGCCTCTCCTGAGTCTCCTGGGGTCTCAAGCACTGGACGCTCTACCCCCTCGGATCCAACACTTTCAGATGCGTCTTATGCGCTATTCCTACTCCATATCTCATGTGCCAGGGAAGTGCCTGTGGAGAGCTGACACATTGCCGTGAGTTCCTGTCACAAGAAAGGGGACACCAGCTGACAAAGAGCTGTTCGAGGACACAAATATCTACGTGGTTATGGTGATGGAGAACCTACCTGCAAGCACTGCCTATCTGGAGGAGCTGAGAGAGCAGCTGCAGAGGGACAATGTGTGTGCTCGAGCGATGCAGCTGTGTGCAGAAGGCTGGCCAGCTCATGGCATAAATGAACCTGCACTCAAGCTATACTGGACTGACAGGGCATTCCTTACTGTCCAGGATGGTCTACTGCTAAAAGGAGATAGGCTTGTCATACCCTCAACCATGAGAAATGATGTTCTCGCTAAGCTGCACGAAGGACACCAGGGTGTAGTTAAGTGTAGAGAACGGGCACAACAGTCAGTATGGTGGCCGGGGTTGAGTCAGCAGCTGAATGAGTTGGTTCTCAACTGCAGAGCATGCTGTCAGGAGAGACAGAACCACAGGGAGCCACTGATGCCGACACCATACCCAGACAGACCATGGCAGAAGTTGGGAACAGACTTGTTCATGTTAGGGAGCAAGACCTACCTGCTAGTAGTGGACTACATGTCAAGATATATGGAGATTGCCCTGCTAACTCCCACAAGATCTAATGATGTGATCCACCACCTTAAGTCAATCTTTGCACGTCATGGAATCTGTGAGACCCTGGTGACAGACAATGGGCCACAATTCTCCGGAGCGGCCTTTGCAGCGTTTGCAAAGTTGTACGGGTTCCAGCATGTGACCAGCAGCCCGAAATATCCCCAGGGCAATGCTGAAGCTGAACGTGCAGTGCAGACAGTGAAAGGGCTTTTGAAGAAGTCAGATGACCCCTATCTTGCTTTACTGGCTTACAGGGCTACCCCTCTCCAAAATGGGTATAGCCCAGCTCAACTGCTCATGGGGAGGAGGCTTCGTACAACTGTTCCTATTCTTCCTGCGTTGTTAAGTCTTGCTCTTCCTGATGGAAATGCTGTTATGCTGAATGAAGGGAAGAGGAAAACGAAAGATGCACAACGCTACAACTTGAGACACCGTGCAAAGCATCTCAATAGACTCACTCCAGGACAGGACGTGTGGGTCACAGATCAAGGAGCAGCAGGAGCTGTCATCAGAAATCACACCACACTGCGCTCTTATCTGATGGAGGGACCCCATGGGACCATCAGGCGAAACCATCGTCATCTCATCCCCTGGAACTCCTCATTGGAGCAGAGCAACAGTGCTGCAGCTGAGCAGTTCCCGGAAGGTGTTCCGGAACAACCTTCAGTAGAACAACCTGCAGCAACATCATCATAGCAGAATGTTCCTAAACCACCATCTACTCCTACTCCTAGAACCAGGTCTGGGAGAGCGGTTGTAAAACCAACCAGGTTGGACTTATAAACATTTCTGAATATTGAATGTTTGAAAATAATAGTGGAAAAAAAGGTTGCAAATGTATTGCACTATTTTTCTGATTTTGCACTCTTTTCTATGTAAATGCTCAAGTTCAGAGTTTAGAATGAGGACAGAACAGTACAGGGTTTAGGATGGAAGTATTGTATTTGATTTTACACATATTGTTCAGTGCTAAGGGAAAACTGCAGTGTGTCTGTTGTGTGTGTGAATGGCATTAGATAGGACCAGATCTTCCAGCCACAGAGGCAGAATAATCCTCTAAGGTCTGTTGAATCAATGGCAGTCTACCCACTGATACTAGAAAGGGGAGATGTGGTGTAATTGAGTTACTTGGAAAAGGACTACACAGTTGCGCAGTGATGACGTCAAGGAGGAGACTGGCAGGAGAGACAGACGAGCAGCGAGGTTGACATGGTTCAATAAAAAGTGACGTTAAAAGCTACAGTTGGACTCACACAGTGTTTTAATAACACAACACTGATTTTCAACTTCTGACTGTGCTTCTCTATGGTGCTCTTTTTTTTTACCCAGTTATGTTTCTGCCCAGTTGTTTGTTAATAAGTTGTAACATGATGCCCCAGCTCTCTAATACTGCTTACTTTCTCAGTCTTTTGGTGCCCCTGTCCCAACTGTTTTGATACATGTTGCTACCATCAGAATCAAGATGAGCTTACATTTTTCATAAAATAGTAAAATGTCACAGTTTTAACAGTTCAATATGTTTTCTACATTCTATTGTGAATAGAATAGTGGTTTTTGAGGTTTGAAATTCATTGCATTCTGTTTTTATTCAGATTTTCCAGTGTCCCCAACCTTTTTGGAAACTGGCTTGTAACACGACTTAGCAAATCAACAAACAACAAGAAGCGGCCATTTTAAAACAAACACTTTAATGTATAAAATGTATAATAATATTGTATAAAATTCTGTTACCATTTCCCTAACTTGGCTTAGACTTTGTGTAGAAATACTGTTACATCATGTGGTAAAAAAAATGCTCATTTACACCATTTTTAGAAGTAGTTTATGAACTTTATTGCACATTATGCAAAATGTGACACTAGAAACAGGTACAGAAAAACATTTCTTTGGTGTATCTTTGTCATACTGATGGCTGAATCTCATTGATTGGCTTAATATAGACTATCCTAAAAATGGTAAACATCTGTAGAGAGGCAAGGCAAGATATAGACTTCATTTACAAGAAGAAAAAGTTGTCTAAACTCAAAACTACTTAATTATACCCAAGCTGTGCTACTAATATACAATGTTAAGTTTCTTTAAAGAAAAACAGCAATAATGTAAAAAAAAAAAAAGAGATGAAAAAGCTTTGTGACTTTCATATTTTAATGGTAGGTATCCGTTTGTTTGTCCGCTTTGTAATACAGTCTGGTTGTAATGTGTGGTACTTTTCAAAAAAATGGAGCGTCTTGTCGCCAACTCTTATTTGCATGAATTCAAGGTCCTGTCTACTTTATGCAAAGATGTGGGTAGGTGTTTGTCTCAGGGGACCTGTGCTAAACTTTAACTGTTAGTCAAAAGTAAAAACATATTCATTCATTAATACTGAAAATGTAGGGGAAAGTTTACAGCCCAGCCACCATATTGGATGTGAGTAAAGTACTTGAATGAACCACCTACTGGTTAGACATGATGTAAACCAGTCAGGTACTGCTTGTGCCTTTGGCAAAATAGCATTCATTTGTGGTGGGTCCACTTGTTATGGCCCATGCACATCTGTCCCACATCCTGGAAGCAGTGCAATCTTTTTGAAGAAAAAGAAATGCCCATTTGGACGTGTACCATAAGACCATTTTGTATTCAGTACCTGAGATTCCCTTTGCCTCACTGTGGACACTTTGAATAGTTAGGCTATCAGGTGTACTTTAGGGTGACATGGGAAGGAGACCCAGCAGGATGGGTAAGAGAGGGGGAGTATATGGGGGAAATGGTGTAGGACGGAGGGTTGTCGAGCTCAGACTGAGATCCAATACTGTTACTGGAGGAGTCATCAATGGAGGGATCCTGTAAAACAGGACGGACAAACAGATAATCTTCACCAAACCCATGCTGAAAAGCATTTGATGGTTGTACTGTTAACTGGTACATGCATCTGGGAAGCAGCGGATGCTCATAATACATTTGCTGCATCCATACCATACCAAATTTATTTATAAAGCACATTTAAAAACAACAAAGTTGACCGAAGTGCTGCACAGTAATAACATAAAATACAAATAGATAAAAGATATGTAAAAGACAATAAAAACACAACATGCAGCAGAAAAAAAGCAACTCACAAGTGTAAAAACAAAATGCCAAACACAGCAGACAATAAAATTAAGGCAAGTTAAAAGCCAAGGAAAACAGATGTGCTTTTAAATGAGATTTAAAAACACAAACGTGAGGAGGCCTGCCTAACATGTAATGAATGGCAACTTGTTCCACAGCCCTAGGGGCTGCAGCAGCCAAGGCCCGATCCCCTCTGAGCTTCAGCCTTGTTTTATAGACCACTAAGAGCAGCTGATCTTAAGGATAGTGGTGGAACATAAGGCTGAAGTAATTCAGAGAGGTAGGGTGGAGCAAGACTGTTAAGACATTTAGAAACATAAAGAATTTTAAAATTGATTCTGTAACACACAGGGAGCCAGTGAAGGGAAGCCAGAATAAGTGAAATGTGCTCACACCTGTGGGCTTTAGTTAAAAGGCGGGCGGCAGCATTTTGTACAAGTTGAAGACAAGTGATAGAAGCTTGGCTGATCCCAACAAAAAGTGCATTACAGTAATACAAATGAGGCGTGATAAAAACATGCAAGTTTTTCAAGATCTTTCCTTGACGCAATGGGAACTGTTCATTCCTTGACACAATGGAAACTTTGGCTATTTGTCTTAACTGATAACTTTTTCTGAAGGACACAGCTGATATGCTTGTCAATTTTAAAATCAGAATCCAGTTTGACCCCCAGATTAATAACAGATTGTTTAACATGTGGTGTCAAAGAGCCAAAGTCCACATTAGCGGCGAGAGAACACACACTTGGACCAAACATCATTACTTCAGTTTTGTTCTCATTAAAGCTCAAAACATTTAATGACATCCATGCTTTGTTGGAAAGACACTCCAAGAGTAGCTGGACAGAACCAGAGTCATTTTGTGCCAAAGGAACATAAGTCTGACAGTCATCAGCGTAACAATGCAGCGAGATACCATGTTTCCTTAAAATACAACCCAAAGGGAGCAGATACAGAGAAAATAAAAGAGGTCCAAGGATTGAGCCCTGTGGAACCCCATAGGGAAGTGGAACAATTGGGGACATAAAATCATCCAGTTTGATGCAGAAACTTCACTCATCTAAATAGGAACAAAACCAATTTAGAGCAGCACCTTTTATGCCCACCCAGTGTTCAAGACGAGAGATTACAATGCTGTGGTTGACGATATCAAATGCAGTAGTCAGATACAACAGCACCAGAACGACAAATTTCCCTGAGTCAGTAGCTAAAAGAATATCATTTAAAACTCTCAAAAGTGCAGATTTGGTGCTATGTTGGGGTTTAAACCCAGACTGATACACTTCAAAAATACCATGAGTTTCTAGAAATGACATTAACTGTTAAAGCAATTTTCTCCAGGATTTTTGAAAGCATGGTAACTTGAAGCTAGGCCTAAAGTTTGAACAATGGGAAGGGTCAAGGCCTGTTTTTGTTAAGTAACGGCTGCACTACTGCATGTTTAAATACCCCAGGTACGGTACCATACTAGAGGTGAGGTTACTATTCACAATTGCAAGGACAGAAAGTCCAATAGTAGTAAAAAACTTCTTTAAACAAGCAAAGGGGGATAGCATCTGCCGGGGAACCAGATGGCTTCATATGACTAAAAGGCACTCAGAGAGTGCATACCTCCACCAAGGCTCCTTCCATCCCTCATGGATCACCTCCAAAATGTAATGGTTCACGTGTAGGCCACGAGCCAGTTTTGGTGAAAATTGCATCAAAGTCTGTCCACTAGTTTTGGAGGATTCTTGCTCACACACTGTGAGAATATAAGAACCTTGATGGAGGTATGTATTCTCAGATCATCACCAAAATGTTATGGCTTCCTCTCTAGGCCAAGCACCACCTCTGATAAAAATTTCATCCAAATCCATCCAGTAGTTTTGGAGTGCACTTGCTAACACTCTGTGAAAAGATAAGAGCCTTGGTGGAGGTATGCATTCTCAGATCATCACCAAAATGTAATGGGTTCCTTTCTAGCCGAAGGACCACATTTGGTGAAGATTTCATCAAAATCCATCCAGTAGTTTTTGTGTAATCCTCCTGCACAAATACAAACAAGGTCCTTGGTGGAGGTATGCATTCTCAGATCATCACCAAAATTTAATGGGTTCATCTTTGGCCCAAGGGCTACTTCTGGTGAAATTTTCATCAAAATCCATCCAGTAATTTTTATGTAATCCTGCTAACAGATGGACGGAGGGACAAACCACCCCGATTACATTACCTCCTTGGTGGAGGTAATAATGTCCTTTAAAAACAAGACAGACACCAGCTCAAACTGATCAAAAACAGCTGAGCAGGGCAGAAAAATGGATGGGTCATATGAAGGTGGTGAGATGCAGGCTTTAGCTGATAAAACTCTGTCAATAGAAAAGTGAAGAAATTTTTCACAGACTGGCTACTGGATCAGTGGACTAGGGAGTATGAAGAATAGAACTGATAGTACTAAAAAGAACACAGGGCCTATGACAATTGGATGCAATCATTTCTGAGAAATATTTGTTTTTTTCTACTTTAACAGTATGATAATATTTAAAGCTAGCTCTAAAAATGTCAAGAAACCAATGGTAATTATTGCAAGTTTTACACGTTTTTAAAGACGTTAAAACAACAATGATTGCATACTGTATCAGGACCAGACTGAGACCAGTCTCCCAAGACTAGGTCAAGACCAAG
The DNA here is from genome assembly GCA_020510985.1 of Pholidichthys leucotaenia. Classification (NCBI taxonomy): domain Eukaryota; kingdom Metazoa; phylum Chordata; class Actinopteri; order Cichliformes; family Pholidichthyidae; genus Pholidichthys; species Pholidichthys leucotaenia. The sequence goes on along the minus strand of CM035844.1, from coordinate 354,292,118 downwards.
TAGAGATCAAGACATGCATGTGGTCTTGAACTTGGTTTGATCTCTGCCTGGCTTGGACTTGGCTTCAAACCCTTAGTTTTTGTACACTCTTGGGTCAGTCTTGTCTTGACTAAAGCACTAGCAGATACCAGCACCAAACTTGTTGCAGGAATAGTACATGCAAAGTACTAATTTTGTGGTCAAAAGGTAAAACGTTGAGGTCACATTAAGTGAAAAAATAAAAATACATTCATTACATTGCACCTTTTTTTGAGGATATTCAAGCATAATTTAATATATATTACAGAATATTGCACAGGAAATTACCTTGTTTGACTCACCTACGTGTTAATATTGGTCAGTGTCTCCACTGTGTACCTACAGTATTAGTTGTCACAGCTTTTCAGTCTACCATCTTTAATGGCAGTCATCTTTTTTGGGGTACAATAACCATAGTGTATCTAACAATAGTCTGCATGTCAGGCCCTCAGAGTACATGTGAACATATTAAAATTAGACACTTTGAATCACTTTGTTTTTTTTATGATTTAAGCCATCAAAACTTCATATGTAAAGGAAACAGCCATATAAAGTTTTCATAACTGAAAAACACATTTGAGCTCTCTTAAAAACTACAACCAAATTGAACCATGTGTCACAATCCCAATGCCCAAATTCCATTTTTTCATTAGCACATAGCCAACTTTGACTATCAAAACATTGGGCTATATCAGGTTTTTAACAACAAAAAAAAAAAGCTCCAGATTAATTTATGATGGCAAAAAATACTGATGGCAAAAAAGAGAAAATTCATATTCTGAAGGTTTGGATTGGAGGTACTGACGATGAAATGACCTATTAGTCATATATGATACAGTATTAGGTTTTGTTGATACCTTTTTTTGGAGGATGTAAAGCGAAGTTATTGAATTTATCCCATTGTGCTCCGGCATCTTTGGAGGTACATCATCTGTGTGTAAAATCACAACATATTTGTTAGCCATTAATGTAGATGATTGAATTTAATGAATTATTTGATAACAGAGATGAGTAGTTACTCAGTTACATGTACTGAGTTGTTTTTTTGAAGGACACTTTTCTTTTACCTAAGCACATTTATGAAAAAATGTAGCTTAAGTCAATTTAATTCTAAGTTACTTTTGAAGTCACAAATTTATAAGAATAAAATCTTAAATATTTTTAAAATGTTGCAAATTTATGAGATGAAAAAGTAGCAAATTTATAAGCAAAAACAAGCACATTTACATGAAAAAACTTGAAAACATGCCAAAAAAAATAATGTTTTATGAAGGAAAAAGCAGTATATTTAAGGGAAAAACACACTGGTAAGAATAAAGTGTTACTACTCAACTAACTTTTTTAGCATATATTTTCTTGAGCATTTTAGTGACTACTCATACTTGAATAATTAACATCATAAGGTAACACTACTTGAGCACAATTTAGGCTACGCTTAAACTATTTTGGCACATAATAACCATCATCATAGTGAAATAAACAATACTTCACCTTTGTGAGTGACTGGTGTACCATTAGAGTGGGAACGAAACCTGGAGAGAGGCTTTTTGGGTAGAGGTCTTGGTCTAAAAAAACAGTGTAATGAGTACATTAAGGTTAATCCAGTTACATTTTTTGTACTTCAAGACAACCTTTTTCAAAAGTTGGAGTTGATTTTATTGTCTGAAAACATACTTTTTTGAAGGAGTCCAACAGGCGCATATTGTCACCAAGGTGATAAGGAGGAAGATGCCCCCAGTGGAAAGGATGATGTAGAGGGAACTTCTTTCTGGTCACAAAAATTAAACAAGAAAAGCACAAGGAGTTACAAGACAGTGATTTGACTTACTGACTCTATATCCATATATATATACTTACTGTATACAGTCAGTCTGATGGGGGAACTGGTCATATTACCCACAGGGTTCGCCACTGTGCAGGAATACACATCGTCGTCTGCCATCAAAACCCGGGTGATGGTTAAGATCTTCTGATCAGAGGACAACACAAACCTTGTCTCGTTGGTCAGCAGCTTTCCGCCTTTGAACCACCTGTATGTTGTCCTGGTTCCGTTGTCATGGGAGCAGTTTAGGATGATGTTTTCACTGAGCTCTAGCACTGATGAAGACCCCATGTGAATATAGGGCCTGGATATATGCTCTGGAACAAGTAACAGCAGATAACACAACATAACAAAAATAATATTTTTGTAAGTTGTTTGTGTTTTTCAACTGATTTAAGACAATTTTGCACCGCTGAATCCGAAAATGACATCCATTTCTCTCGATCACGTCAGGTTTTTAAGCTAAGTTGTAAGCAGTTGTACAGCAGTTGTACTGTTGTACTGTAAATTGAATAGTAGACATTGATAAAGGTAAGTACATGTAAATTGAATGTTTTGTCATCAATGTTAAAAATTCAGAGAATTTCAAGAAATAAAAAAGAATTTTGCATCATATAAAGCAAAAATACCCGTACATGTAAACAAAAATGTAAAAAAATGTGGCCATAGTTCAAAAAGTTGACTTGATTGAGCAATACCAATGTGATTTTTAGATTCAGCACATCAAAATTGTCCTAAATCAGCTAAAAAAAAAAAAAACTTAGACAATAAATTTGGTGTTGACCAGTGTAATTGGTGTAACATGGTCTTCCTCTTTTCCTCCTGCCTGGAAGCTCAGTCTTCAACATCCTTTGTCCAATATAGCCACCCCCCCCCCACCCCCCGCACATGTCCAAACCATCTCAGCCTTGCCTTTCTTATTTTGTCTCCAAACTGCACAACCTGAGCCTTCCCTCTGATATAATTTCTAATCTTGTCCCTCCTAGTCACTCTCAACAAGAATCTTAGCATCTTCAACTGTGCCACCTTTTCATCAGTGCCACTGTGTCCAAACTATATATCATAGCAGGTCTTACTAACCGTCTTATAAATCTTCCCTTTCACTCTAGCTGCTATCCTTCTGTCACAAATCACCCCTGACACTCTTCTACACCCACTCCACCCTGCCTGCACTCTCTTCTTCTTCTCTTGTGTACCGTCCATTGCTTGGGATGGTTGACCCTGGGTATTTACAGGTACATCTCAAAAAATTAGAATATCATGAAAAAGCTGAATATTTTTTGTCACTCATTTCAGAAAGTGAAACCCATATATTATATAGATATAGAGTGAAATATTTCAAGCCTTTATTTCTTGAAATTTTGATGATTATGGCTTACAGATAATGAAAACCCAAAATTCAGTGTCCCAGAAAATTAGAATATTACATAGGATCAATTTAAAAAAAGGATATTTTAAACAGAAATGTCAGGCTTCTGAAAAATATGTTCATTTCTATGTACGCAATACTTGGTTTGGCCTCCTTTTGCATAAATTACTGCATCAATGCAGCATGGCATGGAGGCGATCAGCCTGTGGCACTGCTCAGGTGTAATGGAAGCCCAGGTTGCTTTGATAGCGGCCTTCAGGTCATCTGCATTGTTGGGTCTGCTGTCTGTCATCTTCCTCTTGACAGTACCCCATAGATCCTCTATGGGGTTCAGGTCAGCCAAGCTTGCTGGCCAGTCAAGCACAGTAACACCGTGGTCATTGCACCAGCTTTTGGTACCTTTGGCAGTGTGGGCAGGTGCCAAGTCCTGCTGGAAAATGAAATCAGCATCTCCATAAACGTTGTCAGCAGAAGGAAGCATGAAGTGCTCTTAAATTTCCTGGTAGATGGCTGCGTTGACCGTGGACTTCAGCAAACACAATGGACCAACACCAGCAGATGACATGGCAGCCCAAATCATCACTGACTGTGGAAACTTCACACTGTACTTCAAGCAACGTGGATTATGTGCCTCTCAGGTTCAGGTTCAGGTTACTTTATTTGTACCCGTAGGTAGATTTGTTTTGCAGTCTGGTGACATCCATATTTACAAGCCACAAATTACATTCAACATAGACACAAACACAGGCACACATGAAGCTGACTATAAACATGATAAAAATACCCAAGGCTCCATCAATCAGGGTATAAAGTCAAAGAGATGAGAGAAAAACCAGAGGTAAGAGAGAAGGGTCATATTAAAAAGTTAAAAACTAGTCAAAGAGGTTAAAAACTCAAAGGTCTAAAACCCAATAAAATATTTAGAACCCAAATAGCATCCTACAAAAATAAGTAAATATAAAATGGAGTTAATAAATAGGTACCTAAATTATGTGCAATATATTGTTACAACTTGTTCAACTCTTTGACAGCAGCAGGAACAAAGCTGTTTTTGTAGCGCTGGGTTTTACTTTTTGGGACAGCAACCCTCCATCTTGAGGGAAGAAGCTGAAATTGGCAGTGCAAAGGATAGGAGTCATCATTTAAAATGGAGGTAGCAATCCTCTGTACTTGTATGGTGTACAGGGATGTCAGGCTCAGCTGTGACTCACTAAGCAAACGACTGGACCATCTAACTACCTGATCCAAGGATTTCCTCTGTTTCAGTTTTATCTGACCAAACCATGACACTAAAGAAAAGGATAAAACAGATTCAATGAAAGCTCGTGCCTCTGTACTCTTCCTCCAGACTCTGGGACCTTGATTTCCAAATGACATGCAAAATTTACTTTCATCTGAAAAGAGGACTTTGGACCATTGAGCAACAGTCCAGTTCTTTTTCTCCACAGCTCAGGTAAGACGCGTCTGACGTTGCCTCTGGTTCAGGAGTGGCTTGACACGAGTAATACAACATTTGTAGCCCATGTCTAGGATTCATCTGTGCGTAGTGGCTCTTGATGCACTGACTCCAGCCTCACGCCACTCCTTGTGAAGCTCCCCCAAATTCTTGAATGGATTTTGCTTGACAATCCTCTCAAGGCTGTGGTTATCCCTTTTGCTGGTGCACCTTTTCCTACCACACTTTTTCCTTCCACTCAACTTTCTATGACTATGCTTGGATACAGCACTCTGTGAACAACCAGCTTCTTTAGCAATGACCTTTTGTGGCTTACCCTCCATGTGGAGGGTGTCAAGTCAGCAGTCTTCCCCATGATTGTGTGGCCTACTGACCCAGACTGGGAGACCATTTAAAGACTCAGGAAACATTTGCAGGTGTTTTGAGTTAATTAGCTGATTAGGGTGTGACACCATGGCTTTCCAATATTGAACTTTTTCACAATATTGTAATTATCTGAGACACTAAATTTTGGGTTTTCTTTATCTGTAAGCCATAATCATCAAAATTTCAAGAAATAAAGGCTTCATCTATTTCACTCTATGTGTAATGAATCTATATAATATATGGGTTTCACTTTCTGAAATGAGTGACAAAAAATATTGAACTTTTTCATGATATTCTAATTTTTTGAGATATACCTGTAAACTCATCTGTCTTAAGTACCACTACACCTTGCATCTTCACCATTACAACTGCCTCCCTTTCTTTCACATACATGCATTCACTTGCTTCTGACTTTGATTCCTCTTCTCTCCAGTGTATACTTCCACCTCTCCAGGTTCTCTTCCACCTGCTTGCAACTTTGAATACAATTTACAGTGTTGTCTGAGAATATCATAGTCCATAGAGACTTCTTGACATGGTTTGAACCAGCTAATAGACCCAAATGCAGACAAAACAGTGAACACACCCAGATGCAGGTTTGAAACAGTGTTTTGTTGTAATTAATGGTTTAGATTAGATGACTAGACCAGAACACTCTTTTCAGGTGGAGAGACAGGCATCGAGTAGAGCATGCACGCAGAGTTATCAGAAGAAGCAGCATACAGGAACATGTCAGTTCAACGATCTGCTACTGAGCAGCATGAGTTTAAATAAGGCAGGTGGTAATTATCAGCAGGTTGTGATGAAGCACAGCTGCATGTAATCTGACGGACAATTAGTAGCAGAGGTATGTCTGGCTGTGCACTCTCACTGGCGATACTGACACTTCTGACTGACCTCATCTGTCACCAAGTCCATCACCATGATAAACAAGAAAGAGCTCAGAATCAATCCACTGGGTTACATTAAAATATGTCTAACTTCAAAGTAATTTGATATACCAGAAGAAGCATGTACTCAGTGGCATTATTTCAGTTTGAAGTCATTTAACAGCATTTGTGCTGTATGTTATTGTCTGGACAGCCAAATTTGACCTCTTAATTCCCAACATATTTTCACCCACCTACAACATAGACAGAGGCTTCTTTAGTCACAAAGAAAACACTTCATTGGCTCTGCAAGACCATTAAATCTGCCAAGTAAGTAAGACCATTTTACAAAATTTGAGATTTCACAGAAAAAATTCCTGCATTTTACTGATTTCTTCCACTATAGTCTACTGAAAGTCAAAATAGTGCAATGGTACTTAATTAAATTTTCCTGCTTTTTATATTTCAGCAAGTCTTGCCTACAAAACATGTCCTGGTTTTCTTTGCACTCCAAGGCCACAGAACCAGTGTTGCTTTGTTGACTCAACAGACTTATATGTCACAATGCCTCAAAATGGCAAATAATTACCAACAAGAAGTCATCAAACAGTCCAGGGTTCTAATGGTATGCTTGTCATCATTAACATCTTGGAATCTTGGAGGTGTCTTAGACCAAGATATGTCTTTCAACTCTCATATACAGCAAACCATTAAGACTGCCTTTTTCCATCTGCGCAATATTTCTAAAATTTGGTTCATCCTGTCTCATAAAGATGCAGAGAAGTGTAGGAAGGAACGCCTGGGGTCTCGTTCGATGGTGGGAGAAGTCATTGCAGCTTCATTGGGCAGCTACCGCCCGCCTCAAGCTGAGCAGCCCCCAGCCAGTAAGGTGTTGCCCTGCCAGGGCTCGCCTGCTCTACTGGGTGCGTAGAGCTTAGGGAACCTTCCTGACAAGCAAGCGTCAATCCCCACCAGGCAGTTCGAAAGAAAAAACAACAAAGACTTCAGCTCTTTGATTTGCAAGCTGGAATGTGCGCACAATGTGCCCTGGACTCTCTGATGATCTCCAATGAATGGACGACTCTCGTAAGACAGCCATCATCAACAAGGAACTTGCACGACTCAACATCAACGTTGCTTGTCTCCAAGAAACTCACCTAGCTGACAGTGGTTCACTTAGAGAAACAGACTACACCTTCTATTGGCAGGGCCTAACTCAGGACGAGCCCAGGCAGCACGGTGTAGGATTTGCCGTGAAGAACTCACTGATCGCTTCCATGGAAACTCCCACAGGAGGTTCTGAGAGGATACTCACTCTCCGCATGAAGACAGCATCAGGATTGCTGACAATCCTGTAACAAATCTACCCCTTTTTGGGGTCTGATGAGCATCGGCATCGGGCGCCTTAACCCGGCGTTCGGTTCATCCCGCAGCGCCAGTTCTGCTTACCAAAAGTGGCCCACTGGGCGGCTCGCATTCCACGCCCAGCTCCAAGCCAGCGAGCCGGGCTTCTTACCCATTTAAAGTTTGAGAATAGGTTGAGATCGTTTCGGCCCCAAGACCTCTAATCATTCGCTTTACCAGATAAAACTGCGAGACTGAGCGCCAGCTGTCCTGAGGGATACTTCGGAAGAAACCAGCTACCAGATGGCTTGATTAGTCTTTCGCCCCTATACCCAGGTCGGACGACCGATTTGCACGTCAGGACCGCTACGGGCCTCCACCAGAGTTTCCTCTGGCTTCGCCCTTCCCAGGCATAGTGCACCATCTTTCGGGTCCTATCGCACGCACTCAAGCTCCACCTCCCCGACGGGGCAGGCGAGATGGGCTGGTGGTGCGCCCGGGCCTCAGGAGGCCCGGGATCCCACCTCAGCCGGCGGCGGGGGCCGGCCCTCACTTTCATTGCGCCTTGGGGTTTCGCTCACACCCTCTGACTCACGCGTGCGTTAGACTCCTTGGTCCATGTAACAAATCTACCTACGGGTACAAATAAAGTAACCTGAACCTGAGGATTTGTGAACATTATTTTTGTGTATGCTCCAAACTTTTCATCCGACCCAGAGGTCAAACATCGATTTTATGAGGCTCTTGAGGAAGAAATATCTAAAATCCCCAGCTCAGAAGGCATATACATGCTAGGTGACTTCAACGCTCATGTTGGAGCTGACTGGCAGGCCACTTTGCCATTAGCAGGATGAACGAGAATGGACAGAGGTTGTTGAAAGTCTGTTGTCATCACGGCCTGTGTATTATCAACACCTACTTCAAGTGTAAAGATCTGCAGAAAGTGTCCTGGAGACACTCCCGGTCCCATCACTGGCACCAGCTAGACCTCGTCATCACCAGAAGAGCCAACCTCCGCAGTGTCCTCCACAAGAGAAGCTATCACAGTGCCGACTGTGATACCGACCACTCACTTGTTGCCAGCAAAGTCAGACTGATTCCCAAGAAAATCTACTATGCAAAAACAAAGGGCTGACCACGCATTAACACCTGCACCACTTCTGAAACTGAAAGGGTCCAAACTTTTGGCAACATCCTTCTATGAAAACTCAAAGATTATTCAAACAGCAACAACCAAGAAGATGCAGACGCAAAATGGTCCTACCTCCGCGACGCCATATACGACTCCGCTGTGACCGCATATGGGAAAAAAATACGCAGAAACGCAAACTGGTTTGAGGCACACTGGAATGAAATGCAACCAGTCACAGAGGCCAAACGGAAAGTACTGCTAGCTTATAAGCAGAACCCTTGTCCTAGCACACGTGATGCCCTGAGAGCAGCAAGGAGCAAGGCCCAGCAGCTCGTCCGCCGTTGTGCGAATGAGTACTGGCTGAAACTGTGTGCCAACATACAGGTAGCTGCCGACTGTGGCCATGCCAAAGGGATGTATAAGGGTATCAAAACAGCAACCGGTCCCACCAGCATTAAAACAGCCCCCGTCAAATCCAAGTCAGGCGAAGTCCTCATGGACCAGAGCAAACAACTTCAGCACTGGGTTGAACACTACCTAGAGCTTTACTGGACCCAGAACATCGTGACAGACGCTGCCCTTGACGCCTTACCCAGCTTGCCAGTCATGGAGAAGCTAGACGAAATGCCACCCTGGAAAAGCTCAGCAAAGCCATCGACTGTCTTAGCAGTGGTAAAGCTCCGGGGAAAGATGGCATCCCCCCTGAAGTCTTAAAAAGTGGTAAATTAGCACTCCTACAGCCTCTATATCAACTTCTCTGCCTCTGCTGGGAGCAAGGACATGTGCAAGATATGTGTGACACAAACACAGTCACATTGTAGAAGAACAAAGGGGATTGCAGTCACTGCAACAACTATCGTGGAACTTCATTACTCAGCATTGGTGGCAAAGTCTTCGCCTGTGTCACTCTGTCCTGCCTGCACAGTCTTGCTTCGCGAGTCTATCCTGATTCATAATGTGGCTTTAGAACAAAAAGGTCCACAGTGGACATGAGCTTCTCCCTCTGTCAGCTGCAGGAGAAGTGTCGAGAGCCCCAGCAGCAACTATTCATCATGTTTGTGGACCTGACAAAAGCCTTTGACTTAATTAGTCGAAGCCGGCTCTTTCAGCTTCATCCATCCATCCATCCATCCATCCATCCATCCATCCATCCATTCATCTTCTACTGCTGTTCCGGAGGTCCGGGTTGCAGAGGCAGCAGTTCAAGCAGAGAAGCCCAGACTTCCCTCTCCCCAGCCACCTGCTCCAGCTCTTCAGAGAGGATACCAAGGCGTTCCCAGACCAGCTGGGAGACAGAGTACCTCCAGCGAGTCCTGGGTCTGCCCCGGGGTCTCCTCCCAGCGGGACGTTCCCAAAACACCTCAAGTGGGAGGCGTCCAGGAGGCATCCTGATCAGATGCCCATACCACCTCAACTGGCTCCTTTCAATGTGGAGGAGCAGCAGTTCTACTCTGATCCTCTCCTGAATGACTGAGCTCCTCACCCTATCTCTGAGGGTGAGTCCAGCAATCCTACGGAGAAAGCTCATTTCAGCCGCTTGTATCTGCAGTCTCGTTCTTTTGGTCATTACCCAAAGCTTGTGACCATAGGTGAGAGTAGGAACGTAGATTGACTGGTAAATCGACAGCTTTGCCTTAGAGCTCAGCTCCCTCTTCACCACAACAGACCAGTACAACGCCCGCATCACTGCAGATGCTGCTCCAATCCAACTGTCAATCGCTCGCGCCATTCTCCCCTCACTCGTGAAAAAGACCCCAAGATACTTAAACTCCTCCACTTGGGGCAGGAGCCTGTCCCCAACCTGGAGAGGACAATCCACCTTTTTCTGGCTGAGGACCATGGACTCTGACTTGGAGGTGCTGATTCTCATCCCACCCGCTTCACATTCAGTGGCAAACCATCCCAGCAAGAACTGTAGGTCATTGCTGGATGAAGCCAGCAGGACAACATCATCTGCAAACAACAGAGATGAGATCCTGTGGTCACCAAGCATGACACCCTCTGTTCCCTGGCTGTGCCTAGAAATCCTGTTCATAAAAATCATGAACAGGATCGGTGACAAAGGGCAGCCCTGGTGGGAGTCCGACTCTCACTGGGAATGAGTCCGATCGAGTGTTGGCAATATGAACCAAACGCTCACAACGGTCATACAGAGACCGAATAGCTCGTAACAACAAGCCCAATACCCCATACTCCCGACGCATCCCCCACAAAAAACCACGAGGGACATGGCCGAATGCCTTCTCCAAGTCCACAAAACACATGCAAACTGGTTGGGCAAACTCCCACAAACCCTTGAGGATTCTCAAGAGGGTAAAGAGCTGGTCCGATGTGCCACGGCCAGGACGAAAACCACATTGCTCCTCCTGAATCCGAGGTTTGACCAATGGCCGGACTCTCCTCTCCAGTAGCTTGGTATAGACCTTCCCAGGGAGGCTGAGGAGTGTGAACCCTCTAAAGTTGGAGCACACCCTCCGGTCCCCTTTTTTGAAGAGAGGAACCACCACCCCGGTTTGCCATGCCAAAGGCACTGCTCCCGACCTCCACGCAATGTTGCAGAGGCGTGTCAACCATGACAGCCCTACAACATCCAGGGCCTTGAGGTACTCAGGGCAAATCTCGTCCACCCCCAGGGCCCGGCCACCAAAGAGATTTTTAACCACCTTGGCGACCTCAGCCCCTGTGATAGGCGAGTCATCCCCCTCGTCCACAAGCCCTGCTTCCTCTGTGGAAGGCGTATCAGTGGGATTGAGGAGATCCTCAAAGTATTCCTTCCACTGCTCGACGATATCCCCAGTCGAAGTCAACAGCACCCCATCCGCACCATACACAGTGTGGACAGGGAGCTGCTTACCCCTCCCGAGCCACCGGACAGTTTGCCAGAATCTCTTTGAGGTCGGCCGAAAGTCTTGTTCCATGGCCTCACCGAACTCCTCCCATACCCAAGTTTTTGCTTCAGTAACCACCCGAGCTGCACTCCGCTTGGACTGCTGGTACACCTCAGCTGCTTTGGGAGTCCCACAAGCCATCCAAGCTTGATAGGACTCCTTCTTCAACTTAATAGCCCCCCTCACCACTGGTGTCCACCACTTGGTTCGGGTTGCCACCATGAGATGCTCCAACAACCTTGCGGCTGCAGCCCTGAGCCACTGCTACAACAATGGAGGTGGAGAACATGGCCCATTCAGACTCCATGTCTCCAGACTCCCTCAGAATGGGGTTGAAGTTCTTCCGGAGATGGGAGTTGAAGACCTCCCAGACAGGGGCTTCAGCCAGACATTCACAGCACACCCTCACTATACATTTGGGTCTGCCAGGTCTAAATGGCATCCTCCCCTGCCATCGGATCCAACTCACCACCAGGTGGTGATCAGTTGACAGCTCTGCACCTCTCTTTACCCGAGTGTCCAAGACATATGGTTGCAGGTCTGATGACACGATAACAAAATCGATCATTGACCTGTGACCTAGGGTGTCCTGGTGCCAGGTGCACATATGGACACCATTATTCTTGAACATGGTGTTCGTTATGGACAAACTGTGTTTAGCACAGAAGTCTAATAACTGAACACCACTCGGGTTCAGATTGGGCAGGCCATTCCTCCCAATCACCCCCTTCCAGGTTTCACTGTAGTTGCGCACGTGCGCATTGAAGTCCCCCAGAAGGACAATGGAGTCTCCAAGAGGAGCACCCTCCAGCACCCCAGTCAGAGACTCCAAAAAGGGTGGGTACTCTGAAACATCACTTGGTGCATAGGCACAAATGATGGTCAGGATCCGTTTCCCAACCCCAAGGCATAGGGAAACAACCCTTTCGTCCACCGGGGAAAACTCCGAATATTTAGGCAGCAAGGTGGGGGGATACAAGAATACCCACCCCTGCTCGTCGCCTCTCGCCCAGGGCAACTCCAGAGTAGGCCAAGCTCCAGCCCCTCTCCAGGCGACTGGTTCCGGAACCAGAGCTGAGTGTTGAGGTGAGGCCGACTATATCTAGCCAGTATCTCTCAACCTCATGCACCAGCTCAGGCTCTTTCCCCACCAGAGAGGTGACATTCCATGTACCAAAAGCCAGTTTAGGAAGCTTGGGATCAGTCCGCCAAGGTCTCAGACTTTGACTGCCACCTGATGCACATAGCACCGGACCCCCATGGTCCCTCCTGCAGGTGGTGAGCCCACTGGAGGGTGGACCCATGTAACTCCTTCGGGCTGAGCCCGGCCGGGTCCCGTGGGTGGAAACCTGGCCACCAGATGCTAGCCATCGAGCCCCTCCCCCAGGCCTGGCTCCAGGGTGGGGCCCTAGTAACCCCATACTGGGCGGGGTACACTGAATCCTTGTTCTAGTATTTATCATGAGAGTCTGTTGGATCGTTCTTAGTCTGACCCTTCACCCAGGACCAGTTTGTCTTGGGTGACCCTACCAGAGGCAAATTGCCCTGTACAACATAGCTCCTGGGATCACTGGGGCATGCAAACCCCCCACCATGATAAGGTGACGATCCATGAGGGGTCATCCTCTTTCAGCTTCTGCAGAAAATAGGCTGTCCTCCAAAACTTCTGGGGATAATCACCTCATTTCACAAAAACATGCATAGCACTGTCCTCTTCGACGGTGCAACTTCAGACGCCTTCTAGCGGGCAAAAACTATCCTGAAGATCCTTTTTGTCAGTCTAGAAGTCTAGAAGGCAGTGTCACCCTGCAGGAGCTCTGTAGCACTGCAATCTGTGAGTCTCACAAGTATGGCATGCTGGTGACAGGGGGTTGGTGGCTGTGTGGCCATCGTGCCTACTTACACCTGCCCATGAATTGAGGAGGGGTGCGTGCCCCTGTAGTTGTGACTGACCATACCATTATATTGTCAGCAGGACAGGTGGGCAGGGTGAAGAGAGATGTCTCCCCTTGCATCACATGATCCCATCTGGGGCACAGATGTGCCGAAAGAATTCAAGTTAGAAACTACAGGGAGGAAGGTACTGTGCTTCATTCCCTGTTCCCTTGGGTGGGAGTGGCTAAGAACACCTTGTGGATTGAAACAACTAATAATAGATTACAGTCATTTGTGAATTTTTCTTTATCTGCTTTTTCTGGTATAAATGAGGAATTAACGGCTCTTTGACTTATGCTGACCAAAAATAGAATGGTCCTTGATCAAATAACTGCCGTCCAACGGGGGGGGGTGGGGGGTGGGGTGCAATTGTAGGTGATTATTGTTGTACGTTTATCCCTGAAAATGATGCAGATGGTCACATGATTGCCTCGGCCATACAGAACCTAACTGTCTTGCAGGCTGCCATGGCCAAGGACAATGTTACTGATGAACATACCTGGTTAAGTTGGTTACTCTCTTCATGAAGAAGTCTCATCATGAACCTGTTAATGATTTTTGTGGTATTATTTTTAGCCTTTTCTTGTGTCATTCTCTGTATCCATAGTAAGATGATGAGAGTTGTGCATGTTAACTTAGTGATGTACCATGGAGCAGTTGCCGGGGATGGTGGGGATGATGAACAAACAGCGTGAGCTCAAGGTGTCTCTCCATGACCCAAGTACAGAGTAAAAGTATGACTGACATGCAGAAAATCGAAAAGAGTTGCATGATCATGATGTGAAGTTGAAATGTGCTACTTGTAAATACATTTATAAAGTTTGAAACATTACTTTTACTTTTATTTTGTTTTTATGCTACTCTTATTTTTGTTTTTATTTTTTATTATTACATTTTATTATTATTGTTACCTCCGCCAGGCCGCAGGCCGCAGGAGGTAATGTTTTTGCCGGGGTTTGTCTGTCTGTTTGTCTGTCTGTTGGTGAGCAAGATAACTCAAAAAGTTTTGGACGGATTTCGATGAAACTTTCAGGCGTTGTTGGAAATGGTACAAGGAAGAACTGATTAAATTTTGGGGATGATCCGGATCACCGTCTGGATCCAGAAATTTTTTAAAGGATTCTTTAACATTGTGAGATAGGGCCATTTTCAACATGTGTGCAGGCGCAATGGAGGGCGCTGGTCGTCGTGTCTGACGAACACGAACTCCGCGTTCTTCAAAGTTTTAGGCACAAAAGCACGCGGAAAACAGTGGTGGGCCGGGCCCGGCAGCGTGCCTGTGTTTGCGCTACGCTGCAAAAGCTGAGATGGGCAGCTGTCCGGCATGGGATTATTTAGCAGAAATTCCCCGGGCAGCCATAGGGGCTGCGCAAAAACAAGCTCTCTGCCGGGGAAGCTTCCAAATCCTCTTTTGCCACGGAGCGCAACCCCAATAAAACCCACGGCAACCTGTCTACCCAATTTGCATCCGTCAGTGAACCCCTGAGTGCTGCTTTCAGTGATCTATGAAAACGCTCGCATAACCCATTGGCCTGTGGGTTGTACGCCGTTGTGTGATGAATTGCAACGCCCACAGCCTGGGAGTTTGGAGATGGAGGAGATGGACACAACAGCAACACTTGAGTTTATTACCTCCGCCAAGGAAGTAATGCTTTTACTGCCATTTGTCTGTCTGTCTGCCTGTCTGTCTGTTACCAACATAACTCAAAAAGTTATGAACGGATTTTGACGAAATTTTCAGGAAAGGTGTGTAATGGCACAGGGAACAGTTGATTACATTTTGATGATGATCTGAGAGTGCATACCTCCACCAAGGGCTTTGTTTGTATTTGTGCAGCAGGATTACACAAAAACTACTGGATGGATTTGGATGAAATTTTCACCAGAGGTGGTTCTTGGCCTAGAGAGGAACCCATTACATTTTGGGGATGATCTGGGAATGCATACCTCAGCCAAGGCTCTTATCACAGTCTGTCAGCCACAAAACTCCAAAACTAATGGACAGACTTCGATACAATTTTCACCACAAGTGGCGATAGGCCTACACACAAGCCCATTACATTTTGGAGGTGATCCATGAGAAACGGAAGGAGCCTTGGCGGAGGTATGCGCTCTATGAGTGCTTTTCTAGTTGTTGTTTTTTTTTATCCTTTATGTTTGTTTTTAAATAATATTGTTATTATATCATTATTACTTTATCATTCTGTTTTCACTGTTTTTACCATTGATTACGTTCATCATTAATTAATGAGTTTATTGTTCCATTTTCCCTCCTAAAGGACTAAACGTTAGCCGGTGCCTGGGCCAGCAGGACCGATGGCGGACTTTCCCCGTCAATAGCTAGTTAGGATCTGTTGCAAGCAAATGCATTGGAGCTTAGCATAGCTGCCAGATGGGGTTTTAGATGCCATAAATTGTTCTTTTTTGAAGCCTTGCATTGCATCAAAGGGGGGAGAATGATAGAAAAGTTTCATATTTGTGATTTGCTTTGTCTCAGAGTCTGTGTCAAGGATGCAGCTGGACTTTATCATTTTTGTTTTAGTTCATTTTGTACAGTTCCTATGTGGCTTGTGCTGAGTGAGCGTCATGGATCCTGAGAAAGAGATAATCTGTGCACCAAGTTTTGACTAGATGTACTGAACCAATCACCATGGACATTTTCTCCTCCACCTCTCGGATAACGAAGGGCTTAAAGGACAGAGTGATGCGTGTTTGAGGAGAATGATGCACGAATAGGCTCTGAGACTGCTTTTGTATTGTTCTCCACTGGCCAGTGTAATTAAATTTGCTGAAACTCTGATCCTGCCTGGTTTCTGACTGAAGGTTAAGAAGAATTTTTCTAACAGCACCGATGGCACATTTGAGATGAGATGAGATGTTTTCTATGTGTATTTATTTGCTTATATAATGGTTTGCCTGTATTAGCCATTTTGGATTCTTGACTTTAGGAATGCCGCAAATGATCTTGGGTTTGATGGGGTTTGCCTGACCTCAAAAGGAAAAAATGACCACTTAACACTCCAAATCAGTGTTGATCCACATAAAGCAGGGGTGTCCAGTCATGTGCCATGGAGGGCCAAAACCCACCAGGTTTTCTCTTCTACTCAGTCTCTTCAGCAGGTGTTTTCAATGATCAGCAATCAGTGGGAAGAAGTTCAGTGAAATCTGCTGTTGAAGACACTGGTTGGAGGTAAAGCCCATTATGGCCAGAAACCCCAAATGACCAACGGAGAGTGGTGCTGAATCAGAACAGGAACTTTATTACACAAATAGTTATAACACAATACTGGCTTACTGCGGAGACTGTATATTATATGGCCTGGAGCCGAGAGAGGCCTAAGATGGCCAACTCTCCCCTTTTATCAGCTTGGCGTGATGATGTCACTATACGGCTGCGTCATCATGCTGGTGCCCATTAACCCTTACACTACATTCATCCCCCACCCCCCTTGAAAAAACAAAGAACAACACACGATCAAATTGACCCTCCCCAATTTGGTACACATAAACATAGAACTAGCTAGGGCTAGTGGGTAGACCACCAGGTAGCCCAGTGTGGCTGAGTGGGTTATTCTGCCACTATCTGTTGGCAGCCGTGCCCCTAGCGAAACAGTTCTCTTTCTTTCTTCTTTTCTTCCATGGGGAAGGCAGTCCTGATGGAGGGGCCTTGTAGCAAGCCCGTGGTGGATGCGCCCCTGGGGCTGCGGGGGCCCATGGACTGGGTTTGTCTCTCACAAAACCCCAGTTCAGGTCCGACACTGTGCAAGTCGCCTCCCATGAAGCCCTGTCATCCAGGGTTGCTGTTCAAACCCGAAGGAGACAGTTGGTGTGCCACACCAAACCACTTGCCAGTTTGAAGGTCGCTGGGCCCAGTTATGCAATGATCCTGATGAGTGTTGTGGTGGTGGGGGCTGTGTTCAGGCCGACTATGGGTCTGGCCATTCGGTTCTGCGGACCCGAACCCAGTCCATCACTGCAACTGGCATTTTGTTTGGCTGTACATGGCATTGAGGCTGTGCTGGTGTAGCTCTTACATCTGTTGCAGGGTGTCCACCAGGCTGTGGTGGTTCTGCTGGGTCACGGACTCTTCATCCTGTGTCTTAGTGGCAGTCCTTGGAGGCTCGTGTCAGTCGTGGATTTGGAAGACGTCCGGTGGCTCGTTGTGTTTTGTTTGGTTGCAGACTTTTCATCCAGCAGCTCAGCGGTGGCTCCTGAAGGCTGGCGCTGTGCAAAGAAAACAAAGTCTATTTTCCCCATCACAAACCAACTTTAACTTGAGCGTAAGAGTTTCCTGCAAGAGGGGATGTTATGATGGGACTGAGGAACAGTGGCATGGACAGGAACAGGGGTTCCTGCCCATGCCATTTTCCCATGTTGGGAAAATTCTAATCCAGCCTCAAGTCTCTAAAATTAATAAAATTAATAATTTGGCCTCTCTTCCCCCCCAAAGTTTAAAAATTAAATGTGGCTTATTAAACATTAGGTCTCTATCTTCTAAGTCTCTTCTGGTCCATGATCTATTAATCGATCACCAGATCGATCTACTATCCCTCACAGAGACCTGGCTCGGGCTTGATGATTATGTTGGTCTGAATGAATCAACTCCCTCTGGGTATTTAAACTGTCATAACCCCAGAGGTTCTGGTCGTGGTGGTGGAGTGGCGGCAATTTTCCATCCTAAATTGCTGGTTAATGTTAAGCAGAAATTATGTTTTAATTCCTTTGAAGGTTTGGTCCTCAGTGTGGGGCCTGTTGGCAATCTTGGCTTGATCCCAGTTCTCTTTGCCATAGTTTATCGTCCTCCCACGGCCTATTCAGAGTTTCTATCGGAATTTGCCAAATTTTTAGCTGATTTGGTGCTGAAAGCCGATAGAATAATTATTGTAGTGGACTTTAATACACATGTTGATGTTAGAGTGACTGTCTTAATAAGGCTTTCAATTCAATTTTAGACTCAATGGGGTTTTCCCAAAAAGTAAAAAATTCTACCCATTATTTCCACCATACATTGGACCTTGTTTTGACACATGGTATAGATATCGGAAATCTGGTTGTGTCTCCTCAATCCTGTACTGTCTGACCATTGTCTGTTAATTTTTGATTTCATTATCTCTGATCACTTATTTCCTAAAGAAAAATACTACTACAGCAGATGTCTTTCTGATGACGTTGTTGCTAAATTTTTGCAGATTGTCTCCTCTATGCCATGGGTCAACACAACAGAAACACCTGAAATAAGTGATGGAGAGTCTGCTCCATTCGTGATTGATAGCATGGTTGATGGTGTTACTGCCTCTCTGCATCGGACTCTAGATTTGGTAGCCCCTTTAAAAAAGAAAAAGTCTAACCAGAGATTTCTTACTCCTTGGTTTAACTCAGAAACTCATGGCTTGAAACAGAAGGCTCGTCAATTGGAAGGAAAATGGCATTCAACTAATTCAGATGAATTCTACTTGGCATGGAGAAATCATCTCTTAATCTATAAAAAATCTCTTAGAAAAGCTAGATCAAGCTATTATTCTGCATTAATTGAAGCAAACAAGAATAACCCCAGGTTTCTCTTCAACACTGTAGCCAGGCATACAAAGAGCCATGACTCGGTCAATCCTCGCATCCCCCCTGAGCTTTCTAGTCAGAACTTTGTGAACTACTTCAATCTTACAATTTTATCTATTAGAGATGAAATTAGTCAGATTCTTCCTACCGTAAACTCTAGTACATTAACTACTGCAGCTCCCTCAACTGATATCTGCTTGGATAGATTTACTCCAATCGACCTCTTGGAGTTGGATAGGGTAGTTTCCTCTTCTAAGCCTTCATCTTGCCTTCTGGACCCTATTCCTTCCAGGTTATTTAAAATTATTTTCCCAATTATTAGTAGCCGTATTCTTCTTATCATTAATTCTTTTTTAACTCTGGGTTATGTTCCACTGGCTTTTAAAACTGCTGTAATTAAACCTTTACTTAAAAAACCGATGCTTGATCCTGGAGTTTTGGCCAATTATCGACCAATCTCCAATTTGCCTTTCATTTCAAAAAACCTGGAAAGAGTTGTTGCTGTGCAATTATCTGACCATTTGCAGGGAGTTGGTTTGTTTGAGGTGTTTCAATCTGGGTTCAGAGCTCATCACAGCACTGAAACTGCCTTAGTGAAGGTCTCTAATGACCTCCTGACTGCATCTGATAATGGACTTGTCTCTGTTCTTGTTCTTTTAGATCTCAGTGCAGCCTTTGACACTGTCGATCATGCCATTCTACTTGGTAGATTGGAACACTTTGTTGGACTCAGTGGAACTCCGTTGCAGTGGTTTAGATCTTATTTGTCTGATAGATTTCAGTTTGTCCATGTCAATGATGGATTTTCTTCCAGCTCTAAGCTCACTCACGGAGTTCCACAGGGATCTGTGTTGGGCCCTGCTCTTTGTAGTCTATATATGCTCCCGCTGGGCAATATCATCAGAAAGCACTGTATACATTTTCATTGTTACGCTGATATATATATATATATATATACTATATATATATATATATATATATTAATATACGCTGTATATTAATATTAAAATTATGAAGCACAAGCGCATGAGAGAGGAAAATTCTATTCTCCGTGGGCTCTGAGCTGTGTAGATTTGACCTTGTTTTGATGCCCTGTTTACATTCCTCCTCGATGAGATAAGCAGAAGTGGTGGCTGCTAACCCAAACAATCGACAGACAGCTGTTGTTGTTTCAGCGGATGAACTTCTCAAGGACAGTCCATGTGCCTTCATCTGCAAGCGAAGAGATAGACTCCGGACTTGTTTATAAGTCACATGATTATAACATCTATCAACTGCCTGGAGGCGCCCTCTGCTGTTCACTAGCAACTGTCACACCTACACTACACAAATGCATACATTACACGAACTGACACATATATACTGACTCATACATACACTGCCTCTCTCAACTCTTGTTTGTGTGATCTATATTGTCTGCTAATTGTGCATAGAGGGTTTTTTTCTGTGTAGTCAAAATTTGGCTCATTTGAGCTTTATATGAGCTTATACGAGCGTTATTCTGATTAACTATGTTTTTTCTCTCTCCTATTGTGTTTTCCTCCCCCTCCCTTCCCCTCTTTACCCCCACTGAATGACAGGTGCTTTGCATGGCTGCCGAGTCATTGGATGCACCTAACGTGCGCGTCCAATGTCAAGTCAAATTCCTCGTATGTTTACTTGTAAATATACTTGGCAATAAAGCTGATTCTGATTCTGATTCTGATTCTGATGACACACAACTATACCTTTCAATGAAGCCCAATGATTGTGATCAGTTGGTCAAGCTAGATGCCTGTCTTAAGGACATCAAAGCTTGGATGACTTGTAATTTTTTACTATTGAACTCTGATAAGACTGAAGTCATTGTTGTTGGCCCAAAACATCTTAGAAATTCCTTTTCAGATTATGCCCTTAATTTAGATGCTGCCACTCTCACTCTGAACAGTTGTGTGAGGAACCTTGGAGTGATTTTTGACCAGGATTTGTCCTTTAATTCACATATTAAAACTGTTTCTAGGACTGCCTTATATTATCTGCGCAATATTGCTAAGATCAGGAGCATCTTGTCTCTGGGTGATGCTGAGAAACTGATTCACACCTTTGTCAGTTCGCGATTAGATTATTGTAATTCGCTATTATCTGGTTGTCCTAGAGTATCTTTAAAAAGTCTTCAATTGATTCAAAATGCTGCTGCTAGAGTTTTAACTGGTTCTAGAAAAAGAGATCATATTTCCCCGGTTCTGTCCTCCCTCCATTGGCTTCCCATTGAATTCAGAATCAAGTTTAAAATCCTTCTTCTTACTTTCAAAGCTCTTAACAATCTGGCCCCCCAGTATATAAAAGATCTGATATTACCTTACCATCCTAACAGAGCATTACGCTTCCAAAATGCTGGCTTACTTGTGGTGCCCAGAATCTCCAAAAGTACGGTGGGAGGCAGAGCCTTCTGCTACCAAGCCCCTTCTCTCTGGAACCAGTTACCACTCTGGGTCCGGGAGTCAGACTCGGCCTCTGTTTTAAGAACAGGGTAAAATCCTTCCTTTTTAATATAGCTTTCGTTTAAGGAGGGTATTTGTGTCTTTTAACCCCACTCTTGTTCTGTTGTTATCTGATCCATACTGCTGGTTGATCTCCAATATTGTACTTGGCATCTTACTGGTATGTTCTTTATGTCTGTCCTTTCCATCCTCCCTATCCCCTCATCCCCAGCCAGTCGCAGCAGACGACTGCCCCTCCCTGAGCCTGGTTCTGCTAGAGGTTTCTTCCTTCCAAATGAGAGTTTTTCCTCTCCACTGTTGCCTAGTGCTTGCTCATAGGGGATCGTCTTATTGCTGGGTCTTTCTGTGACTGTGTGATTTTTTTATCTGCACTGTGGCACCACGAGACGGCTTTTGTTGTGATGTAGCGCATTATAAATAAAGCTAAATTGAAACTGAATTGAATGGATTCGGAAGTAGTCCGGCCCCTTCTCCCCTCACCTGGGGAGTCCGGTTGTGGTGATGTGTCGCTTTTCTTGCTGTTAGAATCTGCACCAGGTTGTTGTGTCCCAGGGTTCTCGATAAATGTGGGGTCCCTCTCCTGCAACTTCGCAAGCGGCTTCTGGGGGCTCATGTTGGGTGAGGATCTGAGGCAAGTCCGGTTGCTGCCCCTTCTCCGGGCAGTGTTCCTCCTGTGGGCACAGGACGATTGTACCCTCGTCATCGTCATCTGGATGTGTTGCGTCCCACTCATCACCATCAGTCAAACGGAGTCCATTACTGTCGCAGATGGAGAAGCCCATTTGATAAAACAAATCACATCCTAATACACTGTCTCCATGCGTGACCACTTGAAAAACAAAGTCAGTAATGACTCTTGATACGTAGCGGACCATTAGTATGATGTTCCCTACATTGCTAACTTGGTAGCCACCATACTCATACAGTACCGCTGGGTTTTTTCTGATCAAGTGGTTGGGGGAAAACTTCACCGTGGCCCAGATTAACATCGATCTCACTGCAGCTGTGTCGAGCAGGAGCAGCAAGTTGACTTTGTCCAGCCCCACCATGCAGAACGTGTATGCCACACCTCCGGACCTCACCGTGTGAATGGTCGTTGCGGGTGAGTGATTTGAGTTGGCCAGCGAGTTCAGCAGTGGTGCTGACCGGCAGACTTTTGCGAAGTGGTTGAATTTTTCACATCTTTTACATTGTTGCCCCCTTGCTGGGCAGAAATGTGCTCTCTCTCAGTGCGTTGGGGAACCACAGCTGCCGCATGAGAAGCGCCCCATGACGTTCTTCTGATTTGTGCTGTTTACTTCTGCCTCTCCTGCCTCATTACTGGGTTCTTTTGCGCTTACCGTGTATGCAAGCGGTGTGTAGCTTGGCTGTCATTGTTGTTGCTGCACACCTAGCTCTGATGCTAACCTGTCGGCGAACTCCAGCTGGAAGGCTAGCTTGATGGTGTTAGCTAGTGTCATATTGTTTGGTGCCGTTAGCATTTTTGTCCACAGCTGTGGGTTGCTAGTGAGCTTGGCCAACTGATCCCACATCATTTCTTCCTCCAACAAACCAAACCTGCACATGCTAGCCAGGTGGCGAAGGTCCGTGACAAATTGTTGTGTCATCTCTCCAGCCTTCTGTCACCATTGCCAGAACCTATGTCATGCCAACATGTTGTCTGGTGTGGCAAAGTAGTTAAACAGCAAACGAGTCTGTTGGTCCTAGCGTGCAGAAAATACGCTGGCCTTCCATGACCAGATAGTGAATTAACAGAGTTCGCTTCCGTACCTTGTCTAGCTCATCCAGGCTCAACGCCAATATGTACTGTAGGTGGTGAAAGCATAGAGCCAGCATGGCCATGGAATAGGCAGCTCACCAGGGTTTTCCAGAAATGGCTGTAGTGGCCTCACGCATGCTTCCATGATTTAATTCTTGTCGCCAAATGTTATGTCTGGAAACCCTGAATGACCAAAGGAGAGTGGTGCTGATTCAGAACAGGAACTTTATTACACAAATAGTTATGAACACAATACTGGCTTACTGCAGAGACTGTACATTTTATGGCCTGGAGCCGAGAGAGGCCTAAGATGGCCGACTCTGCCCTTTTATCGGCTTGGCATCATGACGTCACCATACGGCTGTAACATCACGCCGGTGCCCATTAACCCTTACACTACAAAGCCTGCAGGGTCTTGGCCCTCCATGACACATGATTGGACACCCCTGACATAAAGGAAATCCCCAAGTTTCCTTGTCTGATGACTTTTTGTGTCGCTCAGCTACTCCAGCACACATGCTAATGTAGTTAGCTTGATAATGCTAGCTCTTCCCAACACCTCACCTCATATTACAACATCTAGTAAAATTTACATGTTGTGGTAAACACTCAATGGACCTGTTGGACCGGTTCTGTGACTCGTATTTCAGGTCAGAACAAAGGCAGGAAGCTTAGCCTTGTTATGCAAGGCTGGAGTCTGTGGGGGGTCGATTAAAGGATGCGTGGGAGACAGTGGAAGTGATATCATGGAGGGAAATGCATTGTGACTGTCTTTATTATGCCAGGTGGTGAAATGCATTGTGACTGTCTTCATCATGCAAGGTGGTCTGTGGGACATGTGATCTATGAGGTGTGAAGTCCCTGATATTTAAGGACGAGAGTTACTGTTTCATTCTCTCTCTTTTTTCTGCTGTTGAAATAATGGAGATGTGAATAAAGCTGACTCTGAGAAAGAACGCTGCCTCGTCATTTTCACATCTTCCACACTGGTGACCCTGAGACGTATCATGGAAGAAAGAAATTCCCCCGGGCCAGCCGCGTCAGGAGCCCCCAGCCAAGCGAACGCCGCTACAGTCCAGCTACCGGACTTCTGGCAGAACAATCCGCGCTCCTGGTTCAACGCAGTTGAGGCGCAGTTCAACCTCTGGGGGATTTTTTTTTTTTTTTTTTGTTACTTATTTGTACCCGTAGGTAGATTTGGTTTGCTGTCTGGTGACAAGCCACTGGCTGCCGGTCACTGCGTGCGCGAGCGCCCTAAACCTACATGTTTTTGGTATGCGGGAGGAAACTGGAGAAATCCCGGAGTAAACCCACGCAACACGGGGAGAACATGCAAACTCCACACAGCTCACTGTTGGTCGGGGGCTGGGATCGAACCCACGATCTCATGATCCCTGTGATCCCCCGGCCGAGGGTAAAACTGTGCTGTCACAGTGCTAAACCACTGCGCCACCGTGCAGCCGGGGATATCGGTAGATGTCACGAAATTCTACCACGTAGTCGCAAAGCTGGACAAAAACACGGCCCAGCATGTGGAGAGCCTGATCGACCAGCCGCCGGACAGCGACAAATACGACGCATTGAAGGCTGCACTCATCCAGCAATTCACCCCCTCGGCGGAGGAGCGAGCAGAGAGGCTCCTGGCGCTGACGGAGGGGGAAAACGACATGCCCGCGAGCCTGATGGAGAAGTTGTTGAGGTTGAAAGACTCTGACGATGATCACTTCATTTTAACCCACCTCTTCCTCAGGACTCTACCGTCAGCAGCGAGAGCGGCTCTGGCCAGTTCGCCACTGTTGGCCCTACGGGACTACCGCGCGCTGGGCCGAGAGGCGCAGCGGATTGTCAGAACCGTTATGTGCTCAGCCACAGATATTTTCAAAGCTCTATCAGGTATGTACAGTGATATAAAATGCTTTACCATTTGCCGCTGGTCCCATTTTAGTGCGGTCGCTTTCTCACCTGCAGGACCACACCAGAGTTCACCATTTAATTCGGTTAATACGGTTGTTTTGGTACGCACTTGAGTGTGATTACCGTGTTCTCACCAGACAAAACGAATCGCATTAATGGAGAAAATGAACTTGAGTTCGATTGAAATGGACTAAAACCTGCAGGTGTGAAAGCGCCCTTAGACTCCTCATTAATGTTTAAAAAACACATCCAAAGAAATCTCAAACTTAATCAAATTCAATCTAAGTAATTTTAAACAAATTAGACCACCACTGACAGTTAATGCAGCCAAAATGTTTCTGCATGCAATGATCTTCTCACACATTGATTACTGTTTTACCAACTGGTCACTCACTGGTGTAACCATAATCAAACCCATTGAATCTTTATACAAAAAAGCCATAAAAATCATTGACAAGAAAGATTCCACATATCACTGCTGTCACAGTTACAAGAAATACAATCTTCTGTCTTTTGAAGATTTTAAAACTCTCAAACTTGCCTATTCAATCTATAAAATATTAAGTGGCTATGCCTCCCCCCCGGGATAATATGTTAACCCCTTGCACTCTGGTCAATTTCCCTAAAAACGCCAAAAAATAATGTACCCAAAGTAAATCAAAAGCTGTTCTTCAACCCTTTGCAGCATCTTCATGGGGTTGGTCTCATTTAAAAGAAAACACTTTGAGTTTTTTGGCAAAACAGTCATAATCTCTCTAAGTGCTCCGGCCACTGAGTAACAGTCATCTAAACATACTGAACTTGAAGAAAATAAATTTCGCCTGGGTGGTTTTTTGGATACAAATGCTTGCAAATAACACACAGCTGTCAGACCCGGGATGGAAAATGCAACAGAAATGTAGAACCAAGTGTTATCCAGCTGAGGTCCAAATTTTGTAACAATACCACAAAAAATGAATATATTACACAGCTTTTTTCTTAGGTTGTTCCCAGGCGTTTTTGAACTGTGCCAAATTGTGCCAAATGGCACAGTTTGGAAAAACGTCTGTAACTTTTGAATGATTCAATATAGAAGCTTCATCTTGGGCTCTAATGCAAGGTGACATTCAGGGCTGTGTGTGTGTGTGGGGGGGGGGTGTTTATTCATTCATTCATGAATGAATGAACAAACAAGCCCCCACACACAAAGAAGCATGCTATGGCTGTGTTGTGAGACATGTATATGTTGGACACTGCATATGTGATTTAACCACGATGAAGGAGAGCCAGCCCCCTGCGGTGCGGAGCCACAGAGCCTGGACCCCCTGCGGAGGACAGGGGACAGAAGACTTCCTGACCACTGAGGCTCGAGAGGAGAGAAGGGGGAGTCATGTAAATAAAAGGCTAATGAATGTGAATAAAGAGATTTTGAGATAGATGTGTGATTTCCCCCGCGAGGGAAATGGTTTGATGTCAGAATGTTTAAATGAGAGAACTTTGGTGTGTTCACTCTTTTTGTTCGCTGCTCAGGAATGAGAGCAGACAGTGGAATGATTACTTGAATAAACTGGAATGAAAGGCAATTCGGTTTCGTTATTCAAGTCTCCCCACATTGGTGACTGACGACGTTGAGAATGAACGAAGAAATTCTCAGGGTCCCGGACTCACAGCGCTCAGAGCTGGCGAGCGCAGTGGCCGTTAAGCTGCCTGATTTCTGGCAGGATAACCCACGGTCGTGGTTTCTGCAAGCAGAATCGCAGTTCGCGCTCGCAGGAGTAACGGTGGATGACACTAAGTTCCACCATGTCATCGCTAAACTGGACAACAGCACAGCTCGGTGCGTGCAAAGCTTGGTGGAGCAGCCACCCGCGACCGACAGGTACGGCAAGCTGAAATCCACCCTCATCAAGTTTTTCACCCCCTCGGCTGAAGTGAGGGCGAGGAGGATCCTGTCTTTGCTAGACCAAGGTGGACACAGGCCGAGCGCCCAGATGGAGGAGATGATACAGCTGAGAGGGTTGGACAACGATGATTTCATTTTTCAGTTCATTTTCCTCTCCAACCTCCCGGCGCATGCGAGAAGCACGCTGGCCGGCAAAAAGTGTCACACCCTGGAGGAGTTCCGGGAACTGGCCCAGGAGGCAGATGGGATCCTGGACGCCTGCGGCGGGCAAGCAACCACAGCGGCGACCCGAGACAGCGGGGAGCCAGAGGCGGCAGAACCAGACTGGCCGACGACGGCGGCAACACGGCCGCGACGAGGTGGAGCCAATAGCCCGGCGGCAGAGGCGCGGGCACGACACAGCGGAGGAGAAGATCTCTGCTTTTACCATCGGAGGATCGCAGAGAAGGCACGCAGGTGTGTGCCGCCCTGCATCTTCAGGAGTTCGGGAAACGGCAAGACCGGGGGTCGCTAGCAGCTTCGACCCTCGGAGAACGCAACAAGCTGCTCTACATCACGGATGCGCGCTCCGGACGAGAGTTCCTCATCGACACCGGAGCACAAGTGAGCTTCATCACCCCAACATACGCGGACCGGGTGGCTGGACCCCACGGTAGCGGAGCTACAGCGGCAAATGGCTCGAACATCAACACCTACGGGAGAAGGACCTTGCCTTTGTGCTTACATGGCCGCACATATGAATGGACTTTTGTAATAGCGGCGGTGAGTTTCAACATGTTGGGCGCGGATTTTCTGTGTTCACACAATCTGTTAGTGGATCTTGCTAATAGACGGCTGGTAAATGCACTCTCTTTTTACTCTCTCCCCTGTTCAGCTCGAGTGTCCCCGCCACCAGTACAGACCCACGTCGCTACAGCAGGTGGTAAGTTTCACACACTCCTCACCCAATTTCCAGCGCTCACTGTGCCCACTTTTTCAGCGACGGTCGCGAAGCACGGGGTGAAACACTTTATCCCCACTTCTGGTCCTCCCGTGTTTGCAAAAGCTCGGCGCTTGGATGCAGTTAAGCTCGCCATTGCGCGCGAGGAGTTTGCCAGCCTGGAGAGGCTGGGCATCGTTCGTAGGTCGAAGAGCCCGTGGGCTTCGCCGCTGCACATGGTATCGAAAGCCGATGGCTCCTGGAGACCGTGCGGGGATTACCGCAGGCTAAACAACGCTACGGCGCACGATCGTTATCCCATCCCGCACATTCAGGATTTTTCGGTGCACCTGGCGGGGGCGCGCATTTTTTCAAAGATTGATCTAGTTCGCGGCTATCACCAAGTCCCGGTCCAACCGGAGGACATTCCTAAAACAGCGGTAATAACCCCGTTCGGACTTTTCGAATTTTTACGCATGCCGTTTGGTCTCAAAGGGGCGGCGCAAACATTTCAGCGGATGATGGATGCCGTGTTACGCGATCTCCCTTTCGTGTTTGTGTACCTCGACGACATTTTGGTCGCGAGTACTTCAGAGGACGAACACGAAACGCACCTCACAGCAGTTTTTAGGAGGCTGGGAGAGCACGGCTTAATAGTTAACCCAGCCAAGTGCCAGTTCGGCGTCGAGCGGATCGATTTTTTGGGTCACCGCGTCTCCCCGGAGGGAGCGGTTCCCTTACCAGAGAAAGTACGCGCGGTAGCGGATTTTCCCCGTCCACAAACGGTCAAATCACTACAGGAATTCTTGGGGATGGTGAATTTTTATAACCGATTCCTGCCCCACGCAGCTCAAATCATGCAACCGTTATATGCCGCGCTCAAAAAACAAAAACCGACCCAGGCGGTCGAATGGTCCCCGGAGCGGGAGCGCGCGTTCACAGAGGTTAAAAAAGCCTTGGCTGACGCTGCGCTCCTGGCCCACCCAGACCCTGCAGCACGGATCGCGCTGACGACAGACGCTTCAGATTTAGCCATAGGGGCCGTTATTGAGCAACAGGTAGCCGGAGTTTGGCAGCCTTTGGCTTTCTTTAGCAAATCTTTAAGCGCGGCTGAACGAAAATACAGCGCGTTTGACAGAGAACTGTTGGCGCTGCATTTGGCTATTCGTCATTTCCAGTTCTGGCTGGAAGGACGGTGCTTCACCGCTTATGTGGACCACAAGCCGCTCACATACGCCATGGCCAAAATTTCAGATCCGTGGTCCGGCAGGCAGCAGAGGCAGCTGGCCGCAATCTCGGAATTTACCACTGACATTAGGCACGTCGCGGGCAAATTCAATGTAGTAGCGGATTGTCTCTCACGCGCGTTCACGACCCCAACACGCGCAGAGGCAGAACGGGCCACCGTGACCGCGCCGCAGGAGAGCGGCACGGTGGCGCGCGCAGCCCCGGTGCACGTGGGTATAGATTACGCAGCCATGGCAGCGGACCAGGGGGCGGACGCAGACGTGCGCGCGCTCCAGTCTGGACCAACAGGGTTGAGGCTGGAGAGCAAGTGTTTACAAACCGGTATGCCCCCCCTGATCTGCGACATGTCGACGGGGCGCCCGCGTCCGGTGGTTCCGGCCACGTGGCGCCGCCGTGTTTTTGACTCGGTCCACTCACTGGCGCACCCGGGGGTGCGCGCGTCGGTGAAACTAGTGGCGGAAAAGTTTGTTTGGCCGTGCCTGCGCAAGCACGTGAAGGAATGGGCAAAAACCTGCATTTCCTGTCAACGGGCCAAAATCCACAGGCACACAAGAGCCCCGTTAGAACCGTTCCGCATTCCGGCCAGAAGGTTCGACCATGTGCACGTCGACCTTGTGGGCCCCCTACCGGCATCACAGGGGTTCACGTATCTTTTGACAATGGTGGACCGCACCACACGTTGGCCGGAAGTGGTCCCACTTGCGACGACCACGGCCGCGGAGGTGGCTCGCGTTTTTTTAACGGCTTGGGTGGCGCGCTTCGGGGTTCCGTCGGACATTACGTCCGATAGAGGACCGCAATTCATCTCTGAGCTGTGGTCAGCGATGGCCAACGGCTTAGGAGCCAAAATTCACCGCACTACGGCTTACCACCCTCAGGCCAATGGTTTATGTGAACGTTTTCATAGGTCTTTGAAGGCAGCACTCAGAGCGTCGCTCACGGATGCAGATTGGGTAAATAAACTTCCATGGGTTTTATTAGGGTTGCGTTCTGCGCCTAAAGAGGACTTAGATGCCTCCCCAGCGGAGCTGGTATTCGCACAAACTCTGAGGCTGCCGGGCGAGTTTTTACCAGAGCACCCAGAGCCCCCACCTCTCTCGGCTCTGGGACCGTTAGTCGGCATGGGGGCAGACACGCTCCCGGGTCCGGTTCATCACGCTTTTCCACGAGTTTTCGTCCCCAAGGCTTTGAAAAATGCCGATTTCGTTTTTGTCAGGCGCGAAGCCCTTAAAGCAACGCTCAAACCACCTTACGAAGGGCCATTTCGAGTGCTGGAGGCAGGTGATAAGCAATTTGTGCTAGATTTTGAAGACAGAAAAGAGACAGTCAGTATTGACAGACTAAAACCTGCTTTTGTCATGAAGGACGTGTCTGTACCGGTCGCAGTGGCGCCTCGATGAGGCAGGCCCCCGCAGGGGGCAATTAATCACTCTCTTCCTCAGTCAACAGAACCGAAGCAGAAAAGCACCGCAGGCAAGGCGGGGCCAACGCACAGCAGATTCGGCAGACGGCTGAAGCCCAAGTGGCGCACAGACTGAATGTTGGTGTTGATTATTCAGTAGTGAGTAAGGTGCTATTAAATTTTAGGAATTAGTCTGTTCTTCATCGTTTGGGGGGGGGGGGTTATATGGCTGTGTTGTGAGACATGTATATGTTGGACACTGCATATGTGATTTAACCACGATGAAGGAGAGCCAGCCCCCTGCGGTGCGGAGCCACAGAGCCTGGACCCCCTGCGGAGGACAGGGGACAGAAGACTTCCTGACCACTGAGGCTCGAGAGGAGAGAAGGGGGAGTTATGTAAATAAAAGGCTAATGAATGTGAATAAAGAGATTTTGAGATAGATGTGTGATTTCCCCCGCGAGGGAAATGGTTTGATGTCAGAATGTTTAAATGAGAGAACTTTGGTGTGTTCACTCTTTTTGTTCGCTGCTCAGGAATGAGAGCAGACAGTGGAATGATTACTTGAATAAACTGGAATGAAAGGCAATTCGGTTTCGTTATTCAAGTCTCCCCACACATGCCACATAAAAAATGTGTGGCTTTTTTTTACAAGAAAAAATAACCTACAGTGCACTAAAAATTATACTAAAATATCTGTAATGTAGAGGATAACAACTCCTCCCCCCGCCCCCCGCTACAGAGGACGGACATCGTCCATCGCCACATGACGGACCGCGGTGACGGTGCGCCACAGTCTACTACGCATGGTTGTACTAAAATATCTGCAATAATATCTGCAATCCCGCTACAGAAGAGTAGCGGTGGGGGGGCGGGGTTCACGGTCCGGACGCGGCGCACGAACCGTGTCCAGTCCGTGCGCCGCCGTACACGGTCCGTGCGCCGCAGTCTACTACGCACAGTTGTACTAAAATATCTGCAATAATATCTGCAATCCGCTACAGAAGAGTAGCGGGGGGGGGGGGGGCGTTCATGGTCCGGACGCGGCGCACGAGCTGTGTCCGGTCCGTGCGCCGCGGTCTTCATGTTACGATGGCGCACAGTTGTAATTTACCGATTGGTCAAAAGTCATTTTGATTACAATTTTCAGGGATAAAGAATAATTTAGCTTATAACACTTACCTGTCCACAACAGCAGTGTTGCTGGCGAACTTCTTTTCCTCATTGTCAGAGGAACATGACGCTGGTCCGCTTGTTACAGACTCGTGGTTCTGGTCACGGGACCCGGTCAAACCATAATTCCATTATTACGGTTTTGCGCTTCCATGATTGCGGTTTTGGCGAACGATTTTTCAAAACAAATAAGAACAGTAGTAAGAAAAAAAGACTGGCGAACGCCTGTGTGTCACCCAGCCTTACACAAAACAGATTTTATGCAAGGGACGCATGCTTTAGAACTTCTGTGCTTCAATTGGCTCGCTGTATTCGCAGCCGTTGGTAGGCGGGTCCTTCTTGCTAGGTTTTCAGTCATTGGTTCTTCAAGGTTTCAGAAACCCAATTCAAGGCTCTTATTAGTCGAATGAGAGGTCAAGCACATCTAAACCAATCAAAGCACTTCTTTGGCTTTCTGTTTGCGGCTGTGTCTGTAGTGGAAGAACGGAAATGCAGCTTTTTTTTTCAGTGCGCCCTAGGACGCACAGTGTGCGTACCAGGGCGCCCTTGTGCGCTCTAGGATGCAGAGACGTGTCTGCCCACGGTACACCGGAGTGCAAGAGGTTAAACTGAGAACTGTCACCGGTACAACCACCAGAGTAATCACTAGAGGAGACTGTGAGGTCCCCCACAGATGCACCACATTTGCTCAATCTGTGCTATCAGTGAGGGGCACCAAGATCTGGAATAATATATGATCTGCAATCAGAGAACATACCACACTAAACACTTTTAAGACTCATTGTAAAAATTGGCTTTTAAACAACCAAAACTGTACCCATAACTAGTGGTTGCTCTGCAGCATACATATATACGTATATATGTGCCCGTGCGTCACATACATATGTCCCGCTTCTTGTTTATTGCTGTCTGTTGTTGCTGTGAGGTGCTTGGTTGCATGTGTGTGTACGCATACACAGTACTTAAAGTGTGTGACATTTAAATATTTTGTTTCGTAACACCTTAACTCTGCACTTTGTATAGTTTCATTGTAGTTGCTCTGCTCTTGTATGATTGTTTGTTTGTGTGTTTTTGTGACCCGCCGGGGGACTACAGATGCAAATTAGCAGTATTGCTAAATCTGGCATATTTACATTTGTATTAATGTTCATTAGTATGTAATGTCCCTTTCAAATAAACGTTAAACTTAAACATATAATAAATCTTTGGCAGTGGGTGAATTTCTAGATGCAGTGCCACCTGGCTCTGTGGTAAGAAAGACTCAATTCAGTTTAATTCAAACTAACTAACTAACTAACTAACTAACCTGCACTTATATAGCGCTTTTCTAGTCACAAAGACCACTCAAAGCGCTTTCATTAATACTAACCCTCTACTCTAAGGGCCTATAGGAAACAGATATCTAGGGACAATTTAGAACAGCCAATTAACCTAACATGCATGTTTTTGGCATGTGGGAGGAAACCGGAGAAATCCCGGAGTAAACCCACGCAACACGGGGAGAACATGCAAACTCCACACAGATCACTGTTGGTCGGGGGCTGGGATCGAACCGACGATCCCACGATCCTCACAATCCCCCGGCCAAGGGTAAACTGTGCTGCCGCAGTGCTAACCACTGCGCCACCATGCAGCCCAACCATAAATGGTGAGGTGCAACATTCTTGCTCCAAATAGCTTTGAAGAACTGAAGATGGGGATGTGCTCTCTTACCATCCACGGTGAGTGTGATGCTGCCCTCCCCTGTGAAGGTATCATCTGTAATGGAGATCTCCACGTCATACGTTCCATCATCTGAGAATCTGAGGTTGTGAAGAAGCAGGGTCCCATTCTCAAACACCAGGATACGATCACGATACTCCGGCCTTAGAGTCCCAATGATTTCAGTTCCAATTGACTGGATGACAGTGATGGACTTCTCCTTCTTAAGCTGCCACTTGATGACCGGCGGGTCGAGGCTGTGGCTGTGATACCGGACAGACAGAAGGGCCTCTCCTCCTATTATGCCTCTAATGAGAGTGTTTGGGATAGTCATGTTTACAGCTAGCACTTCACCTGTACAGAGATAGAGGATATGAGATTTTATGGTTGCATCTTCAAAAATTCTGACACAGCACTTC
The DNA here is from genome assembly GCA_020510985.1 of Pholidichthys leucotaenia. Classification (NCBI taxonomy): domain Eukaryota; kingdom Metazoa; phylum Chordata; class Actinopteri; order Cichliformes; family Pholidichthyidae; genus Pholidichthys; species Pholidichthys leucotaenia. Next base: position 354,258,466 of record CM035844.1, on the reverse strand, counting down.
CACGAGTCAGCAGAGAGTTTTAAGCTCTGTGGCAATCTAAGGAGGCCAATAAAGATTTAAATTTGGGGTATATTATACCTTTACATGTTTTATTTTACAGCAACAAACTGATTGCTTGATGTCATGGATTGCAGGAATTTCTTTTTTTTTTAAGTGGACCTAAATTTTACATTAAAATTATTTCAAATGGCCTCATCAGTTTTCCTCAAGACATGGCAAATACTGAAAAATGCAAACACTGCACTAAATCACTGAGGAACAAACCAGCACAGACTTATTAGCTTATTTTAATTCATATGACAAGACCTTTATATTGCCAGAAACACAAAAAATAACATTAAATAATTAGTGGATGCTTGCTGGATGTGGATTGTGTGAATGTTTAAATATTAGTTATTCATTCAAATTCATATATGAAAAGTTCCAAATTAATTATGAGAAAAACATTGCAAATTTATGAAACTGAACATCAAAAACAGTTGTGCATTTAAGAGAAAAAAGTAATTACAGGATTTACAAGGAAAAATACATTAGAAAAACCTGAATTTTATCAGCATTACAGTATGTCTCAGATGTACAAGAAGTCACCATTTTATGAGGGGGAAAAACACACACAAATTTATGAAATAGGCAATGCTAATTTCTGAGTAAAAAGTTGTAAATTTGCCCAAAGTCACAATATTATCAAAAACAGTCACAGGTTCATTGGGGAAAAATAGCTTTACAAGAAAAATGTCTGGAATGTATGAGAGAACATACAAAACTGTGGAGTTTGCATGTTCTGCCTGTGTCTGCACGGGTTTCCCCTGGGTACTCAGGTTTCCTCCTACAGTCCAAAAACATGTACATACAGTAATTGGCATTAAAGAAGTAGGGATAGTCTCCAGTGCACCTGCTACCCAAAAGGATTTTGTGTTTAAGAAAATTAATTGATGAATAAATGAAGGTATGAGAAAAAAAGTTGCATATTTATTTGGTAAACGCTAAAAAAGAATAGAATAGGCTTTATTGTCATTGTACAGTTGTACAGTACAACAAAATTGTGGGTGCTCCACCAGGCTACTGCACAATAAAGTAGGAGAGTGTCATGAATGCCCCTTCGGGGCAGAGAAACAGACCCACACGCTGAATTGTAGCTGTGACATTTATTAACCAAAAGAACAAAATCCAACAACTGTGCAGAGGATACAAAAAAATGCAAACAAAGAAAACTTACAGACAAGGGCACTCCAGTGCCAGCTTCGCTCTGGAGGAGATGAGGAGAATAAGGTCCAGTCACCTCAGTGAATACATCAATACAGCCGCAGTGAGGTAACAATGAGGCAGTCTTTAAATAGGATGCAACAAATGAGCGACAAGTGCGGGAGCTGAGCTGGCAGGTGATCTAATTGCATAACTGCTCACAGCTGATAGGAGAGCAGACTGTGAGCAGTGAGTGGCGGTGTCTGGAGAGAGGGGGCACAAGAGACAAAACCCAAAATATGCACATAAACAGACAAAATAATAATGACAGAAATGCAATACTTGTAGAAGAGCTTGGAAATGAAGAGGCGATGTGATTTATAAACAAAGTTTATTAATCAGCTCTTCCAACAAGTCTCATCTGGTGCAGAGTGGCAGAAGGGAAAAGAGGCAGAATCTCTCCGGCTCACTGGCTTTATACGTACACACAACAAAAGACATGCATAACAAAGGCTGACATCCCTCATTATCTTAATCCCCCCATTGTCTTGGTATTTCCTCTCCTCGCCTTAGGGGATGAGGGTGGCTCCTCCGGTCTCCTCCGCCGCATCTGGGAACGTCTTTGTTCTTCACTCGGCGGTTGAGAGCCTTTGTCCTTTCAGAGGTGTGAAGTCCTTTACATATGTAATTACTAAACATTTCCACATGCTTCAACATATGTAGGTTATGGAATATATGATTAATATAGACCACAGGCCCCCCAAACAACTAAGAAAGGACAATAGAACGGTTCACAGTCTAGGGTAGTTACTATGACATACTAAGTGTTACACCTCTTGCCACAGAAGAAACTTTCTAGCAGCCATGCTTCTAAGAGAGTTCAGTGGTAATCATAACAGCATAGTAAAATCATAAGTCAGTCCTAAACTGTTGCAGCACCATTAGTGAACAATTGTGGAGTGGTTGGTATCAGTCCCTGTGCTGTCTGGGTTTCAATCTTCTCCCAAAACTGCTGTAGGTTGGTTTAGGCGCCCTGCTGGGACCTTCTTGTGAGGAATCTGCAGTGTGGGAAGGAGAGAGGTTAACTGTTCCCTGCCGGGGGGCTGAGTTTTTTTCTCTTGGGGGGTCTACCCCGCCGAGGTGCTCTCGCCAACTGTGCAGGCTCGTCTTTCAACAGGAAGGCAGGTTTAAGTCTGTCAATGCTGACTGTTTCTTTTCTATCCCCAAAATCAAGCACAAAGTGTTTATCACCATGTTCCAGCACTCTGAATGGCCCATCGTATGCTGGTCGGAAAGTTGGTTTTAAAGCTTCATGCTTAACGAAAACGAACTCAGCGTTTTTTAAAGCTTGAGGGACAAAAACCCGTGGGAAGGAGTGATGAGCTGGACCGGGGAGAGAGCCCGGTCTGTTGCTGCCTAAAAACCTTGGGACTGGAAGGTGCCCTGGCTCTGGGTTCTCTGGTAAAAATTCACCTGGAAGTCTGAGAGGTTGTGCAAAGACTAATTCTGCGGGAGAGGCGTCTAGGTCCTCTTTAGGTGCTGCACGCAACCCCAATAAAACCCAGGGAAGTTTATTTACCCAATTTGTGTCCGTTAGTGAGGCTCTGAGGGCAGCCTTTAAAGACCTGTGGAAACGCTTGCATAACCCATTAGCCTGAGGGTGATAAGCGGTGGTGCGATGAATTGTTGCCCCTAAGCTGTTGGACATGGCTGACCAGAGCTCTGAGACGAATTGAGGCCCCCTATCGGATGTGATGTCCGATGGGACGCCGAAACGTGCCACCCAGTTTGTCAAAAAAGCGCGAGCGACTTCCTCCGCTGTGGTTGCCGCTAGAGGGACTGCCTCTGGCCAGCGTGTGGTGCGGTCTATCATTGTTAACAGGTGTGTGAAACCTTGGGAGGAAGGTAGTGGCCCCATGAGGTCGACATGAACGTGGTCGAACCTTCTAGCAGGGATTGGAAAAGGCTCCAGAGGGGCTTTTGTGTGTCTGTGTATTTTGGCGCGTTGACAAGAAATGCAAGTTTTTGCCCATTCTTTTACGTTTTTGCACAGGCCTGGCCACACAAACTTTTCGGCGACCATTTTAACCGAGGCGCGCACACCTGGGTGTGCGAGGGAGTGAATTGTGTCGAAAATACGGCGGCGCCATGTAGCTGGTACTAACGGGCGAGGTCGGCCGGTTGAAACATCGCATATTAGGGGGGGTACGCCATCGCGTAAACCCTTTTTCTCCAGCCTTAACCCTGTTGGTCCAGACAGGAGTGCGCGCACGTCCGCGTCACCGCTTTGTTCCTCCGCCATGGCTGCATAATCTATCCCTGCATGGACAGGTGCTGCGTATGTGTCTGCGTTAGTGAAGAGCTCTGCTGCTGAGGCAGTATAATCTGTCTCCTCACGCTCTGGAGGTGTCACAGCGCGAGAGAGACAGTCTGCTACTACGTTAAGTTTGCCTGCCACGTGTCGAATGTCTGTGGTGAACTCTGAAATCGCAGCTAGCTGTCTTTGTTGCCTGCCTGACCATGGTTCTGAAATTTTAGCCATAGCAAAGGTGAGCGGTTTATGGTCTACAAAAGCCGTGAAACTCCGCCCTTCTAACCAGAACTGGAAGTGGTGGATGGATATATGAAGCGCCAGCAGCTCTCTGTCAAAAGTGCTGTATTTACGCTCAGTTTGGTTTAGCGATTTGCTGAAGAATGCTAAAGGTTGCCAGACCCCGCTGACAAGTTGTTCTACAACTGCCCCTATAGCTAGGTCTGAAGCGTCTGTGGTTAGCGCGATGCGGGCCAAGGGATCTGGGTGAACTAACAATGTGGCATTAGCTAGGGCGCTTTTTACTTCCGCGAAAGCGCGTTCGCGCTCCGGGGTCCATTCGATCGCGTTGGAAGCTTTCTTTTTTTTGAGCGCGCCATATAGTGGCTGCATGAGCTGAGCTGCGTGGGGGAGGAAGCGGTTGTAAAAATTAACCATCCCTAAAAATTCCTGTAGCGATTTGACCGTTTGTGGCCGTGGGAAACTTTCTATCGCGTGAACTTTGTCTGGAAGTGGAACTGCCCCCTTCGGAGAGACTTTGTGTCCTAAAAAATCAATTTGTGACACGCCGAATTTGTATTTGGCTGGATTGATTATTAGCCCGTGCTCTTCTAGCCTCTGAAAAACCGTAGTGAGGTGCTGCTCGTGTTCTTCCTCAGACGAGCTGGCTACCAGCATGTCGTCGAGGTAGATGAAGACAAAAGGAAGGTCGCGTAGGACCGCGTCCATCATTCGTTGAAAAGTTTGAGCAGCGCCTTTGAGGCTGAAAGGCATTCGCAGAAATTCAAAAAGGCCGAAAGGGGTTATTACCGCTGTTTTAGGAATGTCTTCTGCTCGGACTGGGACTTGGTGATAACCGCGGACTAAGTCTATTTTTGAAAAAATGCGCGCACCCGCCAGATGTAGTGAAAAATCTTGAATGTGAGGAATTGGGTAACGGTCATGCGCTGTAGCGTTGTTTAATCTGCGGTAATCTCCGCACGGTCTCCAAGAACCGTCGGATTTCGGAACCATGTGAAGTGGTGAGGCCCAGGGGCTCTTCGAGCGTCTAACAATGCCCAATTTTTCAAGAGTTGTAAACTCGTCCCGTGCTATGTTGAGCTTGGCCGCGTCTAAGCGGCGAGCTTTGGCAAAAACGGGAGGTCCCGTTGTGGGAATGAAGTGTTCAACCCTGTGTTCAGCCACAGTGGCTGAGAATTTGGGAATTGTGAGTGCTGGAAATTGGGTGAGGAGTTGCTCAAACTTACCTCCTGCCGTGGTGACGTTGGCCTGCACAGGTGGTGGAGAAACTCGGCTTGAGCATGGAATAGAAGCAAAGGACAGTGCATTAACCAGGCGCCTATTTGCTAGATCTACTAATAACCCATGTGCACACAAAAAATCTGCGCCTAATAAGTTAAAACTCACTGCCGCTACAACAAATGTCCATCTGTAGCTGCGGCCGTGGATGAGGAGGTGCAGGCTCTTTTCGCCGAACGTGTCGATGCTAGAGCCGTTGGCTGCCACGGCTCTGTTGCCCCGGGTGCCCGTGGCTCGATCTGCGTGGGAGGGCATGACGAAACTCAGCTGGGCTCCTGTGTCGATGAGGAACTGCTTGCCTGTGTGTCCATCCGTCACGTACAACAGCTTATTCGTCTCGCCGAGAACCACTGCCGTTAACGGCTCTCGGCTTGGGCGTTTTCCCGAAATCGCAAATTTGCAGGGGGGAACGCATTTGTGGGCCTTCTCGGCGAAGCGGTGGTAATAATAACAGGCGTCGCTCTGTCTGCTAAGTTTTGGCCGTGTCGCTGTCACCGTGGGCTGGGTCTGCTCAGTGGGCTGTGGCTCCTCGTGGCTCGGGGCGTCAGCTTTGAGGTCTGCGGATGCTGCTGTGGGTGTCAGCTCCTTGCAGGCGTTGACGAGCCGATGAACTTCGTTGGCCAGTGTGCAGAAGTCTTGGTGGGTGTTGCATTTCATGCTGGCGAGTGCCCCTCTCATGTGTGGCGGCAGCGTGCTGAGGAATATAAACTGGAAGAGGAAGTTGTCATTGTCCTCTTCTTTGAGCTGTAGCAAATCCTCCATGAGGGCCTTCGGTTTGCACCCTCTGTGGCCGTAGACCGCCAGGATCTTCTCGGCTCTCTCTTCCGCTGATGGGACGTAGTTCGCCACGATGGTTGCTTTGAGCGTCTCATATTTGTCCCGGGCCGGTGGTCGCCAGATCATGCTCCGCACACACTTTGAAGTGGCGGGGTCGAGTTTGGAGACGATATGGTAAAATTTGGTATCGTCAGCCATGATGCCCGCCAGTGTAAACTGGGCTTCAGCCTGCTGAAACCAAGAGGCGGGGTCTTCTTGCCAGAAGTCTGGCAGCCTGACAGCGACGGCATTCGTGAATACCATCACTGCTGTGCCCGCCGGGTGAGAGTGCCTTGCCTCGGCTCTCACGGCGGTGCTGGTGCTTGGTTGAGCCCTCTCAATCTCTTCTGCCGGGGGGAACAGTTGTCCATCTGTTCCCTCGTCTGCGTGGGTCGCCACGGATGAGTCGATTGCGGGGGAACGCCTCAGGTCCATACTCGCGTCAGGGTCACCAGTGTAGAAGAGCTTGGAAATGAAGAGGCGATGTGATTTATAAACAAAGTTTATTAATCAGCTCTTCCAACAAGTCTCATCTGGTGCAGAGTGGCAGAAGGGAAAAGAGGCAGAATCTCTCCGGCTCACTGGCTTTATACGTGCACACAACAGAAGACATGCATAACAAAGGCTGACATCCCTCATTATCTTAATCCCCCCATTGCCTTGGTATTTCCTCTCCTCGCCTTAGGGGATGAGGGTGGCTCCTCCGGTCTCCTCCGCCGCGTCTGGGAATGTCTTTGTTCTTCACTCGGCGGTTGAGAGCCTTTGTCCTTTCAGAGGTGTGAAGTCCTTTACACATGTAATTACTAAACATTTCCACATGCTTCAACATATGTAGGTTATGGAATATATGATTAATATAGACCACATACTCAAAAATAAATTGAGTCTGAGCTCAGAGATGACATCTGAGCTCAGACTCATGACAGAGCCCCCCCCTTTAAGGGGTGGATTCCAGACACCCCCAGGTAACACCAAAGGAACCCCCCCTTCCCCCAAGAGAAAAAAGGTAGAGCATAAACACCCAAGGTGGGAGGTGGGGGAAAACAGGTTGGGGGGTGAGTGAAGCCCGCTCAGGGCCCGCACCCAAGCTACATCAGGCCCCTGGGCCCCCTAGGCCAAAGAACTTAGCTGTTCAGGTGGCTGGCCGAAGTCCCAGGCCAGGTAAATGACAAGGTGGAATGAGTCAGGTGGCCTGCTGGAGAATATGGGCCACCCAACTCAGCGGCTCAGTCTGTCAGGTGGCCGGCCTGAGTTCTTTAGCCACCAAGACCGGAGGGGTGGCCCAGGAGGTGGCTCCCCCATGGGAAGGCCCTGTAAGGGGATGAAGGGCTGACGGGGGAGACCATGACAGTGTCTGGTGGCAGGGGAGACCCCACGATGGTGTCTGGCAGCGGTGGGAGAACCCTGATGGTGTCAGGCAGAGGAAAAGAGGCCCCAACGCCCTCGGTGGTCCTGGGCTGGAAGAGAGTTGCACCCGCGGAGGCTCCGGGCTGGAGCATTGCAGCACCCGCGGTGGCTCCGGGCTGGAGCTCTGCAGCACCTGCGGTGGCTCCGGGCTGGAGCTCTGCAGTACCCACAGTGGTTCCGGGCTAGGCCAATGCTGCACCCTTGGTGGACCCGGGCTGGGCTAACGCTGCACCCTCGGTGGGCCTGGACTGAGCCAATGCTGCACCCTCGGTGGACCCGGACTGGGCCAATGCTGCACCCTTGGTGGGCCCCGGGCTGGGGCGTAGTGCCCATGGCGAGCCCAAACTGGAGTGCAGCACCCACGCTGGATTTATACTGGGGCGCAGCACCCATGAGGGTCCCCGGCCGGGACGCAGCACCCACAGAAACTCAGACCGTGGAGGAGGAATCCACACGACGGCCTCGGGCAAAGGGGAGGCTGCACCCATGGAGGTCCCGGGCTGGGACGCGACAACCTCAGCAGGGGGAGCTGGACCCACCATGTCCTCCGGTGGCGAGCCTGGATCCACGGAGACATCTGGTGAAGTTGGATCTTCCCCGGCGATCCTGGAGGAAAGCTCAGAACAAACAGGCACAGGTACAGGGTCAGGGTCACCGGCAGCGGCGTAGCCTAGCGAGGTGAGCTCAGGTGCAGCTGATGGCTGCACCCAGCTCTCCTCCCCAAAAGCCAGGCAAGATTTCTCTAGGACAGAAAAGAGAAAAACAATTCAATTCAATTCAATTCAATTCAACTTTATTTATATAGTGAGGTGGACACCTGACTCAGTGGAGGGACATCCTCTCACACCCATCAGGGCAGGAGGAAGGGCAGGACAATAGACATACGGACGAAGAGCCCTGGGGGGCAATCAGACTGGACTGTTAAGTTACGCGCCTCACCAAGGACGGAATGAATAACTGGGAGCCGCTGAGGCCAGAAGCAGTGGTAAAGCGGCACCAGTGTATGTCATGTTAATGATGTGTATTACTGACAATCAAAATGCTAATGTGCCATACATTCTCTTTGTCTGCACAACATGTATTAAATGCCTTTCCAGACTAGGCTCTTCACAGCCCCAGCGTCCACGCTGGGGTCACAGGCTGTACACATGATAGAGGGTTCAATAAAGAATCTGTGTCGACTAACGCTCGTGCGTCCCCTCCACATCCTTTCCTTTCACCCTCTACATTGGTGACCTGACGTGAGATGGACTGTCTCTTCCTTCCTCCATGCTGTGGACTCCTTTTTCTCCACATTGGTGACTTGATGTTAGACCAACTGTCTACTCCCTTTCACCGCGCTGTGGACTCCAGAGTACCAGGGATCGCCCACAACCTTCTCATCCACACTGGAGCGCGCGCGCTTGTTCATCTCTCCACGATGGCGACCTCAAGGGCCGGGGAGAGAGCACGGCACAGAGACCAAGACGCATGAGGATCAACGAGACAAGCACCACACAGAAACAGCCTGAACGGGGAAGATCGGTGCCGCCTGCGTTGATTTCTATCAAGCTCCCCGACGCTGACTCACCTCCAGACAGTGGAGTTTCAATGCACAGAAGCCCCGCACGCACACCGCAGGATTACGAGGACAGCGCAACTTCCAGCTATGTGGTCACTGCGCCACAGCGCGTGCCACACACCAGGGACAAACCGGCTTACACATCAGCCTCTGCCGCTGCACATGCCTGGGGAACACAGCTGATCGCTGTCCTTGGAACCTTTAGGACTGCCCTCGCACCTAAAGCAGACGTGCAGCCTCGCACGCAGGACATGTGTTGGTTTCTCAGCCACTGCGCACAATGGAGAATTTAGCCGACTGCTTTCCCCGATGCCTTTAGGGCTGCTTCCACACCTAAAGCAAGATTGCCATGTTCCCTGACACAGCTTCAGTTTTTTCACAGCCGCTACGCATCCTCGGGGAATTTGGCCATTCGCCTTTCCCACATCCTCGCAGGACTGAGCCCACACGAGGAGTCAGAGACTTAATTTTTTTCACAGCCGCTGTGGATCACCGTAAAGTTTACCAGGAAAGTCCCTCACCCATGGCTGATCTGCACGCAATTTTTGCATGGCCCAGACACTTTCAATGTCCTGGGCCGGCACTCCATTGCTTCTCACCCACCTCCCCCTCATCCTCCACATTGCTATGCCCGCACCTCTGTTCCAAAAGCCTGCTGATTGCCAGCTTTGTTCCATTACGCACAACACGCACTGGACCCCGTGCGCCCACGAACCACGGCCGTCACGTGTTGGAACTTGGAGCGGAGCAGACAATGTTTTTCACCCCTCCCCCTTTCCCCCATGGACTAACATGCCCTCCGACACTCTGCACCAGCAGGACAGTTTGACTGGAGCGGCACCCCCCCGCTGCAGCCGCCAGGGGCACCGACTTGTGCCCAGTGGACCGGGGGGGTCACAGCCCCTTCTGGGTGTTCGGGGGGGGAGGGCGCTGTGTGGTGGACACCTGACTCAGTGGGGGGACATCCTCTCACACCCATCAGGGCAGGAGGAAGGGCAGGACAATAGACATATGAACAAAGAGCCCTGGGGGGCAATCAGACTGGACTGTTAAGTTACACGCCCCCTGAGGACGGAATGAATAACTGGGAGCCACTGAGACCAGAAGCAGCAGTCAAAGCGGCACCAGTGTATGTCATGTAAATGATGTGTATTACTGACAATCAAAATGCTAATGTGCCATACGTTCTCTTTGTCTGTACAACATGTATAAAATGCTTTTCCAGACTAGGCTCTTCACAGCCCCAGCGTCCACGCTGGGGTCACAGGCTGTACACATGATAGAGGGTTCAATAAAGAATCTGTGTTGACCTACGCTCGTGCCTCGCCTCCACATCCTTCCCTTTCACCCTCTACAATAGCGCCATTTCACAACAGCCATCTCATAGCACTTTCAACTGTAGGGGAAACCCCCACAATTGCAGAAAGACCCCAGCAATCAGGCGATCCCTGTGAGCAAGTACTTGGCGATGGTGGAGAGGAAAAACTCCCTTTTTATAAGAAGAAACCTCCAGCAGATCCAGGCTGAGGGAGGGGGCAGTCATCTGCTGCGGCTGGCTGGGGGGTGAGGGGATAGAGAAGAAGAAGAAAAGAACAGACATGTAGAGAGCAAACAGCACGACGGGGACTCAATCTATGGGAGAGAACAAACAGATGTTAACGACCAGCAAAAATATTTCATTGAGAGTGAAGAAAGGGGTGAAGCCCAGTGCTTTGTTGGAGATCCCCCGGCTGTCTAAACCTATTAGCAGCATAACTAAGGTAGGGTTCAGGGGCACATGATCCAACCCTAATTATATATATCAAAAAAGAAGGTTTCAACCTTATTCTTAAAAACAGAGATAGAGTCTGACTCCCGAATCCAGATTGGCAGCTGGTTCCACAGGAGAGGAGCTTGATAACTGAAGGCTCTGCCTCCCATTGTACATTTGGAGATTCTAGGTATTACAAGTAATCCTGCATTTTGGGAGCGTAGTGCTCTGTTAGGATAATAGGGTAGTATCAGATCTTTTAAATAAAAAGGGGCCTGATTATTTAGAGCAGTGATTCTCAACTGGTGGGTCACGACCCAAAAGTGGGTCACGGACCTGTTTTCAGTGGGTCGCGGGCCTTTGCCTGGGCAAATAAAATATCAAGAAATAAATCAACATAGTGTCATCGATTCGCACTCCTTAACAGTAGATGGCAGTAGGTGGCGGGCGACACCATATTTCGCACCGTAGAAGAAGACTTGCAACGTTTGTCACATCTGAATAAACTTCTGGAGCGGTTTAATGAGCACTTTCCCGAGAAACAGAAGGATGACGACTGGATACGCGATCCCTTTGGAATCGACATGGAAAGCGTTACGTTGCCAAGCAACAAAGAGAGTCAGCTTGTGGAGCTATCATGTGACTGCACGCTGAAAAAGAGGTTCATGGAGGTAAGCCTCTCGCAGTTCTGGTGCAGCACTGTGATGAGCGAGTATCCTTCTCTTGCCATTCGAGCAGTAAAAACCCTCCTACCTTTCAGCAATACCATCTCTGTGAGTGTGGCTTCTCAGCTCTGGTTCAGTTGGAGACAAAACAGAGAAACAGACTGGGCATTGAGCATGACCTCAGAGTCGCTTTGTCTAATATAACTCCTGTGGAGCGTGTAAATAACGAGGCGGATTTGGCTCAGACGATTTATTACACATCTCACACAAGAAGCATAGACAGAATGACATCTCAGCAGAGACTCTTCTCTTAAATCACATGACATTCCTCTAGAAGCTTCTAACACACAAAAGGTCACATTGCATTCACTTCCTTAATCCTTTACCATTCCTCTAGAAGTTTCTAACACACAAAAGGTCACACTGCATTCACTTCATTCATCCTTCACACTTCCCTGTTATCTCACCAGGGAACCTCTGCTCTTTGTTCTTGTCTAAGATGTTACACAATTATGCTCTCCCCATGTGCCGCCATACTCCAGACATTGAGACTCTTGTCAAGAGCAAAAAACACCCCCAGTTCTCCCATTAATTCCTCCAGACTCAGGTCTATGATGTCACTGTCACAGGTTTTAGTGAGTGTTCCTTCATTTTCTTCAAAGCACATAACCTTATCAGTCGGTAAATACTGAAAAAACAATCAGAAGAAAAGTCAATTTTGAGACTTGAATTCTAAGGAGAAGACGTCCGGGCGCCAGTTGGTCAGGCTAATCATATGCGTTGACTGATATGTATATCAATATGCTAATGTGCCATGCATTCTCTCTGTTTGTATAACATATAAAAGAGGAGACAACACGACACAGCACACACAGCACAGCACTGTACAGCACAGTAGTGCACAGCGCTATGAGTGCATCTCATTTGGATGGAGGAAATAAAACTCTGCAACCTTCCAGCTCGTCGTACCTCACCTGAACTTGATTCCTCCACACTGGTGACCCACGACATGTCATGGTGTGCCCCTCACCCGATCTTATCCCTCCACACTGGTGACCTGATGAGAGAGAATGACCGTCTGCTCCCTCTCACCATGCTGTGGACAGCAGAGGACCAGAGAACGCTTGCAACCTCTTCATCCTCACCGGAGCACACGCCCCGGAGCGGGCAGCGCTTGGACCGACACACCATGAACGGCGACACGAGTGAAACGAAGGAAGCAGCCTGAACGAGGAAATCATCAATGCCAACTGCATTGATTTCCACCAAGCTCCCTGACCCTGACTCACACGACAGTGGACCTCCAGTGCACAGAAGCCCCGCACGCACACCGCAGGATTACAAGGACAGCGCAACTGCCAGCTTGTGGTCACTGCGCCAAGTGCGCACCACGCACAGGGACAATCCAGCTCCACAGACTGATACATCGTCCTCCGCCGCTGCACATGCCCAAGAAACATGGCCAATCGCCAGCCTCGGAACCTTCAGGGCTGCTCACACACCTGAAGCAGACGTGTAGCCCACACACAGGACTTTGTATGGGTTCGATACATCGTCCTCTGCCACTGCACATGCCCGAGAAACATGGCCGATCACCAGCCTCGGAACCTTCAGGGCTGCTCACGCACCTGAAGCAGACGTGCAGCCTGCACACAGGACTTTGTATGGGTTTCTCAGCCACGGCGCACAACGGGAGCCTAGCTGATTGCTGTCCCGGATGGCTTTAAGGGCTGCGTCTGCACCGAAAGCCAAACCGCCAAGTCCCTCACACAGCTGCAGTTGTTTCACAGCCGCTACGCATCCTCAGGGAATTTGGCCATTCGCCTTCCCCACATCCTTGCTGGACCGAGCCATGAGAAGAGTCGGAGACTTTAAGTTTTTTTCACAGCCGCTGCGGATCACTGCCCCTGGTTTACCGGGAAAGTTCCTCACCATCGCGGATCCACACGCAATTTTTGCCCGGCCCAGACACCTTTGACGTCCCGGGCCGGCACTCACTTACTCCCACCCCCCTCCCCCTCCTCCTCCACAGCGCTCTTCCCACACTTCACTCCCTAAAGCCGGCCGATCGCTGTCTTGTTCCTTTACACATGACATGCACCAGCCCATGCGCCCACGATGGCCGTTCAACGTGCTGGAACCCGGAGCGGAGCACACTGTTTTTTTTTTCACCCCTCCCCCGTTCCCCCCATGGACTGACATGCCCTCCAACAGTTCTACTGGAGCTGGAGCCAAACGATGGGGGGGGGGGGGGTGTCACACTCCCTGCTGAGTGTTCTGGGAGGGGGGAGCCCTGTGGTGACCTACAACACTCACAAGAACATTCCTCACACTCAGCATGTCTGGAGGAAGCACAGAACAATTTACATATGGGCAGAGAGCCCCTGGGGGGACAACCAGAACAATGGACTATTGTTTATACATCCCCGGATTAAGGAGAAGACGTCCGGGCACCAGTTGGTCAGGCTAATCATATGCGTTGACTGATATGTATATCAATATGCCAATGTGCCATGCATTCTCTCTGTTTGTATAGCATATAAAAGAGGAAACAACACGACACAGCACAGCACCGTACAGCACAGTAGCGCACAGCGCTACAAGTGCAGCTCATTTGGATGGAGGAAATAAAACTCTGCAACCTTCCAGCTCGTCGCATCTCGCCTGAACTTATTCCTCCACAGCTGCAGCATTTTGGATCAGCTGAAGACTTTTTAAAGATGTTTTAGGACAACCTGATAATCAAGAGTTACAATAATCTAATCTAGAGCTAATAAAAGCGTGGATTAGTTTCTCAGCATCACTCTGAGACAAGATGCTCCTAATCTTGAAGCAAATGATAGAAACAAGTTTAATATGTGAATTAAAAAACAGATCTTGATCAAAAGTAACTCCAAGGCTCCTCACAGAACTATTACGAGGAAGAGTAACTGCACCCAAAGTAAGAGTTTGATTTGGAAAGTATCTCTAAGGTTTTTTGGACCAACTAGAATGACTTCAGTCTTATCTGACTTTAATAGCAGGAAATTACAAGTCATCCAAGCTTTGATTTCCTTAAGACAGTCCTCTAACTTGGCTAATTGATTACCATCATCTGACTTCATTGACAGGTATAATTGTGTGTCATCTGCATAACAATGAAAGTGTATACAATGCTTTCTAATAATGTTGCCTAGTGGAAGCATATATAAATTAAAAAGAATAGGGCCTAGCACAGATCCTTGTGGAACTCCATGACTGAGCTTTGAGTTGGAAGAAAACTCATTATTGACTGAACAAACTGGAACCTATCAGATAAATAAGATCTAAACCACTGCAACGAAGTTCCATTAAGTCAAACATGGTGTTGGTTGTCTGGCCGTACGGCGCGCTGCTCTGCCCTCGGTGCATCCTGTCCTCCAGCAGCACATCAACTCCCGCACTCACACATCCACACACACTCACTATTTAATAAACCTTTGTTGCAACTGACTCGAGCCTGTGTGCGTGTTCCCTGGGTCTGAACTCATGTCAAACTCTAAAAGGTCAATTGGAGTAAACTCATCCAAACAGATATCAATTAAAGGAGTTGTAGTAGTTAATGTATTTAAGTTAATGGTGGGAAGAATCTGACTGATTTTATCTCTGATAGATGAAATTTTATTATTGAAAAAGTTCATAAAGTCCTGACTAGTAAGCTCTAAGGGAATGCTAGGATTGACAGAGTCCTGACTCTTTGCTAGCCTGGCTACAGTGCTGAAAAGAAACCTGGGATTATTCTTGTTCTCTTCTATTAATGCAGAATAATAATTTGTTCTAGCTTTCCGAAGAGATTTTTTTTTATAAATTAGAAGATGATTTCTCCAAACTAAATAGATTTCATCTAATTTAGTGGAATGCCATTTTTGTTCTAATTGACGAGTCTTCTGTTTAAAGCTATGAGTTTCTGTGTTGAACCAAGGAGTTAGAAATCTCTGATTAGACTTTTTCTTTTTTAAAGGGGCCACCATGTCTAGAGTCTGATGCAGAGAAGCTGTAACACTATCTACCATGCTATCAGTTACAGAAGGGGCAAAACAAGAGAGAGCACTTGCCTGAGCTTGGACTCTACCGCCGTCCAGGAGTCCATCGATCCAGACAACGACGACGTCTTGGGCCCGAATTCTTGGAGGTCCAGCTCTGGTTCAAACTCTGCTGCGGCGGTCTCCACAGCAGGCATAATGGTGGTTGCAGTCTGGGTTTCCCCAGGAAAGATGGCCCACGCTGGTGGCTCGTCCAACGTGGCAGCTGGGGGTCGGCTCATTGTTGGCACTGGAACTGGGTCCTCCAGGGCCACAGGCTCCTCCTGTATCTGGCGGCTCAGTTCAGGGACCGGCGGACACTCAGGGACAGATGGAGGAAACACAGAGAGGGCAGGTGAGGAATTATTTACTGCAGTGGGTGGGGAGAGCTCAGGGGACTGCTTTTCCTCAGTCTCCCTACCAGGAATCAGGCAAGGCATATCATCAAAAATTGAAATAGAATGAAATGTTACTTGCCTGTTTTACTGGTGTCTGATGTTATCTGCAGCAGCAGATGGAGTGTCATCCCTCTCTGTAGCCATGGTGAATGTTGGCCCCCCTGAAGACTGTGGAGGAGCCGCCCCTGTAGTCACGGAGATGGATGCAGGTGGGGAACCAGTGGATGATCTCTCGGCAGCAGGAGAACATGTTGAGGGGATGGGAATTGCAGCAGCAACGGAAGGAGGAGGGGCTGACAGAACAGCTGGCGAAGGAGAAGTAGCACGAAGAACTGCTGTGGGAATCGTCGGGATCGGCGTGGGCGAAACTGCTGCCTGAAAAGTGGGAGGATTCCTTCGGCGGTCTGGAGTGGGATGACGGCATTGTCGTGGAGTTGATGGGGCAGGAACGGGTGCCGGAGGCTGGTGCGGAGTGGAGACGACAGAGGCCCGGGAATGCCTCCCCTTCGGCGTGCGCCCAGGCTTCTCCGGGGAATTGTTCACCCTCCTGCCGTTCTCATGCTGCAGTGCTACCATCAGAGAGACCCTCTCCTTTCCCTCAGCGTGCTCCATCAGCTGAGGGCACTGGCGAGCCGCTGCCTCCGCGAGCTTCAGATACCACAATACGTCCTCCGGGGTGGAATATGTGCGTGCCATGGAGATTAGTCCATCGATCTCCATGAGAGCTCGGCAACACTCCCACCCCAGACACATTGGGTAGGTCCATCCACCTGCTGAATCCATAGTTCGCTCCACAGACAGGTGAGTGAACAAAGGAAAAAACACAAAAAAACAAAAAGTACAGCTACAGCAGCTGGGCCTTGATTTGGTGGCTGTATTTTGTCATGAATGCCCCTTTGGGGCTGAGAGACAGACCCACACACTGAACTGTAGCTGTGACATTTATTAACCAAAAGAACAAAATCCAACAACTGTGCAGAGGACACAAAAAATGCAAACAAAGAAAACTTACAGACAAGAGCACTCCAGAGCCAGCTTCGCTCTGGAGGAGATGAGGAAAATAAGGTCCAGTAACCTCAGTGAATACATCAATACAGTCGCAGTGAGGTAACAATGAGGAAGTCTTTAAATAGGATGCAACAAATGAGTGGCAGGTGCGGGAGCGGAGCTGGCAGGTGATCTAATTGCATAACTGTTCACAGCTGATAGGAGAGCAGACTGTGAGCAGTGAGTGGCGATGTCTGGAGAGAGGGGGCACAAGAGACAAAACCCAAAATATGCACGTAAACAGACAAAATAATAATGACAGAAATGCAATACTCAAAAATAAATTGAGTCTGAGCTCAGAGATGACATTTGAGCTCAGACTCATGACAGAGAGAAGGATTAGATAAAACATGGTTACAGAACACACAATTAAACACATGACTGAAATAAAAATAGCCCAGGATTATGGAAATATACACAGGTATGGTAGTAGCTTCATGCATGAAACTATGTACATAAGAGTGCGAAGTCCAGAACACACAATTAAGTAAAATGGCCCAAGGATTATGAAAAATACACAGCAGTAGTTTCACAGACGGGTCAATATACACGAAAGTGTGGAGCGCAAAGACAGGTGTGTTATTGTGATAATTAAAAAGGTCCTTAGTTCTGTGCATGTGAGCGTTCGGGGGGGGGGGGTCTCTGACTGTTTGCAGTTCGGATGACCCAGGACAAGAAACTGTTTGTCGGTCTGGAGGTGTGGGACCTAATTGATCTGAACAGTCATCCAGAGGGAAGCAGGTCAAACAGGTGGTGGGCGGGATGGGAGGGGTCTCCTGTGATGGCCTTGATCTTTCTGAGACAGGAGGATCTGGAGATATCCTCCAGGGAGGGCAGAGGGCCGCCAATGATTTTTTTGGAGGGTGTTGATGATGCTCTGCATAGCCTTCCTGTTTTCAGCCGTGGAGCTGGCGTACCACACACCCAGAGAGTAGGTGAGCACGCTCTCCACTGAGCAGCGGTAGAAGGCCACCAGCAGCTTCTGGTCCAGGTTGTTCTTCCTCAGGTCACGGAGGAAGTAAGTAAGTAACTAAGTAAGTAAATTTTATTTATATAGCACCTTTCACAGATATAAAAATCACGAAGTGCTTCACAAAGCAGTAAAAATAAAATACATAAAATATAGACAGGGTAGATTGAAAAACACAGTAAAATACAATAAATAAATAAAACCCTAATCTAATTAAAAGCCTGTTTAAAAAGAAAAGTAAAAGTGAAGCTGCTGCTGGGCTTTCTTCACCAGGGGCATGGTGTTGACACTCCAGGAGAGGTCAGAGGAGATGTTGGTGTCCAGGAACCTGAAGGTGGGGACGGTTTTCATGCAGTCACCATTTATGAGGAGGGGTGGGGTGGTCCTGTCTGTTCTTTCTGAAATCCAGTATGAGTTTTTTGGTTTTTTTGAACATTCAGTTTCAGGTTGTTTGCTTGGCACCACAGCAGCAGATGCTCTACCTCAGCCCTCTATGGCTTCTCATCATCGTCAGTGGTGAGCCTAACCAAGGTGGTATGGTCCGCGTACTTTACGATGACAGTGGTTGGGTGGGTTGGAATACAGTCAAAGGGGTACAGGGAGTACAGTAGAGGGCTTACTTAGCACACAGCCTTGGGGGGAGCCAGTGCTGAGGGACAGTGTGGAGGAGTGGTGGGGGCCAAGTCTGACTGTTTGTGGGAGGTTGGTGAGAAAGTTCTTTATCCAGAAACAAGTGGGGGGTGGAGGGGAGATCTGGAGGAGGTGAGTTTGTTGATCGGGATGTCTGGGATGATGGTGTTGAAGGTTGAGCTGTAGTCCACAAAGAGCATCCTCACATAGCTCCTGGGGTTCTCCAGGTGGCTCAGTGCTTTGTGGAGTGTGGTGGCAATGGCGTCTTCCGTGGGCCAGTTCTCCCTGAAGGTGAACTGGTGGGGGTCAAAGGAGGGGGGAAGACAGTCCCTGATGTGCTGGGACACCAGTCGCTCAAAACACTTCATGACTACAGACATGAGTGCTATAGGTCTGTAGTCATTCAGGCTGTCAATTGCAGACTTTTTGGGGATGGGGATGATGGTGGAGGCCTTGAGGCAGGAGGAGAGGGTGGCATGCATCAGGGAGAGGTTGAACAGCTTGGTGAGGATCTCTGCCAGCTGGTCTGCACATGCTTTGACCACCGCTCCTGGGATGTTGTCTAGACCAGCAGGTCTGCGGGGTTTCACTGCTCTCAGTTTCCTCCTCACCTCATGCACCTGTGGGGTGGGGGTGGGTGAGCTCAAACCGGGCAAAGAAGCTGTTAAGCTCCTCTGCCAGAGTGAGGTTGCTGTCCGATGTTGGGGGGCACTGGCCCCTGTAGTTGGTGAGGGCCTGGATGCCTCTTCACATCTATCTGGGATTGTTGTCTGTGAGGAAGCCCTCCACCTTCCTTCTGTAGGCGTTCTTGGTGTGTTTTATGCCTTTTCTCAGGTTGGCTCTGGCAGTGCTGTACAGAGAGCTGTCCCTCTGCCTGAAAGCTGAGTTGTGGGCTCTGATCAGAGCCTGGACCTCACTGGTCATCCAGGGTTTCCAGTTTGGAAAGACCCGGATGTGTTTGGTGACTGTCACATTTTCTACACAGCATTTAACGTAGAAGAGGACAGATTCGATGTTGGAGTCCAGGTCCTGCCAATCAAAGATGTTTTCCAGTCTGTGCAGCTAAAGCAGTCCTGTCGCTGGAGGATAGCATTTTCAGGCCAGGTTTTAATTGTTTGTTTGTTTGGGGGGGGTAAATCTTCCTTAGGGGGGTGTAAGCAGGTATTAGAAGCAGGGAGAGATGGTCTGATTGTCCAAGGTGAGGGAGGGGGTGGCTCTGTTAGCGTGCTTAATGTTGCTGTAAACATGATCCAGTGTTCTGTCCCTTCTTGTGGGACACTTAACATGTTGATAGAATTTGGTGAGTACAGTCTTTAAGCATGCTTTGTTAAAATCCCCTGCAATAATGTGGACTGCATCAGGGTGATCTTTCTGTTGCTTGCTAACAATGTGCTGGAGGTGGCTGAGTGCTAAGCTAATGCTAGCATCTGGAGGGACATAAACAGCTGTTACAATTACTGCCGTTAGCTCGCGGGGTAGGTGTTGTGTATGAAATTACCTCTTGAATGACGAGGTCAGGTGCACAGTAGAACACAGTTTTATTAACAGGTACTTTCACAATACAACCGCCAGGCAGGGACATCCGCAAAGGGGCCGAATAAAGATGCCCGTGTGACAGAGATCATCCTGCGCAATTCGCCCCACACGGGACACAAACCCGCGACCTCTCAGTCAACTACACAGTTCGAGCATGGGAGACACAGCACGATCGCGCTGAGCTAAAGGTCCGACCGATAGCTCAGCGCTACCGATACTGTATGAGGCTTTGGGAGGGAGGTTTACTAACGTTCTACGCCGTACAGTACTAGTTGGCATCCGTTACACTCTCCCCCTTAAACCTCACTCCCATGCCGGGTTCACGGCACCAGTGTGACAGAGATCATCCTGCGCAATTCGCCCCACACGGGACACGAACCCGCGACCTCTCAGTCAACTACACAGTTCAAGCATGGGAGACACAGCACGATCGCGCTGAGCTAAAGGTCCGACCGATAGCTCAGCGCTACCGATACTGTATGAGGCTTTGGGAGGGAGGTTTACTAACGTTCTACGCCGTACAGTACTAGTTGGCATCCGTTACACCCGCTGGTATTTATAGGGCGGTGCAGTGGTGGAAGAGGAAGTGGCTGCCACTACACCGCACTTCATAATAAAACACAATACCACAGTAGGTAGAAGAGCCTACAAAGAAAGGACATGGCCACTAAGTCCTGTGAACAGTGGCTTTGAATTATTCTGCTGTTATTACACCAAGTCTGAAGCACATAAACACAGAGCCCACCACCCCAGTTACATATTATGTGAAAAAATCAACAATTTACAAGGAAAAAAGTACATTACGTGAAAAAGTTTCTAAATGTTAGGGAAAAACAAGAAACTGGCAACTGTTACTCACTAAGTGACTTTTTAGTAGATACTTTCTTCTTCTTATCCAAATAATTTTTGGTGGCTACTCTTACTTATACTTGAGCAATTAATATCATAAGCTACTTTTCTATCTCCTGATAAAGAATATGCTACAGAGGCCAGCTGCACAGAGGAAAAGTCAGCCATATGTGTGCAAATCAGCATGCTTTCCTGTAGTCTTATATTCAGCATTACTGCACATAAAATAAAACCCCAACTCCTGCAGTTTGCACAATATTGGTGCACATTTGTTTACACAAATGATCCCCTCCAGTGTACAACTAGGACAATATCAGTCGCTATGGAGGGTGACAATATGTATGGGTACATATTCATACCATGTAGGGTAACTAAATAGACGGTTATGCTGTTTAGTCCATCTAGCTACAATGCTCCGCACTGTGTATATATATATTTATATATTTATGTGTACATACAGTATGTATATTCACTGCTCTTATTATCTTATCTTCTAAATCATTGCTCTGAGTGTTGCTATCCCTTGCTGTTGCAATCCTGGAATTTCCCCATTGTGGGACTAATAAAGGCTTATCTTATACTGTATATCATGTATACATTTTATAAGAAATCACTGCAAGACCCTGACAACCATTTTGCATAGCAGATCCACATTACCATGGTAACAGCTGCCAGTCATAAGGGATGAGCTACCCTGAGCCAACAAAAGTGAGGATTGTTTAGATTTCCTTCTTGGCAGTTCATGAAAAGGGCACTGGGAGCAAACTAGACACCACACAAGCTTTACAGAAACAGAGAAGCTCAGTGACTTTGGTGAAAGACCCACCACTAACAACGATGAGTCAGTGATGACACAAGCACAACTGGAAATGTCAGAAAACACTGGTTCTACACACATACAGCGTTCCTTACTGTTAGTTAGTGGCAGGGCTGTTTTTAGCTTTTTGGGGCCATATGCCGGGGGCGGGGGGGGGGGGTATTTTTGGAATGGGAAAGCATTCAAACCTTTTAAAATGAGGGGAAAAAATCTTTAAAATTGAACCACTACCTAGAATTAAAAAATTAAGCAGCATCAATATGAACACTGCAAATGCATCAGAAAAAATTGGAAAATTTAAAGTGAGAAAGTCACAAACTTATGAGGAGAAAAAGTTGCAAAATTATTTTAAAAAGTTATAAGAAAAAAAATCCTTAAATATGCAAGACAAAAGTTGCAATTTACAAGAAAAAAGTAGCAAATTTATGAGATAAAGGTTCCAAATTTAAGAAAAAAGTCACAAATTTATGAGAAAAAAGTTGCAAATTTACAAGAAAAAAGTTGCACATTATGAGGAAAAAAATTATAGTTAAAATTTTATGAGAAAAAGTTATGAGATGCAATTTACAAGAAAAAATTAAAAATTTATGAGAAATTCATTTCAAATTTACAAGAAAACATTTGCAAACATATGAGGAAAAAGTCACATTTATGAAGAGTTGCAAATTTGCAAGAAGAAAATTCTAAATTTACAAGAAGTAGCAAATTTATGAGGAAAAAGTCACAAACTTATGAGTAAAACATAAGTTTACAAGAAAAAAGCTGCAAATTTAAGAGAAAAAGTTGAAGATTTACAAAAAAATGATAAATTTATGAAAAAGTTTAAAATTTACCGTAAAAAAGGTACAAATTTATGAGAAATAAAATTCATTTATTAAAAAAGTCACAAATGTACAAGAAAAAAAATTCTAAATTTACAAGAAAAAAGTAGGAACCAAAATTCATTTGGTTGTACTCCACTGGTTTTTCTTCCCATCAGCTTTAAAATCTTTGTTTTTTATCATGCTTCAGGAAATAGTTAATTTATTACAACTGAGTTTACTATATCTATATATGATTGTAATTATATTACACATGTGGGTGTAGTTTGATTTTTCTCTGACTAAAACATCTAAGAAAATTTGTGTGGAAAAACAGGTCAAATTTATTACAAAATGTTGCAAATCTATAAGAAATAAAGTAGTGAAATTTATGACAAAAAAAATAAATTTGGGGTGGTAAAGTTGTGAATTTATAAATAAAAAGCTGCTGTGGGGGTGGGGGAATCAACATTATCACAAATTGTAAAAAGGAATATATCACAAATTTACAAAAATAAAATCTTACTAGCACAACAACAAAACAGAAAACCAAATCATATCAGTATTACATGAAAAAAAAAAACTTAAATTCGTTTGCAAAAACTTTAACATACCAAAGCTGAAGAAACTCAAATATAGAAGCAGTAAAATGTGGTAAAATCTTGTATTTTTCAAAGGAGGCTCCTTCTCTTCCTTCATCTTGGTCTCAGCTGGCTTTGTTTTCCTCTCAGACAGGCAGCATGATTTGTCCCTCTGGGCAGGACAGTGGACACAGTCCCTCATTCAGGCTCTGCTGGCACCCAGTACAAGTTGTTGTCAAAATCCCACTGTAAGGGCGGACAAAAGTCTGTGTGTGTCTGGGTATCCAGTTTGAGCATAGAAGAGGGGGGGGGGGGGGAATTAAACCAGTTTAACAATTTTATGTTAAAATGTGCCCACAGATTGTGGGCACATGTTATTTAAACTGATTGCATGAAATGAGCAAAAATGAGCAAAAATGCCTAAAAAAAAAAGCCCTATCTGACCCCGGTTACATGGACACAATAAATCGATCACCAGGATAATGGCAGTAATCAGTTTTGTCGTGTTTACATGCACTGAATAAATGGATTATTGGAGGGTTAGCCACTTGAGTTAATCACCCCGGTTACATGGCCTTTATCAGATTATTTGGTTTACATGGCCCCTTGGATAATCAGATAACTCCAGAAATCCAACCAGTTTATTCATGTGCATGTAAACATGGTCAATGGCTTTTTTTTTTTTAAATAAATAAGGACATAGTGATCCAAATCTGACCCAAAGTGCAATGGGTTCATCTTTGGGACAAGGATGAAAAATTTATCAAAATCTGTCCCGTGGTTTTTGGGTCATCCTCATAAAAGGCAGAAAAAGTTTTGCTATAGCAGAGTATAGGGCTGTCTACACATCCGGGTACTTGGTGGGTGGAGGTACTAAAAACTGGCACTTTACCATTGAAACAATATATCAAATCAATATTATGATGAGCTTGCACCGCAAGATCAGATAAGATATGATCAAAAACTTTAAATTTGTGATCTTGAAAAGTGTCCCTACCGTTTACAAATGCATCAGACTCCCTCAGGCACTATAGAGATCCTCCAAGCTTAAAGTTCACCTTCAACATCTCTTGGAGAAGCAAATTAAAATTACCTTTATGGGGGACCCATGCTGTGTTATTCATCTCAGACTGGAAGGAAGGGAGATGCAGTAATTTCCTCTGACGGAAGAGCATGGGGATTAAGGGGCTGAGGGACAAAAGGAATTGTGATGCGAGAATGAATTGTGATGCAGGGCCTCAGGCAACAGGGACGTGTGAGCGTTGTAATATAAAAGAGAGTCCCTGCTACATAAGGTTAATGTTTTCTGATTCTGAGAGATGTGAGAGAGTGAATAAAGTTCATCTGCTCTGAATGCTTGGCCTGGTTATTCCTCTCTCCACACTAGTGACCCTTGATGAATAATGGAACATGAGGCAAACACCCCGGAGATGACCTGGATGGGAAGCCCCAGCAATGCATGCGCCATTTCGTTCAAACTACCAGACTTTTGGCTGCACCACCCAAAGTCTTGGTTCCTCCACACCGAGGCCCAATTCACGCTCTGGGGAATAACGGCAGATGACACCAGATATTACTACGCGCCGGACGCTCGCACGACTCAGCAAGTAGCGAGCCTGCTCCAACAGCCCCCAGCCTGCGACAAATACAGGGCTCTCAAAGCCGCGTTGACCCGGCGCTACACGCTCTCGGACTGCGAGAGAGCGGAGAGGCTCCTGATGCGTTCCGAGTTAGGAGACAGGTCGGCGGTCGAACTGATGGAGAAGATGTTGGTGTTGATGGCACGGACGATGGGCATTTTCTATTTGCCCACCTTTTCCTCCGGAACCTCCCAACGGTGGCCAGAGCGGTCCTTGCCAACTCGCCGTTGCCATCCACGCGTGACTACCGTGCGCTAGCCCAGGAGGCAGATCGGATCATCCTCACCACCAGAGCCCTCACAGTGAACGCAGTGGCGTCGGAACCCAGCGAGACAGCCAGCGGAAGCGAGGAGCCAGCGATGGTAGCGGCAGTGGGGGCCAGGAAGCACCAGAGAGACAGGGTCTGCTCCTACCACCACCGTTTTGGAGAGGATGCA
The DNA here is from genome assembly GCA_020510985.1 of Pholidichthys leucotaenia. Lineage (NCBI taxonomy): Eukaryota > Metazoa > Chordata > Actinopteri > Cichliformes > Pholidichthyidae > Pholidichthys > Pholidichthys leucotaenia. Next base: position 354,233,511 of record CM035844.1, on the reverse strand, counting down.
CGCCGATGCGTGCCACGGTGCCAATTCAAGCATTCGGGAAACGCCAGGACCGGCAGTCGGTAGCAGCTGTGACTACCGGTGAAGAAAGCAAGCTGCTCTACGTGACAGACTCACGCTCGGGGAGACGGTTCCTTGTGGACTCCAGCTCCAAAAAGAGCCTCATCCTGCCGTCCTAAGCCAACCGGCTAGCGGGAGCTAGCGGCCCCGAGCTGATGGCTGCAAACGACTCAGACATTAAGACTTTTGGTGAGAGGACACTGACTGTATCCTTGCAAGGCCGCATGTACCAGTGGACATTCGTCATAGTGGCATGAAGTTTCCCAATCTTAGGCGCTGATTTTTTGTGTGCACACGGACTACTAGTGGATGTTGCTAACAGACACCTGATTAATGCAATGTCTTTTGATTCTCTCCCCTGTACAGCTCGAGGAGCCGGGCCAACAACGCTAGCCAATGTCACAGCTCCAGGTGGTAAGTTCCACACACTGCTCACCCAGTTCCCAGCACTCACAGTCCCGACATTTTTGGAGGCCATCACTAAACATGGTGTGGAGCACTTTATTACCACCACCGGGCCGCCCGTTTTCACATGAACTTGGCGCCTGGACACAGCTAAACTGGCCATAGCGCGCGAGGAGTTTGCCAACTTGGAAAGGCTGGGCATCATCAGACGATCAAACAACCCATGGGCATCCCCACTACATATGGTCCCGTAAGGCCGAGGGATCGTGGCGACCTTGCGGAGATTTCTGCAGATTGAATAACGCCACAGCGCACGACCGCTACCCGATCCCCCATATTCAGGATTTTTCCATTCACCTCGACGGGGCACATATTTTTTTCTAAGATAGACCTGGTCCATGGTTACCACCAGGTCCTGGTGCGCGTGGAGGACATACCTAAAATGGAAGTAATAACCCCGTTTGGTCTGTTTGAGTTTTTATGCATGCTTTTCGGGTTAAAACGCGTGGCACAGACATTCCAACACATGATGGATGCGGTGTTGCGCGATCTGCCGTTTGTGTTCGTCTACCTGGATGATGGCCAGCATGTCCAAGGACAAACACGTAACCCACCTCAGGATGGTTTTCCGGAGGTTAGAGGAGCACGGGTTAATAATTAACCCGGTGAAATGCCAGTTCGGCATGACGGGGATCGATTTTTTGGGCGACCGTATTTCACCGGAGGGGGCGATGCCCTTGCCGGACAAGATGCGCGCAGTGGCGAATTTTCCCCTGCCTCAGACGGTCAGGGCGCTGCAGGAGTTTTGGGGGATGGTTAACTTTTATAACTGTTTCCTCCCCCGCGCAGCCCAGCTCATGCAGCCGTTGTACACCGCACTCAAGAAACAGAAGCCAGCAGACAGAGTCGACTGGACTCCTGAGCGGGAGCAGGCGTTCTCTGAGGTTAAAACAGCCCTGGAAAACGCCGCACTACTGGCGCACCCAGACCCGGTGGCTCGAATAGCGCTCACTACTGATGCCTCAGACGTGGCCATAGGGATCGTCGTGGAGCAATGTGTCGCCAGTTCTTGGCAGCCGCTCGCCTTTTTTAGCAGGTCTTTGCGCGACAGTGAGCGTAAATACAGCACATTCGACAGAGAGTTACTGGCTCTCCACCTGGGCGCACCTTCACTGCGTTCATGGACCACAAGCCGCTAACGTACGTGATGGCCAAGGTTTTGGAACTATGGTCGGGCCGGCAGCAGAGACAGTTGGCCGCGATCTCTGAGTTTACGACTGACATTCAGCATGTGGCCGGTAAACTTCACGTGGTGGCAGACTGCCTCTCGTGTGCATTAGTCTCCCCAGTCTACGTAGGGATAGATTACACGGCCATGGCCATGGAGCAGATCAGCGATGCGGACGTGTGCACGCTCCAGTCTGGACCAACAGGGTTAAGGCTGGAGAGCAGGGTACTGCAAGACGGGGGGCCCCCCAATCTGTGACGTCTCCACAGGACGCCTGCGCCCGGTGGTCCCATGTGCTTGGTGCCGCCGTGTTTTTGAGTCCGTTTACTCCCTGGCACACCTAGGAGTGCGCGCGTCAGTCAAAATGGTGGGAGCAAAGTTCTTCTGGCCGAGCCTGTGCAAACAGGTGAAAGAGTGGGCTGCAGCCTGCGTAGCGTGCCAACGAGCCAAAGTGCACAGGCACACAAAGGCCCCTTTGGAGCCATTCCATATCCCAGCTAAGAGGTTCAACCACGTTCACGTGGACCTCGTGGGCCCCCTCCCGCCATCGCAGGGGTACACGCCCCTCCTGACAATGGTGGACTGCACCACATGATGGCCAGAAGCAGTCCCGCTAGCTTCCACCGCATCCGCAGACATGGCACGCGCTTTTTTGACAACACGGGTGGCACGTTTTGGCACCCCTTTGGATATCACGTCCGATCAGGGCCCGCAGTTTGTTTCAGAGCTCTGTTCCACGATGTCCCGGAGCCTGGGCGTCACAATTCATTGCACGACTGCGTACAACCCCCAGGCCAATGGGTTATGCGAGCGTTTCCATAGATAGCAGCGCTCAGGGCTTCGCTTATGGATGCAAATTGGGTGGACCGATTGCTGTGGGTTCTATTAGGTTTGCGTTCTGCACTGAAAGAGGATTTGGAGGCTTCCCCATCAGAGCTTGTTTTTTCTCAGCCGCTGCGGCTCCCCGGGGAATTTTTACCAGATAACCCAGTGCCGAACACCCATCCGTCCCCGCATTCATGGCATAGCGCAGATGCAGGGATGCTACCTGGCCCGGCCCACCACTGTTTTCCCCACGCTTTTGTGCCGAAAACCTTGAAGGACGCCGCGTTCGTGTTTGTCAGGCACGATGCCCACCGACCCCCATTGCGCCCACCCTATGATGGCCCGTTTAGAGTGCTGGAACCCGGGGACAAACATTTTGTCTTAGACTTGGGGGGTCGCCCGGAGAAAATCTGTATAGACAGGCTTAAGCCCGCCTTTGTGGTGGCAGACGAGCAGGTGGAGTTGGCTCAAGCTCCTCAGCGTGGAAGACCCCCTCTGAGAACTCCCCAGGTAAATGACTCATCAGAGCAGTCACACAAGCATGCTGAATGTCCCCCCCCCCATTGTCCACCCACAGACAGACGCACCCCCAGGAACCCCCCACCAGCACAGCAGCGCTGCGGAGCCGAAGACCCCTCGTTACGGCAGCTATGGGCGGAGGCTGAAGCCGAGAGGACGTGAGGGTTAACACTCAGTCTGAGACTCGGGGGGGGGGGGGCGGTATGGGGGACCCATGCTGTGGTATTCACCTCAGACTAGAAGGAAGGGATATGCAGTAATTTCCTCTGACGGAAGAGCATAGGGATTAAGGGGCTGGGGGACAAAAAGAATTGTGATGCGAGAATGAATTGTGATGCAGGGCCTCAGGCAACAGGGACGTGTGAGCGTTATAATATAAAAGAAAGTCCCTGCTACATAAGGTTAATGTTTTCTGATTCTGAGAGATGTGAGAGAGTGGATAAAGTTCATCTGCTCTGAATGCTTGGTCTGGTTATTCCTCTCTCCACACCTTTAACTTTTTATTTTCTTGTAAATATGTGACTTTGGATAATTTTTCTAACATTTTCTAGTAAATTTGCTACCTTTTTCCTTTGTAAATTTGCTATTTTTTCTCATAAATTTCCCATTGTTTTCATAAATTTGATACCTTTTTCTTGTAACATAGCATTTTTTCTCATACATTAACTTTTTTTTAAAGACACATGTATGGCGGCAGAATAATAGGCAGCGAACTGAGAGTTTAAAAGGGAGTTTATTATCATTCATCCCGCCATCATTAGACTCATCCCAGCCCTGTGCAGGCGGGCTGGAGCAGGTCCTCAGGCTCTCGTGAGGAGACACAGAATGTGTGTGTCAGCAGCAGCAGTAGTCAGAGAGAGTGAACATGAATTTCAGTCAGCTTATATACCCAGTTACAGACAATACATGAAAGGCATGGGACATTTGCATCACAGTAAGAGCAGGAAGCTTGAACACAGTGCATGAATGGCACATTAACATCACAGTACTGAGCAGGAAAGAGCCAGACGAAGCGAGGCTGCCTGTTGACACTAATACACATATTTCACTGTTATGTTAATTGCTCTAGTTGAGCGCTCTGCTTGTCCCAGTCTGTTGTGGGGGTGCCCCACACACTCCCCCCCCAGGGGGCTCAGCGGGAAGCTGAGGCCTCGATAGTCCGGCTTCAGTAGCGAGCAGGGAAAGCTCTGTGCAGGCGGAGGTGGAGGGAGGGGGGTGGGGGTAGCAAGTGCCGGCCTGGGACGGCGAAATTGTCTGGGCCGCGCAAAAATTGCCTGCGGATCCGCGATGTTGAGGGGCTGTCCTGTTGAACGTGCGGAGGTCCACAGCAGCTGTAAGAAGAAAAAAATTAGTTACTGACTCCTCTCGCGGTTAAGTCCTGCGAGGATTAATAGCGGCCATGAAGAAAAACAGGAGCTGCGAGGCTGCGTAGCGGCTGTGAGAAAAAAAACAAAAGCAGAGGGACTTGGCGTGTTGACTTTAGGTGCGGGCGCAACCCTAAAGCCCTCGGGGACAGCTGACGGCTGAATTCCCATTGTGCGCCGTGGCTAAGACCCATACAAAATCCTGTGAGCGAGCTGCGTGTGATGCTTCAGGTGTGTGAGCAGCCCTAAAGGTTCCGTGTGCAGCGGCGAAGGACGCTGGCGGTCTGTGTAGAGCCGGTATGTCCCGTGCGTGGTGCGCTGTCCTCATAACCCCCCGGTGTGTGTGCAAGGGTTCGGTGCATGGGTGGTCCGCTGTCGAGAGGTGAGTCAGGGTCAGGGAGCTTGCTGGAGATCAGCGTAGTCGGCGCCGATAATCATCCCTGTTCAGTGTGTTGCTGCGTTCGGTCATGGTGCGTTCAGGTCCACGTGCTGCGTTCTCCGTAGGCCCTGGAGGTCGCCGTCGTGGAGAGAGGACGAGGTGCGTGCGCTCTCGTGTGGAGGAGCTGTGAGAGCGGCCGGTCCCAGCGTGGATGTGCAGATCCGTTGGAGCGATGAGAGGGAGTAGGCGATCTCTGTCCCTCGGGCTCATGCAGATGCGTTGGAGCGATGAGAGGGAGGAGATGATCTCTGTTCCTCGGGCTCGTGTCGATGCGTTGGAGCGGTGAGAGGGAGTAGACGATCTTTGTGTCCCTCGGCCGGTTCCAGCGTGGATGTCCAGGTCAGAAGGTTGCTTTGCACAAAGCGTGTGCATTCTCGGGGTCACCAACGCGGCAGATAAATAATAAGGAGCGAACTGAGAGTTTAAAAGGAAGTTTATTATAATCATTCATCCGACATCATCGAACTCACCCCAGCCCTGTGCCACAACATGCAACTTATTTTTTTCTTTTACTTTTGATAATTTTTTTCTTTTAAATGTGCTATTTTTTCATTGTAGATTTGCTACTTTTTATTGTAAATTTGCAACTTTTTCTCTTGAATTTGCAGCTTTTTTCCTCATGAAATTTATGACTTTTTCATGTAAAGTTGTAGCTATATAACGGTTGTTTTTCTGTTTTGTTATACTATTTTTTTTTTCTGGGAATGGAGTGATCCCCCCCACCCCACCACCCACACACACAAGGGTTGGAGCTCTTCCCCTTTCCAAAATAGGGGGACCCAAAGACAATCTTGCATAGGGCCCCCAAAAAGCGAGAAACTGCCCTGGTTATACAACTTAGGCTATGTAGTGTGGATGTTTTAAGGTACATTTTTAGCCAAAAACGTCCTTAGGTATGAATGCTAGAGTGAATGGTTGTCTGTCTCTCTGTGTTGGCCTTGCAATGGACTGGTGATCTGTCCAGGGTGTACCCTGCCTCTCGCCCAAAGATGCTGGGATAGGCTCCAGCCCCCGCCCCCGTGACCCAAAAAGGATTAAGCGGAAGAAGATGGATGAATGGATTTGTGAGCTTTTCCTCCCCCTACAAAATAAAAGCTTCAAAAATGGTGATTTCATAATTTTTTACCAGGGATTGAAAATACTTTTATTTCTCTTACTCAAGTACTTTCTTTGGAGACTACTTTTTATCCAAGGATTATTATTATTATTATTATTATTATTATTATTATTATTATTATTATTTTACGGATGTCATCAAATAACACTACTTGACCACAGTTTCTGAGTAAGAGTAACTAAAAATCCCCTACAATAAAAACTACTCAGCAAGGTACAAATTCTTGAAAGAGTTTCTTGAGTCCATGTAGGCTGCTTGAATAGCTCCTCTCACTTCCGCCAATGCACGACGACATATTCATGCTGCACTTCTCTTCTAGTCCGCTTTGATCCGCGTACGCTTTGGACGAGCCCTGCACGCACGCGGCGCTGTTCATGCTCACTTTTTTCATCTACCCAGGCCAAGCGGTTGACGCATGCCCACAACCATCATTTGTAGTTGTTTCACTCCCGCCCGATGGGTAGCGCCAATACGCTGACGCGCCAGGATATTCACCAACGAAGAAACGCGAGAGCAACACACATCAGCAATTTCTCTTAAAATATAGTGTCCATTTCTGCTGCTTGACTTCCCAGTTTTCATTTTCCACGAAGATGCCGCTGCCGCTGTAAAAGAAAGTGTATGTATGATTCATCTATGTTTTTATTCTCGTTTTCTGCCTCCTCGTTGTCTTCTTCGTCTTTGTCTTGGTATGCTCTGTCGGTAGCGCTACCTCGTGAATGGGATGTTCAGTCTTGCGCATGCGCTTTTCAACGCGTTCAGGTCGTGGCCAGGCGGCGCGGTCACAAAATTTGGGCTGCGCGCGACCGTCCGCGGTCGAGCACTGCGGACACTAGCGGAGCGAGTCGATGACGTAAATTTCGTCACACGAGGTTTCCGGTTACACGTACGCGGACAGCAGAGGTGTAGCGTGAAGCAGGCTTGGTTGCTGGGTAACAGAACCATAGAAATAGACGCTCTGGTGCAGCTGTTAACCCTGGCAATTGTACTTTTCTTAATTACCTGTTTTCAGGGTGATACCTTGTCGCTCTTTCTTCCATGACGGCTGACATGCTGATGTTTGAGCCTCATGAGCTCTTTAATCTCCTCCACCAGCGCCGCAGCGTGTCCAGACTGGCTGAGATCAACTACCTCTGTTTGATCGGTGAGGAGCAACATTCACAGCATTGTTATGATTTTAGCTGCTGCTCAGACGTGGGAAGACTAGCCAGAAATTATACCCAAGTAAAAGTAAAAGCTATCTAAAACTATTCTTGCAAAAACTATATTTGTGGCCTTTATTTCCTGCAAATTTACTACACACAGTAACAAATTTATGAGGCAAAATTTGCAAATTTATTTTTTAAAAAGTTACAAGAAAAACATCCTTAAATATACAAGAAAAAGGTTGCAATTTAATAAGAAAAAAGTCACAGACTGGTGAGAAAAAAGTTTTAAATTTACAAGAAAGAAGTTGCAAATTTAAGCGAAAAAAGTTGAAGATTTACAAGATTTACCCTCATATTAAACTTAAAGCGGCATTATATAATGACACTATTCTTGTTCCTAGTATGAATACTGAAAATTTTGGAAACACATTTTTTTAAGATGGAAATCTTAGAATATTGTTAAAATATTACTTTAAATTTGCAATTGTCATAAATTTGATTTTTTTTTTCTTGTACAGATTATTCTCATTTATGGGATTTTTCTCATACATTTCAGTCATTTATTTTCTTGGAAATGAATGACTTTTTTTTCTATGAATTTGCTCTTTACTTTGAGCCTAGATAGAAAAATTTCTACACCAATGTCAATTAAATATAAAATAAATAAATTTATGAATCCATTCTTACCTGTTTTCAAATGGGTGAAATCAAAAGCAACTTAAAGGTCGCATTTACTGCACTTTTTCTACCTATTGACAGTTCCCACAGCTCTTACAGTGGATATAAAAAGTCTACACACCCCTTTCAAATGCCAGGTTTAATTGATGTAAAAAAATGAGACCAAGATAAATCATTTCAAAACTTTTTCCACCATTAATGTGACCTATAACCTGTACAACCCAATTAAAATACATATATTATATACATATAATATTATATATGTAATATCAATACATATAATATATTGTGGAGTGTGTGAAATCAGAGGCAGATTCATTTCAGACGATTTATTACACACATCACACGAGCATAGAACAGACTGAACGTTTAAGCAGAAACTCTCCTCTTAAGTTTCATGGCATTTACATCACACACAACATGACATTTGCATCACACTGCATTCAACATCCTTCATCCTTGACTCCTTCCTGCTATCTCCCCAGGAACCTCCTGCTCTTTGTTCTCCCATGCTTATCCACTATCTCCTGTCTGAGATGCTAGATAATCTGGCTCCCCCAAGGTGCTACAATATTACATATCATATTAATACACATAATATCTAAGTGACCCCAATGTCTCTGGCCAGCCACCATCTTCTAGTCTGCCATGGAGGACCCGGGCAGCCCCATGGCATATGTGCCCCTAGCTGTTGTCTACCTCCAGGGTCGAAACCCCCCTCCCTGGCAAAGATGTCTCTATCCAGAGGCCCAGGACAGCCCCATGGCATCTGTACACCCAGCCGCCGTCCACCCCCAGGGTTGAAGCCCCCCTCCCTGGCGAAAATGTTCTCTCCCGCCATAAGGAGCCTCTTCCCTCTCGGCTCGCCGTGCCATTCTCCGGTGCGCCATCTCTTTGCGCCCGCCAAACTATTCACAACCATCTTCCTCACTGCCACCATGGCTCCAGACACTCCGGCCCCCAGCGGCTGCACCTCGGATAGACCTGAAGCTCGCTCCTCGGCATCGTCCGCTGCCTCGGGAACCTTGTCATACCACCCAGTACCCTCCTCCAGGGCGCACGGCTGCTGCTGCTGACCTCCGGGGCTCATGACTTCACCCCCGTCGATCTTGTTCTCCGGCCCAGGCACCCCGCAGTTGTATCCAGCACTCTCGGTCCCAGTGCACCGTATAGTGCATCCCAGCCGTATGCGCTGTCACTGCATCCGGCTGTGGCTGTTGTCCCTCTGGGCCCTCAACATCACCCCCGTCGGCCCCACTGTCCGACCTGGGCACCTCATCACCGTTCTCGGCACCCTCATTCCAGGTGCCCCACTGTGTCGACTCGCTGTCCCGTTTGCGGCTGCTGTCCCTCTGGGCTCTCAGCACTGTTCTCATTGGCCGTATCCTCTGACCCGGATGCCTCGTCGCTGCTCCTGGTACTGTCCCTCCAGGTGTCCTGTTGCACCGTCTCTGCGTCCTGCGGCTGCTGCTCTTCCCCAGGGCCCTCAGCCTGCATGGTCTCGCACTCCCACTGTGTAGCTTCCACAACCAGCGGCTGCTGCTCCGCTAGCGTGCAAACCTCCGCTCTCGATGGGAAATCGCACACGGTTGGCCCCTCGCTAGCTTTAGCCGTTAGCTCGCGTAGGGCCACGGACTCCCTTTGTTACACCAACTCCAGCACTTCCTCCAGCGATAGCGGCACCTTAGCTGTTCTCAGCGTCATCTTTAGCCAAGCATCATTGGTGCCATGGGCTAATTTGTCCCTCACAAGCCCGTGCTCCAACTCTCCAAACTTGCACTTCCTAGCTAGGCTACGTAGCCCCGATAGAAATGACTGGAGGGACTCGCCCATCCGCTGCATACGGCACATAAACTTTGAACGCACTATCTATTATATTCCTCGTTGCCAAATGTTATGTCTTGAAATAAGGGAGTCAGAGGCGAGACTTCATGCAACATAGAACTCTCAACTTTATTAACCCTCATCCTACCAACATATTTTACATACAAATAGTACCAACTGGGGTCCGTTTGGACCCCACACAAAATTTAACTGTTAATTGGATTATTAAGCAATACCAAAGTATTTTTTTCACTTAAAATGTTTTATTTGGTTAAAACAAAGAGTTGTGCTTGAAACGTGATCCAAAAATCCCGGAATGGGGCTAGTTTGTCAGTTGCCTGCCTTTCAGCACGAGTAGCCCGGTTGTAATGTGTTTTTCAACCAGTGTGCCCTGGTGCGTTCAGGTTTTTGTGGGAAATTATCAATTTCACTTCTTAATTGGTACAAGAAATGCAAATACTTTGCCATTGTTGTGCATGTGTTCTGTAGGGCCTACAGAATACAATGCTACATGCTACATGTAGCATGTAGTACATACTAGCATGTAGCATGCTACATGCTACATGTAGCATGCTACATGCTAGTATACAATGCTACTTTGCTACAATGGCAAAGTATTTGCATATTTGCATGGCAAAGTCTACCTCGTTGAGCCATCATTCACTGAAATATAACACAAAATTCATACATTTAATATCATTAACATCATATTTTTCCCTGGGGTCTGATCGGACCCCAATGAAAAATCTGAACTGACAGTACAGAAGAAAACTGTATTTTAAATCAGATTTATTTTTTGTGATTCACAGATGATGACTAACAAAGTCTGAAAGCATGATAGCTGTGATCGATAATATATCCGTGTTGTGCATAAGAACATATGTGTGGGGTCAATTGGGACCCCACTCGGTAGGATCAGGGTTAACAGATCAGGGTTTATATACAGAGGGGCTGTACCAGCCTCACACCACCCTAGGGGGCCGGGCACTACTACCCACACACATGTCACACACAACACACTCCACTAATCAAAGGTTCCTGTGAGGTTAGGGTTAGGCATTAAAGTATGGGTTAGGTTAGTACCCACTGCACATCAAAAATCCTTTTTACGTGCCTCTGTATGTTTTCTCTGACTGACAAAATGTGCTATTGAACGTTTTTTTGCTGAGACTGGGCTCAGCAGGATAGTTATATAGTGTTGCTTTAAGCAAAAGTAGCCGATCTTTGTATAAAACTACTCACACAAGTACAGTTCTGTGAAAACCTTACTTGAGTAGCTTGTATTGGAGTAAATGTAACTAGATGCGCACTTCCATTACTGCTTCATGTTGGATCTATGTGATTACTATTTATCATTATGGCTGTGCATGTCTCCTGTCTACTGTAGATGCCCGTGAAGCCACAGATTACTACAACAGTCACATCATAACAGCTAAAAATGCCAAAATGGTATGTTGTGCCAGTGTATGTGAGGGGTCTTCAACCTGCAGGACTGGAGCCACGTGTGGCTCACTTGCTCCTAAGCTTTAACAATGAAAGAAATTTTTAAAAAAATCTTGAATTTTCAGAAAATGTTGCAAATGAATGATAGATTGGTTTAAGTTTTACAACAGAAAAAAACCCCACAAATGTGAAAAAAGTTGCAAATGCATAGAAAGTGTCTCAGATTTATGAGAAATTATGTAAATTTTCAAGAACAAACCCGATTAGTTTTACAATGAAAAAATAACCAATTTTTGAAAAGGAAATACTCAAAATCATAAGAAAAACTTAAAAAAAAAAAAACATAACAAAGCTGTTGATGTTTGCGGAAAAAGTTGCAAATTCACAAAAAAAATTTCACACACCTTTTTGTCCTGTTGACTTTCTCCAGAATTCACAGGGAAAGTTTCTCCTGCCAGAGGTTGTGGAGGTGGACAGTATGCAGCATGTGGTGGTTTATGACAGCAACACAAGCTGTTTGCTGCAAGGTAGCTGAAGTTCTCCAAATCTCCAGGTCTCAGCCACAATGAGCCATCACAGACAGTTAATCGCTGAGTTTTTGACATTCTTTTTAAATTTTCCAAGAGGTATGCATTTAATTTGATGAAAAAAATCTGCTGTTTGGGAGGTGGTTATCTAAGAATGCATAGAAGATGAAATGGATCAAAGGGTAGCTCCAAGATTGCCCTCAAGACTCTGAGAGGATGTTTAAATTAATTAGAGAACTTTGCATAAAGCTTGATAATAAAAGTCACATATAGCTGGGAGGTGTGCATGACTATGTACAACATGGTGTTTATCCAATCAAGGCATGGATTTGGGATTTTTTTTTTTAATTATAGGATGCTTTGTCACCTGTCCATTAATTTCTCTGAGGTGGGTATCTAATGTGTAGAATATGGTATGGCTCCAATATTTTGCTGGCACTGCTCTGGCCCTAGACTCAATGGTTTGCTGTGGACAAATGATGCTCATCGGGTTGCGTCTCACTGTGATTTGCAGGCAGAGCAGTTGACTGTGCCCAGGTCCTGAATGAGGTTAGCCTCCATCCAGTCCTCATACTGAATGGAGGCTTTCAGAGGTTCTCAGCTCTGTACCCTTTTCTCAGGACAGAGAAAATCCTTTACACAATCACGGTAAAGCCAAGCAAACACCCATTACACACTCATGATTAAGTTGATGGATGTTCATCAGTCTGAAGAAAGCTGAATTAAACTGTCCATAAAAGTTATTTAGACTAAACGTTACATGTTTTTATATGAAAACACATTGGTTGTCACATCTGTAGGTTCCAGAACCATAATGGAGCCTCATGTACTTTTTTTTTTCTGATAACCAGTAGCTCATTGTGACTTTGATTGTAAAAGGTCTCAAATTTCAAAGAAAAGTTGTAAATTGAATGGAAGAACCTTTTGAATTTCTAAGTAAAATAGCAGTTTTAGCCACCTTATTCCTGAGGGCGCTGCTGTAGAAATGATTATAGGGGCAACTTCCGGTTTCGGCTGAAATAGTGTTAAATCAGTCAGCAAGAGTGGAGTAGTGGGGCATTTAAAACAGCGTTTTTATAAGTTTTCAAATTCATTTTAATGTATAGTCCACATATGTGTTTTGCACTCAAGTGGCAGCTAATTTCAGCTCTTGTAGTTTTTGTATATTTTGAATGTTTTGGCGTAGTTCTGGTACTTGTTGCTGGTGTTCGTGGTTGTGCCACAGACTGTATAAATGGAGGCTTCTCACCGGCAATGCATAGATCATGCTATGAAAACTAAAAAGAACTGTTGGTGTGATCGGTGGTACAGACGCAAAAGCACCAGGTATGTTTTCACTTGTATGAATGTCACAGATCCGACGTTTATGCGTGATATATGTCACCAGATGCAAGGCTGCATGAAGTAAAATAAATAAAAAATAGTAACAGTTTGCTTCCTAAGGCTTAACGGTTTAAGAAAGATAGCAAATAGTTGGGGTTTTTTGGGGGGGTTTTTTGCATTCGTTGCACTGTCTTGGAATGATATGGACTTGATATTAGCAGCTTCAGCATGCATTAATTTTTAAATTATCACAAAATATAGATCAATAAATTTTTGAACAATTGTCAGAAAATGTCTGTACGTGTTAAGTTAAATAACAAGCATTCATAGCATGACAGCAGCATGAGCATTTTAATTTTTTAATTAAAACATCCAAGCACGGTGTTGTGGTTCTTTGTGGCTCTGACTTGATTCTACATCTGCTCTACGGTAAATATGATTGTGTCCAACATCTTTTAACAAAATGCATCCGACTTTATTGTGGTGGAGAATTTGATACGTCTCAGAGCTTTTATTTGTTTACAGCATTAGCATCTTTGCAGCGGCGCTAACAAACGGAGCTACTGTCTGCGAGGCCACTTTTTAAGGTCATCTTCTTGTGCCACGATAGTTGTGGGAAGTGGTATGATTATATTACTGTTTTTGAGGTGGAAAAGGCTATATTCCCACATTTTTGATGCCGAAGTCATTGTTTTTTTAACAAGAAAAAGTGTCCCGTTTCACTCACAACCACACGTTCTAAACTAGCTCCGGAAGTTGCACCCATAATTCACGCAAGGCATCATGGGGGCTAGGAATAAGGTGGATAGGAAATTGGTAAAATTCCATGGAAGAAGTTCCACGTTAAGAGAAAATAACTCAAAATTTTGACCTTAGTTCCAAGGCGCAAATATGTTTAGTGGCTCCATGCAGATCCCCCCTCCAAAATTGCTCAAGCTGTCTGTTTCATATTTGAGTGCAGAACTTTGGGATTGATAGAGTATATGGCAAATTTAAATCTGCTTTTCTCCCACATTGTTGTGTTCTTTGAAAATAAAATGGTAGAAATGCAGCACTGTTGGACTCCAAAATATACAGATGTTTATGAATAAAACTATAAAAATTGATTTTGATGCACGACAAGTTTTTGGACAAATTTATCATCTGTAGTTCTTTGTTAAAGTTGAATGCTGAATATTCCGAATCTATTTTTACAAAGTTTTAATATGGAATATCTCAGGAGCTGGAAAACCTGAAGATATATCCTGTGGAGATCATAGAGGGCCTGCTGTTCATGGGGGATGAGAAACAGGGCATGGACAGCAGCATCCTTGGAGACCTGAAGATCAGAGCACTCGTCAACATCTCAGAGACAGACACCCTGGAGTGAGCAGAGCTGAATATACAACATCTTAAATATTGTGTGTCAGAGAGGTTGGATTTGTTCTGAATGATTTCTGAAATATTTTAAGATCAGAGTCCATGAAGGGGAACCGAACCATCCTGAAGATCCCTATTGCTGACTCTTTGGTGTCAGATTTATATTCAAATTTTGAAAAGATCTGCAGTTTTATTGGTAAGTTTGGACCAAATTTTTTTAAAGGTCCTACATTGTACCCGTTCCCACAGATCAGTTTTAAGTTTTGACACCCTCTAGGACCACAAAATACAGCTCTGGAAAATATTAAGAGGTTAAAGAGACTGCTGCAAAATTATCACTTTATCTGGTTTTACTATTTATACATATGTGTCTGAGTAAAATGAACATTTTTTTGAATTCTCTAACCTACTGAAAACAATTCACCCAAATTCCAAGTCAAAATATCACTTAAAGCATTTATTTACAGAAGAATGACAACTGGCCAAACAACAAAAAAGATGTTGGTTTTGGGTGTGCTTTTAGATAAAATAATGCAAAGAAAACAAGTTCCTGTTCATTCTTAAACACTACAGTACTTAAGTTTTAACTTAGGAAGAACTCAGAAATCTGTGTTTGTATAATAACCCTGACTTTTATTCACAGCTTTCATGCGTCTTACCATGCTTAGATGATCACCTAATCAGTGCCTCCTTTTGCAATGATCTCTTAATTTTTTCCCAAGCTGCATTCGTGCTTATCAAAAAGCTATTTTTAAACTGCTCTCTGAACACTAATAATCCCCTAATCTATGTGGATATATACAGTGGGGCAAAAAGTATTTAGTCAGCCACCAATTGTGCAAGTTCTCCCACTTAAAAGATGAGAGAGGTCTCCAATTTTCATCATAGGTATACCTCAACTATGAGAGACAAAATGAGAAATAAAAAATCCAGAAAATCACATTGAATGATTTTTAATGAATTAATTGGTAAATTCCTCAGTAAAATAAGTATTTGGTCACCTACAAACAAGCAAGATTTCTGGCTCTCACAGACCTGTAACTTCTTCTTTAAGAGGCTCCTCTGTCCTCCACTCGTTACCTGTATTAATGGCACCTGTTTGAACTCATTATCAGTATAAAAGACACCTGTCCACAACCTGAAACAGTCAGACTCCAAACTCCACTATGGCCAAGACCAAAGAGCTGTCAAAGGACACCAGAAACAAAATTGTAGACCTGCACCAGGCTGGGAAGACTGAATCTGCAATAGGTAAGCAGCTTGGTGTGAAGAAATCAACTGTGGGAGCAATTATTAGAAAATGGAAGACATACAAGACCACTGATAATCTCCCTCGATCTGGGGCTCCACGCAAGATCTCACCCCGTGGGGTCAAAATTATCACGAGAACGGTGAGCAAAAATCCCAGAACAACATGAGGGGACCTAGTGAATGACCTGCAGAGAGCTGGGACCAAAGTAACAAAGGCTACATCAGAAACACACTACGGCGCCAGGGACTCAAATCTTGCAGTGCCAGATGTGTCCCCCTGCTTAAGCCAGTACATGTCCAGGCCCATCTGAAGTTTGCTAGAGAGCATTTGGATGATCCAGAAGAGGATTGTGAGAATGTCATATGGTCAGATGAAACCAAAATAGAACTTTTTGGTAAAAACTCAACTTGTCGTGTTTGGAGGAGAAAGA
This sequence comes from Pholidichthys leucotaenia, assembly GCA_020510985.1. NCBI lineage: Eukaryota > Metazoa > Chordata > Actinopteri > Cichliformes > Pholidichthyidae > Pholidichthys > Pholidichthys leucotaenia. Next base: position 354,217,573 of record CM035844.1, on the reverse strand, counting down.
ACACCATACCTACTGTGAATCATGGGGGTGGAAACATCATACTTTGGGGCTGTTTTTCTGCAAAGGGACCAGGACGACTGATCCGTGTAAAGGAAAGAATGAATGGGGCCATGTATCGTGAGATTTTGAGTGAAAACCTCCTTCCATCAGCAAGGGCATTGAAAATGAAACGTGGCTGGGTCTTTCAGCATGACAGTGATCCCAAACACACCGCCCGGGCAACGAAGGAGTGGCTTTGTAAGAAGCATTTCAAGGTCCTGGAGTGGCCTAGCCAATCTCCAGATCTCAACCCCACAGAAAATCTTTGGAGGGAGTTGAAAGTCTGTGTTGCCCAGTGACAGCCCCAAAACATCACTGCTCTAGAGGAGATCTGCATGGAGGAATGGGCCAAAATACCAGCAACAGTGTGTGAAAACCTCGTGAAAACTTACAGAAAACGTTTGACCTCTGTCATTGCCAACAAAGGGTATATAACAAAGTATTGAGATGAACTTTTGTTATTGACCAAATACTTATTTTACCGAGGAATTTACCAATTAATTCATTAAAAATCCTACAATGTGATTTTCTGAATTTTTTTCCCCCTCATTTTGTCTCTCATAGTTGAGGTATACCTATGACGAAAATTGGAGACCTCTCTCATCTCTTAAGTGGGAGAACTTGCACAATTGGTGGCTGACTAAATACTTTTTTACCCCACTGTATATGTGTGTGTGTATTAGTGGTGTTGGCGTTATTGCGTTAATCGCCCGTTAACGCGTTGCCCACGTTAACGGCGACAAATTTTGTGATCGCGGTTAATGGCAGTTAACAGCAGAAAGCGCAAACGGTATTTTTTGGCCTAGCCGCTCTCTGCACCAAGGCCGTTGTGGCCACTGACACTGTGTGCGGCATGCAGACAAGCTTGATTACAGCCATGGATATCACCAAAGTGTTGTCATGTTTAAGTTTACAACGTTATCTGTCGGAGCTCTCACCCGGATAATTGTTATAGCCTCCTCCAAAATTTCACCTGGATGTTGTGTTCTTCTGTGGAAGCTAGCTAGCTAGCTCATAGCTAGTAGCTACTAGCTACATGCTAGGTTATAGCTGATCTCCATCTGCTGAGATGGACAGAAATTTGCCTGTTTTCATCCCCACAGGTCCAACTGTTGGTGAGTACCAGTCTAAAAAATTTCTCAAGCTGTGTTCGGAATGTCCATTCACTCCCTTGCCGTTTTGTAGCACATTGGGGTGTTGTCACGAGCGCGATACTAGCCCCGTTTGTTAGCACCGCTGCTAAGATGCTAACACTGTAAACAAATGACCTGAGCTGGCAAAATGAGTCACTTTGAAGACATTTTCAAAACTGATGTGATGTTATTTCCATATCCTGTATTGAAAGACCTTCAAAATGATATTTGTAGGAAGTGCGCCAAAACAGCCTGGAAAAAGACGATTTGTTTATATTTTGGCTAGGTTGAAAACTCGCGTTCGATTGGTTGGGAGTTACATCTTCCGCAAAAACATAAGTATTTTTAGAAAGTACAATTTCTAAGCTTTCCAATGATACCAGGCACCCATGGGGATTTTCCCGGGACTTGCTGCTTGCAAACAAAGAGAGTCATGATTTATGATTTATGAAATATTATTTCTGGAGAATATACTGGATAGTTTTTGTCATTTTGGGTATGTTGAGAACTTTAATAAACCTGCAGGTGAAGAAAGCAAGTATATATGTCCACTCCCATGTTTATAACAGTATGAGAAACTTGAAAAATTACCACCTTAAGGTACACTGTGTGGAAGATGTGTTCAATGACGAGACATGAGTGTATTTCTCAGGTTCGGCTTTATTGCAGAACACATTCATCCAACATTCTCAAAAGCAAGAAGAGGCAGAATAATATTACAGCTCACTCTTATACCTCCGGGGGATTAAGAACTCAAGTCACATGGTGCTTCTGCAAACATTCAATCACAATGCAAGTCTCTGAAGATTCACCATTGTCTCTTATTCTCCCGTGTCCCAGGAAACCCCCCCCAGGGCCTCCTCTGAGACAAGGGCCCGACTTCACACCTCCTCGCCATCACCTGTCGGCCCCCGTCGATCCAATCTCCTGTTCCTCCAGACGTGAAGCCTCAATCCACATAAGCCATACATTTGTGGGAGATATGAACCAGACATACTGTATGTGCCACACTCTTGTGGGAAATATGAACCAAACATATGTGCCACATGACCCCCCCCAAACGTCTGCATGGGACAAACATACTCATAAATGCACAACATAAAAGACATTGCCACATAACCAACAATCAATCCCCCAATCTCTTAGGTCTGAGCTTCCTGCCGAATCTGCTGTAGGCCGGCTTCGCTGCGTCTGCAGCGTCTCCTCGCACCTGGGGATTAGATTTGTTAGCACATCTCTGTGGGAGCTCTGGAGCATGCTTTCTCGGCGGCCTGCCCCGGCGGGGGGCTTTCGCCAACTGCACGCGTTCATCAGCCAGGACAAAAGCGGGCTTGAGTCTGTTTATGCAAATTAGCTCCCTTCTGCCCCCCAAATCTAGCAAAAAATGCTTCTCATTTTTTTCCAGCACCCTGAACGGTCCATCATAAGGCGGTCTCAGCCCTGGGCGTTGTGCATCATGTCTAACAAAAACAAACTCTGCGTTTTTTAAAGCCTCTGGCACAAAAACGCGTGGAAAACTGTGAAGCACTGGGCCAGGCAGCATGTTTGATCCTGTGCCGCTCTGCAACAGCTGAGCGGGGGGGGCAATTGGGCGCAGGATTTTCCGGGAGAAATTCCCCCGGCAAACGGAGAGGTTGTGCGAACACTAACTCCGCTGGGGAGGCTTGCAAATCCTCCTTAGGTGCAGAACGCAACCCCAATAAAACCCATGGCAGTTTGTCCACCCAATTTGTATCCGTGAGCGATGCTCTGAGGGCTGCTTTCAATGACCTATGAAAGCGTTCACATAAACCGTTGGCCTGCGGGTTATACGCGGTAGTGCGGTGTACCTTCACCCCTAAGCTGCGGGCCATAGACGACCAGAGTTCGGAAACAAATTGAGGGCCTCTGTCTGACGTTATATCCGACGGAACTCCAAAACGCGCGACCCAAGCTGTTAAAAACGCGCGCGCAACCTCTTCCGCTGTTGTTGACGCCAGAGGTACCGTTTCTGGCCAATGCGTGGTGCGGTCCACCATCGTCAAAAGGTGTGTGTGCCCTTGAGATGAGGGAAGCGGGCCCACCAGATCAACATGCACGTGATCGAACCGCTTAGCCGGGATGTGAAAAGGCTCCAAAGGGGCCCTCGTGTGCTTGTGTATCTTAGCCCTCTGGCACGCTACACAAGCTGCTGCCCATTCCTTGACCTGTTTGCGCAACCCCGGCCAGACAAATTTCTCCCCCACCATCTTGACTGATGCGCGCACCCCCAGGTGCGCCAGCGAATGGACCAAGTCAAAAACGCGGCGGCGCCACGCGGCTGGAACCACGGGACGAGGCCGACCCGTGGAGACATCGCATATTAAGGGGGGCATACCTATTTGCTGCACCCTGTGCTCCAGCCTTAACCCTGTTGGTCCAGACTGGAGCGCACGCACATCCGCGTCACCAACCTGCTCCGCGGCCATGTCTGCATAATCCAAACCTACGTGGACCGGGGCTGCGCGTGCTCCCGCGTCACTGCCCTGGCCCACAGCCACCGAGTCTGCCCCCACGTGGCCTGGCGTTGCCACAGCACGTGAGAGACAGTCCGCCACTACATTGTGTTTGCCTGCTACATGCTGGATATTGGTGGTGAACTCCGATATTGCGGCTAGCTGTCTTTGTTGTCGGCCTGACCAAGGTTCTGAGATCTTGGCCATCGCAAAAGATAATGGTTTGTGGTCCACAAAAGCAGTGAAACGCCACCCTTCCAGCCAGAACTGGAAATGGCGGATGGCCAAGTGTAGGGCTAAAAGCTCCCTGTCAAACGCGCTGTATTTACGCTCGTTATCGCGCAGGGATTTGCTAAAGAACGCGAGAGGCTGCCAGGTCCCTGCCACACACTGTTCAATGACTGCCCCCACCGCTAGGTCCGAAGCGTCGGTGGTGAGCGCCAAATGGGCTATTGGAACCGGGTGCGCTAACAAAACGGCGCTTGCAAGGGCTGATTTGACCTGGGAGAAAGCGCGGTCACGCTCCGGAGACCATTCGACCTTATTAGTGGGTTTTTGTTTTTTAGTGCCGCGTACAGTGGCTGCATAAGCCGCGCTGCGCTCGGAAGAAACCGGTTGTAAAAATTAACCATTCCTAGAAACTCCTGCAGCGCTTTTATCGTTTGAGGTCGTGGGAAATCTGTTATTGTGCGCACTTTCTCAGGAAGGGGAACCGCTCCCTGTGGTGAAACGCGGTGCTCCAAAAAATCGATTTGCGCCACCCCGAACTGGCACTTCGCTGGGTTAATTATCAACCCGTGCTCTGCCAGTCTCCGAAAAACCGCTGTGAGGTGGGTTTCGTGTTCGTCCTCGGACGTGCTGGCTACCAATATGTCGTCTAAATAGACGAACACGAAAGGCAGGTCGCGTAAAACAGCATCCATCATGCATTGGAAAGTTTGCGCGGCGCCCTTTAATCCAAACGGCATGCGCAAAAACTCAAAAAGCCCAAACGGAGTTATTACCGTGGTTTTGGGAATATCCTGCGTGCGCACGGGGACTTGGTGGTAGCCGCGCACCAAGTCTATTTTAGAAAAAATGCACGCCCACGCCAAATGAACTGAGAAATCCTGGATGTGCGGAATCGGGTAGCGGTCGTGTGCTGAGACGTTGTTCAACCTGCGGAAATCGCCACAAGGTCGCCACGAGCCATCAGCCTTTGGGACCATGTGTAACGGTGAAGCCCAGGGGCTGTTCAAGCGTCTAATTATGCCCAGTTTTTCCAGGTTGGCAAATTCCTCGCGCGCTATGGCCAGTTTAGCTGAGTCCAAGCGCCGGGCTTTTGCAAAAACGGGCGGCCCAGTGGTGGTGATAAAATGTTCCACCCTGTGTTTGGCCACTGTTGCCGAAAACTTTGGAACTGTGAGTGCTGGAAAGTGAGTGAGCAGAGCATGAAACTTACCATCCGCAGCTGTGACGTTGGCGTGTGCAGTCGGCGGAGCCACCCGAGCTGTGCAGGGGATAGAATGGAAAGAAAGTGCATTAACCAGACGTCTGTTAGCAAGATCAACCAATAAACCATGTGAGCACAAGAAATCAGCCCCTAACATGTTAAAACTGACTGCTGCTACAATAAAGGTCCACTCGAATGAACGGCCCTGTAAGGACAGACGCATGGTCCTCTCACCGAATGTCTTAATCGCTGAGCCATTCGCTGCTGATACTGACACCCAGGGAGCTTCGGACGGCATCAGCCGTTCCGCGTAGGTAGGCGTGACGAAACTCAGCTGGGAGCCCGTGTCCACGAGGAATTGTTTCCCCGAGTGTGCATCTGTCAGGTAAAGCAGCTTATTTTCTTCTCCGAGGGATGCAGCTGCTACCGGCCCCCCGGTCTTGGCGTTTCCCTGACGCTTGAAGCGGCACGGTGGGAGACATCTGTGCGCCCTCTCCGCAAAACGGCGGGTGGTAGAAACACAGGCCGACCTCAGCTCCGCGTCGCCTGACGCCTGTCGCCGCCGTCGTTGGTTCGTGTGGTGCCGCCACCTCTGGCTCCAAACCATCTCCGGGCGCCATCCTCTGCTCAGCTGCCGCGGCCGAAACCGCGCTCCACTTGTGGGCGTCGACAAGTCGCTGCGCCTCCTTGCCGAGGCCATGGTAGTCCCGCTTGGCCAAGCGGGGTGAGTCTGCCAGGGTCACTCTCACTGCTGGCGGCAGAGTCCGGAGGAAAAGGTGGGCGAAGATAAATTCGCCATCCTCGGAGTCTTTCAGTCTCAGCATCTTCACCATCAGGTCTGCCGGTCTGTCGTTCTCCGACTCCGTCAGCGCTAGGAGCCCCTCTGCTCGCTGTTGCACCGAGGGGGTGAAATGGCTGATCAGCGCCTCCTTCAATGCGCCGTACTTGTCGGTGTCCGGTGGGTGGTTAACCAGATCTTCCACCCTCTGGACCGTGTGACTGTCCAGCTTCGCCACCACTTGGTAGAACCTCGTTTCATCCTTTGAGATTCTCCGGAGGTTGAACTGCGCCTCGACCGCGCTAAACCAGGAGCGCGGGCTGTACTGCCAGAAATCGGGCAGCTGGAGCGTGGAGGCAGCCATCAGGCTGGCCTCTGATGAGCTCCGCTCGGGAGAATTCTCCCTGCTCATTCTTCGTCGTGGGTCACCAGTGTGGAAGATGTGTTCAATGACGAGACATGAGTATATTTCTCAGGTTCGGCTTTATTGCAGAACACATTCATCCAACATTCTCAAAAGCAAGAAGAGGCAGAATAATATTACAGCTCACTCTTATACCTCCGGGGGATTAAGAACTCAAGTCACATGGTGCTTCTGCAAACATTCAATCACAATGCAAGTCTCTGAAGATTCACCATTGTCTCTTATTCTCCGGTGTCCCAGGAAACCCCCCAGGGCCTCCTCTGAGACAAGGGCCCGACTTCACACCTCCTCGCCATCACCTGTCGGCCCCCGTCGATCTAATCTCCTGTTCCTCCAGACGTGAAGCCTCAATCCACATAAGCCATACATTTGTGGGAGATATGAACCAGACATATGTGCCACAACTGTATCTGAATGGAAAAACACGTGATTAACGTGTTATTAATGGCGATTAACTCAACGTTCCAAAAGATTAACCGCGATTAGAAATTTTAATCGTCCAACACCACTAATATATAATATATACGTATATAGTTTGCAATTAAGAAGTCAGCCAGGGTGAATTTGTTTTTAAAAGTTTAGTGAAATGAAGGTAGTGTGTATTTCTCAGTTTTAAAATATATATAATTGAATGTTGTACATGTGACCCTAGGCTGTCTTCTATGAAGTTAAAACCCACAAAAATACAATTCTGTGCAATATTGGACCTTTACAGGTGACATAAAGTATGCTGCAGTTTCTCCACATTTTGATAGTTTCCATAGGTCTCAATGTGGCATGCTTTGGTCAAAATTCATCAGGTGTTAATTACTGCAGCATCATTTCTCACCCAGTTTAATTGGGCTTCCTTTAAATGCTCATGAGCCCCAGTTGTAATGAGGTCACCAGAATCAAAAGAAAATAGCAAAACAAACAGCGCTCACCAAGCTAACTCCATAGTAGCACCATGGGTTTAGATGCTCACAGGGATCCTCTAACTGTCATTAAAATGGGTGACGATGAAGCTGGGATGGTGGCATTATTCCAATGAGCTCCAGTTCTCAGCCGGAGCCAAGTCAAAACCACTCATTTAATGAGAGGTACTGAGACCAAGGTGGACCCTAACAAAGTGACAAGATTGTGTTTTTGCCAGAGTTGGCAGCCATTCCAGAGACCCATGTTTCCCATTCTACTGAAGAAATGTTTTTTTTTTTTTTCTAGGTTTATCTTAAAGCAGCACTATGTAACTTTCTTGTTCTGGGTTAAAAATACTGAAAAGACTACAACTTTGATGAATATGGCCTCAGTCCCAACAGTCAATCACGGGGCATAACTATAGCCACCAACTCAGCACTCTGTGATTGGCTGTTGGAACTAAGGCCATAGTCGCCATAGTTGTAGTCATTTCAGTGTTCCTACCAAGAACAGAGCAGTTACCGGCAATGCGGGCCCACTCAGGCTATGGTGGAAGTGACATTCACCCAGTTAGAGTTGATGTACCATCACAATAATTTTAGGAACAATCATTTTAAGGTGAAAATCTTACATAGTGTTGCTTTAAATCGACACCTAATGGTTGTTATCTTTTTTCTTTAGATTCACACATCAACAGGAGCTCTCGTGTCCTGATAGTTTCCAAGCAGGGCAGAAGTCGCTGCAGTGCTGCCACCATTGCATTTCTCATGCACCACTGCAACTACGCACTGCAGGCACGTGAGCTTTATTTAGGGATGAATACATAAATTGCGACCCCCAGTTCTACTGAAACATTCCTGAAGTAGAAGTGGTTTGGTGCAAAGTTGCCTGCAACATCAAACTTAATGTACATAACTCTTGGCTTCACATTTTTTAGGAAGCGTGGAAGTTCCTGCTCAAATGTAAACCCACCATAAGACCGAACAGAGGGTTTCTGCAGCAGCTGTCTGACTGGGAGCTTCTCATCCTGGGAACAAGGCACACTGATCTAGAGTTTACTTTGAAATACTGAAACAAACACAAGTAAATCTAATTTAGTTTCTCCAAGGCTATGAGGATTTTTCCCTATAAGGACTTCGTTTATTTAATTTTCAAACACATCAATTCTAGGATGATCTGCACATCACCACCTTATTTATCACTTTGAATTTCAGGGTTAAATCTGTGGTGACTATACATGTCATATTGGAATTACCTGAAAGCAAACTTTTACAGTAGCCCTGAGAACTCAAACGAAATGGACAAACTCAAATTAAGGAAACATCAAAGTGGTAACATGCAGGTGCTCCAAAAACTCACAACATTTGCAAATAGAACACATATATACTAGTCAGCCTGTGACGATGGGATTTACTACAATATGCGGCGTGATGATACAGCCAGCTGGTGACGTCATCACGCCAGCATATATATGGGAGAGTCCGTCATTACAGGGCTCTCTTGCCCTGGCAACTCTGTATGATGACAGTGTGCAATGCCCGTGTGCAAAGTTCTGTAATAAAGTTTCAGTTCCAGTGCAGCATCCTCGTCTGTCTCTTTATTGCCAGGTTTGTGGCCATAACATATGGCGACGACAGATTAAACCATGGAGGCTGCTACGGCCCGTTCTTGAGCACCTAGGGGAACCAGCAGTCCTGTGGCCACATTGGCTGGACGTATTCGAGACCTACGTTGCAGCATTGAGCCTGGGTGAACTCGACGAAGTACGGAAATGAGCACTTCTTGTCCATAGACTCGACGTAGCGGGTCGGAGTTTTCCACACGTTAGGACCTACGGAGTCATATGCGGATGCTGTCGAACTTTTTGCTAGCTACTTTGCTGAACACACGAGTAACACGAGGCTGTGGGCTAAGATGCTAATGGTGCCAAACGACCGGGTGCTAGCTTGCACGGTAGAGCTAGCATCCCAGCTAGAACCAACGGAGACGTTAGCCACGAAGCTAAATGGGCATCAAACACAGAGGTTACCCAGACAGACAACGAAAGAATCGGAGCCGCGGGAGGGGGAGCCCAAGCATGCAGAGAGCCCTGAAGCACAGCAGCAGCAACCGGGCATAGAAACAATGCACGAAGTGGAACAACAGAGCACTTCAGCCGACAGAGAGGAAGAACTGGACTGCTTCCGTACCTCCACTCAACGAGCTATGGAAGTTACGACCGAGTTGATGGGTGAATAGGCCGCTTCAATGAGCGACAGCAGAGAGGCACCGGACACCTTCTGTACCCACGACAAGCCTCAAATTGATGACAGTGACATTAGGTGAAGGGTTTGCAATGAACACGGTGACTACAGAACCACCACAGCACGACGGAGGTCCCAAGCCAAACGAGCACGCAGAGTCACCGTGAGCACAGCAACGCATAAAACCAAGTACTAAGGTGCCGCTCCAAGTCAGGGATTGGGTTTGGGTTCACACTGGCGAGAGACCGGGACAGCGACTGATCGAGCCGCAGCCAGCGAAACAATGGGTGCCGCTGAGGATCGTGGCGAAGCTGAGAACAACGTGCTTTCGGCTGACAGATGGTTCAGTTCGGCACACGAACCTACTACAACGTATCCGGGTGGCAGCTCCAGACGGCAAGGCTCCGCGGGAGTCAGCTGCTGCGGTGTGGGACCCGGCATCATGGGGATTGGCTCCGGGGTCCGACAGCTCCAGAGAGGCAGCTGCCACGGGCCCGCTTCAAAGCTCTGGGGATGAGGCCGCCATGGGCCTGCTTCAAAACTCCAGGGAGGAGGCCGCCATCGGCCCACCACAAAGCCCCTCATGCAGAACTGTTCTCCCCATGGAAGACTGCAAGAAAAAAAAACCAAACTGTTTAAGTAGGAGCGCGGCTAAACAAGTGGCAGAATGCCCCACTTAGCCACGCCGGGTCTGGTATAACACAGCCTTCATACTGATGGTACTGTGTGGAACTTTTGGAAATTTGTGTTTTAGTGAAACCTGTGGATTATAAATAAACTGCAGCCATATTTGGTTCATTTCTGAGAAGCGCTTTTTATTAGTATTTATTTTCAGATTGTAAAATTCGATTTGTAGCCTGAAAAGTGATTTTTTATTTTCATGATATTGTGGGTAACCCCCACAGCATACTGGGACAAGCATGTGGGGGTTACCCACAATATGAGGATAAAAGAATCAAATTTGATTTTTGACAAAGTTGACAATCAGCTGTTGTTGTGATCCTGTGCACATGGCCCTGCCAGAGGTGCTAACAATATTGGGGAAAGCACTCACCCCAGCTTACAGTTACATAACATCAGCTCTAAAAATACAGACCTCATGCCAAGAAGTGGGCACATCTTTGCCCTATACCCTGCTGGAGCTGCAGCTGAAGTCGGCTTCATATAATAAGGCTGCCTGAGAGGATGAACTCAGGAAAGTGTCAGTGGTTGGGTTAAGGGATGAGTTTTGATTGGCTGAACTGAGGAACGCAATCACCAGTATGACATATGATTGGACAGACTAATTTTGGCGTTTTCCGTCCAGTTCAAGGGGCCCAAGGCTGTTGTAGTTAGAAGCCGGAAAGGACTGGATTGAAAAAAATAAAAGCATGCATTAAGTGGGGAAAAAAAGTCTTTTACCGTATCTTACATTTTAAGTTTTGATATTTATTAGATCACATGTTTAATGCCCAACAATAGATGCATTTTGTCCAGAAGAAACTGAAGAGTTTAAGAGGAACAAGTTTTTTGTGACCTATGCAGCAATTATATTGTTAATGGATGGTTAATATTATTTACAGACTGTTGACACTAGGTATATTTTTCCTCTTGAATATGCAACTTTTCTTTCAGTAGTTTGTGGATTTTCTCGTAAAGTTGGGAGTTTTTTTCTTTCAAATGTGTGAATTCTTAATTATTTTTGTTTCTTGAGAATTTGCCACATTTTTTGCATAAATTTCAAATTTTGTTCTTAATTATATGACTGTTTTATTACCTCCAAAAAGGTAATGTGATAATTGCTATTGGTCAGTCTGTCAGTTTGTCTTTTGCCAGGATTCTGGAAAAAAACCCCAAAAAACTTTATGGATTTTGATTAAACCGCTACCACAAGGGGGACAAGGATGAACCCATTAGATTTGTGGTCAGCTCTGTATCAGCGTGGTTTCTGGATTCCATTTTATCTTTTTTAAACAAACTTGGTGGAGGTCTGCAAACCAAGTATAAGCAAGTATTTCTGCATGCCTTTAGAAAGGAGGTGTAAGCAAGGGTGTAAGCAAGCACGTCAGCACTCATTCAGTGATGGCTGCCTTTGATCTTTGATGGTGTCTTAGTGAGTGTCTGACCTTTGATGATGTCATAGTGCTATGATTGTGAGTCATGCCTGCATTTGATTTTGAAGATGTCCTATGATCTTTGATGATGGCATAGCGATGATGTACTGCGTCGAATCGGTGTAAGATTTCCAGATTTACACACAAACTGACAGATTTATTGAATTTATCAACTGATATTTTTTTAGATTTCCAGATTTACTGCTTCAAATGGGTGTGGTTTAAAGTGTTGTGTCCTGTTGTGTATATGACGGCGTGGTCCTTTTGTCTATGTGACGGCAGCGCGAATCCTGATGTTCACTGTGTATGACATCATAAAAGACATCAAGGACAGCATCATATCATACGCTGTCAGGCAGGCATCAGTGAAGGCAGGCTTGATGTATATGACATCGTAAAGACATGAAGGCAGGCTTGATGTCCTGTGATGCAGACATAGGGACAGTATAGGAACATCATAGGCTCTTCTATGATGCAGACAGGGACAGCATAGGAACATCATAGGCCATCCCATGATGTCTTATTGTGACACACAGACACACAGACACACACACACACAAACAGACATTTCTTGAATTTATAGAGTGATTGTCTCATAATCTTAAAAACTTTACTTTTCTCCTTGTTTTCTTGTAACTATCACATTAATTTGATACTTTATTCTCTTGTTTATTTCAAAGCCACAAGAATCCACTTTTTATGTGAAAGGAGCTGATCTAAGCAAAAGACATGAAATACAAATGAAATACATTTTTTGCCTTTGTCTTTCGATGCTTTTATTATGAAATGTTTCCCGGAAGTAGCTCCGCTTTGCTAGTTTAGGTCAACTGGTAGACGTTCAACTGTTGCTCCCGTTGTGATTATTCATCAATTCCGGGATTTTTGCTCATGTCTGGGTAGAAAATGTTGTTCAGTCCAGCCGGATTTTCTGAATGTAAGCGAGAATGGGAAGATTTAGAGAAGGACTACCAACAAATTCTGGTGAGTTGACGGGGGTGGAGAAGCTCTGGAAGTGTGTCGGGACCGGGTAAGCTCGGTGTCGACAGGCACCAAGAGCTGAGGGGTCCGCCCTGCACCGCCAAAGAGAACTGGTGCGAAAAAAGTGGATAATTGAAATGTAACTATTACAGCAAAATAAGGAGGTGTTTTCACAGTAAAATTATTTTGTGAAGCCACTCGGACCCCAGGTCGCTGATACAGTGATATTGCTAACTGAAAGCTGCCTTACTACATTACTGTCGATTTCATACATTTTTTAAAAATAGAGTCGGTGTTTATTTTCTAAAATTTAAATAGCAGGTGTTATGTTCGGGTAAAACAATAAAATTGTAGTATCAGAAAATCTTGAGTATTTCAGAGGTACATCAATATAAGTCATTCAGCAGCATAACTAAATTCAGTCGTTTACATTGAGTATTTGCATTTTTTTTGCAGCTTTGAATATTGCATTTGAAAGGGAAATGCTGCGCTATACAGTAATTACACCTGCTTTTACATGTTATCAGTTGTTCTCATGAAGCTATTCCAAGTTCATACAGAAAAATATGCAGGATAATATTGTTCCCTTTTCTTCAGATCTTGGTGCCTGAACACGATCATTACTGTGTAGGGCTGCGGTTAATGTTGAATTATTAGCATCACATAGACACGATTACACTATTAGGGATGAGATAGTTCAATATAATAGCCAGGTTACAGTGATTACTTTCCACAAATACAGGCCAGACAAGTGTGTACACATCAGTAGGGTCAGTATTGGTTTTGTTTTGGCTAGATTTGATGAGTATTACTTGTGTTTTTATTGTTATTGACTACGTTTTTTAGTTAAACTTTCTCACTGGGAACAATAAGAATTGACCTATGCTGTATTCGTGTAATTATTTTATTGGACACAAAACCATATTTAATGTTAACTGCTCACATTAAACGTGACACCTGTTTCCATGGGGGGAAAATGTTTGTAGTTTTTTTCCCATCTTTGTTTCTGAACCACAAATGACATCTCAGTTAAAAAGGGACAGAAAAAACTTGCTTAAGTGCGAAGGACTGCTTTAAAATTAAAGCATCTACTGTATTACTGTAGAAAGCAAAGTATGGTCACATTTATAATCCAGCTGACTGTAGAGTAATCTAAGCAGCTGTCAACACAGATCAACACATGCTTTTAAAGGACAATGAAACTCAGTCTAAATATACCAAACGGCCTCACTTTTAAGATACAATTACACAGTGTTACATGACAGTCATTCTCCAAACTTACATATACAGATTTATGTGCAGCTTTATTGTCAAAGATTTAGTAGCTGCATCCTTCTTCAGTTCTCTCTACAATGCAGATTTAACAAAGCATTGCCACAGAACACTACATCTTTTTTTGTTCTTCTCTAAAACTTTTCTAATGTTTCAGGACACTCACCGTCTTTATAAACAGAAACTTGAGGAAGTGACCAAACTGCAAGAGAGCTGCTCCAGCGCTATCACACGTCAGAAGAAGAAACTGAGAGAGCTCACTGTCTCTCTAAAGGAGTAAGTGCTGATCACTTTTATTGACCGTTTACCAGGTAGTATTCACATTGATTCACATTCAAACACTTCATTTGTTTACTAAATATTGCTAAGGTTCAAAAACTGCCGGTACAGTACAGCTATTAGGGGCTATTCATATTCCCAACAACTAGCCATGGGTTACAAAATCGGTTAAATCCTGCTTACAGAGGAAAGCACTTACCTTTAAACAGGGGGTTGTTTCTGAGCTGCAGGTTGCCACAAAAGAGCTGAAGGCCGAAATTTTAAGAGCAAAACAGAATTATAAATCAGAGTTGGAAAGCAAGATGGCAACAAAGAGACTTGGTTCAGCCTGGGCCAGTATGAAAACTATTGCAGTCCTTCAGAGCACAGAGCGTAGTAATCGTGTGTTTTTAGATGGTTATAATTCAGACACAGAGCTGGCTAATGCTCTTAATTGTTTTTCTGGTCGTTTTGACTCCTTTGATTTTAGCACAGAAATCCAAGGTTTGAAACAGAAACTCAAAGACAATCAGCACTTTAAAGGGGCTATATCATCATACCTGCCAACTACTCCGGTTTTGCCGTAATGGTTCCGGTTTTCAAGACTCCATTCCGGGTTACGGCTTTATTAATGAAAATTACAGTTTTTCACTAAAAATTCAGTCAAAAATTTTCAATCGTAAAAAAAACACGAAAGCAATTCCAAACACGAGATAGCTAGGAATCGTATCTAAATTTAGAACAAAGGCAATCGGCACTGCTTCCTGTAGGTGTATTGCGCATGTGCGAGAGGTCTGAGCCTAAGGTGCGCCCTTTCAGGCAGAACTGGAAGTGGCGTATGGCCAGGTGGAGAGCCAGTAACTCTCTGTCGAACACGCTATATTTACGCTCACTGTAGTGCAAAAACCTGCTAAAAAGGTGAGCGGCTGCCAAGAACCGGCGACGCATTGCTCCACGACGGCCTCTATGCTCATGTCCGAGGCGTCGGTAGTGAGCGCTATCCGAGCCACCGGGTCTGGGTGCGCCAGTAGTGCAGCGTTCGCCAGAGCTGTTTTAACCTCAGAACGCCTGCTCCCGCTCAGGAGTCCAGTCAACTCTGTCCGCCGGTTTCCGTTTCTTGAGTGCGGCGTACAACGGCTGTATGAGCTGGGCTGCGCGGGGGAGGAAATGGTTATAAAAGTTAACCATCCTCCAAAAACTCCTGCAGCGCCCTGACATTGATGTTGAGGAGAAAAAAATAGCAAAACAATTTAGTTAGATTACTTTTATGATTCCAACCAGTTTGAAATTGACAGTGCACAGTGGACATTGACTCATAACTTTTGAATATTTCTAAGACTTGGCTACATCAGTGATTGTGCAAAATGAACTGCTCAAGACTCAATGGAGATTGAAACTGGTGATCTGAAATGAATGCTGAAATTATAAAAAGTAATGGTATGTTGGAATTTTATTTCTATTATGGAATAGATAAAATTAACTGATTTTGATTTGATCAGGTGTTAAAGCATGTGATGGATAATGCTTGTTGGAATATTTTAGGAATGCTATCTTCTTGGAACATAAGTCAACAATAAGTGGCATTCAGCTGTTTGTTTTGTTTGTCTGTTGCTGTTTGTCTGTTTGTCATTTAAGCACAGTTCTGGTACTTAAAAATCATGAAAACCCAGGAGCTTCGGGGGGCTTTGCCCCCCTTGCCCCCCCATCGGGGCTCTGCCCCGGACCCCAGTGGGGGACTGTGTCCCCCAGACCCCCAGCTAAATTTTCAGATAATTGCCCCAACCCCAAATCACATCCCTGGAGCCATTGTTTCCATTTGGAATTGCGAAGGAATTAGGTCAGCATTGTATACATTTTCATCATGGAATCTGCTGGAGAAAAATCACAAACGAGTGTGAAAAACAAACAAAAATTACAGTCTTTTCATGAGGAATACTCCAAAGCATTTTCAGGAATTGTTATTTGCTCAAGAAAGGGTGAAAATTACGCCAACTGCACTTTGTGTAGACAAGATTTTTCGATCGGACATGGAGGAATCAGCAATGTGAAAGACCACGTGGGAACGAAAAAACGCAAGTCCAATGCCAATGCCAGTGACACCAGCGGCAAACTTTCTACGTTCTTCGTAAGAAAAATAGAAACATGATTATTGAAGAAATATGAGGTTGTTAGCCACATTTTAACTTGATTTAATGCTAATATTTGTTTGCCGTCGGGGGGCTTTGCCCCCCCTGAACCCGGCTAACTACTAGGCTTTTCAGGTTTTAAAAGTTGGCAGGTATGTATCATGCTATTTTAAGCCTTTCAGAGTAAACTATATGCATGTATGTGATAGTATATTACCTTTGGTACACTGGAGAATGAATTTCTTATGAAATATGAGTTATTTTCACGAGCCCGGAAGTAAGATGCCTCGATCTCTGAGGCTCTGCCTCTCCTTCTTGTGGTTGCCGCCCATTTCATGACGTAACCCCTAAGCCGGCTGCTGCAGCGTGTTGCTGGGTTCTGCCCATGAAAACAACATCTACAGTAAACTTTAGAAAAGATGGATGAGCATGTTGAACTCTTTAGCCTCCTGTTATTATTTTAGCCTATAATATTATTCTTATGTAGTGTATGGTTAATCACATTTAATATTATGATTTTAGCCTCTGCATTCTGGTCTATTTTGACCATTTCTGACGAGTAGGCTCTTCTTTAGGAAGGCTGAACAAACTCTTAAATCTCTCACAGCCAAAGACACATTTACGCCACTTAGAAGACATTGTCTTACGTAAAAAAGCAAACAGTTGTTGTCACTGAGCAGATTAGGTGCGAGAGGAACTACTTCTTCACAGCGTCAATGCTAAAGTGAAAGAGTTTTGCCGATCACCGCTCCGTTAGCTGCGCGGAGAAAGTGGGTGTGTGCGTGTGTGCACTTCCTGGAGTGGGCGGCTCACCCACATTCATACGTATGAACGTGGGGACCCAGTCATTATCAGGGACAGGGTGGAGCAGCAGCTCAGAGAGCAGGGTTGAGGAGGAATTACTCAAGAGATGCGTGAATGGAGCAAAATACCACTTTGGGGGTGTTTTTGGTGAGGAATTAACATTATAACATGCTTAAAAGCTCAAAAAAGTTGATTTTGCATGATATAGGCCCTTTAATATTGAGGTGCAGGATGTTAAAAGGGCATTCTGTGCTGTAAAAGTGAACAAAAGTCAGGGCCCTGATAATATATGTGGGCGATTGGTAAAGTCCTGTGCACATGAATTGAGTCCTGTATTTCACTACATTTTCAATAAGTCCTTACAGACACAACATGTGCCTAAGATCTGGAAAGATGCTGTGGTTGTTCCCATTCCAAAATCCAGCTGTCCTAAAACGGTAAATGATTTTAGACCAGTTGCTTTGACTTCAATTTTAATGAAAATTTTTGAAAAACTGGTCAGATTTGAGGTCCTAAAGCAGACTGAACATGCATTGGATCCTTTGCAGTTTGCCTATAGGCCTCACAGAGGAGTGGAGGATGCCACTGTCACTCTGCTTAACATGCTTTTTGAACATCTGGATTTTAATGGGACACACGCCAGGCTTTTATTTGTGGACTTTTCTTCCGCCTTTAATACAATCCAACCTCATATTTTAGTTGAAAGGCTCCTGCAACAATTTGATTTGAGTAATAATCTGGTGGGTTGGATTCTGGATTTTTTAACCCAACAGGACACAGAGAGTAAGGGTCAATGGTACATTGTCTGACCAAAAGTGTTCTTCTACTGGCTCTCTGCAGGGGTGTGTGTTGTCACCACTACTCTTCTTCCTGTACACAAACATGTGTCGGAGCAGACATGACAACAGACACATTATAAAGTATGCTGATGATTCAGTTATTGTCAGTCTCCTCCAGGATGGTGAGAGTGGCCACGGCCCAGTAGTTGATGATTTTGTTCACTGGTGTGAGGATTCCTACCTGCAGCTGAATACGACAAAAACTAAAGATATGATTATTGACTTTAGGAGGAAAACTCCCAGGCACGAAGTCACTGTACTAAAAGGCCAGACCACTGAATGTGTACAATCCTACAAATATCTTGGGACGATTACTGATAGTAATTTAAACTTTGAAGAGAACTGTGGAAGGGTGTGCAAAAAGGGTCAGCAACATTTGCATTGTTTAAGGAAACTTGCACGCTTCCAAACTGACCGAACCATAATGACAATGTTTTATCGGGCTTTTATTGAATCTGTTTTATCCTTTTCTTTAGTGTCATGGTTTGGTCAGATAAAACTGAAACAGAGGAAATCCTTGGATCAGGTAGTTAGATGGTCCAGTTGTTTGCTTGGTGAGTCACAGCTGAGCCTGACATCCCTGTACACCAGACAGGTACAGAGGATTGCTACCTCCATTTTAAATGATGACTCCCACCCTTTGCACTGCCACTTTCAGCTTCTTCCCTCCAGACGGAGGTTTGCTGTCCCAAAAAGTAAACCCAGCGCTACAAAAACAGCTTTGTTCCTGCTGCTGTTAAAGAGTTGAACAAGATGTAACAATATATTGCACATAATTTAGTTACCTATTTATTAATTTTATTTTATATTTTCTTATTTTTGTAGGTTTTTTTATTTGGGTTCTAAATCTTTTATTGAGTTTTAGACTTTTGAGTTTTTAACCTCTTTGACTAGTCTTTAACTTTTTAATATGACCCTTCTCTCTTATCTCTTTGTTTTTTCTCTTATCTCTTTGTCCTATGTCCTGATTGGTGGAGTTGAGTACTTTTATCATGTTTATAGTCAGCTTCATGTGTGCCTGTGTTTGTGCTCATGTTGAATGTAATTGTGGTTTGTAAATATGGATGTCACCTGACTGCACAACAAATCTACCTACGGGTACAAATAAAGTAACCTGAACCTGAACCTAATAGGAAAAACAAATGCAGCGATCTCAACGTTATCCTTATCTAATTTCTAGATTATACATACTGTACTTTTTTTTCTCTTTGGAATTAGATGCAAAGCAAAACCTCCAACCTCCAAACTAAGTCCAGAGGAGACAGATGTCATCACTGAAATTGAAAGCTCCATGAAAGAGAGATCAGATGCTTTCTCTGAGATGGAGGCTTTTCTGCCAAAGAAGAATGGGTACTGTATTATTATTTTATTCAGCATGCATGTGTGGCAGCAATAAAGTGCATCTAGTGTTTTTTTTTTTTTTCTATAGTGTAGAAAATCTCTTTAAAAAGATCCTGTATAAATGAGTTTTAACCATTGTGTTGTAGAAATTTGTAACACTGTAAATGATTGTTGTTTTTTTCTGTTCAGGTTATATCTCACTCTTGTTTTAGGAAACGTGAATGTAACACTCCTTAACAAACAGGCAAAGTAAGTTTTGTTTTTTTCTAAAATAAAGTGAGGAAAGTGCAGTCGTGCTAAAGCCGCATTTTTGACCATTTGCTATTTTGTTCAAATAGATTTGCCTACAAAGATGAATATGAGAAGTTCAAACTGGTCCTCACCGTCATCCTATTCCTGTTTTCCTTTACTTGTCGGTTTTTGTTAAGCTACAGGTAAGATTTCATATACGTTAATATTTGCAAGTACAGCAAATGTTAAACTTGGGATTGACTAAAAACTAACAACAGAGTCAAAATGTAATGGTCCCATACTTTGGAAAATTGTGTTTTTCCTGGTTTTAACCTTAAAAACTGGGTCACAGTGATACAGTGAAAGGATTCATTGCACTTTATTCCACATTTTAACAGCTTACGTATGTCTTAATGAAATGTTTGTGACATATTTTGTTCAAATTTACTTTATTTAAAAGGCTGATGACACGTTTTTGACTTCATCTAATTTTTCAACACATAATACAATATGACGAAATAGGCTGGTCTGTGCAGTTCTAAGTCAAACAGGCTTTTTTTCACACGAAAACCCAACATTTTCATGAGCGCCACATCACCAATTGTGTCAGTGGCTGGAAACCCCCCCGGCCATGTTGTAATGTCATCGACTGAACACAGCACTTGGCTGCCCATTGTACACACAGGATGGAAGAGGTAGAAAACATCGACGATGGTTCCAGCACATGTAGTCTGGAATTGGTTTGTGTTGTCCAATCTTCAGATGATTATAGTTCCAAAGAATGGGATGACAATGAAGAATCTGGGGGCATCAGACCGTATAGGTTTGAGCCGTGCCAAGCGGCCATCGTGCCTAGCGAGTCAGACTCAGAGAGTGACAGTAGAGAGGTACACATGCCAGCAGCAGCAGCGACAAACACACGGCAGGGGAACGCCAAGTGTTATTCTTTTGTTACAGATATTGCAACATATTATTTGTTCATAAATATAATTTATTTAAACCCAATTTTTCAATAAAATCATAGCAGTGTATTCTCTGTGGCTCAGGCATTGGGTTTATTATGTATTATGTTTTGAGTTCTTGTTGTTTTTGTTTTGTACATGTGGTTTATGAACCGTTTTGACCCATTTTCAGGTGGGCACTGTCCAAGATTCGCCAGTCCGACCACACGCCCTCTCTCTTTGACAGTCAGCTGTTCATGTTTTGTGTGCATCATCTGCCGTGTTGTCAGCCAGTCAGTGTTGTCAACACTATCACGACCTGTTAGCCACTCCACACAGCTGTGGTTCTGTTGCACCCCTTGAAGCGATGTCGGCCCTGGGGCGCAACCGTCGTTAACACGTCTCCTCTCCATGTTCACTGGGCGATGTCAGCTCCAAACGCCAACTGTAAGTGTTTCTGTTTATTTTTGTAAGTCTTCACCTTTTTGGGAACTGTTGTCATCATTCTTATGTTCAATACATGTGCTGTGGTGAATCCTGTGTGTAAATCCATTCATCATGACCCTCTGTGCACTCTTACACAGTACACGGAGAGGGAGGATGAAATAACGAGGATTTACGTGCAGGGTTCACCACAGCACATTTAATACAGAAAGACAGACGATTCCCAAAAAGGTGAAGACATACAAAAAACACAAACACACTTACTGATGGCGTTTGGGGGCCAGCATCACCCAGAGAACAAATGAGAGGAGACGTGCTAGCCACAGGTGCGCCCCAGAGCCGACATCGCTTCAAGGACGCACGAGAACCACGACGAACATGGAGTGACTAACACATCATGAGAGTGCTGAAAATACTGACAGACTAACAGCACAGATGACAATACTATGGACCAGCAGTGCGTGACTGGCAAACGACCGCTAAGTACACGCACTGCTGGTGATGGTATGATGAGAAGCACCTGGGCGAGGACCGGGAAACATGATCAGCGGGAGTTTGAATCAGCTGGTGATAATGATAGAGGGGATGTGGCTGGACCGGCGAGCAGCAGCATGCAATCACAGAAAGTAGGTCAAAGCTGCGCGTAAATCCATTAATCCTTCCCCTCCTCGTGCGCTCCTCCTGCGTTAAAGTGCACGAGGAGCGCACGAGGAGGCTTATGACAGTTGGAGCTGAAGTGTGTGATGTGGTCTTTCACGCCTGCTGTTTATCTAAGCTTGCGACACAACGCAAAGGCATAGCCGTAAAATTAAAACAAGAAACCAGAGAAACTGTGAGCTACAAAGCTGCTGTCGTTCCAGTCAACAACACCGGCATCCGTTCTGTCGCTTATGTCATGGGGGTGCCACCCTTCATTCGGTGGGCGGCGGCACAGTCCAGTCAGCGGCTGCTGTTTTTTGATGATAACTAGTTTATGCAGGCGCGGTTGTAAATATTATATTGATCATCGACAATGTCTTTTGGGTTTACACAACATGCTAAAAAATGTCAAAATCATGTCATCAGCCCTTTAATTATTGCAGGAATTTTTTTAATTTTATTTTTCCAGCCTTTCTGAGAAGGCTTTGTTTCAGTTCTTAGTCATTTTAATAAACCCTTGACCACATTCAACTCCACCCTCCCGCTTACATCACTGTTGCTAACATTAACTGTTCGTAGCTGCCTTGCTTGGAGCCATCCATCCATCCATCCATCTTCTACCGCTTTTCCAGAGGTCCGGGTCGCGGAGGCAGCAGTTCAAGCAGAGAAGCCCAGACTTCCCTCTCCCCAGCCACCTGCTCCAGCTCTTCAGAGGGAATACCAAGGCGTTCCCAGACCAGCTGGGAGACATAGTCTCTCCACCGAGTCCTGGGTCTGCCCCGGGGTCTCCTCCCAGTGGGACGTGCCTGAAACACCTCAAGTGGGAGGCGTCCAGGAGGCATCCTAATCAGATGCCCATACCACCTCAACTGACTCCTTTCAATGTGGAGGAGCAGCGGTTCTACTCTGAGCCTCTCCCGGATAACTGAGCTCCTCACCCTATCTCTGAGGGTGAGTCCAGCAATCCTACGGAGAAAGCTCATTTCAGCCGCTTGTATCCGCGATCTCGTTCTTTCGGTCATTACCCAAAGCTCGTGACCATAGGTGAGAGTAGGAACATAGATTGACTGGTAAATCGACAGCTTTGCCTTAGAACTAAGCTCCCTCTTCACCACAACAGACCGGTACAACGTCCGCATCACTGCAGATGCTGCTCCAATCCGTCTGTCGATCTCTCACTCCATTTTCCCCTCACTCGTGAACAAGACCCCAAGATACTTAAACTCCTCCACTTGGGGCAGTAGCCTGTCCCCAACCCGGAGAGGACAATCCACCTTTTTCCGGCTGAGGACCATGGACTCGGACTTGGAGGTGCTGATTCTCATTCCAGCCGCTTCACACTCAGCGGCAAACTGTCCCAGCAAGAGCTGTAGGTCATTGCTGGATGAAGCCAACAGGACAACATCATCTGCAAACAACAGAGATGAGATCCTGTGGTCACCAAGCATGACACCCTCCATTCCCTGGCTGCGCCTAGAAATCCTGTCCATAAAAATTATGAACAGGATTGGTGACAAAGGGCAGCCCTGGCGGAGTCCAACTCTCACTGGGAATGACTCCGACCGAGAGTTGGCAATACGAACCAAACTCTCACAACGGTCGTACAGAGACCGAATAGCTCGTAACAACAAGCCCGATACCCCATACTCCCGAAGCACCCCCCACAAAAATCCACGAGGGACGCGGTCAAACGCCTTCTCCAAGTCCACAAAACACATGTAAACTGGTTGGGCAAACTCCCACGAACCCTCGAGAATTCTCGAGAGGGTAAAGAGCTGGTCCGATGTGCCACGGCCAGGACGAAAACCACATTGCTCCTCCTGAATCCGAGGTTCGACCAACGGCCGGACTCTCCTCTCCAGTACCTTGGCATAGACCTTCCCAGGGAGGCTGAGGCGTGTGATCCCTCTAAAGTTGGAGCACACCCTCCGGTCCCCTTTTTTGAAGAGAGGAACCACCACCCCGGTTTGCCATGCCAAAGGCACTGCCCCCGACCTCCACGCAATGTTGCAGAGGCGTGTCAACCATGACAACCCAACAACATCCAGGGCCTTGAGGTACTCAGGGCGAATTTCGTCCACCCCCGGGGCCCGGCCACCAAGGAGATTTTTAACCACCTTGGCGACCTCAGCCCCTGTGATAGGCGAGTCATTCCCCTCGTGATGACTGGTGTCGGGTGGCCAGTGTCTGGTGGCCGGGTTTCCACCCATGGGACCCGGCCGGGCTCAGCCCGAAGGAGTTACATGGGTCCGCCCTCCAGTAGGTTCACCACCTGCAGGAGGGATCATGGGGGTCCGGTGCTATGTGGATTAGGTGGCGGTCAAAGGCGGAGACCTTGGCGGACTGCTTGGAGCCAACTAACGTAAATCTGTCTCAAAGAATGAATGAAATAATGCTTCACTGGAAGGCAGGGGTGTGTGGTTTCAGTGGTCAATCGGCTATGACTGGTCCCTGGAGTACAATAAGTAAAGAAACATTTGTGAATGAGTGGCTAAACTACTGGTTTCAGCTACCCACCTTTGGTAGTGGTTATAGATAATAAGTTAATCCCATCCACAGCATGTGGGACACCATGTGGTGTATGGGGCGGTGCCTATCTCCGTTTCACTGACCCTAGGCCACACAGCTACTGTAAGTAGTGAAAGCTACAGTGGGGGGAGGTCAGTCCTCTGGTAGCTCTGTGCGTTAAATAACGTCTAAAAACGGCATATATGGTCAAGTGTTGTTAGATGAACAAGGATTTCAGTGGGGGTGAATGGAATTTCTAGAAAATAGCAATCAGAACTGGCCAGATCGACAGTTAAGCTAACGCTAGGCTACCTATCTGTCACCTCCCCACTGAGGCAAGCAATATCCAGTTACATGGATCGACTCGGATTGGATTGCACTTCCTGGTTTTTAATGACATCACAAACTAACAACCTCTACCTCCAGTTCTCAAAGTTACCAAAAACAAACACACCTTAACTGCCTCCTTACTTGTAAAACTAAATATACAGTATATTTGTTTTAGAATGTCAAAACTTAAACGTAAGCCCTGCAAAATGCACAGTATGGGACCTTTAATGTGAAAAATGAATGCATTCTTAACCTGTTTTTTTTGGTTGTTTTTTTTTTTTGGTCAGAGTCCTAGATGCACTCTTTAATTTCCTGTTGGTGTGGTACTACTGCACACTCACAATCCGAGAGAGCATCCTCATCAGCAATGGTTCCAGGTCTGCAGTGGTTTGTCATTTAAAAAATCATAATTGATTAATTGATTATGGTGCCTTCCTAAGGATTTTTAAGTTTTTGTTTTAAACTCTTGAAATCACACTTGAGACATTCTGTACTGATGTCACTCATGATGATGATGATTTTTTTTTCTTGTTGTCTTGTGCAACTTTGCATCATTCAGACTTGGCTTGTATCACCACCTTGCAAAACTTCATAACCTTAACTCTTATTATTTGGACAAGCAGTACTAGATGAAGTCCAGTGTTTTATGTTTGTCCTCCATATTCTTTCAGGATCAAAGGCTGGTGGGTTTTCCATCATTATGTGTCAACCTTCTTGTCTGGAGTCATGCTCACTTGGTGAGTTTTACTGTAAAGGGGAGCTATATAAAATCCTAAAAAGTCCTTTTAATGTACTGTATGTGAACTTCTTCACTTTTAACTAAATACTGTCTTTTCAGGCCTGAAGGCACTCTGTACCAGATGTTTAGGAACCAGTTTCTAAGTTACTGTCTCTACCAAAGTAAGAGATTCGTCCTGCATCTCAGTTACGAAATACATGAAAACAAAATGTAGCAACTACTTAGCCCACGTCTGACGACAGAGTGATGGAGCTGACATGAATTACAAAAGATCTTGTTTGTGATGAAGAAATGTTGAATTCCTGATGAGAAAAGCTCCAACTTTTCTAATCAGGTTGGGAAACCGTCTTCAAAAGAAGAGTACAGTGGTGTGAAAAAGTGATTGCCCCCTTCCTGATTTCTCTTTCTTTTTGTATGTTTGTCACACTTAAATGTTTCAGATCATCAAATTTAAATATTAGACAAAGATAACACAAGTAAACACAAAATGCAGTTTTTAAATGAAGTTGTTTATTATTAAAGGGAAAAAAATCCAAACCTACATGGCCCTGTGTGAAAAAGTGATTGCCCCCTAAACCTAATAACTGGTTGGGCCACCCTTAGCAGCAACAACTGCAATCAAGCATTTGTGATAACTGGCAATGAGTCTTTTACAGCGCTGTGGAGGAATTCTGGCCCACTCATCTTTGCAGAATTGTTGTAATTCAGCCACACTGGAGGGTTTTCGAGCATGAACTGCCTTTTTAAGGTCATGCCACAGGGTCTCAATCAGATTCAGGTCAAGACTTTGACTAGGCCACTCCAAAGTTTTCATTTTGTTTTTTTTTAAGCTATTCAGAGGTGGACTTGCTGATGTTTTTTGGATCATTGTCCTGCTACAGAACCCAAGTACGCTTCAGCTTGAGGTCACAGACAGATGGCCAGACATTCTCCTTCAGGATTTTTTGGTAGATGGCAGAATTCATGGTTCCATTTACCACAGCAAGTCTTCCAGATCCTGAAGCAGCAACACAGCCCCAGACCATCACACTACCACCACCATATTTTACTGTTAGTATGATGTTCCTTTTCTGAAATGCTGTGTTACTTTTATGCAGGATGTAATGGGACACACACCTTCCAAAAAGTTCAACCTTTATCTCATCAGTCCACATAGTATTTTCCCAAAAGTCTTGGGGATCATCAAGATGTTTTCTGGCAAAACTGAGACGAGCCTTTATGTTCTTTTTGCTCAGCAGTGGTTTTCATCTTGGAACTGTGCCATGCAGGCCATTTTTGCCCAGTCTCTTTCTTATGGTGGAGTCATGAACACTGACCTTAACTGAGGCAAGTGAGACCTGCAGTTCTTTGGGTGTTGTTGTGGGGTCTTTTGTGACCTTTTGGATGAGTTGTCGCTGTGTTCTTGGGGTAATTTTGGTCAGCTGGCCACTCTTGGGAAGGTTCACCGCTGTTCCATGTTTTTGCCATTTGTGGATAATGGCTCTCACTGTGGTTTGCTGGAGTCCCACAGCTTTAGAAATGGCTTTGTAACCTATTCCAGACTGATAGATCTCAATTACTTTGTTTCTCATTTGTTCCTGAATTTCTTTGGACCACAGCATGATGTCTAGCTTTTGAGGATCTTTTAGTCAACTTCACTTTGTCAGGCAGGTCCTATTTAAGTGATTTCTTGATTGAGAACAGGTATGGGAGTAATCAGGCCTGGGTGTAGCTTGAGAAATTGAACTCAGCTTTCCAAAGACGTGATAAACCAGTTAATTTATGTTTTAACGGTGGTTGTTGGGGGAAGGGGGTCACTTTTTCACACAGGGCCATGTAAGTTTGGATTTTTTTACCCTTAATAATAAACACCTTCATTTAAAAACTGCATTTTGTGTTTACTTGTGTTATCTTAGTCTAATATTTAAATTTGTTTGATGATCTGAAACATTTAAGTGTGACAAACACACAAAAAAGGAGAAATCAGGAAGGGGCAAACACTTTTTCACGCCACTGTATTTTTGTGTTTATAAAATGAAATAAATAAATCAGTGTCATCCTAAGTATGCTATGGCTAAAATCAATAGACCTTTGTTAAGGCTGTACAAAATAATGCCAGTTTACTATTTTAAAACTAACCAGGAATGACAAATATATTAAAATGTTAACATTTGGCTCGAACACAGAGAAATGCACTGTGTAGCGCAATTTCATTCCACCCCAAATCAGCTGCTGCAACCCGGAATGTCACCGAGTACTTGGCTGCTGACCGAGTGCCCTGGTGGAGCGTCATCAGGCGGCTCATGACATTGCCCTGACTCTCAGTACGGCCAGACGCGCAAGAGAAAGCGTCCACAAATTGGTCAAACGTATAACGGTGCCCCTCGGGGTTATATAATATGGACTGTGTCCAATCGAGGGCTCGGTCCCTAAGCAACAGTGTAAAAAACTGAATCTTGGCTGTATCCCCTGGGTACTTCCCCTCGACCTGCTCCAAGTATATACGTATGAACTTGAATAAGAAAACCCTTACATCCCCCCACCTCCCCCGCATACGGGGTTGGTGCGGGAACGGAGGTTGTACGTCGCACAGTAGTGTGGGGAGCAGGCTTGAGGAGGAGGAGCCGGGGAAGATGCATTCGGCCAAAGCTGTATCAAGTTTATCACCTGCTGCGTCAACACAGCGAGCTGGTGCTCGGTCGCTGACAGCTCCTGTGGCGAAGCACCGGCTGAGCTACCATCTTGGCTGGCTCGTTCTGTCATGGTAAAGTTAACAGCTCACGTGCACGATGCTAGCACAGGAAGGAACCACACAAGGGGGGAACGTTCAACAGTTTATTAAATATAAAAACAGCGCACAGTTAATTAAACAGCCACTCACCAGAGGAGACAATCCACCTGTGGAGAGAAAATGAGAGCTGTCAGTGGTGGAACGGAGTAAGGAATATGGGCGAGCCAAATTGCCACTTACTCAGGGTTCCGAGGAAGGACTGGTAGGACTCCAGCGGGGAATAGACGAACCAGTAGGGTAGGGGGGAATGAGCTAGTAGTGCCTGACTGGGTGGACATAGTTGCTGTGGAAGAGATGAGGTGGTAGGAGAGCACACACAGACCTGAGACACACCTGCACAATGGCAGCAACCTGTAAGAGAGAAAGGAGAGCAAAGTTTAGACAGCGTGTGTAAGCTTGGTGAAAATGACCTGCTTGCCTGAATTTAGGGCAGTATACCCAGACGAGCCAGCGTTGACTGTGCGGAGGAAGTCTCCTTAAATACACTGGCTGATGAGCGGGCGCAGGTGTGTTCTCTGCCTCAGGTGCAGTGATGAGTTTGTGAATGTGCGGCAGGATGGGAGGGACGCGCTGTCACTGCCCATGACAATCTTGAAGTTAAAAAGTTGGGACTATACTCCTCCACTTTCCAAAAAAGGCCTTCAAGCTGCATATTTGCTTTTTTCCCCCAAAATAAAAACTCTGTTATGTAATACAACAGCGACCGGAGCCCCGAGTTTACAGTCAAGCAATGATCTTAAATGAGATTTATATCTGTTAACAAAAGGAGTGAGCATGTTTTTGCAGCCATTTAAGTCATGTAAATGCTTCTTTCTTTGTTTATAGAGGGGTTGCACTGACGTCACACGGGTTACATGTCTTTTGTTTACTGCGCCATTTTGGACAGCAACGAACAGTCAATCACCAACAGCAAGCGTGAGTGAGTGTAATCAACGAGATAAATGGCTACACACGAATCAACACCATGGTCCAACGATGAGGTGCAGACTTTTCTGTCCTTGGTAGCTGATTAAAGAAATCCAGAGGGAGCTGGATGGAGTGACCTGAAAAGAATTCACAGCCACGGTGAAAGCAGACAAGAGACAGAGTGGCGTAGACCTGACCATGGCATCATCATTGTTGAAAACAGTGATAGAGGCTGGTGAGTGATGTGATATTATGCATCTTTTACGTTATTTATCCCAGTGGTGGAAAGCTCACTTTGAACAAACAATACCGTTGTCTCCTGTATGCAGACAGTGAGCTAGCTATTTAGCCATCAATGCTAACTCCCTGCTCTGCTTGTATTTTGCGTTTGTGTCAACAACATCTGACGAAATAAGCTAGTGTTAATCCTGGTTAAAAAGTAGTTTTTTTTCATGTTGCACTTTCGTACTGTGCATGAACTTAAGTTGTGTATTTTCATTCTAGAGTCTCGCCACAGGCTGAAGGATCTAACGAACCGGGGCCAGCAGCACATCCAGCTGCTTCTCAGTCAGGCAAGAGAGCATGAAACGGGAACAGGTCAAGTTGACCCCTGACCAAGTAAGCACCCCAAGTGGGCCCCAGGGTCCAATCTGTACATACACAAGTATATTTTCAATCCAGTGATTTACAGACTGATTCATAATCTTCTAAAGCCTCATTCCGAACATTCTAGTCCCACATACCTTTTCTATGGATTTTTATCTGGGGGCAGCCAGCGGTGACGAGCAGCAGCGGTGGAGAAGAAAAATCTTTTGAAAGCAGAAACAGAGCCAAAACCTTCTCCGGGTCAGCTTAGTTGTCATCTTATATATACTGTATATTTGGGCTGCACGGTGGCGCAGTGGTTAGCACTGCGGCAGCACAGTTTACCCTTGGCCGGGGGATCGTGGGTTCGATCCCAGCCCCCGACCAACAGTGT
Source organism: Pholidichthys leucotaenia (assembly GCA_020510985.1). Lineage (NCBI taxonomy): Eukaryota > Metazoa > Chordata > Actinopteri > Cichliformes > Pholidichthyidae > Pholidichthys > Pholidichthys leucotaenia. Next base: position 354,187,958 of record CM035844.1, on the reverse strand, counting down.
GGAGTTTGCATGTTCTCCCCGTGTTTGCGTGGGTTTACTCCGGGATTTCTCCGGTTTCCTCCCACATGCCAAAAACATGCAGGTTAGGTTAATTGGAGACTCTAAAGTGGCCCTAGGTGTGAATGTGTGTGTGAATGGTTAAGGGATAGCGCCGTATCGTGGCTGCTTCATCCATCCAGGTGGTGGATGACCCTCAATTTCCCCTCTGGGGATCAATAAAGTATACTAAATCTAAAAAAAAAAATATATATTTTTTTTACACGTCTTGGTGACCGGGAAAAGTCTTTCAACAGTTTTACACAAATCCTTGTTGTTGTTCTCCTTCTTCACGTTTCCAAATCACTGGATTGAGAATGTACTTGTACATGTACAGATTGGATCCCAGGGTCCACTTGGAGTGCTCACTTGGTCAGGGGTCCACTTGACCTGTATCCCATGAAACTACCTTGTGAAGGGAGAAGATGGCTCAGAATACTGCCTTCAATCAAGCGTTCCTTGGTGTGCTGGGCCACTTTTAGAAGGCGAGGAGTCAGCGTGTGTGACCCATTCTGAGTTTTTTTTTTTTTTTTTTACGGTTTACAGTTTGAATTTTGCACATTCTGAATAATCTGGATTTTGCTGGTGATTGTAATAAACATTTTAGTGACTTATGTGTTTGCATCATGATTTTCTATTTTTCTAAGACACCAGTGAGAAAAGTCAACAGTACAAACCAAACATTTATCAATGATGTTGAAAATAGCCGCTCATTTTTAAGAAAAAGTAACCAAAAACAATTATTTTATTTACTGAAGACTGTATTGTTGGATATGCCAGTGCAGAAGACACTGTACACTTTAGTGATAGTACCAGTATGTGGAGGAATTCTAGGCCATATTGGCATCTGTATTTCCTAATAATGAGTTAGGGTTTAATGGGATTTAACATGTTTTAACACAAACTACTTTATGGTTCATATTTCTGTTGATGGACTTACACCAAACCAAAAGTGATTTCTCAAACTGCTGCATTATTTAGATAGCTTTTCCAATCTTTTAGCATTTAACCTCTTGCACTCCGTTGTCCCACGGGTGGGCAAGTCTCTGCGTCCTAGAGCGCACGAGAGCGCACAAGGGCGCTCTTGTGCGCTCTAGGACGCATCATGGAGATTGTGATGTAGGTGGTGTATGGCGTCCAAGCGCGCATTGAAAATAAAAGCTGCAGACACAGCCGCGAACAGATTAGTTCATCTGATTGACCTCTCATTCGACTAATAAGAGCCTTGAATTGGGTTTCTGAAACCTTGAAGAACCAATGAATGAAAACCTAGGAAGGAGGACCCGCCTACTGTGAATGCAGGAGCCAATTGAAGCACAGAAGTTCGGGCTGGGTGAAGAGAGACTTACTGCTGCCACAGATGAAAAAAAAGGATGCAGGAAGAACCTGCTGCAGACCCAGCAGCACGGAGGCCACCCACAAGTGCAACCTGCACCCATTCTAGCAGAATAGACGTTTAGGATTCTCTTCCGTCATCATAGACCGACGGAGGCCGACGACAAAGGTTGTAAATCATTCGCCAAAACCGCAATAATGGAATTATGTTTTGACCGGGATCCACGAGCGGACCAGCGTCGCGTTCGTCTGACAATGGGGAAGAGAAATTCGCCAAGACAATCTGGCTGTGAAGAGGTAAGATGTTATAAGCTAAATTATTATTTATCCCTGAAAATTGTAATCAAAAAATGACTTTTGACCGATCGGTAAATTACAACTGTATGGCGCACGAAGTACGAAGTGCGTGCGCCGCGTTACACGGTTCTTCGCCACCTCCGAACCGTGAACGCCCCCCCCGCCGCTACGATTTTGTAGCGGGGGGGTGGGGGGAGCCGCGGTGACAGCGTTGCTGTGGAAACATGCCACATCCGAGTGTAATCCGTCATGTAGCGAGGGCCGATCTCCGTCCTCTGTAGCGGGGGGGTTGGGGGACAACCCTCCACACACACACACACAGACACAGCCCTGAATGTGACCTTTCATTTGAGCCCAAGATGAAGCTTCTATGTTGAATCATTCAAAAGTTACAGACGTTTTTCCAAACTGCCATTTGGCACAGTTCCAAAACGCCTGGGAACAGCCTGAGAACAAAGCTGTGTAATATATTCATTTTTTGTGGTATTGTTACAAAATTTTGACCTCAGCTGGATAACACTTGGTTCTACATTTCTGTTGCATTTTCCAGCCCAGATCTGAAGCTGTGTGTTATTTGCAAGCATTTGTATCCAAAAAAACACCCAGGCCAAATTTATTTTCTTCAAGTTCACTATGTTTAGATGACTGTAACTCAATGGCCGGAGCACTTAGAGAGATCATGGTTTTTTTTGCCAAAAAATTCAAAGTGTTTTCTTTTAAATGAGACCAACCCCATGAAGATGCTGCAAAGGGTTGAACAACAGCTTTTGATTTACTTTGGGCACATTTTTTTTTGGCATTTTTAGGAAAATTGACCGGAGTGCAAGGGGTTAATTTGTCACTAAATCTTGGTAACCTTCACAAATAAAACATAAACAAACGTGGAGACATATCTGCAAAAGGCACAAAGGTTTATTGTAAAAATTCCAAATGCAATACAAAAGGAGTACATAGTACATTATTCACACATAGAATATACACTCACCGGCCACTTTATTAGGTACACCTGTCCAACTGCTCGTTAACACTTAATTTCTAATCAGCCAATCACATGGCGGCAACTCAGTGCATTTAGGCATGTAGACATGGTCAAGACAATCTCCTGCAGTTCAAACCGAGCATCAGTATGGGGAAGAAAGGTGATTTGAGTGACTTTGAACGTGGCATGGTTGTTGGTGCCAGAAGGGCTGGTCTGAGTATTTCAGAAACTGCTGATCTACTGGGATTTTCACGCACAACCATCTCTAGGGTTTACAGAGAATGGTCCGAAAAAGAAAAAATATCCAGTGAGCGGCAGTTCTGTGGGCGGAAATGCCTTGTTGATGCCAGAGGTCAGAGGAGAATGGCCAGACTGGTTCGAGCTGATAGAAAGGCAACAGTGACTCAAATAACCACCCGTTACAACCAAGGTAGGCAGAAGAGCATCTCTGAACGCACAGTACGTCGAACTTTGAGGCAGATGGGCTACAGCAGCAGAAGACCACGCCGGGTGCCACTCCTTTCAGCTAAGAACAGGAAACTGAGGCTACAATTTGCACAAGCTCATCGAAATTGGACAATAGAAGATTGGAAAAACGTTGCCTGGTCTGATGAGTCTCGATTTCTGCTGCGACATTCGGATGGTAGGGTCAGAATTTGGCGTCAACAACATGAAAGCATGGATCCATCCTGCCTTGTATCAATGGTTCAGGCTGGTGGTGGTGGTGTAATGGTGTGGGGAATATTTTCTTGGCACTCTTTGGGCCCCTTGGTACCAATTGAGCATCGTTGCAACGCTACAGCCTACCAGAGTATTGTTGCTGACCATGTCCATCCCTTTATGACCACAATGTACCCAACTTCTGATGGCTACTTTCAGCAGGATAATGCGCCATGTCATAAAGCTGGAATCATCTCAGACTGGTTTCTTGAACATGACAATGAGTTCACTGTACTCAAATGGCCTCCACAGTCACCAGATCTCAATCCAATAGAGCATCTTTGGGATGTGGTGGAACGGGAGATTCGCATCATGGATGTGCAGCCGACAAATCTGCGCCAACTGTGTGATGCCATCATGTCAATATGGACCAAACTCTTTGAGGAATGCTTCCAGCACCTTGTTGAATCTATGCCACGAAGAATTGAGGCAGTTCTGAAGGCAAAAGGGGGTCCAACCCGTTACTAGCATGGTGTACCTAATAAAGTGGCCGGTGAGTGTATATTTATACAGTACATGTATATATCCAGTAAATCCATGTATTTTCCATGTAACCTTGTGACTGCATTATTTTAATTGCTTTAAATCCTAGATGAAGTTTGTTTTGGGTTAAAAATGCATCATAATTGTTAAATATATTTTATTATCTAACTCAGTACTATTTACCTGTTGAAATATATATATTTTATGGCTAATATAACCCCACCCCCTCATGGATCGTCACCTTATCGTGGTGGGGGGGTTTGCGTGCCCCAGTGATCCCAGGAGCTATGTTGTCCGGGGCAATTTGCCTCTGATAGGGTCTCCCAAGACAAACTGGTCCTGGGTGAAGGGCCAGTCTAAGAACGATCCAACAGACTCTCATGATAAATTGTATATCAAGGATTCAGTGTACCCCGCCCGGTATGGGGTTACCGGGGCCCCACCCTGGAGCCAGGCCTGGGGGAGGGGCTCGAAGGCTAGCGTCTGGTGGCCAGGTTTCCACCCATGGGACCCGGCCGGGCTCAGCCCGAAGGAGTTACATGGGTCCGCCCTCCAGTAGGTTCACCACCTGCAGGAGGGATCATGGAAGTCCGGTGCTATGTGGATTAGGTGGCAGTCAAAGGCGGAGACCTTGGCGGACTGATCCCAAGCTTTCTAAACTGGCTTTTGGTACGTGGAATGTCACCTCTCTGGTGGGGAAGGAGCCTGAGCTGGTGTACGAGATTGAGCGATACCGGCTAGATATAGTCGGCCTCACCTCAACACACAGCTCCGGTTCCGGAACCAGTCTCCTGGAGAGGGGCTGGAGCTTGGCCTTTTCTGGAGTTGCCCCGGGCGAGAGGCGACGAGCAGGGGTAGGTATTCTTGTATCGCCCCACCTTGCTGCCTCTATATTGGAGTTTTCCCCGGTGGACGAAAGGGTTGCTTCCCTGCGCCTTCGGGTTGGGAAACGGGTCCTGACCATCATTTGTGCCTATGCACCAAATGATGTTTCAGAGTACCCACCCTTTTTGGAGTCTGTGACTGGGGTGCTGGAGGGTGCTCCTCCTGGAGACTCCATTGTCCTACTGGGGGACTTCAGTGCGCACGTGGGCAACGACAGTGAAACCTGGAGGGGAGTGATTGGGAGGAACGGCCTGCCCGATCTGAACCCGAGTGGTGTTCAGTTATTGGACTTCTGTGCTAACCACAGTCTGTCCATAACGAACACCATGTTCAAGCATAAGGGTGTCCATATGTGCACCTGGCACCAGGACACCCTAGGCCGCAGGTCGATGATCGATTTTGTTATCGTATCATCAGACCTGCGACCGTATGTCTTGGACACCCGAGTAAAGAGAGGTGCAGAGCTGTCAACTGATCACCACCTGGTGGTGAGTTGGATCCGATGGCAGGGGAGGAAGCCATTCAGACCTGGTAGACCCAAACGTATAGTGAGGGTGTGCTGGGAGCGTCTGGCTGAGGCCCCTGTCCGGGAGGTCTTCAACTCCCACCTCCGGAAGAACTTCAACCACATTCCGAGGGAGTCTGGAGACATGGAGTCTGAATGGGCCATGTTCTCCACCTCTGTTGTTGAAGCGGCGGCCCAGAGCTGCGGCCGCAAGGTGGTCGGTGCATCTCGTGGTGGCAACCCCCGAACCAAGTGGTGGACACCAGTGGTGAGGGGGGCCATTAAGCTGAAGAAGGAGTCCTATCAAGCTTGGATGGCTTGTGGGACTCCCGCAGCAGCTGAGGTGTACCGGCAGGCCAAGCGGAGTGCAGCTCGGGTGGTTGCTGAAGCAAAAACCCGGGTATGGGAGGAGTTCGGTGAGGCCATGGAACAAGACTTTCGGTCGGCTTCAAAGAGATTCTGGCAAACTGTTCGGCGGCTCAGGAGGGGAAAGCAGCTCCCCGTCCACACTGTGTATGGTGCGGATGGGACACTGTTGACTTCAACTGGGGATATCGTCGGGCGGTGGAAGGAATACTTCGAGGATCTCCTCAATCCCACTGATACGCCTTCCACAGAGGAAGCAGGGTTTGGGGACAAGGGGGATGACTCGCCTATCACAGGGGCTGAGGTCGCCAAGGTGGTTAAAAATCTCCTTGGTGGCCGGGCCCCGGGGGTGGACGAGATTCGCCCCGAGTACCTCAAGGCCCTGGATGTTGTTGGGTTGTCATGGTTGACACGCCTCTGCAACATTGCGTGGAGGTCGGGGGCAGTGCCTTTGGCATGGCAAACCGGGGTGGTGGTTCCTCTCTTCAAAAAAGGGGACCGGAGGGTGTGCTCCAACTTTAGAGGGATCACACTCCTCAGCCTCCCTGGGAAGGTCTATGCCAAGGTACTGGAGAGGAGAGTCCGGCCGTTGGTCGAACCTCGGATTCAGGAGGAGCAATGTGGTTTTCGTCCTGGCCGTAGCACATCGGACCAGCTCTTTACCCTCTCGAGAATTCTTGAGGGTTCGTGGGAGTTTGCCCAACCAGTTTACATGTGTTTTGTGGACTTGGAGAAGGCATTTGACCGTGTCCCTCGTGGATTTTTGTGGGGGGTGCTTCGGGAGTATGGGGTATCGGGCTTGTTGTTACGAGCTATTCGGTCTCTGTACGACCGTTGTGAGAGTTTAGTTCGTATTGCCAACACTCGGTCGGAGTCATTCCCAGTGAGAGTTGGACTCCGCCAGGGCTGCCCTTTGTCACCGGTCCTGTTCATAATTTTTATGGACAGGATTTCTAGGCGCAGCCAGGGAATGGAGGGTGTCATGCTTGGTGACCACAGGATCTCATCTCTGTTGTTTGCAGATGATGTTGTCCTGTTGGCTTCATCCAGCAATGACCTACAGCTCTTGCTGGGACGGTTTGCCGCTGAGTGTGAAGCGGCTGGGATGAGAATCAGCACCTCCAAGTCCGAGTCCATGGTCCTCAGCCGGAAAAAGGTGGATTGTCCTCTCCGGGTTGGGGACAGGCTCCTGCCCCAAGTGGAGGAGTTTAAGTATCTTGGGGTCTTGTTCACGAGTGAGGGGAAAATGGAGCGAGAGATCGACAGACGGATTGGAGCAGCCTCTGCAGTGATGCGGACGTTGTACCGGTCTGTTGTGGTGAAGAGGGAGCTTAGTTCTAAGGCAAAGCTGTCGATTTACCAGTCAATCTACGTTCCTACTCTCACCTATGGTCACGAGCTTTGGGTAATGACCGAAAGAACGAGATCGCGGATACAAGCGGCTGAAATGAGCTTTCTCCGTAGGATTGCTGGACTCACCCTCAGAGATAGGGTGAGGAGCTCAGTCATCCGGGAGAGGCTCAGAGTAGAACCGCTGCTCCTCCACATTGAAAGGAGTCAGTTGAGGTGGTATGGGCATCTGATTAGGATGCCTCCTGGACGTCTCCCACTTGAGGTGTTTCAGGCACGTCCCACTGGGAGGAGACCCCGGGGCAGACCCAGGACTCGGTGGAGAGACTATGTCTCCCAGCTAGTCTGGGAACGCCTTGGTATCCCCTCTGAAGAGCTGGAGCAGGTGGCTGGGGAGAGGGAAGTCTGGGCTTCTCTGCTTGAACTGCTGCCTCCGCGACCCGGACCTCCGGAAAAGCGGTAGAAGATGGATGGATGGATGGATGGATGGATATAACCCCAGAACTATAATATGGCACCTGGCAATCAATTTCTGGCAGCTGATCACTTTTGCCACAACACCACCGCAAGCTGGAGCAGATATATCCCATGATGTCTCAGAAGTCTCTCCATGATTTTCACACAGATCAGAGCAATTTGTAGCACAGGAAGCGAAACATTTCTACAGAATTCTGAAGTTCTGCAATCACTGCAGTTTGTGAAGCTGGGGTGACATCCCACCACTGAGAGGCTCGGTTGAACACCCAGACCAACGGTTTGAAGCAATAATTTTGCCACAAGAGAGACATCTGAAACACACACACACACACAGAGAACATACATATTTTAATACCTAATAGCGATAACTTGCCGTGATTACAGTGTAGTACAGGGGACTTATTAATGCTTAACTAGCATTAGCAATCATTAACTTACCTTCATACCTTGCTCATCTCCGCCCCCTGGTGGAACCAGCGATGGATCCACTCCAGTTCGCCTACCAGCATGGCATTGGGGTGGAGGATGCGGTGATCTTCCTCCTTCACCGTTCTCTGTCCCACCTGGAGAAGCCCGGGAATATGGTGAGGATCATGTTCTTTGACTTCTCCAGTGCTTTCAACACCATCCAACCGATGATCCTGAAGGACAAGCTGCTGCGCGCAGGGGTGGACCAGCACCTGTCATCATGGATCCTGGACTACCTCACGAACCGGCCTCAGTTTGTGAGAACCCGGGACTGTGTTTCCGACACGATCATCAGTAGCACGGGGGCCCCCCAGGGAACGGTGCTGGCTCCCTTCTTGTTCACTCTTTATACTGCGGACTTCTCACACAACACAACACATTGCCATCTACAGAAGTTCTCTGATGACTCTGCGATCGTTGGTCTCATCTCCAGCGGAGATGAAGCTGAGTACAGAGGGCTTATCCAGGACTTTGTGGACTGGTGCCATCGGAACTGCCTCCAGATCAACGCGAGGAAAACTAAGGAGCTGGTGGTGGACTGCCGCAGGCATGGGCAGCCCCTCACAGCACCAGTAAATATACAGGGAACAGACATCGAGATGGTGACATCCTACAAGTACCTGGGTATTCATCTGAACAATAAACTAGACTGGTCACACAATACTGACGCACTCTACAAGAAGGGACAGCGCAGGCTGTTCCTGCTGAGGAGACTCAGGTCTTTTGGTGTACAAGGGGCGCTGCTGAAGTCATTCTATGACACGGTGGTGGCATCAGCCATCACTTTTGGAGTGGTCTGCTGGGGCAGTGGCATTACTGCAGCCGATAGGAAGAGACTGAACAAACTGATTAAGAAAGCTAGCTCTGTCCTGGGGCAACGCCTTGATCCGATGGAGGAGATAGGAGAGAGAAGGACGGTGGCTAAACTGTCATCTCTGCTGGAGTCCGAGTTCCACCCTATGCAGGACATACTGGATGCACTGAGGAGCTCATTTAGCAGCAGACTACATCATCCCAGGTGCACAACCGAGAGGTTTCGTAGGTCCTTCCTACCAACGGCTGTCAGACTGTACAACCTAAGCAGGGCTGCTCGCAGAGATAGCAAAAAGACGTAACAAACTAATAGTTTTTTTTTTTTTTTTTTGAATGCAAAAGATGCAATAGACTTACACAATGGTCCTCTCCGGCATACAACTAGGAACATACCGGTCGCTATGGAGGGTGAGAATATGTATGGGCACATAATCATACCATGTAGGATAACTAAATAGACGGTTATGCTGTTTCATCCCACCTAGCAACAATGCTCTGCACTGTGTGTGTTTATATATTTACATATTTATTCCATCTAGCTACAATGCTCTGCACTGGGTGTGTTTATATTTATATATCTATATATTTATTCCATCTAGCTACAATGCTCCGCACTGTGTTTTTATATATCTACATATTATTCCATCTAGCTACATTGCTCCGCACTGTGTGTTTATATACTTGCATATTTATTCCACCTAGCTGCAATGCTCCATACTGTGGGTGTTTATATATTTACATATTTATTCCATCTAGCTACAATGCTCTGCACTGTGTGTTCATATATTCATATATTTATTCCATCCAGCTACAATGCTCTGCACTGTGTGTCTGTGTGTGTGTGTGTGTGTGTATATATATATTTTATAGTAATATGTACATATGTATATTAGCTGCTCTTGCTTGCTTGTTTTTTCTTGCCTTCTGATTGTTGCTCTGAGTGTTGCTATCCCTGTGCTGTTGCAATCCTGGAATTTCCCCGTTGTGGGACTAATAAAGGCTTATCTTATCTTATCTTATCTTATCTTATATGTGATCTAGTTCGGATCTTCACGTCTTCTGCTGCTCCATGGCTTCCTGAACTCTCCAGTACTTTTCCAGAGTGTTTTGTCTCGCCGCCTGTAGCCTTCTCTGGCTCTCCTTTTATGCCTTTACTCTGACAAAAAGCCAGCGAGCAGCAGGCTTGCCTCCATATCTATCTTGTGTTTTTCTTGTCACATACAAATGATGTCATAGGAGTGTTGGCCACTTTGCTGTAAAGATCTCACTCACTTGAGGTGGTATTCAGTCGTAATGGAAAACGAACACCACTGTGTTGAGTCGGGCTGTGTAAGTGCTAGTGGAATTATTATTATTCTCAACACAGGGTCCACGCTATTTGCCGTCCAAAATGGCAGAAAAACAATGTGGCATGTGACGACTGACATCATGTGCAACCCGTCTATTGTCTTATTGTTTATAGGCTTTGTCCAGTTCCTGCAGTACTACTACCAAAGTGGCTGTCTGTACAGACTCAGAGCGCTGGGAGAAAGACACAACATGGACCTTACAGTCGGTGAGTACAGTCGACACTACACTGACAGGCACTAATTTATTCATTTCTGTGAAGAGATTGAGTAAGACGGAGCCAGTATCACATCCATTCCCACCCCCCACCAGTCCCAAAGTAAAATTGTAAGTATGTTATGTAATTCTACACTTGAAATAACTTCAGCTGACAAAGGAATGGAATTTGGGCCAGAGGGAATGACCCAGGTGGACCTAGAATGGACCTAGAACCCTGTCAAATCCGCAAGGCTTCATGCCGGTTCCCATGGCAAAACCTGCTTTCGAAGTGGCAGGCTCGTTCACACCTAAAGTAAATGGTTCAGGAAGTTGTTTTCATCTGGATCCCCCCCAAAAATAGCTTTTTTCTCCTTGCAAACTATGACTTCATCAGTGCGCATGACATTCAGCTGACTTTATGCAAATGAGCTCCATTCAGCATGATCGTTAAACAGAAACAGATTAAACATTTAAACTAGTAGTTTTCAAAAGCAGATTCAGCAGCAAAATTGTTTATTCCATACCTCAGAGACACTTTTCTCTTGTTCGTTTTCAAGATATCAAAGCTACAGTACATTAAAGCTCTACTGTGCTTTAATAGGACTGCTGCCCTCTTGTCTGCATACAAGCACAGGAGAGGAATCAACTTATTGACCGAAGTTTGAGTCTGCTGCCAAAGGAGGCAACATGCCCCTTCTCACATTGTTAGAATTACAGCTTTTTCTGGTTGACTTATTACATAACAGGTCATACAGTTGATCCACCAGCAGCTACCGTAAATATCTTAATTAATTTACCTGACACAGCATGAACTGTGTTTCCTTATGAAAAATACATGGTAGCTTTAGCACTTGCCATTATCGTCTCTATTAGGTTCTGCTGTTTGGGAGGACAGTTTGGGTCAAATGAGAGGTTACGTATAGAAGTAATTTGGTGTACACCTCCATTGTGTACTGTCAGTGTGTTCCTGTGATAAATTCACTCACTCTATTTTTCTCGGTGTTCAGAGGGTTTTCAGTCCTGGATGTGGCGAGGACTGACCTTCCTGCTTCCATTCTTGTTCTTTTATCATGTGAGTAGCTTATTTACAAAATCACAGTACATCCTTAACATTAAAAATCTCAAGAAAGGTGTGTTTTTCTCTCCTGACATCGAAATGTTTGTTGTTCTGCAGTTCTGGCAGCTTTACAACAGCGTCACACTTTTCAGGATGTTCCAGCTCCCAGAGTGTAAAGAGTGGCAGGTTCGTACATCAAATTCTGTAACTTTTTTTTATAACTACAAATCGCCCCCTCAAAAATGTTTGATTTTAAATGCTTAAGTGGAAAAGATATTCAATGTGTTTTAATTAGTCATTTTTATTGGATATTTCACTTCTGCATTGATGTGTTCTTTTGCAGAACATACTCTTTTTAAGATTCCCTCTGTAGTGTTTGCTTCAGTATTTATGACAAAAGGCAAATTAAAAGAAAAGTCAAGATAAAGTGTGTTGCTGCATTTTTGGGGCCATAAAATTCTATTACAATAGTTGAACTCTAATGCCCTAGAGATGCACATGTTCTCCCGTGAGAGACATTAAATTCAGAGAACATGCGGACATAAATCATAACAACAAAATGCCTGCAGTATTCCAGATGTTGATCCTTTTTTCAACAAAAATAAAACTTTTAAGTGACACCGATAGATTTCAATTTCAAATAAAAACTAGTGTGATCTGTTTGATGGCAAAAGTGCTGAATGCAGAAGTGAATGAGAGGTGGGTAGAATTTGTGCTTACATAAAAAAAGCATTACATTATGATATTAATTATTCAAGTACGTGTAGCTGCAAATAAAGAAAAATACTTGAATAAAAAGTGTCCACTAAAAAATTACTTAAAGATGCACTCCAGTGTATATAAATCCCCGATAAAAACAAATCTGTGTAGTCTAAAATGGTATCTTATGCCCCTTTTTCCACAAAAAACCCTTTCATTGTCTTACAGTTTCATGTCAAAATCTTCACCCTCCCCCCACCCACCCCTTCAAATGCCAGAATCAGTGATTACTAGACCACATACTACAAGGCTAACAGTGGCTAGCACTACATTATCAGAATAAATCCCGTGATAAAAAGACTTACCGGTTGAAGGACATGCCCAGTTGTATGTACGGTGGCCCAGGGTAATGACTGAAACTGCATCGGTCCTTAAAAGCAGTTTTATGGTGAAACCCATCTCAGTTTGGGTCAAGTTTTCAAAGTAGATTGTTAAAAAATGCCAACTAGACTGGAAGATAACTTCATTTAGGCCGGAGAGTCCTGATTGGCTCAACACTGCCAACGTGCCAGCACCACGAATAGTTACATCATCAAAAAACGCTCCGCCTCAACTCGCCTTTTTGCAGGGGGTGGGGCTTAAGTGAAACTTTGCAGCAAAAAAACAGAGGTATGAGACATTTGAGTGATTTTGCTCTTCATATGTCTTGTAAGTCGAAAAAACATGTTACAGACATTTTAACAAGAAAAAAGCTCGAGTTTTGGTGGCGTGTCACTTAAAGGCGACGGACAGACGAAAATTCAAAATCGCTAAATCATATCTCAAATTGTTGTCTGAGACGAGCTAATTGGAACCCCACATGTTTTGGTGTCAACGTATGTCGCATAAGGTGACAATGCGCCCTTGAAGTACGCTGTTGTGGAGAGCTGTCTGACCCAGCCAAGAACAGTGGCTAAGATGGCCACTGACTGTGTGACGTCATCTCGGTTTGGCACACAGTCGGCGGACATTGCTTTGTTTTATTTGAAGTTTACGTTTTAAAATCGGCGATTACGGATATTTCTCAGAATACTTGTGGATTAGAAATAGATTATTTATTAACATTAGGATTTCAGGAATCGAATTAATTATGGTTTGTCGTTGTGTTGTGTACGGGTGCGACGTTATACCAGAGGAGCATGCTGTGAGTGTTTTTGAATGTCCCGTCCCTGTGAAAATCAGAACGGCATGGGTGAAATTCGTTCAGAAAACGCAAAAAAAAATGGACTTATGTCGGTAAAACACCAAAAATGTGCAGTAGAGATTTCGTTGACAGCGATTTCGAGAATAAGATGCAATTTGTGTCACGACTCGCCGCTCCTCAGCAGATTCAGCTGCGCGCACACCTGTCCCTCGTCAGCACATCCCCATAAATCCATTCACACACACCTGCTTGTTGAATAAAGCTGTTAAATCTATCCTGAGCCTGCGTGCGTGTTTCCTGGGCCAGACATTATGTCAATTTGAAATGAAATTTGCAAAAAGATTTCTGATAAAGAAAACGGCTATTGCAACTATATATGCCTCGATTTCCAAGTGTGACTCTGAGAACGGGGTCAGTGCTAGTGGCGATCAACTGTCTGCATTATAACATTGACATGAACATTAAGAAACTCAATATATGATTTGACAAAACTTTATTTAAATAACATTGTTCACAAATCTAATCTTGGTAGGCAAAATCCCTTGTAGTGATGAGATGGGAATGTTTCTCTGATGAGGCTCACCGCACAGGCAGGCAACATAACCCTCACTTCTTCTCCAAAAAAATCCCCAACACTATGAATCTGTATCGCCTGAAAAATATGGGGTTGGCATTGATTATTCCGTTTGCATTGATTATTGAATGTATTGAATGATTTCTTCATAATTCATCTGGGAAATTAAATCAAATGAATAAATATTGTTTATAAACTCACTCGTGTGGACGATGACGGCCGCTGGGCCGTCATCTGTCTCATCAGCTCCGGCTGCGCACAGACCAGCAGGTGCTAATCAGCAGCTGAGAAGATGATGATTAACAACATGTCATCAGGCAGCGAGTGACCAATGGGTAGTTTTAGTTTGAAAATTAAGTGTGTGACCATGCATGTCGCCAAAGAAAAATATTTCTAAGAATCTTTTACCAAGAAAAATGTTCCAGCCGATCGTAAAAGTGTTCTGTTCTCCGTCTGTGTTGCGTCTTTCTCCTCTCCCTCTGCCTCGAACAAATAAGGCTGACAGGCCACACACCACCCAAAACATCTTCATTGTCAATTTCATCATTTATATTGAGGTCGTCAAACTCTAGAAAATAATCGCTGTCCGAATCACTTTGCTCTCGTTCTGCAATTTTTTTTCATACCGAATTGACGTGAAGGCTGCACGCACCTATCGGGAGATGGCGGTACTGCAGCATCACTGAGTGACAGATGGGCTATGACCAAATAATTTCACTTATGGAGTATGGTGACACATATTAAATCAGGGGAATGGGAAGAATGGAATATTTTCATACAATCAGTTGATTGGTTCAATAAAAAAAAGGCACTGTCCGTCACCTTTAAAGTATACTGAGTAATAACTAACAATTTGTGAATTTTTTTGGCAATTTTTTAAAACAATGATTGTGACCTTTTCCTCATAAATGTATAAATAACTTTTTACTTGTAAATTTTCACTAAAAATTAATTGGAGCATTTTTGTACTCAAATTGGAAAGGGTTTTCTATTTTATCATACATTGTGATTTTTAGCTCATTCCAGTGAAGCCGAAAGGAGCTAATATGATGATGTGACATCCCTCCGTCCATCGTCTGTCCGTCCACATTTGTGACCCGTGCTGGCAAAGTGTTGGAATGCGCACCGTGTCATTACGAGCTGCAGGCACAAGTCATAAATCATGACTCTTTCTTTGTTTGCTAGCGGCAAGGCCCAGGAAAACCCCCGTGAGTGCCTTGTATCATTGGAAAGCTTAGAAAACGTACTTTCTAAAAATACGTATGTTTTTGCGGGAGACGTAACTCCCGACCGATTGAACACGAGTTTTCAACCTAGCCAAAATATAAACAAATTAGCTTTTTCCAGGTCCATTTTTGTGCATTTCCTACAAATTAAATATCATTTTGAAGGTCTTTCAAGACAGAATATGGAAAAAAATAATTAAATTTTGAGGAAATTTGAGGAAATAATAATTTCCTCAAAGTGACTCATTTTGCCAGCACGGGTCACATTTCACGAGAATTGCTGCTGCTCCTCGGCATTTGCACCGCTCACCAAACTCACTCACAATGATCCTCAGGTGGGTTTGCATCCAAATTGTGCTCAAAGTCAAGGTCAAAGGTTACAAGATCTGGGCACTTGCATGATTTTTGAAAAATTACCAATTCTAGGCAATTACCTCAATTCTCACAAAACTCACTCGCAGTGACCCCCTGGTAGGTCTACATCCAGGTTGAGGTCAAGGTCATTGTCAAAGGTCAGAAGATCTGGGCATTTACTATATGATTCCCCGAAAAACGTTACTTCTCCTACGCCACTGACCTTGACTTCATGCGCATCCTAGATGGGTCTGTATCTAGGCTGTGCTTAAGGCCAAGGTCAGCGGTCAGGCGATCTGAGCACCCCCAGGTGATTTTGTCAGGCCAGAATGAGCTGTTCCGTCATTGATGGTCTGGTTTTCTTTGTACATTTTAGAATTTCTCATAAATTAGTGTTTTTTTTCTTCATGTATTTTGAATCTTTCAAAATTATTAGCCTTTCTCATAAATATTTGAATGGTTTTTGGTAACATTATTCCTCATTTCATGTGAATTTGTAACTTTTTACTCATAGATTTGCAGCATTTTTCTTGTCGACTTGTTGCGTTTTTATCATGCATTTGGAACTGAAAAACAATGATTTCAACATTAATCTCAAGTTATAAATTTACTAGAGTGACCAAAGATGCTGCAGTTTCTGGTGAGAGTAAGTTATTACAGTATAAACAGACATGTTTCTAACCAGTTTTTAAAGTGTAATAACATGTAATTGAGTAAAAGCAGTTTCTTTTCACAAAAATGTACTCAAGAGAAAAGTATCCTACAATAAAACTGATTGATATATATTAATTTTTTTAAGCAATATTACACAAGAGTAAGTTACAGTATCATGAATATACGAACTCTGGGTGTGATACGACTTGTGCCCTCTACTACACCCGGAGTTAGTATATTCATGATACCGTAATGAACTTGAGTGTAATATTGCTTTTATACAACAGTTCCCCAAATACAATTTATTAAATGACAGTAATAGTGGACAAAATATTATCATTTGTTTGTTTAACCAGCTATTTTGCGCAGCTGAGAAGAAAATACTCCCTTCTAAATGTAACCAGTAACTGCTGCTAAACACCTCAATCAGCATGAAGACATCTATTGTCATTGTCATGAGCAAGCAAAGAGTATAATGATCAGAGATGTTACTGACTTAGATAAATACAGATGAACACTGAATAAGAAAATTAAGAGACAATGATAATCTATATTCGCACACATGGTAAGAATAGTTCTTTTGACATACCATGTCAATGTACTTTAAAAAAACAAACAAAAAACTTATGACTGACTTGAGTAGACATCAATTATCCCCAGTTGGAGGAAGTCATTTGACACAGAGTAAGGATACTCAAACTCTGAAAATATGCCATTATGCTGAACATAAACTACAAGAGATGGAGAACGATATTGATCCTGATAACCACTTTTTCAATAATATTCATAACCATTGTGAATATTACACTGAAAAGCAATTCAAAAGTCAAGTGCAACTAGATGGTAAACTATCAATAATACACTTCAACAGCAGAAGTCTTAACAAAAACTTTCCACAGATTCAAGACTATTTAAAACAGCTAGACAGAAAATTTACAGCTATCGCAGTCTCTGAAACTTGGCTTAATGAAGAGCAGGCTCCCCTGATGGCAATAGAGGGATATCAGATGTTTCATATTAACAGATCTCAAAAAAAGGGTGGTGGTGTTGCACTGTATATTGATGACCTGTATAGGTGTAAGCTTGTAAATGGAATGTCCTTTGCACTACCAGGGATTCTGGAAAGTGTTACTGTTGGGATTGACCAAGATAAAACAAAAAATCTAATTATAAGTTGTATATATAGAACGCCAGGAACTTGCATTGAGACATTCAGAGATAAATTAGTCGAGCTGTACAATAATATTACTAGTAAGAAAATGGTAGTAATTTGTGGAGATTTCAATATTGATTTACTAAATCCACATCAACAAAATGTAATTACAGAGTTCATGAACTCTATGTACAGCATGAGTCTATATCCCACAATAACACATCCCAGTAGAATCACAGTTCACACTGCTACACTTATTGACAACCTGTTTGTTAATATTATTGATAAGAAAATAGAAAGTGGATTATTGATAAATGATATAAATGACCACTTGCCAACCTTTGCACTTATCCATGGCCACACGGGGGCCAATACAGAAAAAAATTTAAAATCGTTCAGATACAAATCACCAAATGCAAACAGTTCTTTTAAAGAGGACTTGCTGAAGCAAGACTGGACAGAAGTCTATGTATCAGATGTAAATGAAGCCTATGACACATTTGTAAACATTGTAACCACTCTTTATGAAAAAAATTGTCCATTAGTAAAAAAAAAAGCTTAAACATAAATTTGCAGATAAGCCATGGTTAACCAAAGGATTACAAAAGGCGTGTAAAAAGAAAAATTTATTATATAAAGCTTTCCTAAAGAAAAGGACAAAAGAAGCAGAGCAGCGTTATAAAACATACAAAAATAAGTTAACATATATAATAAGATGTAGTAAGAGAGACTATTACAGTAAAGAACTGGAGAAAAACAGAGACAATATTAAAAATACATGGACAATACTTAACAGTATTCTTGGAAATAAAAGCAGAAATACAAGCTACCCAACCGATTTTTCAAAAAATAATAAAACGACTCAGAGTGTGAATGCAGCTTCACCTGCAGATGAATTTAATAACTTTTTTGTTAACATTGGTCCTAATTTGGCTCGAGAAATACCCATTACGGCGCCTACAGGTGATACAATAAGCAATAACACTGCTATAAAAGACTCCATTTTCATAAATAACACAGACGAGAGAGAGGTCATTGAAATTGTTAAATCGTTTAAAAGTAAAACATCTACGGACTGCGATGGTATTGACATGCTCTTAGACAAAACTATTATTGAATGCTTAGTGAAACCACTGACGTATATCTGTAACCTGTCTCTCCAAACAGGTATATTTCCCAATGCAATGAAAATAGCTAAAGTAATTCCGATATACAAGACGGGTGACAGAGGGGAATTCTCAAACTATAGACCAATTTCACTATTGCCGCAATTTTCCAAGATACTTGAAAAAATATTCTATGAGAGAATTGACAACTTCATACTGAAGAATAATTTATTGTGAGCAGCAATATGGGTTCAGACACAAGAGGACAACTGCATTTGCTCTAATGGAATTTATAGAAAAAATATCAACTGCCATTGAAAATAGAGTATTCAGTTGGGGTATTCCTGGATCTTAAAAAAGCATTTGATACAGTGGATCATAATTTATTATTAAAGAAACTACAAAATTGTGGTATTAGAGGGGTAGCACTGTCCTGGTTAAGTAGTTACTTAAAGAATAGATATCAGTATGTATGTGTTGGTAACAAAAACTCATAGTTACTGAAGGTTACTTGTGGAGTCCCACAGGGTTCAGTTTTGGGGCCATTGTTATTCAATATATATATAAATGATATATGTAAAGTTTCAGAAAAAATGGACTTAATATTGTTTGCCGATGACACTAGTCTATTATGCAGTGGAAGCAATTTGGAACAACTTCTGGATACACTCGGAAAGGAATTAGGAAAGCTTAAACTGTGGTTTGATTCAAACAAATTAACGCTCAATTTAAGTAAGACAAAATTTATAGTCTTTAACAACCATCACAACAACTCAGTATCTAAACTCAGTGTAAATGGTGTAGAGATTGAAAGGGTATCTGAAACTAAATTTCTTGGAGTAATAATTGATAATAAACTGTGTTGGAAGTCACATATTAATTATATTAAAGGTAAAATATCCAAATCAATTGCAATACTACACAGAGTGAAATATTTGCTGAATCAACCCACACTATATACCTTGTATCATTCATTAATACTCCCATACATGACATATTGTACTGAAGTATGGGGAAATACATATAAAACAAACATATATCCAGTCTTTATGCTTCAGAAGAGAGCTATAAGAATAATAAACAAAGCAGCTTACAGGGAACCAACAAACCCACTTTTTCTTAAATTAAAAGCTCTCAAGTTGAAAGATCTGGTTGACTTTAAAACTGCAGTAATAATGTTTAAAGTGAAGAATCTATCACTGCCCGCAAATATCCAAAAGTTGTTCCAAATAAGGGAGAAACAATATCATTTCAGAGGAACATGTATATTTCAAAAACCTTCAGTGAGAACTACCACCAAGCAACACTGTGTTTCAGTGCAAGGAGTCAGATTATGGAACGATTTTGGACCTGAATTAAAATCATGTACAACGCTTGGACAATTTAAACAAAAACTAAAAGAAGAAATACTCCAAACATATATACAAGATGACATATAAAATCACACAAGGATTGTCATATCCAGCCTGCATTGTGTTGTAGCTTAGTTTTTTGTCACATTTTGTCTTAGCTTCGTTCTGAATTGTAATCGCTCTTGTTTTGTTATTTTCTTTTGAATTCTTGGATGGAACATGGGTGGGCAATATAAGCTGCGGCTTCAGCCATCACCCATTTTGGATAACTTATGTTGAACTGTATAATCAGAGGAGTTATTGTCTAATTTGACCTTCTTGGATTTTCTTTCCCCCTTTGTTATATTATTCAGTTTCTTTTAACCTGTACTTTTAATCTATCCGAAATAAAGATTCATTCATTCATTCATTCCACACACGTGTAAACAAATTAAATATTGTCAAGTGCAAAAGTAATAAGTGTTTATAAAACATACCTGTTGACTCAGTACTTCAGAAGATCCCAGATCAAAACGTATCCAATGCCGGTTGCCAGAAACACTGGTAGTTAGCCGGTAGCTAGTAGTTAGCTGGTAGCTAGTACTTAGCATGCTAGCAATTTAGCACATGCTAGCGATTTAGCACATTTTGCTCGCTTTTCTTCGCATTTTCAGATGAAACGAAGAGTCCATCACCACAAAGGTATTGTGGTTTGTTAATTGAGACAATAAATCAATTTCTAGCATTGCCTGTTTTCTTTTTAAACAGACGTGAAATTGCTTAATGAGCTTAAAATGACAGCAGGGCCGGGGGTGGAGGGAGAACTTTTCAGAAAGGTGGGACTTCCGGATCACGGATGTATAATTTCTTGTTAAACAGCGCCTGGAAATTAAGGTATCTAAAAGAGTACTGCAATTGTCAGAATTGATAGAAAATTACTTTAAGTAATTTAAGGGTTACTAGAACACCTTTGAAGCAGAGAGATACATATCCAGTGAAATTGGAGTGCAATTATTACTAACTAACTAACTACTAACTAACCTGCACTTATATAGCGCTTTTCTAGTCACAAAGACCACTCAAAGCGCTTTCATTAATACTAACCCTCTATTCTAAGGGCCTATAGGAAACAGATATCTAGGGACAATTTAGAACAGCCAATTAACCTAACATGCATGTCTTTGGCATGTGGGAGGAAACCGGAGAAATCCTGGAGTAAACCCACGCAACACGGGGAGAACATGCAAACTCCACACAGATCACTGTTGGTTGGGGGCTGGGATCGATCCCACGATCCCCACAATCCCCCGGCCAAGGGTAAACTGTGCTGCCGCAGTGCTAACCACTGCGCCACCGTGCAGCCCATTGTGGCTTATAGTAACTCCTGGAATCCCTATTGTCCGATCAAGTTGCTCGGTCGGAACTAACTGCTGTATAAATGAATAAATCAAGTAATACTAATAAAACCAGAAAGTACAATTCTGTGAAAAAGTTACTTAAGTAAATGCAACTAATTACTACCCACCTCTGAAGTGAACACAGATAGTTCAAAGTAAACTGATCCATTAATGTTGTTGCTATGCCAGATGTTTTTTGCTGATAAAATCATATGAATTGATTTACACATGTCTTTATTTTGCTGTGGTTTAGGTCGTGATGTGCGGCTGCTCCTACTTGGTGCTTTTCTTGGGAAACATCTTCACCACACTAGCAGTGGTTTACCAGAAATACATGAACAACCAGGACAAATGTAAACATGTATAAAGCTTTGCTAAAACAACCTAAAAACCTATGGTAAATGTCCAAAGTTGCAGTGTCTTTACTGTTATCTCCTCTTTCTGTAGTTTTTGTTTGTTCCTTTTAGAGCATTTGCATGTATTTCCACCATCATCAGATTCCTTGTGACTTCAAGTCCTTTTCATTTCATTGTGCACACAACAAAGATTTTATCATATTGCCTGTCGAGGCAAAAAAAAAACAAAGCAAGTCACTTTGTTACAGTGTGGGACTGTTTCAGGTTTTTTTCACTTGGTCTGAACTGGGTAAGAATCGTTGCTGATTAAACAGAATATTGTTTACATCGTATTTATTTTGAAAGCTTTAAAGTGTGTTTCACTGGAGCTACTTGTAGCCTTACTCAAAGTGTTCAGCAAAATAAAACAGTCCACCAAAACTTTGTGCTTTGAGTTCTTCATTTTGATTTGATTTGATTTGATTTTTAGAAACCTGTTGTAGAGGATGCCTTCACAGACGAGACTGAGTTTATTTCTCAGGCGAGGTTTATTCAGAGTTTACATCCTCTTAACAAGAAGTGTATCTCAACAAAAAGAGGCAGAACAATCTTTCCTCACAGCTCTTATACCCTCAGAGACACAAAACCCCCAACATCAAATATCACACCTTCAACCCACAGTCCTTCAGTAAACATAGTATAGCCTCCGAGGCTCGTTGGCGTCTCTATTGTCTCTTCCGCCTCGGGGGCTCCTGCTGGGACATTCTCTCTGACTTCCCGTCTCTCCAGAAACCACTTTGCACCTCCCGAGGTCTCTGCCGGGTCAGGTCCTTTTGGACGTTTGAAGTCTGTAGAGTATGCACCGTCATGCCTACTAAATACATGTGAGAGAAAATGCGTACCATACAAGCATGCCATATATGCGCCCTAAATGTGCACCATATAACCCCCCCCAAATGTCTAAATAAGGACAAGTTACACCTCAAATGCATAGAATCATGACATATCACACAGAACGAGAAAAAAATTGGCACAACAGATCATACATCCAACTGCCTGGGCTTCAACTTCCTGCCATATCTGCTGTGAGCAGGTCTCGCTCTGCCTGTGGCTGTCTCTTGCATCTGTGGATCAGAGTCATTAGCACATCGTTGTGAAAGCTTAGCAGAATGTCTCCCCGGCGGCCTGCCGCGGCGGGGGGCCCTGGCCAACTGTACCTGTTCATCAGCTAACACAAAAGCAGGTTTGAGTCTGTTAATGCAGACTAATTCCCTCCTGTCTCCCAAATCGAGCAAAAAATGCTTTTCCCCGGTTTCTAACACTCTGAACGGCCTCGGGGGCTCCTGCTGGGACATTCTCTCTGACTTCCCGTCTCTCTAGAAACCACTTCGCACCTCCCGAGGTCTCTGCCGGGTCAGGTCCTTTTGGACGTTTGAAGTCTCTAGAGTATGCACCGTCATGCCTACTAAATACATGTGAGAGAAAATGTGTACCATACAAGCATGCCATATATGCGCCCTAAATGTGCGCCATACTGTAATATTTTAAGATCCGACTTTACATCTGGCCTGCATTATTACAAACTCACCATTTAGAATTGATCAGTGCAAATTTAGCTTTTTTTTAATGAGTTTTTTTAGCTTATTTTTTAATGTTCTCCTCACGGGTCTAAAAAAACCCTACCTGATGTCCGGAAAGAAAACTCATTTTTAAGAGCCACTTTTTACAAAAGCAAGCAGCATAGAGAAAACAGGAAGCTTGTAGCTCATGTATTTTTACCTACATATGTATAAGCACTATGGGATGCTTGAGATTGCATTTGTGGATTGACCTCACGTCTTGGATGGAACAATATGTCTGGACCGCCTGTGGATAACAGCAAGAAGACGGAGGTATGGCGATAAGGAGCTGAAAAGACTTCCTGACCTCCTGGGGGCCAGGCGGAGGACTGAAGGACGTGGGGGGAGAGTTATTGTCAATAGGGGGTTTTGACGGTGATATGTGATTCTTCCTTTGATCTTGTATGTATAAATAAGAAGGTTTTGACTCAGCTCTCTCTCTTCTGTTCTTGAGAGATAGCTGGGGATGTGATCGCAACAATAAAACCTGAATTAAGAAATAATTCAGCCTTGTTATTTCACGCTCCCCACATTGGTGACCAAGAGACGTGAGAATGCATAGAAGGGATTCTCCTGATGCAGACTCGTCGGAGTCTGCCCAAGCGAGCGCAGTCTCCATTAAACTGCCAGAATTCTGGCAGGACAACCCAGACTCGTGGTTCCTCCAGGCTGAGGCACAGTTCACGCTCGCAGGAATAACGGCGGATGACACTAAGTTTTACCACGTCATCGCAAGGCTCGACAACCGCACAGCTCGATGCGTGCGGAGCCTGGTACAGCAGCCACCCGCTGACAACAAATACGGCGAGTTGAAGGCTGCCCTCACCGAGTGTTTCACACCCTCAGCCGAAGAGAGGGCTAGGAGGCTCCTGGCTATGCACGGCCAGGGAGGGCGTAGGCCAGTCGCCCTGATGGAAGACATGCTGCAGCTGAGGGAATCGGACAACGATAATTTCCTATTTATGCACATCTTCCTAAGTAACCTCCCGTCGCACATGAGAGGGACCCTCTCCAGCATGCCTTGTGTGACCCAGCAGGACTTCCGTGCGCTGGCCCAAGAGGCGCAGCGGCTCCTCGACTCCTGCGGCGAGCAGACGGCCACAGCAGCAGCGGCAGACCTAGGTGCGGCGACCCGAGGCAACAAAGAGCCAGAGACAGTGGAGCCAGCCCCACCAACAATGGCAGCGACGCGGCCCCGGCGCAGCGGAGGAGATGGCCTCTGTTATTATCATCGGCGTTTCACAGAGAAGGCACACAGGTGTGTGCCGCCGTGCAGCTACAAGAGCTCGGGAAACTCCAGGACCGGGACCCGTTAGCAGCTTCGGCTCTCGGTGAAAGAAATAAGCTGCTGTACATCACAGATGCAAGTTCTGGGCGGCACTTCCTCGTAGACACCGGAGCCCAAGTGAGTTTCATCACCCCAACCTACGCTGACCGGTTGGCTGGCCCCCGTGGTGACGGGGCAACGGCGGCGAACGGCTCGAGCATCAACACCTACGGAGAAAGGACTTTGTTTCTGTCCTTGCACGGTCGCACTTATAAATGGACTTTAATCATAGCGGCAGTGAGCTTCAATATGTTAGGTGCCGATTTTCTGTGCTCGCATGGTTTGTTAGTTGATCTTGCCAACAGACGCTTAGTTAATGCACTATCTTTCTATTCTATTCCTTGTGCAGCTCGAGTGTCCCCACCACCGGTGCAGACCAACGTCGCCACAGCAGGCGGTAAGTTTAACACACTCCTCACACAGTTTCCAGCGCTCATGATTCCTACTTTTTCGGCAACAGTTGCGAAACACGGGGTGGAGCATTTTATCACTACAGCGGGCCCCCCCGTCTTCGCGAAAGCCTGGCGTTTGGATGCTGCTAAGCTTTCTATAGCGCGCAAGGAGTTTGCCAGCCTGGAAAGACTGGGCATTATTCATCGTTCGAAAAGCCCATGGGCTTCGCCACTGCATATGGTCCCTAAAGCTGACGGCTCCTGGAGACCTTGCGGCGATTACCGCAGACTAAACAACGCCACAGCGCATGACCGCTACCCAATCCCACACATTCAAGATTTTTCGGTGCATCTAGCGGGGGCGCGTATTTTTTCTAAAATAGACCTGGTTCGCGGCTACCATCAGGTTCCAGTCCGGCCTGAGGACATTCCTAAAACAGCGGTAATAACCCCTTTTGGACTTTTTGAGTTTTTGCGCATGCCGTTTGGTCTTAAAGGCGCCGCACAAACATTCCAATGTATGATGGATGCCGTGTTACGCGATCTCCCTTTTGTGTTCGTCTACCTCGACGACATTTTAGTCGCCAGTACTTCAGAAGAGGAACACGAAAAACACCTCACTGCGGTTTTTCGGAGGTTGGGAGAGCACGGGTTAATAATTAATCCAGCCAAGTGCCAGTTTGGCGTGGCGCAGATCGATTTTTTGGGGCACCGCGTCTCCCCAGAAGGGGCAATCCCGCTACCGGATAAGGTGCGCGCAGTGGCAGATTTTCCCCGACCACAAACGGTCAAATCATTGCAGGAGTTTTTAGGAATGGTAAATTTTTATAACCGTTTCCTACCCCACGCAGCGCAACTCATGCAACCATTATACGCCGCGTTCAAAAAACAAAAACCCTCCATTCCTATCGAGTGGTCCCTGGAGCGGGAGCGCGCATTCGCGGAGGTAAAAAAAAAGCCCTGGCTGACGCCGCGCTTCTGGCTCACCCAGATCCATCGGCCCGCATAGCGCTCACCACCGACGCATCAGATTTAGCCATAGGGGCGGTCGTGGAACAGCACATTGCCGGGGTTTGGCAGCCGCTGACATTTTTCAGCAGATCCTTGAACGAAGCCGAGCGGAAATACAGCACGTTTGACAGGGAGCTGTTAGCGCTGCATTTGGCTGTCCGCCATTTCCAGTTTTGGCTGGAAGGTCGGCGTTTCACCGCTTTTGTCGACCATAAGCTGCTCACTTTTGCGATGTCCAAAATTTCAGAACCTTGGTCGGGCCGGCAACAGAGGCAGCTGGCCGCAATTTCGGAGTTTACCACCAATATTCAGCACGTAGCGGGTAAACTCAACGTAGTGGCAGACTGCCTCTCTCGCGCGGTCACAGCACCAGTGCGCGCAGAGGCAGATTATACTACCGCAGCCGCAGGGCAAAATGACAGCGCGAAAGCGCACGCGGCCCCAGTTCACGTGGGGATAGATTACGCAGCCATGGCAGCGGAACAGGGTAGAGATGCGGACGTGCGCGCTGCAGTCTGGACCAACAGGGTTAAGGCTGGAGAGCAGGTGTTTGCAAACCGGTATGCCCCCCCTAATCTGCGATGTATCGACTGGGCGACCGCATCCAGTAGTCCCGGCCGCGTGGCGCCGCCGCGTTTTTGACTCGGTTCACTCCCTGGCGCACCCGGGAGTGCGCGCTTCGGTGAAAATGGTAGCGGAGAAGTTTGTTTAGCCGAGCCTGCGCAAGCACGTGAAAGAGTGGGCAAGGACCTGCATGGCTTGCCAGTGGGCCAAAATTCACAAGCACACGAAAGCTCCCTTAGAACCGTTCCACATTCCGGCCAAGAGATTCGATCACGTGCACGTCGACCTCGTGGGCCCCCTACCGTCGTCGCAGGGTTTCACACATCTTTTGACAATAGTGGACCGAACCACACGTTGGCCGGAAGTGGTCTCACTGGCATCGACCACAGCTGCAGAGGTGTCTCGCGTTTTTTTGACGGCCTGGGTAGCGCGTTTCGGGATTTCGTCGGATATTACGTCCGACAGACGGCCTCAATTTGTCTCTGAGCTCTGGTCAGCGATGGCCAGCAGCTTAGGAGCGAAAATTCATCGCGCTACCGCTTATCACCCACAGGCTAATGGTTTATGCGAGCGTTTTCATAGGTCTTTGAAGGCAGCCCTCAGAGCGTCGCTTACGGATGCAGATTGGGTAAACAAACTACCATGGGTTTTATTGGGGTTGCGTTCTGCACCCAAAGAGGATTTAAATGCCTCCCCAGCCGAGTTAGTTTTTGCACAATCTCTCAGGCTGCCCGGTGAGTTCCTACCAGAGCATCCTGATCGGCACGGGAGCAGACATGCTCCCGGGCCCCGTTCATCACACTTTTCCACGCGTTTTTGTTCCCAAAGCTTTGAAAAATGCCGAGTTCGTTTTTGTCAGGCACGAGGCTCTGAGACCGACCCTCCGCCCGCCATATGATGGTCCATATAGGGTGCTGGAAACTGGTGATAAGCATTTTGTGCTAGATTTGGGAGACAGGAAAAAGACAGTTAGTATTGACAGACTAAAGCCTGCTTTTGTGATGAACGACGAATCTGTACGGGTGGCGAGGGCACCTCGATGTGGCAGACCCCCCAGGGAACACGTCCCTGAGCCCCCGCAGGGATCAAATAACCACTCTCTTTCCCAGTCAGCAGATTCTTTGCAGGACGGTGCCGCAGGGACAGCGAGACCTGCTTACAGCAGATTCGGAAGACGTCTGAAACCCAGACGGTGTACAGACTGATTTTTGATGGGATCATGTGGTATAGACTATGCTATTGATGTTATCACTGATTTTTGATATGATCATGTTGTATAGACTATGCTATTGAGGTTATCATGTTTTGTGAACTCTGATATATTGTCCATTCTTTGACGTTTGGGGGGGGGGTTATGTAGCTCATGTATTTTTACCTACATATGTATAAGCACTATGGGATGCTTGAGATTGCATGTGTGGATTGACCTCACGTCTTGGATGGAACAATATGTCTGGACCGCCTGTGGATAACGGCAAGAAGACGGAGGTACGGCGATAAGGAGCTGAAAAGACTTCCTGACCTCCTGGGGGCCAGGCGGAGGACTGAAGGACGTGGGGGGAGAGTTATTGTCAATAGGGGGTTTTGACGGTGATATGTGATTCTTCCTTTGTTCTGAGATGTATAAATAAGAAGGTTTTGACTCAGCTCTCTCTCTTCTGTTCTTGAGAGATAGCTGGGGATGTGATCGCAACAATAAAACCTGAATTAAGAAATAATTCAGCCTTATTTCACGCTCCCCACAAGCTGTTAATAATTTGTTTATTGGCTGCTAGCAGTGGGCAGAGTAGTCAGAAATTGTACTCAAGTAAAAATATGTTACTTTGTAATGATTATGTGTAAAAGTAAGAATGTATCTTCCAAAAGTTACTTAAGTAGGGAGTAATAATTTTACCTAAATTTATGACTTTTGTATATTTACTGTATTTCCCTGTCAGCTTTGCATAAATTTACTTTTTGCATATACTGTACAATTTTAAACTTTTTATTCATAAACTTGCATCTTTTTCTATGAAATCTGCATTTATTTTTCTCATAATTTACATTTTGTACATTTGAGAATTTATGCCTGTAAGACTGATTTATCAAATTTTAGATGATTTTCTTGTAAATTTGTGACGAGACAAAATTAGCTTTTTTTCCTTGATGAAGACTTGTGACTTTTTGCAAGGTTACTTTTCTGCTGGTCATAGCTGTTGCATGATCCGTTGATGTATTACATTACTTGTAAATGATGAGTGGCAAAACTCAAGCTTCCATTGAAGAGTTGACATGAAAAACTACTCCAATACACACAGCGGCCACAAGATGGAAGTATTGATTTAAAAGCTGTTGGTGAACGCTGTCCATACAACTGTGTTTACTTGGGCTGATGAATACATTTAAAATAAAATGTTTTTCGCCTTTTTTTTAGGTTTTCTTTTTTTATCTGCACTTTTTTTTTTTTTTTTACATTTTTGCCTTCATTGGACAGATGCAGTGAAGAAAATCAGGAAATGGGGTGGGGGTGGTTAACATGCAGGAATTAGCGCTCCAGCTGGGAATCAAACCAGCAACCTGCTTTTGTGTCATGCCTTATAATCATTAGGCCCTAAGAGTCTTTTTTTTTTTTTTTTTAAGTGAAATCTGGGATTTATTTTAAGGGCAATCTCAGTTTCTTCCACAATACTTATGTGATTAAAAGGTGCTCAACTGCTGTGATTATTATCCTCTATACAGCAGATGGTTTTGAATAAATCCTGAAGTTTCAAAATAATATTCATAATGTTTAATGGGACCCAATTGGACAGCTGGACATTGTGCCCAGTGCCTTTGGTGTTTGACCCATTTGAACTCCCATCTAACAATTAATTTTACCTTCAATTAATGACATTTATATATTCTTGGCAAATTAGGATCTTTCTCTGTTCAAATTGCTCTATTTTTTTTTTGTACAAGTCATTAACAATATTGATATTCATTGGATTGCAGGTGTAAAAAGATACAGAAGCATATGAGCTGCTTTATACAACAGTTTAGGGGTGGCTGTGGCTCAGTAGAGTGGGTTGCCCAGTAACCGGAGGGTTCGCGGCTCGAATCCCACTCTCCTCAGTCATCCTGCCTTTGTGTCCCTAGGCGAGACACTTTACCCACCTTGCCTCCATTGTCCATGACACGGTATGAATGTGTATAAATGTTGGGTAGTGGTCGGAGAGAGGCCATTGGTGCAGATTGACAGCCACGTTTTCGTCAGTTTTCCCCAGGGCAGCTGTGGCTACAAAAGTAGCTTACTACTATCAATGTCTGTCTGGAGTGAATGAATAATGGACTTACTGTAAGCACTTTAAGATGTCAGTTGACATGTAAAGTGCCATATAAATCTAATCCACTGTTGGGGCCCGAGCCCTATTGTAATTGTTAGTATTTTTCTTTCTTTCTTTTTTCTTCTTCTCCATCAAAGATCTCATTTTTGGGGTAGTGAAGGTGCACAAAAACTAACCATTTTTTTTGCAGGGGCCTCCAAGACTTTCAAAAAATTTAATATTTTGGAGGAAATATGAGTGAAATATGAATGACCCCACAAAAATGGCTTTACAGCACCACCTAACATGTGGTCAATGGGGAGTCAAGTTTGCATCATGTTTTCTTAATACCTCAGGAATTGAATGTTGGATTGGCACCAAGATCAGTATGATGTATACGGGTATGCCTCCGAACAATTATAGCTATGAATATTCATGAGTAGCAATAGTGCCCTCTCTTGGAGACATGAAGGTTACATCAAAGGTTTTCTTCAATATCTCTGAAATAAATAGTCTGGTACCATTTATGGTGACAATCATCTATACCCACATGCCATCAAAAGCTGTTGAAAACTTTTCGAAATGCCCGACAGTTTGGGGGAAGGGGCGTGGCCAAGTTTGCAGTATTGCCATCACCCTTCCAAAGCCTATAACTCTGGCATACATTGACTGATTTCAACCAAACTTTGTGTGGTCAATAGGTAGCCAATACTGATAATTTCTATAATTAAGAATGACACATAGCGACAGCGCCCCCTACCACCAATGGACAGGAAGTTCCCATAGCTCACATGAAGAATGTCCGATTGCTGCTAAACTTTATATACATGATACTAGTCAGACCCAGAAAAGGTTTTTGCAATGATGACAAACATAGCTATAGCGCCCCCTAGGAAATAAACAAAGCTTTGTAGCGCCCCCTAGCAGAAAAAACAAAGCCTTATAACTCTGAAATACATAGTCAAAATTCAACCAAATTTTGTGTGGTGCATGGTTAACCAACTCTGAACCTTTCTATAATGAACATAGCTCTAGTGCCCCCTAGCAGAAAAAACAAAGCTTAATAACCATGGTGTAGAAGAGCTTGAAAGAACGAGGCGGTATGATATGTATAAACCAAAGTTTAATATCAGCTCTCCTAATAAGTCTCATCTAAGTGCAGAAGCAGCAGAAGGAAGAGACCGAATACCTCCGGCTCTCTGACTTTATACTTGCATATAACAAAAGACATGCATATCAAAGGCTGATATCCCTCATTATCATAATCCCCCCATTGTCTTGGTACTTCCTCTCTTCGCCCTGGGGGGGTGAGGGTAGCTCCTCCGGTCTCCACCGCAGTGTCTGGGAATGTCTTTGTTTTTCACTGGCGGTTGAGAGTCTTTGTCCTTTCAGAGGTGTGAAGTTGCCTCACATATGTAATCACCAAACATTCTCACATGCTTCAACATATGTAGGTTATGGAATATATGATTAATATAGCCCACAGCCCCCCCAAACGACTAAGAAAAGACAATAGAAAAATTCACAGTTTAAGATAATTACTATGACATACTAACTGTTACACCTCTTGCCACAGAAGAAACTTTCCAGCAGCCATGCTCCTAAGAGAGTTCAGTGGTAATCATAACAGCATAGTAAAATCATAAGTCAGTCCTAAACTGTTACAGCACAATTAGTGAACAACTGTGGAGTAGTTTGCATCAGTCCCTGTGCTGTCTGGGTTTTAATCTTCTCCCAAAACTGCTGTGGGTTCGTTTAGGCGTCCTGCTGGGACCTTCTTGTAAGGAATCTGCAGCGTGGGAAGGAGAGTGGTCAATTGTTCCCTGCAGGGGGGCTGAGTCTTTTCTCTTGGGGGGTCTACCCCGCCGAGGTGCTCTCACCAACTGTGCACGCTCATCTTTCAACAAGAAGGCAGGTTTAAGTCTGTCAATGCTGACTGTTTCTTTTCTATCCCCAAAATCAAGCACAAAGTGTTTATCACCAGGTTCCAGCACTCTGAATGGCCCATCGTATGCTGGGCGGAAAGTTGGTTTTAAAGCTTCATGCCTAACAAAAACGAATTCAGCGTTTTTTAAAGCTTGAGGGACAAAAACCCATGGAAAGGAGTGATGAGCTGGACCGGGGAGAGAGTCCAGTCCGTTGCTGCCTAAAAACCTTGGGACTGGAAGATGCCCTGGCTCTGGGTTCTCTGGTAAAAATTCACCTGGGAGCCTGAGAGGTTGTGCAAAAACTAATTCTGCCGGAGAGGCGTCTAGATCCTCTTTAGGCGCAGCACGCAACCCCAATAAAACCCAGGGAAGTTTATTTACCCAATTTGTATCCGTTAGTGAGGCTCTGAGGGCGGCTTTTAAAGACCTGTGAAAACGCTCGCATAACCCATTAGCCTGAGGGTGATAAGCGGTGGTGCAGTGAATTGTTGCCCCTAAGCTGCTAGACATAGCTGACCAAAGCTCTGAGACAAATTGAGGTCCTCTATCGGACGTGATGTCCGATGGGACGCCGAAACGTGCCACCCAGTTTGTCAAAAAAACGCGAGCGACTTCCTCTGCTGTGGTTGACGCCAGAGGGACTGCCTCTGGCCAGCGCGTGGTGCGGTCTATCATTGTTAACAGGTGTGTGAAACCTTGGGAGGAAGGTAGTGGCCCCACGAGGTCGACATGAACGTGGTCGAACCTTCTAGCAGGGATTGGAAAAGGCTCCAGAGGGGCTTTAGTGTGTTTGTGTATTTTGGCGCGCTGACAAGAAATGCAAGTTTTTGCCCATTCTTTTACGTTTTTGCGCAGGCCAGGCCACACAAACTTTTCGGCGACCATTTTAACCGAGGCGCGCACACCTGGGTGTGCGAGGGAGTGAATTGAGTCAAAAATACGGCGGCGCCATGTAGCTGGGACTAACGGGCGAGGTCGGCCGGTTGAAATATCGCATATTAGGGGGGGCACGCCGTCGCGTAAACCCTTTTCCTCCAGCCTTAACCCTGTTGGTCCAGACAGGAGTGCACGCACGTCCGCGTCACTGCTTTGTTCCTCTGCCATGGCTGCATAATCTATCCCTGCATGGATTGGTGCTGCGTATGTGTCCGCGTTAGTGAAAAGTTCTGCGGCTGAGGCAGTATAATCTGTCTCCTCGCGCTCTGGTGATGTCACAGTGCGAGAGAGGCAGTCTGCTACCACGTTAAGTTTGCCTGCCACATGTCGAATGTCTGTGGTGAACTCTGAAATCGCAGCCAGCTGTCTTTGTTGCCTGCCTGACCATGGTTCTGAAATTTTAGCCATAGCAAAGGTGAGCGGTTTGTGGTCTACAAAAGCCGTGAAACTCCGCCCTTCTAACCAGAACTGGAAGTGGCGGATGGATAAATGAAGCGCTAGCAGCTCCCTGTCAAAAGTGCTGTACTTACGCTCAGTTTGATTTAGCGATTTGCTGAAGAATGCTAAAGGTTGCCAGATCCCGCTGACATGTTGTTCTACAACTGCCCCTATAGCTAGGTCCGAAGCGTCTGTGGTTAGCGCAATGCGGGCCAAGGGATCGGGGTGAACTAACAGTGTGGCATTAGCTAGGGCGCTCTTTACTTCCGCGAAGGTGCGTTCGCGCTCCGGGGTCCATTCGACCGCGTTGGAAGCTTTCTTTTTTCTGAGTGCGTCATATAGGGGCTGCATGAGCTGAGCTGCGTGGGGGAGGAAACGGTTGTAAAAATTAACCATTCCTAAAAATTCTTGCAGCGATTTGACCGTTTGTGGTCGTGGGAAACTTTTTATTGCTTGAACTTTGTCTGGAAGTGGAACTGCCCCGTTCGGAGAGACTCTGTGTCCTAAAAAATCAGTTTGTGACACACCGAATTTGCATTTGGCTGGATTGATTATTAACCTGTGCTTTTCTAGTCTCTGAAAAACCGTAGTGAGGTGCTGCTCGTGTTCTTCCTCAGACGAGCTGGCTACCAGCATGTCGTCGAGGTAGACGAAAACAAAAGGAAGGTCGCGTAATACCGCGTCCATCATCTGCTGAAAAGTTTGAGCGGCGCCTTTGAGGCCGAAAGGCATTCGCAGGAATTCAAAAAGGCCGAAAGGGGTTATTACAGCTGTTTTAGGAATGTCCTCTGCTCGAACTGGGACTTGATGGTAACCACGGACCAGGTCTATTTTTGAAAAAATGCGCGCACCCGCCAGATGTAGTGAAAAATCCTGAATGTGAGGAATTGGGTAGCGGTCATGCGCTGTCGCATTGTTTGATCTGCGGTAATCTCCGCACGGTCTCCAAGAACCGTCAGGTTTCGGAACCATGTGAAGTGGTGAGGCCCAAGGGCTCTTCGAGCGTCTAACAATGCCTAATTTTTCAAGGGTAGTAAACTCGTCCCGAGCTATGTTGAGTTTGGCCGCGTCTAAGCGGCGAGCTTTGGCAAATACGGGTGGGCCCGTTGTGGGAATAAAGTGTTCAACCCCGTGTTTAGCCACAGTGGCTGAGAATTTGGGAATTGTGAGTGCTGGAAATCGGGTGAGGAGTTGCTCAAACCTATCTCTTGCCGTAGTGACGCTGGCCTGCACAGGTGGTGGAGAAACTCGGGCTGAGCAGGGAATAGAAGCAAAGGACAGTGCATTAACCAAGCGTCTATTCGCTAGATCCACTAATGACCCATGTGCACACAAAAAATCTGCGCCTAACAAGTTAAACCTCACCGCCGCTACAACAAATGTCCATCTGTAGTTGCGGCCGTGGATGTGGAGGTGCAGGCTCTTTTCGCCGAAGGTGTCAATGTTGGAGCCGTTGGCTGCCACCGCTCCGTTGCCCCGTGTGCCCATGGCTCGATCTGCTTGGGAGGGCATGACGAAACTAAGCTGAGCTCCTGTGTCAAAAAGGAACTGCTTGCCGGTGTGTCCATCCATCACATATAACAGCTTACTCTTCTCGCCGAGAACCGCTGCCGTTAACGGCTCTTGGCTTTGGCGTTTCCCGAAATCGTAAATTTGCAGGGGGGAACGCATTTGCGGGCCTTCTCGGCAAAGCGGTGGTGATAATAACAGACGTCGCTCCGTCTGTTACGTTTTGGCCGTGTCGCTGTCACCACGGGCTGGATCTGCTCAGTGGGTTGTGGCTCTTCGTGGTTCTGGGCATCAGCGTTGAGGTCTGCAGATGCTGCTGTGGGTGTCTGCTCCTTGCAGGCGTTGACGAGCCGTTGAGCTTCGTTGGCGAGCACGCGGAAGTCTTGCTGGGTGCTGCATCTCATGTTGGCGAGTGTCCCTCCCATGTGTGGCGGCAGCGTGCTGAGGAATATGAATTGGAAGAGGAAGTTGTCATTGTCCTCTTCTTTAAGCTGCAGCAAATCCTCTATGAGGGCTTTAGGTTTGCACCCTCTGTGGCCGTAGACCGCCAGGATCTTCTCGGCTCTCTCTTCAGCTGAGGGGACGTAATTTGCCACGATGGTTGCTTTCAGTGTTTCATATTTGTCTTGGGCCGGCGGCCGCCGGATCATGCTCCGCACACACCACGAAGTGGCGGCGTCGAGTTTGGAGACGATATGATAGAATTTCGTATCGTCAGCCGTGATGCCCGCCAGTGTAAACTGGGCTTCAGCTTGTTGAAACCACGAGGCGGGGTCTTCCTGCCAGAAGTCCGGCAGCTTGACAGCGACGGCATTCGTGTAGACCGTCACTGATGTGCCTGCAGGGTGAGAGTGCCTTGCTTCGGCTCTCTCAGCGGAGCTGGTGCTCGGTTGAGCCCTCTCAATCCCTTCTGCCGGGGGGGAAAGTCGTCCATCTGTTCCCCTGTCTGCGTGGGCGCTGGCGTCTGCCTGGGTCGCCACAGATGAGTCGATTGCGGGGGAACGCCTCAGGTCCATACTCGCATCAGGGGTCACCAGTGTAGAAGAGCTTGAAAGAACGAGGCGGTATGATATGTATAAACCAAAGTTTAATATCAGCTCTTCTAATAAGTCTCATCTAAGTGCAGAAGCAGCAGAAGGAAAAGAGACCGAATACCTCCGGCTCTCTGACTTTATACTTGCACATAACAAAAGACATGCATATCAAAGGCTGATATCCCTCATTATCATAATCCCCCCATTGTCTTGGTACTTCCTCTCTTCGCCCTGGGGGGGTGAGGGTAGCTCCTCCGGTCTCCACCGCAGTGTCTGGGAACGTCTTTGTTCTTCACTGGCGGTTGAGAGTCTTTGTCCTTTCAGAGGTGTGAAGTCGCCTTACATATGTAATCACCAAACATTCTCACATGCTTCAACATATGTAGGTTATGGAATATATGATTAATATAGCCCACACATGGCATACTTTGTCCGAAGTCAACCAAAATTACCGTGTTGAATAGGCAGCCAATGGTGAACACTTCTATAATATACAATAAGACGCAGTAGTAGCGCCCCATACTGCCAATGGACAGGAAGTTGTCATAACTCACATGTACATCATCCAAATGGACCCAAACTTGATATTCAGTGGGGGAAAAAAGTATTTAGTCAGCCACCAATTGTGCAAGTTCTCCCACTTAAAAGATGAGAGAGGTCTCCAATTTTCATCATAGGTATACCTCAACTATGAGAGACAAAATGAGGGGGAAAAAAATCCAGAAAATCACATTGAAGGATTTTTAATGAATTAATTGGTAAATTCCTCGGTAAAATAAGTATTTGGTCACCTACAAATAAGCAAGATTTCTGGCTCTCACAGACCTGTAACTTCTTCTTCAAGAGGCTCCTCTGTCCTCCACTCGTTACCTGTATTAATGGCACCTGTTTGAACTCTTTATCAGTATAAAAGATACCTGTCCACAACCTCAAACAGACTCCAAACTCCACTATGGCCAAGACCAAAGAGCTGTCAAAGGACACCAGAAACAAAATTGTACACCTGCACCAGGCTGGGAAGACTGAATCTGCAATAGGTAAGCAGCTTGGTGTGAAGAAATCAACTGTGGGAGCAATTATTAGAAAATGGAAGATATAAGACCACTGTGGCGGTTTGGGAAAACCCCCACAAACAGACTAAGGACGGACAGCTCGCTACTTCTGTTTTTTTCCGCTGCATGCTGTGATCTAATCAGCCATTTATGCATTTCACTGCTGTGAGGTTAATGTGCC
Organism: Pholidichthys leucotaenia; assembly: GCA_020510985.1. Lineage (NCBI taxonomy): Eukaryota > Metazoa > Chordata > Actinopteri > Cichliformes > Pholidichthyidae > Pholidichthys > Pholidichthys leucotaenia. The sequence goes on along the minus strand of CM035844.1, from coordinate 354,151,358 downwards.
ACCCATGCGTTGTGTTCATGCATCCTGTCTGTGTCTCACAAATGCAAATATCTCATGCCTGTTCTGCAGTCCCTTTGATCAGACCTGCTTTGATGTATTGTTTGAGTTGGGTATAAATACTGCACAGGTTCTGTAACACCTCCTCTATCTCTCAACCTCTGCTGTAGGACACACACGTGTCCGCCTCTCCTCTCCTTCTCTGAGAGCCAGAGGATCCCCATCCAGCCTGCACACACTTGGGCTGGAGAGGGGATCCCGTGACGGCGGTATGATAATAAAACTCTACTTAAAACCTCCAACAACGCCGCTTTATTTCATGCCGCCGCACTGGTGACCCGACGCTGAAACGAACACGCTGCCAGCGAACGCAACACCCGGCGGTGATTCTCCGACGACAAGCGAACGCGGCAGCCTGACTGATCTGCCCTCCCTTCTGCTTCAGGGAGACATCAACGCGGAGTGTCCAGGCGAAACTCCACGGAGAACACCCACGACCGGGAAAGCTGAGCAACGTTTCATGGTGAGATCTGCACGCCTAGATCGGCACATCCACGCTGGACCGGCCGCGCTCACAGCTCCTCCACACCGTGAGCGCATGCACCTCGTCCCCTCTCCACGACGGCGATCCCCATGGCCGACGGAGCACACGTGGACCTGAACGCACCATGACCGAGCGAGTGACAGAGCGTCTACTTTCCTTCACCGCTCCAACAGACAACAGGGATGATCTCCAGCAAGCTCCCTGACCCCGGTTCCCCTCTCCAGCGGCCCACCCACGCACGGGACCCAGGCACACGCACCGGGGAGTCACGGGCACGGCGCACCACGCACGGGACACATACGGCTCCACAGACTGCCTTCCTCCTTCGCTGCTGCCCTTCAGGGCTGCTCGCTCACCTGAGGCACGCATGCAGCATGCTCGAAGGATTTGTTAACAGTCTCAGCCACGGCACACATAGGGAATTCAGCGGTTTGCGGTTCCCGAGCGCTTTAAGGCTGTGCCCGCACCTAAAGCCAACACGCCAGTCCCTCTGTTCTCATCACAGCCGCCACGCAGCCTCGTCTTTTCTTCATGGCCGCTATTAATCCTTGCAGGACTTAATCGCGGGAGGAGCCAGTGACTAATTTTTCTTCTTGTGGACCTCTGCACGTTCAACGGGACCAGCCCTTCGACATTGCGGACCCACAAGCAATATCTGCGCGGCCCAGACTTCTCATCGTCTCCGGCCAGCTTTTACTACCCCCACCCCCCTCCACCCCCTCCTGCGCAGAGCTTTTCCCTGCTCGCTGCCCAAGCTGCACTATCGAGGTCTCGACCACCTGCCGAGCCCTCTGGGGGGGAGCTGTGGCGGTTTGGGAAAACCCCCACAAACAGACTAAGGACGGACAGCTCGCTACTCCTGGTTTTTTCCGCTGCATGCTGTGATCTAATCAGCCATTTATGCATTTCACTGCTGTGAGGTTAATGTGCCACCCATGCGTTGTGTTCATGCATCCTGTCTGTGTCTCACAAATGCAAATATCTCATGCCTGTTCTGCAGTCCCTTTGATCAGACCTGCTTTGATGTATTGTTTGAGTTGGGTATAAATACTGCACAGGTTCTGTAACACCTCCTCTATCTCTCAACCTCTGCTGTAGGACACACACGTGTCCGCCTCTCCTCTCCTTCTCTGAGAGCCAGAGGATCCCCATCCAGCCTGCACACACTTGGGCTGGAGAGGGGATCCCGTGACGGCGGTATGATAATAAAACTCTACTTAAAACCTCCAACAACGCCGCTTTATTTCATGCCGCCGCAACCACTGATAATCTCCCTCTATCTGGGGCTCCATGCAAGATATCACCCCGTGGGGTCAAAATGATCACAAGAACGGTGAGCAAAAATCCCAGAACCACACGGGGGGACCTAGTGAATGACCTGCAGAGAGCTGGGACCAAAGTAACAAAGGCTACCATCAGTAACACACTACGCCACCAGGGACTCAAATCCTGCAGTGCCAGACGTGTCCCCCTGCTTAAGCCAGTACATGTCCAGGCCCGTCTGAAGTTTGCTAGAGAGCATTTGGATGATCCAGAAGAGGATTGGGAGAATGTCATATGGTCAGATGAAACCAAAATAGAACTTTATTGTAAAAACTCAACTTGTCGTGTTTGGAGGAGAAAGAACACCATACCTACTGTGAAGCATGGGGGTGGAAACATCATGCTTTGGGGCTGTTTTTCTGCAAAGGGACCAGGACGACTGATCCGTGTAAAGGAAAGAATGAATGGGGCCATGTATCGTGAGATTTTGAGTGAAAACCTCCTTCCATCAACAAGGGCATTGAAGATGAAACGTGGCTGGGTCTTTCAGCATGACAATGATCCCAAACACACCGCCCGGGCAACGAAGGAGTGGCTTCGTAAGAAGCATTTCAAGGTCCTGGAGTGGCCTAGCCTGTCTCCAGATCTCAACCCCATAGAAAATCTTTGCAGGGACGTACAGCAGCTCAACCAGACTCATGTCAATCATCACTGTTTTCTTTTTGCATTACCAACTGCACTATGTGGTACTCCACAATATCTGCTGCTCGCTAATATATTTAAAACTGCTGACTAGTATTACTCATTCTTATTCTACACTTTATTGCATGTATAGTTTTTTTTATTTCTTTTATTTTATCATGTTTAATGTTGCAGCATTGCACCGAGACAAATTCCTAGTTTGTGTACTACATGAACAATGGCAATAAATCTGATTCTGATTCTGATTCTGAGGGAGTTGAAAGTCCTTGTTGCCCAGTGACAGCCCCAAAACATCACTGCTCTAGAGGAGATCTGCATGGAGGAATGGGCCAAAATACCAGCAACAGTGTGTGAAAACCTTGTGAAGACTTACAGAAAACGTTTGACCTCTGTCATTGCCAACAAAGGGTATATAACAAAGTATTGAGATGAACTTTTGTTATTGACCAAATACTTATTTTACCGAGGAATTTACCAATTAATTCATTAAAAATCCTTCAATGTGATTTTCTGGATTTTTTTTCCTCATTTTGTCTCTCATAGTTGAGGTATACCTATGATGAAAATTGGAGACGTCTCTCATCTTTTAAGTGGAAGAACTTGCACAATTGGTGGCTGACTAAATACTTTTTTGCGCCACTGTACATGGTACTAGTACCACCCAGAACAGAGTTATATGACTATACCCCATATAGCTATAGTGCCCATTAGGTAACAAAAAAAAACCCCAAAACATTTATAGCAATGGCATAGCTTGTCTAAATTCAAACAAATTTCCTGGTGAAATTTTCACCCGAAGTGGCCTTCAGGCTATGGATTAACATATTAGATTTTTGAAGTAATCCACGAGTTTATACAGTACCTCTGCTGAGGTGCTGTCTTGCAATGTACAGATGGACGGACTGATGATGGATGGCGGTATGGACGGATGGACAGACAAATGGATTGATGGACAAATGGATGACGGATGGATGGGCGGATGGCGTTATGGAAGGATGGATGGACAAAGAGCAGGAGGGAGAAATGGAGTCTGCGCAGTTACGCTCTCTGAGTGGCAAGCCCTAGGTCTAGCGAGGATGCGAGGGCCCGTTTATCGCTGCTAGTGTAGAGGATGCCTTCACGAACGAGACTGAGTTTATTTCTCAGGAAAGGTTTATTTGCAGTCTCATCCTCTAACAGCAAGTATCTCAACAAAAGAGACAGGACAATCTTTCCTCACAGCTCTTATACCCCCAGAGACACAAAACCCCCCACATCAAATATCACACCTTCAACCCACAGTCCTTCAGTAAACATATAGCCTCGGCTCGTTGGCGTCTCTATTGTCTCTTCCGCCTCGGGGGCTCCTGCTGGGACATTCTCTCTGACTTCCCGTCTCTCCAGAAACCACTTCACACCTGCCGAGGTCTCTGCCGGGTCAGGTCCTTTTGGACGTTTGAAGTCTGTAGAGTATGCACCGTCATGCCTACTAAATACATGTGAGAGAAAATGCGTACCATACAAGCATGCCATATATGCGCCCTAAATGTGCGCCATATAAACCCCCCCCCCCCAAACGTCCAAATAAGGACAAGTTACACCTCAAATGCATAGAATCATGACATATCACACAGAACGAGAAAAAAATTGGCACAACAGATCATACATCCAACTGCCTGGGCTTCAACTCCCTGCCATATCTGCTGTGAGCAGGTCTCGCTCTGCCTGTGGCTGTCTCTTGCATCTGTGGATCAGAGTCATTAGCACATCGTTGTGAAAGCTTAGCAGAGTGTCTCCCCGGCGGCCTGCCGCGGCGGGGGGCCCTGGCCAACTGTACCTGTTCATCAGCTAACACAAAAGCAGGTTTGAGTCTGTTAATGCAGACTAATTCCCTCCTGTCTCCCAAATCGAGCAAAAAATGCTTTTCCCCGGTTTCTAACACTCTGAACGATCCATCGTAAGGAGGTCTTAAACCTAACCTCTGTGCGTCGTGTCTAACAAAGACGAATTCTGCATTCTTTAAGGCTTTAGGCACAAAAACGTGAGGAAAACTGTGATGAACTGGACCGGGGAGGGTGTTTGATCCCGCGTCGCTCTGCAGCAGCTGAGTGGGGGGGCGATCTGGTGCGGGGTTCTCAGGAAGGAATTCTCCCGGTAATCGGAGAGGTTGGGCGAAGACAAGTTCGGCCGGAGAGGCTTGCAAATCCTCTTTAGGTGCTGAACGCAACCCTAATAAAACCCATGGAAGCTTATCAACCCAATTTGTGTCTGTGAGAGCCGCTCTGAGGGCTGCTTTCAATGACCGGTGAAAGCGTTCGCACAAACCGTTGGCCTGGGGGTTATACGCAGTTGTGCGATGAATTTTCACCCCCAGGCTGAGTGCCATGGATGACCAGAGCTCGGAAACAAACTGGGGTCCTCTGTCAGACGTTATGTCTGACGGGACTCCAAAGCGCGCGACCCAAGCCGTTAAAAAAGCGCGCGCAACGTCTGCTGCTGTGGAATCGCCTCTGGCCAGCGCGTAGTGCGGTCCACCATAGTTAGAAGGTGTGTGAACCCCTGTGACAGCGGGAGGGGTCCCACCAAGTCGACATGCACGTCGACATGCACCTGGTCGAAGCGTTTGGCTGGGATGTGAAAAGGTTCTAGAGGGGCCCGCGTGTGCTTGTGTACCTTTGCTCTTTGACACGCTGCGCAGGCTGCAGCCCATTCTTTGACCTGTTTACGCAGCCCCGGCCAAACAAACTTCTCTCCCACCATTTTGATCGACGCGCGAACGCCCGGGTGTGCCAGCGAATGTATTAAGTCAAAAACACGGCGACGCCACGCAGCCGGGACCGAGATATCGCAGATTAGGGGGGACATACCTCTTTGATGCACCCTGTGCTCCAGCCTTAGCCCTGTTGGCCCAGACTGGAGCGCCCGCACGTCCGCATTGTTAACCTGCTCAGCGGCCATGGCTGCATAATCTAACCCAACGCAGACCGGGGCTGTGAGCGCTTCCGCGCCGCAAGCCTGGCCCGAGTCTACAGCCGCCGAGTCTGCCCCCTGGGGGCCTGGCATTGCAACTGCACACGAGAGACAATCTGCCACTACATTGTGTTTACCCGCCATGTGTTGAATGTCGGTGGTAAACTCCGAAATTGCGGCCAGCTGTCTCTGTTGTCGGCCCGACCAAGGCTCTGAAATTTTAGCCATTGCAAAAGTTAATGGTTTATGGTCTACAAACACGGTGAAACGGCGCCCTTCCAACCAGAACTGGAAGTGGCGGATGGCAAAATGCAGGGCTAAAAGCTCCCTATCAAACGCGCTGTATTTACGCTCGTTATCGCGCAATGTTTTGCTGAAAAACGCAAGTGGTTGCCAGCTCCCTGCTACCAGTTGCTCGACAACCGCTCCCACTGCCACGTCGGAAGCGTCCGTGGTTAGCGCCATGCGAGCTGCTGGCACCGGGTGTGCCAATAACGCAGCGTTCGCGAGGGCCGATTTGACCTGTGCGAAAGCGCCGTCGTGGTTGCGTGCCGTCTATGGGCGTCGACGAGCCGCTGCGCCTCCTGGCCCAGCTCGTGGTAGTCACGGTTGTTGAGTGGCTGCGAGCTGGCCAGGGTGACTCTCACTGCTGGCGGGAGCGTTCTGAGGAAGAGGTGGGCGAAGATAAAGCTGTCGTCATCCTCGCCTCTCAGGCTCATCATCTTCGCCATCAGATCTGCCGGCCTGTCTGCTTCCCCTTCTGTCAGCGCCAGGAGCTTCTCTGCTCGCTCTCCCAGCGAGGGTGTGAAGGCTCGAATGAGGACGGCTTTCAGTGCGCCATACTTGTCGTCTCGGGGCGGGTGGTTGGTCAGGCTCTCCACCCGCTGCACTGTGAGGCTGTCCAGCTTCGCGACGACATGGTAGAACCTCGTTGCGTCCGCTGAGATTCCCCGAAGGTGGAACTGCGCCACCACAGTGGTAAACCAGGAGCGCGGGTTATGTTGCCAGAAATCGGGCAGCTGTAGTGTGGTAGCTGCGTTAACCCGGTTGGCTCCTGAAGAGTCCGGTGCGGAAAGCTCGCCGTCACCGGCCATGGTTTGTCGTAGGTCACCAGTGCAGAGGATGCCTTCACAAACGAGACTGAGTTTATTTCTCAGGAAAGGTTTATTTGCAGTCTCATCCTCTAACAGCAAGTATCTCAACAAAAGAGACAGGACAATCTTTCCTCACAGCTCTTATACCCCCAGAGACACAAAACCCCCCACATCAAATATCACACCTTCAACCCACAGTCCTTCAGTAAACATATGAACCCACAGTCCTTCAGTAAACATATAGCCTCCGAGGCTCGTTGGCGTCTCTATTGTCTCTTCCGCCTCGGGGGCTCCTGCTGGGACATTCTCTCTGACTTCCGTCTCTCCAGAAACCACTTCACACCTGCCGAGGTCTCTGCCGGGTCAGGTCCTTTTGGACGTTTGAAGTCTGTAGAGTATGCACCGTCATGCCTACTAAATACATGTGAGAGAAAATGCGTACCATACAAGCATGCCATATATGCGCCCTAAATGTGCGCCATACTGGTAGCTTTAATAATAATAATTATTATTATATATCACTCCACTTCAGCTGTGCTTTAATAATCTTTAAATGAAAGTTAATATCAATGGCTTCTTACATGTGAGAATTGCCACATTGTGCCGGATACCTTAATTTCCACAGTGAGACACTGTTTGAAAAGAGACGGTCCTGTGGGGAGAGTGAAATAACGAGACTGAATTATTTCTCAATTCAGGTTTATTGCAGATTCACATCCCCAGCTTTCTCTCAAGACAAGTAAGAGAGTGAGCTGCATCAAAACCCCCACATTTATACATGACACATCAAAAAGCAGAATCACACATTGCTGTCAAAACCCCCATTTGACAATAACTCTCCCCCCGAGTGTCTTAGTCCTCCATCTGGACCCAGGAGGTCAGGAAGTCCTTTCAGGGTCTCATCACGGCACCTCCGTTCTCCTGCCATCATCCACAGGTGGTCCAGGCGTATTGTCCCATCCAAGACGTGAGGTCAATCAACACATGCAGTTCTAAGCATCTCCTTGTGCTTATACATATGTAGGCAAAAATGTATGAGCCACATAACCCCCCCCCCCCAAACGTCGAAGAATGGACAATAAAGCATAGTTCACACAACTTGGTAAAAATCAGCAGCATATTCTACACAACATGATAAAATCACACATTAGTCCATACGCCGTCTGGGCTTCAAGCGTCTTCCAAATTTGCTGTAAGCAGGTTTCGCCGTTGCTGCGGCGCTGTCCTGCAGAGAATCTGCTGACTGAGGAAGAGAATGGTTATTTGATCCCTGCGGGGGTCTGCCATGTCGAGGCGCCCTCGCCACCGGTACAGACTCGTCGTTCGTCACAAAAGCAGGCTTTAGTCTGTCAATACTAACTGTTTCCTTTCTGTCCCCCAAATCTAGCACAAAATGTTTATCACCCGTTTCCAGCACTCTAAATGGGCCGTCGTATGGTGGGCGGAGGCTTGGTCGCAGAGCCTCGTGCCTGACAAAAACAAACTCAGCATTTTTTAAAGCTTTGGGAACAAAAACACGCGGAAAAGTGTGATGCACGGGGCCCGGGAGCGTGTCCGCTCCCGTGCCGATCAGTGGTCCCAGAGCCGGGGGGCGCCCGGGCGCTGGATGCTCTGGTAGGAACTCACCGGGCAGCCTGAGAGGTTGTGCAAAAACCAACTCTGCAGGGGAGGCGTTTAAGTCCTCCTTGGGTGCAGAACGCAACCCCAATAAGACCCATGGTAGTTTGTTTACCCAATCTGCATCCGTAAGCGACGCTCTGAGGGCTGCCTTCAAAGACCTATGAAAACGCTCGCATAAACCATTAGCCTGGGGGTGATAAGCGGTAGTGCGGTGAATTGTCGCCCCTAAGCTGCTGGCCATCGCTGACCAAAGCTCGGACACGAATTGGGGTCCCCTGTCGGACGTAATATCCGACGGAACCCCGAAACGCGCTACCCAGGCCGTCAAAAAAGCGCGAGCCACCTCTGCAGCCGTGGTCGATGCTAGTGGTACCACTTCCGGCCAGCGAGTGGTTCGGTCCACTATTGTCAAAAGATGTGTGAACCCTTGTGACGACGGTAGGGGGCCCACGAGGTCAACATGCACATGATCGAATCTCTTGGCCGGGATGTGGAACGGTTCTAAGGGGGCTTTTGTGTGCTTGTGAATTTTGGCCCGCTGGCAAGCCATGCAGGTTCTTGCCCACTCTTTCACGTGCTTGCGCAGGCTCGGCCAAACAAACTTCTCCACTACCATTTTCACAGAAGCGTGCACCCCCAGGTGCGCCAGGGAGTGAACCGAGTCAAAAACGCGGCGGCGCCACGCGGCCAGTACCACCGGGTGCGGTTGCCCGGTAGATACATCGCAGATTAGGGGGGGTATACCGGTTTGCAAACTCCTGCTCTCCAGCCTTAACCCTGTTGGTCCAGACTGGAGCGCGCACACGTCCGCATCTCTACCCTGTTCCGCTGCCATGGCTGCATAATCTATCCCCACGTGAACTGGGGCCGCGTGCGCTTCCGCGCTGCTATGTTGCCCTGCGGCTGCGGTAGTATAATCTACCTCCGCGCGGACTGGTGCTGTTACCGCGCGGGAGAGGCAGTCTGCCACTACATTGAGTTTACCGGCTACGTGCTGAATATCAGTAGTAAATTCCGAAATCGCGGCCAGCTGCCTCTGCTGCCGGTCCGACCAAGGTTCTGAAATTTTGGCCATCGCAAAAGTGAGCGGCTTGTGGTCGACAAACGCAGTGAAACGCCGACCTTCCAGCCAGAACTGGAAATGGCGAATGGCTAAGTGGAGCGCTAACAGCTCCCTGTCAAACGTGCTGTATTTCCGCTCGGCTTCGCGCAAATGATGTGCTGAAAAATGCCAGCGGCTGCCAAACCCCAGCAACCTGCTGTTCCACAACCACCCCTATGGCCAAATCTGACGCGTCAGTGGTGAGCGCTATGCGGGCCGTTGGGTCTGGGTGAGCGAGCAGTGCCGCGTCTGCAAGGGCTTTTTTTTACCTCCGTGAATGCGCGCTCCCGCTCCGGGGACCACTCGATCGGATTGGAGGGTTTTTGCTTTTTAAGCGCGGCATATTCAATTCAATTCAATTTCAATTCAATTCAACTTTATTTATATAGCGCCATTTCACAACAACAGTCATCTCATAGCACAATCAACTGAAGGGGGGACCCCCACAGTTGCAGAAAGACCCCAGCAATCAGGCGATCCCCTGTGAGCAAGCACTTGGCGACGGTGGAGAGGAAAAACTCCCTTTTAACAGGAAGAAACCTCCAGCAGAACCAGGCTCAGGGAGGGGCAGTCATCTGCTGCGACTAGTTGGGGGGTGAGGGGATAGAGAAGAAGAAAAGAACAGACATGTAGAGAGCAAACAGCACAATGGGGACTCAATCTATGGGAGAGAACAAACAAATGTTAATGACCAGCAAAAAAAAAATATTTCATAGAGAGTGAGGAAAGGAGTGAGGCCCAGTGCATTACTGGAGGTCCCCCGGCTGACTAAACCTATTAGCAGCATAACTAAGGGAGGGTTCAGAAACACATGATCCCTCCCTAATTGTAGGCTATATCAAAAAGGTAGGTTTTAGCCCTATTCTTAAAAACAGAGATCGAGTCTGACTCCCGAATCCAGATTGGCAGCTGATTCCACAGGAGAGGAGCTTGATAACTGAAGGCTCTGCCTCCCATTGTACTTTTGGAGATTCTAGGTATTACAAGTAATCCTGCATTTTGGGAGCGTAGTGCTCTGTTAGGATGATACGGTAGTATCAGATCTTTTAAATAAAAAGGAGCCTGATTGTTTAAAGCTTTGTAAGTAAGAAGAAGGATTTTAAACTTAATTCTAAACTCTATGGGAAGCCAGTGAAGGGAGGCCAGAACCGGAGAGATATGATCTTTCTTTCTAGTACCTGTTAAAACTCTTGCTGCAGCATTTTGGATCAGCTGAAGACTTTTTAAAGATGTTTTAGGACAGCCTGATAATAAAGAATTACAATAATCTAATCTCGAGCTAACAAAAGCGTGGATCAGCTTCTCAGCATCACTCTGAGACAAGATGCTCCTAATCTTGGCAATATTACGCAAATGATAGAAGGCAGTCTTAGAAACAAATTTAATATGTGAATTGAAGGACAAATCCTGATCAAAAATAACTCCAAGGTTCCTCACAGAGCTATTAAGAGAAAGAGTAACTGCATCCAAACTAAAAGTTTGATTTGGAAAGGAATTTCTAAGGTTTTTTGGACCAACAAGAATGACTTCAGTCTTATCTGAATTTAATAGCAGGAAATTACAAGTCATCCAAGCTTTGATTTCCTTAAGACAGGCTTCTAACTTGGCTAATTGATTAGTATCATCTGGCTTCATTGACAGGTATAATTGTGTGTCATCTGCATAACAATGAAAATGTATACAGTGCTTTCTAATAATGTTGCCTAACGGAAGCATATATAAACTAAAAAGAGTAGGGCCTAGCACAGATCCCTGTGGAACTCCATGACTAAGCTTTGAGCTGAAAGAAAACTCATCATTTACATGAACAAACTGGAACCTATCAGATAAATAAGATCTAAACCACTGCAACAAAGTTCCATTAAGTCCAACATAGTGTTCTAATCTATCAAGTAGAATATTATGATCAATAGTATCAAAAGCTGCACTAAGATCTAAAACGACAAGTACAGAAACTAGTCCATTATCAGATGCAATGAGGAGGTCGTTAGTGACCTTCGCTAAGGCTGTTTCAGTACTATGATGGATTCTAAACCCAGATTGAAACTCTTCAAGTAAACCATTTCCCTGCAGGTGGTCAAATAATTGCGTAGCAACAACTCTTTCTAAGATTTTTGAAATGAAAGGGAGATTAGAGATTGGTCTATAGTTAGCTAAAGCTCCTGGATCTAGCGTTGGCTTTTTGAGTAAGGGTTTAATTACAGCTGTTTTAAAAGCCTGCGGTACATGGCCTAAAGTTAATGAAGAATTGATTATATGAAGAATAAAGCTACCAATAAGTGGGAAGGCTTCTTTAAATAACCTGGTAGGAACAGGGTCTAAAAGACAAGTTGAAGGTTTGGATGAGGAAACTATTTTGTCTAACTCACAAAGGTCGATTGGAGTAAACTCATCAAGACAGACATCAATAGAAGGAGCTGTAATAGTTACAGTATTTAAGTTAACTGTGGGAAGAATCTGATTGATTTTATCTCTGATGGATGAAATTTTATTATTGAAAAAGTTCATAAAGTCCTGACTAGTAAGCTCTAAGGGGATGCTAGGATTGACAGAGTCCTGACTCTTTGTCAGCCTGGCTACAGTACTGAAAAGAAACCTGGGATTATTCTTGTTCTCTTCTATTAATGCAGAGTAATAACTCGTTCTAGCTTTTCTAAGAGATTTTTTATAAATTAAAAGATGATTTCTCCAAGCTAAATAGATTTCATCTAAATTAGTAGAGCGCCATTTTCTTTCTAATTGACGAGTCTTCTGTTTTAAGCTACGAGTTTCTGTGTTGAACCAAGGAGTTAAAAATCTCTGATTAGACTTTTTCTTTTTTAAGGGGGCCACCAAGTCTAGAGCCTGATGCAGAGAAGCTGAAACACTATCCACCATGTTATCAATTACAGAAGGAGCAAGCTGTCTATAGCTTATTTCCGTTGTGTTGACACATGGCATAGAGGAAACAATCTGCATAAATTTGGAAACAGCATCATCTGAGAGGCATCTACTGTGATAATATTTTTCTTTAGGAGCCAAATAGTCAGAAATAGTAAAATCAAAGGTTAACAGACAATGGTCTGACAGTACAGGGTTATGAGGAGACACTACAAGATTTTCTATTTCTATGCCATATGTCAGAACAAGGTCCAATGTATGGTGGAGGTAATGAGTAGAATTTCCTACTTTCTGAGAAAACCCAATCGAGTCTAATATTGAATTAAAAGCCACATTAAGGCAGTCACTATCTACATCCACATGTATATTAAAGTCCCCTACTATAATTATTCTATCAGATTTCAACACTAAATCAGCTAAGAAATCAGCAAATTCGGATAAAAATTCTGAATAGGTTGATGGGGGACGATAAACTATGGCAAATAAAATTGGGTTTAACCTGAAATTGCTAAAGTGCCCAACACTGAGGACCAGGCCCTCAAAGGAATTATAACATGTTTTTTGCTTTACATTAACTAGTAATTTGGAATGGTAAATTGTTGCTACTCCTCCTCCACGACCAGAACTTCTGGGATTTTGACAGTTTAAATAACCAGAGGGAGTTGATTCATTTAAACCAACATAATCCTCTTGCCCTAACCAAGTCTCTGTAAGAGAAATTAAATCAATCTGATGATCAATTAACAGATCATGGACTAACAGAGACTTGGGAGTTAGAGACCTAATATTTAATAAACCACATTTAATTTCTAAATTATGAGGAGGAACAGAGGCCAAATCATTCAATTTAGAGGCTTTATGTTTAATTTGAGTTTTACCAATATTTTGCTTTATCACTTTGGGATGCTTATACATTATATTTTTATTTACTTTGGAGGGAGCAGACAACGATTCTCTGATGGGGAAGACAGGGGCTAAGCTGAGGGGTGGCGGATGAAGAGGAGCTGCAGAGAGGCGTGTAAGACTGCGACTCTGCTTCCTGGTCCCAACTCTTGAGTAGTCACGGTTTTGGAAATTTGGATAAAAAAGATGCCAGATTGTTAGATAAATGAGAAGCACCATCCAAAGTGGGATGAATGCTGTCTCATCTCATAAGACCAGGTTTTCCCCAAAAAGAGCTCCAATTGTCAATGTAGCCCACGTCATTTTTAGGACACCACACAGACAGCCAGCGGTTCAAGGATGACGAGCAACTAAACATGTCATCACTGGTCAGATTGGGGAGGGGCCCAGAGAATACTACAGTGGCAGACATCGTTTTTGCAAACTCACACACCGATTCTATATTAAGTTTCGTGACTTCCGAATGCCGGAGACGGATGTCATTAATGCTGGCGTGAATAACAATTGTGGAGTATTTACAGTTACTTTTAGCCAGCATTTTCAAATTTGACTTGATGTCGCCTGCTCTGGCCCCAGGAATACATTGGACTATGGCCGCTGGAGTCTCTAGGTTCACGTTTCTGACTACAGAGTCGCCAGTGATCAGAGTTTTTTCCTCAGCGGGTGTGTCGCTGAGCGGGGAAAAACGATTAGAAACGTGAACAGGTTGGTGGTGAACCGGGGCTTTGCGACTAGGCTTCCTTCTCACCGTCACCCACCCAGTCTCCTCGCTGCTGAGGAGAGCTGGGGAACCGCTGACAGTGGGACCTAAGCTAGCTAGCTCCGCTGCAGCTAATGGGCGTCCGTCGAGATTAACTGGCGCAGACGGTGTTTCAATGCAGCGGAGCCGGGATTCCAAATCAGACAACCTCGCCTCGAGCGCCTCAAAAAGACAACATTTATTACATTTACCGTTATCACTAAAAGAGGCAGAGGTGTAGCTAAACATCTGACAGAGAGAGCACACCAGAGGAGGAGAGGAAAGAGAGGTAGTAGCCATAGCTAGTGGCTGGAGAGCTGGAGAGCAAACCACACAGGCAGACAGCAAAACAGGAAGTGACGATACGTTACCACAAGGAAGTGACGATCCCTTCGCCGGATCGTCGGCATATAATGGTTGCATGAGCTGCGCTGCGTGGGGTAGGAAACGGTTATAAAAATTTACCATTCCTAAAAACTCTTGCAATGCTTTGACCGTTTGTGGCCGGGGAAACTCTGCCACTGCGCGCACCTTGTCCGGTCGCGGGACTGCCCCCTCTGGGGAAACGCGGTGTCCCAAAAAATCAATTTGCGCCACGCCAAACTGGCACTTGGCCGGATTAATTATTAACCCGTGCTCTCCCAACCTCTGAAAAACTGCTGTGAAGTGTTTTTCGTGTTCCTCCTCGGAAGTGCTGGCGACTAAAATGTCGTCGAGGTAGACAAACACAAAAGGGAGATCGCGTAACACGGCATCCATCATGCGTTGGAAGGTTTGCGCAGCGCCTTTAAGGCCAAACGGCCTGCGTAAAAACTCGAAAAGTCTGAACGGGGTTATTACCGCTGTTTTGGGAATGTCCTCGGCTCGGACCGGGACCTGATGATAGCCGCGGACCAGGTCTATTTTAGAAAAAATGCGCACCCCGGCCAGATGCACCGAAAAGTCCTGGATGTGTGGGATTGGGTAGCGGTCATGTGCTGTGGCATTGTTTAACCTGCGGTAATCACCACAAGGTCTCCACGAGCCATCAGCTTTCGGGACCATATGCAGCGGTGAGGCCCATGGGCTGTTTGAACGGCGAATGATGCCCAACCTTTCCAGGCTGGCGAACTCCTCGCGCGCTATGGAGAGTTTAGCTGCATCCAAGCGCCGAGCTTTCGCGAAGACAGGAGGGCCAGCTGTAGTGATAAAATGCTCCACCCCGTGCTTCGCAACTGTTGCCGAAAACGTGGGAACTGTGAGCGCTGGAAACTGGGTGAGGAGTGTGTAGAACTTACCGCCTGCTGTGGCGACGCTGGCCTGCACTGGTGGTGGGGACACTCGAGCTGCACAAGGAATTGAATAAAAAGAGAGTGCATTAACGAGGCGCCTATTGGCAAGATCAACTAACAAACCATGTGAGCACAGAAAATCAGCGCCTAGCATGTTGAAACTCATCGCCGCTATAATAAAAGTCCATTCATAAGTGCGGCCGTGTAAGGACAGGAACAGAGTCCTCTCTCCGAAGGTGTCGATGCTCGAGCCGTTCGCCGCCATCGCCCCGTTACCCCGGGGGCCTGCCAGCCGGTCAGCATAGGTTGGGGTGATGAAACTCACTTGTGCCCTGGTGTCCACGAGGAAGTGTCGCCCGGAGCTCGCATCTGTGATGTAGAGCAGCTTGTTTAGTTCGCCGAGGCTGCTACCGACTCCCGGTCCTGGAGTTTCCCGAGCTCTTGAAGTTGCACAGCGGCACACATCTGTGCGCCTTCTCTGCGAAACGCCGATGATAAAAGCAGAGGCCATCTCCTCCGCTGCATCGGGACCGCGTCGCTGCCATCGTTGGTGGGACTGGTTCCGCTGTCTCTGGCCGTTCGCTGCTCCCGGTCGCCGTCCCGAGGTCTGCTGATGCCGCGGTGGCCGTCTGCTCACCGCAGGAGTCAAGGAGCCGCTGTGCTTCTCGGGCCAGTGTGCGGAAGTCCCGCTGGGTAACACAACGCATGCTGGACAGGGTCCCTCTCATCTGCATCGGGAGGTTTCTCAGGAAGATATGCTTAAATAGGAAATCGTCGTTGTCCGTGTCCCTCAGTTGCAGCATATCCTCCATCAGGTCGACTGGCCTGCGTCCACCCCGGTCGTGCATAGCCAGGAGTCTCCTAGCCCTCTCTTCGGCTGAGGGCGTAAAGCGCTGGATGAGGGCAGCCTTCAGTTCGCCGTATTTGTCGTCAGCGGGCGGCTGCTGTACCAGGCTCCGCACCATCGAGCTGTGCGGTTGTCGAGCTTGGCGATGACATGATAAAACTTTGTGTCATCAGCCGTTATTCCCCCGAGCGCGAACTGCGCTTCAGCCTGAAGGAACCACGAGTCCGGGTTGTCCTGCCAGAACTCTGGTAGCTTGATTGAGACGGCGCTCGTTCGGGCAGTCTCTGACGAGTCGGGGGAATCGCTTCTCGGCATTTTCACGTCATTGGTCATCAATGTGGGGAGAGTGAAATAACGAGACTGAATTATTTCTCAATTCAGGTTTATTGCAGATTCACATCCCCAGCTATCTCTCAAGACAAGTAAGAGAGTGAGCTACATCAAAACCCCCACATTTATACATGACACATCAAAAGGCAGAATCACACATTGCTGTCAAAATCCCCATTTGACAATAACTCTCCCCCCGAGTGTCTTAGTCCTCTGTCTGGACCCAGGAGGTCAGGAAGTCCTTTCAGGGTCTCATCACGGCACCTCCGTTCTCCTGCTATCATCCACAGGTGGTCCAGACGTATTGTCCCATCCAAGACGTGAGGTCAATCAACACATGCAGTTCTAAGCATCTCCTTGTGCTTATACATATGTAGGCAAAAATGTATGAGCCACAGGTCCTAATCCAGACCCCGGTGACACAGAAGTCCCGCACTTATATACATCCAGCAAGATATTTTACACCTGTTTAAACAAAACAGACAAGCTAGAGTTTGATTTATTGTCTTGATTAACCAACCAGAGTAACTTTGTGGTGATGGACTTTTTGTTTTATCAGAGAATGCCAAGAAAATGCAAGTGAAGTGGAGGGAAGATGCCTAAATTGCTAACAAGCTAACAACAAACTAGCCACTGCTACAACTCAACATGACCCACAAAACATATTCAACAGATGAAGCAGTATGTATTAAAACACTGATTTCTGCACTGGACAATATTTATTCTGGTTCATCACATCATCATCATCATCACAGCAGTCTGTTGGGGGCGACAATGACTGTTTCATTTAGGTCTGATCAGATTCCTCCACACAGCTCTGTCCTTCGCCTTCAGCTGCCAGAAACTCCTGACCTCGTTAACCCGGGCGACGTCCGAGCCGGTATGAGTTGCTTTCTGACTGACCATTTCATGAAACTGCTTGCAAAGTATTTGAGTACCGCTAGCTTTTGCTGGACTAGCGACACATTCTTGGCAGATACAGATATTATCAGTGGCAAGGACAGGCCAAGACAAACTGACTCCAGTATCTGTTGCAGTGACTGACCAGATGATAGGTTTGTTTATCTCTGCTCTTTGTGTAGTGCATGTCACAATGCACTGACTGGCAAAACAGATAGATGTACTTTATTGATCCCAAACTGGGAAATTTCAGGGTAACAGCAGCATGACACAGTAAGACAACCAAAACAACAGAAACACACACAGCCCACACGTGTGTGAAATGACAATAGACCTATTCATTTCTATATTATGCTGATTGAGGTGTTAAGCGACCGTTAACTAGGTATATTCAGAAGGGATTATTTTTCTCGATGGAGCAAAATAACCAGTTAAAAAAAAATAATATTTTGTCCTCTATTGCTGTCATTTAATAAACTGTGCTTGTGGGAGCTGTTGTATAAAAGCAATATTACACTCAAGGCTGTATGGCATCATGAATATGTAACTGTGGTGATGTATACAACGAATCACAGCAGTTGCTATATTCATTGATACCATAATCCCTCTTGTGTAATATTGCTTAATTATACAGTGTTATTTTAACAGTTACATCTTATATAATTTTGTGTCTGCATTGTTTAGTTTTGTATCATTTTGCTCAGAGACAGTCAAAAATGGAGGAAAACTTTCTAATTAATCTGTGCTGCGCATGCATGACACAAAACACTTCATCATTTCAATTTCTTGCAGGAAAAAGATGAATGAGTAGATTTCATTAAAGCTGCAATCCCTGTGCTTGTATGATTTAAACATGTCTGCAGTAGGGCCAAAGAGCCAGAACACAAGAAATGAAAGGGTGGGAAGACATTTGCACGTGAGATCAGAGGGAATAATACCTGAAAAATTTAAAATAGCAACCAGTTTCATCCCAGTTTATTACAGTAAAACTTCCCCCACCCCGCAAAAAAAAGTCTTAGATGAGTTAGTGCTTGAGGGCCAGTGAGAGCGAGGCTGGTCTGAACAAACGGGGTGAGGAGCAAGTGAATGGGGTGGCAGTAGGAGCTGAGGTGGAGGAGGAGAAGGGGGGCTGAGTATTCTCCCAGCCTGCACTTCTTTCATCTTTCTCATTAAAGCTCAAGCATTGGGGCCGTCAAGAATGAGCCCTGGGACATGGGGATCGGGGACTGAGCCTCAGCCTCACATCAGGAGGTGGAGGAGCAGGGAGGAAGCAGTTGCAGCGAGCAGACGGCCGCCATGTCAAACCATCACCTTAAACTTAACCTGCCTCCCTCTGGGCCCAAGATAAAGACCTCTTATCTGTGCACACCTTCTCTCCCGGCCTGGGAACAACTCTAGCAGCTGCAGGGAGAATGAGGGGCCGTCTCTGGTTGAGTAGGTCCAAAATGCACACGCTTTCTCTCAGGGACTGTATAAGAGATGGGGAGGGCAGTACTGCTGATGAGCCTCCATCTGGGACAGGCTGATTAAAAGAGAGGTGAGCAGAGGAAGTAGCTGATGAAAAAAAGGTGATTCAAAAGAAAGAGGCTAATCCAGCCAGTACTGACGGGGAGGGGCCTGACAAAGATTCCCTCCATACTGAAATGTTGAGATTTCAGCTGAAGACACTGCCAGTAGGAGAGGTGGATGCTGTACATAATGAATACGGAGTAACAAAGCTGTAGGAAAACTTTAGGGGGGTTGTGGTGGATTGGCACTGACATGATTCCTTCAAGCTCATTGAGAAAACAAATGTATTTTGATATAAAATAGTGAGAAAACACATATAAGGTCATGCTAAGGCTTTTGATGAAATACAGTACATCAGAACATTTTACTGTGATCAAGACTATAAAATGACACCTGTAAAGTAGAGAATTTGCAGTTACGTGACTTCTCTAAAGTCGTTCACCATGTTGGAGTGAAAACATTACGCATTACTACGGTCACACACACACTTGAGAGACTGGTTAATAAGAGTGAACAAAGTCTCGTGAAAATGTGCATTTGTGGAATCACATGAAGAACTATGCGAGTGTTGGTGTTGTGAGAAAATTATAAGCAACATTCTGGGTAGTCTTTACACTGTGTCAAGAGGCTAACAGTCCCAGACCAGCTCAATCCTGATATTTACAACTACCTAAATTAAATGTAACCCACTTTATTGTCTGAATTGTTTCTACTTGTATGATCATTTGTGTGAAGGCTCTACTGATGGGTCCCAGTTCATCAAAATCATCACCTTGGTTCCCTTAAGTTGTCTCCTGTCACAGTTCCTGGGGCTAAGGAGCGGCTCAGCTAGACAGTAGTAATACCTCGCAGAACTCTCTAAAAAAAATTGTAAAGGTTAAAAGTGAAGAGAATCTCATGAGTTGCCTTAACAGACGCTAACATGTAGCTCCACAATACCAAGAGTTACCTCAAAATGCCAAGGGTTGACACAAAGCTGCCAACAGTTAGTTCAGACATGTTAGCGGCTATCTCACAGATACTCACACATAACTTAAAGAAGCTAACAGTTCATGGATTCTTACGGTTAGCTTAGCGATATTGATAGTTTTAATATGATGTCGCACACCGGACATGTTGTCATATTGGCTGGACAAGCAAACTGAGTGCAACGTGCAATCACTAAGAGAACACACAAAGAACGTTTTGTGGAGAGTGCAAATAAAGGAACCAGACTTACACGACAGACAAATTTTATTTCTCACTCTCACTTCAATCATACACAGAAAAAGAATCTCTCAATACACCAGGGTCTCTCCTTTTATACCACTCCATTCCTTCCCCCTATTGCCTGAAATCTTGTATTACAATATGTTCACACATTCACCCCTTACTGCTGCATTACCATCTTTTCCCATTACAATACGTACTGTCCTTCTCTGTTAAATCCCCCACGCTCTGCTGGCAGAGGGAATATTCCCCTCCCCTCTGCTTCCAGTTTGAGATGAATATCCCAGCGTGGGTTCCCTACACCGCCCCGCCCCCCAGAGTCTCAGACTGAGCTTCAACCCTCACGTCCTTTTGGTTTCAGTCTCCTCCCATATCTGCTGTAACGAGGGACCTTCGACTTCACGGCGCTGCTGTTCCGGTGGGGGGCTCCTGGGGGTGTGTCTGTCTGCGGGTGGGCAATGGCGAGGGGGGGCGACATTCTACTTGCCTGTGTGGCTGCTCTGATGAATCTTCTACCTGGGGAGTTCTCAGTGGGGGTCTTCCACGCTGAGGGGCCTGAGCCAACATCACTTGCTCGTCCGCCACCACAAAGGCGGGCTTAAGTCTGTCTATACATATTTTCTCCCGACGACCTCCCAAGTCTAACAAAAGATGTTTGTCCCCTGGTTCCAGCACTCTGAACGGGCCATCGTAGGGTGGGCACAATGGGGGGCGGTGGGCATCATGCCTGACAAACACGAACGCCGCGTTCTTCAAAGTTTTTGGCACAAAAGCGCATGGAAAATAGTGGTGGGCCGGGCCCGGTAGCGTGCCTGCATTTGCACTATGCTGCGAACACTGAGACAGACAGTTGTCCGGCGCGGGATTATCTGGTAAAAATTCCCTAGGGAGCCGCAGTGGCTGAGAAAAAACAAGCTCCACCGGGGAAGCCTCCAAATCCTCTTTTGGTGCGGAACGCAACCCTAACAGAACCCACGGCAACCAGTCTGTAATGTTCTCCTGGAACATGTAATGACGAGGCGCACACACCGGGTGTCAGTTAGGACTTTTTACTTGTCACTTCAAGTGCAACTAACAACTAACCACACATTGGCACATGTACATCTCCTTTTATAGTCAGGTCATGGCCGGGGTCATACTGCCCTCTAGTGGTGACTCTATAGGAACTTCACATATCAATACATCTCCCTTTTTTTTTCAAGTAAAAGGTCGTCCTACTATAAACTTAAACTGTTTCTCTACTTTCAATAAACAAAATAAATTCCATTTCTTTTTACATCTTTGTCAACCTTGTACACTGAATCACAAGTTCAAATTTTTCTCTGTTTACAATTCAACATCAACACATTTTTTTCTCTGTTTACAATTCAACATCAACACATTTTTTTTTTTTTCATTCATCTCAGTACTCCTTACATTTCCTCAATCAATCTTTTCGGTTTCACAATTTGCCTTTGTGATCTTCTGATTTGTGTCACCTCAGTCTGTTCGTTATTGTCTGTCTCTAAGTTTTGGTTCTCAGCCATTTCTGGTTGTTCGGTTTGGCTGGAAATTAGCATGTCGCTTATTTCACTGTCTGTGACTCTCATTTTTGTCTGAGGCACTTTCAGTAAGTGACGTCGGTTTCGCCTCATTGTTTTCCCATGCTCTGTGATGACTTCATATGATCTGGGAGTTGTTTCTTTAACCACTTTTGCCAGCGGTCCCCATTCTCCATCACATCTCACTCGCACTATGTCCTCATGTGCAAGTGGTCTCAGAGGTCGTGCTGTTCTGTTGTACAGTTCAGTTTGCCTCTCATCACGCCTCACATCTCTCTTTTCCATCACCTGAGATGCTGATGGAAGTCGCGTTCTGAGTTTTCTGTTCATGAGCATTTCTGCTGGGGACAGTCCATTCTCCAGTGGTGATGCTCGGTAATTCAGGATCGCCAGATGTGGGTCTTCTGCATTGTCTGCAGCCTTTTTCAGTATGCGCTTCACAATTTGCACCCCTTTCTCTGCTAACCCATTTGACTGTGGGTACAGAGGGCTTGAGGTCACGTGCTTGAACCCATATGTGTCTGCAAAGTCTTTGAAGCACTGACTCGTGAATTGTGGTCCGTTATCACTTACAACAGTCATTGGAATTCCATGGCGTGCGAACATTGTCTTTGTATGTGCAATCACCTTTTCTGCTGTTGTGTCACTCAACCCTGCAAACTCTGGGTAGGTGGAATGATAGTCCATGACTAACAGATAGTCCTTGCCCTTAAGTTGAAATAGATCCATGCCCACTTTTCTCCATGGCCCTTGAGGCTTCTCATGGGGCCTCATAGGCTCCTTTGGCTGTTGATACCTGTGGCGCTGGCAAATGTCACAGCGCTGCACATATGCCTCAATGTCCTTGTGCATGTTGGGCCAATACAAAACATCACGTGCACGTCTTTTGCACTTTTCAATATCCAAATGCCCCTCATGCACTAATTTAACCATTTCTGATCTCATGGAGGTAGGTATGACTATCCTTGTACCTTTTAACAGAACCCCATCTAACACAGACAGTTCACCTTTAAAGTGTTGGTAAGGCTTGTCAATCATAACCTGTCCTGGCTGATGTATCTGTTCCATTACTCTTTTTAGTTTCTCATCTTTTTGTGTTTCTTTCACTATCTTCGTCCATTTTGCATCTGACACTGGCATGTGTGCCTTAATAAAGTCTACATGTATTTGCACAGCTTCCTCTGTTGTGCTGCTGGTGTTGCTCAAGCTAGCCCTACTCAGCGCATCGGCTACAATTAGTTGCTTGCCTGGTGTAAACTCAAATTTCAAGTCATATTTCTGTAATCTTAACATTAGACGCTGGATGCGCGGTGGTGCGTCACCCAGTGGCTTCTGTGAGATAGCAATCAGTGGTTTGTGGTCTGTTTCTAGTATTACTGACCGTCCATACACATATTCATGAAACTTCTCACATCCAAACACTGCACCTAGAGTCTCTTTCTCTATTTGCGCGTAATTTTTTTCTGCGCTTGTCATGGTGCGCGATGCGTATGCGACTGGATACCACTCTGTGTCATGTTTTTGCAATAGCACAGCTCCTAGGCCGGCTTTGGACGCATCTGTGGACACTTTTAGCAGTTTGTCCTGATCATAGAATTTTAACACTGGCTCCTGTATTAGACTGCTTTTGAGCCACTCCCATTCTCTGGCATGCTCTGCCATCCACTGCCACATTGTATTGGTCTCTAACAAGCTTCTAAGAGCTATTGTGTTAGCTGATAAATTTGGGATAAATTTTCCCATGTAATTGACTAGCCCTAGGGCTCTTTGCAAGTCATTTTTGTCCTGCGGTACTGGCAGCTCTGCTATGGCCCGCACTTTTTCCGGATCTGGTTGCACGCCTGCCCCAGATAATTTCTCTCCCAGGTATGTAATCTCCCGTACCCCGAATTGGCACTTACTCTTATTCAGTTTCATACCTGACTTTTGCGCCTGTGTGAGAACTCTTGCCAACCTTTCGTCGTGCTCCTCTTTTGTTTTTCCCCAGACTACCACGTCATCAAGAAAAACTCCCACTCCTTCTATTCCGTCAAACAATTGCTGCACAGTTCTATGGAAAATTTCAGGGGCTGAGCTAATCCCGAACGGCATTCGTAGAAAGCAATGCCTTCCGAATGGCGTATTAAATGTGCACAATTTAGCGCTTTCCTCATCTAGCACTATTTGGTAAAACCCAGATTTGGCATCTAATTTTGTGAAGTAACTTGCTCCACTCATTGTGCTGGTTATGTCAGATTTTGTTGGTAGCCTGTAATGCTCCCGCTGTATTACTTTATTTAGATCTTTTGGATCTATGCACAATCTCAAATCTCCATTTGGCTTCTCCACTATAACTAGTGAGTTAACCCATTCAGTTGGTTCTTCTATTTTTCTGACCACTCCGTCTGCTATCAGTGAGTCTAGTGTTTCTCTCAGCCTCTTTTTAAGAGCTATTGGCACTTTTCTTGCTGCATGTATGACTGGCTCTGCATTCTCTTTCAGCCTAATTTTTTGTTTGCCTGGTAGGCGGCCTATTCCTTTGAACACCTCTTTGTATTCTTTCACCCAGTCAGTGTGTTTGTGCTTACTTGTTGTAGCCTCTGTATTTTCTCGTGTTGTCACTTTGTCTGTATCAATGACATTCACCCTTTTGATCAGACCTAGCTGATCGCATGTTTTTAAACCCAAAATTGCTTGTCTATTTCCATCAACAAGTACAAACAATGCATTCACTGTTTTACCTTTGTTTGACAGTGTAACCCTGCACATTCCTTTAGTGGGTATTGGCTTATCGTCATATGTTCTCAGATTAATCTTTTTATCTCTTATTTTCGGTTTGTTTTTCAGTCTTTTAAAATCTTTCATTGGCAGGATGTTTACCTGCGCACCTGTGTCGAGCTTCAGTGACATGTCCGTGCCATTCATCTCCAGGCACACTATCCATTCGTCAGCGCTCGTCTCTCCCTCGATGGCGTCCACGTAAAACTGATCCTCCTCGCTGTCGCTCTTTTTCTCCACGAGTTGCACCCTCCTCTTTGAGAAGCAGGTCTTTGCGAAGTGATTTTTTCCGCCACACTTGCGACATTCCTTCCCGAATGCTGGACACTGTTTCAGCGCGTGTTGCCTTCCACACCGCTCGCAGTTCCCGCGTGCGTGCTCTGGGTTTGCCTCCCTTTTTCTTGCCTGCAACGTTCCTTTCGGCTTCGCGCGCTGCACTGCACCGACCTCAGCAGTCTCTTTTTCCTTGCTGCTAAAAGTCTTTAATTGTGCCTTTGTACTCTCAGACGCTTGGCAAATCTGTATCGCTTTCTCCAGCGTTAAGTTAGTCTCTTTCAGTAATTGCATCCGCAATTTGTTGTCTTGGACCCCAATTACAATTTGGTCCCGTATCATTGACTCATTCAATGTTCCAAAGTTGCATGTCTGACATTTCAACCGTAGGTCTGTGACATACAGCTCGATGGACTCTGACTCTTTCTGAAGTCTTTTTCTGAACACATACCTCTCGTACGTTTCATTCTTTCTCGGTGTGCAATAATCGTCAAACTTCTTCATCACGGCGTCGAAGTTGCCTTTTTCTTCTTCCGTGAAGACGAATGTGTTAAACACATTTAGCGCCGCTCGCCCTGCTACTGTCAGCAGTAATGCTATTTTCCTCTCCTCGTCACGGAGACCGATAGCAAGCGAATAAAGTTCAAAACTCTGTTTGAATACTTTCCAGTTCTCGTTGACGTTACCGGTCAACTTTAACTCGTCCGGCTGTCGAAGAGCGTTCATCTTCGCCGTCGGTTCGTAGTTTTATATCCTGGTATCATGTAATTTACTCCTGGTACCATGTAACGTTCTCCTGGAACATGTAATGACGTGGTGCACACACCGGGTGTCAGTTAGGACTTTTTACTTGTCACTTCAAGTGCAACTAACAACTAACCACACATTGGCACATGTACATCTCCTTTTATAGTCAGGTCATGGCTGGGGTCATACTGCCCTCTAGTGGTGACTCTATAGGAACTTCACATATCAATACACAGTCTACCCAATTTGCATCCGTAAGCAGAGCGCTGCTTTCAACGACCTATGGAAACGCTCGCATAACCCATTGGCCTGTGGGTTGTACACGGATGTGCAATGAATTGCTACACCCAGGCTACAGGCCACCGCAGACCAGAGGTCGGAAACAAACTGAGGGCCCCTATCGGATGTGATGTCCGATGGGATGCCAAAACGTGCCACCCATGTTGTCAAAAAGGCGCGCACCACATCCATGGACGTGGTTGCCGCTAGCGGGACTGCTTCTGGCCAGCGTGTGGTGCGGTCCACCACTGTCAGAAGGTGCGTGAACCCCTGCGATGGTGGGAGGGTACCCACGAGGTCCACATGAACATGGTCGAACCTCTTAGCCGGTATACGAAACGACTCCAAAGGGGCCTTCGTGTGTCTGTGTACTTTGGCTCGTTGGCATGCTACGTAGGCTGCAGCCCACTCTTTCACTTGTTTGTGTAGGCCTGGCCATACGAACTTCACTCCCACCATTTTGACTGACGCGCGCACTCCTGGGTGCGCCAGAGCATGAAGTGACTCAAACACTCGGCGGCGCCAAGCAACTGGGACCACTGGGCGCAGGCGTCCCGTGGAGACGTCACTGACCCTGGGGGGGGGGGGGGGGGGGGCTGCCGTCTTGCAGTACTTTGCTCTCCAGCCTTAACCCTGTTGGTCCAGACTGGAGCGCGCACACGTCCGCATCTCCAGTCTGCTCTGCGGCCATGGCTGTATAATCTATCCCTACGCAGACTGGGGCCACTACTGCGTGCGAGAGGCAATCCGCCACCACATTCAGTTTACCTGCCACATGCTGAATATCAGTCGTAAACTCCGAGATCGCGGCCAGCTGTCTCTGCTGCCAGCCCGACCATGGTTCCGAAACCTTGGCCATCGCATACGTTAGTGGCTTGTGGTCCATGAACGCAGTGAAGCTGCGCCCTTCCAGCCAGAACTGGAAGTGGCGTATGGCCAGGTGGAGACCCAGCAACTCTCTGTCGAACGCGCTGTATTTACGCTCACCGTCGTGCAAAGCCCTGCTGAAAAAAACGAGTGGCTGCCAACAACCGGCGACACGTTGTTCCACGACAGCCCCTATGGCCACGTCCGAGGCGTCGAAAGTGAGCGCTATCCGGGCCGCCGGGTCGGGGTGCGCCAACAGTGCGGCATTTGCCAGGGCTGTTTTAACTTCAGAGAATGCCTGCTCCCACTCCGGAGTTCATTCAACTCTGTCCACCGACTTCCATTTCTTGAGCACGGCGTACAATGACTGCATGAGCTGAGCTGCGCGGGGGAGGAACTGGTTATAAAAGTTAACCATCCCCAAAAACTCTTGCAGCGCCCTGACCGTCTGAGGCCGGGGAAAATTTGCCATGGCGCGCACCTTGTCGGGCAAGGGTATTGCTCCCTCCAGTGAGATGCGGTGCCCCAAAAAGTCAATCCCAGTCACGACAAACTGGCATTTCGCAAGGTTGATTATTAACCTGTGCTCTTCCAACCTCTGGAAAACCGTCCTGAGGTGGGTTATGTGTTCGTCCTCGGACGCGCTGGCCACCAGGATATCATCCAGGTAGACAAACACAAACGGCAGATCGCGCAACACCGCATCCATCATGCGTTGGAATGTCTGTGCCGCGCCTTTTAATCTGAAGGGCATACGCAAAAACTCAAACAAGCCAAACAGAGTTATTACCGCTGTTTTGGGTATGTCCTCTGCATGCACCGGGACCTGGTGGTAACAGTGAACCAGGTTTATGTTAGAAAAAATACATGCCCCGGCGAGGTGAACGGAAAAATCCTGAATATGGGGAATCGGGTAGCAGTCATGCGCTGTGGCGTTATTCAATCTGTGGAAATCTCCGCACGGTCACCACAATCCCTCGGCCTTAGGGACCATGTGTAGTGGGGATGCCCATGGGCTGTTTGAGTGCCTGATGATGCCCCACCTTTCCAAGTTGGCAAACTCCTCGCACGCTATGGCCAGTTTAGCTGCGTCCAGGCACCGAGGTCGTGCGAAAATGGGCGGCCCAGTGGTGGTGATAAAGTGTTTCACCCCGTGTTTAGTGATGGCCGCCGAAAACGTTGGGACCATGAGTGCTGGGAACTGAATGAGTAGTGTGTGGAACTTACCGCCTGGAGCTGTGACGTTGGCTAGTGTTGGCCCGGCCCCTCGAGCTGTACAGGGGAGGGAATCAAAAGACATTGCGTTAACCAGGCATCTGTCAGCAACATCGACTAGCAACCCGTGTGCACACAGAAAGTCAGCTTCCAAGATTGGGAAACTGCATGCCGCTATGACGAAAGTCCACTCGTACATACGGCCGTGTAGGGATACAGTCAGTGTCCTCTCACCAAAAGTCCTAATGTCCGAGCTGTTTGCGGCTATCAGCTCGGGGCCACTAGCTCCCGCTAGCCGGTCGGCGTAGGATGGCAGGATGAGGCTCTTTTGGGAGCCGGTGTCTACGAGGAACAGTCTCCCCGAGCGCGAGTCCGTCACATAGAGCAGCTTGTTTTCTTCACCGGCAGTCGTAGCTGCTACTGACCGCCGGCCTTGGTGTTTCCCGAACGCTTGAATTGGCGCGGTGGCACACATCTGCATGCGTTCTCTCCAAAATGGCGGTGGTAGGAGCAGAGCGTGTCTCTCTGGTGCCTTCTGGCCCCCGCTGCCGCTACCATCGCCGGCTCCTCGCCTCCACTGGTCGTCTTGCTGGGTTCCGACGCCGCCGCGTTCACTGTGAGGGCTCTGGTGGTGAGGATGATCCGATCTGCCTCCTGGGCTAGCGCATGGTAGTCGCCTGCGGCCAGCAACGGCAAGTTGGCCAGGACCGCTCTTGCCTCTGCTGGGAGGTTCCGGAGGAAAAGGTGGACAAACAGAAAATGCCCGTCATCCGTGCCCATCAACACCAACATCTTCTCCATCAGTTCGACCGCTGACCCATCTCCTAACTCGGAGCACCTCAGGAGCCTCTCTGCTCTCTCGCAGTCCGAGAGTGTGTAGCGCCGGGTCAGCGCGGCCTTGAGAGCCCCGAATTTATTGTGGGCTGGAGGCTGTTGGAGCAGGCTCGCTACTTGCTGAGTCGTGCGAGCGTCCAGCGCTGTGATCACATAGTAATATCTGGTGTCATCTGCCGTTATTCCCCGGAGGGCGAACTGAGCCTCGGTGTGGAGGAACCAAGACTGCGGGTCGTGCAGCCAAAAGTCCAGTAGTTTGACCGAAACAGCACACGCGTTGCTGGGGCTTTCTGTCCGGGCCGTCTTTTGGATGCTTGCTGCGTTGCTGGGGCTTCCTGTCTGGGCCAACTCCGGGGTTCTTCCCTCGTGTTCCATAATTCGTCAAGGGTTACCAGTGTGGAGAGTGCAAATAAAGGAACCAGACTTACACGACAGACGAACTTTATTTCTCACTCTCACTTCAATCATACACAGAAAAAGAATCTCTCAATACACCAGGGTCTCTCCTTTTATACCACTCCATTCTTTCCCCCGTTGCCTGAAATCTTGCATTACAATACGTTCACACATTCACCCCTTACTGCCGCATTACCATCTTTTCCCATTACAATACATACTGTCCTTCTCCGTTAAATCCCCCACGCAATGCCGGCAGAGGGAATATTCCCCTCCCCTCTGCTTCCAGTCTGAGATGAATATCCCAGCGTGGGTTCCCTACAGTTTGACCTTTTATTAGAATTTTCAAAACCGCTATCTTGAGGAAAATGCCAGTCACTCGCCAGATAAGCAGGAGCCCTGCAGAGGACAGACGAGACTGGTTAGGGAGGAATGGAGAACTAATGGGAAGCAAATAGTACCACTCACGTGAGAGAGGAGGAGAGACCAGCACAGAAACCAGCGAAGGGGATGAACCAGCAGGGTATGATTGAAGAGGTCTGACCGGGTGGAGGAAGAAGGCTGACATGAGGCGGAGCAACAGGCTGGCGAGCGCACCAAATCCCCAAAGACGCACCGCTTCATTTGCAGCAACCTGTAACAGGTGGAAGAAAAGAAACATAAGGTAAGGTCATATACACTACTGCTTACTTAAGGAGCTGTCTGTTGAGTACTATACCCAAACAAGCCAGCATTGAATCAGTGAAGATCGCTTCCTTATAAATGCCGGCCCAGCAGGAATCAGCAGGAATCAGCAGGTGCCACCGTCTGATGAGGAAGCCAGTGAGTAGGAAGGAGGGGGCGAGCGCTCGCCAGCACATGGCACATGTTAGAGGTGAAGCCACTGCACCTAGCAGCAAAATATTGTATGGTCAACTATTATGCTATCATTGCTTGTATGTCACTGGTTGTATGAATACTGGTAGGACAGGCAAACTTAGGGTTACCACCAGTCCTGTAAAATACAGTATCATCCTGTTTTTTTACACTAAAACAGTGCACCCTGTATTGAATCAATACAGGACACGGTTTATCCTGTATTTACTAGGTGCCTTTAATACAGCATCATCTCATCCACATTCTGCATGTTGCCGTCCTACTCAGTAGTTGTTGATTGATTTGTTTATTTTTACGCACCGCACGTGAAGTCATAGCTCAACAGGGATTGGATGAGAGGCAGCCGGGTGGGCTCGGCAGCAGCCACAGTGGCTTGTCGGCTTCTCACAAACCAACATGTCTACAGCTGCACCGTGTCCCAATAGTCCGCCCCGTGCATCAGTCAAATGTAAACATTTGAAGAAGTACCAAAGTGAGTGGGAAGAACTCAATGATTGGCTTGACAGCATCAAAGACGATGAGTACAAGGCAAACTGCAAAGTATGCCAGTGGATGTTTTCTGTGGCGGCACTTCAAACTTTGGCCTATACATACTATGTTAATACTTTATTTAAACAATGATTAAGTTATGATAAACCACAACTAGCACCCAACACATGACCTTGGGGCGGGGGGGGGGGTCCTTTATTTTTCTGCATTGAAGGTGGCAACCCTAGGCAAACTGATATGTTCATTTAACCCACAGTAACTGTACAAAACAATCTTCCGACCAAGTTTCACAGAGCTACTTTTAGCAGATAAACATTAGCTCATAATTTTGACCAACCCCACCCAAAAAGACAAAACCCACTCACCCTGCATTTCTATGATTTCAGCAGTGTGTTTGGAGCTCAGGTACAGCCACACACTCAATTGCTTTCACATGCTTTCTCCGTACACTGGCCGGGCAATAACATCGCCCGGAGGAGTGCGCCACAGACTACCACAGCATTGTCCCACTTGTCTCCGAGTCAGGGTCCTGGCTTCTTGATTAAAACTAATTTGTGATCATAACACTGTTAAGCATTATTATCAGGAGTCCCCTTTGTTTCGGACGTTTTCACGCTTTTTTTGCTTTGTCGTGTAAGTAAGAAAATGGCAGCCATGTTGGAAGAAATCCCGCCAGAAGTCACGTGATGGAAAACTATCAATTTGTGGCTATCTCAGACATACTCACAGCTAACTTAAGGATGCTAACAGTTGATGGATTCTTAAGGTGCGTTCAGACTGAATGTGAGGTGCGAATACATGTAAAGTTAATGTAAACATACGGAACACGCACAAATTCGGGCATTTGTGCGTCCAAGCAATTTGGTAGTGCTGTGGCGGTTTGGGGAAAACCCCCACAAACAGACTAAGGACAGACAGCTCGCTACTCCTGTTTTTTTCCGCTACACTACTGTGATAATGTTACCTTTCATGCATTGTGTTCATGCGTCCTGTCCTTACTGTGACCTAGTGACTCAGATCAATATGTAGATGTTGAGGCGGCATGCAAAAATAAGCAGTGATGCTTTTGGCCATTTGGCCATGGTGCGTTGGAGCGTTGAGAGGAAATAGACGATCTTTAGTCCCTCAGGCCCGTGCAGAGGCGTTGGAGCGGCGGGAGGGAATAGACGATCTTTTGTTCCTCAGGCTCATGCAGCTGCGTTGGAGCGGTGTGAGGAAGTAGACGATCTCCGTCCCTCGGGCTCGTAGAGGCGCGTTGGAGCGGTGCGAGGCAATAGACGATCTTTGTGCCCCGGGCTCGTGCAGCTGCGTTGGAGCGGTGAGAGGGAGGAGACGATCGTTGTCGCTCGTGCGGCCATGGTGCGTTCAGTTCCACGCGCTGCGCTCCCCGTCGGCCCTGGAGGTTGCCGTCGTGGAGAGAGGACGAGGTGCGTGCGCTCTCAGTGAGAGCGGCCGGTCCAGCGTGGTTGTGCAGATCTCAGGCGACGGAGCATTCATGCCCGGGTGTTGCGTTCGCTGGCCGCTCGTTTTTTTTAGCGTCGGTTCGCCAGCGTGGCCATCCAAAACAGAAGGCTGCGTTGCACAAAACGTGTGCGTCTTCAAGGGGCCACCAACGCAGCTGTGTGGCTGTCCAGCTCGGAAGGTTGCTTTCGCACAAAACGTGTGCGTGTTCGAGGGGTCACCAGTGAGGCGGCATGCAAAAATAAGCAGTGATGCTGTGGTTTTAAGCAGGTTTTATTAATCATACCGCCGTCACGGGAACTCGGCTCCAGCCATAGCGTGAGCAGGCTGAAGCCGAATTCCTCAGGCTCTCAGTGAAGAGGGGACACAAAATCTGTGTCCTGCAGCAGGGTTGAAGTCAGATTGAGAGAGAGAGATTGCGTTACAGAGTTGCACCTTAAATACTTGATCATAACAATACATCAAAGAGACGTACCCCACAGTTTAGAATGATCAAAGGGACAACAGAACAGGCAGGAGGTATTTGCATTTGTAAGACATACATCACAATGGGCAGATTAGCTAGACCTCGCTCCAAGTGTCAGACAAAGAGGCTAACCAGCACATCTACATATTGATCTGAGTCTCTAGGTCACAGTAAGGGCAAAATGCATGAACACTTTAACTTCAAGGCTGTAAACTCAGCGTGCAGCGGAACAAACCCCAGGAGTGCGAGCTGACTGTCTCTGTGTTCTGTTTGTGTGTTGTGGGGGGTTTAATCAAACCGCTACAATGTGCCTTTTGACCTCTTTGTTCTGCAGCTGGAGCAGAGTCTAGCAAATCTGCCTATTGTGATGTATGTCTCACAAATGCAAATGTCTCATGCCTGTTCTGCAGTCCCTTTGATCAGACCAACTGCTGTGAATCTGCTTTGATGTATTGTTTGACTTGGGTATAAATACTGCACAGGTTCTGTAACACATTCTCTCAATCTCACTTCAACCTCTGCTGCAGGACACAGACATTGTGTCCCTTCTCTGAGAGCCAGAGGATCCCGCTCCAGCCTGCACACACTTGGGCTGGAGAGGGGATCCCGTGACGGCGGTATGATTAATAAAACTCTACTTAAAACCTCCAACAATGCCGCTTTATTTCATGCCGCCGCAAGTGCTAGCTAGTAATCAGCCTTGAGATTCTGCCATCACCAGAGTTAAAGTATCAAAACTGGAGAGTAAACTAGTTTGAAAATGAGACTGGCACTCACCAGTAGACAGGTAGAGTGGAGCTCTGCAGTTGAATTGGCGTGTCGGAGTTATCCATCCACGGACTTTTACCACAGAAGTGCTAACCAGGGCTAGTGGGCTAGCAGTGTAAACAACCATCATCCAGGTGAAGTTTTGGAGGCAGGGATAATTTTTCCAGGTGAGAGTCCCGTCGGACAATGTAAACCTAAACATGATGGTGTTTTGGGAATTTCCACAGCAGGTCGAACACAGCTGCAGAAGTTATAAAGGCAGCTCTGTCCGTCTGTAACTCGCTCAGACTGTGACTTCATATGTCTATTTGCATGGTTACATTGTTAACCTGTAATCACACCACACAAAAAATTCACGTTTGCGTTTGGTCTGAATGCACCTTGACAGCTGGCTCAGAGATGCAAGTTAGTGAAGAAAATCCCTATTGCTACACACAGCTGGCAATGGTTAGCCCAGCCCAGGGATGCTAGGGACTATTTCATAGATATATTAACAGATAGCTCAAGGATTCCAAAAGATAATTCATGGATACTCACAGTTAGCTCCAAAATGGTAAAAGTTAGCTCAAAGATGCCAAAGAGATGCTGGGAAATATCTCAAATCCCAGTAATAAGGTCATAACGACTTCACTTTAACTGCATTTAAGCAAAAATGAAATTGCTTCATTGCTTGTTTTATGTACATATTAGGGCTGTGCAATATGACAAAAATTTCATATCACGATATGTCATTTTATATCATGATAACAATATATATCACAATATACATTTTCTGTAAATTCTACAGTTTAGATAATTACATAAAAAGGACCATCTCTTTTTTCCTTTTTTACATGCACCTTTTTCCCATCATAATTTTGCAGTGTTGTTATAAAATAGTTTTTAATGAGCATTTGAGACTTAATTCTCATAAGTTGCAGCTTTTTTTCTAAATCATATATGAATAAAAAGTAAACATCAGTTAAATATTTCCTGAGCCAGAGGAGAATAGCAAAAATAAAAAACAACATAAAAAAATGTCTGAAAATGAGAAAATCACCCATCGCTGCCATCTACAGATATAAATTAGCTGTTAGTTTAAATCAATGAAAATTTAAGTGTAGATCCACAGCCTGATGACTGCTATTCTGGCCTGATTGAACCTATTTGCTTCTTAATAAAAATATTTCAGATTGGTCATGATCTGAAAATCAAAGAGACAAAAGGTAATGTAATAAAATACATGTGATGACTTTAACTTTATTCATTATTGCTACTTGACTAATTAAAATTATTAGAAATCAAATAAATTACATTAAGAGCCAACTTGCTCCTCCAACTCATTTTAATATATTTATTATTTATTTTTGCGTGTATGTGCCACCATCATGCATTTTTGTAGCTTTAATAAATTTTTGTCAGACAAAACTAAGAAACTCAGCAGTAATTTAAACCAAAGAAATGGTCTCATACACTATTATGTTTCCAATTAGCACAGCTTAGAACCGTCACTTAGCATTTGCCGTTTTATATTTAGACATGGTGTTAACGTTACTTACCTCCTATTAAAACAAGGTTAGCGGTCTATCCTCTCTGATGCAGCACGATGGAAAACAGTCCCACATCCTCTCTGGCAAACAGGAGTAGCGTGCTATAGCGGCTATTTGACCAAACTGGGAGTTCAGAGTTGGCAACCACTGGAGAGCCTAGGAGCCACACACGCTGTGCGCACTGCGGGGGAGTGGCGGGGCACTGACAAGTAGTGTGAGGAGCTTTGTGCAAGAAATGGGGTATGTGCATTTTAAATAACGATATACAGTAAATGACAGTATTCTATGAAACGATAAACGTTTTTATATCGTCAGCCGATATATATCGTCATATCGCACAGCCCTAGTACACATTAAGATAAGATAAGATAAGATAAGATAAGCCTTTATTAGTCCCACAACGGGGAAATTCCAGGATTGCAACAGCACAGGGATAGCAACACTCAGAGCAACAATCAGAAGGCAAGAAAAAAAAAAAAAACAAGCAAGCAAGAGCAGCTAATAAACATATGTACGTATTACTATAAAATATATATATATACACACACACACAGACACACAGTGCAGAGCATTGTAGCTGGATGGAATAAATATATGAATATATGAACACACAGTGCAGAGCATTGTAGCTAGATGGAATAAATATGTAAATATATAAACACCCACAGTACGGAGCATTGCAGCTAGGTGGAATAAATATGCAAGTATATAAACACACACAGTGCGGAGCAATGTAGCTAGATGGAATAATATGTAGATATATAAATATATAAACACCCACAGTACGGAGCATTGTAGCTAGATGGAATAAATATGCAAATATATAAACACACACAGTGCAGAGCATTGTTGCTAGATGGAATGAAACAGCATAACCGTCTACTTAGTTATCCTACATGGTATGATTATGTGCCCATACATATTCTCACCCTCCATAGCGACCGGTATGTTCCTAGTTGTATGCCGGAGAGGACCATTGTGTAAGTCTATTGCA
Organism: Pholidichthys leucotaenia; assembly: GCA_020510985.1. Taxonomy (NCBI): domain Eukaryota; kingdom Metazoa; phylum Chordata; class Actinopteri; order Cichliformes; family Pholidichthyidae; genus Pholidichthys; species Pholidichthys leucotaenia. The sequence continues at coordinate 354,116,007 of CM035844.1, read as the reverse complement.
TCTTTTGCATTCAAAAAACTATTAGTTTGTTACGTCTTTTTGCTATCTCTGCGAGCAGCCCTGCTTAGGTTGTACAGTCTGACAGCCGTTGGTAGGAAGGACCTACGAAACCTCTCGGTTGTGCACCTGGGATGATGTAGTCTGCTGCTAAATGAGCTCCTCAGTGCATTCAGTATGTCCTGCATAGGGTGGAACTCGGACTCCAGCAGAGATGACAGTTTAGCCACCGTCCTTCTCTCTCCTATCTCCTCCATCGGATCAAGGCGCTGCCCCAGGACAGAGCTAGCTTTCTTAATCAGTTTGTTCAGTCTCTTCCTATCGGCTGCAGTAATGCCACTGCCCCAGCAGACCACTCCAAAAGTGATGGCTGATGCCACCACCGTGTCATAGAATGACTTCAGCAGCGCCCCTTGTACACCAAAAGACCTGAGTCTCCTCAGCAGGAACAGCCTGCGCTGTCCCTTCTTGTAGAGTGCATCAGTATTGTGTGACCAGTCTAGTTTATTGTTCAGATGAATACCCAGGTACTTATAGGATGTCACCATCTCGATGTCTGTTCCCTGTATATTTACTGGTACTGTGAGGGGCTGCCCATGCCTGCGGCAGTCCACCACCAGCTCCTTAGTTTTCCTCGCGTTGATCTGGAGGCAGTTCCGATGGCACCAGTCCACGAAGTCCTGGATAAGCCCTCTGTACTCAGCTTCATCTCCATTGGAGATGAGGCCAACGATCGCAGAGTCATCAGAGAACTTCTGTAGATGGCAGTGTGTTGTGTTGTGTGAGAAGTCCGCAGTATAAAGAGTGAACAGGAAGGGAGCCAGCACCGTTCCCTGGGGGGCCCCCGTGCTACTGATGATCGTGTCGGACACACAGTCCCGGGTTCTCACAAACTGAGGCCGGTTGGTGAGGTAGTCCAGGATCCATGATGACAGGTGCTGGTCCACCCCTGCGCGCAGCAGCTTGTCCTTCAGGATCATCGGTTGGATGGTGTTGAAAGCACTGGAGAAGTCAAAGAACATGATCCTCACCATATTCCCGGGCTTCTCCAGGTGGGACAGAGAACGGTGAAGGAGGAAGATCACCGCATCCTCCACCCCAATGCCATGCTGGTAGGCGAACTGGAGTGGATCCATCGCTGGTTCCACCAGGGGGCGGAGGTGAGCAAGGAGCAGTCTCTCCAGGGTCTTCATCAAGTGGGACGTCAAGGCCACCGGTCTGTAGCTGTTCAGGTCTTTGGGGTGGGAAGTTTTTGGTACAGGTACCACACAAGATGTTTTCCACAGCTGTGGTACCCTCCCCAGTTTCAGGCTCATGTTGAAGATATACGTCACAATCCCACACAGCTGGTCTGCACAGGACTTGAGGAGCTTTGCGCTGATGCCGTCCGGTCCCGGCGCCTTCCTCGCCTTGATCTTCCTCAGCTCCGTCCTCACCTGGGTCCTGGTCAGGGTCAGGATGGGGGGCTGTGTGTTGGGAGTGGGGGGGTGTTGGTAGAGTGGGGAGTGGGCAGCAGGACTTGATTTCTTTAGAGGCAGCAGTGGTTGTTGTGCAGTCAGGGGGGAGGGCGGTTGGTCAAATCTATTGAAAAACAGATTCAGGTTGTTCGCCCACTCCCTGCCCCCTGTGGCCTGGGGGGAGGTATTCTGGAGCCCCGAGATGGTTTTGAGGTTTCTCCAGACCCCGCTGATGTCGCTCTGTTGCAGCTTGTCCTCCATCTTCTTCCTGAAGCTGTCCTTGCCTTCTCTGATCTTTCTCCTCAGCTCCCTCTGTACGGACTTCAGCATCTCCCTGTTCCCCGACCTGAAGATCCTCTTCTTCTCTCTCAGAAGTGTTTTTATCTCAGGGTTGATCCAGGGTTTGTTGTTTGAGTGACGCCGTATGGTCTTGGTGGGATCGGATTTGTCCACACAGAAGCTGAGGTAGCCCGTGAAGGTGTGAATGAGGCCATCGATGTCCTCACCATGTGGATCGCAGAGCTGCTTCCAGGCGGTGGCTTCAAAACAGCCCTTTAGGGTGTCCATTGTCTCCTCAGACCATAACTCCACAGTGTGCATGGCCGGAGGTTGTCTGTGCACTAGGGGTTTGTACACCGGCCGGAGATGAACCAAGTTGTGATCCGATCTCCCGAGTGGGGGTAGTTGTGATGAGGTGTACGCCTCCTTAGTGTTTGCGTAGAATAAATCCAGTGTTTTATTGTCTCTAGTGTGGCATGTGACATACTGGGTGAACGTGGGTAGAATGGGAGACAGTGAAACATGGTTGAAATCGCCTGAGATGAGGAGAAGAGCATCTGGGTGTTCTGTCTGCAGCCTGCTGGTTACTGAATGGATGACGTCACGTGCTGTCCCAGCGTTCGCCGTCGGATTTGCATAAACAACAATGCAGATCACGTGTGAGTGTTCTCTCGGGAGATATGTAGGCCTCATGCTAACAGCTAGCAACTCAATGTCTTTGCTGCAGTGTCGTTGTTTAACAGTGATATGTCCCGGTCTGCACCAGTTGTTGTTAACATACATGATCACTCCACCGCCCCTAGCCTTGCCACTGTCATTACATCATACTACAAGATCATACATAGATCAGGAAGGAGAAGGAAGCAGCGCTAAAAAGTGGAGACAGAGACTGCTACAGGGAGGTTAAATATCGGTTTAACAGAGGGCTGAGGAGAGCTAAATCTGTGTATTCTGAGAGACTTCAGCAGCAGTTCACTGCTAACGACTCGGCTTCTGTGTGGAGAGGACTGAGGCAAATCACCAACTATCGGCCTCACGCTCCTAAAGGTCAGGATGACAAAGCCCTTTGTCTAAGACTGTCCCAACACTATGCCCGTTTTGACACCTCGTCAGCTGTGTCCAACCCCCACCCCTCCCTCCAGCTCCACAGCCTCCACGGTCCCTACTTCATCAAAGGCGGCCCCCCCTCCTCCCCCCCTGCCCTTGTCATCAGTGAGCAGGACGTGCTCAAACAGTTCTCCAGACCGAACCTGCGCAAGGCCCCCGGTCCGGACGGCGTGTCTCCCTCCACCCTGAGACACTGTGCGAAAGAGCTGGCTCCTGTCTTCACAGACATTTTTAACACCTCCCTTAAGCTATGCCATGTGCCGACCTGCCTCAAATCCTCCACCATCATCCCTGTCCCCAAGAAGCCACGGATCACTGGACTTAACGACTACAGACCTGTAGCGCTCACCTCTGTAGTCATGAAGTCCTTTGAGCGCCTGGTCCTGCCCCACCTCAAGTCCATCACCACTCCCCTCCTGGACCCGCTGCAGTTTGCCTACCGAGCCAACAGGTCTGTAGACGACGCAGTCAACCTGGCCCTCCACTCCATCCTGCAGCACCTGGACTCCCCGGGAACCTACGCCAGGATCCTGTTTGTGGACTTCAGCTCCGCATTCAACACCATCCACCCCGCTCTGCTCCGGGACAAGCTGTCCCTGCTCAACGTGCCTGACTCCCTCTGCAGGTGGATCACCGACTTCCTGACGGACCAGAGGCAGCATGTGCGGCTGGGAAAGACTGTCTCAGACTCTGTTAGCATCAGCACCGGATCACCCCAGGGCTGTGTACTTTCCCCCCTACTCTTCTCCCTTTATACCAACTCCTGCACCTCCAGCCACCAGTCTGTCAAGCTGATCAAGTTTGCGGACGACACCACCCTCATCGGGCTCATCTCCAACGGCGACGAGTCCGCCTACAGGAGAGAGGTGGCCCAGCTGGCGTCCTGGTGCAACAACAACAACCTGCAGCTGAACGCTCTGAAGACAGTGGAGATGATTATGGACTTCAGGAAAGTCACAACCCCTCTGCCCCCCCTCACCCTCACAGGCTCTCCCATCACCACTGCTGATTCCTTCCGCTTCCTAGGCACCACCATCACCAGGGACCTCAAGTGGGAGCCGACCATCAGCTCCCTCATCAAAAAGGCCCAGCAGAGGATGTTCTTCCTGCGGCAGCTGAGGAAGCTCAAGCTACCCACCAAGATGTTAGTGCAGTTCTACACAGCCATCATCGAGTCCATCCTCACCACCTCCATAACTGTGTGGTACGCAGGAGCCACTGCCAGGGACAGACTAAGGCTGCAGCGCGTCATGCGCACTGCTGAGAAGGTGATCGGCTGCAAGCTCCCATCTCTCCAGGATCTGTACATCTCCAGGACCCGGAGGCGTGCTGGCCGGATCATAGCCGATCCTTCACACCCTGGTCACGTACTGTTTGCCCCCCTCCCCTCAGGTAGAAAACTTCGGTCCATTCAGACTAAAACCTCCCATCACATGAACAGCTTCTTCCCCTCTGCCATCAGACTGCTGAACACTAAGTGACTTATTGACTCTCGTGCACTATGTACAGCAGCTCAACCAGACTCATGTCAATCATCACTGTTTTCTTCTTGCATTACCGACTGCACTATATGGTTCTCCACATTATCTGCTGCTCGCTAATATATTTAAACTGCTGACTAGTATTACTCATTTTTATTCTACACTTTATTGTATGTATAGTTTATTTCTTTTATTTTATCATGTTTAATGTTGCAGCATTGCACCGAGACAAATTCCTAGTTTGTGTACTACATGAACAATGGCAATAAATCTGATTCTGATTCTGATTCTGATTCTGATACTGTGTTGTTTTGGTTTAGTGTAGATGGTAATAGCTCGCCCAGAGATGCTAATCAGTGGACCCAGCCTGCAGTGACCAGTGAAGGAGCTTCAGCTTCTGTGTTAGCTTCATTTTTAACCATGGTGAGGTCTCTGCCTGATATTAACTTGAAATGGTAATATTTTTGTTGTTGCTGTTCCCAGACAAATTTGGTAATGTGAATAAAAGGGAAAACTTTTATGAACTTATATTCCATTTTTAAACAACATTGGGAGGTTTAGAATTTCTCATTTTGTGCAAGCTAGTGTGACAGTGATTTATTTTGCTGGCTGCCTACCTCTATTACTAAGATTTAAAAGTCATTTAAATGGGCCACTGAAGCATCAGCTGAATATTTTACTTTCAGTGCATATCTGCATACATTCAAGTTCCTAACCAAATTATGAATTCATAGGTGCCTATCCTTCAACGTCCTGTAATTTTTTTTTTTGTGAACATGTCACAACATTCTCACTATGTAAGCTAAACAATCTGTCTTCAAATCTGGCCCATTAGTGCACATTCTGCTGGTTAACTGTATCATGAGTGGGCGTCTCAATCCAGACCGAGAGCGGCAACAGTCTGCATGAGCATCTTCCATGAGAACACGGACAGAATAAACCAGCCAACTGGATGAGATGGTGAAATGTATGGTGATCATTTACAAAAACTGGGCTGATACACACAGCGCCCCTCAATGCTGCTATTCCAGTGAGACGGAACCTCTTTTGCCTCCTCATTAGAAAATTAATTCCCACCACAGAAACTCCTTCACCTCTTGAAATATGAACTGAGAGACAAATTAAACATGCATATTTAATAAGACAGGAACATGATTGCATCCACTTCCTAAATGCCTGAGCTATGTGGAACTCTGAGAGAGAGAGAGAGAGAGAGAGAGAGAGAGAGAGAGAGAGGGCGAGAAAAGAGCAAGTGTGAGCTTTATGGCCTGCAGAGAAAGAAAAAAGAGAATTCATCTTTATTTCAACACAGCTCTTTGGGAGCAACCCCAGCAGGACCTCCCCCCACTCTGTAGCGTTGATTACACACATTTCTGCCTTTTGGGGGGGGTTTGGTCTGCACGTTTCTATAGCAACTACAACAAGCAGACAGCTTGCCATACGCCTTTACCACCTCTTGAACTATCAAACAGCATTTTGGAACAGTCTATGTGCTGCCAAGTGTCTCCTTCTGCCCAAACACAACTAAGGCAGCAATGATTAAAAAAAAGAAAACTATATTTACACTTTATTGTATTCAAAATAATGTAAAAAATGTTGAACTTCTTTCATTACATTGTAACCATAAAACTTTTTAGTCTGCATAAGAAATCATTCACAGCTGAAAAGATGTTTAATCCATTGAAGTGATGGCAAAAGTCAGTAGGAATGTTAATTTTTAATTTGTATCTTGTTATAAATCAAAGTACTGGAATAATAAAATCTAATTTATGTTCAGACTCAGATGGTCGTAATCAAAGGAACATGAATATCAATGCATTCAATACTGGGAGAAATATTTTAATCTGTACCACATACATCTCCATTGAAGATACATGGTAAAGACTTGGACTCTGATGCTAAAAATGTTTTTAAAATCTTTTCAAATTAAACTTCTATTGCTGCCAATAGTCAACAGAAGGCAACTCGTCTACAAGACATGTAGGAAAACAGTCCACATTCTCGTATGATGTAAATCAGAAGTTTTTAATCTTTGATAATTCAACACAAGTTTGATTTGGTAAATTGGGTTTTACTTCTTTTGAAAGAAGATGGGAACAATTTTTGTGTTGAATCAAGAGAGTGGACACATGAAGACTGTGAGAATGTGTTGGGAGACAGGCTGTGACAAGAGCAGCGTGAAAAAAATGGCAAGTGTGGAATAGTTTACAGTAAAAGCAAGAAAAAGCAGGTGCTTTCAAAGCAGTAGCGAAGAGGAAATACACTCACCCAGCAATACATGAGTTGATATCTGTACATGACGTTGGTGAATACTCATGTACTCTGGCTGACAGTGGTGGTATGGGTCCATCCTTGGCATCTACAGATTTCGCCTTGAGCAATAGCTTACAGAGAATAAATATTTCAAATCCAAAAAAAGTCTTTAAGCCCAAAGCAAAACTATGACTTTAGAAGCCCGATATAATGCAACTGCAATACTTACCCAAAGCTATGCAGTATAAGGTAACAAAATACCCTTCAGCTGTATTATAGTGCCGCTAAAGTGTAAATCACATCTGACTTTTGCAAGAAGATAATAAAAGCTGGAAAAAAAAACCCTGCAGGATAGGTTCCTCTTCAACCTTTTTCTACCTCACAGAAGCTCTGATTAAGGAGAGTTTTTAGTTGAGAAAATGTGACAGTTCTCCAAAATTTCTTCTTAGAAATTAAATCAGAGTCAAATGTCTCACTTCTGGCAATATCCTGGCAGCAGACCTGGAGGAACAGTTTACAATTGAAATGTAACCCGAAGGGTCAGAAATCAGGGATAAAATGCTGGACTGAAACCTGCAGCTGCTAACAAGCAGTAAAAGATGACTTTGTTGTTTCCCAATGCAGAAGCCCCAACTAATTTTACTTTTCAGCCAGTGAATTATCATAATATAGGTATATTTTGATATACATTACCCCTTAAACATAAACAACAGTAGAGATTTGTTGTGGGGTGAGGCTTGCCCCTTTTTAGGGGTGCTGCAGTAGCTTACTGATCCCAGAGTCAGGAGAAGAAGGTTCATCAACATGATGGTCCTATGTCAGTCCATCAGCTGAGAGTCTTAAATAGGTGCGGAAGCAGTGGAACCTCAGCAATCAGCTGAGCACAGAAGTCACACCAGCTGCACCTGATGAGCCTGATGAGATGTTGCGTAATAAACAAAGAGTGGAATGTACCAAAATATTTCAGCGCTCACCCAGATCCATGACAAAGTGTTCAAATTTACTAGACATGCTCACTTTTATCCACAGAAAAAGTCTTAGATGTTTTACTTACACTTTTAAATAATGGGAGTGAAAAGAAAGCCTTTTATTTTTGTTGTATACCACTGTATGGGGGAAGGGGGGGGGCTGAAAAGTTCATAGGCTAAAAAGTTCATAGTGGTCAAATTTGACCAAATGCGGTTTATTTTTCAACATAGTCCCCCCCCCCCCCCCCCCCCTTTGGTCCATACACTTCTCCCATTGGTGTTGCCGCGCTTGGATACCTATGGTTGAAAAATAAACCACATTTGGTAAAATTTGACCACTATGAACTTTTCAGCCCCCCCTCATACGTTAACACTACATCGCTCCATAATATCAGATTTTTGTCAGTTTGGCTTTAGAGGTGTTATACCAACTCTCTAGCTCTTAGAAAGAAGATGAACTTTTTTATTAGTGCATTTTCTTTAATGTGCAGGGATTCTTTCAAATAGAGGGAGCGACAGAAAGGATAATAAGTTTACTATACCCAGCTGTTGGTGTAGCAAAAGCAAACAACAAAACAAAAACACACACAAAAACAGACCAGTACAAAATTTTTGCACAACTGAGATGTACTGCAATCAAGCTTCAGTTTATCCCATTAAGACCCAATAATTTTACATTAGCCTTAGCTTTCTGAAAGGTGTGATATGTTCAAAAATGCTAAATATTCTTATTTCTGCAGTGTTTTGGGGGTTTTTTTTTCATGCCCTCTTATAGATTCTGGGTCAAAGTGTGTAAAGAAATCAATATTACATTTGAGAAGATCAGAACCTTGAAGGGGATTTCTATATTCAGAGGAAAAAAAAACCCAGCTGGACCAAACCTTCACCCTTGTTATTCCAGCTGCTTAAGGTGATTCTGCTGGGTGCAAAAAGAGGTTTTACTGTGAACCTTTAGAGTGATTTAAGGTTTTTATAGGCGTATTTTGACACATTTATGTGTGCTTCTATGTAGATCCTAGCTCTTAATATGTCACCAGAAACACATTTTTCCTCTGTTTTCTGTATTTCTCCTGAATGGAATTAGCCAAATCAATAACATTTTACAAATTTAATAACTGAACACATTTTCTGAATTCAGATTTAAATGAAGCAACACAAATATATAGTACAACAAATACAGCCAAAACACCTCTGAGTCCTGTATTTATCCATATAGAGCTCACATTTATTTACACCAACACACATAACTACATCCCACAGAGTCCTTGACCTACATAAAAGAAATATTTGGCTCCAGGGGGCCAAAGAACGAACAATGAAGTGGGTCAATAGGTCCCCTCCTACACACACACCCTGTGTGTTCCTGTAAACCAGATGGCCAATTTCAGTGTGAGCCAAAAGAAAATTAATCACAACACATTTTGTCCTCCGTCTGATTGAATTCAATCACCCTGCCTGCACCTTGCAGAATAAACACCCTGTGGCCTCCCGGCGTGCACTCAGCAGTCAAGTGCAGCGTGTTAACTGTACAATTACACACACAGCAGTCTATGGTGAACTGCAGGGGGAGGAAGTGCATTATCAATGTAACACTTCAGTCAAGTTGTAATTAGCTGGTGTAACTCACTGGTGTAAAAAAAAATATGGCTGCTGTTCCTTCAGCAAGAGTTTTTTTTAAGGAGCTTTTGTTGAGATAGTTATAAATTAATATAATAGAAATATATATATATATATACAATATATATACTGTATATATATATATATATATATATATATATATACTGTATATATATATATATATATATATATATATATATATATATATATATATATATATATATATATATATATATATATATATATATATACGTATATATATATTGTTTGTTTGTTTGTTTAAAGTGACACTGCCAGAAATCAAGTTTTTTTCCTTGCATGTCTGTTACATGTTTTTTATGACTTACACGACATATCAAGAGTGAAATCACTTAAATGCGTCATGTGTCTGGTTTTTTTTTTTTGCTTTAAAGTTTCACCTAAGACCCACCCCCTCAAAAAAGGCGAGTTGAAGTGAAATGTTCTTGGTGACTTAGATAGGTACAACTGCTGGCATTTGAGTAGTGTTAAGACAATCAGGGCTCTCTGGCCTAACTGAAGTTAGCCTTCAGCCAATTAGCATTTTTGGGCTAGCTGCTTTGAAAACTTGACCCAAATTAAGATGGGTTTTTACCATTAAACCGCTTTTAAGGACCGATGCCGTTTCATTCATTATCTTGGGCCACTGTGCACAACTGGGCATGTCCTTCAACTGGTAAGAGTTTTTATCACAGGATTTATTCTGTTTAATAAAGCGCTGGCCACTATTAGCCTTATGAGGTGCGGTTTGGGCCTAGTCACTGATTCTGGCGTTTGAAGGGGGGGGGTGAAAAGATTTTGACACAAAACTGTAAGCCAATGAAAGGTTTTGTTTGTAGAAAAAAGGGCATAAGATACCATTTTAGACAATGTAGATTTGTTTTTATAGGGGATTTAAAGCCACCGGAGTGCATCTGTAAAGTTAATGCAGCCTTAAAGAAAAATGCAAAATTACAGCACTGTGCAAAAGTCTTGAGTCACCTCTCATTTCTTTATATTTTGCTTCCAAGGAGCAAGAATTTCTTGTAATTTTTTTTAAAAAATGGTCTTGAGTAGGTCTCATGAATACTTCTCCAGGCTTTCTGAAGTTTTTCATTGGTCGTAGTGTGGAGAAAAAATAAGTTCAAGCGAGATGCGGCGAGCTGGAAGGTTGCAGAGTTTTATTTCCTCCATCAAAATGAGACGCACTTGTAGCGCTGTGCACTACTGTGCTGTGCTGTGTTGTATCGTGTTGCCTTGTGTGTGCTGTGTGCTGCTGTTTTATATGTTATACAAACAGAGAGAATGCATGGCACATTAGCATATTGATATACATATCAGTCAATACATATAATTAGCCTGACCAACTGACGTCCGGACGTCTTCTCCTTAATCCGGGGATGTACAGTGGGGAAAAAAAAAGTATTTAGTCAGCCACCAATTGTGCAAGTTCTCCCACTTAAAAGATGAGAGAGGTCGATGACTTCCGGGAAGATGGCGGAGAGATATAACGCTTAAACAGAGAGCTCTCCCTAGCCGGATTAAAAATCATCGGTAAATGGCCAACTCGACATAAGCGGACCAATAAGCTAAGGGATGAAAACACGAAGGAGCCGGGCACAAGGACAAAAGCAGGGTAAAATTAAAGAATTCCTCTTCAACAACGCAGGAGAAATCGCTGAACACGAGGCCCAAAAAAACGAGGTGACTGCAGCAGAGAAAATGGAGGACGCCAGGCTCGATAACATGAACACTGGCTTCGCCAGTTTGGGTAAAGAGTTGAAAGACTTCAAGCGGCAGCTACAACAGGATTTAGCGGCTCTTAAGGAGGAGCTGAAAAAAGAGATTAAGGAGGAAATTATGGGCCTCCGAAGAGAAATGGAGCGCAAGCTAGCAGAAAACATGGAGGAGCTGCGCTCTCAGCGGGCGTGTATGACAGAAGCACAGGCCCGAATATCGGAGCTGGAAGATTGGAAGAGCGAGGCAAGCGAACAGCTGCAGACCCTGACGGCACAAACGCAGAGGATGCAGGAAAAAATAACCGACCTGGAGAGCAGGTCCAGACAGAGCAATATACGCATCTTCGGGATCCCGGAGGGCATTGAAGGCAACTCGATGACGAAATTCATGGATCAGTTCTTAAAAAAAGAGCTGGAGCTGCCCGGTGAAGCGGACCTGCAGATCCAGCGAGCGCACAGAGCCTCGGCACAGAACCCGAATCCACACTCTACACCCAGGTCAGTTGTGGTAAACTTTCTGAAATATGATGTAAAGGAAAGAATCCTGACATAAGCGTGGAAAAAAAAGATACGAATCGGCGACAAGCAGATATTTTTTGATCATGACTACCCGACAGAAATTGTGCAGCAGCGAAAGAAATGTGCCAACATTAAAAAAACGCTGAAAGAGAAAAAATTAGATTCCAAACGCCGCTAACGAAGATGAGGATTCATTGGGAGGACGGCGTGAAGACATACAACACAGCCAGAGAGGCAGCGCGGGACATGATGGAGCGGGGCTTTGTGGTGAGCGTGCCGGAGGAAGCGGCTGGAGCACCGGCGGCACTGAACGCATCACGACAGCCGGAGTGGAGGCGAGTGAACGGCAGAAGACAGGGGAGAGACGTGGAGCAGCGGGCCCAGGAAAAACTGCAAGGCTTTCAACTGAAAGCCTAGATTGTAACAAAGATTAAGAAAGGCACAGAAGAAATGAAGGCCAAGAAGACAAGGTAAAAGAGAAACAGACGGCTAGGAGAGGTTTAAGTGATTTTTGTTGGACATTTCTAGACTAATGACTATTACTTGGATAGTAAATACAGGTCTAGGGAGGGCCCTTCACTCTGTGAAGACAATCCCCCCACCCACCAACAGGGACCAGTGGGCAGAAGAAAGGCCCAAAGTACGGAGGTCGAGATTTTTTAATGTGTTTTTATATAAATATGTGTTATTTTTGTTGTTAAAGGGGCTAGGAGCACAAGTTAAAAAAATGGAAAAACATAAATATGGGTAAAAATCTATCTTAATAATGACACTAAACGTGAATGGTCTGAACTCACCTGTTAAAAGGGAAAGAATAATAAGAAAATTCAAGAAGGAAAAAGCCGAAATTATATTTATGCAAGAGACACATTTGAGCAAGACAGAACATGAGAAACTAAAGAGATTTGGCTATAAGAACTCCTACCACAGTTCATTTAAGGGAGGAACTAAAAGGGGGGTTATGATACTAATTTCAAATAAAATACAATTTGAATATGAACAAGAAATCCAGGATAAAGAAGGCAGGTATGTAATAATAAAGGGAAGAATAGATGGTATGCAGATCACATTAGTGAACATCTATGCCCCACCAGAAAGTGACAAGGGTTTTTTTCAACATCTGATCTCATAGCAACACACAGTGAAGGAGTCCTAATTTGTGGAGGAGACTTAAATGCTGTCATGGATCATGAAGTTGATACAACAAGTGTTAAGAAGACAAAAAAACATGTAACAAAATTCATAAGAACCTCACTGGCAGAAATGGGTATGGTAGACATATGGAGAGACCTGCACCCACTCGAAAAAGACTATACACATTATTCAGCAGTCCATAAAGTACACTCTAGAATAGATTACTTCCTTATGAATGAAGGTGAGACACAGGGTGAGAAATTGTCGGATTGGAGGGGCAGAAATATCAGATCATAATCCTATATACATGGAAATATATTTAAACAATAGAAAACGACAAACAACATGGAAACTTAATGTAGGGCTATTAAATGATGATAAAATGAAAGAAAGAATAAAAGTAAACATAAACGAGTATATCCAAGAGAATGACAATGAAGAAGTGGACCCAACAATACTATGGGATGCACTAAAAGCCGTGTTAAGAGGTAAATTAATTGTTGAAACAGGAAAAGCAAATAAGTCTAAACTGGAAACATATGAACAAAGATGTGAGAGACTGAGGGAATTAGAACGTAAACATCAAAGCACAAATGACCCAAAAATATATCAAGAAATTAAAGAAGAAAAAATAAAGATAAAAGAAACACAAGTAGATGAAATTGAAAGGAAAAATAGATATCTAAAGCAAAAATATTATGAAACGGGACCAAAAGCCACAAAACTGCTGGCAAAACGGTTAAGAAAACAACAAACAATGAATAATGTATATAAGATTAAAGACCCCATCACAAATAAAACCACAGTTAACCCAGAAAACATTGAAGAAATATTCCATAATTTCTATCAAGAACTATACTCGCAACCTGAAGAAACAAATACTAAAGATATCAAAAAATTTCTATGCACATTGGACTTGCCATCAATAGGAAATCAACAAAATGAAAAGCTAACAGCAGAAATAACAACACAAGAGATTAGAGATGTGATTAAGTCACTTAAAAACGGTAAATCACCAGGTAGTGATGGATACCCGTCTGGGTTTTATAACCTGTTTATAGAAGAACTCACGCCACAGCTCCTAAAGTCATTTAATTGGACGCTGAACAACAACAAAATACCTCCATCATGGAACGAATGACATGTTTCGGGACCCAGGAGACAGACACTGACATGAGCAGATAGTGACAATAATCTTTATTTAATAGTGAGTGAGTGTAATGCGAGTGTGAGTGCGATGATATCGTTCTGGTCACTGGAGCTGAGCGACCTGGACGGAGACCCGGCAACCCTGGAACAGACAAGCAGAGACAAATTACTAATGCTCCACACTAGCAAGAAGCTGCAGATAACAAGGCTTACTTGAGAGCAGCACTGGCTTCGCTCTGCTGAGTTCCAGCGGCCGGGCAACGTGGAGGTGAAGGCGTCCGTGACCGTGCTGGGGTTACTACCCGTGGCTGTGACAATGACAGTCCTGACGATGACACCGGCTGTGACAATGACAGCCCTGACGATGACACCGGCTGTGACAATGACAGCCCTGACGATGACACCGGCTGTGACTCCACAGACCGGGATGACGAAGACACAGATGATGATGCAGACAAAGACGAGGTTAGTTACTCCACACACAGTGGCAATGACGACACAGCTGATGCTGATGACAGTGATTCCACCGATAACGTTGGCCAATACTCCTGTAATTGATACAATAATAGTTCTGGCAATTGAGGAGCAAGACGTACCGGTAGGCGTGGTGGTAGCGAGCCGCTACGAAGACGTGATGGCGTTACCCCGTCAGCTGGGGACGCAGGTCCGCCGCCAAGGTGGTCCACCTGTGCACAGGGGTAAAGGTTTGGCATTGAGTAGCAAATGGTGCGCTTACTTGCTTGACGCTGGGAAGAGTTCCTGGATGCAGCAAGTGAAGCTCTTGACGAGACAAACGAGGTTCCAGACAAGACAGACAAAGTTCCTGACGAGACAGACAAAGTTCCAGACGAGACAAGAGATATTCTTGACGAGACCAGAGAGCGGAGTGCAGGTTCATTCTCCGTTGAGGAAGACAGACGACTCCGTGCCGGGCTGTCAGCGACACTGGCTTTTAACAGCCGTTGATTCACACCTGTTGGTCTGTGCGCAGCTGGGGCTAATGACACTAATGACGGCCCAGAGGCCGCCATGACAACGAAGCCATTATTTCAGTTATTTTAAAGCCAGGGAAAGATGGAGAACAATGCGGAAACTATAGACCAATCTCTTTATTAAATGTGGATTATAAAATATATACAACAATTATATGTAAACGAATAAAGACATTCTTGACGGAATTGATAGAAGATGATCAAACTGGTTTCATAGAGAGACGCCAAACACATGACAATATCAGGAGAACAATACATATAATTAATCAAATACATAAAGAAAAGAAAAGCGCAGTAATAATGAGTTTAGACGCAGAAAAAGCATTTGACAGGGTTAACTGGAAATTCCTATATAGTGTGCTGGAACGCTTTGGATTTAACGAAAAATCAGTACAATGCATAAGGACGCTGTATCAAGAACCTGTGGCAAGAATCAAGATAAACGGTAGCTTAACAGACAAAGTAAATATACAAAGATCAACTAGGCAGGGATGCTGCTTATCGCCCACCTTGTTTGCTCTGTTCATAGAGCCACTGGCTCAAGCGATACGACAAAATAAGAAATTAAAAGGTGTAACAATAAAGGGAGCGGAACACAAGATTGGGCTATTTGCAGACGATATTATAGTTTACCTTGAACAACCAGATGAATCAATAATGGAAATGATGAACTTGATAGAAAATTTTGGAAAATTATCAGGATACAAGATAAACATAACAAAAACACAAATACTGACATTCCACTATAACCCTCTAAACCAGATAACTGATAAGATCAAACTAAACTGGAAACAAAAAGAAATAAAATACCTTGGAGTGAACATACCTAAAGATCTAAGCAAAATCTATAAAGCAAACTATGATAGGTTGGAACAAGAAATAAAAAAAGATATTGATAGATGGTCAATCTTAAATATGGATCTGAATTCAAAAATTGAGACAGTCAAAATCAGCATACAACCTAGATTACTTTACCTCTTCCAGGCTCTACCAACAGAGATTCCAGATGCCCAGTTCTCAAAGTGGGACAGGATGATATCGAGATTTGTTTGGGGAGGTAAAAAGCCAAGAGTGAAATATAAAACTCTCCAGTTACCAAAAGAGAAAGGAGGCATGGGCCTACCGAGTCTAAAGGAATATTACTACTCAACACAAATAAGATATATCATATGTTGGTGCGACGAAGGATATGAGGCAAAATGGAAAGAAATGGAAAAGGAAATTGAGGGACTCCCAATACAAAGCATAATAGGAGATAAAGATGCATATAAGCAAATCAAACAAATAGACCCAATCACTAAATTTACTTTGGAACTGTGGTATAAAATAGTACAAAAGTATAATATAAAGGAAGACATAAAACTATTGAAATGGGTAGCATTTGACAGTCAGTTTGAACCGGCAAAACAAGACAGGGGATACAAAAATCTGGTGAACAAGGGAATCACAGCATGGGGCAATATCGGAAAAAAAGATCTCGGAAGCTTTGTAAACATCAGGAGAAAATTTAAACTAGAAAGATCAGAATTCTTCAGATATCTGCAGATGAGAGACTATTATATGAAGAAGATTAGGCATAACCTCCAAACAGATGTGAGCGAGATTATACAATTCATTTTAAGCTCATATACAGGAAATAAAATAAGAATTATTTCAAAGCTATATCAGAAACTTATGGCAAACAATCATTCAAGTAACTATATAAAGGAGAAATGGGAGAAAGAGCTAAATTTAAACATAACAGAAGAAAGCTGGCAGGAAATATGGAAAACACAACACACATCAACAAATTCAAGGACATGGAGGGAATTTGGATGGAAAAACCTGATTCGCTTTTTCATTACACCACAGATTCAAGGAAAATATACAAATACCCAATCTTTATACTGGAGGGGATGTGGGGCTCAAAATGCAGACCACTCACATATGTTTTGGAAATGCTGCAAAATCTCATCATTCTGGAAATCTATACAAGTGACAATACAGAGGATATTAGGATATAATATACCAATGAACTGTAACCTGATGTACTTATGTGATCTTAAAAGAGACAATGTAATACAGGCTGAGGACAGATATCTAGTTAAAATCTTGTTGATTGCATGTAAAAAAACAATCACAAAAAAATGGCGATCAGAAGCTCTTCCTGACCAAGAGCAATGGACTGACATTGTTGAGGACATACGCATGATGGAAAAACTAACATATCGACAAAGAATGCAAGAAGGACTATGGGAAAAAAAATGGCGGAAATGGACACACTACAAAGTGCAACAACGAGACAGAAATTGAAAGAATAACCAAAGACGCTGGACACCACCGCTGCCACCACCATGTCATAGAATGTCTTCAGCAGCGCCCCTTGTACACCAAAAGACCGGAGTCTCCTCAGCAGGAACAGCCTGCGCTGTCCCTTCTTGTAGAGTGCGTCAGTATTGTGTGACCAGTCTAGTTTATTGTTCAGATGAACACCCAGGTACTTATAGGATGTCACCATCTCGATGTCTGTTCCCTGTATATTTACTGGTGCTGTGAGGGGTTGCCCATGCCTGCGGCAGTCCACCACCAGCTCCTTAGTTTTCCCTCGCATTGATCTGGAGGCAGTTCTGATGGCACCAGTCCACAAAGTCCTGGATAAGCCCTCTGTACTCAGCTTCATCTCCATTGGAGATGAGGCCAACGATCGCAGAGTCATCAGAGAACTTCTGTAGATGGCAGTGTGTTGTGTTGTGTGAGAAGTCCGCAGTATAAAGAGTGAACAGGAAGGGAGCCAGCACCGTTCCTTGGGGGGCCCCAGGGAACGGTGGGGCTATGGTGGGGCTACATATAAATATTTATATTTATATGTAGATTTTATGCAGATCAGTGTTTCTGCGTCGCTGACAACCGATTAACCGACTGCGTCCTTGTAATACGGCCATAGAGTGTAAAGTCAACAATTGTCAATCTATGATCTGTATATTTTCACTTTATTACCTCCGCCAGGCCGCATGCCAGGAGGTAATGTTTTTGCCGGGGTTTGTCTGTCTGTCTGTCTGTTGGTTAGCAAGATAACTCAAAAAGTTTTGGACGGATTTCGATGAAACTTTCAGGCGTTGTTGGAAATGGTACAAGGAAGAACTGATTAAATTTTGGGGATGATCCGGATCACCGTCTGGATCCACAAATTTTTTAAAGGATTCTTTAACATTGTGAGATAGGGCCATTTTCAACATGTGTGCAGGCGCAATGGAGGGCGCTGGTCGTCGTGTCTGATGAACACGAACTCCGCGTTCTTCAAAGTTTTAGGCACAAAAGCACGCAGAAAACAGTGGTGGGCCGGGCCCGGCAGCGTGCCTGTGTTTGCGCTATGCTGCAAAAGCTGAGACGGGCAGCTGTCCGGCGTGGGATTATTTGGCAGAAATTCCCCGGGCAGCCATAGGGGCTGCGCAAAAACCAGCTCTCTGCCGCAGAAGCTTCCAAACCCTCTTTTGCCGTGGAGCGCAACCCCAATAAAACCCACGGCAACCTGTCTACCCAATTTGCATCCGTCAGTGAACCCCTGAGTGCTGCTTTCAGTGATCTATGAAAACGCTCGCATAACCCATTGGCCTGTGGGTTGTACGTGGTTGTGCGATGAATTGCAACGCCCGCAGCCTGGGAGTTTGGAGATGGAGGAGATGGACACAACAGCAACACTTCAGTTTGTTACCTCCGCCAAGGAGGTAATGCTTTTACTGGCATTTGTCTGTTTGTCTGTCTGTCTGTCTGTTACCAACATAACTCAAAAAATTATGAACGGATTTTGACAAAATTTTCAGGAAAGGTGTGTAATGGCACAGGGAACAGATGATTACATTTTGGTGATGATCTGAGAGTGCATACCTCCACCAAGGGCTTTGTTTGTATTTGTGCAGCAGGATTACACAAAAACTACTGGATGGATTTGGATGAAATTTTCACCTGAGGTGGTTCTTGGGCTGCAGACGAACCCATTACATTTTGGTGATGATCTGAGAATGCATACCTGAGCCAAGGCTCTTATCTTCTCACAGTGTGTTAGCAACAATACTCCAAAACTAATGGACACACTTTGATGCAATTTTCACCAGAAGTGGCTATAGGCCTGCACACAAACCCATTACATTTTGGAGGTGATCCATGACAGACGGAAGGATCCTTGGTGGAAGTATGTGCTCTCTGAGTGCTTTTCTAGTTTCAGTCTGTTTTTATTTTATATCTAATGTTTATTATTAAAATTATTGTTTTTGTTAACTACAGTATAATTATCTTTTCTAAGTGATGAAATATATTCTTCCAAAAATGTTCCTCATTTGGCATATTGAAGAGGCTGGTGTCTCCCATAGATGTGAAAGAAATGTGCCCTCATAGTATTAATTCATTTGTCTGACAAATTAGGTTTTCTCTAAATTACATCTCTCCACTATGATGTCTGAAGTCATCATCTCCACACTGCCTGGAACATAATTGTGCCAGTACCACAGACTTTTATTAAAATTTAATTAAATTTAATAGTCTTTGCCTAAAGACTGTGAAATTCGAAGATATGAAGACTTAAAAAAAAGTCCTGTCAGCACATTCTTTTCGTGTAATGTAATGCTGTCCTCAGGTTATTAGAACCCCCATTTTCCCAGAAACAATATGAGCACTACAACCTGCAATCATGAATTAAAAGAACAGTTATGGACAAAAAAGGTCCAGATATATACCTATAAATCAATGCAGACACTTTTTAGATCAGGTACCAAAACTAAAAGAAGTAGCCTACAGTTGTCAAAGAAAGAAAGATATACAGCGATTCTAACAATTGCAAGAGCCGAAAATGTTTTATAGGTTATTGCCATGGTGACACAGATTTCTGGTAATCTAGTTAATTAAAACTCCTGTGCACTAGAGTGGTGGTGGTGGGGTGCTTGTTTGTTTGTTTTTGTTACAACTCGCCGCTCATTAGCGGCGCCAGCTGAGCACACACCTGCACCTCGTCAGCAGCGTGGCATATAGCCACTCTGCCCTGGGCCTCGGCCTGAAGCCGTCTGTTCCCTTCGGCTACTTGCTTCAGAGGAACCCCCTCGCCAACCAGCAAGATTTCTCGCGTAAGCATACCTCCACTTGTGTTCCAGTCTCTCCCCTGTGCACAGGTGGATCTTTCCCGGCGGCGGACTCCGCCCCTGCATCACCGCCTCGTTGCTGCTGCCAGGTGCATCGTCAGGTTACTGTCTCCTGGACTCGCCCTTGTGCACGCCTGCCACCTGCCCTGCCAAGTAAGCCAACATATCCCTTGTTACCTGTTGTACTGGTTTGGTGCCCGTCACCTTCTCCCTGTGCTCTCTCCCCAGGGTTGTCTGGCTGTACGGTTTCCTGTCTCCGTGCCTGACGCTGACGTCCGCCATCAGTACATCCGCATACCACAGACACGCATCCACACACCCACTTGCTGTTAAATAAACTGTTAAACCTATTCTGAGCCTGCGTGTGTGTCTCCTGAGCCGTGCATTATGTCAGTACGGCTTCAGCTGAGCAGCTTGGCGGACAGCGGGCTCACGCGCTGTCTTACCATCTTAGAGGCTCAGGTAGATTTGATAGTTTATCAACAACAGGTGATGTTGAATCAATTAATTAAGATCACTGACCAGTTAGACCGCCTGGACTCCCGTCAGCCGTTCCCTCCGGCTCGTCAGGGAGGCTCAGCTCCAGCTGCTTCAGCGGCCGTCCAGCCTGCTCCAGGTGGCCCAGCCCGACTCACTCCTATCCCGACCCCCGCCTGCTTTAGCGGTAAGCTTGGTGGAGCGCGGGGGTTCATTATGCAGTGTGAGTCGGTGTTCCTGCGTGTCCCTGGAGATTCTCCCTCAGACCACAGCCGAATTGGCTATATAGGAAATCTCCTGGAGGGTCGTGCGCTCACCTGGGCTTATGCCGTAATGGCGAAGCCCAGCTACGCCACCCTCACCTATGGCCAGTTCATTAATCTATTCCTGGAAGTCTTTGATCACTCTCGTTTTGAGAGTGTCCAGGTCGATCGCCTCCTCAGCCTTCAGCAGGGAGGTCGATCGGCCGCCGATTACGCCATTGACTTCCGGGTTACAGCGGAGGAGGTTGGCTGGGAGGAACGCGCCCTCTGTGGCATCTTCCTCCGCAGTTTAAACTCTGGTCTGAGGGATGAACTGGCTGGTCGGGATCTCCTTGAAACATTTGCGGAGCTAATCTCTCTCACCATCAGCTTGGATAACCGGCTGTGCGAGCGCGCCTCGGAGCGGAAGTTGCCTTCTCGCTCGCGTGGTGCCTCGTCACGCCCGTCCCAAGCTCGCCCCCTGGCGTTACCGCCATCGGAGGTTTCCGAGGAATCGGAACCTATGGTGACAGGCCGGGCAAAGCTCTCCCTTGCGGAGAAACAACGCCGCCGTGAGTTGGGTCTCTGCATGTATTGCGGAGACAACCAGCTCACTGTGGAGCGTTGCCCGGAGAAGCCCAAACTGGGAGGTCCGCGAATCACTGTAGGGGGCCTCGTGGACGCTAACCGGTCAACTCCCCTCACTCATTTCTCGCTGCCCATCCGTTTCTGCCACAACATCACAGGGCATCTCACTCATGCACTGGTGGACTCAGGCGCGGAAGGCAGCTTTATTTCACAAAGCCTGGCAACCCGATTGGGCATCCGTTGCCAGCCCCTTAAAACTCCTCTCACCCTCATCAATCTCTCCCGTGCACCTCTGGGGAAAGTGACCCACCGGACAAACCCCGTCTCTGGGAATCACCGGGAGGAGATCTCCTTTTACATCTTGCCATCCTCTGTGTCTCCGGTGATCCTGGGTTATCTGTGGCTCCGTCTCCATAACCCCGTCCTGGATTGGAAGACCGGAGGGGTGACAGCCTGGAGTACCTTTTGTATGAGCACCTGCCTCCAATCCGCTGCCTGTTCTCCCTCCTCTCCTCCCGTGGTCAAGGATGCCGCGCCCCCGGACCTCTCCTTGGTGCCTGTGGAGTTTCACGACCTGGGCGCAGTCTTCAGTAAGTCCAAGGCGATGTCTCTTCCTCCACACAGGCCTTACGACTGCGCCATAAATCTCTGTCAGGGGGCGCCTCTTCCCTCGGGACGTCTCTACAGCCTGTCAGCGCCGGAGAAGGAGGCCATGAACGCCTACCTTAAGGAATCTCTCAGTGCAGGTATTATTCGCCCATCATCATCTCCATTAGGTGCAGGGTTCTTCTTCGTGGGCAAGAAGGATGGCTCTCTTCGTCCATGCATCGACTTCCGTGCCCTCAATGACATCACGGAGAAGGACCGTTACACCCTGCCCCTGATGGACACTGCCTTTCACTCCCTCCAGGGGGCGACCTGGTTTACTAAGCTGGATCTCCGCAGCGCGTACCACCTCGTCCGGATCCAAGAGGGAGATGAATGGAAAACAGCCTTCCGTACCCCAAACGGCCACTTTGAATACCTGGTCATGCCTTTCGGGTTAACCAACGCTCCAGCCGTCTTTCAGCGCCTGATAAATGACGTTCTCCGGGACTTCATCGGCCTGTTTGTGTTTGTTTACCTGGATGATATTCTCATCTTCTCCAAGTCCAGGGATGAGCACCAGGTGCATGTGAGACGGGTCCTTCAGAGGTTACTGGAGAATCGGTTGTATGTGAAGGCGGAGAAGTGCGAGTTCTATGCCAAGAAATAGAATTTTCTCCGCGCCTATGCGGAGGAAATCCAGGGACACCTCTGTGACACTAGGAACACCAAGCAGATGTGGCAGGGAGTTTGGACACTGACGGGCTTTAAGTCTAGGCAGGGGGTCGATGATGACGACGCTTCACTTCCAGACAGGCTTAACGACTTCTTTGCACGTTTTGAAGCATCAAACTCGACAATCAGAGGGAGGGCCGGCCCACTCCCACCATCGGTCGGACCAGCTTTTATTATTAACACAGCGGACACACGGAGGACCCTATCCAGAATCAACCCACGCAAAGCTGCAGGTCCAGACAACATTCCGGGACATGTGCTCCAAGACTGCGCGAGCGAGTTGGCGGATGTCCTGACTGACATTTATAACATCTCCCTGAGTCAGGCCATCGTTCCCAGATGCTTCAAGACCTCTATCATTGTACCGGTGGCAAAGAAACCAGTGGTGTCATGTTTGAATGACTATCGTCCTGTTGCACTTACACCAATTGTGATGAAGTGTTTTGAACGGCTTGTCAAACCACACATCACAGCCTGCCTCCCTGCATTACACGACCCGCTCCAGTTTGCATATCGTTCAAACCGCTCCACGGAGGATGCTATAGTCACCACCCTACACTCTGTCATCACCCACCTGGACCAGAAAGACACCTACGCCAGACTCCTGTACATTGATTTCAGTTCAGCATTCAACACCATTATTCCCCAGAGACTGATAGAGAAATTACTCCTTCTCGGTCTGAACACCGCCACATGTCTCTGGATCCTGGATTTCCTGACTGAGAGACCTCAGTCTGTCCGGGTTGGAAACAACATCTCCAACTCTGTCACGCTGAGTACCGGAACCCCTCAAGGCTGTGTACTCAGTCCACTGTTGTTTACACTTCTAACACATGACTGTGTATCCAAACACGAGGGGAACCAGATTATTAAGTTTGCAGATGACACCACGGTGGTGGGACTTATTCAGAGGGATGAGGAATCAATGTACAGGGAAGAAGTGAGAGACCTGGAGGGCTGGTGCAGGGAGAACAATCTGGTGCTCAACGTGGACAAAACAAAGGAGATGATTATCGACTTCCAGCGGTCACAGCCTGAGCACGTCCCCCTCAGCATCGGCGGCCGTTTAGTGGAGAGAGTAGAGAACATCAAGTTCCTCGGAGTGCAGATCTCGCAGGACCTGACCTGGAGCAAGAATTCCTTGGAGATCAGGAAGCGAGCTCAGCAGAGACTACACTTCTTGAGGAAACTCAAACAGGCCTCTCTCCCCATCTGCATCCTCAGGACCTTCTACAGAGGTGTGGTGGAGAGTGTTCTGACGTACTGCATTGCTACATGGTACTCCAGCTGCAGTATGTCAGACAAAAAAGCCCTGCAGAGGATAGTCAAGGGGGCGGAGAGGGTAATTGGAGTCTCCCTCCCCTCTGTCCAAGAACTTTTTCAGAACCGTTGTAGGAGCAGGGCACTGAACATTGTCAAGGACCGTTCTCACCCTCTGCATAAACACTTTGAACTTCTTCCATCTGGTAAACGATTCCGGAGCATCAGAGGCAGAACCACCAGACTGATCAACAGCTTCCTCCCACAAGCTGTCAGGATGCTGAACAGCTGACCCGGAATCTCACATACACACTACTGCACCTATGGACATTTTGTATATTATAGTTAGTTATTCTTTTTCCCCAAGTATGTCTCAGGGATGTGTGAATGGATGGGGGGGTGGGAGCTATGTGGGAGAGTGTCTTAATCATGCTGCTTCTTATATGGATGCCGAGAGAAACGCAATTTCATCTTGCCTGCACTACAGTTGTATGTACAGCAATATGACAGTAAAGTTTGATTTGATTTTGATTTGATTTGAAGACGTCATTTATCGGGTTTGTCATCTCCCATGACCAGGTGCTCCCAGACCCAGCTAAAATTAAAGCAGTGGTGGATTGGCCGACTCCCACATCTAGAAAGCAGGTGCAACAATTCATCGGCTTTGCCAACTTCTACCGCTGCTTTGTGCCCAACTTTGGAGCCATCGTTGGCCCTCTGACCCGTCTCACCTCCCCTAAAATCCGGTTCCAGTGGACTGAAGAGGCCGCGGCGGCCTTCCAGGCGCTGAAGGTGGAGTTTTCATCCTCCCGGGTCCTCAGCCAGGTCGATCCCTCTTTGCAGTGCATCGTGGAGGTCGACGCCTCGGATACGGGGGTGGGGGCGGTGCTGTCTCAGCGGTCACCTGCTGATGGGGTCAAACGGCCTTGCACCTTCTTCTCCCGGCGCTTGTCCCCGGCAGAATGCAACTACGACGTGGGGGACAGGGAGCTTCTTGCCATCAAGCTCGCGCTCCAAGAGTGGCGTCACTGGCTGGAGGGGGCCGTCCTGCCCTTCGTGGTGTTAACGGATCACAAAAACCTGGAATATTTAAGAACTGCCAAGCGTCTGAACGCCCGCCAGGCCCGTTGGTCCCTGTTTTTTGCTAGATTCCATTTCACCATCACATTCAGGCCGGGCTCCAAGAATGGGCTCCCTGACGCCCTCTCCAGGCAATTCGCCCCTGAAGACTCGGGGGGCGCTGTTCACACCATCCTGCCCAGGTCGTGCATCGTGGGGGCCGTTACCTGGGAGATCGAGGACAAGGTCCGGAAGGCGCAGGAATCGGAGCCGGACCCGGGCGGCAGACCGGAGGGGAAGCTCTTCGTTCCATCTTCCGTTCGGGGGGAGGTCATCCATTGGCTTCACACGTCCAAGCTAGCCTGCCATCCTGGGACCTCCCGAATGATTGACCTGCTCCAACGCTCCTTCTGGTGGCCGGGACTGCGCAAGGACGCTGTCCGCTACGCCCGGGCCTGCCCCATCTGTGCCACCAGTAAAACCGGCAACTCTCCCCCTGCGGGTTTGCTCCAGCCCCTGCCCGTTCCTGGTAGGCCCTGGTCGCACATCGCGTTGGACTTCGTCACCGGTCTCCCCGTCTCTAACAACTTCGACACTGTCCTGACCATCGTCGACCGTTTCTCCAAGGCTGCCCATTTCGTGCCATTACGGGGGCTACCCTCTGCCTTGGAGACGGCAGATCTTCTCATCCAACACGTGGTCAGGCTGCATGGGATACCAGCTGACGTGGTCTCTGACCGGGGTCCCCAATTCACCTCGGACGTCTGGCGGAGTTTTTGCAGGACATTAGGAGCCCAGGTAAGCCTCTCCTCCGGCCATCACCCCCAATCTAACGGGCAGTGTGAACGAACCAACCAGGAGCTGGAGGCTGCTCTCCGCTGTGTCACAGCCTCGAAGCCTGCGTCATGGAGCAAACACTTTGCCTGGGTAGAGTACGCCCACAACACCGCTCGCTCCTCAGCCACAGGGATGCCCCCCTTCAAGGTGTCCCTGGGTTACAAACCCCCTCTGTTCCCCTCGCTGGAGAACGAGTCGGCAGTCCCCACGGTTCAGGCTCACCTCAGGCGGTGTCGCTCCATCTGGACAGCCACTCGCAATGCGCTTTTACGCACGGCAGAGCGCAATAAGGCCACGGCAGATCGGCATAGAAGACCTGCTCCTGTCTACCAGGTGGGCCAACCGGTCTGGGTATCCACGCAAGATGTGAACCTGAAGGGTGAGAGGAGGAAGTTGGCTAAACGTTTCATGGGTCCATACCCCGTCACCAAGATTATCAACCCGGTGGCAGTGCGTGTTGCTACTCCCCCCTCCCTCCGCATCCATCCCACCTTCCACGTCTCCAAGGTGAAACCGGTGGTGTCTGATCCCATCTGCCCTCCTCCTGCTGCGCCGCCCGCGCCTCGGATGATTGATGGCCATCCGGCTTGGACTGTCTCGACCATCTTGGACTCCCGACGCCAGGGTCGCGGGCTACAGTATTTGGTGGACTGGGAGGGCTATGGTCCAGAATGGAGGCAGTGGGTTCGCCCCTCGTTCGTGTCGGATCGCTCTCTCGTCACCGAGTTTCACCGGAAGCACCCCGATAGACCATCGCCAGGAGGCGCTACTAGAGGGGGGAGTACTGTTACAACTCGCCGCTCATTAGCGGCGCCAGCTGAGCACACACCTGCACCTCGTCAGCAGCGTGGCATATAAGCCACTCTGCCCTGGGCCTCGGCCTGAAGCCGTCTGTTCCCTTCGGCTACTTGCTTCAGAGGAACCCCCTCGCCAACCAGCAAGATTTCTCGCGTAAGCATACCTCCACTTGTGTTCCAGTCTCTCCCCTGTGCACAGGTGGATCTTTCCCAGCGGCGGACTCCGCCCCTGCATCACCACCTCGTTGCTGCTGTCAGGTGCATCGTCAGGTTACTGTCTCCTGGACTCGCCCTTGTGCACGCCTGCCACCTGCCCTGCCAAGTAAGCCAACATATCCCTTGTTACCTGTTGTACTGGTTTGGTGCCCGTCACCTTCTCCCTGTGCTCTCTCCCCAGGGTTGTCTGGCTGTACGGTTTCCTGTCTCCGTGCCTGACGCTGACGTCCGCCATCAGTACATCCACATACCACAGACACGCATCCACACACACACTTGCTGTTAAATAAACTGTTAAACCTATCCTGAGCCTGCGTGTGTGTCTCCTGAGCCGTGCATTATGTCAGTTTTTGTTTTTGGCACAAAACAGGGGTGAGTAGAACCTGATATTTTCTTTTGACCGGTCATGTCATTATACTTTTACTTGTTGGAGTCAGAGCTTTCACACCTTATGTGTTTGGTCTGGACTTTCAGACTTTTCAGTTTGATTCAGACCAAAATTTTAGGTGTGAAACTTCCCCTTAACCATGGTCCAGACCAAAGAGCCAAAGTTTGGTCCGGCAAAAAGAGGTGGTTTTGGTCTGGATCAAAGAGCCAAAGTTTGGTCCGGCAAAAAGAGGTGGTTTTGGTCCGGATCAAACTGAATCTTGGTTTGGTTAGAGTGTGAAAGAAATTTTCAGAAAGGTTTGGACTTTTTGGACTGCACTATGTGGTACTTCACATTATCTGCTACTTGCTAATTTTTTAAAACTGCCTTGACTAGTACTACTCATTATTACTAGTATTGTTATTATTATTATTATTATCATTATTACTTATTATTACTTATTTTTCTACACTTATTGCACGTTTTCAGTCCTTTAGTTTTTTAGTTTATCTCTTTTTCTCATCATGTTTTTAATGTTGCAGCATGGCATCGAGACAAATTCCTAGTTTGTGTACTACATGAACAATGGCAATAAATCTAATTCTGATTCTGATTCTGATTCTGACTTTCAAACCAAACACAGGAAGTGGCAGCTTATAGGAGGGAAAATAAGCCATGGTTGCACGAGGAGAGAGGAAATATGGTCATTAGTGGCATAAATAGTTACTTGAAAAAAAAATCATTAAAATGCAGAAACTTCCAAGATATTTTTGAAGAGGATGAGACAGAGTTTTTGAAAAACAATTTAAAAAATTAAAGCACCGAGGTGTTGATGCCTCGGTGCCTGTGGCATGGGGGGAAAGGGTGTGTGTGTGTGTGAAAAAGTCACACTGCCACTTGTAGTGGGCGGGCATAGTGATTACAATTCCTTTTTTCGCAACTGCATTGATGGTAAAGGTGAGTTAAATTTGTGTTTATTTAGAAAACAAAGCCTTATCTGGAAATTGTGGCAAATTAAAAGTCAAGAAAATATGGCGATACATTGATGCAAGCCTTTAGTTCCAGTTGATTTTGAGCAGGTGAGCTGAAAAGCTGGTAACAGACAGACATACACAGACACATCGAGTGATTACCATATGCCTATGCTGCCTTTGCACCGAGGCATAAAAATACAGAAGCACAAGAATAAAATTAGGAGCACAAAGAAAAATGCTGGAGTAACAGATTTTATTAATTGAATGCATGTATAGTTACACAGTGGCATGCAATAGCAGGTAAAGAAGTAAAAGCATAATTATGAATATTAACTCAGAATGGTTTGGAATCTTTCACACTTATGTTTCTTAAATAATCTAGCAAAAAACTAAGTTTGTCAAAAATTAAATTTATTAAAATGCAGTAGCAGTTTCTTGTATAAACAGTAAACATGTAATATTCTTATTTAGCTTCCAGCCTGTTATCTTCACAGCTGCTCTGACTGCTGACCCTCAGGTTCACCATCCTGGCCCTCAGAGAAACAAAGAGGAAAGAAAAACAGCATAAACATGTGATTATTGAGGGGGCGCTCGTGCGCAGTAATGGAGTAGACGTGTTTCTACGAGGCTCCGTCGCAGACTTCTAAATTTTGTTTATTTTTGCTACACCTACTTACCAACTTTTTGCCTACTTATCGTCAGAGCTGTTTCTAACTAACCTCCAATCATGCCACCCAAGAGAGACGAGGTAAAACCATCAAATTCAGCCTCGGCTAGCGCTAGCAACGAAGCTATATTAGCTGCAGTTAACAAATATGGCGCTGAGCTAGCTAAAGTTTCAGCGCAGATGGAAAAGTTGAAAAAGTCCGTGGAGGGTCGCTTAAGCACAGTGGAGACGCATTTGGGCACATTACAGAATGAACATAATCAGACTGAACAACGCTTGGATAGTATGGATGTGGCACTCTCCGACGCAGATGTTCGCATCACGGCACTGGAAGCTAGCTACCGTGAGTTGCAGGTGGAAAATGGTCGGCTTAAGGCTAAGCTAAATGACTTGGAGGGGCGCTCGCGTAGGTTAAACATCAGGATCGTGGGGATCAAAGAAGGAGAAGAGAAGGGCAATCCCACGGAGTTTGTGACACGACTGCTACCGGAGCTGTTTGGCCCGAATAACCTGACCAAGCCCATTAAAATTGACCGTGCCCACCGCAGCCTCAAACCTAAGCCTCCGGACAACGAGCACCCACGGATGATCATCGCCAAAGTCCACAATGACCGCGACTTGGCCAATATTTTTAAACTCAGCAGACAACAGGGTCCACTCCGTTATCAAGGCAACAAAGTGTACATCTTCCCGGACTACACGGCGGAGGTTGCATCACAGCGTCAAGCCTTTAACAACGTCAAGAAGAAGCTGACTGATGCCGGCGCCAAGTGTTCTCTACGGTTTCCAGCCAAACTTCAGGTCGTCCACAACAGAGAAGTTAAAGTGTTTAACACTCCGGCGGATGCAGAGAGGTTTGCCAACTCCCTGACTGACAGTGTATAACTGGCGAAGTGCACATTGTTTAAATTATACAGCTGTTGACGCCACTCTAATACTGCACTTTATTCTGCCTCGCCCTTTTTTGATGGCATATTCCAAGTTAATTATATTGTCTCTGTGTGTAGCTTTCTTTCAGTTAATTGATTTACATTAGAAGACTGCGCGGTTCCATTGGTGGTCTGCTGAAATGCAAAATTGTGTCCGTTACCCAGCAGTCTCCCAAGTATTAGTGGGTTTTGCCGCTTTGTTCCTGTTTTTTGCGGCGTTAAGGGAATGGGGTTTTATAATATGTTTTTCTTTTTTAATTTGTTCTTTGTTTGGTTTGTTTTGCCTGCCAGTGTAGCCATTTACTGCCTAAGCCCATATATTTTTTTTAAATTTAATTTTTGAATGCAAGCTGGTTCTTCTGGATCAGGTGTGAGTCATCTCACGTTTACATCATGGAACTGTAGGGGTTTGGGGAAAGCTCTCAAAAGAGTAAAAGTATTTTCACATCTGAAATCATTGTCCTCTGATATAATCTTCTTACAGGAAACCCATATTCACCCCACAGAACAGAGACGGTTGAGAGCCTTATGGATATCCCAGGTTTATCAATCTACCTTTTCCTCAAAGGCCAGAGGAGTGGCCATCTTAGTGCGCAGAACTATACCTTTTGTATTTAAGTCTATGGTGACCGATCCAGGTGGGAGATTTGTGCTTGTAACAGGTACCATAAACTCTATGCCATTGGCCCTTTTAAATGTATATGCTCCAAATTTTGACAGTCCGGATTTCTTCTGTAAAATCTTTCGTCTTGTTGCGGAACGGAATAACTGTAACATTATTATAGGAGGTGATTTTAATTGTTTCCTAGACCCTCATCTTGATAGATCTTCCATTACAACTGCTCCCATGTTAAAATCTGTGCCAGTCCTAAATAATCTTATTAAATCGCTAAATTTAGTGGGTATTTGGAGGCATCAACATCCCTTGGATAGACAGTACTCCTTTTTCTCCCAGGTACATGGCAGTTTTACTAGGATTGATTATTTTCTCGTTGATTCCAATTTAATTACCAACGTTGTCAGTTCAGATTATAATAATATTTTAATTTCTGATCATGCCCCTGTGTCTGTTAAAATAAACTTCAATATGCTTGTGCACTCATATAATTGGAAATACAATCCGGCATTAAATTCAGATAAAGCTTTCTGTGAAAGCATCTCAAACAAAATTACAGATTTCTTATACTTTAATGATAATGGTGAGGTATCTGATTCCACACTGCGGGAAACATTTAAATCCATTATTAGGAGTGATATTATCTCGTACCAGTCTTATAATAAAAAGGTTAAACAGAAGCGTATGTCTGAAATACAGACCCAACTCCCTTTGTTGGAGGAATCATTTCGTATCTCAAAATCAGATGAAATACTAAAGAATATTGTATCTGCAAGACTTGAATACAGCCGCATTCTTGGTGAGCATGTTTGTAATTATATACGAAAGCTTAAACAAAAGCAATTTGAGCTTGGTGATAAAGCACACAGCGTACTCGCTAGGCAGTTGAGAGGTGTTCAAGCTGAACAGGCAATTTATAAAATTGTATCTAATGGAGAACTAATAACTGACCCTTTACAGATAAATAACACTTTTTATGAATATTATAAAAACTTGTATACCTCTAAATCATCGTCATCAAAGGAAGACATATGGGGGTTCTTAAATAGATTGGATATACCCGCATTGAGTGAAAATGCCAAACAACAGTTGGATGCTGACTTCACACTAGAGGAGATTAAAGCTGCCATCCGTTCATTTCCAAATGGTAAGGTTTGTGGCCCTGACGGATTTGGCATTGAATTTTATAAAATTCACATTGATAAACTTGCTCCATTGTTGCTTCGTATGATAAACTCTTCCGTGAAGGAAGGATCATTCCCAGAGACATTATATGAAGCGAACATTTGTCTACTGTTGAAGAAGGGTAAAGATGAAACAAATCTAGCTTCTTATCGCCCTCTCAGCCTTTTAAATAGTGACCAGAAAATTGTTGCAAAAGTTTTGGCAAACCGCTTGAACGAACACATTGGTTCCTTAATTCATAGTGACCAAACTGGGTTTATCCCCGAAAGGTTTGCATTTTCGAATACTCGTAGACTTCTGAATGTCATGTATTCTAACAACCCACCATATTCTGCTGTTGTCTCCTTGGATGCACAACAGGCCTTCGATCAAATTGAGTGGGAGTATATGTTTATTACTCTTAAAAGATTTGGCTTTGGTGACAGATTTATAGCTATCGCAAAAATGCTCTATGCACGTCCTAGATCATATGTACTTACTAACAACAATAAATCTGCCCCTTTTTTATTACATCGCGGGACCAGGCAGGGCTGTTGCCTATCGCCAATGTTTTTTGCTCTGGCGCTTGAACCACTTGCTATTGCCATCAGGATGGAGCCTGAAATAGTAGGGTTTAGATATAGCGCATTTGAATGTACTATTGGCTTGTACGCTGATGATGTCATTTTGACACTGTCTGACATTAGACAGTCTCTTCCACCTCTTCTCGAGATCATTAGGGAATTTGGTCAGTTCTCTGGTTTTACCATTAACTGGGAGAAAAGTGTTCTCATGCCTCTTTCAGATGGTCTAGATAAAACATTTCTCAACACATTACCTTTTAAAATATCAAATGAGCACTTTGGGATTCCTAGGGATGGTGATTCCTAAATATTCAAACTTATTTTCAAATTGAATTTTACAGAACTATTAAATAAGATTAGGAGCATGATTGAGAAATGGAAATTACTACCAATTTCTCTAATTGGACGAGTAAATATTGTCAAAATGATTGTACTTCCTAAATTTATATATTTATTTTAGAATCTGCCAATTTTTCTTACAGCATCTTTTTTTAAATTAGTTGATTCCATTATCATCTCCTTTATTTGGGCTGGCAAAAACCCCCGTGTCTCTAAATTACATCTCCAAAAATCCTCGGTCGAGGGTGGTCTTGGGTTGCCTATTATGAGACATTATTATTGGGCCTGCAACGCTAGGGCCTTGGTCTTCTGGTCCCAAGATAATCATAATGTGGATCAAATACCGTGTTGGCCTGCACTTGAATCTCATAACTGTCAATCCCTCATTGGTACATCTTTATCTGCTTTATTATTTAGCAAGGTCGACGTCCCTCTGAATGTGTTCAGACATGACTTTGTGCTGCACAACTCCTTCAGAATTCTGAAACAAATTAAGAAGATATTGCATCTTCCTGACCTTTCTATATATGCACCTATATGCCAAAACCCTGCCTTCAAACCAGCTTTATCAGATCCTGTGTTCAGGCAATGGTCAAATAAAGGTATTCTTTCAATAAAGGACCTGTATATCAACAAAAACTTTGCATCTTTTACACAATTACAAATGAAGTTCAATCTCCCACCTGGTCATTTTTTCAGGTACCTGCATATTAGACATTTTGTACAACAGTCTTTAACCCATTTTGTCAAACTTCCTGTACAACATGATTTCTATGAGGTTTTGAGAAAACACCCAACCTCCAAGCATTTAGTTTCAGAATTCGTTAATCTTTTCTCTTGGCCAACGTCTTCGACCCATGTCAAGGATGCATGGACGAGGGATGCAGGTATAGAGATCTCAAATGATCTATG
Source organism: Pholidichthys leucotaenia (assembly GCA_020510985.1). NCBI lineage: Eukaryota > Metazoa > Chordata > Actinopteri > Cichliformes > Pholidichthyidae > Pholidichthys > Pholidichthys leucotaenia. The sequence continues at coordinate 354,082,862 of CM035844.1, read as the reverse complement.
GGAAAGAGCCTTAGTTGGTATTCATTCATGTTCAGTAAATGCCAGACTTCAGCTAATACAATTTAAAGTAATACACCGATTACACTACTCTAAGACTCGCCTTAATAGACTTTTTCCGACCATTTCACCACTATGTGACAAGTGTAAAATAAGTGATGGTACTTTATGTCATTTATTTTTCTCCTGCCCCTCGCTTAAAAATTTTTGGTCTCAGATTTTTAATTTGTACAGTGTCATATATAAAAAAGTCATAATACCCGATGTCTTAACAGTAATACTTGGTTGTTCAGATCAAACTTTGCTCTGCTCACAGTCACTTCAGCATGCTATCAGGTTTGGCATGATTGTTGCGAAGAGGGTCATCCTGAAAGAATAGAAGGCCAACACGCCGCCCAGTTGTATTAACTGGCTCAACGATTTGGCATCCTGCTTGTACCTTGAAGAGATTCGATATCATTTGTCTAACACTCAAGATATGTTTACTAAAATTTGGGGACCACTTACGGATCACATTAAGATAAAGAAGACTCAGCCTGTAACATGAAAGGATTGTATTATGAAACTTGCTTAGCATGGACTGCTTACACTTTTGTAGTTATATGGGCTTTGTGTAACAATCAATTATTTCTTTGTGTATTTTCTTGAGCACTGGCATTGTTTATTGTTCTCTTATTTTTAAAAAATCTGAATAAAATATATATTAAAAAAAAAATTAAAAAAAATAAAGACCTCTGCCAAAAAAAAAAAAAATGTGATTATTGTTATAGATGTCATATATATATATAAAAAATGCGGATGTCATGTTTCTCATCAGCTTAATAAATTGCTTGGTTTAGTGAGTGAATCATTTTAAAGTGATTGAATGAAGCATGTCATACTGTGGTGTTTTCACATTACTGACAATAGTATTAAGACTTAAAAAATGAAAGCACCAAGGTGCTGTGCTTCGGTGCCTGTGGCATGGTAGCATGGGCGGCTTTAAAAAAGTGGCATTCCAACCTCTACTGACCTGGGATAGTGATTACAATACCGTTTTCGCTGCAGCATTGACAGAAATGGTGAGTTAAATTTGTGTGTATTTCAAAAACAAAGTGTTATTTCAATATTCTGGCAAATTAAAAGTCAAGAAAATATGGTGATACAATGATACAAGTCTTCAGTTAGAATATTCATAGATCCGTGCATACAGCCGTGGACAAAATTGTTGGTACCCCTCTGTTAATGAAAGAAAAACCCACAGTGGTCACAGAAATAACTTGAATCTGACAAAAGTGGTAATAAATAAAAATTCTATGAAAATTAACCAATGAAAATCAGACAATGCTTTTGAATTGTGGTTCAACAGAATTATTTTAAAAAACAAACTCATGAAACAGGCCTGGACAAAAATGATGGTACCCCTAGAAAAGATTAAAAATAATGTGACCATAGGGACATGTTCAACCAAGATGTGTCCTCTAATTAACATCACAGGTGTCTACAAACTTGTAATCAGTCAGTCGGCCTATTTAAAGGGTGACAAGTAGTCACTGTGCTGTTTGGTGACATGGTGTGTACCACACTAAACATGGACCAGAGGAAGCAAAGGTGAGAGTTGTCTCAGGAGATTAGAAAGAAAATTATAGACAAGCATGTTAAAGGTAAAGACTATAAGACCATCTCCAAGCAGCTTGATGTTCCTGTGACTACAGTTGCACATATTATTCAGAAATTTAAGATCCACGGGACTGTAGCCAACCTCCCTGGACGTGGCCGCAGGAGGAGACAGATAATACAAATGGTAGCAAAAGAGCCCAGAACAACCTCTAAACACATTCACGGTGAACTCCAAGGTCAAGGTACATCACTGTCAGATCGCACCATCCGTCATGGTTTGAGCCAGAGTGGACTTCATGAGAGATGACCAAGGAGGACACCACTGTTGAAAACAAATCATAAAAAAGCCAGACTGGAATTTGCCAAACTGCATGTTGACAAGCCACAAAGCTTCTGGGAGAATGTCCTATGGACAGATGAGACAAAACTGCAACTTTTTGGCAAGGCACATCAGCTCTATGTTCACAGATGCAAAAATGAAGCATACCAAGAAAAGAACACTGTCCCTACTGTGAAACATGGAGGAGGTTCTGTTATGTTCTGGGGCTGCTTTGCTGCATCTGGCACAGGGTGTCTTGAATCTGTGCAGGCTACAATGAAATCTCAAGACTATCAAGGTATTCTAGAGAGAAATGTGCTGCCCAGTGTCAGACAGCTTGGTCTCAGTTGCATGTCATGGGTCTTGCAACAGGATAATGAGCCAAAACATACAGCTAAAAACACCCAAGAATGGCTAAGAGCGAAACATTGGACTATTCTAAAGTGGCCTTGTATGAGCCCTGATCTAAATCCTATTGAACATCTGTGGAAGGAGCTGAAACATGCCGTCTGGAGAAGGCACCCTTCAAACCTGAGACAACTGGAGCAGTTTGCTCATGAGGAGTGGGCCAAAATACCTGCTGAGAGGTCCAGAAGTCTCATTGACAGTTACAGAAATCGTTTGATTGCAGTGATTGCCTCAAAAGGTTGTGCAACAAAATATTAAGTTAAGGGTACCATCATATTTGTCCAGGCCTGTTTCATGAGTTTGTTTTTTTAAATAATTCTGTTGAACCACAACTCAAAAGCATTGTCTGATTTTCATTGGTTAATTTTCATAGAATTTTTATTTATTACCACTTTTGTCAGATTCAAGTTATTTCTGTGACCATTGTGGGTTTTTCTTTCATTAACAGAGGGGTACCAACAATTTTGTCCACGTGTGTATGACTGTATTTGGACATTTTGTATATTTTCTCTTTTGTAAATAAACACATTACATTACTGCACGTTGGGCTCATATCTATTCATGTGTCTGCTGCGAGATTACGCAGCGGACATGACAGTAAGCTGCCGCCACAAAGAGCCCAAGCAGGGAAGTAGTGTGCTTTTTTCAATTTTTTATGTGTGTCTTTCCTACCTGCTGCCGGAGTCATGTTGGACTACTGGAGTGACGCAGAGCTGAACGGACTGGCCCGTCTTAAGGCCGCCTTCGCTTCCCCACAGGGGCTGGTTTCTCACGAGGCTGCTCATGCCGCTTGGGACACCGCAGCGGAGGTATTGGAGGAATGTCCCGATCTCTTGTTTTTTCCCGAGTCAGCCAACATCCTTCACTTCATCCTCGCGCTGCGTGGAGAAGAGCCCGAGAGGGAATCGCCAGCATTGGAGCAGCCCTCGACACGGAAGCGGCGTTTGTGGCGAAAGCAGCCGTCCTCTTCCCTCAGCTCTTGCGCTCCAGCCCCGCCCCTGTCTCCGGAGCTCCAACCCGCCTCGACTCCAGCCCTGGATCACCAGAGAAGCACCATCTCTTCCTCGTCAGCAGCCCGTTCCTCAGCCAGTGAGACCATTTCTGCGGCAGCCTCCTCTTCCAGTTCGTTCTCGCCAGCTATCACGTCAGCCTATTCTTCCTCTCCAGCTGCCGCACAGTCCGTCTCCTCGATGGCTCCTTCCGCTGCTCGGAGGGTCTCCGTGCCATCTCCGAAAGTTCCTGTTTCCATGACGCCGGGGGCGGTCCCTACTTCTCCCATGGTGGGGTCCAAGCTCTCCGGAGCCAGGGAGAGGGAAGACACTCCACATAGCACAGCAGCAGGCAACATCCAAGTCCAGGTCAACAGGCAAGTTAATTTTCATTTTATTTCTATTAATGATGAAAAGTCTTGCCTGATTCCTGGTAGGGAGGCTCAGGAAGGTCAGTCCCCTGAGCTCTCCCCACCTGCTGCTGTTGAAAGTGACTCACCTACCCTCTCCATCTCTCTTCTTTTCACCTCTGAGCATCCATCGGCCCTAGAGCTCAGTCACCGGATGAAGGAGGAGCCCGGGGTGCTGAAAGACCTAATCCCAGCCCTGCGGAGCTTCTATGGACAGAGAGAGGGCACTGTGACTGACCTGAAACCTATGCCGACAAAAGAGCGTCCTCTGGCTTCAGTCTCCTGGGGTCCAGTACAACGTGAGACTCCACCTCCAGAGCCCACGCTGGGAGAGTCACCTTCGTTGGAACCTTTACTGGAGGAGGCCAAGACTGCTACCACCTTCACGCCTGCTGCGGAGGCTGCCGCAGCAGAATCAGCGCCCAAGCTGCACCTCCAGGAAGCCAAGCCCGTAGAGACATCACCCGGATCGTCGGAGTCCTGGATGGTGGTGGAGCTCGAGCTAAGGCAAGTGCTCGCTTTTGTTTTTCTCTTTTCTCTTATAGAGCATTTTTGCCTAGCTCTGGTGAGGAGAGCCAGCTGCAGCCACACGCTGCACCTGAGCTCATATTGCCGGGCTCCGCCACTGCTGGCAATCCTGACCTCTCTTTCTCTCTGTCTGAGTCCTCTTCTAGGGTCGCTGGAGAGGGATCTGTGTTACCCGATGAGTCTGAGGATCCAGGCTCGCTGTTGGAGGTAACCGTAGCTGCTATGGTTCCCGGTGAAGTCAACCAGGATTCAGCTCGCCATTTTGCCAGAGACCATAGTTTGGGTTCCGCCTCAGCATAGGTCTCCGTGGGTGCTGTGTTCCAGCCAGGGACTGTTGTGGGTGTCGCACCCCAGCATCAGTCCCACGTGGGTGCTACGCTCCAGCCTTGGTCCGCCATGGGCACTGTGCCTCAGCCCAAGGTCCACCGAGGGTGCAGCGTTGGTCCAGCCGGGTCCCATCGAGGGTGCAGCAGGGGTTCAGCTGGACTACACCGTGGGTGCAACCATGGCTCGGTCGGGGTCCACTGTGGGTGCAACACTGGCCCAATCGGGGCTCACCGCGGAAGCAATGAGGCCCCAGATTGGGGTCACCACTGGTGCTACATTGTCCCAGGCTGGGACCACCACGGGTGCAGCCATGGCTCAGCCCAGATCCGCTGCGGGTGCAGCTGAGCTCCAGTCCCAAGCCGGGACCACTGAGGGTGCGGCCGGCCAGCTTGGGGACACCGAGGTCTCGTCCTCCCTTCCAGAGGTCCTCGGGGTGTCCCTTTCTCCTCCGCCAGGCTCCACTGTGGTCTGCCTGGTCCTGCCACCAGGAACTGCATGGGTTCCCCTTCTTCAGTCTGGCCACCCACCTCTCAGCCTTCCGGTGGATAGGCTGCCACCTCGTCTATCCCTCCGGGCCTGGTGGCTCAACTATGCAGGCCGGACGCCCGAAAGACGGGGTTCCCAGGTCGGGTGACCCTTTCTCCTTGGCAGGTCGCCTGATGCTGTACGGCTGGACGTTCATGGGCCCTGGGACGTTGGCCGGCCCCCTGAACTCAAGACCGGTCGTGGGCCCTGGGACTTTGGCTGGCCCCCTGAACTAATGGCCGTTCATGGGCCCTGGGACTTTGGCCAGCCCCCAGAACTTGGGGACTCTTGGGTTTTGGGGGGGTTAGTTTAGTTTTGGGGTTGGGGAGTGTGTTGTTTTTGTGTTATATTGTGGTGTTCTCTCCTTCTGGTTATTCCCTCCTAATCTGTTTTCCCCCACCTCCCGCCCTGGTTTGTTATGTTGGCCTTTCGGGTGGGGAGGGGGGGGCAGGTTTTTTTCTTCTGTTTTTGATGGTACAGTGGGTGTCTGGTTACCACCCCTTGGGGGGGGGGGCTCTGTCATATTCGGGGTTGTTTTCAACCCCGTCCATGACCTGTGGCTGTAGGTTTTTGATTATGGCTTATTAATTCCAGCTGGGATAGGCTCCAGCCCCCCCCGCGACCCGAAAAGGATTAAGCGGAAGAAGATGAATGAATGAATGAATAATTCCAGCTGGTGGATTGAGTCTTGCTCTCTGTCAGTCCTAGAGCCACGCTTCCTCCTCACCAGACATTCACCGGCTGTATGGTATCACCACATACACACACACACTCACGCATGCACACACATACACATTTCCAGTTAATTGTCAGTCACCTGCTTGCCGCACAGCTGTGATCACTTGCCTTCATTAGTGATTTGCATACTTATGGGAGGCAGTGGGATCAGTTAGTGCGGCAGCTTAAGTCAACATTGGACTTCCTGGCTCGCGACAGTTGGCTTTTTCCCTGGACTGAACTGTGTTGTTCCTCAGAGCCTTTCCGCTCCAACATATATGTACTGTAAGTCTTCTCTCATTTATGCCTTTCCTCTCTGCTCCTACGCTGCCTGGAGCGTGTATGGCATTTAATCCTAGCCAACGGAGTTTGTAGCCAGTTGTCTCACCTCCTCTCAACTATGACTGTATTTGGACATTTTGTATATTTTCTCTTTTGTAAATAAACACGTTACATTACTGCACGTTGGGCTCCTATCTATTCATGTGTCTGCTGTGAGATTTTGCAGCGGACATGACACCCACATGTGTTTGGGAGATTTCAAATCTGTTTTTGCAAAATGTAGCCAGGCTTGGATGTTTTTCTTGGTAAGATAAGGCTTTCGTCTTGCCACCCTACCCCATAGCCCGGACATATGAAGAAGACGGGAGATTGTTGTCACATGTACTAAACAGCCAGTACTTGCCAGAAATTCCTGCAGCTCTTTCAGTGTTGCTGTCAGCCTCTTGGCAGCCTCCCTGATCAGTTTTCTTCTCGTCTTTTCATCAATTTTGGAGGGATGTCCAGTTCTTGGTAATGTCACTGTTGTGCCATATTTTCTCCACTTGATGATGACTGTCTTCACTGTGTTCCATGTGTGATGATGGCATTTGGTACAATATGCGGCGTGATGACGTAGCCGGCTGGTGACGTTATCACACCTGCATATATATAGGAGAGCCCGCCATTACAGGGCTTTCTTGCCCAGGTGACTCGGTACTATGTAGTGTATGTGATGCTGTTTAGTGTATGTGATGCTGTGTACATAGTTCTGCAATAAACCAGTTCCAGTGCAGCACCCTCATCTGTCTCTTTACTGCCAGGTTTGTGGACATAAGATTTGGTGACTGAGGATTAACCATGGAGGTGTGCGTAACACCACTGCGGCCTTTCCTTGAGCTCCCAGGGGAACCGTCAGTTCAATGGCCACATTGACTGGAGGCGTTCAACGTTTATGTTACAGCATTGGACCTGGCAAAGTTGGATAAAGTGAGGATGCGAGCGCTGCTTGTCCACAACCTGGGCATGGAGGGCCAGAGGATTCTCTGCATGCTGGGTGTGACGGACTCGTATGAGGAGGTTGTGGAGCTAGTAGCTACCCATTTTGCTGCACCAGACAGTGTGACGGTATGACGGATTTGCATTCGCCAGAGACAAAAGACAGTCAGTGAGCTAATTCAGCAGTTCGTCACTGACCTGAGACAGCTAGCTAGTGTGTGCCGTTTTGGGCCACTGGAGGACGAATTGGTGTGGGACCAGTTGGCCGAACACGTGTAATGCTGTGCTACAAGCTAGGTTGCTAACAGTGCCAAACAACCTGACACTAGCTAGAGCGGCTGAGCTAGCTCTTTAGCTAGAAGCAGCAGACAAGTTAGCTAAGGAGCTAAATGGGCGCCAGACACAGAGGCTACCCAGACAGTCAACGCTAGCTAATGTGGTGGACACGGAGGATGAAGAGTACATGGCAGAAGAGTATGCGGCGTATGCAGTGAGTCGAAGGTCTGATCCAGAAGGCCCCGTCTGCGGGGATTGTGGGTCCCCGACTCACTGGGACAGAGCACGAGTTTGCCTGACAAGAGGAAAACGGCATCACAGGTGTGGACGCCTGGACCATTTCACCAGTTGTCAGCACCATGGGGCCCACCAAGTGTGCCAGCCTGCCTGCCAACAACGACCATCCACTCAGTAAGCCCCGACATCAATGGTTACTTGTATTCCACAGTTGAATTGGACAGAGTGGCCGTATCACTCCTGCTTGGCATGGTGGCGGTGCGGTTGATGTTAAACTGGGCCACAGTGAAAAAGTTTTTCCCCAACCACAGAACCAGAAAGAATCCAATGCTGCTGTATGGGTACAGTGGTCACAGACTGTGCAATGTCAGGACAGTGGAACTGACTCCTCGCTACAAGTCTAAAACCATGCAAGTTCCAGGTAGCAGCGCACGGTGACAACATTATGGGTTGCGACCTTTTCTACGGACTGGGTTTTGCAAATAGGGACTGCGCTGGGTTCGAATAGTCAGGTGTAGCAGTTGGAACTCACCAGTCCGGGAGGACGATGTCGTGGTGTGGGATGAGGTACTTACGGACGGTACCGACATCAAAGTGCACGTTTCACACTCTCGGGAGGACAGCCGCCCAGAGGGGGAACCGGATTGCTTCAGTACCCATGACGAGCCCCAAATGACGACGGAGACGACGGGTGAAGGGTCCGCAACGAACACGATGGCTACGGAACCGCCACAGCACAACGGAGATACCAAGAACTGTCCTTGCCATGGAAGACTGTAAAGGAAAAAGGACTGTTTAGTTAGGAGCATGGCTGGGAAAAGGCAAGTGGCAGAATATTCCACTTAGCCATGCCCGGTCTGATGGCAATCTACCCACGGACCGTAGTTCCAGGTTTGAAGTTTAAAAAAAAATGTGTTGAATGTTAACAATGTGGACTGATATGGGGTTTCTAATATACCAGATTAGGGACGGTTTAAATTAGGTGTGTTTTCTATTTTGCAAAGTGGTGGAAGAATATGATGATGGGATTTGATACAATCTGCAGCATGATGACACAGCCGGCTGGTGACGTCATCACACCGGCATATACTGTATATGGGAGAGCCCATTATTACAGGGCTCTCTTGCCCAGGCGACTTGGTACTGTGTAGTGTTTGTGATGCCGTGTACATAGTTCTGCAATAAATCCAGTTCCAGTGCAGCACCCTCGTCCATCTCTTTACTGCCAGGTTTGTGGACATAACAGCGTGGTATATTTAATGCCTTGGAAATTCTTTTGTGCCCTTCTCCTGACTGATACCTTTGAACAATGAGATCCCTCTGATGCTTTGGAAGCTCTTGGCGGACCATGGCTTGTGCTGTAAGATGTGGCTACAAAAATGTCAGGAAAAGCCTAATAGAACAGCTGAACTTTATTTGGGGTTAATCAGAGGCACTTTAAATGATGGGAGGTGTGTGCTGACTCCCATTTAACACGAGTCTGAATGTGATTGGTTAATTCTGAACACAGCCACATCCCCATTTATAACAGGGTGTGCATATTTATGCAAACAGGCTATTCAAAGTTTTTTATTTTTCCCCTTAAAAGCTTTCAGTTTGTTTTTTAATTGGGTTGTATAGGTTATAGCATATTAGTGGTGGAAAAAGTTTTGAAATGATTTATCTTGGCCTCATTTTTTACATCACAAAAACCTGGCATTTGAACAAGGGTGTGTGGACTTTTTATATCCACTGTAATACCCTCTCTCTTTCTTTGTATGACTTGGATTGGGCCACGTAGATAATTTATATATTTTTTTATTTATATATGATTTTCCTCAGACTAATGTCTTAAAGAGAAAAACCTCCTAAACTGGCAAGAGTAAACCTGCAAGTTTGCAGGAAAAGTTACAAAATTACAAATAAAGAGCTGCAGATCTGAGTGGGAAAAAGTTACAGATTTATCACAAAAAGGTTGCAAAGTCATAAGAAGTAATACATTTAGAAGAAAATATTTCCAATATAGGAGGAAAAACACAAATTTGTGAGAATACAGTCTCAAATGAAAAAAGTCATGAATTCACAAGGGTAAAAATGCAAGTTTATGAGGAAAAGAGTCAAAATTTTCAAAGAAAAGCTTCACAGTTTGGTGAGAGCACAGTGGCTACTCAGTACTGAAGTCCCTTCGTTTGCAGATACTTTCTTACCCCTACTGAGGTAAAAAAATAAATAAATAAATTGCTGATTACTCTTAGTTATACTTGAGTAACTAAGATCATAAAGTAAGGTTATTTTTACCACTCTCCTCTCTTTGGTATGGAGTGTAAATTCTAGTATTGTGGTGGCACTAAGCAGAAGAGGGCTGCAAAGCTTTGCACAAACTAAATGGCTGAAAAACTCTGGTTACTCGCACACAACCCCCCGTGACAGTTTAAAATATCACATCACTGTTCTGTTGTCCTTTTTTTCTTCCCAGCATCCAGCTTATTGCTTTTGTTTCCATCTTTTTTCAGTTTTCAAAAAGCCTCCACTTGCCTCCTCTGTCATTGTCTGATTCTCTGCAGTCATTGTTGGTGAGCGCAGGTCTGCTTGTTCCCCTGGTTACCATTTCCCTTTTAAATCATCATTTGTCCCCCACACTGAGCTGAGGTGTGAACACAAATAAAACAAAGCTGCTGTGACAATGCACACATTTGGAAAAAAGACCCAAAATAAATACAAACAATGCCTCATTTTCTGCCTACCAGAGCTCATGTACCCGTGTTCGCTCTACAGCCTGATTTCCTGTGGTTTGGACAGAAAGACACACATAGTAGACAAAAAACAACAACAATAACAACAACAACAACAGAAACATACAATTTCTTTAGTCTGGCCCCCCCCAAAAAAAAAACCCATTCTGGTAATATTGCAATAGTTTGTAATTGGGCTTGCTGTAAATAAGAAATAAAGCAATAAACACAGATACCCCTAATGCAAACCCTGCCAATTTATCCAAAGGGGATATGGTATTTTTAATAAATAAAAATTCAAAGCCTACTCTAATAGTGAAGCTAAAAATAATTACAATGACAATAATTCAAACAGACTCATAAAATAGAAAGAAATGTGGCAATATTGTACTTAATCAATGGCAGTTGCATTTAGTCAAGTACATGAACTAAAGTAAACTTTTCACAGAAATGCACATTTATAAGTAACTTTATTCAAGGATACTTTTTTGCACTTGTGTAAAACTTGTGCTTTTACATGAGCACCTTTCCTCATACACTGAGTTACTTTTTGATTTTAAAAATATTATTGTTTAACTTGGGTTTATCAGAAATGGTTGCAGATTTAAACATTTTAGTGAATTTATTTTACTGAGATCAAACCATTGTTCTTTAATGTTCTATCAAAGCTGTAGAAGAATGAGTTAAAATCTGTGAGAAAAAAGTTCCAAAATTATCAGTAAATAGTTGCAATTCTACATTAAAAAGTCACAAAGATTGCACATTTCTAAGAAGAAAGTTACAAATTATCCAAAGAATTGCAAATTTATGAAAAAAGTTAAAATAATTTTAAATTGTCTCAAATTTATGAGAAAAACTCACTTATGAGAATAAAGTCTAAAATGTACAGGAAAGAAATATAAATTTACAAGAAACAAGGACTTTATAAGAAATTAGGTTTCCTGCAGCACAGCTGCTTCAAACCCTAAATATAAGACAAAGGTAAAAATAATAATATAGCTGCAAGTGGTGATCATTGGGTTTCAAGATCTCTCAACGATCTTCCAATGATCTCTACGGTCTCCACAGTTGAGAGATTATTTTGGCTCAGTCCAAAACAATCTCTCAATGATCTCCAAAGGGAAGTGATCTCTCAATGATCTTTCAACAATCTCTCAATGAGCGCACAATGATCTCATCTATATCTCAACAATCCCTCACTGATCTCTCAGCCATCTCTATCTTCGGGCTGGAAAATTTTTGGCATTCATTAACAGATCATTGAGAAATAATTAGGAGATTGATGAGACTGTTGAGTGGTCAAAGACAGCTCAAGGAGCGTTCAACAATCTCATCGATCTCCCAATGATCTCTTGCTGATCTATCAATGATCTCTCAGCAGTCTTTCAATGAATGCCAGTTTTTTTCCTCCCTGAAGGTAGAGGTGGCTGAGAGATCATTGAAAGATCGTTGAGAGAGCACTTCTCTTTGGAAATCATTGAGAGATTGTATTGGAATGAGTTTGAGATCTTCAAGGAAGAACTTCTTATTAATCTGTGCATCAACAGTATTCTTATCATACCCTGAAATCCAAAAGCACCATCAAGCTCAGCTAGTTTAATGACACTCTCTGACAGAGTGCTCTCGGCTCCGGGCTCTGGGGAACATAAATAGCTCACTCAGTAAGTCCGTAAATCTCATGGCTACTCAGCCTGGTGAACTGGATTTTTCTTGTACAACTGTATTTGTTGTCCTGAGGACACGTCAGGAAAGGTCAGCAGACCACCAGACACATCAGGATTTAGTCTCTGGGAGAATTTGATTACTGCAGCACATTTATTGTTGGTGTAGTCGATATATGCTGAATTATCGTTAGACAAAAGGAAGGTGTTGGCCCTGCGATGGACTGGCAATCTGTCCAGGGTGTACCCTGCCTCTCGCCCAAAGATGCTGGGATAGGCTCCAGCCCCCCCGCGACCCGAAAAAAAAGGATTAAACGGAAGAAGATGAATGAATGAATGAATGAAAAGGAAGGTAGACCAGCCAGTCAAAAACATTACTGTGAGCTAAATCCTACAGTAAATCACATTCAACAGATCTCCCAGAGACAAATCCTGTTTTTTTTTTTTTCATAGCATGTCTGAAAAGTAATGACAGTGTTGTTGGAGGTTAGGAAGATATTATGGTTAGGACAATAACATTTGATTTAAGTTTAGCCAGCTAAAGCTGCTGGAAAAGTTGAGGAAGAATAAAGCAGTCAGTAAAAAGCTTTTAATCTTTTAACCATTGCTTTCCACAGTCTAAAGTCTATACCCTTCCTGCACTGAACAAATAGTGGAGATTCATCTGGTGTAGACTCTTTCAGTAGGTATGCACTTCCAAGATATACTATATTTTAATTTGAAATGCAAGACAAACATAGCAAACTAATGGTGTAATTTAGACATTACTCACTCCCACAACTGAAATACTGAGAAAATGCTGACTGGCTGGCAGCTGCTGGTCACCCATCCGTCTTCTTCTGCTTAATGCTTTTCAGGTTGCGGGGGGGGGGGGGGGTTGGAGAGCTGGAGTCTATCCCAGCATCTTTAGACGAGAGGCAGGGTACACCCTGGACAGATCACCAGTCCATGGCAGGGCCAACACAGATCACTGTTGGTCAGGGGCTAGGATCAAACCCAGGATCCCTCGGCCAAGGTTGAGTTGCTGTGCTGCCGCAGTGCTATAAAAATCGGCAAGGACAATGCAACCAGAGGGCTCAGTGCTGGGTCACAGCTTCCTGTGGTGAACGGGCCAGACAACAAAAGAGCGCAAGACTGGGAAAAAAACACACTATAGCAATAAACCAGGGCGCAACAATGGCATGTCAGTGGGGCTTCGTGTGCAACCTACAGCTTCAGTGCCACATGCTGTTCTTTTTAGAACCTTAAGTCATAATTTTGTGCTGTATTAATTAAACTTGATCTGATTTGACTTTGCCCATAATCAGAGGCTCCCTGGGGCTTTGACAAAACGTAAAATAAATTCTCTAATATACAAGTACAGTTTATGAGAAAGTGCCTCACAAAATTATACAGATATTTGATTTCCCTGTTGGGGGGATAAAGGAACATTTTCTCTAAAAATTGAGGAGACACTATTGATGTCAGTCACAAATTTATGAGAAAAAACACTCATGGGGTAAAAAGCTGCAAATTTACAAGAAAAATGTCACAAATTTGGGAGGAAAAAATTGCAAATGAATGAGAAAATGTTGCAAATTTATGAAGAAAAAAAGATGTAAATTTAGAAGAAAAATTCACAGTTTTTTCTAATAATGGATTGCAGCGCAGTGGCGGAGTGGTTAGCACTGCGGCAGCACAGCAACTCAACCTTGGCCGGGGGATCCTGGGTTTGATCCCAGCCCCTGACCAACAGTGATCTGTGTGGAGTTTGCATGTTCTCCCTGTGTCTGCGTGGGTTTACTCCAGGATTTCTCCGGTTTCCTCCCACATGCCAAAAACATGCAAGTTAGGTTAACTGGCATCAACTGGGGATTCTAAATTGTCTTTAGTATGGATGTGAGAGTGAATGGTTGTCTGTCTCTCTGTGTTGGCCCTGCGATGGACTGGCAATCTGTCCAGGGTGTACCCTGCCTCTCGCCTAAAGGTGCTGGGATAGGGTCCAGCGCCCCCATGACCCGAAAAGGATTAAGTGGAAGAAAATGGATTGCTTGCATTTATATACCACTTTTCCATCCATCCATCCATCTTCTACTGCTTTTCCGGAGGTCTGGGTCGCGGAGGCAGCAGTTCAAGCAGAGAAGCCCAGACTTCCCTCTCCCCAGCCACCTGCTCCAGCTCTTCAGAGAGGATACCAAGGCGTTCCCAGACCAGTTGGGAGACATAGTCTCTCCACCGAGTCCTGGGTCTGCCCCGGGGTCTCCTCCCAGTGGGACGTGCCTGAAACACCTCAACTGGGAGGCGTCCAGGAGGCATCCTAATCAGATGCCCATACCACCTCAACTGACTCCTTTCAATGTGGAGGAGCAGCGGTTCTACTCTGAGCCTCTCCCGGATGACTGAGCTCCTCTCCCTATCTCTGAGGGTGAGTCCAGCAATCCTACGGAGAAAGCTTATTTCAGCCGCTTGTATCCACGATCTTGTTCTTTCGGTCATTACCCAAAGTTCGTGACCATAGGTGAGAGTAGGAACGTAGATTGACTGGTAAATCAACAGCTTTGCCTTAGAATTAAGCTCCCTCTTCACCACAACAGACCGGTACAACGTCTGCATCACTGCAGATGCTGCTCCAATCCGTCTGTCAATCTCTCGCTCCATTTTCCCCTCACTCGTGAACAAGACCCCAAGATACTTAAACTCCTCCACTTGGGGCAGGAGCCTGTCCCCAACCCAGTGAGGACAATCCACCTTTTTCCGGCTGAGGACCATGGACTCAGACTTGGAGGTGCTGATTCTCGTCCCAGCCGCTTCACACTCAGTGGCAAACCATCCCAGCAAGAGCTGTAGGTCATTGCTGGATGAAGCCAATAGGACAACATCATCTGCAAACAACAGAGATGAGATCCTGTGGTCACCAAGCATGACACCCTCCATTCCCTGGCTGCGCCTAGAAATCCTGTCCATAAAAATTACGAACAGGATCGGTGACAAAGGGCAGCCCTGGCGGAGTCCAACTCTCACTGGGAATGACTCCGACCGAGTGTTGGCAATACGAACCAAACTCTCACAACGGTCGTACAGAGACCGAATAGCTCGTAACTAGCTAATAGCTATACACTCTATGTGCAACACATCAGATTGATGGTCATTGATTAATTGTCTATGTTTATTGCACTGTCCCTGTCAAATAAACTAATCTATCTATCTAACAACAAGCCTGATACCCCATACTCCCGAAGCACCCCCCACAAAAAAACACGAGGGACGCGGTCAAATGCCTTCTCCAAGTCCACAAAACACATGTAAACTGGTTGGGCAAACTCCCACGAACCCTCGACAATTCTTGAGAGGGTAAAGAGCTGGTCCGATGTGCCACGGCCAGGACGAAAACCACATTGCTCCTCCTGAATCCGAGGTTCGACCAACGGCCGAACTCTCCTCTCCAGTACCTTGGCATAGACCTTCCCAGGGAGGCTGAAGAGTGTGATCCCTCTAAAGTTGGAGCACACCCTCCGGTTCCCTTTTTGGAAGAGAGAAACCACCACCCCGGTTTGCCATGCCAAAGGCACTGCCCCCGACCTCCACGCAATGTTGCAGAGGCGTGTCAACCATGACAGCCCAACAACATCCAGGGCCTTGAGGTACTCAGGGCGAATCTCGTCCACCCCCGGGGCCCGGCCACCAAGGAGATTTTTAACCACCTTGGCGACCTCAGCCCCTGTGATAGGCGAGTCATCCCCCTCATCCCCAAACCCTGCTTCCTCTGTGGAAGGCGTATCAGTGGGATTGAGAAGATCCTCGAAGTATTCTTTCCACCGCCCGACGATATCCCCAGTCGAAGTCAACAGTGTCCCATCCGCACCATACACAGTGTGGACAGGGAGCTGCTTTCCCCTCCTGAGCCGCCGAACAGTTTACCAGAATCTCTTTGAGGCCCACCGAAAGTCTTGTTCCATGGCCTCACCAAACTCCTCCCATACCCGGGTTTTTTCTTCAGCAACCACCCGAGCTGCATTCCGCTTGGCCTGCCGGTACACCTCAGCTGCTTCGGGAGTCCCACAAGCCAACCAAGTTTGATAGGACTCCTTCTTCAGCTTAATGGCCCCCCTCACCACTGGTGTCCACCACTTGGTTCGGGGGTTGCCACCACGAGATGCACCGACCACCTTGCGGCCGCAGCTCTGGGCCGCCGCTTCAACAACATAGGTGGAGAACATGGCCCATTCAGACTCCATGTCTCCAGACTCCCTCGGAATGTGGTTGAAGTTCTTCCGGAGGTGGGAGTTGAAGACCTCCCTGACAGGGGCCTCAGCCAGACGTTCCCAGCACACCCTCACTATATGTTTGGGTCTACCAGGTCTGAATGGCTTCCTCCCCTGCCATCGGATCCAACTCACCACCAGGTGGTGATCAGTTGACAGCTCTGCACCTCTCTTTACCTGGGTGTCCAAGACATACGGTCGCAGGTCTGATGACACAATAACAAAATCGATCATCGACCTGCGACCTAGGGTGTCCTGGTGCCAGGTGCACATATGGACACCCTTATGCTTGAACATGGTGTTCGTTATGGACAAACTGTGGTTAGCACAGAAGTCCAATAACTGAACACCACTCGGGTTCAGATCGGGCAGGCCGTTCCTCCCAATCACCCCCCTCCAGGTTTCACTGTCGTTGCCCACGTGCACATTGAAGTTCCCCAGTAGGACAATGGAGTCTCCAAGAGGAGCACCCTCCAGCACCCCAGTCACAGACTCCAAAAAGGGTGGGTACTCTGAAACATCATTTGGTGCATAGGCACAAATGATGGTCAGGACCCGTTTCCCAACCCGAAGGCACAGGGAAGCAACCCTTTCGTCCACCGGGGAAAACTCCAATATAGAGGCAGCAAGGTGGGGGGATACAAGAATACCCACCCCTGCTCGTCGCCTCTCGCCCAGGGCAACTCCAGAAAAGGCCAAGCTCCAGCCCCTCTCCAGGAGACTGGTTCCGGAACCGGAGCTGTGTGTTGAGGTGAGGCCGACTATATCTAGCCGGTATCTCTCAACCTCGTACACCAGCTCAGGCTCCTTCCCCACCAGAGAGGTGACAGGAGGGATCATGGGGGTCCGGTGCTATGTGGATTAGGTGGCGGTCAAAGGCGGAGACCTTGGCGGACTGATCCCAAGCTTTCTATACCACTTTTCATAACACCCAAAGATGCTTTACAATGAGTCCATTATTCATTCACTCCACAGACAATAGTAGTGATAAGCTACTTCTATAGCCACAGCTTCCCTGGGGCATGACGGAATTGTGGCTGCCAATCCACGCCAACGGCCTCGCTGACCACCACCAAACATTCACATTCATACACCAGTATCACAGACAATGGAGGCAAGGTGGGTAAAGTGTCTTGCCCAAGAACAAAACGGCAGGGTGGGGAGAGCGGGATTTGAACCAACAACCTTCCGGTTAATGACCTGCTCTCCCTCCTGAGCCAGTACTGCCACTTTTAGAAAAAGGTTGCAAATTTACAAGAAAAAAAAAATACAGATTTGAAAAGCAAAAAGTAGCAGATTTATGAGAAAAAGTTGCAAATTTACAAAAAAAGTCAGAAATTTACAAGAAAAAAGTTTCATATTTTTAAGATACAAAAAGTAGTTTGTTTTAAAAGAAAAAGTTGTAAATTTACAAATAAATCTAGTCAACTACAAATTGCAAGTCAGTTACAAATTTGTGAAAAAAGCTGCACATTTTCAAGAAAAAAGTACATATGTTCTTACCTTTGGTGCTTGAAATGCATTTTATTCAGTTATGTAACATGATATAGAAAGGTTGATGATTTGTATTTTTTGGAGGGGTGGGGGTGTTCCCTCTTTTTTCCAGATTGAGGGGACATGCCCCCACCTCAGTTTACATCTGTTTGCAAGAAAATATGTTGCAAATTTATTTTAAAAAACTTCAGAATTACAAGAACAGCATTAGAGAGAATAAACCCAAATCTACTATAAGAAATTAACCAAAAAAAGTTGCACCTTTATGCAAAAAACTGCTAATTTAAAGGTCATGTATTGTGCTTTTTTTTTGTAACTTTGATTTTTATTCATTTTTCATCACACATATTACATTCAGATCACAGTCTCTATATTTAAAAAAAGGAGCTAGAAGAAGAAAAAGAAAAAAAAAGAAGGGGGGGGGGACAAATGTTGGAGCATCAAGTTTTTACTTTCCATCTCTTAATTCTTCTGGTTTTTCCAGTATCTTTGGTTATTCTTTCAATTTCTGTCTCGTTGTTGCACTTTGTAGTGTGTCCATTTCCACTATTTTTTTTCATATTGTCCTTCTTGCATTCTTTGTCGATATGTTAGTTTTTCCATCAAACGTATATCCTCAACAATGTCAGTCCATTGCTCTTGGTCAGGAAGAACTTCTGATCGCCATTTTCTTGTGATTGTTTTTTTTACATGCAATCAGCAAGATTTTAACTAAATATCTGTCCTCAGCCTGTATTACATTGTCTCTTTTAAGATCACATAAATACATCAAGTTACAGTTCATTGGTATATTATATCCTAATATCTTCTGTATTGTCACATGTATAGATTTCCAGAATGATGAGATTTTTCAACATTTCCAAAACATATGCGAGTGGTCTGCATTTTGAGCCCCACAGTCCCTCCAGCATATAGATTTGGTATTTGTATATTTTCTTTGGATCTGTGGTGTAATGAAATAGCGAATCAGGTTTTTCCATCCAAATTCCCTCCATATCCTTGAACTTGTTGATGTGTGTTGTGTTTTCCATATTTCTTGCCAGTTTTCTTCTGTTATGTTTAAATTTAGTTCTTTCTCCCATTTCTCCTTTATATAGTTACTTGAGTGTTTGTTTGCCGTAAGTTTCTGATATAGCTTTGAAATAATTCTTATTTTATTTCCTGCATACGAGCTTAAAATGAATTGTATAATCTCGCTCACATCTGTGTGGAGGTTATGTCTAATCTTCCTCATATAATAATCTCTCATCTGCAGATATCTGAAGAATTCAGATTTTTCTAGTTTAAATTTTCTTCTCATGTTTACAAAACTCCGGAAATCTTTTTTCCCCATATTGCCCCATGCTGTGATTCCCTTGTTCACCAGATTTTTGTATCCCCTATCTTGCTTTGCCGGTTCAAACTGACTGTCAAATGCTACCCATTTCAATAGTTTTATGTCCTCCTTTAGATTATATTTTTGTACTATTTTATACCACAGTTCCAAAGTAAATTTAGTGATTGGGTCTATTTGTTTGATTTGCTTATATGCATCCTTATCTCCTATTATGCTTTGCACTGGGAGTCCCTCATTTTCCTTTTCCATTTCTTTCCATTTTGCCTCGTATCCTCCGTCGCACCAACATATGATATATCTTATTTGTGCTGAGTAGTAATATTCCTTTAGACTCGGTAGGCCCATTCCTCCTTTCTCTTTTGGTAATTGGAGAGTTTTATATTTCACTCTTGGCTTTTTACCTCCCCAAACAAATCTTGATATCATCCTGTCCCATTTTGAGAACTGGGCACCAGGAATCTCTGTTGGTAGAGCCTGGAAGAGGTAAAGCAGTCTAGGTTGTATGCTGATTTTGACTGTCTTAATTTTTGAATTCAGATCCATGTTTAAGATTGACCACCTATCAATATCTTTTTTTATTTCTTGTTCTAACCTATCATAGTTTGCTTTATAGATTTTGCTTAAATCTTTAGTTATGTTCACTCCAAGGTATTTTATTTCTTTTTGTTTCCAGTTTAGTTTGATCTTATCAGTTATCTGGTTTAAAGGGTTATAGTGGAATGTCAGTATTTGTGTTTTTGTTATGTTTATCTTGTATCCTGATAATTTTCCAAAATTTTCTATCAAGTCCATCATTTCCATTATTGATTCATCTGGTTGTTCAAGGTAAACTATAATATCGTCTGCAAATAGCCCAATCTTGTGTTCCGCTCCCTTTATTGTTACACCTTTTAATTTCTTATTTTGTCGCATCGCGTGAGCCAGTGGCTCTATGAACAGAGCAAACAAGGTGGGTGATAGGCAGCATCCCTGCCTAGTTGATCTTTGTATATTTACTTTGTCTGTTAAGCTACCGTTTATCTTGATTCTTGCCACAGGTTTGTGATACAGTGTCTTTATGCATTGCACTGACTTTTCGTTAAATCCAAAGCATTCCAGCACATTATATAGGAACATCCAATTAACCCTATCAAATGCTTTTTCTGCGTCTAAACTCATTATTACTGCTCTTTTCTTTTCTTTATGTATTTGATTAATTATGTGTATTGTTCTCCTGATATTATCATGTGTTTGGTGTCCCTCTGTGAAACCAGTTTGATCATCCTCTATCAATTCCGTCAAGAATGTCTTTATTCGTTTACAGATAATTGTTGTATATATTTTATAATCCACATTTAATAAAGAGATTGGCCTATAATTTC
Organism: Pholidichthys leucotaenia; assembly: GCA_020510985.1. NCBI lineage: Eukaryota > Metazoa > Chordata > Actinopteri > Cichliformes > Pholidichthyidae > Pholidichthys > Pholidichthys leucotaenia. Next base: position 354,062,469 of record CM035844.1, on the reverse strand, counting down.
CGCGTTGTTCCCTATCTTTCCCTGGCTTTAAAATAACTGAAATAATGGCTTCGTTCCATGATGGAGGTATTTTGTTGTTGTTTAATGTCCAATTAAATGACTTTAGGAGCTGTGGCTTGAGTTCTTTTATAAACAGTTTATAAAACTCAGATGGGTATCCGTCACTACCTGGTGATTTACCATTTTTTAGTGACTTAATCACATCTTTAATCTCTTGTGTTGTTATTTCTGCTGTTAGCTTTTCATTTTGTTGGTTTCCTATTGATGGCAAGTCCAATGTGCGTAGGAATTTTTTAATATCCTTAACATTTGTCTCTTCAGGTTGCGAGTATGGTTCTTGATAGAATTTATGGAATATTTCTTCGATGTTTTCTGGGGTAACTGTGGTTTTATTTGTGATGGGGTCCTTAATCTTATATACATTATTCACTGTTTGTTGTTTTCTTAACCGTTTTGCCAGCACTTTTGTGGCCTTTGGCCCCGTTTCATAATATTTTTGTTTTAAATATCTATTTTTCCTTTCAATTTCATCTATTTGTATTTCTTTTATCTTTATTTTTTCTTCCTTAATTTCTTGATATATTTTTGGGTCATTTGTGTTTTGATGTTTACGTTCTAATTCCCTCAGTCTCTCACATCTTTGTTCATATGATTCCAGTTTAGACTTTTTTGCTTTTCCTGATTCAACAATTAATTTACCTCTTAACACGGCTTTTAGTGCATCCCATAGTATTGTTGGGTCCACTTCTCCATTATCATTCTCCTCGATATACTCATTTATGTTTACTTTTATTCTTTCTTTCATTTTCTCATCATTTAATAGTCCTACATTAAGTTTCCATTTTGTTTGTCGTTTTCTATTGTTTAAATATATTTCCGTGTATATAGGATTATGATCTGATATTTCTGCCCCTCCAATCCGACAATTTCTCACCCTGTGTCTGTCACCTTCATTCATAAGGAAGTAATCTATTCTACAGTGTACTTTATGGACTGCTGAATAATGTGTATAGTCTTTTTCGAGTGGGTGCAGGTCCCTCCATATGTCTACCATGCCCATTTCTGCCAGTGAGGTTCTTGTGAACTTTGTTTCATGTTTTTTTGTCTTCTTAACACTTGTTGTATCAACTTCATGATCCATGACAGCATTTAGGTCTCCTCCACAAATTAGGACTCCTTCACTGTCTGTTGCTATGAGATCAAACATAAAAAAAAAAAAAACCCTTGTCACTTTCTGGTGGAGCATATATGTTCACTAATGTGACCTGCATACCATCTATTCTTCCCTTTATTATTACATATCTGCCTTCTTTATCCTGGATTTCTTGTTCACATTCAAATTGTATTTTATTTGAAATTAGTATCATAACCCCCCTTTTAGTTCCTCCCTTAAATGAACTGTAGTAGGAGTTCTTATAGCCAAATCTCTTTAGTTTCTCATGTTCTGTCTTGTTCAAATGTGTCTCTTGCATAAATATAATTTCGGCTTTTTCCTTCTTGAATTTTCTTATTATTCTTTCCCTTTTAACAGGTGAGTTCAGACCATTCATGTTTAATGTCATTATTTTAAGATTTTTAACCATATTCATGTTTTTCCATTTTTTTAACTTGTGCTTCTAACCCCTTTAACAACAAAACTAACACATATATGTACAAAAACACATTAAAGATCCTCGACCTCCGTACTTTGGACTTTTCTTCTGCCCCTTGGTCCCTGTTGGAGGGTGGAGGGAATGTCCTCACCGAGTGAGGGGCCCTCCCTAGACCTGTAGTTACTATCCAAGTAATAGTCATTAGTCTAGAAATGTCCAACAAAAATCACTTTAACCTCTCCTAGCCGTTTGTTTCTCTTTTACCTTGTCTTCTTGGCCTTCATTTCTTCTGTGCCCTTCTTAATCTTTGTTATAATCTAGGCTTTCCGTTGAAAGCCTTGCAGTTTTTCTTGGGCTCGGTGCGCCACGTCCATCTCCCGCCCTCTGCTGCTCACTCGCCTCCATTCCGGCTGTCTCGGTGCGCTCCGTGCCGCCGCTGCTCCAGCCGCTTCCTCCGGTACGCTCACCACAAAGCCTCGCTCCGTCATGTCCCGCGCTGCCTCTCTGGCTGTGTTGTAGGTTTTCACACAGTCATTCCAATGAATTCTCATCTTCGTTAGCGGTGTTTGGAATCTAATTTTTTTCTCTTTCAGCATTTTTTTAATGTTGCCATATTTCTTTCGCTGCTGCACAATTTCTGTCGGGTAGTCATGGTCAAAGAATATCTGTTTGTCGCCAACTCGTATCTTTTTTTTCCACGCTTGTGTCAGGATTCTTTCCTTTATGTCGTATTTTAAAAAGTTTACCACAACTGACCTGGGTGTAGAGTTTGAGTTTGGGTTCTGTGCCAAGGCCCTGTGCGCTCGTTGGATCTGCAGGTCTGTTTCATTGGGCAGCTCAAGCTCTTTTTTTAAGAATTGATCTATGAATTTCGTCATCGAGTTGCCTTCAGTGCCCTCCGGAATCCCGAAGATGCGTATATTGCTCCGTCTGGACCTGCTCTCCAGGTCGGTTATTTTTTCCTGCATCCTCTGTGTTTGTGCCGTCAGGGTCTGCAGCAGCTCGCTTGCCTCGGTCTTCCAGTCTTCCAACTGATATTCGAGCCTGTGCTTCTGCCATACACGCCCGTTGATTGCGCAGTTCCTCCATGGTTTCTGCTAGCTTGCGGTCCATTTCTTTTCAGAGACCCATAATTTCCTCCTTCATCTCTTTTTTCAGCTCTTCCTTAAGAGCTGTTAAATCCTGTTGGAGTTGTCGCTTGAAGTCTTTTATGTCCTTACTTATATTGGCGAAGCCAGCGTTCATAACATCGAGGTTGGCGTCCTCCATTTTCTCTGTTGTAGTCACCTCGTTTTTTTGGGCCTCGTGTTCAGCGATTTCTCCAGTGTTGTTGAAGAGGGATTCTTTAGTTTTACCCTGCTTTTGTCCGTGTGCCCGGGTTCTTCGTGTTTTCATCCCTTGGTTTATTGACCTATTTATGTCGAGTTGGCCATTTACCACAGATTTTTAATTCGGCTAGGGAGAGCTCTCTGTTTAAGCATTATGTCTCTCCGCCATCTTCCCAGAAGTCCATGTATTGTGCTTTTTTAAAGAAACTGTTTTTGAAGTTTTGACATCCTCATGGACCTGTAGATGTAGTTTTGACCATTTTTTTTATTTATTTATTTTTTTTTTTTTACTGTTTCACAACTGTACAGCCCTGTCCAAAACAGCTATGTTTCAGCCTGCTCATTATTATCACTGAGCTCCTAATCTGATTGGGTAAAGGATTTCTGTGTGAGCCAGTCACAAGTAAGGAGGCAGTCTTGGTGTTTTTGTTTTGCTAATTTATGCTGTTTTGGAATGTCCACTTGAATGTCCGCCTACATTCTTTCAAATGTTGAGCCACTATGTAGTCAATGAGTGGATATTTTGAGCTTTCAGTTTTACAGTCCTGAAGGCGGGGCTTGTTGGTTTGTGATGTCATAAAACACAGGAAGTACAATTTACCTGTTTCTTTTCAAGTTCAGAATCAGAATCAGAATGAGATTTATTGCCATTGTTCATGTAGTACACAAACTAGGAATTTGTCTCGGTGCAATGCTGCAACATTAAACATGGAGTAACACTAAAGATAAAAAAATATACATGCAATAAAAGGTAGAATAAGAATAAGTAATACTAATCTATGCAATTTTTAAGTATATTAACAAGCAGCAGATATTGTGGAGTTCCACATAGTGCAGTCGGTAGTGCAAAAAGAAAACAAGTGATAATTGTCATGAGTTCGGTTGAGCTGCTGTACATAGTGCACGAGAGTCTAATAAGTCACTTAGTGTTCAGCAGTCTGATTGCAGAGGGGAAGAAGCTGTTCATGTAGCGGGAGGTTTTAGTCTGAATGGACCGAAGTCTTCTGCCTGAGGGGAGGGGGGCAAACAGAGCGTGTCCAGGGTGTGAAGGGTCGGCTATGATCCGACCTGCACGTCTCCGGGTCCTGGAGATGTACAGGACCTGGAGGGATGGGAGCTTGCAGCCGATCACCTTCTCAGCAGTGTGCACAATGCGCTGCAGTCTTAGTCTGTCCCTGGCGGTGGCTCCTGCGTACCACACGGTGATGGAGGTGGTGAGGATGGACTCGATGATGGTCGTGTAGAACTGCACCAACATCTTGGTGGGCAGCTTGAGCTTCCTCAGCTGCCGCAGGAAGAACATCCTCTGCTGGGCCTTTTTGATGAGGGAGCTGATGGTCAGCTCCCACTTGAGGTCCCGGGTGATGGTGGTGCCCAGGAAGCGGAAGGAATCCGCAGTGGTGATGGGAGAGTCTGTGAGGGTAAGGGGGAGGGCAGAGGGGCTGTGACTTTTCTGAAGTCCACGATCATCTCCACTGTCTTCAGAGCGTTCAGCTGCAGGTTGTTGTGGCTGCACCAGGACGCCAGCCGGGCCACCTCTCTCCTGTAGACGGACTTGTCGCCGTTGGAGATGAGCCCGATGAGGGTGGTGTTGTCCGCAAACTTGATCAGCTTGACAGACTGGTGGCTGGAGGTGCAGGAGTTGGTGTACAGGGGGAAGAGCAGGGGGGAAGTACACAGCCTTGGGGTGATCCGGTGCTGATGCTTACAGAGTCCGAGACAGTCTTTCCCAGCCGCACATGCTGCCTCCGGTCCGTCAGGAAGTTGGTGATCCACCTGCAGAGGGAATCAGACATGTTGAGCAGGGACAGCTTGTCCTGGAGCAGAGCGGGGCGGATGGTATTGAATGCAGAGCTGAAGTCCACAAACAGGATCCTGGCGTAGGTTCCCGGGGAGTCCAGGTGCTGCAGGATGGAGTGGAGGGCCAGGTTGACTGCGTCGTCCACAGACCTGTTGGCTCTGTAGGTGAACTGCAGCGGGTCTAGGAGGGGAGTGGTGATGGTCTTGAGGTGGGGTAGGACCAGGCGCTCAAAGGACTTCATGACTACAGAGGTGAGCGCTACAGGTCTGTAGTCGTTAAGTCCAGTGATCCGTGGCTTCTTGGGGACAGGGACGATGGTAGAGATTTTGAGGCAGGCTCGGCACGTGGCATGACTTCAGGGAGGTGTTAAAAATGTCTGTGAAGACAGGAGTCAGCTCCTTCGCACAGTGTCTCAGGGTAGAGGGAGACACGCCGTCTGGACCGGGGGCCTTGCACGGGTTCAGTCTGGAGAACTGTCTGTGCACGTCCTGCTCACTGATGGCAAGGGCAGGGGGGGAGGAGGGGGGGCGCCTTTGATGAAGTGAGGACCATGGAGGCAGTGACGCTGGGGGGAGGGGGGAGTTGGACACAGCTGACGAGGTGTCAAAACGGGCATAGTGTTGGGACAGTCTTTGACAAAGGGCTTTGTCATCCTGTCCCTTAGAAGCCTGAAGCTGATAGTTGGTGATTTGCCTCAGTCCTCTCCACACAGAAGCAGAGTTGTTAGCAGTGAACTGCTGCTGGAGTCTCTCAGAATACACAGATTTAGCTCTCCTCAGCTCTCTGCTAAACCAGTATTTGGCCTCCTTGTAGCAGTCCCTGTCTTCACTTTTCAACGCTGCTTCCTTCTCCTTCCTGATCTGTCTGAGCTTAGCTGAGAACCAGGGCTTGTCGTTGGGGTAACTCACCCTGGTGCGCGATGGAAGAATGCACTCCTCACAAAAGTGGATATATGAGGTCACAGTGTCCGTGTACTCATTCAGATCATGCATGGCTCCTTTAAACATGTCCCAGTCAGTTATTTCCAAGCACGTGCGCAGCTCCTCCACAGCTTCACTGGTCCATTTCCTCGTAGTGCTCACAACAGGTTTCGTGAGCTTCAGTCTCTGTCTGTATGTGGGGATCAAGTGGACCATCACGTGATCAGATAGTCCGAGCGCAGCGCGGGGGACAGCACGATACGCGTCCTTAACTGTAGTGTAACAGTGATCCAGCGTGTTCTCTCCTCTGGTGGGGCATTTAATAAACTGTTTGTACCGGGGGAGTTCGTGGCTCAGGTTGCTCTGGTTAAAGTCGCCAACCACAATAACCAGAGAGTCCGGGAAAGTCCGCTCCGCTCGCTGAATGTGATCCACGAGTGCGCACTGAGCCTCGCGCATGTCCGCGTCGGGCGGGATGTAGACAGCAGCCAGAATGAATGAAGCAAACTCACGTGGGGAATAAAATGGCTTGCAGTTGATGAATAAATATTCCAGAGCAGGAGAACAGTGTTGAGAGATCACAGTTACATCGGAGCACCAGCTGCTGTTGATGTAGAAGCAGACTCCTCCGCCTGTGGTCTTGCCGGAGAGCCCCGTGTCTCGGTCTGCACGAAACAGCTGAAATCCCTCGAGGAGGAGTGCACTGTCCGGTGTCTTTTCCTTGAGCCAGGTCTCAGTGAAGCAGAGGGCACAGGAGGTGGAGAGGTCCTTAAATCGCATCAGCAGTCTCAGTTCATCTACCTTGTTATAAAGTGAGTTGACGTTGGACAGAAAGATCCCAGGCAAAGCTGTGTGCGTGCCTCTCCTGCGAAGCCGCACCAGGGCGCCCACTCGTCTTCCTCTCTTTCGCCGTCTCACTTTTTGGGCTAAAAAGTGAGCCAGATCGGCGGCAGGAGCCAAAAAAACTGGGAGTAGGTCCATGGGAGTGAAAGTCCTGATATTTAGTAGCTCTTCACGGGTGTAAGAGCAGGCAGACACACAATTGACGAACAAAAACAAACAAAAAAAAGCGCAGCGAAGCACCATGGCGACCACTGTGGGCGCCATCTTGGTCATCAAGTTTAATTTAATGATGGCATCTTGTATTTCTTTGTGAAGTAAGCATTTAATATTTATCGGTATACTGTATATGTGACCCATGGCCACATTTTATAAAGTTCATCATCATCATCATCATCATCATCATCATCATCAAAACCAACAAAAACACAATTTTGCTGAATATGGGCCCTTTAAGACGAAACTAAATAAAAACAACTCAGTTGTTTTACCTACATTTTAAGGCTCAAGTATATTTTGAGGCTCAATGCAGTTTTTTTGTTGTTGTTTTTTTAGCCAAATCATGGTTTCTAAACCCTGAGCTAACTGAGAAATACATGGGTAGAAGTGTGTGTCTGCTGAATGTATGAAGACAAATAGGGAAAATATGCACTTACTTAATTCAAGTCCCACTAAGAAAAACAAACCCATTCAAGGTGATCGATGTGGATAAAAACAACAAACCTCGAACGCTGAAGTGAACCACCACCTGAATTTAAACTGCCCTGCTTGTGAACAGACTGAATAAACACCACTGGGAATACTGCACACTTGACTCTTTTATGTGATTGGGTAATTTAATGACTTGGGGTTAATGGTGTTCACGGCTACACTTGGGGTTGTCATTCACATTGCCGGGGGCCATTTTCTTGGGGCCAATCTTGACCCCGTAACATGCCTCTCAGTGCATAAATAAGGAAGAGGATCTCACGTTTCTCTGAGGTGTTAAAGGCTCTGTCACCAGGTCTGCTTAAGACGTCGCTCATATTGTGTGATTTCAGTTTGTAAGTGCAGGATTCCATTTGTGAGAAATCCCAAGAAAGAGCAGTAAAGCTCTTATTTCTTGTCTGTAATGCTGTAAACAGCTGAGAGGGCTAAGGGAGGGGATTTTAAAGCTGTGTTATCAGAGCTGCCTGAAGACACCGACTCATCAGTCTAAACCCAGTTATTTTCTTTCTGAAATTTAATTTCTTTAGGATTACTCAACATGTGCAAACATCATTAAAGCTGTTCTGTGCATTGTTGGGGAGAAATGCTCTGAAGGATTTGAGCTATAACTGTCTGTATTATGCATTGGGTTAGATGTTGGCCACAAGGGTGACCCCGTTCATATTTATAAATCTGACAGTAATCCTTCAAGTTTACATTACTGAGTCAACATTCTTCTCTGGAAAGTTTGTTTCTTCTCTTTACCATACACAATGTAGGAGACTTTCACTACTCCCCTCCATAACGGGTTTAAAAGGTCTGCTGGGAGCTGCATTCTTATTATGATCTGCAATAGGCAACACATGTGATAAAAAAAAAAACTAACAGAACTTTCAAGCACTATTTACAAATATACTTACCTGTGGCCTTGGCGTAAGATGCTATTGAGGCCTAGCTGGCCTATGAGCCCCCTTGATGCTCAGATAACAGCCTGCAGTCATTTGGTATAGTTTTCGACAAGTCTCACACACATCTCATGAGTCATTCCAGCCCATTCTTCTTTGGTGACTGTCAAGCTCCTCCAGATTTGATGGTCTTCTGGCGTGGATCTTGGTCTTCAGTTCACCCACAAATTCTCAATAGGATTTAGGCCAGGGCTTCGTGCAGGCCAGTCAATAATGTTCACTTTGGTCTTCTGGAGGTAGTTCTTCACCAGGAGCGGCGTATGTTTTGGGTCACTGTTGTGTTGGAAGACAAAGTGATGTCAGTTTTGCTGCTGACTGCTTGAAGTTTTCTTTCAAAATCTTGACAAATCCTTCTTTCTTCATGATTCCTTCCACCTTGGCAAAATTCTCAGTTCCAGATGCACAGATGCATCCCCACAGCATAATACTCCCACCACCGTGTTTAACTGTGGGGACAGTGTTCTTTGGGTTGCACGCCTCTCCCTTCTTTCTCCAAGCCTGGGAATGCAGTGAGGATCATGTTCTTTGATTTCTCCAGTGCTTTCAACACCATCCAACCGATGATCCTGAAGGACAAGCTGCTGTGCACAGGGGTGGACCAGCACCTGTCATCATGGATACTGGACTACCTCACTAACTGGCCACAGTTTGTGAGAACCCGGGATTGTGTGTCGGACATGATCATCGGCAGCACGGGGGCCCCCCAGGCAACGGTTTTGGCTCCCTTCCTGTTCACCCTTTATACTGCGGACTTCTCACACAACACAACACACTGCCATCTACAGAAGTTCTCTGATGACTCTGCGATCGTCGGCCTCATCTCCAACAGAGATGAAGCTGAGTACAGAGGATTTATCCAGGACTTCGTGGACTGGTGCCATCGGAACTGCCTCCAGATCAACGCGAGGAAAACTAAGGAGCTGGTGGTGGACTGCCACAGGCAAGGACAACCCCTCACAGCGCCAGTGAACATCCAGGGAACAGACATTGAGATGGTGACATCCTACAAGTACCTGGGTGTTCATCTGAACAATAAACTAGACTGGTCACACAATACTGACGCACTCTACAAGAAGGGACCGCGCAGGCTGTTCCTACTGAGGAGGCTCAGGTCTTTTGGTATACAAGGGGTGCTCTTGAAGACATTCTACGACATGGTGGTGGTATCAGCCATCACTTTTGGAGTGGTCTGCTGGGGCAGTGGCATTACAGCAGCCGATAGGAAGAGACTGAACAAATTAATCAAGAAAGCTAGCTCTGTCCTGGGGCAGCGCCTTGACCCAGTGGAGGAGATAGGAGAGAGAAGAATGGTGGCTAAGCTGTCATCTCTGCTGGAGTCCGAGTCCTACCCTATGCAGGACATACTGAACGCACTGAGGAGCTCATTTAGCAGTAGACTACATCATCCTAGATGCGCGACCGAGAGGTTTTGCAGGTCCTTCCTACCTACGGCTGTCAGACTGTATAACCTAAGCAGGGCTGCTCGGAGAGATAGCAAAAAAACGTGACGACCTAATAGTATTGAATGCAAAAGACGCAACAGACTTACACAAATGGTCCCCTCCAGTATACAACTAGGACAATATCAGTCGCTATTGTAGGGTAACTAAATAGACGGTTATGCTGTTTAGTCCATCTAGCTATAATGCTCCGCACTGTGTATATGTATTTATATATTTATGTGTACATATGTACACTACCGTTCAAAAGTTTGGGGTCACTTAGAAATTTCCTTATTTTTGAAAGAAAAGCACTTTTTTTCAATGAAGATAACTTTAAACTAATCAGAAATACACTCTATACATTGCTAATGTGGTAAATGACTATTCTAGCTGCAAATGTCTGGTTTTTGGTGCAATATCTACATAGGTGTATAGAGGCCCATTTCCAGCAACTATTACTCCAATGTTCTAATGGTACAATGTGTTTGCTCATTGCGTCAGAAGGCTAATGGATGATTAGAAAACCCTTGTGCAATCATGTTAGGTCTGCAATGCTGTAATTGCTGCAAATGGAGGATTCTTTGACGAAAGCCAAGTTTGAAGGAAAAAATTATTATTTCAAATACAAATCATTATTTCTAACCTTGTCAATGTCTTGACTATGTTTTCTATTCATTTTACAACTCATGGTGGTAAATAAGTGTGACTTTTCATGGAAAACACAAAATAATTATCTGGGTGACCCCAAACTTTTGAACGGTAGTGTATATTCACTGCTCTTATTTTCTTATCTTCTAAATCATTGCTCTGAGTGATGCTATCCCTGTGCTGTTGCTATCCTGGAATTTCCCCATTGTGGGACTAATAAAGGCTTATCTTATCTTATCTCATCTTATCTTATCTTATCTTATCTTATCTTATCTTATCTTATCTTAAACTGATTTCTTTTGTTTTTGACATGATGCTTTCTCAAGCGACAGCTCAAAGCTTTGTTGAAGTTTTTACCCATCCATCCATCCATCCATCTTCTACCGCTTTTCCGGAGGTCCGGGTCGCGGAGGCAGCAGTTCAAGCAGAGAAGCCCAGACTTCCCTCTCCCCAGCCACCTGCTCCAGCTCTTCAGAGGGGATACCAAGGCGTTCCCAGACTAGCTGGGAGACATAGTCTCTCCACCGAGTCCTGGGTCTGCCCCGGGGTCTCCTCCCAGTGGGACGTGCCTGAAACACCTCAAGTGGGAGACGTCCAGGAGGCATCCTAATCAGATGCCCATACCACCTCAACTGACTCCTTTCAATGTGGAGGAGCAGCGGTTCTACTCTGAGCCTCTCCCGGATGACTGAGCTCCTCACCCTATCTCTGAGGGTGAGTCCAGCAATCCTACGGAGAAAGCTCATTTCAGCCGCTTGTATCCGCGATCTCGTTCTTTCGGTCATTACCCAAAGCTCGTGACCATAGGTGAGAGTAGGAACGTAGATTGACTGGTAAATCGACAGCTTTGCCTTAGAACTAAGCTCCCTCTTCACCACAACAGACCGGTACAACGTCCGCATCACTGCAGATGCTGCTCCAATCCGTCTGTCGATCTCTCGCTCCATTTTCCCCTCACTCGTGAACAAGACCCCAAGATACTTAAACTCCTCCACTTGGGGCAGGAGCCTGTCCCCAACCCGGAGAGGACAATCCACCTTTTTCCGGCTGAGGACCATGGACTCGGACTTGGAGGTGCTGATTCTCATCCCAGCCGCTTCACACTCAGCGGCAAACCGTCCCAGCAAGAGCTGTAGGTCATTGCTGGATGAAGCCAACAGGACAACATCATCTGCAAACAACAGAGATGAGATCCTGTGGTCACCAAGTATGACACCCTCCATTCCCTGGCTGCGCCTAGAAATCCTGTCCATAAAAATTATGAACAGGACCGGTGACAAAGGGCAGCCCTGGCGGAGTCCAACTCTCACTGGGAATGACTCCGACCGAGTGTTGGCAATACGAACTAAACTCTCACAACGGTCGTACAGAGACCGAATAGCTCGTAACAACAAGCCCGATACCCCATACTCCCGAAGCACCCCCCACAAAAATCCACGAGGGACGCGGTCAAATGCCTTCTCCAAGTCCACAAAACACATGTAAACTGGTTGGGCAAACTCCCACGAACCCTCAAGAATTCTCGAGAGGGTAAAGAGCTGGTCCGATGTGCCACGGCCAGGACGAAAACCACATTGCTCCTCCTGAATCCGAGGTTCGACCAACGGCCGGACTCTCCTCTCCAGTACCTTGGCATAGACCTTCCCAGGGAGGCTGAGGAGTGTGATCCCTCTAAAGTTGGAGCACACCCTCCGGTCCCCTTTTTTGAAGAGAGGAACCACCACCCCGGTTTGCCATGCCAAAGGCACTGCCCCCGACCTCCACGCAATGTTGCAGAGGCGTGTCAACCATGACAGCCCAACAACATCCAGGGCCTTGAGGTACTCGGGGCGAATCTCGTCCACCCCCGGGGCCCGGCCACCAATTTACACCATTTACACTGTGTGTAAATTGGAAGATAAGTTTTAACTTGATTTTACAAGCTTTGAGCATGATAAAGTTAAAGCACATCATTGCACAGTAGTGGTTTGTGCTGTGGCTCAAGTTTCTGGTTTTTGTGAAATAATTTTACAACGTAAAATAATTTATGATTTCTAAAGAACTCTAGGATGTTTGGAAAAACTGTCTTAAAATTTCTTTGTGCTGTTTAACAGCACTTGGGAAATACTTAAAAAAAAACATAGAGGGGTTCATAATTCTGTCCTCAACTGTAGTCTCTCCATTCAGAGAACCTGGATTACATTGTAACCAAATGATATCTGGCTGCTGTTCCTACTAATACACGTCTCAGCTAGAGCATGAATACGGAAATTTTAGACAGTCAAGTATTGTGTTGAATCTCTCACAGACAACATGCCGACAACCTGCTGCCCTGAAGCTGAACAAAACTTAAGATTTGCATCCATTTTCAGCATTTCACTACAGCCAGCAGCACTGGAGGGGTTCTATTCATAAGAAGGGTTTTGTTCATAGCACCCGTGACACCCTCCACCAAAAACAGTGTGACTGAAACACATTCAAGAGATCCTAAGCTATTGTAACATGATGACTTTCTGTGCCATTCTGCTTTTGTGATCCTAACACCAGAGCGCATGCTAATTAATTAGTCTCATCCTTAGCACTTTTCTACACAAGAATGTGTACAGGTATGAGCTATTGTCACAACAGTCCATTTGTGATCTTTGCCTGATCTGCCCGTCTAGAGGAAACATACAAACCCCCCAAAATTTGAAACAACTATTGTGACTTTTTTTTTTAATAAACATGTCACTTTGTACTAGTAAATTTGCATTTTTTGTTGTTTCTCTCATATTTTGTTCATGTAGCTTTGAGCCTTTATTCTTATTTTTGTGCTGCACTATAGGAAATTTGGAACTTTTTAATTATAAAATTGTATTTTTTTTAATGAAATTTGTATGTTTTTAAAATTAAAGTATTTCCTTGTAAATTTTGAATTTATAAGGAAATACTGAAATTAGCTACATTTTTGCCATGTCTGGAATTATTTTTCTTTATTCTTTGTTTCTTGTAATGAAAGACTTTTCCCACAAAATTTAGAGATGTAAAAATTTAAAGTTCATAAATTTACAGTTTCTTGTTCGTGTTACTGTTCTCTTGTAATTTTGTGAAAGTTTCTCAAAAATCTGCATTTTTACTCACTAATTCAGTGCATTTTTTAAAAAACTAAATTTTCTTCTACATTTTCAGTGTGGCAGAGTGGTTAGCACTGCGGCAGCACAGCAACTCACCCTTGGCTGGGGATCCTGGGTTCGATCCCAGCCCCCGACCAACAGTGATCTGTGTGGAGTTTGCATGTTCTCCCCATGTCTGCGTAGGTTTACTCCGAGATTTCTCCGGTTTCCTCCCACATGCCAAAAACATGCAAGTTAAGTTAATTGGCATCAAACTGGGGATTCTAAATTGTCCTTAGGTATGACTGTGAGAGTGAATGGTTGTCTGTCTCTCTGTGTTGGCCCTGCGATGGACTGGTGATCTGTCCAGGATGTACCCTGCCTCTCGCCCAAAGATACTGGGATAGGCTCCAGCCCCCCCACAACCCGAAAAGGATTAAGCGGAAGAAGATGAATGAATGAATTTTCAGTGTTTGCAATTATGCATATATGTGTCTCTTTTCCTCCTAAATTTGCATTTTTTCCCTCATAAAACTGTGATTTTTGTCTTATGAATTCCTTTATTTCCTTATGTTTGTGCCCGTGTTTCTAATTAGAGCAACAGCCCTTCAAAATGTCTGTACACATCTCTGTTTAAACGCCTCCATAAAACCTTTTCAAGACAGCAACAAGCTACTCAGCATTTAATGAATAACTTTAAAACGCTTATGTAATAAAGCACATGACCTGGAGAAGCTGCAGTGAAGGCTACATTGACACAAACACTGACTTGGTAACGTTAATAGCAGCCAGATAACAACAACAGCCACACACACTGGCAGTGAAACAGCCAGGTGGAGGTTATGAGCTCATCTACCTGGCTGTAGAGCTCTGCTTATTAGAATCAGCTGGATTAGTGAATGACTAGAGCACACGAGACATGACTTTCACTTTCCGGAACCCAGATTACCCCTCTCTACGTGGGCGGTAGAAATTCTGAATAACAGTCACAAACAGTTGTGAATTTCACATATTTCTCCTGTTCAAATCCCATTAACTCCTTTGATGCTGTGTAGATTGGGTGGCTGGTCATCTTCTGCTAAAGGTTTCTGTGTGTACTTTGCCATTACAATTTATGACCTTTTTTTGTGAGGACACCAGTGATTCTCTTTGGTGTTCCAGTGTGTTTATGCGATTGTGTTTATGACAATCATGTGATGCTTGAAGCGGGGGAAGGAGGTTGAGGGGCAGATCAGCTAAATCCAGTGGGCCAAAACTATCATCATTTCTGTCTCATCTGAACAAATGGTGTGCTAATTCACTTCAGGGATACACTTACTTTGACCTCAATCTTTAATAAGATCTGGAGTAATTATGTATGCCTGCCAATGGCTCTTTGGGGACAGGTGGGGGCTGGAGCATGCTGCCATATATTTCCATTATGTCTTACCATAGCATGAGGCCTCTCACACTGTATGAGCATTTGTTGTCTTGAGTTTCTTGATGGGGAAGCCCTTCACCTGCCTTGTCTGTTTTCAAAACTGCAAGATGGTGGCAAACAGAACTTTTACCTCAAACATTTAAATCTTGAGTACACAATAAAATTGTTGACTATAAAAGAGTCATTTACTGCACTTTTTTTAATCCCTTGCCGGTCGAAGCCCAAGACCAAAGGGGATATGGGTCCATCTGTCCGTCCATCCGTCCCACTTTTGTGAAATCAACTCTTAGAGTTTTGTTATGATTGTTTGAAACTTGGTACCATAGTTTAATATAATCTGATGATGCGCATGTGACCCATGCTGGCAAAATGAATCACTGAGGAAATTATCATAACTGAGGTAATGTTTTTTCCATATTCTGTATTGAAAGACCTTCAAAATGATATTTAATTTGCAGGAATTGTGTAAAAATGAACCCGGAAAAAGCCAATTTGTTTATATTTTGGCTAGGTTTAAAACTTGCGTTCGATCGGTCAGGAATTATGTCTTCCACCAAAACATATGTATTTTTAGAAAGTACAATTTCTAAGCTTTACAATGATACCAGGCACTCATGGGGGTTTTCCTGGGACTTCCCGCTAGCAAACAAAGAAAGAGTCATGATTTATGACTTCTCGTGCCTGTAGCTCGTAATGACGCGGTGCGCATTCCGACTCATTTTGCCAGTACGGGTCCCATATTGCAATTTTACTCTCATCGGATGACCTTGAAGCCAAAGGTCAGATTTTCCCTAAATCTTCTAAATACAATAACTACTGAAAGAAATGATGTAGGCTTTTCAAATTGATATAGTAGTTGTATCTAATACACATCTTGGACAACTCACACCATGACCTAACTATGGGCTTGGGGTCAAAGGTCAAAGTTTAATTTAACATTGCAGTTGCACTATGGTAAATGCAACATTTAAAACAAGTAAAGCTAGGGCCACCAAACTTGTTATACAGATTCAACTTGGGACCCTGACCTCTATGGGTTTAGGGTCAAAAGGTCAAAAATCAAGGTTAGCATTCCATTTGCACTATTACTATAAAACAAGGAAAGCTATGGCCACCAAACCTGGTACACAAGTTCGTCTTGGGATCCTGACTTCAGACTATGGGTTTGGGGTCAAAAGGTCAGAGGTTAACATTCCCTGTGCCTTATTACTGTACAACGAGTAAAGTTAGGGTCACCAAACTTGGTACACAGGTTCACCCTGTGACCCTGAAGGGTGACTATGGTTTTGGGATCGCAAGGTCAAAGGTCAACATCAAAATGGCTTATAAACTACATTTCAACAACAAAGAAAGCTAGGGTCACCAAAATTGCTACACAAGTTCACCTTGGGATCCTAACCTCTGACAAAGGCTTGGGGTCAAGGGTCAAGGTTAGCATTCCCTACGCCTTATTACTGTACAACGAGTAAAGTTAGGGTGACCAAACCTGGTACACAGGTTCACTCTGAGGCCATGACCTCTGACTACAGGTTTGGGTCAAAAGGTCAAGGTTGCACCTCCTATGCTGTCTTACTATAGAACATGTAATGCTCTCTAGGGTCACCAAACTTGCTACATGGGTTCACCTCGGGATCCTGCCCTACAAATATGGGTTGTATACTTTGTTGTATATTCGTGGATAATGGGCTTATCATAATTTGGTTCTGCCACAGTAATTATTTTGAAAAGTTGGAAATTGCTTTCCGTCAGTAAGTATTGGGATCTTCAAAGAAAACGGAGGCGGGGATATTGCACTCTCCTCAGAGTGCTCTTGTCTACATTTTAACAGTTCACACTGTCATGGTTCTAGCGCCGATCTCGTCCGCGCTCGAGCACGGACGAGATCGGTGTCGAATACTGGGAGGAACAGTACCTCCCCCCCAAGCTGAACAGAGCTTGGGGGGGAGGTACTGTCATGGTTTGAGCGCCGATCTCGTCCGCGCTCGAGCCATGCATCATCTTCACCAGGTTTGACAGCAGTGTGTACCTTCCGGCTCCCCGAGCCTTTATTGTGACAGCGCTCGGAGGGGCTTCCTGCTGTCAAGTCTGACAACTGTGCTGCATTTCGGCTCATCAGCAGCTCTCCATTTAAGAGGGCTCTGGGAGCGGAATAAGGCGGCAGTCTCGTCAGAGAATTCTCCTTCGCCAGACGTTGAGCGAGCATCCCTCGGCTCAGACGTCAACTATTCCTTCATGGTCTGACGTATCGACCGTCCCTGGGTTATGATCGTAAGTGTGCTTCTTGTTTGCCTCATGGTCACGTGTATCTAGTGTTGTACGTTTTAGCCCACCGTGGCTCATTGTTTTGTGTTTTCTTTGTTAACAATAAACTGTGCAAACTTCACCGGTGTCTTTGGTGTCTTATGGTGGCTCGCAAGGGCCACCGCATGACACACACGTCTTAGTGAAATGTTTGTGACATATTTTGGTATTTTTTTTCTTTAATTATATATTTATTACAGCATGATTGTCACTCATCTTTTGCAGCCTTTCTGAGAAATGTTGATTTCAGAGTGCATGTCTCTTTAAATCTCTAAGGCCACATTTAACTCTGCCTTCCCTCTTTGAGCAGGCAGACTTATCTCAGGATGGGTAAAGACCTAATCAAGTTCAAGTTCCCTCTTATATTACTATCGCTAATCTTAGCTGGCTACATCCTAGCTTCGAGCCAATTAACAAAAATATGTCTTAAAGAATGAATGACGTAATGCATTACTGGTGGAAAGTGATGTGTGGTTTCAGTCGTTGATAGGATATGACCCTTCCCTGGAGTACAATAAGCACAGAAACATTCGAGAATGAGCCAACACTAGTGGCTAAATTGCTAGCTTAAGCTAGCAGTCTTGATGGTGCTAACAGTTCGATGTAGCATCATGGATGAAAATATAACACAAATAAAATGATGTGAGATATACTGACTATGGATTAGTGAACCAGGTGGAAACAGTGATGTCTATTAGGGTGAATGAAATATAGATGTGACCAGCCATGGAAAAAACAGGAACAAGTCTCCCAAAGGGTATTCTGAGTTATTTACAGATTCTAAAGGTGTGGAATCTAAGCTTTCTAATGATGTCTAAGACATGGAAATCTGAAAAGATTTGAAGAAGATGTGGCCATTTGAATGTTAGCACCTTTCAAACTACTTCTCTGAGAAAATCAGGTTCAAAGTTTCCAAGAATTGTCACCTTCCAGGGGAGCCAGGTGAGGGGCGGTAACAAAAGCTGGTCATTTGCATGACTTAGCATGAACCCAACCCCCTTATAGTGCTTATCAGAAGGAGCTCTGGAAACCCTCCTTAAGCTGCTTAAGTAGCCATGTGCTTCTGTCTGAACCTGCTGCTGATTGGCTGAAATGAATAACAAAGACGTGTGAATAGCCAAACAAACCAGATATGTACAGTAGATCAGCTGTGGCATCCACGCCCCCGAAACTAGGAAGCGGTCACGCTGATATTTCCCTCAGAAACTATTCCATTTCAAATACAAAGTTTACGGTTTTAAAATCTCCCACATTGTTACTTGAAGCATGGAGTAGCTTCTTCATGATCTCAACTAGCACATTTTGCAAAAAAACAAAAATCACAATTTTAAAAAAAAGTATTTCTGTGTTTTTTAGGAATCACGTCAGGCCAGCTTGCTGCTGGTTTACTCGTAGTGGGTCACAAATATAAACATGAGCTTCGTTGTATTGCTGTTAGCTCTTAAGCCCAACATGACAGACAGCTAGGCTGGCCAATAATAGTGCAGTGGTCAGGACTAGTGACATTTACCTTTTAATGGCATTTCCCATTTCCTTGATGTACAGGAAAATACCCAGAAGCAGCTGCCATCCTGCTATTGCAATAAAAGAGTGCAAAGGTAGTTTATGCATTACAACTGAATAAGTTACAAATTGGTTAGAGTACATCTACGAATGTACAAGAAAAATGCTGAAAAGTTGTGAGAAAAAAGTTGCAAATTTAATTATAAAAAAAGTCTCAAATTTATCTACACAGGCGTTAATTTAAGTGGAAAAAGTAATAAATGTAGGTAGGGGGCTAATAAGGGGCTGATTTATAGGAAAAACTACTAAATTTATTAGAAAAGTCACAAATTTGCGAGGAAAACAGTAGTAAATTGATTTTTTTTAAAAAGTAAAACATTTCCATATCCAGGAAAAACCTCACAAATTAGTGAGATAATGTGAAAATTAAGAGGGGGAAGAATCAAAAATTCATACAGATGTGCAAGCTTGTGTTCTTGTAAATTTGTAAAATTTTTCTTGAGAATTTTCCTCTTATTCCTGAGTTGTTGTTTTTTCTCCTAAATTTGCAAATTGTTTTCATGTAAATTTGGGATTTGCTTTTGTTAAATATGTGACTTTTTTAAACTCGTAAATTAACATTTTTTTCATCATATTTTTACGCCTTTCAAACTTGTACTTAATTTACATTCATACAGTAGTAGGAAGAAGTGTTTGCCCCTTCCTGATTTCTCATTTTTTGTATGTTTGTCACACTTAAATGTCTCAGATCATCAAATTTAAATATTAGACAAAAATAGCACAAGTAAATACAAAATGCTGTTTTTAAATGAAGGTGTTTATTATTAAGAGTAAAAAAAAAATCCAAACCTACATGGCCCTGTGTGAAAAAGTGATTCCCCCCTCTGTTAAAACATAGTTTCACTGTGGTTTATCACATCTTTGGAAAGCTGAATTCAATTTCTCTAGCCACACCTACACCTGATTACTGCCACACCTGTTCTGAATCAAGAAATCACTTAAATAGGACCTGCCTGACAAAGTGAAGTAGACCAAAAGATCCTCAAAAGCTAGACATCATGCTGCGATCCAAAGAAATTCAGGAACAAATGAGAAACAAAGTAATTGAGCTCTTTCAGTCTGGAAAAGGTTATAAAGCCATTTCTAAAGCTTTGGGACTCCAGCGAACCACAGTGAGAGCCATTATCCACAAATGACGAAAACATGGAACAGTGGTGAACCTTCCCAGGAGTGGCCGGCCGACCAAAATTATCCCAAGAGCGCAGCGATGACTCATCCAAGAGGTCCCAAATGACCCCACAACAACATCCAAAGAACTACAGGCCTCACTTGCCTCAGTTAAGGTCAGTGTTCATGACTCCATCATAAAAAAGAAACTGGGCAAAAATGGCCAGCATAGCACAGTTCCAAGACGGAAACCACTGCTGAGCAAAAAGAACATAAAGGCTCATCTCAGTTTCGCCAGAAAACGTCTTGATGATCCCCAAGACTTTTGGGAAAATACTCTGTGAACTGACGAGACAAAAGTTGAACTTTTTGGAAGGTATGTGTCCCATTACATCCAGCGTAAAAGTAACACAGCATTTTTGAAAAGGAACATCATACCAAGAGTAAAATATGATGGTGGTAGTGTGATGGTCTGGGGCTGTTTTGCTGCTTCAGGACCTGCAAGACTTGCTGTGGTAAATGGAACCATGAATTCTGCTGTCTACCAAAAAATCTTGAAAGAGAATGTAAGGCCATCTGTTTGTGATCTCAAGCTGAAGCGCACTTGAGTTCTGCAGCAGGACAATGATCCAAAACACACCAGCAAGTCCACTTCTAAATGGCTTAAGAAAATCAAAATGAAGACTTTGGAGTGGCCTAGTCAAAGTCCTGACCTGAATCCGATTGAGATGGTGTGGCATGACCTTTAAAAGGCGGTTCATGCTCGGAAACCCTCCAATGTGGCTTAATTACAACAATTCTGCAAAGATGAGTGGGCCAAAATTCCTTCACAGCGTTGTTAAAGACTGATTGCCAGTTATCACAAACGCTTGATTGCAGTTGTTGCTGTTAAGGGTGGCCCAACCAGTTATTAAGTTTAGGGGGCAATCACTTTTTCACAAAGGGCCATGTAGGTTTGGATTTTTTTCCCCTTAATAATAAACACCTTCATTTAAAAACTCCTTTTTGTTTTTACTTGTGTTATCTTTGTCTAGTATTTAAATTTGTTTGATGATCTGAAACATTGAAGTGTGACAAAACATACAAAAAAATGAGAAATCAGGAAGGCGGCAAACACTTTTTCACACCACTGTACATTTGTAGCTTATATTAAATTTGTAGAAATAAATAAACAAAAAAATAATAAACTGCATACTGCCTGGAAGAGTTAAAATGGTTTCCTGGAGAGAAAAATGAGATAAAGGCTGTGTGTTGAAGTGAATGTTTTAATAGTTTTTTGATAATCACGTGACCAAAAGACGTATTTCAGAAGGTTAAAATCAACAAAAACACAATTTTCATAATACCCCTTTAAAATGGCTCTGCTAATTGTTCATGCCCACTTATACTTACAGTATGGCCTTGTTTCCACCTTTCTGTTAACCCTTTGAATGAACATGTAATCTAAATAATAACATATTTATAATGTTATAGTGAAACCTGTGAGTACTTTTGTATGAAATGGTGGACACACAAAAACAACCAAAGTTATCTGCAGGCGACTCCTCCGTAGCCTTGCTAAGTAGGATAACATTACTTATACTATAAGAAGGTAATCAGAGCCAGAGGAGAGGCATCCTAGTCTTACTGCTCAGCATGTGTCCCTAATCTTTTACCTCATGGTGGTCTCTGATCAGGGCTCTGGTTACTTCTGAGACAAGCTGTGATTTTAAGAGGGATGTGTGTTATTTATCATGTGCTGACAAACAGTTTATTTATTCAGTGAGTAATTAACAGGAACCAAAGTGTGATGACAAAACTTTTGGAAACGTAAATGCACCTACTGATGTTTCCTCCTTTCTCAGAGCAAAAATAGGATGATTTTTCCCTTTTGTTTCATGTCTTTATACAAAGCTGGGCTGTCTGAACCAGCTCCAGTGCTGATATATTTAGTAGTAAACTCTTACAATACAGGCCAAAATGTCAAGAGTCGAAAATTAAACATACAGTCCTACAATGCACCCACCAGTCAGTAGAAAATACATGAGGCTCTTCTGTGTCTCATTAACCGGAGAAGAGTGAATGACAAGTGGGGTGTCTCTGTGTGAGATTAAGAGCTGCCCTGACCAAATTTTGATTCACTACATTTGCGAGCAATTGGCCACCTGAGTCCCCGTGGCTGCTTCGAGCAAACCCTATCATGGGTCTTTGTGGAGCCCCACCCCCGCCTCCCTCTGTGCCCTCAACGAGACACTGACGTGTCTGAGCCGAGGTGTGCCAGTGTGATTCATTAGATCATTAAGGCGTCTTGTGGCCATGGCAACAATCTTTTCCAAGGGGTCAACAGTAACATGACAGTCTCCTTCAGGGCAAACTCTGTCATGGGATCTGAGCAATGGCAGGAGGTACAATCAGATACCCCCTCCCCCAAAAAACATGCAGAGGTCCCCCTAACCCATTTATGCCCTCTGCCTCACGAAAACAACCACCTACACACACACACAGCAAACAGACAATGTTCTAGCAATAATCAAATCAGAAATTCTGGGTAGTATATCTTAATATTTCCAGTAAGCCTCCAGCCAAACAACTTTCAGCAGGGCTAATGGGAGGTGAAGGCAGTGGCTTTTCTTTTTCATGTCCTACAGAATTAGTTCTGACTGAGCTTACTTTATTCAGTGTTTGAGTCTGGTTCAGGGCTGTAACAGGACTCACTCTCCAACATAAGATACTCTACTGATTTATTTTTGGTCCACAAAAATCTTTGTGTTCTCTTTGGAATAAAGTACCTGTTTCTTAACACAGTGGGTGCTCTTATAAATGATCAAAGTTTCAACTAGAGGGCACTCGGGGAGTGCATACCTCTACCAAGGCTCTGTCTGTCTGCCTGCCCTTTTAACAGGATTACGCAGAAACTACTGGATTGATTTTGATGAAATTTTCACCTGAGGTGGCCCTTGGCCTACAGATAAAGACATTAGATTTTGGAGGTGATCTGAGAGTGCATATCTCCACCAAAGTCATATCTTGCTGTCATGATTTACCAGAATGAGAACCCAAGAGCAAGGCTCAGCAACAAAAGAGAACACAGAAACAAAGGAACGTTTTAAGGATTTTTATTAAAAACCACCGTATGCCGCTGCAAGAACCCTCACTGCGGGAAGTGACCCGGAGAGCTGGAAAGAGGAGAAACATAAGTATAGAGCTAGCAGAGGTAGGTATAAACAATATGAGGAACAGCACTTACAGAATGGCTGGCCACGCCTGACAGGTGAGAGTTCGGAGTCACAGCATGGTGAGTATTTTTTTTCCCTTCTTTTCCTTCTGGAGCTTTGTTCTCTTACAGAGATCCAGCAATTAGGTGTGCAAAAGTTACACAGTTTATTCATAAAGTGTTTAGAGTCTTATGTCTAGGTTTCCTTCTCTTCCCAGGGTAAGATGAGATCCAGAAAATGAGCCCAAGTGTGGGGCTGGCGGAGCAATGGCAGGTGCACATGCGGCAACCAAGGAGCCCCACTGTCGGATGGTAAGTGACAGCAGTTCACCTGCAGACAAGGTGGAGTTAGATAACACCAATATGGAGTAAAGTTCTCATAGAAGGCTTCCTGCTTTCCATAACAGTTCCACGTTGATGGGCTACTCCTCTTCTATTTATACGACTGAGGTAATCAGCACAGGTGGAGGATTAAAGCCAGCTACCGGTAATCAGGAGCTCCTCGGCTGCAACGACATGTACATAACACCAAAACACCACAACCACAGGGCACGCTTACCTGCCACTACACTCGCAATGTTAAAGAAAATGAAAAAGATAAGATAAGATAAGATAAGATAAGCCTTTATTAGTCCCACAACGGGGAAATTCCAGGATTGCAACAGCACAGGGATAGCAACACTCAGAGCAACAATCAGAAGGCAAGAAAAAAAAACAAGTAAGCAAGAGCAGCTAATATGTAATATAATGTAATGTAATATATGTAATATAATGTAATATGTAATAATATGTAGTAATATGTAGTAATATGTAATAATATAATGTAATATGTACATATTACTATAAAATATATATATACACACACACAGACACACAGTGCAGAGCATTGTAGCTGGATGGAATAAATATATGAATATATAAACACACAGTGCGGAGCATTGTAGCTAGATGGAATAAATATGTAAATATATAAACACCCACAGTACGGAGAATTGCAGCTAGGTGGAATAAATATGTAAATATATAAAAACACACAGTGCGGAGCAATGTAGCTAGATGGAATAAATATATAGATATATAAATATAAACACACCCAGTGCGGAGCATTGTAGCTAGATGGAATAAATATGTAAATATATAAACACACACAGTGCAGAGCATTGTTGCTAGATGGGATGAAACAGCATAACCGTCTACTTAGTTCTCCTACATGGTGTGATTATGTGCCCATACATATTCTCACCCTCCATAGCGACCGGTATTTTCCTAGTTGTATGCCGGAGGGGACCATTGTGTAAGTCTATTGCATCTTTTGCATTCAAAAAACTAGTAGTTTGTTACGTCTTTTTGCTATCTCTGCGAGCAGCCCTGCTTAGGTTGTACAGTCTGACAGCCGTTGGTAGTCAGATCCAGAATCTGCATCCTGATCTGTTAGCAGGATTATGCAAAGACAATATCAAAGTGAGAGGTAATTTTTAGCACTGTTTGAATTGACAGATACTCCAGATACCCAAACTCAGATGCAAAAGTACTGAAAAAGTGAAATTTTCATTATATTTCCCCTAGAATACAGTGGTGTGAAAAAGTGCTTGCCCCCTTCCTGATTTCTCTTTTTTTTTTTTGTCACACTTAAATGTTTCAGATCAAAACAAATTTAAATATTAGACAAAGATAACACAAGTAAACACAAAATGCAGTTTTTAAATGAAGGCGTTTATTATTAAGGGGGAAAAAAATACAAACCTACATGGCCCTATGTGAAAAAGTGATTGCCCCCTAAACCTAATAACTGGTTGGGCCACCCTTAGCAGCAACAACTGTAATCAAGAGTTTGCAATAACTGGCAATGAGTCTTTTACAGCGCTGTGGAGGAATTTTGGCCCACTCATCTTTGGAGAATTGTTGTAATTCAGCCACACTGGAGGGTTTTCGAGCACAAACCACCTTTTTAAGGTGATGCCACAGCATCTGTGACGATGGAGTGTCACCACTGTTATGATTTGTTGTATGTGTGTCTGTATTGTTTGTAATATTGTAAATGTTATTATGATCATTTGTAGAAATGCACACATTATTTTAGGATCTGTCTTTGTCTAATTTGGAGTGCCTTTTGTGAGATAATTTTGTGGTAAATCATTTGGGTAAACAATTGGTGATTGTATAATGCACATACCTTTGCCAGCGTGCTTCCTGTGGGTGTCCGGGCAAAAGACTCTTTGGGGGTTGAACGCTTTTTTAAAGGACACCAGCAGGAAGGAAGCATGTATGGTAAGTTAGAGGGGTGGTTTAGCATTTGTAAATAGGGGTTCGAATTATTTATTGAATTATTTATATGGTTATTTATTCTATGTTATTTATTTACTCTGTATATAGTTGGGGGAATTATTTATGTATTTTAGATATTAGTGGGTATGTGTAAAGAATAGAAAAATGTTTATTGTCTTACCTGGGGTTATGGTAGGGGCTAATCAGCCCTAATTATCTCGAATAGTATTTAACAGGTGTGGTTAATGATAATAGTAGTAGATTAGTTTATTTGACAGGGACAGTGCAATAAACATAGACAATTAATCAAAGACAATCAATCTGATGTGTTGCACATAGAGTGTATAGCTATTAGCTAATTTGCAACTCTTGTCCCTGGACAAGAGTTGCAGGGACAACTCTTGAATGAATGAATGGGATTCATTCATTCATTCCTCGGTATTCTTGGTTGATGGTGAATTGTTCATTCTTTGATGAAGAGTCGTGTCAGATGTTTTTCTTGGGAATTATGTACTTGTAAGTTTATTGAAATAAAAATCTGAAAATTGGAAAATTGAAGATCTGGCCCCACGGTATTGTCCCATTTGGTGGCAGCGGTGGTCCGTTCCCAGGACGTCATAGCCTTTGGTGGAAGTGGTGAAAGACCACGGGACGGAAGGACTCATGGCCAGAAGGAAAGTGAGGCAAGAGGAGCAGTCTGACCTGGATGCAGGTATGGCAGCTGAGGACCCGGGAGTCAGCGGACTGGGCGAGCTCGAGGAGCTAACGTGCCTGGTGAAATCTTTGGTGCGTTCACTGACTCTCAGGGATCGTCAGATGGAGGAAGAAGCCGCTCTTCAGGACCAAAGGTGGCGGACTGTGGATGGTCAAATTCATCGAATGGAGTTGCAGGTTGCGGAGCTGAGAGAGGAGTATGGGAGCCGGGCTGAACGTAGTGGTGACGACGGCATTTCGGGGGAGGTCCCCGGGGTGACGGCCAGTCGGGTCGGCCCGCAGGAGGATGATTCGCCGCTGCAGGTGCAGCCAAGGAGGCCACGAACGCACCACGAGCCCAGGCTGAATCCTCTCTCTCCCGAAGATAACATCGAGCACTACCTGGTGATGTTCGAGAGGATCGCTACAGTCTGCCGCTGGCGTGAAGAAGAGTGGGCTATCCAGCTAGCTCCTCTGCTTACAGGTAAAGCGCGGAGCGCATATGTACTGATGGATATTGCTGACACGAACAATTATGGGAAAGTCAAGGAAGCAATTTTAAGTAAGTACGAGATTACATCTGACACTTATAGGAGGAGGTTTCGGTCCCTGGACATTCATCAGGACGAAACTCCTCGTGAACTTTATGTACGTTTGAAAGACCTGTTATGTAAATGGATTAAACCAGAGACCTTAACTATAAAAGACATTATGGAACAATTGATTTTGGAGCAGTTTCTGCGGATGGTGAACCCAGAACTGGGAATCTGGATACAAGAGCGGGACCCAAAGACTGCAGAGGATGCTGCTCGTCTGGCGGAGGTTTTTCTGTCGGCCAGGTCTGGGAGCAGGAGACCTACTCTTGGCCGTGACAGATCTTTCACCACATGGAGTGAGTTTAATGAGGATGAAAGGGGTGGTCCAGCTCGAAATAGGCTGTATTCCAGGCCCAGTCAGATCACAAATAGCAGATGTGATAATAGCAAAAAGTCACGTGTTGTTGCAAATAAAGATATACGCTGCTATCAGTGTAATAAAATCGGTCACACCCAGTATTCATGTCCTGCCACAAAGAATGAGAAACCGTCATTACTATGTTCAGTTCCTAGATCCACTTTTTCAGCCCCAGTGCACAGTGGAGTGTATAAAACGAAGGTGTTGCTTAATGGTCAGTGTGAAGAGGCCCTGTTAGACTCTGGTTGTTTTCAAACAGTTGTGCTGCCCAGTTTGGTCCCTAGGGATTTGTGGAATGAATCTGAAGTAAATATCAGTTGTGTTCATGGGGATAAGAAACTGTACCTGACCACTGAGGTTTATTTAACAGTGGGGGGGCAAACCTATCTCCTTCCTGTAGCTCTTGTGCCTGATTTGCCTTACTCAGTTATTCTTGGCAATGATGTTCCAACTTTGTTGGACATCATACAACAGGTTAGAGAGGAACAAATGGAGGAGAGACAGGCAGGTGGTGCTGTTGAGCAGAGAGTAAAGACACCTGTGGTGAAAAATTGTAATATGGTGACAACCAGGGCACAGAGGGCACAGAGGGCTGCCAATGTTCTTCAGGAGCTACCATTTTATGATTCTGAGATAGAGGCAGGCCCTATTAAACAACCTAAATCCAAGGCTCAGAGGAGAAGAGATAAGGTGTTAGCATCAGCAAAGAACTTGGGTGAAGAAACACCACAGCTAAATCAGTCAGTAGAGTTTGACATCCCTCCTGACATAGCTGCATTGCAGAAAGCTGACCCAGCACTTAGACCATGGTTTGATAAAGTCTCGGAGATTGACGGTGTGAAACAGGGTAGAACGGATTGTTTGGCTGGGGCCTTGTATGTCATTAAAAAGGGCATTCTCTACCAGCAACAAGGTGGAGTTATGTCTATAGCTTTGCCACAGGACCTCATACCAAAAATTATGGAACTGGGACATGTTATCCCTTGGGCAGGTCATCTAGCATTTCATAAAACTTTACAGAGAATTGCTAGAAGGTTTGTGTGGCCGGGAATGTATACCCAGATAAAGGAGTTCTGTACAAAGTGCCCAATATGTCAGATTACATCACCTAGGGGAGTAGCCCGTGCCCAACTGCAACCATTACCAATCATTGGAACACCTTTTGATGGAATAGGGATGGATGTAGTTGGCCCCCTAGAGAGAAGCTCCTCTGGTAATAAATACATTCTGGTAATTTGTGACTATGCTACTCGGTACCCAGAAGCCTTTCCCCTGAAATCTATTAAGGCTAGGCAGGTTGCCAACTGCCTTATCCAGTTGTTTTCAAGGGTAGGCATACCTAGAGAAATTTTGACAGACTGTGGAACAAATTTCTTGTCCAAACAGTTGCAGCAGGTATATAAGCTGTTGGGTATTAAGGGTATTAAGACCACCCCATATCACCCTCAGACTGATGGATTAGTGGAGCGATTTAATCAGACTCTCAAAAACATGCTGCGGAAATTTGTTTCTGAAACGGGCTCGGATTGGGACCAATGGGTACCATACTTATTGTTTGCTTATCGGGAGGTGCCCCAGGCTTCAACAGGGTTCTCACCTTTTGAACTGCTGTATGGTCGTCAGGTGAGGGGCCCACTGGATTTATTAAAGGAGCACTGGGAGAGTCCACCGAGTGATCAGGACAATGTGGTCTCTTACGTTATTAAGATGAGAGAGAAACTGGATCGAATGACTGCTTTGGCTCAGGAGCACATGAGGACGGCGCAGGCCAAACAAAAAACTTGGTATGACAAGAAGGCCAGAAAAAGGGTTTTTCACCCAGGACAACAGGTTTTGTTATTGCTGCCCTTGTGTGACAGTAAGCTGTTGGCTCGATGGCAGGGGCCATATGAAATTTCTAAGAAACTAAGTTCAGTGACATACGAATTATATATGTCTGACAGGAAGGTAAAATATCAGACCTTCCACATTAACTTGTTGAAAGAGTTTCAGCAGCCTGGTCATCAGCAGCAGCAACCTGTTCTTCAGGAGACACATCAGCTCTTCATTTGTGCGACGGAAGTGGATGAGGAGAAAGAACAATCTTTTACCACAAATGTGTCAGAGCCATGTTTATTTCAACTGTCTCATTTGCAGGTGGATCAGCAGAGAGAGTTAGAGGCACTATTGGATCCAGAATTGTTTCAGGAGAGACCTGGTTTCACCACGCTGGTGCGTCATAAGGTTCATTTGAAAGAGGAAGCTGTTCCACGTAGGAAATCGTATGGATCCTGGAGCGATTGGTCTCAAAAATGAAGCAAGAAATTGACTTGTTGTTGCAGCTGGGAGTGATCGAGGAGTCAGTCAGTGAGTGGTGTAGCCCGATTGTGCTGGTCCCCAAAAAGGATGGCTCATTAAGATTCTGTATTGACTTTAGATACCTTAATTCAGTATCTAAGTTTGAGTCATACCCCATGCCCCGGATTGATGAACTATTAGAGAAAGTGGGCAGGGCTAGGTTTATTTCTACTCTGGACCTATGCAAGGGGTATTGGCAGGTGGCATTGGCACCGGAAACAAAGGAACTTACAGCCTTTAAAACACCTCATGGCAGTTTCCAGTTTAGGGTCATGCCATTTGGCCTTCAGGGGGCACCTGCAACTTTTCAGCGGCTTATGGACCAAGTGTTAAGGAGGGTATCAAATTTTGCGGCTGCCTATTTGGATGACGTGGTCATCTATAGTCAGACCTGGGAAGAACATTTGATACACCTTAGGCAGGTCCTTCAGTTAATTAAGAGGGCAGGACTGACAATCAATCCACGCAAATGTGCGTTCGGACAGCAGCAGGTGGAGTACCTGGGACATGTGGTTGGTCAGGGGGTCATTAGACCACGAGTAGGTAAAGTGGATGCCATCCGGACCTATCCTGTACCCACCACTAAGAAGAAGGTACGATCATTTATGGGAATGGTAGGATGGTACAGCAAGTTTATTCCCCACTTTGCTGAAAGAGCCGCAGTTTTGACTGACCTCACTAAGGCTTCAGCATCTAATAGGGTAAAATGGACAGAGGAATGCGATAGAGATTTTGAAGATCTGAAGAGGGCTATTTCTGGGGAGAAGGTTCTCTACAGTCCAGACTTTGCTCGCCTGTCCATTTTACAGACAGATGCTTCAGGAGTTGGCATTGGAGCAGTACTTCTCCAGGAGGAGAGGGGAGAGAGACACCCAGTACTGTTCTTGAGCCGTAAGTTGTTGGACCGGGAGACAAGATACTCTACGGTAGAAAAGGAATGTCTTGCCATGAAATGGGCAATAGGGTCTCTCAAGTACTATTTACTAGGGCGTCATTTTTTGTTGGAGACATATCATCGGGCCCTACAGCGGTTGGACAGGATGAAGGACATGAACAGTCGTCTCACAGGGTGGTATGTGTCCCTTCAGCCATATAATTTTACTGTTCGGTATGTGGCAGGGAAACCAACCTTGTAGCAGATAGTCTCTCAAGAGTACATGACTCGTAGAGTACTGTACTCTTGGGAAAAGGGGGGAGGAAATGTGACGATGGAGTGTCACCACTGTTATGATTTGTTGTATGTGTGTCTATATTGTTTGTAATATTGTAAATGTTATTATGATCATTTGTAGAAATGCACACATTATTTTAGGATCTGTCTTTGTCTAATTTGGAGTGCCTTTTGTGAGATAATTGTGTGGTTAATCATTTGGGTAAACAATTGGTGATTGTATAATGCACATACCTTTGCCAGCGTGCTTCCTGTGGGTGTCCGGGCAAAAGACTCTTTGGGGGTTGAACGCCTTTTTAAAGGACACCAGCAGGAAGGAAGCATGTATGGTAAGTTAGAGGGGTGGTTTAGCATTTGTAAATAGGGGTTCGAATTATTTATTGAATTATTTATATGGTTATTTATTCTATGTTATTTTTTTACTCTGTATATAGTTGGAGGAATTATTTATGTATTTTAGATATTAGTGGGTATGTGTAAAGAATGGAAAAATGTTTATTGTCTTACCTGGGGTTATGGTAGGGGCTAATCAGCCCTAATTATCTCGAATAGTATTTAACAGGTGTGGTTAATGATAATGGGATTCATTCATTCATTCCTCGGTATTCTTGGTTGATGGTGAATTGTTCATTCTTTGATGAAGAGTCGTGTCAGATGTTTTTCTTGGGAATTATGTACTTGTAAGTTTATTGAAATAAAAATCGGAAAATTGGAAAATTGAAGATCTGGCCCCACGGTATTGTCACAGCATCTCAATCAGATTCAGGTCAGGACTTTGACTAGGCCACTCTAAAGTCTTCATTTTGTTTTTCTTAAGCCATTTAGAGGTGGACTTGTTGGTGTTTTTTGGATCATTGTCCTGCTGCAGAACCCAAGTACACTTCAGCTTGAGGTCACAAACAGATGGCCTTACATTCTCCTTCAGGATTTTTTGATAGACAGCAGAATTCATGGTTCCTTTTACCACAGCAAGTCTTCCAGGTCCTGAAGCAGCAAAACAGCCCCAGACCATCACACTACCACCACCATATTTTACTGTTGGTGTGATGTTCCTTTTCTGAAATGCTGTGTTACTTTTACGCCGGATGTAATGAGACACATACCTTCCAAAAAGTTCAACTTTTGTCGCGTCAGTTCACAGAGTATTTTCCCAAAAGTCTTGGGGATCATCAAGATGTTTTCTGGCAAAACTGAGATGAGCCTTTATGTTCTTTTTGCTCAGCAGTGGTTTTTGTCTTGGAACTCTGCCATGCAGGCTATTTTTGCCCAGTTTCTTTCTTATGGTGGAGTCATGAACACTGACCTTAACTGAGGCAAGTGAGGCCTACAGTTCTTTGGATGTTGTTGTGGGGTCATTTGTGACCTCTTGGATGAGTCGTCGCTGCGCTCTTGGGGTAATTTTGGTCGGCCGGCCACTCCTGGGAAGGTTCACCACTGTTCCATGTTTTCGACATTTGTGGATAATGGCTCTCACTGTGGTTCGCTGGAGTTCCAAAGCTTTAGAAATGGCTATATAACCTTTTCCAGACTGAAAGATCTCAGTTACTTTGTTTCTCATTTGTTCCTGAATTTCTTTGGATCACAGCTTGATGTCTAGCTTTTGAGGATCTTTTGGTCTACTTCACTTTGTCAGGCAGGTCCTATTTAAGTGATTTCTTGATTCAGAACAGGTGTGGCAGTTATCAGGCGCAGGTGTGGCTAGAGAAATTGAATTCAGCTTTCCAAAGACGTGATAAACCACAGTTAATTTATGTTTTAATGGGGGGGTGGGGGGGTCACTTTTTCACACAGGGCCATGTAGGTTTGGATTTTTTTTACCCTTAATAATAAACACCTTCATTTAAAAATTGCATTTTGTGTTTACTTGTGTCATCTTTGTCTAATATTTAAATTTGTTAGATGATCTGAAACATTTAAGTGTGAGAAAACATACAGAAAAATGAGAAATCAGGAAGGGGGCAAACACTTTTTTGCACCACTGTAGATGGATTTTAAGGAAACATTTTGGTTTTATGTATAATTTAGTTATTAATTTTTTATAATTTTATTTCTTTTAAGGACTTTTAAGGATCTACAACAGACTTACTGATACCATAAACAAAGCACCCTAACAGGCTATTCTGTTAAGAATAAGAAAAGAATAAATACAGTAAATGCAGTGTGCTTCAACTGTCATTTTTCTTTTTTCTCACAAAATCAGAATGAAAACTGTGCTCTTGTGTGGGTCAACTTTTCTTTAAAATCTATGAGGACATGATACTTTACCATCCTTATCATGATGTCTGTAGCCCGCAGTGAGCCCACACACTGGCTGCTCCACTGACACAGATTGGGGGCAGAGTGTTTCTCCCCAGGAGTGCCAGACAAAGTCGAGGACCGATGGTTTCAGCAAAGTCTGACAGAGGAAGGGGCGGGAATGAAAGAAAGGACACCATTCACTAAAACATGCTGGGGGGCTTCAAGGGCAAGCGCTCCTATAAGTAGATAACAAAATAACTGTACATGCTGACCAAGGAAAAAAGGATTTATGTATGTAATGTCTTGAAGAAAATTGTAGCAATCACACTAACAAGCTTCCAAATGGGAACTGGAGGTTTGCACAGCCTGAAACTACATAATTAGGCAGACGATTCTTGTGTGTATTGATTTTGCTGTTTAGTATTCAGACTGGAATCATTGCATCACGCATTTGAAGTCCAGTTTGAGTTGTTGCTTCATGTTTTTCTTAAAGCCAAAAAAAAAAATCAAATTTTACTGTATCACAGAGATATAATAAAACACATTTGGCATAAAGACTGATGAAATCTGCCTGGCTGGGATTTAATTACATGGTGGAAGGCTTTAATTACTTTTAAGCAATCATTACGAAGAAAAATAAAATCATCTGTGCGGCTTCATGTTTGTTTTATTTTGGTAATAAGATCTTTTTGGTTCTGCTTAGTAATTAGTTTCAAGCATACAGTTGGTGGGCTAGAGTCGGGCAGCCAGAAATCCAGTCTATGGAGAGTTGTGTTGAATGTGAAGGTTTTTTAATCCTTCTTCTTCTTCTTCTTCTTTCTTCTTCTTTCAGAGAAGAAGAAGAGGATGGAGGCAGATGATCTGCTGTGATGACCCCCAAACCTCTGTGCATCATAGCTCGGTGCACAGGAGAGAGAATGAAAACCCAAGAGCGAGAGTAGATGGTGCACCTTTATTAATAACACAAAGGAAATAACCAGTCCAGTTATCACCAAGAACAGTTCAGTTCAACCACAGTAATACGGGGAGATGCAATGACAAGGTTTGGCCACCAAACATGCAGGGTACCAGCCAAATGCTCAACAGCCTGGTCTAAATGAAGCCTCATGCTGTAGGGCTGTGTAAAGCACAAAAAGGAAGGCGCACGGCCTCGTGCTGCAGGACTGCAGAGCACAGGAGGAAAGGCGAAGAAAGACACTTACTGAGCTGGAGCTGATCCGGGGCGAAACCAAGCAGTCTGGTGGAAAAGGGTTAGAAGCTGAGGCAGCCGCGAACACCCAGGGATTGATCGTCTGGAGATGCCGGGCTGAGTACGTGAAGGGAGTGGAACGTCATTCATGGAGAGGTTGCTGCCATGAATGAGGGTGAATGCCCTGACAAGCTCTTTCCTCTGGCACACCCAACAAATACTCCAGAAGCTAATGAGGAAAGAGATTGCCGGTATGTGAATGCGTGGGCAGAAGTGATTAACACCAGGTGTGTGAGAGTGTGTGAAATGAGAATGAATGGAACGAGTGCATGTGTGTGTGCATGTGGGTGTGTGTATGTGTGTGAGCACCAGACAGTGCAGCTGACGGAGCTTGACAGGAGGAGGGGCGTGCCCGAGCTGTCAGGAAGAAACTAGATCAAATCCTAACAATAAGTCAGAACCGATTCCTGACAGAGCCCCCCCAGGGGTGGATGCCAGCAACCCCAGTACCATCAGCACAAAAGGAAAAGAAACAGCATCCCTCAAAGGAACCCCCCCCCCCCCGGCAAAAAAACACTAACCCAGGGTGAGAGGTGGGGGAAAACAGGTTAGGAGGGAAGCACCAGTGAACACACAATTAGTACAAAAACAGAATAAAGAACAACCCCTCCTAACGAACCCCCAACCTGGAGCACTAACCCTCCTTTCTAGACGTCCAAAGTTCGGGGGGTCGACCTAAGTCCTAGGCCCCCAGTGTGGTGAAGAGTGGCAGATCGGGTGGCCTGCCCCAGTCCCAAGTCCAGCAGGTGGCCCGTAGGATAATGTCCGGTGGCCTGCCCGGGCCAATGGACCACCTGACCCATAAACCAAGGCCTTCAGGTGGCCAACTAATGTGGTGGGGCCACCAGGACCTGAGAGGAGGGCGGAGAGGCAGCCTCCATACCCGGGAACATCGGCAGCCAAGCCAAAGAACAAGAGCACCCCTGCCGTTCGAGGCTTGGAGCAGGGGCACCGTAGCACCTGCGATGGTCCCAGCCTGGGACGTGGCTGTACCGGTGGTGGACTCCAGCTGCTCCGGTTGGAGCACCGTTGCACTCGCGGTGACCCCGATCTGGGGCCTCATTGCTCCTGTGGTGGCCTCCCCAGCGAGGGAGGTAATGATCCTCACATCCTCTGGCGTTGGACCCTGATCCTCGGTTGCCTCCAGTAGCTGTCCGGCAACCCTAGCCAGAGGCTCTGAACCCAGAGAGAAAGAGAAACCGGGTCAGGGTCGCCAGCAGCGGCAGAGCCCAGTGTGGTGGTCCCTAGGGCTACTGTGAGCTGCCCCGGGTCCACCTCACCATAAGTGGGGCAGTGTGACATTAATATTGACACTCCTGACATAATGGAGCACACTTGCCTGACTTCTGGCTCCACTGCCATCCAGGACTCCGGCAATTTAGGGT
Organism: Pholidichthys leucotaenia; assembly: GCA_020510985.1. Taxonomy (NCBI): domain Eukaryota; kingdom Metazoa; phylum Chordata; class Actinopteri; order Cichliformes; family Pholidichthyidae; genus Pholidichthys; species Pholidichthys leucotaenia. The sequence goes on along the minus strand of CM035844.1, from coordinate 354,027,299 downwards.
GCATAGGTCTCTCCAGTCTGTCGGGTGCTGCACCCCTGTCGACCTCCTTCGGGACAACTGGACCACTTGTCGTCCATGGGCAACCCTGGTTGCTGCGGCCCCTCTCCGGCAACCCTAGGAAGGAGCTCGAAGGAGACAGGAGAATGGAGACAGTTAGGGTCACCGGCAGCGGCAGAGCCCAGCGAGGAAAGTTCGGATGCAGCTGGGGGCTGCGCCCAACTCCCCTGCCCAAGAGCCAGGCAAGATCTCTCAACACATGACAGGTGAGCTACAGGAGAGATTACTTGCCTGTGTTCAAGTTCTACCGCCATCCAGGACTCTGACAATGATGTTTGGGGTCCAATTGGCTGGAGGTCTGGTCCGGGGGATGGCTCTGCCGTGGCGGCCCCTACAGCAGGCATGGTCTCCTCCAGTGAAGCCCCTAATGCCGGTAATCCTCCCGGCATGAAGTCTGGAGGTGGAGACCTGGGTGGCATTGTGTCTGCAGAGACTGAAGCGGGAGGATGCTCCTTCATTGGCATCCGCTTCTGGTTCTTCACAGCGCTCCTCCTCTGGTCATAGCGGATCTGCGGGGTGCAGTCCTCCAGCACCGTGAATTCCCTCCTCCCCCGATCATCGAGCTCCATGGCTGGTGGACACTCCCAGGCAGGGGATGGAGACACAGAGGAAATAGGTGAGTTCATCATAGTAGCTGCAGGGGGAGAGCACTCAGGCGACTGCCTAGCCTGAGGCTCTCTCCCGGGGGACAGACAAGGCTTATCCATAATGACTAAGGTTGCATGAAAACCCACTTGCCTGACCTCCTGGGTCTGAATGCCGGCGGCTGCCGACGGCATGTTGTCCTCCCTCTCCATGCCCAGATGACTTCTAGGCTTCTTGGTGATTGACGGAGGAGCTGGCCCAAATGGCACGGAGGTGGGCAGGTCCGGAGTGGCACACACAATCTCTCTGGCGGCTGAGGTGGACAACCCAACGACAGGAACTGTGGCTGAAGCTGAAGGACCGTCGGCTGGTACGACAGCTGGCAGTGAGGGGGGCTTCGCTGCAGCAGTGGTTGGGCTTGCCGTCCGATTAGGAACCACCGATGAGGTAACAGGCCTCTTCCGTCGCTTAGAGCTAGGATTACCCTCACGCCGCGTGGTTGACGCCTCCCGCTCCTTCTGCATCCAACGATTCTCTCCCGGGGCTGGCGGGGAGTGAAGGGAGACAGAAGACAGGGAATAAGGAGCCGTAACAGCAGCTGTTTGGGGAGTGTCAGCAGGTAACAATTTCTGAAGTTCCTCCACAGAATATCTGATTAATCACCTCAGGAGGCATAGCAAGAGAATGGAGATGAACTTGCCTGAACTCCTGACTGGTGATCATGTCCGCTGCTGCCTCGGTGTCCTGCTTCGTCCTCCCAGGAGTAGGACGAGAAATCCGGCAGGGGAAGGAGCACTCTGGCTCAGGCGGCGAGCGGCGGGCTCCGATCCTCCGGGAGCGCGTTGTGGGAAGCCGCGGTTGAGCTCCAATGGCTCCTCCTGTCATCTCCTCCACTTGTCAGTGTGACTCGTGGACTGCGGTGAGAAACAGCGTCATCCCTGGATATTTCCAAAGACCGGGGCATGTCTGGAGCACCCTGGCAGCGATGTCCAACAGCAAGAAATTCTCCTCCGGGGAGTTGGCGGCTTGAGCCTGGGAAACGAACACCACAGCTCGATCAGCCACTCCACACTCCTCGGGGCTCAGTCCAAAAATGGAAAAATCCATGGTGACGACTAGGGGAAAAAGCACTATGGAGAAAAAGCAAAAATGCACTCGTGCACCACCTCTCCACTGGGCTTTTACACTGGTCGGGCATTCTGTCATAAACCTCCGTGTGTCATAGCTCGACGCACGGGAGAGAGAATGAAAACCCAAGAGCGAGAGTAGATGGTGCACCTTTATTAATAACACAAAGTAAATAACCAGTCCAGTTATCACCAAGAACAGTTCAGTTCAACCACAGTCAACCACTAGGTCAAATCCTAACAATAAGTCACGGATTCCTGACACCTGCAGCTTCTTCTATCACATCAACCCCCTCCATGTCCTCCTTCACTACATCCATGAATCTTCTCTGTGGTCTTTCTCTTTTCCTCCTGCTTGGCAGCTCCATCTTCAGCATCCTCTGTCCAATATATCCACTATCCCCCCTCTACACATGTCCAAACCATCTCAGCCCTGCCTCTCTTTCTTTTGTCTCCAAACCGCTCAACCTGAGCTGTCCCTCTGATATACTTCTTTCTAATCCTGTCACTCCCAATGAGAATCTATCTACATCATCATCATCTTCCCCTCCTCAGTCTCAAAACGGCTTTCCTGCTCAAGACACTCTACCGTGTTTCACCAATAGGGTCGACCCCCCTCAGATTTTGACATCGTCCCGATGTCAGAGGTGCATTTAACCTTTCAGGCTCCGTGGCCGCCTTCTGACACGGAACTGATACGCCACCAGCATCCTGCATCAGACAAATCCCTCTTCTGGCACCAAATGTAACCAAGGGCTCAAACTGACGACGTCCAACCGGGAGGTTCGAACTCATGATCTCTCACTCCAGAGTCCAGCACTCTACCTGTTTCGCCAATAGGGTCGACCCCCTTAGCAAGCCAAGTAGGAATGCTTTTATTTACTCTGTTACATATTCAAACCTCCTGGTTGGACGTCGCCAGTTTGTGCCCTCAGTTAAACATGCAGCATCCTCCTGAACTGCCTTATGACATCCTGTCCTATCACAAGCAAGCACTTCCTAATTGTTGGAAAATTGTATATATGTATGTAAATGGTTATCATTTTATTAATAACTCATGAAACAAAGATTGGTATTCTTATATGTATGTTCATAATATTACATGAGATGCTTTTTCTTTTTAGTCATAAGCACAATTTGTGTTTCGTCTTATAATCATGGTTAGTGACTAAGCTGCACCACCCTTCTGTTTGTCCATATGATGTGGGATAAAAGAGTGTTGACATATGCAAGTTTTTATGCTGTATCAAGACCTGTCCCTTGTACACCCTGTGCTTCTTATTTTTCTCTTTTGTGAGAACTGTGTGAGCTTCATGATACCTTATATGGAAATGTTTTTCCTCTGTTAAGAAATGAATCAGCTCAAACTGGTTACGAACTGTATGTTTCTTTTTAATACTCCCCTGTGAGGGAGGAAAGAACGGGTTGGAAAGCTGTCACTGTCTTATCTTTGTCTATAAAAGTTACTGTACGAGACTGCCTCGTCAGTATCCCACTCGCCCTGTAAAAGGTATGTGTTGATACTCCTTGTGCAAGTAAAAACTTCAAAGGCTCTGCGTGTCTTAAGTCTGATCTTTGATTCAGTCTAATACCTTTTTGTACTCTGTATTTGTGAGGTTATATTTCAGACTTCTGACACTAATCATCAACACTAATGTTGTATGATTTCAACAACGCATTCAGAATATCCTTGAAACATTTCCTCTGTCTTTCACCCAAGCTGAGTTCACCATAGAAGACTTGCTTCAGAAGACAAGAACCCTCCATCCTGAGAACATGTCCTGACCAGCGCAGTTGATTTTGGATCACCATAGCCTTGATGCTCATAGTTTGCCTCCTTGAGAACCCTGTAATTTGTTCGTCAATCCTGCTAGCAAATGCCCAAAATACAGCAGAGACAGTTGACGATACTTTTGAAGGACCTTGAGATGTTCTCTGTAGGTGGTCCAAGATTCAGAGCCATAAAGAAGAGCTGGTAATACCACCACCCTGTCCACCAGTATTTTGGTATTGGTTCTTATACCTCTCTCTTCAAAAATGGTCTCACACATTGGCTCAAAAGCACAGCTGGCAGTTTGAAGATGGTGATGAATCTCTGCATCTTTGTCAGCTTTTGCACAAGACACTACCCAGGTAGGGGAACCTGAATGTTTTCAATCCAGATCCACCGATCTTGAGTGAAGGATGGGCAGGCTCCTGACCAGGAGCTGGCTGATAGATCTCAGTCTTCTTCTTATTGAAGAAAAGGCTCATTCTCTGGTATGCATACTCCAAGGCATCCAGAATGCTCTGAAGACCGTCTGTCTGTCTGTCTGTCTGTCTGTCTGTCTGTCTGTCTGTCTGTCTGTCTGTCTGTCTATCTATCTATCTATCTATCTATCTATCTATCTATCTATCTTCCTCATGAGTGGCAGAATTTTGTTTTTTAGACATGAAAACTGTCTCTACAGACTCACTAAACCCGTTTCTTCCTGCAGTATCCAGGTTTATATGGCTACAGTCACACTGCAGGGGTTTTTTTTTCCACAATATTTTTTTATTGAACCTTTTTTTTTACAAACATGGCACAAACAATCAGACACTAACACAAAAGTAATTTAAAAATTAAAAAACAATAACAAAAAAAATGTGTAATAAAAACAACAACAACCATTAACAAACACAAGTCTACAACAATGCTCCTCTGTTTAGTCTAGGTAATCTATTACATAAGAATACATAATATACATTCACCAGCTTGGAATTTGCAAGGTTCACACATATCATTCACCTTCTTCTTCAGACGTTATGTTTAAATTCTTTACATAATCAATGAAAGGTCTCCATATATTCTCAAACATATTTCCTTTGATTTCAGTATATATGTTATTCTTTCTAGTGGAAGGTTTGTTAACATCTGTCTTAACCACTGAGTCACATCTGGTCTATGAGTCTTTTTCCACAGTAGTGCATATGGCTGTGTAGTTGTGCATGCATATGTGGGACACAGGCATATTTGATTTAACCTCACGATGAAGGAGAGCCGGACCCCCTGTGGTGGACAGAAGACTTCCTGACCTCTGAAGGAGAGCCGGACCCCCTGTGGTGGACAGAAGACTTCCCGACCTCTGAGGTTCAAATATAGGTGTGAACAGAAGGCTTCCTGACCTCTGTAAATAAAAGGTTGATGTAGGGGAATAAATTGATGTAGGGGAATTTGATGTGAGATGCTTTGATGTGAGAATGTTTATTTGATGTGAGACGACAAGCTGAAATCCACCCTCATTAAGTTTTTCACCCCCTCGGCCGAAGTGAGGGCGAGGAGGATCCTGTCTTTGCTAGACCAGGGAGGACACAGGCCGAGCGCCCTGATGGAGGAGATGATACAGCTGAGAGGGTTGGACAAGGATGATTTCCTTTTCCAGTTCATCTTCCTCTCCACCCTCCCGACGCATGCAAGAAGCACGCTGGCTGGCAAGAAATGTCACACCCTGGAGGAGTTCCGGGAGCTGGCCCAGGAAGCAGATGGGATTCTGGATGCCTGCGGCGGGCAAGCAACCGCAGCGGCGACCCACGACAGCGGGGAGCCAGAGGCGGCAGACCCAGGCTGGCCGACGACGGCAGCAGCACGGCCGCGACGAGGTGGAGCCATTGGGCCGGTGGCAGAGGCGCGACCCCGACGCAGCGGAGGAGAGGATCTCTGCTTTTACCATCGGAGGTTCGCTGAGAGGGCACGCAGGTGTGTGCCACCCTGCAACTTCAGGAGTTCGGGAAACGGCAAGACCGAGGGTCGTTAGCAGCTTCGACTCTTGGGGAAGGCAACAAGCTGCTCTACATCGCGGATGCGCGCTCCGGACGAGAGTTCCTTATAGACACCGGAGCCCAAGTGAGCTTCATCACCCCAACATACGCGGACCGGGTGGCTGGACTCCACGGTAGCGGAGCTACGGCGGCAAATGGCTCGAGCATCAACACCTACTGGAGAAGGACCTTGCCTTTATGCTTACATGGCCGCACATATGAATGGACTTTTGTAATAGCGGCGATGAGTTTCAACATGTTGGGCGCGGATTTTTTGTGTTCACACAATCTGTTAGTTGATCTTGCTAATAGACGGCTGGTAAATGCACTCTCTTTTTACTCTCTCCCCTGTTCAGCTCGAGTGTCCCCGCCACCAGCACAGACCCACGTCGCTACAGCAGGTGGTAAGTTTCACACACTCCTCACCCAATTTCCAGCGCTCACTGTGCCCACTTTTTCAGCGGCAGTCGCGAAGCACGGAGTGAAACATTTTATACCTACATCTGGTCCTCCCGTGTTTGCAAAAGCTCAGCGCTTGGATGCAATTAAGCTCGCCATTGCGCGCAAGGAGTTCGCCAGCCTAGAGAGGCTGGGCATCGTTCGTAGGTCAAAAAGCCCGTGGGCTTCGCCGCTGCACATGGTACCGAAAGCCGATGGCTCCTGGAGACCGTGCGGTGATTACCGCAGGCTAAACAATGCTACGGCGCACGATCGTTATCCCATCCCGCACATTCAGGATTTTTCGGTGCACCTGGCGGGGGCGCGCGTTTTTTCAAAGATTGATCTGGTTCGCGGCTATCATCAAGTCCCAGTCCAGCCAGAGGACATTCCTAAAACAGCGGTAATAACCCCGTTCGGACTTTTCGAGTTTTTACGCATGCCGTTTGGTCTCAAAGGGGCGGCGCAAACGTTTCAGCGGATGATGGATGCCGTGTTACACGATCTCCCTTTTGTGTTTGTGTACCTCGACGACATTTTGGTCGCGAGTACTTCAGAGGACGAACACGAAAAGCACCTCACAGCAGTTTTTAGGAGGCTGGGAGAGCACGGCTTAATAGTTAACCCAACCAAGTGCCAGTTCGGCCTCGAGCAGATCGATTTTTTGGGTCACCGCGTCTCCCCAGAGGGAGCGGTTCCGTTACCAGATAAAGTACGCGCGGTAGCGGATTTTCCCCGGCCACATTGGGGATGGTGAATTTTTACAACCGATTCCTGCCCCACGCAGCTCAAATCATGCAACCGTTATATGCCGCGCTCAAAAAGCAAAAACCGACCCAGGCGGTTGAATGGTCCCCGGAGCGGGAGCGCGCGTTCACAGAGGTTAAAAAAGCCTTGGCTGACGCTGCGCTCCTGGCCCACCCAGACCCGGCAGCACGTATCGCGCTGACGACAGACGCTTCAGATTTAGCCATAGGGGCCGTTATTGAGCAACAGGTCGCCGGAGTTTGGCAGCCTTTGGCTTTCTTTAGCAAATCCTTAAGCGCGGCTGAGCGAAAATACAGCACGTTCGACAGAGAACTGTTGGCGCTGCATTTAGCTGTTCGTCATTTCCAGTTCTGGCTGGAAGGACGGTGCTTCACCGCTTATGTAGACCACAAGCCGCTCACATACGCCATGGCTAAAATTTCAGAACCGTGGTCCGGCAGGCAGCAGAGGCAGCTGGCCGCGATCTCGGAATTTACCACTGACATTAGGCACGTTGCGGGCAAATTCAATGTTGTAGCAGACTGTCTCTCGCGCGCGTTCACGACTCCACCACGCGCAGAGGCAGAACGGGCCACCGTGACCGCGCCGCAGGAGAGCGGCACGGTGGCGCGCGCAGCTCCGGTGCACGTGGGTATAGATTATGCAGCCTTGGCAGCGGACCAGGGGGCAGACGCAGACGTGTGCGCGCTCCAGTCTGGACCAACAGGGTTAAGGCTGGAGAGCAAGTGTTTACAAACCAGTATGCCCCCCCTGATCTGCGACGTGTCGACGGGGCGCCCGCGTCCGGTGGTTCCGGCCACGTGGCGCCGCTGTGTTTTTGACTCGGTCCACTCGCTGGCGCACCCGGGGGTGCGCGCGTCGGTGAAAATGGCGGCAGAAAAGTTTGTTTGGCCGGGCCTGCGCAAGCACGTGAAGGAATGGGCGAAAGCCTGCATTTCCTGTCAACGGGCCAAAATCCACAAGCACACAAGGGCCCTGTTAGAACCGTTTCGCATCCCAGCCAGAAGGTTCGACCATATACACGTCGACCTTGTGGGCCCCCTACCGGCATCGCAGGGGTTCACGCATCTTTTGACAATGGTGGACCGAACCACACGTTGGCCGGAAGTGGTCCCGCTTGCGACGACCACGGCCGCGGAGGTGGCTCGCGTTTTTTTAACGGCTTGGGTGGCGCGCTTCGGGGTTCCGTCGGACATTACGTCCGATAGAGGACCTCAATTCATCTCTGAGCTGTGGTCAGCGATGGCCAACGGCTTAGGAGCCAAAATTCACCGCACTACGGCTTACCACCCTCAGGCTAATGGTTTATGCGAGCGTTTTCATAGGTCTTTGAAAGCAGCACTCAGAGCGTCGCTCACGGATGCAGATTGGGTAAATAAACTGCCATGGGTTTTATTAGGGTTGCGTTCTGCGCCCAAAGAGGACTTAGGCGCCTCCCCAGCGGAGCTGGTATTCGCACAAACTCTTAGGCTGCCAGGCGAGTTTTTACCAGAGCACCCGGAACCACCACCTCTCCCTGCTCTAGGACCGTTAGTTCGCACGGGAGCAGACACGCTTCCGGGACCGGTTCATCACGCTTTTCCACGAGTTTTCGTCCCCAGGGCTTTGAAAAATGCCGATTTCGTTTTTGTCAGGCGCGAAGCCCTAAAAGCAACGCTCAAACCTCCTTACGAAGGGCCATTTCGAGTGCTGGAGGCAGGTGATAAGCAATTTGTGCTAGATTTGGGAGACAGAAAAGAGACAGTCAGTATTGACAGACTAAAACCTGCTTTTGTCATGAAGGACGGATCTGTGCCGGTCGCAGTGGCGCCTCGACGAGGCAGGCCCCCGCAAGGGACACATAATCACTCTCTTCCTCAGTAAACAGAGCCGAAGCAGGACGGTGCCGCAGGCAAGGCGGGGCCAACTCACAGCAGATTCGGCAGACGGTTGAAGCCCAAGCGGCGCACAGACTGAATGTTGGTATTGATTATACAGTAGTCAGTAATGTGTTATTGAATTTTAGGGAATAGTCCTTTCTTCATTGTTTGGGGGGGGATTATATGGCTGTGTAGTTGTGCATGCATATGTGGGACACAGGCATATTTGATTTAACCTCACGATGAAGGAGAGCCGGACCCCCTGTGGTGGACAGAAGACTTCCTGACCTCTGAAGGAGAGCCGGACCCCCTGTGGTGGACAGAAGACTTCCCGACCTCTGAGGTTCAAATATAGGTGTGAACAGAAGGCTTCCTGACCTCTGTAAATAAAAGGTTGATGTAGGGGAATAAATTGATGTAGGGGAATTTGATGTGAGATGCTTTGATGTGAGAATGTTTATTTGATGTGAGATGCTTTGATGTAAGAATGTTTAAAGGTGAGGACTGGGGTGTGTGTCCTCCTCTTGTTCTCTGCTCAGGGATGAGAGCAGACTGTGGGAATGTTGCTTGAAATAAACTTGAATTAAATGCAACTCAGTTTCGTTATTCAAGGCTCCCCACAGTGCAATACATTTTTTGGCATTAAGCAAACCGAGGTCTATGAATACTCTTTCACTCTTACTAAAGTTATGTTTTTCTGGATACAGACCCAACAAAAACAGTTTAGGGTTCAATGTGATTTGTTTTGAAATTATTTTTTCAATTGTTACCCTCATCTCTTCCCAAAACATTCTGATTTTTCTACATTCCCATAAACAGTGAAATAGGGTTCCTTTACTTTCCATACATTTTGTGCATGTATCTGGTATGTTTTTGTTATATCTATTTAATTCCACTGGTGTAACATACATCGGCATTAACCATTTAAAATGTATCAGTTTAAGACATACATTTATTGATTTGGTTTGAGCTCCTGCACAAGCCATTTCCCATTGTTCCTCTGAAATTTCAATTTGCAGGTCTCCTTTCCAGTAATTCAGTTTTCACTTGAGAATAGTGTCAATGAGTTGTAAAACTCTGAAATAATACCCTTTCTCTTACTATCTTTCATCAAAATTTTTTCCAAAAACGAATAAGTAGGTCGGGTGAGAGCATTACTTTGATTTGATCAAATAAAATTTCTAAGCTGAAGATGTTTAAAAAAGTGTGTTCTATTAAGATTGAATTTAATCCTCAGTTCTTCAAAAGACATTATGTTATCTGAGCGTGACAAATATAAGTCTTGAATCTTTTGAATCCCTTTTAAATTCCATATTTTAAATACAGTATCCACTCTCCCTGGTGTAAAATATTGATTACCCCATATTGGGCTAAATTGTGACAGTGAGTGTGGTTCTTTTAAATATTTTTTGGTTTCACATCATATTTTGATCATCCATCCATCCATCCATCCATCTTCTACCGCTTTTCCAGAGGTCCGAGTCGCGGAGGCAGCAGTTCAAGCAGAGAAGCCCAGATTTCCCTCTCCCCAGCCACCTGCTCCAGCTCTTCAGAGGGGATACCAAGGCGTTCCCAGACCAGCTGGGAGACATAGTCTCTCCACCGAGTCCTGGGTCTGCCCCGGGGTCTCCTCCCAGTGAGACGTGCCTGAAACACCTCAAGTGGGAGGCGTCCAGGAGGCATCCTAATCAGATGCCCATACCACCTCAACTGACTCCTTTCAATGTGGAGGAGCAGCGGTTCTACTCTGAGCCTCTCCCGGATGACTGAGCTCCTCACCCTATCTCTGAGGGTGAGTCCAGCAATCCTACGGAGAAAGTTCATTTCAGCCGCTTGTATCCGCGATCTCGTTCTTTCGGTCATTACCCAAAGCTCGTGACCATAGGTGAGAGTAGGAACGTAGATTGACTGATAAATCGACAGCTTTGCCTTAGAACTAAGCTCCCTCTTCACCACAACAGACCGGTACAACGTCCGCATCACTGCAGATGCTGCTCCAATCCGTCTGTCGATCTCTCGCTCCATTCTCCCCTCACTCGTGAACAAGACCCCAAGATACTTAAACTCCTCCACTTGGGGCAGGAGCCTGTCCCCAACCTGGAGAGGACAATCCACCTTTTTCCGGCTGAGGGCCATGGACTCGGACTTGTGCTTTACAATTGGATTTTTAACTTGTTTCTGTGGTTTTTTAGCCGACTCTGAGTATATGAATAAGGGAAGAGGTAAAGGTAAATTGTATGATTCCATTTCAGTCCAGTGAGGAAGATCATTTGATGAAAAATAATATGTCTTAGACCTCAGTTGTGCTGACCAGTTATACAACATAAAGTTTGGACATTTCAGACCTCCACGATCAAATGGTAAATATAGTAAGGACAAACGTAATCTAGCCTTCCTATTGTTCCATATAAATTCCACTAACTTTTTTTTAATTCTTGAGAATAGATCTGAAGGTGGTGGTAAAGGAGTGTTTTGAAATAAATAAAGTATTTTTGGTAAGATATTACTTTTAAGTATATTAATTCTCCCGATCATCGACATTGGTAGTGACATCCATCTCTGAAGTAACTCATTAATATCTGTCATTAAGGCTTCATAGTTGCCATTGGCGACTGATTCTAGATTAGGCAAAATTTGAATTCCTAAATATTTAAACTGATTTACAACATTGAATTGGTTTACCTCAGGAGCTGGATGATTTCTCTGAGTCTCATTTAGCATTAATATTGAAGATTTTGTTTTGTTTATTTTATATCCTGATATATCCCCAAAGTTCTTTATTAAATTTAACAAGGTCGGAATTGATTTTTTAAAATTCGACATGAACAAAATTATGTCATCGGCATACAGGGAGATTTTATGTTCTGTTGGTCCTACTTTAATTCCGTACATTTGTGGATGTAAACATACTGCCATCGCTAAAGGTTCAATTGCCATAGTAAACAATAAGGGTGAAAGTGGACAGCCTTGTCGACATCCTCTATTGATTTTTATTGATTTTGAGATATTGCTATTTGTTAGGATTTCTGCTGTAGCAGTATTGTATATTATCTGGACCCATTTTATGAAATTATTTCCAAGTCCAAACCTTTGTAGGACTTCAAAAAGATAGGGCCATTCGACCCTATCAAAGGCCTTTTCGGCATCCAGTGATAGGAGAGCCGTATCCGGTGCTTCTTTATTGGAATAAATAATATTAAATAATCTTCTTACATTATGGAAGCCTTGTCTTCCCATTATAAAGCCATTCTGATCTCGGAAAACAATATTTGGTAATATTTCTTGTAGTCATTTTGCTAAAATTTTACAGATTATTTTAAGATCAGCATTTAATAGTCTTATTGGTCTCATGTTTTCACATTTATTAGGGGGTTTACCTGGTTTTGGCAACAGTATAATTAAGGCGTTATTCATGTATGGTGGTAAATTACCATTTTGAAATGCTTCTAAAACCATTTCCAACAGTGGTCTTATTAATTTATTCTTAAATTTTTTATAGAGGTCAACTGGAAGACCATCTGGTCCTGCTCCTTTTCCTGATTTCATATTATCAATGACTTGCCCAACTTCTTCTTGACTAATTTTAGACTCCAGTATCTCCCTGTTTTCATTTGGAATACATGGTATAGATAATCCACCCAAAAACCCATTTAGTTTTGTTAAGTCATTTTCATTTTTTGTATCATATAGTTTTTCATAATAATCTCTAAAGGCACTATTAATTTCTAAAGGATCTATAACTACCTGTCCGTTACTTATAATACTGGTAATTGGTGTTTTAGATTCTAATTGCTTAATCTGCCATGCCAATAATTTTCCTGATTTTTCACCTTGTTCGTAAAAAGTTTGCTTCAATCTTAGGAGACTCGAGGCAGCTCTATTCGCTGATTTTTTGTCATATTCAGCTCTCAGAATCAGTAATTCGTTCTCTAACTGTGGGTTACTTCCTGCATACACCTTTTCTTGAAGAATTTTTATTTTACGTTCCAATTGGACTCTCTCCTCTCGGGTCTTCTTACATTTTGAACCTGTAAAACTAATAATATGCCCCCTAATAAAAGCTTTGAAAGCCTCCCACTTTATACATGCCGTTGTTTGTGTAGTATTGATATCAAAGAACTCATCTATCTGTTTTCTATGTACTTAACAAATTTCTCATCCTGAAGCCATTTATGTTGAAAATGCCACCTAACTGGGTCCTTTGTCAGTTTCTTATCTACATATACTAGACAGCAGGGTGCATGATCAGAGATCACAATGTTATCATAGAAAGAGTTTTGAATCTTGGACCTTAATTCTGTAGAGATCAAAAAGTAGTCAATACGTGAGAATGTCTTATAGGTATTAGAATAACAAGAATAGGCTTTGACTTGTGGTTTCATTTCTCTCCATATATCTAGCAATCTCAATTCTTTCATAAAATGATTAATGGTCATCCTACATCCATCGTGCGTACAGTCCAGTCCTGTTGATCTATCTATACTGGGATTCAATGTACAATTAAAATCCCCTGCTATTATATGTTGCCCTGTAAGTGATGATAAAGTGAGGAATAAATTAACAAAGAAGTTTTGATCATCAATACTGGGGCCGTATAAGTTCACCAGATTTATATTTTCTAATAACAAAGATCCTTGGATGATTAGATATCTTCCAAATTTGTCTCTAATTACATTTTTCATTTGAAATGGGACTGTTTTATGTATGAGAGTCATAACTCCCCTAGCTCGGGATGAAAATGATGAGGTGGACACATTACCTTGCCATCTTCTCCTAATTCTTTTTACATCCTCCCCTAATAGATGAGTTTCTTGTAAAAATACAATTTTTTAATCTATGTCTTTTATTTTATTCATAACTTGTTTAAGTTTTTTAAGATTTTGTAGACCTCTGCAATTCCATGAAGTTAAATTAAGATTAACGGTTTGATCTATGATCAATAAGGAGTTTGAGATTACCTTGCAATATGAACATACTCTTACAGAGAAGCAAAAGCATGGATGATAGAACATTCATCCTACAAACTAAACAAAAACAAATTCCCTTTCCCCACATTCGTGGTAATCCCCCCAAAATCAAAATATTCCGTCTCCCGTTATAGCTAGTGACTGCTCCACACCTGCGAGGATCAGTCAAACCACTCTCTCTTTCTCCTCTCAATCACCCTGACTCTACTACTATTCTTATAACAGTAACTCTCTTCTGTAGCAAAAACATGGATGATAGAACATTCATCCTACAAACTAAACAAAAACAAATTCCCTTTCCCCACATTCGTGGTAATCCCCCAAAATCAAAATATTCCGTCTCCCGTTATAGCTAGTGACTGCTCCACACCTGCGAGGATCAGTCAAACCACTCTCTCTTTCTCCTCTCAATCACCCTGACTCTACTACTATTCTTATAACATTAACTCTCTTCTGTAGTTTTTTTTCAACATAACTTCAAAGTTTTATAGCAACTTTGTACATCATAGCTTTTTTTTTTTAAATACAGTCTGTATTTTGTAGACATGTTTATGTTTCAGATCAATCAGATGTCTGTACATATGCTTAAATGTTCCACCTTTGTCATGTTCATGCTTAGCTCCCGCCAGTCTCCTTTTGGATCTGCTTGATGAGCTCCTGCGCCTCTTGAGGGGTCTTGAAGGTGTGGGTTCTCCCCTTATATGTGACCAGCAGTCTTGCCGGATGAATTACTCCGTGACGAATCCCTAGGTTGCGCAGCTCTTTGCGGGCGGGATCGAACTGCCTCCTTAATTGTTGAATTCCTGTGGCCAAGTCCGGATAGAACCGCACCTGTTGATCCTGGTATTTAATTTCCCCTTTAGCTCGCGCAGCATTGGCGACTGTCATCTTGTCTCTGTAGTTGAGGAACTTCATAATCAGCATCCTCGGTGGTGTCTTATTATCTCTCGGTGGGCCGATTCGGTGAGCTCTCTCTAAAACGACCGATGACTGCAGATCCGCGTTATTCAGCGCTTCTGGAATCCACTTTTCCAAAACAGAACATGGGTCCCGTCCCTCTGTTCCCTCCGGGAGGCCCACCAGCCTCAAATTATTCCGTCACGAGTGGGATTCCAAGTCTAGGACGTTATCTTCCAGACTTGTGCATTTTAATTCCAGTGTTTGCAATTTAGATTGCAGGCTGGTGACGTCATCTTCAGCGCTTGAAATTCAGAGCTCCGCCTGCGACACTCGCTCCATGCAGTCGTTTATTTCCTTTCTCATACCTTCTATCGCTGCTACAGTGGGACAAAAAAGTATTTAGTCAGCCACCAATTGTGCAAGTTCTCCCACTTAAAAGATGAGAGAGGTCTCCAATTTTCATCATAGGTATACCTCAACTATGAGAGACAAAATAAGAAAAAAAAAATCCAGAAAATCACATTGAAGGATTTTTAATGAATTAATTGGTAAATTCCTCTGTAAAATAAGTATTTGGTCAATAACAAAAGTTCATCTCAATACTTTGTTATATACCCTTTGTTGGCAATGACAGAGGTCAAACGTTTTCTGTAAGTTTTCACGAGGTTTTCACACACTGTTGCTGGTATTTTGCCCATTCCTCCATGCAGATCTCCTCTAGAGCAGTGATGTTTTGGGGCTGTCGCTGGGCAACACAGACTTTCAACTCCCTCCAAAGATTTTCTATGGGGTTGAGATCTGGAGACTGGCTAGGCCACTCCAGGACCTTGAAATGCTTCTTACGAAGTCACCCCTTCGTTGCCCGGGCGGTGTGTTTGGGATCATTGTCATGCTGAAAGACCCAGCCACGTTTCATCTTCAATGCCCTTGCTGGTGGAAGGAGGTTTTCACTCAAAATCTCACGATACATGGCCCCATTCATTCTTTCCTTTACACGGATCAGTCGTCCTGGTCCCTTTGCAGAAAAACAGCCCCAAAGTATGATGTTTCCACCCCCATGCTTCACAGTAGGTATGGTGTTCTTTCTCCTCCAAACACGACAAGTTGGGTTTTTACCAAAAAGTTCTATTTTGGTTTCATCTGACCATATGACATTCTCCCAGTTCTCTTCTGGATCATCCAAATGCTCTCTAGCAAACTTCAGACGGGCCTGGACATGTACTGGCTTAAGCAGGGGGCCACGTCTGGCACTGCAGGATTTGAGTCCCTGGCGGCGTAGTGTGTTTCTGATGTAGCCTTTGTTACTTTGGTCCCAGCTCTCTGCAGGTCATTCACTCGGTCCCCCCATGTGGTTTTGGGATTTTTGCTCACCGTTCTCATGATAATTTTGACCCCACGGGGTGAGATCTCGCGTGGAGCCCCAGATTGAGGGAGATTATCAGTGGCCTTGTATGTCTTCCATTTTCTAATAATTGCTCCCACAGTTGATTTCTTCACACCAAGCTGCTTACCTATTGCAGATTCAGTCTTCCCAGCCTGGTGCAGGTCTACAATTTTGTTTCTGGTGTCCTTTGACAGCTCTTTGGTCTTGGCCATAGTGGAGGTTGGAGTCTGACTGTTTGAGGTTGTGGACAGGTGTCTTTTATACTGATAACGAGTTCAAACAGGTGCCATTAATACAGGTAATGAGTGGAGGACAGAGGAGCCTCTTAAAGAAGAAGTTACAGGTCTGTGAGAGCCAGAAATCTTGCTTGTTTGTAGGTGACCAAATACTTATTTTACTGAGAAATTTACCAATTAATTCATTAAAAATCCTTCAATGTGATTTTCTGGATTTTTTTTTCTCATTTTGTCTCTAATAGTTGAGGTATACCTATGATGAAAATTGGAGACCTCTCTCATCTTTTAAGTGGGAGAACTTGCACAATTGGTGGCTGACTAAATACTTTTTTGCCCCACTGTATAATCCCATCAAATTTAGACGAAAACTCTGCTCTCATGGAGCTGATGGCAGTGTAGTAGAGTCATTTTTGGGGGTTTCGTGACCAACCTCCCAGGACCTTTTTTTCTCACTGGATTTAGCATTCTAGACCCATTTTAATGAAAATAAGCTCCCATGTACCTCCCAAAAATTACGGGAAACCTTTTTTTTTGCCCAAAATTCAAAATGGCCGCCAAAATGCATACCACCACCTATATCTCAGTAACTAATTCAGCTAGGAGGTTGATTTTGGTGTCTAGACATAGGTTTTTGGGGTCAAGCATTCCATTAATGCTATTAGTTTACTTGTGAAACAAACCCATCACGATGAAATCCAATATGGCCGCCAATATGGCCACCGATTAACATTTTTTTTTGTTTCTTGACTACTAAGGCACCTAGAAAGCTGATGTTGGTGTCAAAACAGAGGTTTAAGGGGTCATACTATCTGTTTATTCCAATAAAAGTGTGTTTAAATGATTACATAATCGAGAAATCCAAGATGGCGGCCGGCTGTCATTTTCACATGCATTGGACTTTTTCATATCCGTCACCAAATGAGCTAAAAATGTCAAATGAGGTATCCTTACATTCATTTTTAATAATTATTAGAAAGCTCCTGCATTGATTCAGTGATTTCACTGAGGAACACTTGGGTAATCCCCTTAGGATTCCCGGAATCCTATGCTTGATTCATTGATTCCTTTTTGCATAGCAAGAGAGAGGATGCAGTGATTTTGTAATGTCTGTGCTGCCATAATATGTAGTCCTAATCTTTCCAATTTAACCAAGGTTGCCAGGTATGTATAAATTTAGCTTTAAACTTATCTGGAGAGGTTAGAATTCTGAATCTTGTTCCATACTGTATAGTCAGGTAATGTTAGCATATTGACCATGCTGCTTGCTTAATGCTACCGTAATGACAGTAGACAGTACAAGGGCCTTTGACTCTAGGTCTTGTCATCCCTCCTTTTTCTCTCCTCTGTTCTGATAATGACAAATTTGTTTTTGTTTTCAAACACTTATTCATATAAAGTGAGGGATAAAATGGATACTGCAAGTGACAACGATGAATTACCATCAACGTCTTCCGGTGAATACGAATGCATTCTACGTTGTGGTCAACCATGTACCAAAAGTGACTCTTTGGATAATACCAAGGACCAAAAATGGAATTCAATTCGTGAAAAAACTCTACGATGGAAAGGACTTGATCGGTTTCAATGTGGGAATATTGATTGGGCCAAAGGGCCAAAAGGGCATTATATGCACCAGACATGTTACACCATGTTATCTAACAAGCGTTGTCTATCTCAAGCCGAGAAACGTAAGCATAAATTAGAGGTAGATCTTGAAAGAGACAATCAATCAGTTCAGGGGGATCCATCTCCATCTGCTTCTCTCTTTTCACCGAAGAGGCTCCGGTCCAGCATTGGATTGGATTACCCAAGTGTTCCTCAGTGAAATCACTGAATCAATGCAGGAGCTTTCTAATAATTATTAAAAATGAATGTAAGGATACCTCATTTGACATTTTTAGCTCATTTGGTGACGGATATGAAAAAGTCCATTGCATGTGAAAATTACAGCCGGCCGCCATCTTGGATTTCTCGATTATGTAATCATTTAAACACACTTTTATTGGAATAAACAGATAGTATGACCCCTTAAACCTCTGTTTTGACACCAACATCAGCTTTCTAGGTGCCTTAGTAGTCAAGAAACAAAAAAAATGTTAATCGGTGGCCATATTGGCGGCCATATTGGATTTCATCGTGATGGGTTTGTTTCACAAGTAAACTAATAGCATTAATGGAATGCTTGACCCCAAAAACCTATGTCTAGACACCAAAATCAACCTCCTAGCTGAATTAGTTACTGAGATATAGGTGGTGGTATGCATTTTGGCGGCCATTTTGAATTTTGGGCAAAAAAAAGGTTTCCCGTAATTTTTGGGAGGTACATGGGAGCTTATTTTCATTAAAATGGGTCTAGAATGCTAAATCCAGTGAGAAAAAAAGGTCCTGGGAGGTTGGTCACGAAACCCCCAAAAATGACTCTACTAGTGAGCACTACGTTTGTCCCCTCTTCAGCAGTTCCCACTCCGCCGCTGGCTCCCTCCTCCACCATTGCTTCTGGAGTTTTCCCTGTTTCGCCTCGAGCGTGGAAGTCTGTTAGCTTGGGTTGTTTTGTCGAGTTACCTTTTCCTCCACCTAATTTTCCAACCTTGGTCTTTACCATATCCGCGCCAAAATGCTGGGATGGGTTTTTGTTCCAATTAAGAGAGTTTTAGTAAAATGTTTATTTTTACGAGCAGAGCAGTGTGAAACACGTCTTCCTATGTGGCCACCATAACCGGAAGTCCACACTGCAGGTTTTAATGCTCAATTCCAATTTTTTTGCAGAAATGTGACCCATAACTAATTTTTTAATGACAGTCTGACAGTACATATCCAATTTTTTCACACCAGACCCAGGCCACTTTCATATGTGGTCCTAATTTGGATACATTGTGGTACATATGTTGGTTACATATTCCCCACAAATGTGTTGCTGTATGTTTATTGTGTGCTTCACGTCTCATGGAACAAAGAGGACTGAGACTCTGGGATTCAGCAGAGGAGTGTGAGATTCGGCCTTTGTTTCCGGGAGATGACCGGGGAAGATTTCCGGGCCACAGAGACTAGAGGACAATGGCGTGAGATCAAAGGGGTTACTTTGTGATTGAGATTAAGTACCATGTGAGTGTATGTTTGATTAAACACCATGTGACTGCTGTTTCGTGCCCGGGGTATAAATCCCCTGATGTGAGATGAAAACTTCCTCTTGACTGGCTTTGAGATTTGTTGGAGATGTGATCTGTGAATAAAGCTGAATCTGAGGAACAAACTCAGCCTCATCCTTGAACACATTCTCCACACTGGTGACCTTACGACTTAAAATGAACAGAAATAATTCTCCTGAGCGGGGCTCGGCAGAAGCCAGCCTGATGGCTGCCTCCACACTCCGACTGCCCGACTTCTGGCAGCATAGTCCGCGCTCCTGGTTTAGCGCGGTCGAGGCGCAGTTCAACCTCCGGAGAATCTCGAAGGACGACACGAGATTCTACCATGTGGTGGCGAAGCTGGACAGCCACACAGTCCAGAGGGTGGAAGACCTGGTTAACCAACCACCAGACAGCGACAAATACAGCACCTTGAAAGCTGCGCTTATCAGCCATTTCACCCCCTCCGTGCAACAGCGAGCGGAGGGGCTCCTGGCATTGACGGAGTCGGAGAACGACAGACCCGTGGACCTGATGGTCAAAATGCTGAGGCTGAAAGACTCCGAGGACTACGAATTTATCTTCGCCCACCTTTTCCTCCCCCCCTGCCGCCAGCGGTGAGAGTTACCCTGGCAGATTCACCCCGGTTGGCCAAGCGAGACTACCACGGGCTGAGCAAGGAGGCGCAGCGACTCGTCGATGCCCACAAGCGGAGCACAGTTTCGGCTGCAACAGCCGAGCTAGGAGCGACGCCCGGAGACGGCATGGGGCCAGTGGTTGCAGCACCAGAAGCGCCGACGACGGCAGCAGTCAGCACCAAGCGACACGGAGCGGGCGACGTCATTTGCTTCTATCATCGCCGTTTTGCAGAGAGGGCACACAAGTGCCTCCCACCGTGCCACTTCAAGCGTTCGGGAAACGCCAAGACCGAGGGTCGGTAGCGGCTGCGGCCCTCGGGGACGAGAACAAGCTGCTTTACCTGACGGATGCACGTTCGGGGAGACAATTCCTCGTTGACACAGGCTCCCAGATGAGCTTCATCATGCCTTCCTACGCGGGCCGGCTGATGCCGTCCAAGGTTCCCCGGGTGTCAGTGTCAGCAGCGAACGGCTCAGCTATTAAGACCTTCGGTGAGAGGACTCTGCTTCTGTCTTTGCAGGGTCAGAATCAGAAATCAGAATCAGAAAAAGATTTATTGCCAAGTACATTCACAGTAAATAACTGATAAATATACGAGGGATTTGACTTGACACTGAGAACGACATAGTTGACATTTTCAGTGATGCGGCAGCGTCAGTGACGTGCCTGTCAGCAGAATGGGAACAGGAAGCAATGGGGGAGAAAGAGGATAAACACAATAGGAGAGAGAAAAAAGCATTGTTTGTCAGAATACAGTTCATATACATATGATCAATATTATGATTACAAGAAAAAAACTCTCAATGCACAAATAGCAGACAATAGAATCCATACAATGACACAAAGAGAGCAGTGAATGAGTAATCTTCACGTCAGTATAGTGAGTCAGTGTGAGTGAGGGTGTTGAGTGAGGGTGTTGATATCAGTTAAGGACAACAAAGTCTCTTCAGCAGCAGATGTTATGTCTACCATCTGGGCAAAGGCGCGTGTCCTTGGCCCGGCAGATGGAATAGTTTGCCAGACAGCTGGCTGTCCTTGAGAGTCAAATGCTGCCCGCCATGTTATGAAAACAAGTAAAACTGAAGATAATCTGGAGGACTGTGTGCTGAGGGCGTCAAAACAGGTCGAATAGAACTGACTTCAGAGAAAAAACTTTATATTCTCTTACAGATTCAGTGCTCAAATCCTTCATGGCTGGACGTTGAAATTATCATGGATGGCTCTCAGCGTGATCGTGATGTAATCCATTTTCCTAGACAGTTCTCCATTAGCCGCTGTCAGAGTCCTGCCCAATTGGTCAATTTGATGGTTAAGCCTCGCCGGGTCCGCTTTTTGATAGGCTCCATCCATCTTCTTCAATTTGCGGTACACCAGAACAATCCCAGATCCAATCAGTAGAATTCCGATGACCATTGCTACGAAGAGGTATAAATCTTCAACATCTTCAATAGAGAGATCACACAGACACAAGAGTTTCCAATTACTTGTGTCCTTCAAATAACCTGCGGCAGCTGTACCTGCGGGGCAAATCGGCTCCCCCGGACCACTATTTCTTGTTGAAAAAACAGTGTCAATTGCGTTCAAAGCCCAGCTTATTAAATCCATAATTTCGTTTGATAATCAGCAGTAAAGACACGCAGACAGACAATAGCAAGCTGGGATCCAGTCAGTTAGGGAAGGAGAGAGATAAGAAGCCGGAGCTGGGAGAAAAAGCGTCTGCTCTCTTTGGAGGGCGGAAGTGAAGAGTGGACTTTTGTTGTAGCTGCAGTCAGTTTCAACATGTTAGGGGCTGATTTCTTGTGCTCACATGGTTTATTGGTTGATCTTGCTAATAGACGTCTTTTCACTCTATTCCCTGCACAGCACGAGTGGCACCGCCAACTGCACAAGCCAACGTCACAACTGCGGGTGGTAAGTTCCACGCACTCCTCACTCAGTTCCCAGCACTAACAGTCCCAACGTTTTCGGCGACAGTGGCTAAACATGGGGTGGAGCATTATATCACTACCACCGGGCCGCCCGTTTTTGCAAAAGCTCGGTGCCTGGACTCAGCTAAACTGACCATAGCGCGCGAGGAGTTTGCCAACCTGGAAAAACTGGGCATCATCAGACGTTCGAAAAGCCCCTGGGCTTCACCATTGCACATGGTCCCCAAGACTGATGGCTCGTGGCTACCTTGCGGTGATTTCCGCAGGTTGAATAACGCCACTGCACACGACCGCTACCCGATCCCACACATTCAAGATTTTTCGGTTCATTTGGCGGGGGCGCACATTTTTTCTAAAATAGATTTAGTGCGCGGCTACCATCAGGTTCCAGTGCATGCCCAGGACATACCCAAAACAGCGGTAATAACTCCTTTCGGGCTTTTTGAGTTTTTGCGCATGCCTTTTGGACTCAAGGGGGCCACGCAGACGTTCCAGCGCATGATGGACGCGGTGCTGCGCAAACTCCCTTTCGTGTTCGTCTACTTGGATGACATTTTAGTAGCCAGCACGTCCAAAGACGAACACGAAAACCACCTCACGGCAGTTTTCCGGAGGCTGGCAGAGCACGGGTTAATAATTAACCCAGCGAAGTGTCAGTTTGGGGTAGCGCAGATTGATTTTTTGGGGCATCGCGTTTCGCCAGAAGGGGCGGTCCCTCTGCCCGATAAAGTGCGCGCAATAACAAATTTTCCCCAACCTCAAACAGTCAAAGCGTTACAGGAGTTTTTGTGAATGGTTAATTTTTATAACCGTTTCCTCCCAAGCGCAGCACGGCTCATGCAACCATTGTACGCGGCACTAAACAAACAAAAACCCACAAATAAAATCGAATGGTGTCCTGAGCGGGAGCGCGCATTCTCTCAAGTCAAAACAACGCTGGCAAACGCGGCTTTGTTGGCACATCCAGTTCCAGCAGCCCGCATGGCCCTCACCACTGACGCGTCCGATTTAGCGGTAGGGGTGGTCGTTGAACAGTTTGTAGCGGGGACCTAGCAACCGCTCGCGTTTTTCAGCAAAACCTTGCGCGATAGCGAGCGAAAATACAGCGCGTTCGACAGGGAGTTGTTGGCCCTACACTTGGCCATCCGCCATTTCCAGTTCTGGCTGGAAGGGCGCCGTTTCACCGCGTTCGTGGACCACAAACTGCTGACTTTTGCGATGGCCAAGATTTCTGAACCTTGGTCGGGCCGGCAGCAAAGACAGCTGGCCGCGATATCAGAGTTCACCACCGATATCCAGCATGTCGCAGGTAAACATAATGTAGTGGCAGACTGCCTCTCGCGTGCTGTGCCGGCGCCAGACCACGTGAGGGCAGACTCTGCAGCCATGGCCTCGGGCCAGGGTAGCGACGCGGGAGGGTGCGCGGCCCCGGTCCGCGTGGGGTTAGATTATGCAGCCATGGCCGCAGAGCAGGTTAGCGAAGCGGACGTGTGCACACTCCAGTCTGGACCAACAGGGTTAAGGCTGGAGGACAGGGTGCTGCAAATGGGTATGCCTCCCCTAATCTGCGATGTCTCCACGGGACAGCCGCGCCCTGTGGTACCAGCTGCGTGGCGCCGCCGCGTTTTTGATTCGATCCATTCTCTGGTGCATCGGTCAAAATGGTGGGGGAGAAATTTGTATGGCTGGGGTTGCGCAGACAGGTCAAGGAAGGGGCGACAGCCTGCGTAGCGTGTCAGCGAGCCAAAATACACAAGCACACTAGAGCTCCTTTGGAGCCTTTTCACATTCCTGCTAAGCGCTTTGATCATGTGCATGTTGACTTGGTAGGCCCCCTTCCGTCGTCACAGGGGTACACACATCTTTTGATGATGGTGGATCGCACCACGCTTTGGCCGGAAGAGGTCCCTCTGGCGTCAACCACAGCAGAGGAAGTGGCGCGCGCGTTTTTAACAGCTTGGGTAGCGCGTTTTGGAGTTCCGTCGGACATAACGTCAGACAGGGGTCCTCAATTTGTTTCCGAACTCTGGTCGTCGATGGCCCGCAACCTAGGGGTAAAGATCCACCGCACCACCGTGTACAACCCCCAGGCTAACGGTTTATGCGAGTGTTTTCACAGGTCATTGAAAGCGGCCCTCAGAGCGTCGCTTACGGATACAAATTGGGTTGACAAGTTACCATGGGTCTTATTGGGGTTGCGTTCCGCACCTAAGGAGGATTTGCAAGCCTCTTCAGCGGAATTAGTTTTTGCACAGCCTCTCCGTTTGCCAGGGGAATTTCTCCCCGATAAGCCTGCCCCAAATTGCCCCCCCCGCTCAGCTGTTGCAGAGCGGCACAGGATCAAACACGCTTCCTGGCCCGGTTCATCACAGTTTCCCACGCGTTTTTGTGCCGAAGGCTTTAAAAAATGCGGAGTTTGTTTTTGTGAGACATGATGCTTGTCGCCCCAGCCTGCGCCCGCCTTACGATGGGCCGTACAAGGTGCTGGAAACAGGAGAGAAGCATTTTTTGCTAGATTTGGGAGGCAGAAAAGAATTGATTTGTATTAACAGACTCAAACCCGCTTTTGTTTTGGTGGATGAAGAGGTGCAGTTGGCGAGAGCCCCCCGTCGCAGTAGACCCCCTAGAGGGCATTCTACAGGACTCCCACAGAGATTGACTAACAGTTCTAATCCACAGGTGCAGACAGCAGCAAAGCCGGCTTTCAGCAGATACAGCAGGAGACTGAGAGTTAAGCAACTGGTGGATTGATGTGTAGTAATGTTATGATGTCATGTGTCTCTGGTTATGTTTGTCCCATTTAGACGTTTGGGGGGGGTCTTGTGGCACATATGTTGGTTACATATTTCCCACAAATGTGTTGCTGTATGTTTATTGTGTGCTTCACGTCTCATGGAACAAAGAGGACTGAGACTCTGGGATTCAGCAGAGGAGTGTGAGATTCGGCCTTTGTTTCCGAGAGACGACTGGGGAAGATTTCCGGGCCACAGAGACTAGAGGACAATGACGTGAGATCAAAGGGGTTACTTTGTGATTGAGATTAAGTACCATGTGACTGTATGTTTGATTAAACACCATGTGACTGCTGTTTCGTGCCCGGGGTATAAAACCCCTGATGTGAGATGAAAACTTCCTCTTGACTGGCTTTGAGATTTGTTGGAGATGTGATCTGTGAATAAAGCTGAATCTGAGGAACAAACTCAGCCTCATCCTTGAACACATTCTCCACAACATATCTGATATTTTCCAAAGCAACCTCAGTCTGAATGGTCATGTTGCATTTCAGCCGACTTTTTCCTCACTGAAGTGAGACAGACGCTACAATTCTGTGGTGGAGGATGCAGCAACCATGGCAGACACAGCTGATTTGTGCTCTGTTTTTAATCAATCTTCTTCCCTTTATCACTGGATTGTAATTTTGTCGGCTCCGACTGCACAATAACTTCAAAATTTTTTTTGGGGGGGGGGTCAAGGCTGAAACCATCAGACAAGCAGGCACACAGTAACGGCACATTTACTGGATGCTGCAAATTCCTTTTTCCCTGTAAACAGCACAGTCCTGGCTGCTGTAATATGTAAAGTTAATACCAACATGACTGTGGAACAGAATGGCCTGATGGGGGGTACGAAAACACACTGTCCAGGAGAGGGGAGTATCTGGCGGCTTCTCCTTCCTGTGCAGGACTGGTGTTACGCTGCTGGTACGAGCCATGCTGTTTATTAGGGCGCAAGCCAATGACAACATCAGTGGGTGAGAGCCCTATTGTAATTGCTAGTGTAACTTGTAATGACACCTGTAGCATATATTAACCACCACATGTATGTAATTTGTGTGTTTAATTTGTGTCACTCAAAATGAATAAGTGATTAGCCAATACAAGTTACTCATTTGGACAAGCAGGTTTGGCTGCTGGAGCAAAGTGGACCATTCAAATGAGACTCAGAGGCAGCACTGTCAAGTTGAATAATTTCTGGCTTTAGTGAAGAATGAGAAATAAAATAAAAAGACATTTAACAATACGTCCCAAAAAACCAGTTTAGGAAGCCTGGGATGTAATGACCGAAAGAATGAGATTGGGGATACAAGCGGCTGAAATGAGCTTTCTTCATAGAATTGCTGGACTCACCCTTAGAGATGGGGTGAGGAGCTCAGTCATCCAGGAGAGGCTCAGAGTAGAACCGCTGCTCCTCCACATTGAAAGGGGCCAGTTGAGGTGGTTTGGGCATCTGATCAGGATGCCTCCAGGACGCCTCCCACTTGAGGTGTTTTGGGCACGTCCCACTGGGAGGAGACCCCAGGGCACACCCAGGACTTGCTGGAGAGACTACGTCTCCCAGTTGGTCTGGGAACGCCTTGGTATCCCCTCTGAAGAGCTGGAGCAGGTGGCTGGGGAGAGGGAAGTCTGGGCTTCTCTGCTTGAATTGCTGCCGTGGCCCGGACCTCCGGAAAAGCGGTAAAAGATGGATGGATGGATTTAACAACACAACAGTTGAAATGGATATAATATCCACCAAGAGAATGTTCAAAACCAAACCAAAAAAATTGTTACCTTTGTTTCACATCTAATAGTTCAGTCTCAGCTGAGTCAAGTTTGATCTTATTACCTTGTTAACTTAATTTGGAGTGTAACTTAAAATCCAAGTTATCTGATTCAGTTCTAGGTTCACAGTTCACTGTACAACAGTCAGTAACAAAACACCATTCAGACAGGAAGGATACCCTGCACTTCAGCACCAGTATACAATCTTAGCAATTAGCAATCAGTAGATGAAGCAAGTCCAAAATATTAGAAACAGTCAAAAATACAAGAATAAGTCCACATTCCCAGGGAAAGAAAAAAAAAAAAAAAAAAATGTCAGTAGTGTCCAGAGTCCAAGGAAGAAGGGGAAATGATTGTGTGATGTTGGGGGAAAGGGGAAATTGTGTAATGGGTTGAGTGTGAAGGCGTCTGTAGATACATACCTGCCAACTTTTCAAACCTGAAAAGCCTAGTAGCTAGCTGGGGTCCAGGGGGCGATGCTAATGCTAATAATGCTAATGCTAATAATAATAATGCTAATATTTGCCAAACAAATATTAGCATTAAATCAAGTTAAAATGTAGCTGACAACCTCATATTTCTTCAACTTTCAAACATGAAAAGCCTAGTAGCTAGCCGGGGTCCAGGGGCCACAGTGACAAACAAATATAAGCATTTGACATAGAAGTCACATATTAAATATATTAAAGGTAAAATACCTAAATCAATTGCAATACTACACAGAGCGAAATACTTGCTGAATCAACAACCCACATTATATACTTTGTATCATTCATTAATACTCCCATACATGACATATTGTACTGAAGTATGGGGAAATACATATAAAACAAACATATATCCAGTCTTTATGCTTCAGAAGAGAGCTATTAGAATAATAAACAAAGCCGCTTACAGGGAACCAACAAACCCAATTTTTCTTAAATTAAAAGCTCTCAAGGTGAAAGATCTGGTTGACTTTAAAACTGCAGTAATAATGTTTAAAGTGAAGAATCTATCACTGCCCGCAAATATCCAAAAGTTGTTCCAAATAAGGCAGAAACGATATCATTTCAGAGGAACATGTATATTTCAAAAACCTTCAGTGAGAACTACCACCAAGCAACACTGTGTTTCAGTGCAAGGAGTCAGATGATGGAACGATTTTGGACCTGAATTAAAATCATGTACAACGCTTGGACAATTTAAACAAAAACTAAAGGAAGAAATACTCCAAACATATATACAAGATGACATGTAAAATCACATAAGGATTGTCATATCCAGTCTGTGTTGTGTTGTTACTTAGTTTTTTTTTTGTCACATTTTGTCTTAGCTTTGTTCTGAATTGTAATTGCTCTTGCTTTGTTTTTCTTTTGAATTCTTGGATGGAATATGGGTGGGTAATATAAGCTGCGGCTTCAGCCATCACCCATTTCAGATAACTTATGTTGAACTGTATAATCAGAGGAGTTCTTGTTTAATTTGACCTTGTTGGATTTTTGTTTTTAATCTTTACTTTTAATCTATCCGAAATAAAGATTCATTCATTCATTAAATTTGCATTCAAAAGACTATCTTAACACTGCATAGAACTTCAAATAGGCCAGATGTATTATGAATACTAGAAAAGCACTCGGAGAGCACAGACCTCCGCCAAGCGCCACAGTTCCCCCCATACAGTGTTTAACATCATAAATAAAATATTGAAAATGGCCCTATCTCGCAATGTTAAATTTAAAAAAAAAAAAGAATCCTTTAAAAAATTCCTGGATCCAGACGGTGATCCGGATCACCACCAAAATCTAATCATCTGTAGGATACCCCATTTCTGACAATCTGTGAAAACTTCATGAAAATCCGTCCATAACTTTTTGAGTTATCTTGCTAACAAAGAAACAGACAGACAAACCAACGCTGATGAGCACATAACCTCCTTGGCGGAGGTAACTAGAAGACTAGAAATATCAGCAGGGTATACTAGCACTGTTTAACAGACACGTGCGTAAAAGACGGCAAAATCGCTCTGATATTTTATGTGTTTACATGATACACCAAGCATGACAAGGCTTGCAGTTACACAGCACATGTTCTTCAGAATCTTAGGCATTATATAAAATGTATTCTCCCTTTAGATTTCGAATCCATGGTCCATTTGCCAGGGCTGAAGTGCAGTCGTGTGAACGTCTGCAGCAGATAACATCGTGTTTACATCTCGCCACGTACGCACGCCTCTCCGGGACTTCTCGCGAGAATAGAAACCACAATACCCTCAATAGCGATAGCGTTAGCTTAGCAAACGCTTCAGGTAAAGCGTAGCAGCGAACCACGAAAAGAAACGCTACTGACGCTACTATGTTCTAAATTTAGATACGATTCCTAGCGATCTCGTGTTTGGAATTGCTTTCGTGTTTTTTTTACAATTTAAAATTTTTGACTGAATTTTTAGTGAAAAACCGTAATTTTGATTAATAAAGCCGTAACCCGGAATGGGGTCTTGAAAACCGGAACCATTACGGCAAAACCGGAGTAGTTGGCAGGTATGTAGATACTGGGCCTACCACACCGAGGAGTGCAGCAGAACTGGTCCAGCATCCAGTGATATCTTGATGATTCTCTCTAGATCCTATTGGGACGTATCACCATCAAGGTCAGAGCGTGGATCCTCACAGGACAGATTCACACAGGACAATCAACGTAGAATCAAGGCACAATTAAAAAAAAAACCTGACAGATCTCTCTGGGGGATTTTGGACATGGCACAAAATGGAGGTGCCCAGCTAAACCACGAGGCCTCTTTTGGCTTCAGGTAGTAAAGAACAAGTTGTAGAAAACCGTCAGGAAGATTCACTCTTTCAGCTTCAGTGTACTGTAGGTTTATCTCACTCTCGCTCCGCTTCTTATCGTGCATTCCCACACACATAACACCACGGCCACGTAGGCACTACTCTGATGCTGCAATCAAGCTTCTCTGACAGTGCTACCCACGCCTTTAGCAGGTGGGCGGGACTGACACAGACAACTCTCTGATTGGCCGAAACAACCATGTGACTACATTCTGAACTGTCCATTGGGTGAAAATGTGCAATGTCACATATGACAAATAACACCAAACAAAAATGAGATAAAAATATATTATTTCCCTCAAGCACAATAATTTACAGTGGAGCCAAAAAGTATTTAGTCAGCCACCAATTGTGCAAGTTCTCCCACTTAAAAGATGAGAGATGTCTCCAATTTTCATCATAGGTATACCTCAACTATGAGAGACAAAATAAGAAAAAAAAATCCAGAAAATCACATTGTCTGATTTTTAAAGAATTTATTTGTAAATTATGGTGGAAAATAAGTATTTGGTCACCTACAAACAAGCAAGATTTCTGGCTCTCACAGACCTGTAACTTCTTCTTTAAGAGGCTCCTCTGTCCTCCACTCGTTACCTGTATTAATGGCACCTGTTTGAACTCATTATCAGTATAAAAGACACCTGTCCACAACCTCAAACAGTCAGACTCCAAACTCCAC
This sequence comes from Pholidichthys leucotaenia, assembly GCA_020510985.1. Classification (NCBI taxonomy): domain Eukaryota; kingdom Metazoa; phylum Chordata; class Actinopteri; order Cichliformes; family Pholidichthyidae; genus Pholidichthys; species Pholidichthys leucotaenia. The sequence goes on along the minus strand of CM035844.1, from coordinate 353,997,461 downwards.
TATGGCCAAGACCAAAGAGCTGTCAAAGGACACCAGAAACAAAATTGTAGACCTGCACCAGGCTGGGAAGACTGAATCTGCAATAGGCAAGCAGCTTGGTGTGAAAAAATCAACTGTGGAAGCAAATATTAGAAAATGGAAGACATACAAGACCACTGATAATCTCCCTCAATCTGGGGCTCCACGCAAGATCTCACCCCGTGGGGTCAAAATGATCACGAGAACAGTGAGCAAAAATCCCAGAACCACATGGGGGGACCTAGTGAATGACCTGCAGAGAGCTGGGACCAAAGTAACAAAGGCTACCATCATTAACACACTACGCCGCCAGGGACTCAAATCCTGCAGTGCCAGACGTGTCCCCCTGCTTAAGCCAGTACATGTCCAGGCCCGTCTGAAGTTTGCTAGAGAGCATTTGAATGATCCAGAAGAGGGTTGGGAGAATGTCATATGGTCAGATGAAACCAAAATAGAACTTTTTGGTAAAAACTCAACTTGTCGTGTTTGGAGGAGAAAGAACACCATACCTACTGTGAAGCATGGGGGTGGAAACATCATACTTTGGGGCTGTTTTTCTGCAAAGGGACCAGGACGACTGATCCGTGTAAAGGAAAGAATGAATGGGGCCATGTATCGTGAGATTTTGAGTGAAAACCTCCTTCCATCAGCAAGGGCATTGAAGATGAAACATGGCTGGGTCTTTCAGCATGACAATGATCCCAAACATACCACCCGGGCAACGAAGCAGTGGCTTCGTAAGAAGCATTTCAAGGTCCTGGAGTGGCCTAGCCAGTCTCCAGATCTCAACCCCATAGAAAATCTTTGGAGGGAGTTGAAAGTCTGTGTTGCCCAGCGACAGCCCCAAAACATCACTGCTCTAGAGGAGATCTGCATGGAGGAATGGGCCAAAATACCAGCAACAGTGTGTGAAAACCTTGTGAAAACTTACAGAAAACGTTTGACCTCTGTCATTGCCAACAAAGGGTATATAACAAAGTATTGAGATGAACTTTTGTTATTGACCAAATACTTATTTTTCACCATAATTTGCAAATAAATCTTTAAAAATCAGACAATGTGATTTTCTGGATTTTTTTTTCTCATTTTGTCTCTCATAGTTGAGGTATACCTATGATGAAAATTGGAGACCTCTCTCATCTTTTAAGTGGGAGAACGTGCACAATTGGTGGCTGACTAAATACTTTTTTACCCCACTGTATATATTTTACTTAGCGAACGCTTTAAGAGAGTAATTAATTTTAATTAACTATTTTATCTTTGATGTTCTGTATGTTTAGTGTCTTGTATGTAGCCCATTATATCATGTGGGTTACACTAGGATTATTTATTATTTACCTTATTTATACGGGTAATCCCACTGAGACACGGGGTCTCATTTTCAAGCGAGCTGTTTAATTGATCAGTTCTGTTAAAGCAGAGCTGATCACAGCGATCATCTGGTGTATAGAGGAATGAAACTGGTCTCATATTTATTTTGTGCATAATCATTTCTGAATGATTTTAACATTTTATTGTGCTGCGGTGCATCAAGGTGAAAAAGTTCTGCTCCCCTCAATTGTTAAGGGCTTATATTTACTTCCGTAAATACAATGCTGTGTCTGATGTTAGGTTTTCTTCTGCACATGCGGGTCACGTCTTAGCTGTAGACCGTTCACACTAGACTTTGATGGGGGTTGCATTTAAATTATAATGTGAACGCCCACACAAAAAAATCGGATCGCGGCAAAAAATCGGAATTGAACATTAAGACCTGCAGTGTGACCGTAGCCTATGTGAGGGTGTCAGGCAGTCCTATCAAGATAAAAATGTGTTTGTTTTGAGAAAAAAATTTGAGGTTAAAACACCCAAAACCTTCTATTGGACCAGTCAACACATGCAATGTTAAAACTGGATTCCTCCTTGTTTGTGGAAAGCTTTACACACAAGTGAGTATTACATGTCTGAGCTCTGGTTACATGTACACAACCATTAAATCTTCAGTTTGACAGAATGGCACAAGATAAACGGCCCCGACATATTTCTGCCTCCATGCTGAAGGGCTCCAGTGAAGGATGGAATAAAGATAATGAGGAGAAAAGTGAGCAGAAGAGATGTAACAAAAAGAAGCAGAGTTGATTTAAAATACAGATTTGGCAGAGAGGGAATCATCTTTCTTTCTGACCCTCCACAGCTCCATTTCAGGGGAAATGGAGGATTTCAGATGAGGTTTGGGATTTCTTCCCCACTTCAAAGACCTCTCCGCACAAGTGTCTTTTTTTATTCATTCTTATTTGAAACAGATTTTATTTCCAATGGTGAGGGGCAATTGTGTGACCGTCCCTTTGTCCCTGTGAGTCCAAAAGTAAAGAGACAGCTACAGATATTTTTAACTGCAATACCACAGCCATTGTGACTCTAGTGCTTCTTCTGATTTTATTGACTTATACACTTTTACAGCACTTCTCACATTGATTTTGAATGAGAAGGAGAAGATGAAGGTAGTTCACACTGAAAAAAACAGATCAGAGTGTTTCAAAAGCTGAAAGCAGATTAGATCATAAATACTTTTAACAACAGACTAACATGCTTTTTTGCCTTCTGGCAAAGAAGTTTCTAAGTTCATGGGCTCTCGTCAAAGTTGAGTTATGAGAGCACATGGTTTGTCAGGGCGCCTGCTCAGAAGGGGGGCTGTGATCTAGAGGGGACAGCAAGACCCTCAGGCATGTTATGGTCTGATGTTCAAGCTCCACTCCTATGGCAGGTGAAAAGAAGTGACTGTCCAAACCATCTGTTTTGAATGTAGCACATGTCTGTCCACACCCCAAAATGACTGCAGTGCAGAGGGAGACCAGTGTCTGATCTGAACAGAAAAAATTATTAGGCTTGGGAGTTTTTACTGCAGAGTACTGAGCGTATGGATTCAACACTTTGAAATTAAATGCAGCTGTTAACTACATATAGACGACAGCATCTAAACAGGGGAAGTGGACAATGGCTGCATAGACAACAATACGCAACACACTTTAGCACAGGTACTAATGTTGACTTCCTGTTTCCTACCAACCACCAACAGCAGTTTCTTTGATCGTGACCACAACTGTTCACAAACCAAGGGTTTCTCTATAAACCACCGTAACAAGGTTCCCCAACATTAATTAAAAAGTTAAACCCAAACCATATTGCCTTCTTTACTCTCCATGCATTTTCTGGTTAGAACTAATCAAACCATAAACTGCAGTAGCATCACATGAAAAAAGCTGCCACGCGTTTGCGATTTGAGTGTGTGGTAAGTGATTTAATGTTTCATTCTCTAACACAATAACAGAAGCAAGCTGGTTTAAATTTGACAGTTGCTGTGGGGGCGGGACCCAGTTTTACCAGATATATGATAATTATCATATTTATACAATAGTTTTAGGGCCTATACGATATACGATCAATAGTTTTACAAAAGGCCAAATATAACGACAGTTTTGGCATTTCTGTGCATTCCCCAAAAAACGTCATTTTGATTTATGTGAACACCCACACATCAACAGAAACCGATGCCTCATAGCTGATCAGCTCATACCTGGCTGGCTCCTCACCACCAAATGTGCCAAACACATCAGCAGTGCTGAGCTTATGTTTGTTTGCACAGCTGAACTGGCACCACAGTGTTATGTCCGCAAACCTGGGAATGATGACAGACAAGGATGCTGTGCTGGAACTTGAACTTTATTACAAGAACTGCCAATAACATTACATGCACGTGAGCACTCAGCTCCTAACTGTGCCTATTGAGGACAAGTCAGCAAAGAGGCCACAAGATGGCCGACTTTCCCTTTTATAGGTCGGCATGATGATGACACCAGCCGGCTGCATCATCATGCTGCTCCTGTTGTAAATTCCCTTTACAGCATTCACCCTTCCCTTGGAAAAACACAGAACACTTTACAAATTCAGACCCTCCCCAGTTTAGCATATACCATGAATTCCTTGTTTAGCCACTCTCCTACTTAAACAGTCACTTTTTTTTTGTATAGTCTTCCATGGGAAAGGCGGTTCTGCCGGACAGGCCTAGTAGCGGGCCTGTGGAAGATGAGCCCCTGGAGATGCTGGGCCCCCAGGATAGGGACTGATCTTCATAATGTTGAGCCCCGGGTCCCACACTGCATCAGCTGACTCCTGCAAAGCCTCACCATCTGGAGCAGCCATCTGGACATGCCGGAGTTGGTTTGCGTGCCGAACTGAACCATCCATCAGTCGAAAGCACGCTGATCCCGGCTTTGCCACGATCCTCAGCGGTGTCCGCGGTCTCATAGGCTGTGACTTGGTCACTCGCTGTCCCAGTCTCTCATCGGTGCGGATTTGAACCCAGTCCATGACTTTGAGTGGCACCTTGCTCAACCTCATATGCTACTGTGATCGTGGTGGCACCGCGGGCCTATCCGTCTTAGAACCTCTGTTGTGCCATAACAGTTCTGTCATTACCGTGTTCATCACAAACCTTTCACCCAACTTCGCCATCATTTCCATAGTCCAAAACTAGTCGTGGGTACTGAAGGTGTCCGGTGTCTCTCCCATGTTGTTCGCTGTTGCAGACTCTTCACCCGTTGGCTCGGTTGTAACTCCCGTAGACTGATGCTGAGCATGGGTACTGAAGTAGTCTGGTTTTTCTTTTCCCTCGTCTGAGGTGTATTGATGTTGTTGTTGTTGTGCTGCGTCGTAGGTAGTGTCCGTGCCCGGTTGTTGTGTCCTGAGGTCCTCTGCATGCACGGGCTCCCTCTCCTGCAATTCCGCAGTGGCTTCCATAGTCTCTGGCGGGGCGAGGATCTGAGGCGAGTCCGGCTGCTGCCCCCCACCAGGCAGCTCTCCTCCTGTGCGCACGGGACAGTTGATTTGGTGTTGTGTCACCCTTTATACTCTCGTCGCACACCACGACATCGTCATAAATGTCTGTCGTGTCCCAGTTGCCATAACCAGACCATATGAGCCCGATGCTGTTGCGAATAGTGAAGCCCAATATGTAGAAGAGGTCACATCCTGTAATATTGTTGCCGTGTATAGATACTTAGAACTGGAAGTCAAAAACAATCTTCAATTTGTAGTAGACTGTAAGCTCGACTGTCCCTATATTACTGAGCCTGTGACCGCCATATCCATACAGCTCCGCAGGGTTTTTTGTTATTCGGAGGTTGGGGAAAAAATTCTTCACGGTGGTCCAATTTAGCATCGACCTAACCACTGCAGTGTCGAGTGGCAGTGTACAGCCACACCATCTAATTCAACCATGCTGTATGCGTATGCATTAATTTCAGGGCTTATTGCGTGGATGGTGGTCGTTGGCGGGTGGTTTTGCTTACTTCATGGGGCCCATGGCATCGGCGACCGGCACACTTTGGCGAAATGATTGTAATGTCCACACTTGTTACAATGTTGTCCTCTTGCCGGGCAAAAATGTATCTTCTCATGGTGTATCAGGGAACCACAGTTACCACACGCAGGGCCTCTCGAAGCAGTCCTCGAGGTCACAGGAATCATCTCGAATTCCACTGCCATGTCCCCATGTCCCTCCATGCCCACCACATTGGCTAACATTGTCTGTGCACGCTGCCTCTGTTGTTGGCACACACCTAGCTCTGATGCCAGCCTATCTGCTGACTCAAGCTGGAACACTAGCTCTATTGTGGTCGCTAGTGTCATGTCATTTGGCGCCGTTAGCATCTTAGCCCTTAGCCTCGGGTTACTCGTGTGCTCAGCCAACTGGTCCCGCACCATCTTGTCCTCCAACAGTCCAAAGTGGCACATGCTAGCCAGATGTCTTAAGTCGTTGACGAATTGCTAGGTGGATTCACCAATTCTCTGTCGCCTCTGGCAGAATCGAATTCGTTGTGCTAGCACGTTGTCCGGTGTAGCAAAGTAGCTAGCCAGTAGCTCCACAGCATCCACTTATGAGTCCATCGGACCCAGCGTGTGAAAAATCCTTTGACCTTCTATGCCCAGGTTGTGGACAAGTAGTGCCCGCTTCCTTTCTTTATCCAACTTTCCCAGGTCCAATGCTGCAACGTAAGTCCTGAACACGTCCAGCCAACATGGCCACGGGGCGTCCGGTTCTCCTGGGGACTCGAGGAAAGGTCTCAGCAGTCTTAGGCACGCTTCCATGGTTTGTAAATTCTCGCTGCCAAATGTTATGTCCACAAACCTGGAAATGATGACGGACAAGGATGCTGTGCTGGAACTTGAACTTTATTACAAGAACTGCCAATAACATTACATGCATATGAGCACTCAGTTCCTGTGTCTATCGAAGACGAGTCAGCAAAGAGGCCACAAGATGGCCAACTCTCCCTTATATACACTACCGTTCAAAAGTTTTGGGTCACTTAGAAATTTCCTTATTTTTGAAAGAAAAGCACTGCTTTTTCAATGAAGATAACTTTAAACTAGTCAGAAATACACTCTAATATCTAATACACATTGCTAATGTGGTAAATGACTATTCTAGCTGCAAATGTCTGGTTTTTGGTGCAATATCTACGTAAGTGTATAGAGGCCCATTTCCAGCAACTATCACTCCAGTGTTCTAATGGTACAATGTGTTTGCTCATTGCGTCAGAAGGCTAATGGATGATTAGAAAACCCTTGTGCAATCATGTTAGCACAGCTGAAAACAGTTTAGCTGGTTAGAGAAGCTATAAAACTGACCTTCCTCTGAGCAGGTTGAGTATCTGGAAAAAAATATTATTTCAAATACAAATCATTATTTCTAACCTTGTCAATGTCTTGACTATATTTTCTATTCATTTAACAACTCATGATGGTAAATAAGTGTGACTTTTCATGGAAAACACAAAATAATTGTCTGGGTGACCCCAAACTTTTGAACGGTAGTGTAGGTCGACGTGATGACGACACCAGCCGGCTGCGTCATCACGCTGCTGTTGTTGTAAATTCCCTTTACAACAAACAACAAATAAAAAATAAAAATCAGTGAACATGAGTTCAGACTTGGAATGGATGGAAAAAGTACTAAAAGAAAAGAGTCCAACAGCACAGACAGGAACACCGGTAAGAAAACAAAGCATTTCCACCGGGCACAGCAGCAGCTTTTTATCACCCTGCCTGGGAGTTAAGACCCTACATTTAAGGACAGAAGCAGTGGCTGCGCAAAGAGGTGCAATTCACTGTGTGGGTGGCTGTGTTCCATACATATAGAATAGCTTTGTTTTTAAATCTACTGTCCTAGCCTGTGATTTTTCAAGTTATTTTAGTACATACAATAGTTTGGGTCAAAACACGATATCTCTTCATTTGCCATCTGGCAACCCTGGCAGAACCTGTCTGTGTAAAGTTTACATGTCCTCACACAGTCCAACAACATATGTACATATTATGCTGCATTCCTGGTATATCAGGGTCTTCAATCCATGGGTCAGAATTATATCACTTACGCATGAACAGCATTCTTGGAGAACTGTATTCTTGTGGGGGACCTAGACATCACATTCTCCACTCAGACTGAATGGCACAGGAGGAGACGCTAAAAGGCTGTTAAACGGATATGCAGGGCAGACTGTGGTTTTCTCCATAGGACCGCATGAGAATGCGCCTTCTCCACCGGACTGAATGATAATACGCATTCTCCACCGGACTGCATAATAATGCGCCGACAGGCTGGGTGACAAAGGGGATTGTAATTGTATGTATTGTAATGTGAACCCCCCAGGTCGCTAGGCGAGGATGTAAGGTATAAAAGAGAGATGCCAGTGACCTGGGTTATGCTTCTTGTTAACTGATGGATAGAGAGAGAATAAAGTCTACTCTGATCCAGCTCACTGCCTCGCCTGCTCATTTCTCTCTCTACAATATAATCTTTCTTGCAAAATTGTGGTTTTAATTTGCAAAATTTGCTGTTTTGTTTTCTCAAATTTGTGTTTTTGTGGCTGTGGCACAGGTGTAGTGTGGCCGGCTACTGATCGGAGGATCAATGGTTTGATTCCTCCTCTGTCTGCAGTCTGCAGGTTGAAGTGTCCTTGAGCAAGACACTGAAGCCCCAGTTGCTCCTGATGGGTCAGACCAGTGCCTATGCATGGCAGCTGTTATGTCTGGGAATTAGGGACCAGCAGACACGTTGACTGTAGTGAACTGTGGATTTATTAACAGAGAGCAGGTAGCACATGGAACATACGAGTATGGCTATTATGCTAACTATAAGGGAATACAGGTTGTGTGTCGACTAGAGGTAGAGCGCCAAAGAGGCAGCCTCCTGCCATCAGTCCCCTAATATAGACACGGTGTGATGATGTCACCCATGCCTACGCCATCACCTCTGTGCTGCCTGTTGTTAATATGGGAATATCTAACATTCACCTCCCCCCTGGGAAAACCAAAAACATCATTAACTTCAAGGTAGGCATATGAACTCACAACAATTTAAACCTGGGCCACTGGGTGGGCTGCCGGTAGACTTTGCACGGCTGAGTGGGTTATTCTGACACTGTAGTCAAACGTGCTCTGTCTAAACATTTTAAAATGGAGTCATTGCAAGTGTTCAACTTGAGGGGCTTTAGGCGAGCCTGTGGTTGGCGTGCCCCTGGCAGCGCCAGCTGCAGTGGACCTGGGTGTGCTCTCTCATTGGTGAAGTCCCAGTCCAGGGCCCACACTGGCTGGGTCTGCTCTAGCGTCGCGGCTTGGTCTGGGGTAGCTGGTCTTACCCTTCGCAGACGGCTGGTGTGCCATCTCGAACCACCGGCCATCTGGAGGGTGGCTGGCCCCAACTGCACGGTGATCTGCATCAGTAGTGACAGGAGCATCTGCAGGCCATCTGGGCGTTCGGATCAGTGTACCTGAACCCAGTCAAGCACTGTGAGCAGCAATCTGTTTGGCTGCACTCGGTGCTGCTGCTCTCTCATCCCGGATGCTGGTTGCTGTTGTGGCGGCATGCCGTTTACACCAGCAGCAGGATGCGCTCTGGATTGGCATTGCTCTGCTGGGTCCTGCTCGGCCACGAACTCTCTCTCCTGCAGCACTGCAGTGGCTCCCTGAGGCTGATGCCCGGCGAGGATGTGAGATGAGTCCGGCTTCTGCCCCCCTCTCTCCTGGTGCTGATTGTGGTCATGGTGATGTGTCGCTGTAGCTGGTGACAGGACGCGAGCTAGGTTGTCATCGTTCACTGGGGTCCCTCTTGGCCACGAACTCCCTCTCCTGCAGCTCTGCGGTAGCTCCCTGAGGCTTTTGTCGGGTGAGGATCAGAGGCAAGTCCGGTTTGTGCTCTCTCTCCTGTGATGAGGCGGCAGCTCAAGAATGCTTGTGCTGCACGAGGACCAGCTCTGGGTCCCATGTGGCTGCGGTCTGGGGCTCCTGTTGCTGCTCTGATTCTACTGGGTTCTGCTCAATGTGCGGTGCAAGGCAGGGAGTGGCTGTGTCCATGTTTGAGTGCAGTGGACTCAAGCCGTCCTCACCCAAACTGAGTTTACTGCAGGGTCAGCATGCCGTGGTGGGCTGCTGTCCCGCAGCGTCTACCTTGGGACCCTCCTGAGAAAACGTGGGGGTTAACAGGCAACCAGGGCAACCGTCTGTACCAGCGGAGCTGACTGTGGGGAGTGCGGGCTGGGGCCCGTTAGCTGCGACACTACCTGGGCCATTATTTCTAACTGGGATGCTAATTCCATCATCTCCATCTCTGACAGGACGCCCAGTGCCATCAGCACAGACTCCCGTAGCATTTTCATTGTCTGCCACTGGCTGGTCATCCGACTCCATCTGCAGTATCGTTGAATTTGTGGCCAATTAGAGAGCAGCAGGTAGGTATCAAGACTAGTGATGTTTCCGATTTATTGACATAGAGGAAAATACCCAGAAGAATGGCTTCTTGGAGAAAAAAAAAACAAGATAAAGTCTGAGTTTTTTTTAAGAGAAGTGAGCGTTTTGATGTTTTCTCAATAGATGCATTGCAGGTTAAAACCTACAAAAATACAATTTTTCAGTCAATGACCCATGTAAGAACCAAATGGTCTCACTAGAACCTGGAGCCTCATGTATAAAGGATTGCGCAGCTTCCATACTGAAAGATGTCGTACTCACAAAATCTTAAACGTACATGTGGACAGAAATTTTCACATTGTGATGACACTAAACACAGCAGGGAGACATTCCTCTGGGACATTTCTTTGAAGCATTTCTCACACCCAGCAGTCACCCAGCAGGGGCTCGGAGGAAGCAGAGGGTAATTGGCACACGACCAAAAGAACCACTGGAGACAGTCAGACGGGACTGAATGCATGCATCTTTGTGCCAACCAATGTCATGCTAATCATGTGTATTGACCAATGGTAGTAGATGACAATTGATATGCTAATGTGCCATGCATTCTCTCTGTATGATAACAGTATAAAAGAGCTGCTCTCCCTCATCTCTCTCTCTTAGCTCTTACACTCTACTCTCATCGCTGAGGCCAGCAGGCTGTACTCATGTTAAAGAGCCGAAAGAATCTGTGCTGACCTATGCTCATGCCTCGCCTCCACATCTTTTCCTTCGCACCATCTACATTGGTGACCTAACGTGAAATGGACTATCTCTCCCTCTCACTGCACTGTGGATTCCAGAGACCAGGGATCGCCTACATCCTTCGCATCCACATGGGAGCGCGCGCGCCTTGTCCTCTCTCCACAATGGCAACCTCCAGGGCTGGACAGAGAGCGCGGCGCTGGGACCGAGACGCACGAAGATCAGCGACACAAGCAACGCACAGAAACAGCCTGAACAGGGAAGACCATCTGCACCAACTGCATTGATTTCCATCAAGCTCCCTGACCCTGACTCACCTCTCAACAACGGACCTTCCGCGCACAGAAGTCACGGGTGCACACCGCAGGATTACAAGGACAACGCAACTGCCAGTTATGTGGTCACGGCGCCAAGCATGCACCACGCACAGAGACGAACCGGCTCCACAGACTGATACATCGTCCTCTGCCGCTGCACATGCCCGAGAAAAACGGCCGATCGCCACCCTTGGAACCTTCAAGGCTGCTCACGCACCTGAAGCAGACGTGCAGCCCGCACACAGGACATTGTATAGGTTTCTCAGCCACGGCGCACACCGGGAGTTTAGCCAATTGCTGTCCCCAATGGCTTTAGGGCTGTTTCCGCACCTAAAAGCCAAACCCCCAAAGTCCCTCACACAGCTGCAGTTGTTTCACAGCCGCTACTTGTCCTCCGGGAATTTGGCCGTTGGCTTTCCCCACATCCTCGCTGGGACGAGCCGCGAGAGGAGTCAGAGACGCAAGTTTGGGGGTTTTTTCCACAACCACCGGCTTTTCCACCCCTCCCCTTTTCCCCCCACAGACTTACAGGCCCTCCAACACTCCTCACCAGCAGGCAGTTCGACCGGAGCGGCAACCCCCCCCCCCCCCGCTGCAGCCTCCACTGGCGTGGACTTGAGCCCAAACGACAGGGGGGGTCACAGCCCTTTCTGCATGTTTGGGGGGGGGGGTCTGGTGTGGTGACACTAAACACAGCGGGGAGACATTCCTCTGGGACATTTCTCTGAAGCATTCCTCACACCCAGCAGTCACCCAGCAGGGGCTCGGAGGAAGCAGAGGACAATTGACACACGACCAAAAGAACAACAGGAGACAGTCAGACAGGACTGAATGCATGCATCTTTGTGCCAACCAATGTCATGCTAATCATGTGTATTGACCAATGGTAGTAGATGACAATTGATATGCTAATGTGCCATGCATTCTCTCTCTGTATGATAACAGTATAAAAGAGCTACTCTCCCTCATCTCTCTCTCTTAGCTCTTACACTCTACTCTCATCACGACTAACCGGGCCCCAGCGGCCATGCTGAGGCCAGCAGGCTGTACTCATGTTAGAGAGTAAATAAAGAATCTGTGCTGACCTACGCTCGTGCCTCGCCTCCACATCCTTTTCCTTCGCACCCTCTACAACATATATAAAACTGTGCAAACCAGATTCTCCACTCCTTTTCTTTGCACGTCCCGCTTCACCGTGAAAACCAGCGCACGTCCATGATTGCTTTACTCTGCCTCAGTTCTTCCTACTAATAACTGTCATGAGCAGCGGGAGCGCGCCCCTCCCCTCCGGTCTCATCTCCTCCAGCTCATCATGGCACCTGAGGCAGAAGACACACCTGCGCCCGCTCATCAGCCAGCGTACTTAAGGAGGTCTCCTCTGTGTAGTCTATGCTGGCTCATCTGGGTATACTGCCTGCTCTTCGGACTAGCTTCAAATTATTGGAAACAACACGTCATTAACCTTCTTTTTTCTCTCCTTTTCAGGTTGCTGCCACCGTGTAGGTGTGTCACCGGGACTGTGCGTGCTCTCCTTTAAAGCTCATTGCTCTGTCCAAGGCTCCACTAGCTCTGGTGTCTAAACAAACTGCCCCGGTATCTGTCCTTGTGTCTGGTAATCACCGTGAGCAGCTTAGATTGTTTGTGCTTCTAGTTTCTACCTCCCCGGTCATTTTGGGATATCCCTGGCTCCGGTTGCACAACCTATCCATTGACTGGCGCTCTGGTAACATCATCTCTTGGAGCTCGTTCTGCTTAAGTGCCTGTCTTCAGTCCGCTGCATGCTCGCCCTCCGTGGGTGTCGGTGCCCCCGACACCCCCCCGCCTGACCTGTCCCAGGTTCCCCCTGAATGCCATGATGTGGGGACCGTCTTTAGCAAGTCCCAAGCACTACCACCCCCCCCCCCATCGCTCATACGACTGTGCCATTAACATCCGGCCCGGGACTCCGTAACCATCCAGTCGGCTTTACAGCCTGTCGGTCCCGGAGCGGGAGGCCATGGAAACCTACATCAAAGAGTCCCTGAGCTCTGGCATAATTCGCCCATCTTCCTCGGTGGTGAGGGCAGGGTTTTTCTTTGTGGGCAAGAAGGACGGCTCGCTGAGACCATGCATCGATTTCCGGGAACTGAACAATATCACTATTAAGGACAAGTACATGCTCCCACTCATCAACATGGCCTTTGACTCCCTCCAGGGGGCCTCCTGGTTCACAAAATTGGACCTTCGCAATGCTTACCACCTGGTACGAATTCGAGAAGGAGATGAATGGAAGACGGCGTTCCGTACCCCCAGTGGCCATTTCGAGTATCTTGTCATGCCGTTTTGGGCTGACCAATGCTCCCGCTGTGTTCCAGCGATTAATTAACGATGTGTTGAGGGATTTTCTGGGCTCTTTCATTTTTGTGTACCTTGATGACATTCTGATTTTTTCTCAGTCTCTCGATGAACACCGAGTGCATGTCAGGCGAGTGTTGCAGCAGCTGCTGGAGAACAAACTGTTCATGAAAGCAGAGAAGTGCGAGTTCCACACTTCATCCACTTCATTTTTGAGGTTTGTCATCTTGCACAGCGAAGTCATCGCCGACCTGGTCAAGGTAAAAGCAGTGGTAGAGTGGCCGACTCTTTCATCCTGGAAACAATTACAGCAGTTTCTGGGATTCGCCAACTTCTACCGCCGCTTTATAAAAAATTACAGCATCACTGCCCTTCCTCTCACTCGCCTCACTTCCACTAAGGTGCCCTTCCGATGGATGGAGGAGGCTGAGGTTGCCTTTTTGGAACTGAAATCATTATTCTCCTCTCCTCCGATTCTGCCACAGGTGGACCCCGCTCTGCAGTGCTTGGTGGAGGTTGACGCCTTGGACTCTGGCGTGGGAGCAGTTTTGTCTCAACGCTCCCCTGTGGATGACAAGATTTGCCCCTATGCATTCTTCTCCCGCCGTCTCTTCCTGGTGGAAAGGAACTATGACATCGGGGATAGGGAGCTCCTGGCAGTGAAACTGGCTCTGGAGGAGTGGCGCCATTGGCTGGGGGGGCCCTCCTAGCCATTCATCGTATGGACCGACCATAAGAACTTGGAATACCTCAGGACAGCTAAGTGTCTGAACGCGCGCCAGGCCCACTGGTCCTTGTTCTTTGGCAGGTTTGATTTTACCATCACCTACCGCCCGGGGTCCAAGGACAGCAAGCCTGACGCTCTATCTAGGCAATTCGCCTCGGATGCTGCCGAGGCACCATCTCACCCCATCATTCCTCCATCATGTATCGTGGGCACCCTCTCATGGGGTATTAAGGAAAAGGTTCTTAGAGCGCAGAAGACCAAGGCTGACCTGGGCGGGGGGCCAGCAGGGAGGCTGTATGTGCCTTCTGCCATCTGTGGTGAAGTTATAAATTGGGCCCACTCCTCCAAGCTCTTATGCCACCTGGGGATGGCACGCACAGTGGCCCTATTACTGAGGACTTTTTGTTGGCCATCGCTCCGGAGGGATGTCGGGGAATACATCCGTGCATGTCCCCAGTGTGCCACTGGTAAGACGTCCTCCTCTCCTCCGGCTGGTCATCCACTTCCCATCCCCGGCAGGCCCTGGTCCCATGTGGCACTTGATTTTGTCACCGGCCTCCCATCCTCTGCCAACAACACCGTCATCCTCACCATAGTGGACAGATTCTCCAAGGCAGCCCATTTCATTCCCCTGCAGGGTCTGCCCACGGCCAAGGATACTGCGGACCTGCTCATCCTCCACGTGGTGCGGCTCCACGGTATTCCCCTGGACATAGTGTCTGACCGTGGGCCCCAGTTCGCCTCGCAGGTATGGTGAGCCTTCTGTAACACCATTGGGGCTACAGTGAGCCTGTCCTCGGGGTACCACAGAGCAACAGCCAGTGTGAGCGTGCCAATCAGGAGCTGGAGGCAGCATTAGGATGTGTCACTACCGCCAACCCAGCGTCCTGGAGCTCCTACTTGCCCCCATTCGAGGCTTCTTTGGGCTACAACCACCCGCTGTTTCCCGAGGAGGAGGGAGACATTGCGGTGCCTTTGGTGCGGGCCCATCTGAAGCACTGTCGCCAGCTGTGGAAGGCTACCTGGGCAACGCCGTGATGCACGGCGGACCACAACTCCACCATCGCCAACTGCCGCAGGACCTCGGCTCCACCCTACCGGGTTGGGCAACTGGTATGGCTTTGCACTAGAAATATCAACCTCAAGGACAAGTCTAGGATGCTTTCACAGATTTTCATTGGTCCTTTTGCTATTACACATACTGTGAATCCTGTGGCTGTGCACCTGGCTCTCCCCCCCTTGCTCCGCATTTGTCCCACCTTTCATGTCTCCCAGGTGAAGCCGTTCTGCTCTAGCCTTCTGTGCCCTCTTCCCAAGATGCCACCTCCACCAGTAGTGATCGAAGGCGACCCTGCGTGGAGGGTCAATTCCATTCTGGACGTCCGGCGCCGGGGCCGCGGCCTCCAGTATCTGGTGGACTGGGAGGGTTACGGTCCTGAATGGAGGTCCTGGATGCGTCCCTCCTTTGTGTTGGATTCTCAGCTCATCAGGGACTTCCACCATATGCCCCTGGGTAGGTTGGATTGGCCGCCAAGAGGCGTCACGTAGGGAGGGAATACTGTAGTGATCCGCTCTGCCTGCCTGTTGCCCTAATTTTCTCCACAGCTGTGTGCACACCTGCTCTCCTCATCAACCTGCCTATTTAAGCCGTGCTGCCCTCAGGTCTGCACAGAGATGTCAAGCTCCCTGGTCTGGAAGACCTCTTCGCCTCTTCATTACTTGCATGTTCCGGAGTTCCATTTCCCAGCTCCCCAACGACAAGTAAGCCTCATCCTAACCTCATCTCTACGCTTCGGTCAGCTTCCCTGTGCACAGGTGGAAATCCGTGGCGGCGGACCTCCTCCTCCTAGCGGCGGAGGTCATGAACTAGAACTCCAAATGCAATTTTTCACAGTGGTAGTCATTAGCAATGCATTTTTAGCATACCAGTACACCCAGATCATCAGTTTTAGTTTGCATTCACATCTGAAAACAAAAAGTACACATTCACCAGATGACCACAGGGTTACTGTGAGTCTCTTACAAATTTTCCTTAGGCAATGTCAGCAAATCTTGCACATTTTATACCTCCTAATAGGAGCCAATTGCTCCTCCATGATATATTGCTGGCATCTCCTGATGAAGAAATATGCAAACAAAACATACATCCGCAGGCTGGAGTCTATAAGTGATTAAATAAAGTTACGGTTTTTAATCAAGTTTCCCAAATTTATACCTGACCAAAGGGTAAACCCATCCTCCCACAAAAATTATTTCAATATGCTGCTACTTGAACACATGGACTTTGTCATATGTCCAAGGGAGGGATGGTGTTATTGGTTATTAGTTATCACAGCCTATGGGTTTGAAAATTTTACTACAAAATTTTGCCACAAAATTTTGCCAATAATATCTAATTTGTGTACAAAATAATGCCCAGGGCAATGTTAAAACCAGAGACGGGTAATTTTCCATCGTCAACATACCCATTTCAGAACATTTGCATGGACTTTGTTGGATGTGTGTGTGTGTGTGCATATGTGTGGCAGTGCCTGCCCCCATAGGGTGGCGTGAGGTTGGTACAACCCCTTGGTATATAAACCCTTGTTCAGTGTAATAAAGGAGAGTTCCATGTTGCGTGTAGTCTCGCCTCCGACTCCCTTATTTCTAAATGTAACATTTGGCGACGAGGTAAATTGGAATTATTTTAAAAATGAGTAACGCGTGCGGAGACTCCTACACTCGCTCCATGAACAGGTTCAAGTTTTTCGACCTTAAACAGCGAACGGGCCAGTCCCATAAGTCGTTTTTGTCGAGGCTTCGAAAACTGGCTAGGGAGTATGAGGCTGGAGAGTATGAGGACTGCTGGGTGATAGATAAGTTGGGCCAGGGCACCAATGATAGGTGGCTAAAGCCATGGCTGGCAATGGTGGAGGAACTGCCATCGATGGAGTGAGTGCTGGAGGTGTTGGAAAACAAACAAAAAAAGGATAGAAACGCATGCGAGGCAGCGGCTAAAGCTAGCGCTGGGCCGGCCACGTGCGTTTTCCCGCTGGGAGCGGAGGTTTGCATACTATGTGAGTGGCAGCGGCAGCCGGTTGTGGAGGCTACACAATAGGAGGGAGAGACCATGTGGGCTGAAGAACCCTGGGAAGAGCAACAACCGTAGGATGCGGAGACGACATAGCGGGACACTTGTACCGAGGGTGCCGACAGCAGCGAAGTGGCGTCCGTGTTGGGGAGTATGGCCGACGAGAGCGGTGCTGAGAACCCAGAGGGAGACCAGCCACAAACTGATGGTGGAACCAATGGGAGTGGCGCTGAGAGCCCAGAAGGAGAGCAGCTGCATCTGAGTATGGTAATAACGCAGCAGTGCATCCTGGAGGAGGGTACTGAGAATGGAGACGAGATGCCTGAGTCGGAGGATAGCGCCGATGGGAATGTCACCAAGGGCCCTGAGGGACAGCAGTCGCAGCTGGGTACGTTGATGACACAGCAAAGCAGAGATACTGGAGCGCCCGCTCCGTGCTCTCCAGGGGAGAGCTGCCAAGAGGAGGGGCCGGGACAGGTCGTGGAAATGTTCCCGGTTGCTGAAGACAGCGGGCCAGCTATGGAGCCCAGTCTGGTGTGGGACCACGGCGCTGACGGTTCGGACGCCGCAGTGTGTGAAGTCAGCAGAGAGGAAGAACAGCAGGAACCAACCCTGCTGTTGGAAGTTGAGCAGCGGGAGACTGAGACCGTGAGTACTGAGACAACGGATGACTCTGGGAATGTACAACAGCAGCCGTGCGCCATGGAGGTCGGGCAGTGCCTCAGTACCAGAGCTCCATGCGCCTGGGACGAGGACGCTGGACAGTACAGCAAGGCGCCCAAGACAGCGGATGACGCTGCCAAACAGACTTCGCTTCTCTCCATGTTGTGGCCACTGGAGGCTGGAGTGTCTCGAGCCATGACAGCAGTGTGTGAGGCAGTCGGGAGTGGCTCGTGGAACACGAAGAGACGGCACACCGAATGGCACAGCAAGCTGAGGGGGAAGAAGCTCCTTGTGGCTATTAAAGACATGTTTGCCAGGAAGAGGGACTTTGACCCGGGGGGCAGACGACGGCCGGGTGTGCAGACGCCATGGGGCTGTCTGGGACCTCCAATTAAAGAGATCTTTGCCAGGGAGGGGGGGCATAGACCCTGGTGGGAGGAAACAGCTATGGGCACATATGCCAGGGGGTGCCCAGGCCCTCCGTGGCTAATTAAAAGGTGGTGGTTGCCCAGGAACATTGGGATACCTGATTATATTTTATTTGTGTAAATATCTGTACATATTTGATAAAGTGTGTTTTATGTATATATATTGTTTGCTGATGTGCATGTGAGTGAGTGACTGTGATTAATATGGGATTATTTTGTGTTTTATAGAGACAAGGTCCATGTGGAATTATTTTGTGTGAATGTGATAGGTTTGTTTTATTAAAATACAGTATGTTAATTCCATTGTTCTTAGAGTGTGATTCAGGTTTTAAATTTGGGTGGTTTTAATGGTGTGTGTGTTTCCCATTTTTCTAAGGGGAGAGGGAATGTTGGCTGTGTGTGTGTGCGTATGTGTGGCAGTGCCTGCCCCCTAGAGTGGCGTGAGGTTGGCACAACCCCTTGGTACATAAACCCTTGTTCAGTGTAATAAAGGAGAGTTCCATGTTGCATGTAGTCTTGCGTCTGACTCCCTTATTTCTAGATGTAACAGACTTCATTGAGCTAAACAAGTGTGAAGGGAAGAGATATTGTTTAGTTTTCCTTGTAAAAATCCAGATGCAATTACAGTAGCTAAAAAACTACTAACAGACATTATTCCAAGGTATGGGAGCCGAGAGAAAATTTATTTAGATAATGGTCCTCATTTTGTAACCAGATTATTTCACATTTAAACAAAGTGTTGAATAGTGATTTGAAACACCATGCAGCATATCACCCACAGTCTGCAGGATTTGTGGAATACCATAACTGGACCATTAAAGAAAGATTAAGGAAAACAATGGCAGAAACAGGACAGAATTGGATTTATTGTTTACCTTTGATACTATTTTACATGAGAATAATGCCTACAAAAGAAGGTTTATCTCCATTTGAAGTTTACATGAAAAGCTTTATTTAGTACCCCCTCCTAGGCCATTCAACCCAGAAGATGAAGAGATTTGTTTAGCAGATTACATGTTAAAAATGTTGACTCAAAAAGATTCTGTTCATGCTATTCTTCCTAGGAAGGAACACACAGGAGGAATCATCACCGTAAAACCAGGAGACCAAGTCCTCATAAAGACTGTTAAAAGAAGACCAGGTCAGAAGCCCCCTGGCAGGGGCCATATAAGGTAATATTGCCAATTCCAACAGCTGTAAAAGTACAAGGCAGAGACACAGGTACACCTTACACACTGTAAATTATTATCAAAACAAACCATAGAAGCTATAGGGGAAAAGCCATAGAGAGTGTTGCTGTTGTGGAGGAAGTCTGGGGATACAAAGGGAGTCAGGTATTTTAGCTGACCTGATTGTCTCACCAACAGCAGGTAGAATACACTCAAAATGGCTGATGATGAAAGACCCCTCAGAGAATACTGACATAGATTCAAGTTTTTTGAATGGCTCACATGTGTGTTCCTCGTGCTTGTCCTTGTCGTAGTCCTCCTGATACGGTTGTTGTGTAGCTCAGTAGCTATTTTAAAGGTAACTGGCAGATCAATAAACATCAACATTAAGGATAAAGGGACACCATCCACCATAGCGTGCACTGAAGATAAAGCTTGTGTAGTCCAGTTTGACTACTGTGATATATATAATTGTGACCACTTCGTGCACTATGAATCTGAGTCTGTGATGTATGAAAAGAGTCATAAGTACATGTGCACTTCTCCGTATAACTGGGCTGATGTGTTCAGTCACACAGGACCCAATGACTCTTAATTCTTTAACACCCATCATAAATTAAGAAAACACATATACATTATACAGTCACCCTACCATGGGGCAGGTGCTGCGAGCACGAGCTTCACATATGCCCGTATGGAATGCACAATTTGTAACCCTATCAGAATAACTATTAACATCTCCGAAGTTGTCTGACGCTGGACAATGTTATGTTGGAGTAAATGTACATGGAAAAGAACCCTTAGAAAGCATAGACATGGTCTACTATTCATTCTAATCCTAATTGTGAAGCAATAACACTATATTCAAACACACACCAAGATATGTAGAACATTTGGAACATGACTGGTTACCTGATCCACATCACCACAGCAATGTATTCACAACTAACGATTGGTGGGGATATGTTACGACCCAAGCGCTGGGTTCTGTCCGCGCTCGGGCTACGCACAGCTCGCTGCCGGCCTTGACAGCTGTGGGTTGTATTCTGGCCTCACCGGGCTCTTATTGTGAAGGCGCTTGATGGGGCTTCCGCCTGTAAAGGTTGGTCAGCTGTCTGTCATTACTGCTCGTTAGTGTTCGCCTTTATAAGGCGGGCACTGACGGCAGTTAGATCGCAGGAGTATCGTCAGATATCGTCAAACAATCCTCGTGAGGCCTCGTTAGACCTTCATGTCAGGTTCGTGTTCTTTCATGTCTTGTCATAGTTTAGCTCGTACTGGCTGGGGTTAGCCCTACGAGCCTTTGTATCGCTTAGTGTGTGTTTTGCCCTTAGCGGCTCATAGCCTTGTGTCTTGTCTTGTTTTATTAATGAATTACCATCATTGCAAACTCACCGGTGGACTCTTGGCATCTTATGGTGATCCGCGAGGGTCACCGCATGACAGTATACTCCTGCCAGACGTCTAAACGGAGACGCCTTTCTGCCGTGAGTTTTGCTATTGTGTGGAGTTTTTTCTCCTGTAGTTGGACTTGGTAGGGAGATGCCCGTCAGCGAGTGTGATTATTGCCCGGAGTGGCTGGAGGAGATTGACGGCTATCTGGCAGAAGCCGCCCGTCTCATGCCCACCCAAGCGGCTGGTTATCACTAGACCTCGCCCAGCGGGCTGTGCACCATTACCATCTAACCTATATTCCGGAAGGAGAAAAGAGGTTAGCGTGGATTTTTGCACAACGCACATTGAGGGAGAAGGCGCTCCTGGGAACCCCTCCACGTCCCGCGAGGACAGCGTCCCAGGCGAGAGTGGAGAGTCGTCAGCTGGAAGGAAAGCCCGGCAGGGGACCTGTGGATCGGACTCCAGTGCCTGCCGCCCGGCCAGCGTCATGTGTTCCCGGGCCCTTCGCCACTCCATCGGCCAGTAGGCCCCATAGCCGTGCTCCTACTAAGCCCCAACGAGAATCCCGTCCGGATCCAGCTCCGGGTCGTCGGAGGGACCCAGCCTCCCTGTTGGCCGCATCATATACGTCATGACAGAAGGGAATCCCCGCAGCCGCCGCCCACGGGTCATCTGTTCCAGCTCCCGCGTTGCCCCGACTGCCATGTCCTCCTCTGTGACATCACCCCCCGCGGCTGGGAATGCTGTGAGTCGTGCTTTGGCGAGGCCTGTCAGCAAACCACCTCGAGCAGCTCCTCCTCGTGGCCCCGTGGAGCCTGCCGTTTTCTCCCGGAGGGATGAAAGGAGAACTCCACCTGCTGCAGCAGGCACCACCTTCTCTCCAGGAGACAGGCAAGTGCAAATTGTTTCTTCCCATCATTTTTATGATCTGCCTTGTCTGACTCCTGGGGCTGGAGTTCGGGGTTCGCAACCCCCCGAGCTTCCGCCACCTGCTGTAACTATTATTCCTAAACCTGCTGCCTCTGTGTCCCCCCCCTGTTGATTGGTCCGCGACGCCAGGCCAACGTCGTCGGATGAAGAGGGGGCCTGCAGTGCTGGAAAGCCTGGATCCAGCCCTGCAGCCACGTTGTGGACGGAGGAGAAGAGCGGACTGTGGCCCGGAGCCTGAGCCGACGATGAAGCATCCCCGGGTCTCCTCGCTGGAGCGGTCCGAGCCAGTGGGTCGAGGGTCCTCTGCCCCCACGCCATACGGGTCATCAGCGTGGACAGCAGCGCGGGAGGAACCTCAGGCTGCAGACGACATCTTGCCAGCTGCGGAGCCCGACGTAGCTGAGTTGGAGCCTGCTGACGAGAGTCGCCGCCCTGAACCTGGATCATCAAAGTTCTGGGTGGCAACAGAACCCGAGTGCAGGCAAGTGCTCCCTCTTGTGTCTCTGTCCCCTGTTTTGGAGCATTTTTGCCTGCCTCTCGGGGAGGCGAGTGAGGAGCAGCCGCCTGCTGTGCCCGAGCTCGTCTCGCTGGGTTCTGTTGCTACCGATGATTCTGATCCCGGTTTTCTTGTTGTTTGTGAGCCTCGTTGCAGTGTCGCCGGCATGGAACCAGTCGGAGTCACTGGGTTGGAGGTCCCAGGTTCAGGGGTGGAGATCGTCAGCGGAGCTGCACTGACCCAGTCGGGGTCCGACGTGGGTGCACCAGAGGCCCAATCGGGGTCCGATGTGGGTGCGCCAGAGGCCCAATCAGGGTCCACCGCAGGTGCGGTTCTGGCCCAATCGGGGTCCGACGTGGGTGCACCAGAGGCCCAATTGGGGTCCACCGCAGGTGCGGTTCTGGCCCAATCGGGGCCCAACGTGGGTGCAGCTGGGACCCAATCGGGGTCCAGCGGAGGTGCAGCGCCGGTGTGGTTCGCAGACGGGGGAGGAGCTGCAGCCCTTTCGCCGTCAGACGGATTACGGGCTCATCCTTGCCTTCTTGCCCCTCTACTGAGTCACCACCCCTGCGCATCATCGCCGGGGGCCGTGGGGGTTCCTGTTCGCTCACCCCGGCTCTCCCAAGTTTTGTCCTCGTCAGGGAGGCCTCCGCAGGCTGTTTTTCCCCGGGACTGGTGGCTGAGGGACATGGGTCGGCCGCCTGAGGAACTGCTTCACCGGTTCGGCGCCCCGGGTCAGCCACCCGACGTGTTGTGTGTTTCATTGGGCGACCTGGTTCGGCCACCAGAGGAGCGGATGTGCTGGGCGTTGGACTGTGGTGAGCCGCCTGGTCATGTTCCGCCTCCCATGACCACCCGCCGGCCGTTGGACGCGGGGAGACCACCTGAACTGTTCCTATGGCGCCTGGTCTCCTCCGGTTGGCATAAACTGTTGGGGGGGTAGTGGTCATTTTTCTGGTGATGATCTGTCCCAGTGATTGTTCTGTTTTGTTTTTTGTTTTTTTTTCCCTTGCTATCCTGTGTGCTTTGTGTTATGATCATTTGGGTGTCGGTGGATATTTGTTATGTCTTGCAGTTGCCCTAGTTTGTTTTGTGTGTAGTTAGGTATGAGCCAGTAATTGCCCTGTTTTTCTGTATTTGGTTATTTGACAATTCACATGAGAATTCACACAGGTGGGAGGCCATTTTCTTGTGAAACATGTGGGCAAAGATTTAATTTTCTCTTGCTGTCCTGTGTTTTCTGTAACTGTTATTTGGAGATCCTTGGCAATTTGTGTTATGTCCTACTGTTGCCTTATTTTCCTCCATGTGTATTTTATCTGATTTGAATATTCGGTATTTTGTCATTGTCCTGTATTTAGTTTTTCTGACCCAGTAATTCTGTTTTTTTGTTTTCTCCATGTTATCCTGTGCAATTTTTTGTGATCGTTAGTTGAACATTTGATTTGATTGTTTCTGGGTTTGGTCTCTCTCCCTCCGCACCTACCCCCAGCCACCCACCCTGGGGGGGGGGGGGGGGGGTTGCAGGGTGGTCCGTGGGCATTCTGAGCCCGCCCTTGGAGGGAGGGTACTGTTACAACCCGAGCGCTGGGTTCTGTCCGCGCTCGGGCTACGCACAGCTCGCTGCCGGCCTTGACAGCTGTGGGTTGTGTTCTGGCCTCACCGGGCTCTTATTGTGAAGGCGCTCGGTGGGGCTTCCGCCTGTCAAGGTTGGTCAGCTGTCTGTCATTACTGCTCGTTAGTGTTCGCCTTTATAAGGCGGGCACTGACGGCAGTTAGAATGCAGGAGTATCGTCAGATATCATCAAACAATCCTCGTGAGTCCTCGTTAGACCTTCATGTCAGGTTCGTGTTCTTTCATGTCTTGTCATAGTTTAGCTCGTAGTGGCTGGGGTTAGCCCTACGAGCCTTTGTATCGCTTAGTGTGTGTTTTGCTCTGAGTGGCTCATAGCCTTGTGTCTTGTCTTGTTTTATTAATAAATTACCATCATTGCAAACTCACCGGTGGACTCTTGGCGTCTTATGGTGATCCGCGAGGGTCACCGCATGACAGGATATGCAGAGTTCCTTGCTAGCAGGACAAATAAAACAAATTTCTCCTGCTCAGGACTTAGGAACATTTCAATAGTTCCTCCAAGCCATCCTCCGCAGTCATAGTCCCAGCATCAATGGCGCCAGGGCAGAATAGCACCTTTGAATTAAATGAAAGATGGTGGCTCTGTGGGCATAGGGTCTACTCACACCTGCCCTCTAACTGGGAGGTGTCTGCGCCCCTGTTTGACTGACTGATCACACTATCATGATGTATCTGGATTAAGTCAGACAGTCAGAGCGTTGAAAGAGGGACCTGAAATACAAACCACATGATGCAGTCTGGGCAACAGATATACCAGTTGAATTTAAACATTGGCGCGTTGGCCAAAAGGTCACACTCGCACTATTTCCTTGGACAGGGGCTGGAAAGAATATTCTTAGGACTGAGTTTGGCCAAGATACTGAGTATGAACCCGATGTCTTCACTGCCTGGCTACAATCCTTCTATGGACAGTGGGCAGGAGTGATAAAAAGCATAATATTATCCCTTATGATAAGAATTGCCATCTTTATGTGTGTATGATGTTGCTACATTCCCTGTTGTAGAGGCCTTATTGAAAAACAGTACATGCTGCTGTTGCACGCCAGTACCTCATATTAGCGCAGCAGGAGGAGAGTGACAAGGATTCAAGTGATGAGGACAGTCAGGTTTAAATCATGTCTACCAGTGTCTCTGCAAGAGAAAAATGTTGGTATCGACAATATGCCTATAATGACTAAAGCATGATGTAACAGCTGAAAATTGTGTAAATATATTTATTGGAAGTTTTTTACATTTTTATCTTTGATATTGAAATTGTAATACTGAATGCTTGTAAATGATAACTTGTTTTTATGGTTGCCAAAGGTAGTAGAAACGAGGTGAGAATTTTTCCTGTTTAAATGCTCAAAGAATGAAGACTGAAAAGAAATTGCATTACAGTGATTACTCATGAAAGTATATACTACTTTTAGGTTTTTCACTCATCACACATGAAAATAACATCAGGTGTCTGATACCTGTTTATTATAGTTATTGACTCCATGAAAATGGGAGTCAAGAGAGGAAATTGTTATAATAAATAAACAGTGAAGATTAGTTAATTAGATATTACACTTTGTCCATCCATCCATCCATCCATCCATCTTCTTCCGCTTGATCCTTTTCGGGTCACGGGGGGGCTGGAGCCTATCCCTGCATCTTTGGCCGAGAGGCAGGGCACACCCTGGACAGATCGCTGGTCCTTCACAGGGCCAATACAGAGAGACAGACAACCATTCACTCTCACAGTCATACCTAAGGACAATTTAGAATCCCCAGTTTGATGCCAATTAACCTAACTTGCATGTTTTTGGCATGTGGGAGCTTGCATACACATATCTTTTAGATCCACACATACACCCACACACACAAACCCACAAGTCAAACCCACACATACACCATTTACACATACACATCAGTTGCTTACACACATACACACAAGCTCACACACACATACACATTTTTGGGCGCATGCGCACGCAGCGACCAGCAGCTTGATGACATAGTGCATGTGTGCGTGTGTGTGTTTATTGTACTTTTTTACGTTTTTAGAAAATCCTCTGTGTCGTTTCTGCCCTGGAGCGTTTGTGGAATATATAGCGAAGAGCTCCCTGGTATCGGCAACATGGATTTCCTCTCCTCTCTCGCACTGCTGCTATCTGTGCTGTGGCTCTTTGTCTCTGAGGTAAACGCGTTCGGCTCCATGGCGAGCAGAATAGCGGGCAGAATACAATATTCCAGGGACGTGTTGCTACGCTTTAACACAGCTGATGCAGCGTCTGTGATTGAGCCTAAGCCGCAACTGCCGGACTTTATTTTGAGAGACGGACACAGCGGTGAAAAGAGAGGCGGCAGGAGGAAGCGTGGAAGACGTGGAGGTGTGAAATCGCGCCTTAGAAGACGTCAGTTTGGTAACATTCCTCTTCCTTCGATCATTTTTGGGAATGCACAGTCTGTGAGAAACAAGGTGGAGGAAATTCAAGGCAACGTACGTTACCAGAAGGATTTTAAGAACTGCTGCGTCATGGCTTTCACTGAATCTTGGCTTACTGCGCATGATCGAGATGCAGACCTGTGGATTGACGGCTTTGGAGCTCCGCTGCGCTCGGATCGGCAGGAAGAGGTAACTGGGAAGCGTCAGGGGGGCGGCGTATGTTTATACATTAATAAGCAGTACTGCACATCTGTCACGGTCAGAGAGCGCATCTGTACACCCGATGTAGAGCTGCTGTCTGAGTCGCTTCGCCCCTTTTATTTGCCTCGAGAGTTTCCCCAACTTTTCATCACAGTTGTGTACATTCATCCGAGGGCAGACGCTGACTCCGCCTCCAGAACCATCTCTGATGTGGTGCAGCGGCTGCAGTCAATTTCTCCAGAGGTGCCAAACTTCATTCTTGGGGATTTTAACCATGTTTCTTTAAAGAAGACACTTAAAAACTTTCATCAGTATGTCTCCTGCCCAACCAGGCGAAAAAAGACATTGGACCTGTGCTATGGATCCATAGAGAGGGCCTATAAATCACTCCCCCTTCCTCCTTTAGGATCATCAGATCACAACTGTGTTCATTTGCTGCCCACATATAAAACTGCTCTCAGAAGAGGCAAGGTTGAGATGAGAGACATTGATGTGTGGTCAGAAGATTCAGAGCACAGCCTCCAGGAATGCTTTGACTGTACAGACTGGAAGATGTTCATAATGGCCTGCGGGGATGATTTAGACTCTCTGGCTGAGCTCACATGCTCATACATGGCTTACTGTCAAAATAAGTTTGTTCCACGTAAACGTATCAAAATATACCCCAACAACAAACCATGGGTTACTAAATCAGTTAAATCCTGCTTACAGAGGAAAGCTCTTGCCTTTAAACAGGGGTCTGTTTCTGAGCTACAAGTTGCCACCAAGGAGCTGAAGGCCGAAATTTTAAGAGCAAAACAGAATTATAAATCAGAGTTGGAAAGCAAGATGGCAGCAAATAAACTTGGTTCAGCCTGGGCCAGTATGAAAACTATTGCAGGCCTTCAGAGCACAGAGCGCAGTAATCGTGTGTTTTTAGATGGTTTTAGTTCAGACACAGAGCTGGCTAATGCTCTTAACTGTTTTTATGGTCGTTTTGACTCCTTTGATTTTAGCACAGAAATCCAAGATTTGAAACAGAAACTCAAAGACAATCAGCACTTTAATATTGAGATGCAGGATGTTAAAAGGGAGTTCCGCACTGTAAAAGTGAACAAAAGTCAGGGCCCTGATAATATATGTGGACGCCTGGTAAAGTCCTGTGCACATGAACTGAGTCCTATATTTCATTATATTTTCAATAAGTCCTTACAGACACAACATGTGCCTAAGATCTGGAAAGATGCCGTGGTTGTTTCCGTTCCAAAATCCAGCTGTCCTAAAACGGTAAATGACTTTAGACCAGTTGCTTTGACTTCAATTTTAATGAAAATTTTTGAAAAACTGGTCAGATGTGAGGTCCTAAGGCAGACTGAACATGCATTGGATCCTCTGCAGTTTGCCTATAGGCCTCACAGAGGAGTGGAGGATGCCACTGTCACTCTGTTTGACATGCTTTTTAAACATCTGGATTTTAATGGGACACACGCCAGGCTTTTATTTGTGAACTTTTCTTCTGCCTTTAATACAATCCAACCTCATATTTTAGTTGAAAGGCTCCTGCAACAATTTGATTTAAGCAATAATCTGGTGGGTTGGATTCTGGATTTCTTAACCAACAGGACGCAGAGAGTAAGGGTCAATGGCACATTGTCTGACCTAAAGTGCTCTTCTACTGGCTCTCCTCAGGGGTGTGTGTTGTCACCACTACTCTTCATCCTGTACACAAACATGTGTCGGAGCAGACATGACAACAGACACATTATAAAGTATGCTGATGACTCAGTCATTGTCAGTCTCCTCCAGGATGGTGAGAGTGGCCACGGCCCAGTAGTTGATGACTTTGTTCACTGGTGTGAGGATTCCTACCTGCAGCTGAATACAACAAAAACGAAAGATATGATTATTGACTTTAGGAGGAAAACTCCCAGGCACAAAGTCACCATACTAAAAGGCCAGACCACCGAATGTGTACAATCGTACAAATATCTTGGGACGATTATTGATAGTGGATTGAACTTTGAGGTGAACTGTGAAAGGGTGTGCAAAAAGGGTCAGCAAAATTTGCATTGTTTGAGGAAACTTGCACGCTTCCAAACTGACCGAACCATAATGACTATGTTCTATCTGGCTTTTATTGAATCTGTTTTATCCTTTTCTTTAATGTCATGGTTTGGTCAGATAAAACTGAAACAGAGGAAATCCTTGGATCAGGTAGTCAGATGGTCCAGTCGTTTGCTTGGTGAGTCACAGCTGAGCCTGACATCCCTGTACACCAGACAAGTACAGAGGATGGCCGACTCAATTTTAAATGATGACTCCCACCCTTTGCACTGCAACTTTCAGCTTCTTCCCTCCAGACGGAGGTTTGCTGTCCCAAAAAGTAGAACCCAGCGCTACAAAAACAGCTTTGTCCCTGCTGCTGTCAAAGAGTTGAACAAGCTATAAAAATTATATTGTACATATTTTATATTTACCTATTTTGTAAGATGTGTGCCTGTGTTTGTGTCTATGTTGAATGTAATTAGTGGCTTGTAAATATGGATGTCACCAACTGCAAAACAAATCTACCTACGGGTACAAATAAAGTAACCTGAACCTGAACCTGAACCTGAACATACAAGCTCCACAGGAAAGTCTCTGTTCCTGTTTCCATATATGGGCATGGGGATCGTGTAGGACTAAAGAGGAGACATCTGGAGAGACAGGAACCAACAGGATGGAAGTCATAAAGAGCTGAGATGACATCTGAAGCCATTTGGACACTGAAAGGACCGGTTCTAACTAGTTTGGACAATGGCCAGCATATTGTTGGAAAGTTACTGGGAAACACCCAGTAACTTGAAACCTTTTTGTAGCTGTGCTGTTCTTTGTTCTGGGTCTTTTCACCAGAGGGGGCTGGGAAGGACCCACAGCCGTGTTCACTGACTCCCTGCATGATTCAATAAAAGATAAGCTGAGAAATAATATTTCTTTTGTGATTATTGGTTGGTTAACTGAAAAGATTTTGCTAACTGTCCAAAATTAATTTTTACATCGTGAACTACAAACTTTTAATTAATTTTTAAAATGCTGTGTGCTCAGCTGACTGACAGTTGTCACCCCTCACAAACACCCTGTAGTCAAAACGTAAGTCACTTCAAGTCTGTGCTCTGCCCGTGTGCGTGACACACTGCACATGACAAGAACAGGAATAACTGCACTAAACAAAATACAATGTGAGTACGACCAGTGTTGACCCCCCTGCTGAGAGTGCCATGTCACCTTAGCATGGAATAAGGCAAACGGCACTAGTGAGAGTACGACCTGACTACTTTGTTAGGAAAGAATGAGAGTCTACTTGAAACACAATACAACCGATCTCTACCATATTAATAACACCACAGCGAGGGGTTCACTTGAGTTCCTCCAAGTTGGTCCTGTGGCAAAGAAGGGCCCTCAACAAAGATGGCATATTACACACCCAGATTAAACTCCACAACTGCAGATCTGATGGGGACTAAACTCATGACCCACCCCACACAGCAGTCCGACACTCTACCTGGGTCACCATAAACCAAGCTTGACCCACTTGGTGAGCCAAAGAGGCCCCCTCCACATCAATCAATATAAGAATAAACATTCAACTAAATACCTCACATAACGCTTCCAATCAAACCCATTGTTTACTCTGCAATTTTAAGTGAATATTTTTTACTTCAGATTCAGATTTCTTAGAAACCACAGGAAGTCTGCAACCCAGAAGGAACCACAGTTAGAAGCTGCTGTAGTTTCTGCACTTTTACACCTAATGTATATAAGTAATATAGCTCAATCAGCATTTGCCAACTCTAAATAAACTTGATTTAACCATCATGCTGAAAAGGGGACAGCAGCAGCTGCATGCAGCGTAACTGCATTTTTCACCTCATATCAGGGAATATTTGGCTTGGATTTAAGCCAACAACCCATTTTTCACATGAAATCGTATCTACCCTGTACTCATGGGTTGATTCTTAGCAGGTTTCACTTAAACTGTCGACCCACACATTTTGTGCTTTCTGAATATCTGAAGCTTACTATCCACCAGCTCTTTCTGCCTCAACCTGACCTACTTCCCCCTGACACCTCCCTTTCAGGTATAACCTTACATCTCTCTATATTGTTATTTAAAAAGTAAGCATACTCTCTGTCATACTAATTTATTTCCATAACTCGTCATACTTCATGTGCCATAATCAGCTCCACAATTGTCTTATTCAACTTTGCACTCAGACGGAAAGTTAAGTTAATTATTGGCTCCTCATATTTGCATACATTTGCATTCTGGACAGAGTAGATCCCGAAACGCGTCTGTGTTTGTGTGTTTGAATGAACTCTAAGCTCATCAGTGACACCAGTTTATCCATTTCTGTTTATAAAGCTGGCAGACACCCACTTTTTTCCTGTCACTTTCAGCTTCATTTTGTGTTTGTATCGGTTATCAGCAGTTTCTCCCCCTATCTGAATGTTCAGCTCATGAACGTCCCCCAAAACTGAGTTTTCCAAAGAAGACACATCTCAGTGAGTGGGAAAGGAGAAGAAATCTTTGTACTGGTCATGTGAAAAGCCACTTTCTCTAACTGCCTCCTCATTCTTTTTGCAGTAAATAGTTAAATAGCATCAGCATCACCCTCAGCTGTTGTCCCTAACCTGTATTGGTCTGATGACCATGCAGCTTTAAACAGTATGTAGATCAGTGCACTAATTGCACTAAAAGCTTTGGTTTGTAAGGCATCATTTTAAAGCCATCCAGGTGGCTGCTGTTTAACAGTTTGCTTTCACCTTCTGTGACTTACAAATGAGGGAAAAAAAGAAAGATTAAATGCCTTTCTCTTGTGTTTTTGTTAATTATTGATGGGAAACTTTCCCATAAATCATTTCAAAACTTCAGTCCAGACACCAGCTGATTTTTTGTCCTTCTGGATTTTACCAAAGCAGCTAGATAAGAACTCACAGCCTATTAGATGCAAGTCTTCATATTGAGCTATTTTGATTAATGTCAAAGACACCATTTGTGTCACGAGCCGAGCCGGTTTGGCTTTCCCCGGCTCGGCCTCGATCTGTGTGGGTTTTGGTGTACTGGTTATGTGCTTTTTGGTGTATTTGTGTACTGAATTCCATACCCTTAGCCACTGCCTGACCGGCAGCTGTTAGTCAGCATTGTGACCTACTTTCTCTCACGCTGCTGACAGTCTGTCGGTCCAGCCACGCCCCCTCGCTCTCCCTCTGACTCCATCAGCTGTTTCCAGCCCCGGTAATCATCCTTCCTGCACCTCGCCCAGGTGTTCCCAATTTGCCACGCCAGCAGCGTTTGTTCATAAGCAGCTCTTTGCTGGACAAACGCCGCTGGATCATTGTACGAGTCATACTGTCGTTCTTCGTCGTGTGACCATCAGTCACTGAAGGATTATGCTCGCCGATCTACTGGAAGACCCGGAGTGCTTAGGCTGTGAGTAACTCTAGCGTTTCTTTGTGCGGTTGTGCCGCTACGCTGGTAGCGTTTCCTTGCGCGGCACAACTGCTACGCTTTCTCCCTGTACAGCCTGGCATCTCAAGAGAACTCTGTGTAGCCCGAGCTGCTCTGCCATTTTGTATGGTGCCCTTCACTGTTGTTCAATAAATGTCTGTGTGGTAACCTTTGCATGTAAATCCTCATTCCTCCTTCTCTTCCTCCGTGCGTGTTTATGGAGCGCACGGGGAAGTTTATGACAGAATGATCTAGCCCAATTAAAGGATTTAGCGGGTTTAACCCACACACCCTTCTTCATTCTTTGTGAACTGTTTTTTCACCCACTGGTTTTGAGGATTCGTTATGCCTCAAGCTGGTGAAGCAGTATGGAGGAAACAGTGCAGCCGGGAGGACCGCCAAGCCATCGTGGCGATTGAGGGTTTGGCAGCCAGTGCACGCAGCTGTACCTCCCGGAGGGACGAGATGGACTGCTGGGGCGGAATAACCAACTTGGTGGAGCGGAGACCTTACCTGCGCTTTCATCCCCGGGTGATTGCTCTATCACTCCCTCCACTGACGCCTCTGCCTCCACCTGTTTCCTCGCCGTGTGTTGCGAGGTGGCGCCCACACGTAGAAGAATTCGATGAGAGAAGCCCAGTCTCGTCTCCTTCGTGTCGGCTCCTGTCCCACTGGCTTTGTTCCTTCCACGGCACTGTGACCCAGCATTGGACTGCAGGAGGAACTCCTCTGCTCCTCTGCCTGTCTCCCAGTCTGCAGGGGCGGCCCCCTCTGGATTTCCCCAGGGACCCAGGAGTGCCGCAGATGAGAAGCAGGAGGCTTAGTGTACTGCAGCTAAGACCACTGCTCCCGGGATTAACAGGCAAGTGTGTTTTCATTTGATTAATTCCTTTGATAAATCATCTTGCCTGATGCCCGGGAGTGAGGCCCAGATGGTGCAGTCTGCTGGGTCCTCACCTACCGCTGCAGCGGAAATTAACCCCCCTACTCTCTCCATATCTCCTTCCATCCCCATTCAGTGTCCATCGGCCCTGGAGCTCGATCTTCAGAGGAGGGAGGGGGGCCGCGGAGCTGAAGAATTCTACTCCAGCCCGGCAGAGCCGCAATGGTCAGAGGAGGAGTGCTGGGACCAACCTGAAGCCTGTGCCGACAGAGGAACATCCCCTGGCTTCAGCCTTCCAGGGTCCAGCGTGGTGTGGGACTCCACCTCCAGAATCCTCGCCGGAGGAGTCACCGGCATTGGAGAGCTCTCTGGAGAACAATAGGACTGCAACAACCATCACGCCTGCTGTGGAGGCCGCCACAGCAGAGTCAGCACCCAAACCATCGCCCTCAGCAGGATCAACGGAGTCCTGGACCACGGTGGAGCTCGAGTTCAGGTGAGTGATTTCTTTCATTTTTCTTTACTCCACGTTAGAGAAATCAAGCCTGGCTCTTGGTGAGGAGAGTCGGGTGCAGCCATCAGCTGCACCTGAGCTCACCTCGCTGGGCTCCGCCGCTGCCGGTTACCCTGACCTCCTTTCTTTGTGCCCTCTGTCCAAGCCTTCTTTCAGGGTCACCGAAGATGGTCAAACACCGCCGGAGGGCTCCACAATGCCCTCGTCACCTGTTGTTCCACTGGTGGGCTGCTTCCTGGGTATGGTGCTCGCATTGGTCGATCAGCTTCCCGAGGACGCAGCATTGGCCCAATTGGGGTCCACCGTGAGCGCTGCAGAGCCTCAGTCAGAGGTCACCGCAGGTGCTGCAGAACCTCAGCCGGAGGTCACTGCTGGTGCTGCAGAGCCAGCCCGGTTGGGGGCCACCATGAGTGCAGCTAGGCTCCCGCTGGAGTCCATTGTGGATGCAGCGGAGCCGGCCCGGTTGGGGCCACCGTGGGTGCAGCTAGGCTCCCGCTGGAGTCCATTGTAGGTGCAGCGGAGCCGGCCCGGTCGGGGGCCACCAAGGGTGCTGCGGATCGCCATGAGGACGCTGTGGTCACCTTCTCCTCTGAGTCCTATGCCATGGGGGATCCCTCCCTTTGGTCTGGTCACCCACCAGCGAGCTTCCCAGTAGGCAGGCCACCTCCTGTCTCACCCCGTCAGCCCTGGTGGATCAACAACGCTGGCCGACTGGCAAGTCCCAGTCGGGTTGCCAGATCTTCAGAAATTAAACTCTGCTCGGTCCCTGAATCAATTAGTGCATGTGTGGAGATCTCTAGATGATTGTGAACAAAACGGATGGGTAGCAGGAACTTGGTGAGGAGATTACTTTGGAGTGGGTCCGTGAGTCCCCCTACTGCGATGCACGGACTCCCTCTTTTGGTTGAATGGGGCAAGTAGCTAGCTCATGTTCTTCACTGCCACAATATAATCACAAACCTAGCCTCCGGCGGCACTGTTTCTCAGCCGGCGGCAACTTTGACTGACCAACTACCATAGGCTCAGGGGAATCTAGTGCATTAGATGGAGGAGGGGCCAGTGGGGGGGCTGCGAAGAACGGCGAAACTGTGAACCCAAGCGACCGGAAGGTCTACGCTCGTTGGCTCACTCCCTTAGTCGACTGTCTAAGCTAATGGCAAGGGAAATGAGTTCATTCAGCTTGCTAGGTATATCCAGACGGGCTAACTCGTCCCTCCGGCTAGGGCTAAGACTACGGACAAAAATGCTGCAAAGGGAGGCATCCTCCCACCCCACCTCCGCTGCTACCACCCGGAAGTCTATGGAGTAATTGGCTATCGATTTATTCCCATTTTAAGTTGAGTAGCCAGGTGGTAAGCACGCTATCTTAATCCAAGTGATCGCACACCTTGTTGAACTCACTCACAAATTGATCATAGGTCAGACTAGCATAGTCAGCCCTAGCCATAACCGTGTAAGCCCATGCTAAAGCCCGCCCCTCCAGAAGATTGACTACATAGCCTATACGGCTGTGACTGGTTGGAAAATCCCCTGGTACCCACTGAAAAACAATCCCACATTGTAATAGAAAGCCCCTAGCCTCTCTTAGCTTACCGCTGAAGCGTGTGGATGTGGGAACTGGAGTCAGCCGAGATGGAGAAGGAGAAGGGATGGAACTAGCTGGGCTGGCCGTGCTTCCGGGAGCCGGTGGGAAGGACTGAGGAGCTGACAGGCGATCCAGGCGTGAGTTAATCTGGACAAGCTGTGTAAGTATAACCTGTTGTTGATGAGATAATTGGTCTACTCAAGCCTCTATGATGTTAACTTTGTGCGCTAACGCACTGTCAGTGTCTGAAGACAGACACAGACTCAAGAATAAACTCAATTATCTTTATTATGAAGTGTGAGAGTGAATGTGTGTATGTGTGCAGGAATGTAACAGCCGGGGTGAGCAGAGCACCGTACAGACTGGCAACCCTAGGGAGAAGCAGAGACAGGGGAATTAGTGACAGAT
This sequence comes from Pholidichthys leucotaenia, assembly GCA_020510985.1. NCBI lineage: Eukaryota > Metazoa > Chordata > Actinopteri > Cichliformes > Pholidichthyidae > Pholidichthys > Pholidichthys leucotaenia. The sequence continues at coordinate 353,962,337 of CM035844.1, read as the reverse complement.
CGGGAGAGATGATTCAGTAAATGTCCAGTCTTACTGTAGGCGAGTTGGTGTGTCACACGGGCGAGATCCCGGAGGCTCTGGCCAGAGGGACAGTGTCTTCGGCACCGGTTGCAGAGGTGGTGAGAAGTGAAGAGATGAGTGATGAGCTTTGTACAGTGCAGGTTGAGCTCGGTCCGCCGCCAGGAGGAGGAGGTCCGCCGCCCCGGATTTCCACCTGTGCACAGGGGAGCTGAGCAAAGCGTAGAGATGAGGTTAGGATGAGGCTTAGTTGTTGTTGGGGAGCTGGGACTCCCAGAAGGACGACAAGGCAGGAAGGAATCAAAGGAGATGGAACTCCGGAACATGCAGGTGACGAAGAGGCGAAGAGGTCTTCCAGACCAGGGAGCTTGACGTCTCCATGCAGACCTGAGGGCAGCACGGCTTAAATAGGCAGGTTGATGAGGAGAGCAGGTGTGTGCGCAGCTGTGGAGAAAATTAGGGCAACAGGCAGGCAGAGCAGATCACTACAGTTCATTCAACAATGTGTGTGATCCTGGTACACAATGAGCACAAAGAATTATAGCGTTGTTAATTTCTGCAGGTCCTGCATCATCAGAATGTTTGGAACTGGGAGGCTGAGCATGACACTATGACATCTGCTGCTTTTAGCTCTTTTATGACATGTTTAACACCTTTTTGAGCTTCTAGACAGAGAGGATATTGTCTTTTATATGGTCTATAGTGTGACTTTGATGTTGTAGTGACATAATTTGCTCCCTTTTATTAGACCAACATCTGTTTTATCTTTTTACTATATGAATTTAGAATTTGAACTTCAAATTTGCTCATCCTCTCTTCTATTAATGTTAAGATTGGTCATGTAGGAGATTTCTGAGATCTCCCAGTGACCCGGTGGCTTGGATAGTGCTCATTACCGACGCATCGGACGTGGCCATAGGGACCATCGTGGAGCAGTGCATCACCGGTTCTTGGCAGCCCACTCACCTTTTTTAGCAGGTCTTTGCACGACAATGAGCATAAATACAGCGCGTTCGACAGGGAGTTACTGGCTCTCCACATGGCCATACTCCACTTCCAGTTCTGGCTAGAAGGGCGCAGCTTCACTGCATTTGTGGACTACAAGCCACTAACGTATGCTATGGCCAAGGTTTTGGAACCATGGTCAGCCTGGCAACAGAGGCAGCTGGCTGTGATCTTGGAGTTTACGACCAACATTCAGCATGTGGTTAAACTCAACGTGGTGGCAGAGTGCCTCTCGCACGCATTAGTGGCCCCAGTCTACATACAGATAGATTACACGGCCATGGCTGCCGAGCAGGTTGACGACTCAGACGTTTGTGCGCTCCAGTCTGGACCAACAGGGTTAAGGCTGGACAGCAGAGTACTGCAAGACGGGGGGGCCCCCCTAATCTGTGACGTTTCCACAGGCCACCCGCGCCCAGTGGTCCCACGAGCTTAGCGCCGCCGTGTTTTCGAGTCGGTTCTCTCCCTGGCGCACCCAGGAGTGCGCGCGTCAGTCAGAATGGTGGGATCAAAGTTCATCTGGCCGCGCCTGTGCAAACAGGTGAAAGAGTGGGCAGCCTGCGTAGCGTGCCAACGAGCCAAGGTGCACAGGCACACAAAGGCCCCCCTCGAGCCGTTCCACGTCCCAGCTAAGAGGTTCAACCACATTCACGTGGACCTCGTGGGGCCCCTCTCGCCATCGCAGGGAGGGGCCCTCCTGACACCTCCTGACAGTGGTGGCCCACACCACGCGCTAGCTTCCACCACATCTACAGAAGTCGCACGCGCTTTTTTGGAAATATGGGTGGCACGCTTCGGCGCCCCTTCGGACATCACGTCCGACAGGGGCCCGCAGTTTGTTTCCGAACTCTGGTCCACGATGGCCCGGAGCCTGGGCGTAACCATTCATCGTACGACCGCGTACAACCCCCAGGCCAACGGGTTATGCAAGCGTTTCCATAAGCTGCTTAAAGCAGCGCTCAGGGCTTCACTTACGGACGCAAATTGAGTGGACCAGTTGCCGTGGGTTCTGTTAGGGTTGCGATCCGCACCGAAGGAGGATTTGGCTACCTCCCCAGCAGAACTTGTTTTTTCCCAGCCGCTGCGGCTCCCTGGTGAATTTTTGCCTGACAACCCCGCGCCAAACACCGTCCTATCCCCGCCTTCACTATGTAGTGCAGAGGCAGGGATGGCACCGGGCCTGGCCCACCACTGTTTTCCCCGCATTTTTGTCCCAAGGACTTTTGAAGGATGCGTCATTCGTGTTTGTCAGACATGATGTCCACCGGACCCCCATTGCGCCCGCCCTACAGACGTGGACAAAATTGTTGGTACCCCTCTGTTAATGAAAGAAAAACCCACAATGGTCACAGAAATAACTTGAATCTGACAAAAGTGGTAATAAATAAAAATTCTATGAAAATTAACCAATGAAAATCAGACAGTGCTTTTGAATTGTGATTCAACAGAATTATTTTAAAAAACAAACTCATGAAACAGGCCTGGACAAAAATGATGGTACCCCTAGAAAAGATTGAAAATAATGTGACCATAGGGACATGTTCAACCAAGATGTGTCCTCTAATTAACATCACAGGTGTCTACAAACTTGTAATCAGTCAGTCGGCCTATTTAAAGGGTGACAAGTAGTCACCGTGCTGTTTGTTGACATGGTGTGTGCCACACTAAACATGGACCAGAGGAAGCAAAGGAGAGTTGTCTCAGGAGATTAGAAAGAAAATTATAGACAAGCATGTTAAAGGTAAAGGCTATAAGACCATCTCCAAGCAGCTTGATGTTCCTGTGACTACAGTTGCACATATTATTCAGAAATTTAAGATCTACGGGACTGTAGCCAACCTCCCTGGACGTGTCCGCAGGAGGAGACGGATAATACGAATGGTAACAAAAGAGCCCAGAACAACCTCTAAACACATTCATGGTGAACTCCAAGGTCAAGGTACATCAGTGTCAGATCGCACCATCCGTCGTTGTCTGAGCCAAAGTGGACTTCATGGGAGATGACCAAGGAGGACACCATTGTTGAAAACAAATCATAAAAAAAGCCAGACTGGAATTTGCCAAACTGCATGTTGACAAGCCACAAAGCTTCTGGGACAATGTCCTATGGACAGACGAAACAAAACTGCAACTTTTTGGCAAGGCACATCAGCATTATGTTCACAGACGCAAAAATGAAGCATACCAAGAAAAGAACACTGTCCCTACTGTGAAACATGGAGGAGGTTCTGTTATGTTCTGGGGCTGCTTTGCTGCATCTGGCACAGGGTGTCTTGAATCTGTGCAGGGTACAATGAAATCTCAAAGACTATCAAGGTATTCTAGAGAGAAATGTGCTGCTCAGTGTCACACAGCTTGGTCTCAGTCTCAGGTCATGGGTCTTGCAACAGGATAATGACCCAAAACACACAGCTAAAAACACCCAAGAATGGCTAAGAGCCAAACATTGGACTATTCTAAAGTGGCCTTCTACAAGCCTTGATCTAAATCCTATTGAACATCTGTGGAAGGAGCTGAAACATGCCGTCTGGAGAAGGCACCCTTCAAACCTGAGACAACTGGAGCAGTTTGCTCCTGAGGAGTGGGCCAAAATACCTGCTGAGAGGTGCAAAAGTCTCATTGACAGTTACAGAAATTGTTTGATTGCAGTGATTGCCTCAAAAGGTTGTGCAACAAAATATTAAGTTAAGGGTACCATCATTTTTGTCCAGGCCTGTTTCATGAGTTTTTTAAAATAATTCTGTTGAACCACAATTCAAAAGCATTGTCTGATTTCATTGGTTAATTTTCATAGAATTTTTATTTTATTACCACTTTTGTCAGATTCAAGTTATTTCTGTGACCATTGTGGGTTTTTCTTTCATTAACAGAGGGGTACCAACAGTTTTGTCCACGTCTGTACGATGGTCCGTTCAGAGTGTTGGAATCTGGGGCTAAACATTTCGAGTTAGACTTGGGGGGACGCAGAGAAACAGTCTGTATAGATAGGCTTAAGCCAGCGTTCATATTAGCAGACGAGCAGGTGGTGATGGCCTGAGCTCCTCAGTGCGGACAACCCCAACTGAGAGCTCCCCAGGTAAATGACTCGTCAGCTGAGGTACAACGGCATGATGAAGATGTGTTTCCCCCATCCCCCTACAGACGGACATGCTTCCAGGAGCGCCCCACCAGCACAGCAGCGCCTCAGAGCCGGCGACCCCCTGTTACAGCCACTACGGACGTCGGCTGAAGCCCACAAGACGTGAGGGTTAAGGCCCATTCTGAGTGTTCGGGGTGGGGGGGGGACCTAGACGTCACATTCTCCACTCACACTGAAGGGCACAGGAGGAGGGAAGCCAACGGGGGGTCGAGACGGAACAGTGGAGGCGCTAAAGGACTGTATGTTAATGGCGCTTAAGGACTGTATGTTAATGCACCGACAGGCATTGTGATAATGTGTATTGTGGTGTGAGCCCCCAGGTCGCAAGGCAAGGCATGTAGCATCTAAAACAGAGATGCCCCGCGACCTGGGATTATTCTGGTTGACTTGAGGGTAGAGAGAAATAAAGTCCACGCTGATCTAGCACACTGCCTCGCCTGCTCATTCCTCTCTACAATATTAACTATTGCTGTCACCACCTTTCCCTGACAGCCACAGCAGCCTGCCATGGGGCTCCATGATGCTGGTTCAGATCTTGCTATTCAGCGGTCCGGTGCTGTTCACTTTTTTTTATTTTTTCACTTTCCCAGGTTTATATTGTAGGCTATTTACGTTGTATTAGGAGAATGTTTTTTTGTTGTTGTTGTTTTTATTTTTTCTCCAAGTGAGCGGAAACAGTTCCTGGATCATTGACTTTCTCGAACAGCACCATGCTGGTCTCTCGGCTTTCCTCTGCTGTTCATGCAGCCGCCGGAGCTCATCACCTGTGTTGTAGGCAGAGAAACAGCCTGTCTGCAGAGTTTCCAGCACGGAACTCCATTGTTTTCAACTCTTCTGTACGAAAATATCCTACATTTTATGAACAGACACAAACAGCCTGGGAGGTGGAGAGTGGTTGAAAAACAGATCTGTCAACTTTTTTAGTTGATAATTTATTTAAAATACCGGCACATAAACTTAACCCAGTCTCATCATCAACTGAGGCCACCATGTCAGGAACAGCCAGTCAAAGAGCTCTAAATCTGTGGGGAAAAAAACTCAAAATTTATGTGGGGAAAAAATGCACATTCACATGAAAAAATAGGATAAGCCTGCTGCATCCATTGGGGTTGCTTGGCAACCGCCAGTCGGCTTGTCAGTAGCGAGGTTATAGAGACAGCCCTATACGTGTGCATGCACGTGCTCGTACATGTGCAAACATTTGCATTTTTTCTGTTTCACAGACCACCTCTTCCAACCATTCCAAAGCTGGGGAAAGGTGCCGATCTGCACAATGGTAGAAAGCGATCACATTGACAAAGGTTCTATATTGGGGTCAAACCTCAGTCAGCACAGAACCGGAACTACAGTGAGGGTAGGCCCTTCTAAAGGCTCTTTCAAACTACAATTGTTGAGCTGTAGTAGTGGGTACCATTAGCAATAAATTAACATCTCAGCAACCCTCCATGGCTTTTTTCAAACTTCAAGGAGATGCAGGTCTGATACTCTGGTGTATCACGTTTCATGTCCTCACATTGCTAATGTCACAGGAATGTGCCATGAGCCTGGAAGCTGAGGATGTGCGCTGCTACTGGTTAGTTGAGAGTCACTGGCATTTTTACAGGTCTTTTAATTTTGTCACCCCATGTCAAACTCAGCAGATAAGTGGTTGATTGGAATACACCAACGTATATAGTTCAATGGTTGCTGCTCTCTGTCCTCTGTTTGCAAAATGCACCCAACACTTTACATAATTACTGAATTTTTTTCACATCAGCACTGAATACTTTCATATTTACAGGAAGAAATGTGGTGTGTAGGTTTGTGTGTGTGCGCGTGCGTGCATGGTGCATGGAAACGTATAAAAAAAAGAGGTGCTTTTCCAGCACTGCTGCAAGACACCTCAATAGTTGTGCCACCAAGTGAAACGGCCTTGATTCAGAGTGGTCTGGCTGCAACTTTTCCTTTAACATTTGGGGTGTTTTCTTTCTAAAATATGATTTTTCTCATGAATGTGTCATTTTATACAAATACATTTGCATTTTTTATTTTTATTTTTTTGTTTCTCATATTTTTTCATGCAGTTTTGAGACTTTATTCTTATATTTTCACTTTACATTCAATCTGGATTTTTTTTAATCATAAATGTGCAATTTTAGTCTCTGAAATGTGTGTGGGGGGATCTTGTAAATTTGGAATGTTTTATGTGATTTTGGAACTTTGTCATAAATTGGCTACTTTTCCTTGTGATTACTTTTCTTCTTTTTTGTTCTTGTAATTAGAGCCTTTTTCACAAAATTCTGAGGCTTCATTAAATTCACATCTTTTTCGCTCCTTATGTCTTTCCATTGACATTTTCCTCCTAAAAAAGATCTTTTCATGTAAATGTGTTACTTTTTACTTGTAATTTTGTGACTTTCTCAAAAATGTACAACTTTTTTCTCACAACTGTCCATCTTTTTTGAATAGAATTCCTGTTTTCTTAAACATTTTTAATGATTTTTATTGTACGTATGTGACTTTTTTTTATCATAAATTTGCAACTTTTCTCATAAATTTGTGACTTTTGTGAATTCATGTTCTTGCGATTTTGTCCTTTTTCAGGTTAAAGCAACAGCCCCTCAAAATGTCTGTGCATGTCCCTGGGTTTGACCCTTGACACCAGAATACAATGACCCATCCGCTCTAGAGCACATCACAGTGTTTACATAGACATGCTAGTACCGTGTTCGTGTTATTTTCACCTGTGTGGATTAAAGTGTTGACACTTGACTGTGATTGCACAGGCAGCAGCCCGGTGTTTGTCCCAATAATTGCTGACACAGCAGCTAGTTGGAGAAATGTCACATCTCTGAGCTACTGGTCCAACAACGGTAAAACTTGCTTTGAAAAGTTGGATCAGTGACACTCATGTTTTAACATTATTATAACATATAACTTTCCAATGCTGATTTGGAGGAGACAGAAATTTAGCTGCAATCTTTAAATTCAGAAGACATGCTCTAACAGCTGCTTTCAGTGATCATGGGGGTTGTGAGGCAGTTCTTTTAAAATGGACTCTGGAGCTCTCTTCTTTGAACTCAAGATCTATGGACAATGCAAGCAGTAGCTTGAAGCAAGGGGCCTTCAACCCCAGTGTGCTTTTCCAGAAAAAAAGAGGAAAAGAAAAAAAAATCTTACAAACATATGAGGAAAAAAATAAGATAAGCCTTTATTAGTCCCACTAAGAAAACATTCCCAAATATACAAGGAAAAAAAGTCAAAGTTGTGAGAAAACGGCTGCAAATTTTTGAGGAAAGAGTCCCAGGTTTATGAAGAAAAGGCTCTTGTCAACTTTCAAAACTTGTCAATAAATTTAGCAAATGTACAAGAAAAAAATCCACAAATGTAAATGAAAATAGATGCAAATTTATGAAGAAAAAGTTGTACATTTATAAGAAAAAAGTCAGGAATTTTTAGAATAAAGTTCAGTATTTATGAAAATAAGAAAAAATTTAAAGTTGCAAAATTACTGCACTTAATCGCTTAAAAACTGTGAAATTACTAGAAAAAGTTGCACATTTGCAAGAGGAGTCTCACAAGAACATTTACAAATTTAACTTAAATTTACATATTGTAGCGAACTCAATATGAGCACCCTACTTGGCTTGCCAAGTGGGTTGACCCTATTGGCGACACAGGTAGGGTGCGGGACTCCGGAGCGGGAGGCGTGAGTTCGTATCTCCCGGTGGGACGTTGCCATGTCGAGCAGCACGTTACAATATTTAAGATTTTTTTTAAAAATGATAGACTATTTTATACTTAAAACTCTACTGTTTTACCTTCATTTTATGGCTCAAGTGCGCTTTAAAGCTCCATACACATTTTTCCTTTTGGGCAAAAAATGTTTGAAATTGCTCTTTTCATCAGCGTACTTGTGGACCTTCTGGTTGTTTTAGGCTCAGCGTTAAAGTGCTGTGGTGACTGAGGTTTTGCTCTCTGCTTCCACCTTCATTTCCCCCAAATTAAGCACCTGGAAGCTATGGTTTTCAGATTTGCTTTAAAAATTCAGGTCATCTTTCACATGGTCAATATATCCAGCAAAAAAATCGTAGTCATTTAAATATCTGTTTATCCAACGCTTACAGCTGTTTGCAGCTCACCCACACATTTCCTCCAGGAAGGATATGGTCTAATTAATATTCCTGTTCTTGAAAATTAATGATTAAAACTGGAGATGAAATAAGCACATGTGATGCACAAGATAATGTTCAGGAGCAGAGTTCAGATATAGAGTTACTCCATGAAAATAAAGATGTTTTTCTTCCAAAGAGCACCTTGAACAAAAACACTTTTGAATGCAGGAAGCCCTCCTACTCAACTTTTTTTTCTCTCTCTCTTCTGAGTAGCTCCTTCCTTGTGTTTTTGTCACTAACTGTGGGGTCACCATGACTAACAGCTGCAGCAGAAAAAGCTTCCTGAAGTCGTTCACCCAGCTGTCCAACCCCCATCATATATGACTGAAAATAACACTGACATTAGATGTGGAAACAAAATCTTATGGTTAAAGAATACATACAGGCCGCTATAGTTTTACAGCCAAGTCCTGAACATGAAGAAGACAGCTGGGGTAGTCTGCTGCCCTCTGTGACCCTGAACTGGTCCAGAAAATGGATGGATGGACGGATGGACCAGTGCCTTCCGAATGTAATCTGGGAAAAGTGATGTGAAGCTGTGAATAACCAGACCACATGTCAAAAAACAGACGCAGTTGTGAATCATGTAATCACCAGCTATTACAGTTCTGTAGCCTAGTTTATTTACAAATTGATTCATCATCATCATAGCAGTCTGTCGGGGGCGACAATGACTGTTTCATCTAGGTCTGATCAGATTCCTCCACGCAGCTCTGTCCTTTGCCCTCCGCTGCCAGGAATTCCTGGCCTTGTTTACCCAGGCGACGTCCGAGCCAGTATGAGTTGCTTTCTGACTGACCATTTCATGAAACTGCTTGCAAAGTATCTGAGTACCGCTAGCTTTTGCTGGACTAGCGGCACATTCTTGGCAGAGGTATTACCAGCGGCAAGGACAGGTCAAGACAAACTGACTCCAGTATCTGTTGCAGTGACTGACCAGATGATAGGTTTGTTTATCTCTGCTCTTTTTGTGTAGTGCATGTCCTGGCAGATAAGCACATCTGTCACAAGGTTTGTGGTGGGTATATATATATATACGTATATACTATATACTGTATATATATATATATATATATATATATATTTGCTATCCAAGTTAAATTAGCTATAACTTAATTTGTTGGCTTGCCAAATAATTTAACCTATATCAATAATTGTTAATCCCCAATAACTTTTATTCTTTAAACATATTAGTTTTTCTGAATCTAAATAACAGAAACTTCTGCCACCAATTTGCAGTGTCAGTCACATGGGTGGATATTTCATTTCACTGTTAGGGGGGCAAGAAACAACATTTTCTCCAGAGTAAATATTTAGGGGGCACTATACTGTAAGTATTGTTGTGGTCAGGGAAATTTCTAGCTTTTTGGGGACCCTATGAAAGGTTGTGTTATGAACGCTGCAAATTTACAAGGCAAAAGTTGAAAATTTATAAGAGAAAAGTTGTAAATTTATTATGAAAAAAGTAGCAAAATTACAAGAAAAAGATAGAATTAGTTATTTACAGTGACTTACCTCCACTGTTGACATCCATGCTAGCTGTTGATAGTCACAGCGCCAATATCTGGCTTTTTTCCTCCTTGTGGAAATCATCACATAGCCGACTAACTGTTGGCACTCTTCCAGAGCAAAATCCTAAACGTATCTTTACTAAAAATACATCAGTTTTTTTTAAATTTTAAGCTAATGAGTGGTCGCATAAATATGACATACAGTATATTGTTGATGATGCAATGACGTATCAATGTGGACATTGTTATGTCTGGAAAACGGGGACAGGAGAGATGATGGCTGTGCTAAAAAGTAGCTCTTTATTAAAGATGCTAACAGCACGTGTAACACACAAACAGACTGGTATGCTAATAAACAGTTGGCATAGGTTCGTGTTGGCATAAAGGCAGAGCACCAAAAGAGACCATCTCCCGCAATAACTCCTTAGTATACCCCTGACATGGTGACATCATTGCGCGAATGCGTCCCCACATCCAAGGCCCTTAAGGTGGTACTTAAGCTGGACCTAGCAGTCTACCACATTTACCTCCCCCTTGGGAAAACCAGAACCCCTGGTGATGGTTTACTTCAACTGGGTGTGGGGATTCAGTGGCATACAGCTAGCACCGCATAAACATAACCTGACCATCAGGTAATGTAGCACAGGGCTAGCTAGCACACATACACAGCCTGGCTATCGGCAGGTGGCATATAGCATGTTGTTAAATGCATTACTGTATGATGTTGTGACAGTATCATTAACCAGATCCATGACCAGTATTATTGTGAACACTATGGTAGTATGTGAACTCACATCAAACAAACCTGAACCTGGGTAACCGGGTGAACTGCTGGTATACCCTACACGGCTGAGTGGGTTATTCTGCTACTGTAGTCATCTGTGCTCTGCCTAAACGTTATAAAACAGAGTCATTGTTACAGTTCACCTTGACGGGCCTCTGCTGAGCCCACGATGGGTGGAGGCGCTGGCAGCAGCGAACCTGGGTGTTCTCTTCCAAAGTCCCAGTTCAGGTCCCATACTGGCTGGATCGGTTCCAGCATCGCAGCTTGATCTGGGGCAGTTGCTCTCACCCTTCGCAGATGGCTGGTGTGCCATCTTGAACCATCGGCCATCTGGAAGGTGGCTGGCCCCAACTGCGAGGCGATCATCATCGGCAGTAACTGGAGTGGTTGTGGATCCAGGCATTAAGATCGGCAGACCCAAACCCAGTCAAGCACTGCGAGCGGCAATCTGTTCAGCTGCACTTGGCGCTGCTGCTCTCTCATCCCGGATGTTGGTTGCTGTTGTGGCAACGTGCCGTTGACACCGTAAGGATGTGCCCTGGATCAGTGTTGCTCTGCTGGGTCCTGCTCAGCCAGGAACTCTCTCTCCTGCAGCGCTGCGGCAGCTCCGTGAGGCTGATGCTGGATGAGGATCTGAGACGAGTCTAGTTTCTGCCCTCTCTCCTCTGGTGCTGGCTGTGGTCACGGCGGTATGGTGCTGTCGCCGGTGACAGGATGCACGCCGGGTTGTCATCGTTCATCGGGGTCCCTCTCGGCCACGAACTTCCTCTCCTGCAGCTCTGCACCAGTTCCATGAGGCTTATGCCAGGTGAGGATTAGAGACGAGTCCAGTTTGTGCCCTCTCTCCATGCGCTGGCATCGCTCCCCCCTGGCTGGGCAGGAGCGCACTCGCGCTCGGTGCATCGGGAAACCACAGTTACCGCATGTTTGGTGTCTCATGATGTTCCATTGTCCTGCGGTGTTCATTCTGGCGTCCTCCGAGTAGGTCGTGGTGTAACTGGGTTCTTCTGCCGGGGTAACTGCTTGTGCTAGCAGGGTCTGTTGTTGTGGGTCACCTAGCTGCAATGTTAGCTTGTCGGTGACCTCCAGCTGAAATGCTAACCCCACCGCTTTCGCCAGCAGCAGGTCGTCCGGCCCCATCAGCAGCTTCGTCCACAGCCGTGGGTTGTTGGTGTGTTCTGCTAGCTGGTCCTGGACCATTTTGTCCTCTAGTTCACCAAACCTGCACATGCTCGCCAGACAGCGGAGGTCCACAAAGTACTGTCGAATCGCTTCTCCCGCTCCGTCGGCACTGGTGAAACCTTATCCTCCTCGCCAGCATGCTCTCAGGCATCGCGAAATGGCCGGCGAGCAGCGTGATGCACTCCTCATATGTGTCCACTTGTCCCAATGTACTGAACACCCGCTGTCCCTCGGTACCCAGGCTGTGACTCAGGAACGCCCGCAGCCGCATCTTACTGACTCTAGCTAGGTCCATAGCAATACGTACGCATAGAATGAATCAAGCCAGTGAGGCCATGGGATGGGCGGATCACCTGGGGATGTGAGGAACGGTGGCAGGGGTGCCAAGCTCGCTTCCATGTCGATGTTAAAGTTTCTCCTTGTCGCCAGTATTATCTGGAAAACAGGGACAGGGAGACGATGGCTGTGCTTAGCAGTAGCTCTTTATTAACGATGCTAACAGCACATGTAACACACAAACAGGTTGGTATGCTAATAAACAGTTGGCATAGGTTGGTGTTGGCTTAGAGGCAGAGTGCCAAAAGAGACCATCTCCCGCCGATAACTCTTTAATGTACCCCTGACGTGGTGATGTCATTGCACGAATGTGTCCCCACATCCGAGACCCTTAAGGTGGTAGTTAAGGTGGACCTAGCGGTATGCCACAGACGTGTGTCATTTTGGAGGATTTGGAGGATGTAAAATGTAAACTGTCATGACAGGAAAATACAATCTGACAAAATAATCAGAATATACAATGACTTTTCTTGTAATGTGAATGTTGTGGTGAACACTCAATGGATCTGTTGGACCGGTTCTGTGACTCGCATTTTAGGTCAGAACAAAGGCAGGAAGCTTAGCCTTGTTATGCAAGGCTGGAGACTGTGGGGGGTCGATTAAAGGATGCGTGGGAGACAGTGGAAGTGATATCATGGAGGGAAATGCATTGTGACTGTCTTTATTATGCCAGGTGGTGAAATGCATTGTGACTGTCTTTATTATGCAAGGCGGTCTGTGGGACATGTGATCTATGAGGTGTGAAGTCCCTGATATTTAAGGACGAGAGTTTACTGTTTCACTCTCTCTTTTTTTCTGCTTTGAAATGATGGAGATGTGAATAAAGCTGACTCTGAGAAAGAAGGCTGCCTCGTCATTTTCACATCTTCCACACTGGTGACCCTGAGACATATCATGGAAGAAAGAAATTCCCCCGGGCCAGCCGCGTCAGGAGCCCCCAGCCAAGCGAATGCCGCTACAGTCCAGCTACCTGACTTCTGGCAGAACAATCCGCGCTCCTGGTTCAACGCAGTTGAGGCGCAGTTCAACCTCCGGGGGATATCGGTAGATGTCATGAAATTCTACCACGTAGTCGCAAAGCTGGACAACAACACGGCCCAGCATGTGGAGAGCCTGATCGACCAGCCGCCGGAGAGCGACAAATACGGCGCGTTGAAGGCTGCACTCATCCAGCAATTCACCCCCTCGGCGGAGGAGCGAGCAGAGAGGCTCCTGGCGCTGACGGAGGGGGAGAACGACATGCCTGCAAGCCTGATGGAGAAGCTGTTGAGGTTGAAAGACTCTGACGATGATCACTTCATTTTCACCCACCTCTTCCTCAGGACTCTACCGTCAGCAGCGAGAGCGGTTCTGGCCAGTTCGCCACTGTTGGCCCTATGGGACTACTGCGCGCTGGGCCGAGAGGTGCAGCGGATTGTCAACGCCACCAAGCGGTGCGCAGCCACGGCCGCTGCAGCGGAACTCGGCGCGACGACCACAGACGACAGGAGGCCAGAGACAGCGGTGCCAGACCCACCGACGACGGCGGCGGCAAGGGCCAGGGAGCGTGGACCGGACGTCTTTTGTTTCTACCATCGCCGCTTCGCAGAGAGGACACACAAGTGTGTACCGCCGTGCCAGTTCGGGCGTTCGGGAAACGCCAAGACCAGGGGTCGGTAGCAGCCACGGCCCTCGGGGAAGAGAACAAGCTGCTCTACTTGTCGGACACACGCTCCGGGAGGCAGTTCCTCGTCGACACAGGCTCCCAGTTGAGTTTCATCACTCCTTCCTACGCGGACAGACTGGCGGGTTCCGGAGGTCCCCTGGTGACAGCGGTGAACGGCTCGGAGATTAAGACCTTTGGTGAGAAGACTCTGCTTCTGTCTCTACACGGCCGTGCATACGAGTGGATTTTTGTTGTAGCAACAGTAAATTTCAATATGCTGGGGGCTGATTTTTTGTGCTCATATGGGTTGTTGGTTGATCTCGCTAACAGGCGCCTGGTTAATGCACTTTCTTTTGATTCTGTCCCCTGTGCAGCGCGAGTGGCCCCACCTACAGCACAAGCCAAAGTCACAACAGCAGGCGGTAAGTTCCACACACTGCTCACTCAGTTCCCAGCACTCACGGTCCCCACATTTTCGGCAACAGTCGCTAAGCACGGAGTGGAGCATTTTATTACCACTACCGGACCGCCCGTTTTTGCAAAAGCTCGGTGCTTGGACGCAGTTAAACTAGCCATAGCGCGCGAGGAGTTCGCCAACCTGGAGAGGTTGGGCATTATCCGACGTTCAAACAGTCTGTGGGCTTCCCCCCTACATATGGTCCCGAAAGCTGACGGATCATGGCGCCTTTGCGGGGATTTTCGCAGGTTAAACAACGCTACAGAGCACGACCGCTACCCAATCCCACATATCCAAGATTTCTCGGTTCATTTGGCAGGGGCGTGCATTTTTTCTAAAATAGACTTGGTCCGCGGTTACCACCAAGTCCCAGTGCGCGCTGAAGACATACCCAAAACAGCGGTAATAACTCCGTTTGGTTTATTCGAGTTTTTACGCATGCCATTTGGACTTAAAGGGGCTGCTCAGACGTTCCAACGCATGATGGACGTGGTGCTTCGCGATCTCCCTTTCGTGTTCGTCTACCTGGATGATATTTTAGTAGCCAGCGCGTCCGAAGATGACCACGAAAAACACCTGGCCACAGTTTTCCGAAGGTTGGGAGATCACGGGTTAATAATCAACCCAGCGAAGTGTCAGTTCGGGGTGGCGCAGATCGATTTTTTAGGACACCGCGTCTCCCCCGAAGGAGCAGTCCCGCTGCCTGACAAAGTGCGCGCTGTGGCAGATTTTCCCCGGCCGCAGACAGTCAGGGCGTTGCAGGAGTTTTTGGGAATGGTGAATTTTTATAACCGTTTTCTCCCCCGCGCGGCGCAGCTCATGCAGCCGCTGTATGCCGCGCTCAAAAAAAAGAAACCCGCGGATAAGATCGAGTGGTCCCCGGAGCAGGACCAAGCGTTCTCGGAGGTGAAAGCAGCCTTGGCAAAGGCTGCGTTGTTGGCACACCCAGACCCAACGGCCCGCATAGCGCTCACCACTGACGCGTCAGATGTGGCCATAGGGGTGGTCATGGAGCAACACGTAGCCGAGGTTTGGCAGCCCCTCGCCTTTTTCAGCAGGACCTTGCGCGATAGCGAACGTAAATACAACGCGTTCGACAGGGAGATGCTCGCTCTCCATTTGGCCATCCGCCACTTTCAGTTCTGGCTGGAAGGACGCGCTTTCACCGCGTTCGTTGATCACAAACCGCTAACATTCGCGATGCCCAAGGTCTCGGAACCGTGGTCAGGCTGGCAGCAGAGACAGCTGGCCGCGATATCAGAGTTTACCACTGATATTCAGCATGTGGCGGGCAAACTCAATGTAGTGGCAGATTGCCTCTCGCGCGCTGTGGTGGCCCCAGTCAGCGTAGGGTTAGATTGTGCAGCCATGGCCGCAGAGCAGGTTAATGACGCGGACGTGCGCGCGCTCCAGTCTGGACCAACAGGGTTAAGGCTGGAGAGCAGGGTGCTGCAAAACGGTATGCCCCCCGTCCAGTGGTACCAGCCGCGTGGCGCCGCCACGTTTTTCACTCGGTTCATTCTTTGGCGCACCCTGGAGTGCGCGCGTCAGTCAAAATGGTGGGAGAGAAATTTGTTTGGCCGAGCCTCCGCAAACAGGTCAAAGAGTGGGCAGCAGCCTGCACGGCGTGTCAACGAGCCAAAGTACACAGGCACACGAGAGCTCCTTTGGAACCGTTTCACATTCCGGCCAAGAGGTTTGATCACGTTCATGTGGACCTCTTTGGACCCCTCCCGCTGTCAAAGGGGTGCACACATCTTCTGACAATGGTGGACCGCACCACACGCTGGCCTGAAGTGGTCCCGCTGGCATCAACCACGGCCGAGGAAGTGGCGCGCGCGTTTTTAACAGCTTGGGTGGCGCGCTTCGGCGTTCCGTCGGACATTACGTCCGACAGAGGCCCTCAATTTGTTTCCGAGCTTTGGTCGACAATGGCCCGCAGCCTGGGTGTCACAATTCACCGCACAACCGCATACAATCCGCAGGCTAACAGGTTATGCGAACGTTTTCATAGGTCATTGAAAACGGCTCTCAGAGCGTCACTGACGGATACAAATTGAGTTGACAAGTTACCATGGGTGTTATTGGGGTTGCGTTCTGCACCTAAAGAGGATCTAGAAGCCTCCCCAGCGGAGCTCGTGTTTGCGCAGCCACTCCGGCTGCCTGGGGAGTTTCTCCCAGATAACCCTGCGCCAAACGCCTCCCTGTCTCAGCTGTTGCGGAGTAACATAGAATCAAGCACGCTGCCCGGCCCCGCGCACCACAGTTTTCCGCGCGTTTTTGTGCCTAAAACTTTGAAGAACGCAGAGTTTGTTTTTGTTAGACACGATGCGCATCGAACCCCGCTGCGACCGCCTTATGACGGACCATTCAGAGTGCTAGAAACAGGGGACAAGCAGTCTTTGCTAGATTTGGGGGGTAGGGAAGAGAAAATTGGCATAGACAGACTTAAACCCGCTTTTGTGGTGGCAGAGGAGGAAGTGCTGTTGGCAAAGGCCCCGTGGCGAGGTAGACCACCACGGAGGGTTTCACACAGTAATGTTTCCCAAAGTAATGTTTCCCCAGAACACCCGCAGAGACTGACAAAGGGTTTCCGC
The DNA here is from genome assembly GCA_020510985.1 of Pholidichthys leucotaenia. Classification (NCBI taxonomy): domain Eukaryota; kingdom Metazoa; phylum Chordata; class Actinopteri; order Cichliformes; family Pholidichthyidae; genus Pholidichthys; species Pholidichthys leucotaenia. Next base: position 353,945,509 of record CM035844.1, on the reverse strand, counting down.
CCCCAGACGGCAAATCCCCAGCAGGACAGCGCTGCAGAGACGGTGAACCCCAGCTACAGCAGATTCGGCAGGAGGCTGAAGCCTATCCAGCATGTGGACTGATGTGTATTGATGCTATCACGGCATGCATGTGGTTATTTTCTTGTTGTTCTGTTTTTCTAAAATGCTGGGGGGGCTTGTGTGGTGAACACTCAATGGACCTGTTGGACCGGTTCTGTGACTCGCATTTTAGGTCAGAACAAAGGCAGGAAGCTTAGCCTTGTTATGCAAGGCTGGAGACTGTGGGGGGTCGATTAAAGGATGCGTGGGAGACAGTGGAAGTGATATCATGGAGGGAAATGCATTGTGACTGTCTTTATTATGCCAGGTGGTGAAATGCATTGTGACTGTCTTTATTATGCAAGGTGGTCTGTGGGACATGTGATCTATGAAGTGTGAAGTCCCTGATATTTAAGGACGAGAGTTTACTGTTTCACTCTCTCTTTTTTTCTGCTTTGAAATGATGGAGATGTGAATAAAGCTGACTCTGAGAAAGAACGCTGCCTCGTCATTTTCACATCTTCCACAATGTAGTCTTAAGGCCCTTTCAGTGTACCCAGGCAATCCAGGCAAAACCAGTTCAAGCTGGATTCCCTGTGTTCTCTGAATAGGGTTACGCACGCTACTTGGCACAGGCTAAATGATCATGTAAGCGACATGGGTCATTGCCCACCTCACCTCAGCTCAACATTTCAATAGGACAATGTGGATAAAAGTGTAATGAAGTAGGTGTCACCATTGTCACATCACAGCACAGCGACAGAGAGTGGAAATGAATCTGACAGATATTAATTTTAAAGCTCCAGCATACAACTGTGTGTACCACATCATCATCATCATCATCATCATACACAATTACACAAATATCACAGCAGGTGAGAGTGAGAGGCTCATTTGTGCATGCCACTTCCCTCTTTACCCCACATAACGTGAACCTCTGCTCTTTTTTCTGTGACAGTCCCCTCTGAAAAAAACACCCTGCTTTGTGTGTCACTGGACACACACATTTATACACGCACACACAATCTTGCACGTGCACGCACACACACAAACACGTCTACCTTTTCTTTTTCAGGTGCAGATATCAGGCTCGTGCTAAGATCATTTCAGAAGCAACAGCTGTTTGTGTTTTCTCTGTTTTTCTTTCTTTCTCTTTCCCTCCCTACTCCTTCACTCCCCACCCCTTCCAATCACTTCATATCCCTTCAATTCCCTCCCTCAGGAAATTCAAATGAAAAAATAATAGTTCACAGTCTGAATCATTCCTCTTCAGATATTCACCCATCACTGTTTTTCATCTAGTCACAGTGACCTCCAGCACATCTTAACAAGCTCATTATCCTCCATAAAGCACCTGAAGAAGAAAAGGAAGAAGTCAGCATTTGTTATTATTCCATTCATACTACCACCTACTGACACGGAAGAGCCACTACAGCCACGGCAAATTATTTTTAATTTTTTGACCCAAATAGGACAGTTTCCCAAGATCCCTGAACATTCTTTCAAGGACACCCAGTGGAAAAAGACTAGCTAGCCTAACAGAATTTTTTAAGGAGTTCCTTCTAAGCAAATTATTATGAAGCCAAAAATTATAGACCAAAACAAGGCTGGCAACATTAGTATCAAATCTCTAAAAAATGTAAATTTTAACATGGAAGTCTAGGTTTATTCATTCACATTAGGTGCTACCTTCAAGAGGCCAAATGAGGAAACATTGTTTTCTTCAGACACATTAGTTTCAGTTCTCAAAATCTGATTTTAAGCTCACTGTAGAGTCAAGAGTTCAAGCACTTTTTTCCTTTGTCACCCATTTCAGTGTTCCCTGGAGGGAAATGTAATTTATGACTTCCAGAAGTCGTTCAGGCTCTCAGTTGTCCCTCAGGCATCACAGCTGCTGTCCACAGGTAACAGAATTAGAGGGTAGAGTATCCAAAGCTTTCTAGCTAACACTGTATTATTATAGAATACTTTGGGTATTCACTTGTTAGCAGTAGTGAGGCATGGGAAGTTACTTTGCCCTAGCCTGAAAGTGCACATCATAGTTCTTTTCTAAGTATTTTATAGCACTTTTATTATGAGCTCGCCAACCAAATATTCAGTATTAACTAGATTATTTTTGTTACATTTGTGCTGTTTATACTCACCCAAGTTACTGTCTTGTTATTGCTCTAACTCAAGAACAAATGAAGCCAGAGTCACCTGGCAGACATGTTCTTGTTGTGTTTTTACTAGACAGGAGCCCAGTTGCTAAGCACAAACACGAGGCAGAGATTGAGGCAAAGTTGTTGTTTTTATTTAAACAGAGAAGCACAGTAGGTGATGATTAGAACCTGCACCAACGGATTTGTCACGATCTGAGCACGGGGGCATCCCGCCGTGCTCTGTCTCTTTGCCTTTTTTCTATATTTGTGTGATGTTGTATTTTTGAGTTCTAATTCCTGTTGTTTTATCTTTGGTTGATTTTCACATATTCTGTATTGTTTCTTAGTATGATTTATTTTCCTGTTTACGTTCATTATAGTTTTGTTATTTACATATTTGAAGTACTTGTCTTTATTTGCCATCATATCATAATTGTATCCTGTTGTGTTTCTTCTCTCCCTCTCTGGGGCTGCAGCTGTCAGTGGCACTTCCAGGTTTTTTGCTCTGTTGTGGGCGGTGCTCCTGTCAGCTGTCAGTCCCGTCTTCTCCCTCTCATTACTCCCAGCTGATTTCTATTGTAATCATTGTTACCCCTTGCTCATGTGATCCACACCTGCATCCAGTTGTGTTCATTGACTCCACGTCCTATTTAAGTTCCTTGTTTCTGTTGTTTATTGTTGGAGCCTCTGCTTTCTGTTGCTGTGCATCAGAACCCATTCCCCATTCTGGTGCAATTTCCTGATTAATCCCACCTTCTCCGTTACCTTCTCTGCCTGTAAGTTATTTTGTGCACTGTTGGGATTTTTGTGTTTTGTGCACTGTTTGGATTTTTTGTTCCCTTCAATAAATAGCACAACTGCAGTTCAGCGTGTGGGTCTTCGTTCCTGCCTCGAGGGGCAATTCATGACAGGAGTTTACCGTGCAGGGGAGAGAAGGAGAAGGAGAGTATAAGGTGCACAAGGATAATGTTTGATTGGTTGTTTGTGAAGGAGCTTACTTGCAGTTGGCGAGTGTAATTATGGTAAAGGTTTTCAGCAGGTAGAGAGAAGATCAGAGAGGTATATAGGCAAGGGGTTCAGTAAGGAGTTCCATGTAGGTTTTGAGAACACAGAGAGGTTCCAATTTCAAACACAGAATTTATCCAGGTAATGTAGTAAAGAGAGTTGATCCTGTGATGGAATGTTTGAATTCTTAAGCTGAGCTGACTTGGTTTCCAATTAGCAGAAGATGAAGAGTGGACCAGGTAGGTTTTCCAGAACTGGGAGGTTAGTGACTAGTTGTTTTGAGGGTGCACGAATCAAGGAGAGCGTGTCAGTAGACTGGCAGACAAGGAGGCTTTCCTAGGAGCAAAGGAGCAGGTGAGCAGGATTTATGGACAAAAAAAGGCTTGTTCACAGCATTCACTAGTAGATTTACCATGTGAAGATCCCTGGGCGAGCATCTGAGACATTTTCATACAGGAGACTGTAATCAGACCCAGGCGACAACAATCAGCCTTCCTTGGTTCTGTAGAGAGAGGTTATGCAATCACATAGAGATAGATATGACAACTAGACTGTTCACGTTCACCTGTCCATTACAGTTCTATGTGGAACCTGCTGCTCTTTTGGGTTCGAAAGGTCAGTGTTGGAGGGTAAATAAAATGTTCTCAGCAAACATTAACAAATCAGACAGGACACCCTCTTGACTTTAAACATTAATGGCGACTTTGGAGTTGGTCTGCATCTATAATCAACCAAAATGTTCATCTTCATTTTCACTTTTTTTTTTTTCCAGAAGTTGGAGTTATTTACACAGGACTTATTATGACTGTGACTATGGTTGTATAGAAAAACAGCTTTTAGCTTTTAAATCACCGATTTCAGCATGAAAGCAGAGGTGGAGGGAAAATGCCCTGCAGTGACAGAAATGCAACAGAAATGCAGTCATTAAACAACTGGATGTAGTGATCCTGAGCGAGGGTCCGTTCCGTGCTCGAGTCACTTATTATTTTCCCCATTCTCAGTTTGTATATTTGGGCTCGTTTATTTTGGGGTTTATTTGTGCTCTTCTTTTGACAGCGCCACGGCAGGACTTCCAGCTGCCAAGCCTGCTGGCGACCCGTCACAGCTGTGTGTGTTTAATGATTACTGTCTCTCCACACCAGTCGGTAGTTTGAGTTTTCTGTGCGCTATTTAAGATCGCTAGCGAGGGTTATTCCTCGCTGTGACCTTGCCCTACATAGGCTGGCATCCCCAACCCTGACTCCAGTCCCTTTTCAGCGTAAGGTTTCGCCCTCGCTATTTATATGTAAGTGTTTGTATTTTCTCTTTTATGTCTCACATTAACTCCCTGCGAGGTCGTGTGTATAGCTGTTTGTATTTTGCCCATCATGGCATGTTCCTTTGTTTCCTTTGCTTTAATAAATAAGCAAACTCACTGCTGGCAATTGGTGCCTCATTTCTGCCCTGAATGGGGCATTCATAACACTGGGCTGATTTGTAGGGCTGTATAAACATTTAAACACTCCAAAAGAAGGGTAAAGAATGCTCCTTAGGAGTATACATTAGATCATTTTAACATGACTTGGGCTTCAGTGTTGTTGATATTGGACACTTAAAGGGAGACTTTACGTCAATAGACAAGAACAAAGAAAAGAAATGTAGCATTTAATTAAAAATGTATAAGATTAGTAACATTCATCTACAGATAGGCATCTAACAATAAAACAGTATCATTTACATATTGGCAAAATATTTTCCAGTCAACCATAAAAACTTGGATGACATCATATGCCACCTGAAATCCACTACCTGCTACCTTGATACTCTCCCAGCAGGGTTTTCTAAAAACGTTTCATATTGTAAGGCCTCAGATCTATTACAGATCATAAATATGTCTCTGCATTCAGGTGACTTCCCTCAGTGCTTAAAAACAGCTGTTATCAAGCCACTTCTAAAAAAGAGCAATCGAGACACCTCACTCATGAACAGCTATAGGCCTATATCAAACCACCTCTTTCTTAGTAAAAGAAGAGAAAAAGGCATCTTGACATAATGCACGGCTCAGGAGACACACACGCAGGCTCAGAGTAGATCTAATAGCTTTATTAACAACAAGTGTGTATGAATGTGTGTCTGCGAGATGTGAATGTATTGGTGGTGGCGTCTGCGTCGGGCACGGAGGCAGGAGACCGTACAGCCGGACAACCCTATGGGAGAAGCAAAGGGAGAAGGGTGACGGGCACCACACCAACACAGGAGATATGAAAATGGTGACTGGCTTACTTGGAATTAGCAGGTGGCTGGCACAGCAAGGATGAGGTCCGGTAGACAGCGACCTGGAGCGCAGGGTGCAGCAGCGAGGGAATGGAGGCGGAGAGGAGTGGTCCGCCGCCGGGGAATCCACCTGTGCACAGGGGAGCAGACTGGGAGAAGAATGAGGTAAGAGCTTCTGGCCAGAATGTTTGTTGAGTGGTAGAGATTCCTTACAGCAATCGTAGCGAGTGAAGACTGACGGCTTCAGGCCGAAGCCCAGGGCGAGGCGGCTTAAATCCCTCGCCGCTGATGAGGTGCACGTGTGCGTGCAGCTGGCGCCGCAGATGAGCGGCGAGGCGTGACAGTACTCCCCCCTCTAGCAGCGCCTCCTGGCGATGGTTTCTCCGGGTGCGCTTGGTGGAACTCAGTTATGAGGGACGGGTCCAACACAAATGACGAGGGTACCCATTGCCGATGTTCAGGCCCATATCCCTCCCAGTCCACCAAGTACTGCAACCCGTGACCCCGGCGCCGGGAGTCCAGGATAGAAGAGACAGGCCAGGCCGGATGACCATCAATCATCCGGGGCGCGGGCTGCGCAGCAGGAGGAGGGCAAAGGGGGTCGGAGACTGCCAGCTTCACCTTGGATACGTGGAAGGTGGGATGGATGCGGAGGGAGGGGGGAATAGCTGCACGCACAGCCACCGGGTTGATAATCCTGGTGATGGTTTATGGGCCCATAAAACGCTGTGCCAGCTTCCTCCTTTCACCCTTTAAAATGACGTCCTGGGTTGACACATAGACACGCTGGCCCACCTGGTACGCTGGGGCAGGTCTTCTGTGCCGATCCGCCGTGGTTCTGTTGCGCTCCGCCGTGCGTAACAGCGCATTGCGCGCCGTCGCCCAGATGGAGCGGAACTGCCTGAGGTGCGCCCGAACTGAGGGAACAGTTACCTCACTCTCCTGCGCTGGGAAAAGAGGGGGGTCGTAGCCCAGGGACGCCTTAAAGGGAGACATCCCTGTGGCAGAAGAGCGGGCGGTGTTGTGGGCGTACTCAACCCAGGCGAGATGGTTACTCCAGGACGCAGGCTTGGACGCAGTGACGCAGCGGAGCGCAGCCTCCAGCTCCTGGTTGGTCCACTCACACTGCTCGTTGGTTTGGGGGTGATGGCCGGAGGAGAGGCTTACCTTGGCTCCCAAGGCGTTGCAAAATGACCTCCAAACCTCTGAGGAAAATTGGGGCCCCCGGTCCGAGACCACGTCCACCGGAATCCCGTGCAGCCTGACCACGTGTTGTACTAGGAGGTCCGCCGTCTCCAGGGCAGATGGAAGACCTCGTAGCGGGATGAAGTGCGCCGCCTTGGAGAAACGGTCTACGATGGTCAGGACGGTGTCGAAGGTGTTAGAGACTGGGAGTCCGGTGACGAAATCCAGGGCGATATGCGACCAGGGCCTGCCAGGGACGGGCAGAGGCTGGAGCAAACCCGCTGGAGGGGCATTACCTGACTTACTGGTGGCACATACAGGGCAGGCCCGGGCGTAGCGGGCAGCGTCCTTCTGCAGGCCCGGCCACCAGAAGGACCGTTGAAGGAGGTCGATCATCCAGGAGGAACCAGGGTGGCAGGTGAGCTTAGACGTATGTAGCCAGTGGATGACCTCCCCCCGAACCGTGGATGGCACGAAAAGCCTCCCCTCCGGTCCGCCGCCAGGGTCAGGTTCCACTTCCTGCGCCTTCCGGATCTTGCTTTCAATGTCCCAAGTGACGGCTCCCACGATGCACGACCTGGGCAGGATGGTGTGGACCGTGTCCTCAGACGCCTCAGGGGCAAATTGCCTAGAGAGGGCGTCAGGCAGGCCGTTCTTGGAGCCAGGCCTGAAGGTGATGTTAAAACGGAACCTGGCAAAGAACAAGGACCAACGCGCCTGGCGGGCGTTCAGGCGCTTGGCAGATCTCAAGTATTCCAAGTTCTTGTGGTCAGTCAGGACCACGAACGGCAAGTCCGCCCCCTCTAGCCAGTGATGCCACTCCTGCAGCGCGAGCTTGATGGCGAGGAGCTCTCTGTCCCCCACGTCGTAGTTCCGTTCCGCCGGGGACAAGCGCCGAGAGAAGAAGGCGCAGGGCCGTTTGACTCCGTCATCTGGCGACCGCTGAGATAGAACCGCCCCCACTCCCGTGTCCGAAGCATCCACTTCCACGATGCATTGCAGCGACGGGTCAACTTGGCTAAGGACCCGGGAGGAGGAGAATTCCGCCTTCAGCGCCTGGAAAGCAGCCGCGGCCTCTTCGGTCCACCGGAACGGGACCTTAGGGGACGTGAGGCGGGTCAGAGGGCCAACGACGGTGCCAAAATTTGGGACGAAGCGGCGGTAGAAATTTGCAAACCCAATGAATTGTTGCACCTGTTTTCTCGATGTAGGTGTAGGCCATTCCACCACCGCCTTCACCTTCACTGGGTCCAGAAGCACCTGGTCGTGGGAGATGACGAACCCGAGAAAGGACGTTGTCTTAGCGTAGAATTCATATTTTTCAGCCTTCACATACAGCCGGTTCTCCAGCAGCCTTTGGAAGACCCGCCTCACATGGACCCGGTGCTCGTCCCTGGATTTGGAGAAGATGAGGATGTCATCCAGGTAGACGAACACAAATAGGCCGATGAAATCCCGGAGGACATCATTTATTAGGCGCTGAAAGACGGCTGGAGCGTTGGTCAACCCGAACGGCATCACCAGGTACTCGAAGTGGCCGTTCGGGGTACAGAAGGCTGTCTTCCACTCATCTCCCTCCCGGATCCGGACGAGGTGGTATGCGCTGCGCAGATCCAGCTTGGTGAACCAAGTCGCCCCCTGGAGGGAGTGGAAGGCGGTGTCCATAAGTGGCAGGGTGAAGCGATCCTTCTCCGTGATATCATTCAGGGCGCGGTAGTCGATACAAGGATGGAGGGAACCGTCCTTCTTGCCCACGAAGAAGAACCCTGCGCCTAATGGAGATGACGAGGGACGGATAATTCCAGCACTCAGCGATTCCTTGAGGTAGGAATTCATGGTCTCCTTCTCCGGCGCCGACAGGCTGTAGAGTCGCCCAGAGGGTAAGGGTGCCCCCTGGCGGAAGTTTATAGCACAGTCGTAGGGCCTGTGTGGAGGAAGAGACATCGCCTTGGACTTGCTGAAAACTATACCCAGGTTGTGAAATTCTGATGGCACCAGGGAGAGATCCGGGGGCGCAGCGTCCATAGGAGTTGGAGAAGAGGACGGAGAGCAGGCAGCGGATTGCAAGCAGGTGCTCATGCAGAAGGTACTCCATGCCGATACCCTGGCGGACTTCCAATCCAGGACGGGGTTATGGAGGCGAAGCCAGGGGTACCCCAGGATGACGGGCGACACAGAGTTGGGGAGGACGTAGAAGGTGATTTCCTCCCGGTGGTTCCCAGAGATGATCACAGGAACAGGGACGGTCTGATGTGTTACTCTCCCCAGGGAGACATGGGAGAGGTTGACCAGGGCGAGAGGAGATTTGAGGACTTGGCAACGGATGCCCAATCGGGTTGCCAGGCTTTGTGAAATAAAGCTGCCCTCCGTGCCCGAATCCACCAGTGCATGAGTGAGGTGCCCAGTGGAGCTGTGACAAAATCGGACGGGCAGCTTCAATTGGGAGAGGGGATTTAATCGATTGATGTCCACGAGGCCCCCTACAGTGACTCGCAGACCCCGCCGTTTGGCTTCTGTGGGCAAAGCTCCACCGTGTGTTGGCTGTCTCCGCAATACATGCAGAGACCCAACTCACGGCGGCGTTGTCTCTCCGCAGGAGGGAGCTTTGTCCAGCCCGTCACCATCGGCTCCGACTCCTCGGGGCGCGATGGTGGCAGCGACGCCAGGGGGCGAGCTTGGGACAGGCGCGACGAGGCACCACGAGAGCGAGAAGAAGACGACTTCTGCTCCGAGGTGCGCTCGCGCAGCCTGTTATCCAGGCTGATGGCTAGGGACGTTAGCTCCGCTAAAGTCTCCGGGATGTCCCGCCCAGCCAGTTCGTCCCTCAGACCATCATTGAGACTGCGGAGGAAGAGGCCGCAGAATGAACGTTCATCCCAGCCTAACTCCTCCGCCGCTACCCGGAAGTCGATCGCGTAGTCAGCTGCCGACCGGCTTCCCTGCTGGAGGCTGAGAAGCCGATCGACCTGAACGCTCTCAGTACGAGAATGATCAAAGACTTCCAGGAATTGTCTCACGAATTGGCCATAGGTGAGGGTGGCGTAACTGGGCCTCACCATTACGGCATAAGCCCAAGTTAGCGCTTGCCCCTCCAGGAGATTCCCTATGTAGCCAATTCGGCTATGGTCTGAGGGAAAATCTCCGGGCACACGGTGGAACACGGACTCACACTGCATTATAAACCACTGTGCTCCGCCGAGCTTACCGCTAAAGCGGGCGGGAGTCGGAATGGGTGTGAGCCGAACCGGAGCTACCGGAGCAGGCTGGACGGCCGCTGGAGCAGCAGGAGCCGTGCCGCCCTGACGAGCCGGGGGGAACGGCTGTTGGGGGTCCAAGTGGTCCAATCGGTTAGTAATGATGGTTAATTGATTAAGAATCACCTGTTGCTGGTGGGCTATTAGGTCCACTCGAGCCTCGAGGGTGGAAAGTCGGCGTGTGAGCCCGCCGTCTGCCGAGCTGCTCTGCTGAAGCCGTACTGACATAATGCACGGCTCAGGAGACACACACGCAGGCTCAGAGTAGATCTAATAGCTTTATTAACAACAAGTGTGTATGAATGTGTGTCTGCGAGATGTGAATGTATTGGTGGTGGCGTCTGCGTCGGGCACGGAGGCAGGAGACCGTACAGCCGGACAACCCTATGGGAGAAGCAAAGGGAAAAGGGTGACGGGCACCACACCAACACAGGAGATATGAAAATGGTGACTGGCTTACTTGGAATTAGCAGGTGGCTGGCACAGCAAGGATGAGGTCCGGTAGACAGCGACCTGGAGCGCCCGGTGCAGCAGCAAGGGAATGGAGGCGGAGAGGAGTGGTCCGCCGCCGGGGAATCCACCTGTGCACAGGGGAGCAGACTGGGAGAAGAATGAGGTAAGAGCTTCTGGCCAGAATGTTTGCTGAGTGGTAGAGATTCCTTACAGCAATCGTAGCGAGTGAAGACTGACGGCTTCAGGCCGAAGCCCAGGGCGAGGCGGCTTAAATCCCTCACCGCTGATGAGGTGCAGGTGTGCGTGCAGCTGGCGCCGCAGATGAGCGGCGAGGCGTGACACATCTTTCAATAATTGTACAACTTTCTGACAATAAGTAACTGTTTTGGTGTCTTTCAGTCACATTTTTGGCCACACTACAGCACTGAGACAGCTCTAGTTTAGGTCCCTAATGGCATCTGCTCCAATACAGATAACGGCAACATTTCAGTCTTGGTTCCATTGGACCTCAGCATTGCGTTTGACACGGTCGACCATAACATCTTACTAGATTGGCTGAAAAGCTGGGTGGGACTTTCTGGTACAGCACTTAGCTGATTTGAGTCCTATTTAAAAGACAGAGACTATTTTTTGTCCATAGGTAATTACAAATCTGAGAAAACAAAAATAGCCTGTGGAGTTCCCCAAGGTTCCATTTTGGGACCTTTGCTTTTCAACATCTATATGTTCCCACTAACTCAAATCATAAAAAAACAACAAAATATATTACCATAATTATTCAGATGATACATAAATCTACATAACAGTCTCACCAGGAGACTATGATCCAATTAAAACCCATTGATCAGATTAAAGAGTGGATGTGCCAAAATTTTCTTCAGTTAAACAAAGACAAAACCGAAATAATAGTTTTCAGAGCCAAAGAAGAAAGACTCAAAGTTAGCATTCAGCTTCAATCAATGATGCTAAAAACCAACAGCCAAGCCAGAAATCTGGGTGTGGTTCTGGACTCAGACCTGAATTTTAACAGCCACATATTAAGACAGTAGTGAAGTCAGCCTATTATCACTTAAAGAACATAGTGAGGATTAAAGGTCTGATGTCTCAGCAGGATCTAGAAAAACTTGTCCATGCATTTATCTTCAGTAAGCTGGACTACTGTAATGCTGTCCTCACAGGTCTCCCTAAAAAGTCCATCAGACAGCTGCAGTTAGTTCAGAATGCTGCAGCTTGAGTCCTTTCTAAGACCAAGAAAGTAGATGATACAACTCCAGTCCTCAGATCTTTACAGTGGCTTCCTGTCTGTCATAGAATAGATTTCAAAATACTGCTGTTGGTTAATAAAGCTCTGAATGGTTTAGGGTTAAAATTCATTTCAGATATTCTGGTCCATTATGAACCACCCAGAGCCCTCAGGTCATCAGGGTCAGGCCTACTACAGTGGTGTGAAAAAGTGTTTGCCCCCTTCCTGATTTCTCATTTTTTTGTATGTTTGACACATTTAGTAAATGTTTCAGATCATCAAACAAATTTAAATATTAGACAAAGGTAACACAAGTATACACAAAATGCAGTTTTTAAATTTAAGGGGAAAAAAATCCAAACCTACATGGCCCTGTGTGAAAAAGTGATTGTCCCCTAAACCTAATAACTGGTTGGGCCACCCTTAGCAGCAACAACTGCAATCAAGCATTTGCGATAACTGGCAATGAGTCTTTTACAGCGCTGTGGAGGAATTTTGGCCCGCTCATCTTTGCAGAATTGTTGTAATTCAGCCACATTGGGGGGTTTTCCAGCATGAACTGCCTTTTCTAAGGTCATGCCACAGCATCTCAATCAGATTCAGGTCAGGACTTTGACTAGGCCACTCCAAAGTCTTCATTTTGTTTTTCTTAAGCCATTCAGAGGTGGACTTGCTGGTGTGTTTTGAATCATTGTCCTGCTGCAGAGTCCAAGTGCACTTCAGCTTGAGGTCACGAACAGATGGCCGGACATTCTCTTTCAGGATTTTTTGGTAGACAGCAGAATTCATGGTTCCATTTACCACAGCAAGTCTTCCAGGTCGTGAAGCAGCAAAACATCCCCAGACCATCACACTACCACCACCTTGTCTTACTGTTGATATGATGTTCCTTTTCTGAAATGCTGTGTTACTTTTACGCTGGATGTAATGGGACACACACCTTCCAAAAAGTTCAACTTTTGTCTCATCAGTCCACAAGAGTATTTTCCCAAAAGTCTTGGGGATCATCAAGATGTTTTCTGGCCAAACTGAGACAAGCTTTTATGTTCTTTTTGCTCAGCAGTGGTTTTTGTCTTGGAACTCTGCCATGCAGGCCATTTTAACCCAGTCTCTTATGGTGGAGTCATGAACACTGACCTTAACTGAGGCAAGTGAGGCCTGCAGTTCTTTGGATGTTGTTGTGGGGTCTTTTGTGACATCTTGGATGAGTCGTCGCTGCGCTCTAGGGGGAATTTTGGTTGGCCGACCACTCCTGGGAAGGCTCACCACTGTTCCATGTTTTCACCATTTGTGGATAATGGCTCTCACTGTGGTTTGCTGGAGTCCCAAAGCTTTAGAAATGGATTTTTAACCTTGTCCAAACTGATAGATCTCAATTATGTTATTTCTCATTTGCTCCTGAATTTCTTTGGATTGCAGCATGATGTCTAGCTTTTGAGGATCTTTTGGTCTACTTCACTTTGTCAGGCAGGTCCTATTTAAGTGATTTCTTGATTGAGAACAGGTGTGGCAGTAATCAGGCCTGGGTGTGGCTAGAGAAATTGAACCCAGCTTTCCAAAACTATGATAAACCACACTTAATTTATGTTTTAACAGGGGAGGGGGGATCACTTTTTCACACATGTAGGTTTGGATTTTTTTTGCCCTTACTAATAAACACCTTCAATTAAAAACCGCATTTTGTGTTTTTCTTGCACTATCTTTAATATTTAAATTTGTTTGATGATCTTAAAACATTTAAGTCTGACAAACATACAAAAAAATGAGAAATCAGAAAGGGGCAAACACTTTTCACACCACTGTATCTGTTAGTGATGGGATCCACAGATCACTAAAATGTGCGGAATCATTTTGGTTCATTCACTTAAAAAAAAAATCTGCTGTGAGAGCGGTTGTCTGTCTCTCTGTGTTGGCCCTGTGATGGACTGGCGATCTGTCCAAGGTGTACCCTGCCTCTCACCCAAAGATGCTGGGATAGGCTCCAGCCCCCCCATGACCCGAAAAAGGATTAAGCGGAAGAAGATCAATGAATGAATGTTCTCAAGATTTGTACACCAAATCGCTTAGTGCTGTACTGGAGCTCTAACTGCTTGCCACTCATTAAACTGAAAAACAAGGCTGAACTGAGTGGGCGGGGCTTGCTCCTTCACTGTTCTTCAGTACATTCACTGACTGAACTGATGAGAACGTGAAAGAGACAACTGCTGTACAAATCAGCAGCTGTATGAATCAGCGGCTGGTGTGTTGGTCTTTGCCCCCCAGTACACGTTCATGTATTGACAACGTGAGGGAGGCTGCTGTATGAATCAGCACAGCAGCCGGTGTTCTGACATTTTATCATATTTATCAGAACGGCCATACCCTGGGTTACTAAGCACGAGCGGCATGTATGCGCATGTGTAGTAACAGGAAATATGCTTCTGCCTATAATTTCAACAGCAACATCTGTTGAAATTATGATGAGATGTACATATATGAGATGTTGCTGTATTCCGGCCACGAAGAAGACAATGCTCCACACACAGAAGGCGTCACACTCATGTTGTCAGGACCTGCACAGCGAGCTCTGATAGGATGGGAAGCACATGGATCAAGAACAATCGCAGCGTCCTTCAGAATGAAGAAGATGATCAAGATGAATGTTATCCAGTGCTATGCCCCAACCAACAACAGTTATGAAGAAGTCAAGGACCAATTTTACGACAGACTGCAAAACGTCATAGCCAAGTACCCAGAGAAAGACGTCAACATCCTCATGGGCGACCTCAACGCCAAGATCGGACAAGACAACACCGGATATGAGGAAGTGATGGGAAGACACGGACTGGGAGTGATAAACGAGAACGGCAAGAGATTTGCAGACTTCTGTGCAATGAACAACCTGGTCATCGGTGGCAGCACTTTCCCCCACAGAAGAGTACATAAGGCTACCTGGGTATCACTGGACTTGGTGACTGAGAACCAGATCGACCACATCTGCATGGCCAAGAAATTCAGGAGGTCCCTACAGGATGTAAGGGTGAGAAGAGGAGCAGACGTCGCATCTGACCACCACCTGCTGGTAGCCAGGCTGTAGCTGAAGCTGAAGAAGAACTGGATGGGGGCAACAATGAAGAGGCTGAAGTACAACATCAGCATGCTGAAAGACACCAAGACCAGAGAAGAATTCAGATTGTCTCTCACCAACAAATACCAAGTGCTACAAGAACTGATTGAAGAAGAGGTCATCACCGAGAACCAGTGGCAGAAAGTGAAGGAGATACTTGTGTCAACCTGTCAGGAAGTAGTAGGCCCCAAGAGACACCAACAGAAGGTGTGGATATCGTCAGACACTCTACGCAAGATCCAGGAGAGAAAGCAGAAGAAGGCAGCAGTAAACAACAGCCGAACAAGAGCAGCAAAGGCCAAGGCACAAGAAGACTTCACAGAAGCCAACAAAGAAGTGAAGAGGAGCGCAAGAGCAGACATGTGCAAGTACATTGACAGCCTGGCAGAGGAGGCCGAGGAAGCATCAGCCAGTAACAACATGAAACAGCTGTACGACACCACCAAGAAACTGTCAGGGAAGTACAGCAGGCCTGAGCGACCAGTCAAGGACAAGGAAGGAAACACCGTCCTGGGAACAGAGCGACAACTGCATAGATAGGCAGAGCACTTTGAAGAGCTCCTGAACAGACCTGTCCCTCTGAATCCCCCGGATATCGACCCTGCTGACATTGACCTGGACATCAACTGTGAGAAGACGACCAGGGAGGAGATTAGGAAAGCCATCAAGCTACTGAGGAATGGCAAGGCAGCAGGACCAGACAACATCCCTACAGAAGCACTCAAGGCAGACCTGGAGACCACCATAGAGATGCTGTACCCTCTCTTCAAGAAGATATGGGAAGAAAAAGAAGTGCCAGCAGACTGGAAGGAGGGCTACCTCATCAAGCTACCCAAGAAAGGAGACCTCAGCAACTGCGCCAACTACAGACAAATAATGCTTCTGTCAGTGCCAGGGAGGGTCTTCAACAGGATGCTACTTGAGAGAATGAAAGGTACCATCGACCCCCTCCTCCGAGACCAGCAGGCTGGCTTCCACCAGAATAGATCGTGCATTGACCAGATTGCTACCTTGCGCATCATCGTCGAGCAGTCTTTAGAGTGGAACTCCTTGCTGTACATCAACTTTGTTGACTACGCAAAGGCTTTTGACAGCGTGGACCGTGAAACCCTCTGGAAGATGCTTTGCCACTACGGAGTGCCAACCAAACTGGTCAATTTGATCAAGAACTCCTATGAAGGAATGACCTGTCGAGTAGTCCATGAAGGACAGCTAACAGACAGCTTCAGGGTGAAGACCGGAGTCAGACAAGGCTGCCTCCTGTCACCTTTCCTCTTCCTCCTGGCAATCGACTGGACTATGAAGACGTCAACAGCAGACAGAAGAAACGGAATCCATTGGACACTTTTTGACCAGCTAGATGATCTGGACTTTGCAGACGACCTGGCCCTGCTCTCCCACAGCCACCAGCAGATGCAGGACAAGACAACAGAATTGGCAGCCACCTCAGCACAAGTTGGTCTCAAGATCCACGAGGGCAAGACCAAGATCCTCAAGATCAACACAGCAAATGAGGACCCAGTTACACTGCACAGGAGTGAGCTGGAAGAGGTAGAGGCCTTCACATACCTAGGCAGCATCATTGACAAGCAGGGCGGCACAGACGCAGACATCAGAGCAAGAATCGGCAAGGCGAGGGCAGCATACTTGCAGCTGAGGAACATCTGGAGCTCCAAGGTGGTGTCAACACGCACAAAGATCCAGCTGTTCAACTCTAACGTCAAGTCAGTCCTACTGTATGGAGCAGAGACATGGAGGACAACGAAGACCACCATCAGGAAAGTGCAGACGTTCATCAACAGCTGCCTGAGAAGGATCCTCCAGATGCACTGGCCCGATACCATCAGCAACGTAGACCTGTGGCAGCGTACCAACTAGCTGCCAGCCGAGGACGAGATCCGGCGTAGAAGATGGGGATGAATTGGGCACACCCTGAGGAAGCCAGCCAGTAACACCACAAGGCAAGCACTTAAGTGGAACCCCCAAGGGAAGCGGAAGAGAGGAAGGCCAAGAAACACCTGGCGACGAGACCTCAATGCTGACATCAAGAAGATGGGAAAGACCTAGAGACAGCTGGAGAGAGCAGCCCAGGACAGAGCACTCTGGCGGACTGTTGTCAGCGGTCTATGCTCCAGGAGGAGCAATGGGCCTAACTACTACTACTATAATTTCAACAAACGATATAGCTGACGGAAACAGCTGACAGAGGGTAAGCAATGCGCATGCATATACTGTATCTTTGGGGGGCAGTGGTGGTCTAATGGTTAGGGATGTGGATTGGTGAGCAGAGGGTCACAGGTTTGATTCCTGGTCTGGCAGGATCAGGTCTGGGTGGGGCAGATAACATAGCAGTTAGGCAGATAACATAGCAGTATAAAGTTTTTTCTCTGAAGTCAGTACTATTCGACTTATTTGACCTGCCCTCACAGTCACAGTCCTCCAGATTATCTGCAGTTTTTGTTTTCAAAACATGGCGAGCAGCATTTGACTCCCAAGGACAGCCAGCTGTCTGGCAAACTATACCATCTGCTGTGCCAAGGACACACGCCTTTGCCAGACAGTAGACATAACATCTGCTGCTGAAGAGACTTTGTTGTTCTTAACTGATATCAACACCCTCACTCAACACCTTCACTCACACTGACTCACTATACTGACGTGAAGATTACTCATTCACTGCTCTCTTTGTGTCTTTGTATAGATTCTATTGTCTGCTACTTGTGCATTGAGAGTTTTTTTCTTGTAATCATAATATTGATCATTTATGACCTGTATTCTGACAAACTTTATACTTTTTCTCCCCCATTGCTTCCTGTTCCCATTCTGCTGACAGGCGCGTCACTGACGCTGCCGCGTCACTGAAAATGTCAACTATGTCGTTCTCAGTGTCAAGTCAAATCCCTCGTATATTTATCAGTTATTTACTGTGAATGTACTTGGCAATAAATCTTTTCTGAGTTCTGAGTTCTGAGTGTTTGCCCCACCCTTCTTAACCCCACTGTGGTGCCCTTGAGCAAGGCCCTTAACCTCAGCTACTCCAGTGGAGTTGCTCAATGGTCACAGGTCAGTTTGAGGTTGTACTGGGCAGCTTCCAGGTGTGACTATGTGAGTGTGAACAAGGCATCCTTGAAGAAGATAGGTTGCCTCTCAGTGGAACTACCCTGTATAAATAATGGTTAAATAAATAAAAAAATAACAGGAAAGGGGCGAGGCACTGCACCGTGATTGGCTGATCCAAAAATGTGGCACCATTTCAGTTTGTGTCTATTTATATATATCATATATTGTTGTATAGTTATTTATGTTATTAATGTTCCATGCTTTTATTTGTGAGGCACGGTGTGGTGGCTCCGGCTCCCAGCCTCGCCACCACACATGCCTATAAAAGGGCAGCAGGCAGGAGGGGCGGTCTCTTTGCCATCCCTTCTGCCTGGCGGTTGTGTGTGGTGTCCCTGTGCAACCTCTATAATAAACATGTGTTCAGTTCTACACCTGGCCTCATCCTTAATCTCCATATTCATAATCTCCCATAGCCTGACAGTGATTAGTAATAAACCTTGTTTAAACACTATTGCCAACTGTTCCTTACTGAGGTGCATCACCCAAATGAGGAGTTCTGTTATTTAGGGAGCTTTTGCCTCTGTTACACAGACACCTTTTATGACTCTGGCATTTTAGAGGTTTGCTTGACAACTGTTAGATATGGCTGCAGGTTTTTAAGTATTTTTAACTAATCTGGATCTGTCATAATGCGCCCGTTTCACAGGCATAAAATGGGACACCACACACTCACTGTAGGTTGACACATTTATTAACAAAAACACAAACAAGAACAATTCAAACTAATACAACAAATGAGAGTGTAATGTGAGAATAAGGAGACATATTACAGACGCTGGAAGAGAGTCGAGCTCAACGTCAGAGGTACAAAGTCAGGGAATGCCTGACCAGGGGAAAAGCTCAGCCGGAGGACCCCGAAGGCTATGTGGCTCAACGGCTGAGAGAACAGAGAAAAAAGGCACCTAGACAGAGCACACCAACTCACCTCGACAGCAGGACCTAAACCCACGGAAGCAGTCAGCAGGCAGGAATACACGAGAAAAGAAGGACACAGCAATGGCAGAGGTTGCCGTGTCCCTTAAATCATCATCATCATCATCATCATCATCATCATCATCACAGTCTGTCGGGGGCGACAATGACTGTTTCATTTAGGTCTGATCAGATTCTTCCACGCAGCTCTGTCCTTCGCCCTCCGCTGCCAGGATCTCCTGGCCTTGTTAACCCAGGCGACGTCAAACACACACACAATAATCAGAGACAGGTGTAATCCATGAGTAGTCAATGGGCAGCAGCTGTGCAGCCTCGAAGGAATTGACATCCGGAAACTGCACAGCGCTGTCAAAATAAACCAGAAACATAAAAGTACAAACACAACAAAACTCAAAAACATTATCATAATCTTAGAGGTAACAGAAAACAACCAGAAAAATGCTCACTGGGCAAAGAAACTGGGCACGGCTCTAACCCATGCCCCAGGATCATAACAGAGCCCCCCCCCCCCCATGGGTGGAACCCAGACACCCCAGGATAACATCACAAAAAAGACAACAAAAAACAAAACCTCCTACACACATAGAAATGACCCACGCTGGGAGGGAAGGAGGGGGGACCCAGGAATGGAGGGACTGAAACCAGAGCAAAAAATCAAAAAACAAAAAGAAAACCAAAAGAAAACACCAATGAACTACACTCTGTCTACCAGATGGCCACACGGGACTCTAAGCCCG